>CM067109.1:25002885-26417060 GCA_034008185.1 Gorsachius magnificus | reverse complement strand
GCCATCCATCAACTCGGGTGGGGTGAGGAGAGATGTTGCCAGTGAAGACTGAGGCAAAAAAGGTGTTGAGTACCTCAGCCTTCTCCTCATCTGCTGTTACCAGCTTGCCAGTCTCGTTCAACAGCGGAGGTATGCTTTCTTTAACCATCCTTTTCCAGCTGATATACCTGTAGAAACCCTTCTTATTATTCTTTGCATCCCTAGCCAAGTTTAGCTCCAGCTGAGCCTTGGCCTTCCTGACCCTATTCCTACACAACCGGACCGTGTCCCTATAGTCTTCCCAGGATGCCTGTCCCTGCTTCCACTGCCTGTGCATTTCCCTCTTCCTCCTTAGTTTGACCAGCATCTCTCGTCTCAGCCATGCTGGTCTCTTCCCTTCTTTGCCCGATTTCTTACACCTAGGGATTGAGAGCTCTTGCGCTCTGTGGATCACATCCTTAAAGATCTGCCAGCTCTGTTCTGTTCCCCTGTCCCTGAGGACCGTTTCCCAGGGAGTCCTTCCGACTATCTCCTTGAGGAGCTGGAATTTTGCTTTTCTAAAATTCAGGGTCCTGACTATATTCTTCATTCTTCCCATTTCCCTCTGGAGCGTGAGCTCTACCAGCGCATGGTCACTGCAACCCAAGCTGCCTCCGATCTTGACATTTCCGACGAGCTCACTTGCATTGGTGACCACCAGGTCCAGTATCGCATCCCCTCGGGCAGGGGTGTCTATTCCCTGGCTTAAGAAGTTGTCCTCAATGCATTCGAGAAACCTGCTGGATTGCCTACAGCTTGCCGTGTTGGTTTTCCAGCAGATGTCAGGGTGGTTGAAGTCCCCCAGCAGGACAAGAGCCTACGAGCACGAAGCCTCCTGGAGTTGGAGGAAGAACGCTTCGTCAGTCGGCGCCTCTTGATCTGGCGGTCTGTAGTAGACACCAACCACCAGGTTCCCTTTGTTGCCTCTCTCTCTGATTCTTATCCATAAGCTTTCGACCTGCTCGTGGCTATTCTTCAGGGACAGCTCTTCACACTGTAAAGATTTCTTGATGTAAAGGGCAACGCCTCCGCCCCTCCTTCCTCGCCTGTCCCTTCTGAACAGCCAGTAGCCATCAATAGCTACATTCCAGTTGTGGGATTCATCCCACCAAGTTTCCGTAATGGTGATCAGGTCGTAGCTTTCTAGCAGCACGATAGCTTCCAACTCCTCTTGTTTGTTTCCCATGCTGCGTGCGTTTGTATAGAGGCATTTCATCTGAGCTGTCGGCCTCGTCACCTTCATAGCAGAACAGCCCTCATTTACTTTGAGGTGTTTCACGGGCTTTTCCTTGTTGGCTCCTACTACCTCAGGAGCCTCCGGCTCACCTCTGCCAGACTTCAACTTCTCTGCCCCTGGCACACTGCTGGGCAACAGGTTGAAGGCTCATACTAGCCCCCAGTCCCACTAACCCTTGCGTTTCATCCCCTAGCCTGTCACTGGCAAGCCCAATAGGTTCCCCTTCCCCCTTCACATCTAGTTTAAAGCCCTGTCAATGAGCCCTGCAAGCTCCTGGGCAAAAACCCTCTTCCCCCTTTGAGAAATATTCAAGGTTAGGTTGGATGGGGCATTGAGCAACCTGATCTAATGAAAGATAACTCTTCCCATGGCAGGGGGGCTGGATGAGATGATCTTCAAATGTCCCATCCAACACAAACCATTCCATGATTCTATAAAATGAATGCATCCCAAGAAGGCACTTTTTATATTGTATTTATATTGTCTGTAGTTACGTCATCTAACAGGTTCTGAAAAGTAACCAAATTGTTTGCTTACCAATTCAGCTATATTTTTAAAAAAGGTACTCTCTCCAAAACAAAACAAAACAAAAATTGCTAGAGAACCTCTTAATTAGGACATTGATTGACCTAGGAAATACCTCCTTTACTCTTGAACTGATAATCACCAAAATGAAGAAGGACTTAGACTAATTTAGCCTAATTTTGACTTTCGTGCATGTCTTTTGTGTAGTTGCTTCTAGTGAATAGTTGTCAATTCCTTTTATATTCCAGTGAAGCATCTCTCAACTGTGTTAATGTTAATGGAAATAGAGTTGGCTTTCCATGAACTGCAATAACAGTCTGCATTTATATTGTTGAGAACTGTTAACTTCCTTCTCCTTAAAATCCTTGGCAACTCTTAATCCATGTCTGCAACACTGGGAAGATGCTTAAGGTAGTCCCTCCAGCTTCAGGTCTGATGGCAGTTAATGTACAGATGAGCAGAGCATGAAGACAGACAAATCATCCGTAACTGCAGCAGTGCCATAAGCCTAAGCCAGTTCTCCAGGGACTCCTTTACTCCTTTCTACATTCCTTATACAGCTATGCAAAGTAGGTTGGAAAATAGCCCTCTACCTTAATGTTTGCCAAGCAGAGTTAGAGTCTCTGCTTCAAACTAGTCTTAGGCATGATTATTCTTACCTTCTTTCTATGTAGGACACAGCCTCCCAGCTAGGTCAAAACATAGGCAAAGATCCTTCTTCCCCACCAGGCAGACTTAATGAAAAGTGTTACATTCCCTTTCAAGGAGCAGAGCAACTTAAATCCTCTTCTGTATGGAATAGGAGGTATAGGAAATGCACTGGTTTATCTTGTTTACTGTACTGATCACAAGGCACAACACAGTTCTCTAAGTTTAGTGTTCAGTACATGGTGTCCATGTTTGCAGTGCATAAAGCCAGTTCCTGTTATATGCAGATGCAACTAGATTTATTGGGTTTATGTCCTCAGAGAATTTTTTAAAATAGATTTATTTATCACCATTCCCCTTTTGCTCTTAGTACAAATGTTAGCAGTCCACTCCATGTGGGCAAGCTTATTAAATGAAGAAAATGAGAATTTATCTGCAGAGTCAAAGCACAGCTCCCCATGCACAAAGAGCAAAGGTAAACTGATCTTCAAGTCTTCTGCCAGCCTCTTCCTCCAATGGTAATGAAAGCTCTAGGGACCACATTTTTAAAGACTTTGTGAGAGTGAGAGGAAAGTCTCAGGGGACAGGGAGGAGAAAGAGTGTATTTGTTCTCAAAACCGATTAGATGCCTACCCTCTACTGAAATAAAGGGTAGGCAAATACTTAAGGGGTTTTTTGGGCATCTATAGAAGTGTCTCTCTAAACCTTAGGTTTCCAAAGGCTTTAACAGATCTGGACTGTAAGTGCTGCTGGCATGTTAATGCCATTGGCTTGTAAATGCCACTAGTTTATGAGCTTGGACTTTTTATGACTTTTTTTTTCCTCATGAAAGTATTGCCATTTCAAATGTTCAGAATGCTGTAGGCTCTCTTGCACTTTATTATGCAGATATAATCAAAGCCAAGATTTATAACCATAATCCACCACTTCTAACCAACTGAGAATTGTTAATACAATCACCACTCCTTTCCCCATGTTCAAATATCATAACAACTTTAATCCAAGTTAATAAAACTTCTTATCTTTAGTAATTAAGCTAGTAGACTGTTTTCCCATAATATTAGAGGATTTAAAAAAAAAATCAGAAAATATGCACAACTGAATCCTCCTGGCATTTAAGCCACCAGAAACCACTTACCTGAGGTGTTTTGATGCTCTGCTCAAAACCTGCATTTAACTAAAAAAATCACTTTACAGTTTACTAGACTTCAAAAGCAAATATAGACAACATAGTCCATGAAGAGATTCAGGATCCAAGTAATTTCTTGGATCTTTCCTTTTCTTCTTTCTTTTCTTTTTTTTGAATAATTATATAACAGGGGTTTTATGTCAAATATGACTTCACTGCCATGTGTGTGCCGTGCTAATATTCAACCAGTTTCTTCTGTGATGATCTGCATAATTTCTGTGGGCTTTCTGGATATTTTTTTTTTTTCTTGAGGAAAACAGAGATACTGTATTTTGAATGGAAGCATGCTGGAAAAAGCAAGGTGAGGTAAATCAGTACATAGTACTGAATACTAGTCTTTTACCTTGAGAGTGGAGAAAGATTTTTACTTTTTCAGGAAACATGTGTGGCACTTCTGGAATAAGACTAATAAATTGGTTGCAAATCTGCATGAAATAACCTCTTCCCTAAAGAGCTTATAGTTCTTGCATGAGCAAACAAAACAGGCAAAATGAGGCTATAGTGTTTCTAAGGGACGGATCACAGGCCTGACACTTGTTCCCCAGCTGTGCTACTGGCCACAGGCTGAATGCCCTTGATCTGCTTTTCCTTGGTTCCTTCACAGTCATCCGTTGTTGTGTCTATTCCAGATGTCATGCTTTGGCTACCCCATGCTTGACACAATATTGTCTTGGTTTTGTCTCCCTCTGGCACAAATAATGATTAAGAATGATAGGTGACAACAAGTTTTGGAAATTTTTGTAGATGCAAAGGGTAATACTGAGGTGATTATCTAGGTAGTGCCCTTGAAGTGTGTTTGGCTCTAGACCATCTTGGGCTTTTTTTTTTTTTTAATCATACTTCTGTTTAATCATACTTCTTTTAATCATATTTCTGTTTTTATTTCTTTCAGCCAATATCTCTGTATTGTTTTCTTATCTTAGATAGCAGTCAGACCTCTGTTACCATAGTATCCAAGTTCCTCCTCATCTTTAATGTATTTCTCCTCCTAACTGCAGTCATATCATGCTATTACCTGTACTATTTTAACCGAGACAAAATAAGACACTAACTTACCCCTGTACATTTGCAAAGAGAGCTTTTGTGGAAACAGGGACTGAAGTTTCTATTCCCACGTTCTTTGCAATGCATTATTAGCTACTTGACCACTACTTAACTGTCACACTTTTGGGGTGCCAGGCCAAGTTACTAGCCTGTCTCTTCTTAGGGAAGAAACCCCTCTGTTAATAATTCTGTCTGAATAAGAGATGTTTCTTCTTCACCACTGGACTCTTCTTGAAGAATTAAATGTGTTCGTATTTCATAACATGCTTCCTACAAAATAAAGACAGTGTAAAGAAAATGTTCATGTTAGTTTTTGAGTAGCATAAAAATTACCCCCAATTATCTTGCAGAATGAAAAAAAATGTGTCTGAAATGTGAACTGGAGATCCAAGATCACCCTCATGTTGATTTGTGTTGAGAACTTGTTTCTAATAGGCAAGCAGTTCATTTTGCAGGTCCAAATAA
Organism: Gorsachius magnificus; assembly: GCA_034008185.1. Taxonomy (NCBI): domain Eukaryota; kingdom Metazoa; phylum Chordata; class Aves; order Pelecaniformes; family Ardeidae; genus Gorsachius; species Gorsachius magnificus. Next base: position 26,411,934 of record CM067109.1, on the reverse strand, counting down.
AAGTACATTTGTAAGGACTGAATGCTTTTGCGTGTTCAGCTTTGCATTTCAAATCTTATAAAGTCAATATGTATTCATGTGGGCAGGTTCGAACATGGCTTTCTGCATTTTGTAGCTGTCCTAAATGTTCATGCTAAACTGTTATTCATCTCAAGCTATATGCTGATAGAGGCCAGACAACTTCAGTCTGATTAGTTAGGTTTATTGTCAATATGTTGCTACTACAGGCATAGGGGTTTTATTTTGTTATATGTATTTTTTTAATGCACTGCTTTCTTCTGGGAATATGGCGATGAAAGGCTGTTTAGTTCTATAAATTATACTGAAAGTAGAGACTGCTTATTATTCAAAATGGGCAAATTCGCTTTCAGGTAGCACTTTTCACTTAGATAACATCGTACGAATGTGAAGCACTTCACAAATGTGAAGTGTGACACTGGTATCTGCACATATTTTACTTGGTTTGGAGTTGGGTGTGGAAGGTACATCAATCTAGATTTAAATTTCCCGGGTTTCTAATTAATGGCATGGCTACATCTAAAGAGCCCCATATGATCTGTTCAAAGAATCAGTGAGTAAGGGGATTATCTAACCAGCTCCTTTTTCTAAACCAGACAAAACATGTCTACTTACAAAGACCTCTCCTCTGCCTTCTTTATTCATTTTTAAATGAATAAAGCAGGATTTCTTCTCCCCATGGGCACCAGCACCTAATGCTCTATCACAGAAGAGGCTCTCAGGAGCTTGTTAAGGCAACCTTTGTTGTTAATATGATGTTACAGGAAGATAAAATGTGTTTTGGTCAGTTATGTGAGAAGAAACAGCTGAAATTCATATGCAGCAATTCTCAGTTCTTCGTTCTGTGCTCAATAAAACACACCGACTGTAAAATAGCTTGTTTCCTGCAAGGGTACTGTAACGTTAATCACTGAATAAGAACAGTAAATAAAAATAAAGGAAACTCCATTTCATAACTTGGTACCTGATTTTAGCTCAGTTTGCCTGCCGCAGTCTTTCCTAATGTCATATAACTTCATTTTATCTTTCTCCTCCCAGGAAAAAGCTTATGTGCATTTCTCATGAATTAATGGAGTACTTGCAGAGAGAAGAAATATTAAAAAAAGCGGGAACACATTTGTATTTATAATTGTGCGTGAAATAGGGAATGTGTCAGAACAAGAAATAATTATTCCTTTTTCTTATGTTCTCAGTATAGTCCACATTAAAAATCTTAGCTACTTTTTCAGCTAGTCTAAACTGCCTTCAGTAGAGGTACTCTTATTTATATCCTCTGAGGCACAATGCTATTAGGACTGTTATTCCTGTTCCTTCATCAGCTATATTAGAAAGAATCATAGTGTACTGAGTTGGTCCAAAAAGGAGAAGAAGTAAAATTGCTGAGATGTGAGGAACCCATATTCATATCCCTCTTCTGTTGATTTGGAGAGACAAGAGGTGGAGAGACTGATCTAAATGAGTCAGCAAAACTGTTTAGAGTCAGACTGCTTTAAACTACTTACACTGAGGCTGTCGGCCAGCCATTAGTCTGTTGATTGACACACATATGCAGTTCCAGCTAAGCAAAATTCTAGCTTGTACACAATACAGGCTTCAGCTCTGCTTTGAAAAAAGAGTATTCAGACAGCTTTACTTTTCATTCTAAAGTAGAATGAAAAGCAAGCTATGGAACCTCAAAAATTATTGTTGAGTGGGGTCATTATTCCATGGTAGTCTTTTCTAATGATTTTGCTAATAATACCCACTTGAACCCAGCCTAATGGAACACAGGTAGGATGCTGATAATCCTTTCATCCATTAGTTGAGCTCTTTGCTGTGAAAAGGATTTGAAAATTAGCTCTTTCTAAACTGTTTTTAGTGACTAAGGGTTCCAGAAAATCTGAGAACGGCAGAGTTATTGTTGGCATAATTGCTATGTGTGTACTTTGGGAGGGAGGATTGGAACATTAGCCCCGCCGCATGCTGATACACACTGCTGAAACAGTTGTTCTCACAACCGACTGCTGGAGGGCATTGTCTTTATCCTGCTCTAATAACTCTCAAGCCAGGTGTGCCTTAATCCATCAAGTTGTTTGTTCTGGGCTTTTTATATGGCATGAGGAGATACGTACTTACTATAAAGTCTTATCACAGGTAGATTTAGTAGTTGTTACAACCTCAAAATATGTGTTGACGCCTGTCAAGGTTAGGTGTAACTGAGCAGTATATGTTTCTGACAGCACCTGTAGAGACAGAATTGCAAAGATATCCTACAAAAAATCTGCTCTTTGGGAATTTTACTGATAACAAACTCTCAGTAACAGGGATATTTCCATTTGAGAGCATTGGAATGGCTATGGCAGTCTTTTTACTTGCGACATAAACAGCAGATTTTACTTCTCCCAGTCACACTGGCCAGCAAGTAATCCAAATGGGGTGAATTCTGGGGTGATATTAAAGGAGGCAAGAAAGGTACAGTGGGTTCCTTTTGAAACAGCTTAAACTGGCCTGCTGTGAGGTGTCAGCAGAAGGTGTAAATTAAAGGTCAGTAGGGAATTGTTATAACTTGCCACTTCAAATAACCTTTTGTTAGCTGTGGTTTTGGCCATACGCTTATTTTCTTGTTCCTCATCTTTACTTGCCCCATCTTAGGATGCGTAGGATGCTGCAGCTTATGGAAATTTATTTGTTGCCCTTCTCCAAATTCCTGGTTGAACGAGGAGGTGTCACTTACAGTTAAATTACTCTCATAGAAACATTCTCAACCTAGAGTAGCTGAGGAGTAGTGTGAAAAAGGCTTTATAGCAGATGACACTCATTATGGTCTTGTGTTCTCTGCAATATTGCATGAGAAAAAGAAAGGTTCTAGAAATTGGCTTGGATTTTATTATATTTTATTTTATTTAAAAGACAAAATGTAAGAAGAAAACAGATGCCATCAGAAACAGTTTCCACTACAGAGCATTGTGCAATTCTGATTCTAGCAATGAGGTCTTGGCTGTGACACTGAGAGCAGAATGGTGGAAAAACATTTTCTACCTAGGGCAGCTCATTCATGCACCCACCTCCCACCCCCACCCCCATCCTTCCCTCTCACACTTTGTTGCAAGCTCCTGAGGACTTTTTATGAATAGCTAAAAGAAGCAGCTTGTAGTCTATAAGGGGCACCTTCCTGCTGCACACGTGGCCTTTATCCTTCCTGAATGCATTGCTATCAAGTTGCTGAAATGCACTGCTGTCTGTGCACTGGTGAGCAGGGGTGGTGGCTGACTGCTAAAGCAGTTGCACTAGCCCTGTGCAGAACCTGGGCAGCACAAGAGAAATAAGTGTGCTCCCCTCTTCATACTCTACACTTCTGTGGCTTTGACTGGCACAAAACTTCTCTTTCAGAGAAATTAAGTAAAAATTCAGTCTCTGTCTTCTCCAAAAATTTCCCGCCCATAATTGTTCACTATGGCATACCACATCTTGATAAAGGAGTGAATTTCAAAATGTGTGCTGTTGTTCTCACAGGCTCTACTTCAATTCATTGTCTGCTGATATTAATGATGCTTTTTCAGTGTTACATAAGGTTCACTGCTCTCATTTTCTATTACCTTGATTTAAATACAAAGTTGCCTGCATTAAGGCAAGTCTTGGCTTTTCTGTATTAAAGCTATAATTAAAAACCCCGGAAATTTTTTTTCTAACTAAGTAGATTTCTGTTTTTGTGGAGGTAGATGAACACAGCATTTTTCTTGTTCTTTTTAGTAGTGGCATGTTAGTGGCATTGTTCTCAACCTCGTATCAGGAAATGTCCATGTGCAGATAATGAATGACGGTATCACTTCAAAGATCTTTAAAATATGAGAAGCAGCAGTCAGTGAAGAATGAGACTAAGCCACTAACAATGATGAAGTGATGGAGGTTGTTGTACAGGTAGAGAAAAATAAGGAACTAATGCTATTTAAAGCAGGACAGTATGAAAAGGGATGTGATGTGACCAGTATGGGGATCCACTGGTTAAGTGCCTTCCTACAGCACATCCTGCCAGCATGCATTCCTTCTGTGGCTGTGATGAAGTTGATTCCTGATAAAGGGCCCTGGCAATGCGTGTTTTAACTTTCTGCAAAATTTTCCTGTGGATATAGATGAGTTGATTGGGGCTGAATAATTTTCATCTTCTTATAGCTGCAAGACTGTATCCGTCCTTGCATGCTAAAAGTGAATCCCCACTGTTATTCCATGAAATAAACACCCAAGATTCTTTTTTTCTTGCTTTTATAATCAGCATGCTAGACATGATTATATATAAAATGAGGATAGAAATTTATTCATCTGTAATTAATTATGTGATCTCATTTGGCATCTAACTATATGATAAGAAATCAGTGATTACATTTCCTTTCAAAGTCTTTGTTCATCAGTCACAAAACAAGCTCAGTAATTATCCCTTAGTTATTGTGAGAACTGTGCCTTCATTATTACATTCCTAATTGTTTTCAGTTAAGGAAATTTATTTTTATAGATCACTCAGCTGACTCTTTTGGAAGGGTGATTCTCCTTTGTTTTCAGTACAGAAAGCAGGATCTATAGATTATGTTAAAAGAAATTAATATTATCCTGCTGGTACAAACAATAGGATGCATGCTACATACATACCTGAGTAGACATTATTTTTTGTTATGCTATGAGGCATTTCAATCCAAAATGTTTTATAAATATTCACAGAACATGTCAGCAAAGACCTGCAGTTTGCCTGAAACTGCCAAGAGCTGCATCACCAAAGAAAAAATAGTTTTATATTGTAACTGTGGGTGAGATAAACCAATCTTCTGTGTGGAAGTGTCATGTTTATTGTCCAGTCAATTCTGCAGACACAATCTGTATGTTTTTAACTGCTAACTTGCAAGTTTCTTGTTGGGGAGTTTTTATAGTATCCCTTGAGTTGAATTAGACACATTTGTGTTTAAATATAAACGCTTTAATGCACAATGCATTGACAGAGTCCTACCACCATAAGCATTTCTACAGGGAGTCTGCAAAGGTGCAACATGAGCCCATTCCTTATGTCCGCTTGCACCGGCACCAATACCGTGAGCATCAGTGCGGGGTGCCTCAGCCCGGCGTTGGGTCCATCCCCCAGCCTGGCTCTGCTGCCCAAAGGTGGACCCTGAGCACTCACCATCCGCACCTGATCAATTGCTACAAGACCACACTGTGGCATTTCTTGTCTCATCACCAAGGGAAACTTCACTCCCTTGCAGAGAGTCCTTCGGTCTCTGGCATTCCTGCGTCCAGCCAGTTCAAGCCCTTCTGCAGCTGGGCCTTCTTGCCCTCCGTGCCAGGTAATTCCTTGTTCACAAATTAACAATGCTGAGCATCTACAATTGATTTTCCCCTTCACTCTAGTGGGTCTACACACATCTATTGTAACTTGACCACATTTGCTGGATTTTCAGAGGGTCAGCAAACTGGCAATTTTGTGGCAAAAAGGCTGCTCTTTCAGCAGAGAGGAAGTCTTCTTCAAAGCATGAGGACACTAGAACTTTAACATGACAGTAGTTGACAGAACTTTCTACCAAGGCCCAAATAACATAGGCTTTAATTTTTTTTTTTTTTTTTTTTTTTTTTTTTTACCTGTATCTGCTATTTGAAGCCATGGAATCATTTGGGTAGCAACTTTCAAACACTATGACTTTGAGCCAGGCTTTCTTCTGCTGTCTTCCATTCAGACAGATGGGGTCTGGAAAAACCTTTAACCAGCTGAACAGTCATACTTTGTATGCTTTGTGATTCAGCAAAGCTGATTTTGTGCCTCTCATTATTCCACTGACACTAAGCTGTCTGAACTCCATCATTGGCATCATTTTGTTTCAAGGAGGTGGTTGGTCACTATTAGCAAACAGAGGAAAATCGAATGATAGGCTATGAACAGAGGTCCTCAGGCTGAATGAATCCCACCACCTAATGTGTTGATATATGTATCTGTCTATTGGTCTTACAAATCAGGATTTCTATTTTTGCATTTGAATAAACTGTGCCAGAAAGTGAATTAATTAATTCTTGGGATGAAATAAATTTATTAATTGGTTTTTTTTTAAGTGCATGAAAGTTTCTTTTTTTTGAATCAAATAAATATTTCAGAATATATGCAAATTTTAATGAGTGATGTGCCTTAGTGAAATGTAATGTAATCATTGCTGAAGGGTGTCACTACTTTCACATTAGTGATTATTGGAGCTGATAGCCCTGACTTCAATGTGGTTGTGTCAAACAGAAATCCTTCATTGTCAAAAATAAGGTAATGGGAGTTCAAGGACCAGGAGTTGTGAGATCACTGGTAATCTTTATCTCCATTGACTTCAGCTGGATACAACCAAACTGGCTTTTGTTTTTTAGCATTAGGTGCTACATCAGCTGAAGTCTAAACCACCATTACAGTGCTAGTTTTGAATGCTTGGAAAGCATTTTGTAGATAATTTAATGAACTAAGAGTTGTGGATTTTTTTGAAAAAAAACATCAGCAAAAGAGTTCGTAAAGGTCTGTTTGGGGATATAGACTTAAAATAAGTCTATAACATGTACAGCGGTACTGGAAGAAGCTTGACAACCCGCTAAGTTCTCTGTTTATGAGGTGGTAGTTAGAGACATATGTATTCTATTAAATATGAATTAGAGCTAAAACATTATATTCTACAACTGCTTTCTGCCTTTCATAGGAGTCCTTGCTTTAAGCAGCGCATTTTTCTTACTGTTGCAAGAACTCTCAGTGTGTTTCTCCAACCATTCCACTTAGAAGGAATATCTACTTCCCTGACATTAATGCGTTTGTTTCAGATATACTTTCAAGCTGATTAATTCAAATAAGCAAATTTTAGTTTATTTTTTTTCTAAACACCACCTTTCTAAACTTTGGAAAGTTTTTATGCAAAAATCCTTGTCTAAACTTTATCATGTGCAGGTTAATGCAGTTAAAAATGTCAGAAGTTGCAGTGTCTTTAAAATGAAATAAATCATGATATGTTGGTCTGTACACACAAGTATATACTTAAGGAGTAAAATGTAATTTCGCTACACCAAAAAATCAGAACTTATCTCTAATAGGCATTTTATTGAGACATAAATATATGATTTATTTTTGAGTTAACTACCTGGGAAACATGTTCTATTCAAGATCACCTTTGTGAGTTTCAGGGCTTGTCTAATAAACTAAAGATTTCTGGAAATTTGAGAGTGACATAAGGTAGGACCTGGAATTTTACAAAAGATTAACCTGGAATCACTTGTGGTGCAAATCTGCAAACCTCCTATATCTGGCCACATTCAGTATGCATGCTCTTCAGATCACCTTTTGTCCCCCATAAGGGGGTTGTAAGTCACATTGTTGAAGGTGGGGAAATGCACTTTTCTTTGTGTTAACCAATTAAGAAATAGCTATTGAGACAAGGTTACTCTGATTCCTACACCACTGTGATGGTTCCTACAGAGATCATTTAATGACATGAACCTAAAGGAAATATCTTGGGTGACCTCTGTAAGCTATGTATTTTGCTATAAAGCAGTTAAACCTGTGAAATTAAGATGAATAAGATGTTTGTACTATTTCTGTTGTGATAAGGCAAGCTCTGTAGTAGAATAGCAGTAGTGTACTTGGACTATAGCCCTCTCATATTTCAAAGGTGACAAGTAATTTCCCCTTTCCAGAAAATTGGATGTAGCAAGTCCGAAGTTTTATGAATTAAGACATTTTCAAAGGGGTGGGAAATAAACAAATATTTTCAAGATGTGTTTTAAAAAATATATGTTAATGTTGTATACATACATATATAGGTTTGTGTATATATACATAAAAATATAATTATATATTTATAAATATATATGTAGAGGTGAACAAGGGATGGTAAGGACAGGCTACTATAGGAATAAGATTCTTCCTAGTCTCTCAGAAAAATATTCTGGAATTGTCTGTCAAGGGCTTTAATGTCTTTAACTCAAGGGACAAGATCCTCAAACACCATAAATTGCTCACTTTTCTGAAATCATTCTAGATGTAGAGAAGCAATGGGTCTGCTCCAGAGAGTCTTCCACAACATAGTATGAGAGAGTATGATGTCATGCGTACACTATGCGCAAATAACAGAACTTAGAATGGGAAAAGACTTATCAAGGTGGATAAGCACTGGAACTGTTCCCAGTGCTCTGTCCATAATGGTTTGTCCAATGTGCTGACACCAGTATTGGTAAACCGGGAGAAGTCCAGTCGTTATATTCAACTTCATTCCAAAAAAGCTGAATAAGAGGTTGGTGCTAGGTGTGTTATTTTCTGTCATCTGTAAGATTGGTATTTATTTTTGAACTGTTTGTTGGTTAACTGCTGCTGCAGTAACCAGTGCTGCAGAGGGAGTACAAAATATTGTTGATTCCTGCTTCATAAAATAGTTGCTTTAGAAAGATTTCTTGCTAGGCTTTTTAATACAAATTGAGCTGAAATCCAGGTTGGGAGGCTGGAGTGGGCAGGAGTGTATATTACAGTGGACCTTCTTCTCGGAAACCTCAAAAGAGGAACTGAGGGACTGAACAAATTACATTCATCTCTTGAAGGTAGCTTTAAGTCGGAAAGGAGCATGCTTCTTGGTACTAAAGAAACTTGCGAACTGTGCTAAGTAAAAGATTTCAAATAAAATGAATTTTTATCCTAAACTAAATGGGTTGCAAAAGTTTTAACAGGTGGATTTTATTTCCAAAGGTGCAGTGATCATCTCCAGAACTTGGACCCACTGTCTTAAGGTATGTTATTTATACTTTCCATAGTAAAACAATTTGATCTGAATATGTTTTATGTTACTGTTTACAGATAGGTTGCAAGAAAGTTAAAAATATAATGGTTTTAGTCTTATGTTTACAAGTGTTAGGTTTGTTTTTTTTTTCTACATGAAAGAGCTGGGATGTGTATTGTGTTCTTTTGGTTGATGATGGCAAGTAGATAACAGGTCACGTATTTCACCATTCTTAAATGGAAGGAACAGGTTTAACTGATTCATGGCCTGATAAGTTTTATTCTGTTTTGTGACTTCCACTCTTAAATCATGAAATCTGGAAAAGGAAGAAAAACATAGTGCAATCTCTGCATGATTTTATTACACCTTTCTTTATTGAACCTTAGCTTTGACAGAATGTGTATCAAAGCTCAAGTTTCTGCAACTCATTATTTTAGAACTTCAGCTTTCCATTTTAGATAAAATGAGGCTCTAGATCCAATACTATGGAGAAAAAAAAGAAGAAATGGAATTTTAGAGACTAAGGAATTAGACAGCAAGTGAAAATGCAGCAATTTTTGAAATAAAAAATATCCCCTCAATTTTTAGTGTTTGGTTTTATGGTTGCTGATGCTCTTCATTCATGCTTGTGGTTTCTTGTGCGCTGTGAATGAGAGGTTAGAGAGGTTAGAAAGCACACATGCATGGAGCTGGAAAACTAGCCAGCGAATCCTTTGGAGTTTGTTGTATTGCCTTGGTATACTTGCTCACCCACTTCCACTCTCCACAGCCTGAAAATACTTTTGAGGAGTCCCTTCCCTCTCCAGACCATGCTAGATTTATTGGCAAAGGTCTCCCCCCTTCTTTATATGTATGGTTCCAGGTATCTTCTGGTAGACACATCGTCATCACTATCAGAAATAAATTCCCATGTTCAGAACTTTTGTTCATTCAGTAGTGCAAATGGGACCAGGATATGTCACAGCTGTTAAATGAAGCAAAAGGTTTGCACTCATGCAGTTAATATCCTTCGTTCTGACCCACTGGAGTTGCTGCTAGTGTTCAGAGCAATTGACAGCTCCTCTGATGTACAACACCACATCAGCCACTGTAAAAATGTTTAATTCCATTCCACCAACAGGCAGTGGACCAACCAGCAGTAAAAATAACCAAATCAGCCAGTTGTAATCACATCAGTGATTGTCAGGAAAGAAAAGTTCCTGTCCCCAGTGTTGCTACCTAATTAATTCCAACTAGCTGGCTTGCTGCTTTTACCTACAGATTAACTTCTTATAACTGTTAGATATGTTATTTCAACGGTTTCAGGACAGTTCTAAGTAGGTGGCTATCCTACTAATTTTGGATTTGATGAACATGTTTTGTTGGCTGGTCAGGGAGGACAGAAGTCAAACAGGTCATGGGGAAGGAACAGCTATGTTACTCTCAGGGGTGCATACTCTGCCACGCAGCAATTAGCTGGTATCAGTTTTCCAAACCAATAACCAGGACTGCAAATGCAAATGATGCTCCTAAAACAATTGGTACTTGTAGCCTGTAGCCTTTGCATTTGATGTTAGAAACTGATCTGTGAGCACACATATACTATAACCGCCACTAAATACGTATCATCACAACACTGAATTTTGTTTCCACCTACACCATACCTTGAAAAAGTCTCCCTAACCTCTAAGGCGAGATTCAGATGGCACTGTCACACTACTCTCTTTTCTAAAAGTTTCCACTGTCTGTTTTAGCACCTTTTCACTTTCTTCTTTTTTTCGTTGCTACGTCTGGAATCACCTCTGTCACAAACCCACTGAAAGGATTGAAAATCCAGCACCAACATTTAAAACAAGTCATCAGAACAGATATTCATTGCATCTGTTTCTTATTTCCACTAGCTCTTTCCCCATCCTTTGCCTGTGCTCTTGGTAAACCCTTGGGTCAGTTAGCGACTCATGAATTTATATGGTGTGGTACAGCAAGAAAGTCCTCTTATGCCATCCTCTTTTTCCATTAGCACTACTGGAAAAAATATGATAAACAACAGAGGGAGCAATGACCATCTCCCCACGGATTATACAGAACAAACCAAAAAGCAGTTCCACACATCCCTCATTTTTTTTCTTCTTTGAGACCTAGGCATAGTCATGACATTGCAAAACAAGACTAGAAAATTGCTCGTACTGCAATTAGCAGTGTAGTTCTCAAGCTTGAGCAGAATTTCAGGCCACCACAGACTCTAAGCTGCTGAGGAGGGCAGACTGCTGTCACTCCCCATCCCTGGAGGAATTTAAAAGCCAGGCAGATGAGGTGCTTAAGGACATGGTTTAGTGGTGGGATGGCAGAGTTAGGTTAACGGTTGGACTTGATCATCTTAAAGGTCTTTTCCAACCTAAACTATTCTATGATTCTGTGATAATAAAGCATCTCATTATGCGGAAATTGGGTTCTGCTTCAGTCACACATACCAGAACAAAGAGAGTGCAAAACAAACCCCTTCATTTATGAATTTTGTTTTCACAGTGGTGGAAATGCAACAGGTGTAGGCTTGTCAAGAGGGCTTTGCTTGTTTGACTTTCCTAGCTCCCATAATGTTAGGTATTTGTTCTGTGGGACTGTGCTTTTAAAAATATTTTCCAGACTTTAGCTTTACTCTTTCTCCAGTGTTATTACCTCAGTTCACTTTCAGAAATTGGGCTGCAGTAATGGTAAAAATGAACGAGAATGAAATTTATGTTAAATATTAAACCTTTCTACTTAAATAGGGTTCTGGGGGCTTTAGATGTAGTGACATGTTCTTCTTCTGAAGATTCTTTATTTAAATGCCAGTTTTGCTGAATGTCTGTGACTTCAAAAGTCACAGCTAATATTATTGCACTAAAAACCCTGTCTTAGCAGAGTAGAGATAAAATAAGTTTCTCCTACTGCTATAAAACAATATGCAGATTACACTGATATGTCTCAAGGTACTGTGAAATAAGCAATAGCTGTTGAATTTTTTCATTGTTTCAATCATTTTATAGGATTTCACAGAATCACATAATGGTTGAGGATGGCAAGCTTCTCTGGATATAGTCTAGCTCAATGCCCCTGCTCAAAGCAGGATCAGCTACAGTAGGTTGCTTAGGACCGTATACAGACAGGTTTTTTCATATTTCCAAGGATGGAGACTCCACAGTCTCCTGGGCAACCTAGTCCAGTGGTCAACTAACCTCACAGTAAAAATTGTTTTCTTATGTTCAAACAGAATTTCATGTATTTCAGTTTGTAGTTTTTGCCTCTTCCCTTGCCACTGGGCACCACTGAAAAAAGCTTAACTACACCTTGAGTCCCTCCCAATGTGTGTTTACACACATTGGTAAGATCCCCCTGAGCCTTTTTTTCTCCAAACTGAACAGACCTGGCTCTGCGAGCCACTCCTCCTATGAGAGATGCTCTAGTCCATCATCTTTGTGGCCCTGTGCTGGAGTTGCTCTGGTATGTTAATGTTTCTTGTACTGGAGAGGGCAGAGCTAAGCCCAACACTTCAGGTATGACTTGCCAGGTCTAAGCAGAGGGGAAGGATCAGCTCCCTCAACCAGTAGGCTACGCCCCTCTTAATGCAGCTCCCCCTTCTTTACTGCAAGGGTACTGTACTGGCTTATGGTCAGTCTGTCTCCAAGGAACTCCATATTCTTCTCTAAAGAACTGTTTTCCAGCCAGTCAGCTCCCACTGTGTACTGGTGCTGGGAGTCATTCCTCCCTAGATGCAGGGTTTTGCATTTCCATTTGTTGAACTTCATGAGGTTCCTGTGACACAGGTTCCTGTGTCAACATTAATCCAGCCTGTTGAGGCTTCTCTAAATGGCAGCACATCTATGTGATGTATTAATCACTTCTTCCTGTTTTGTATCATCTCCAAATTACTGAAGGTGCACTCTTCCCCGTTGTCCAGGTCTTCACAAATGGCTTAAACAGTGTTGGCCTGAGTATCCACCGCTGGCCTCCTCCTGGACTTTGGGACGTTGATCACAACCTTTAGAGGCCAGCAGTTTAGACAATTTCCAGTCCACCTCAGTATGTGTTTATCTAACCCATTCTTCATCAGTTCGTAACTGAGGATATTATCGGCAACAGTGATTAAAAACTTACTAAAATTGAGGTAAACAGCATCCACTGCTCTCCTTTCATCCACTAAGATCATTATCTCATCATAGAATGCTATCAGGTTGTTAAGCACAGTTTTCCCTTCATAAATCTATGGTGACTACTCCCAATCTGTTTCTCATCCTTTGTGGGTTTGGAAAGGATTTCCAGGATTATTTGCTTCATCTGTCTGTACTTCCCTAGATACTCTTCCTTACTCATCTTGAAGCTAAGGGTGACAATTTTATTCTCCTGCTGCTCAGAAACCTCTCCTGGGAGCATCCTGACAGGTCCCTTGGACTTGCATATGTCTAGGCGTTTTAAGTGTTCCCAAACATGATCCTCCACCAAGGATAAGTCTTCATTGCTCCAGACATTCCCTCTGGTCTCAGGAGTCTGAGATTCCTGAAGGCTCCCCTTGTCAATGAATAATGAGGTGAAGAAGGCACCAAGTCAGGCTTTTCAGTGTCCTTTGTCATGAGAGTCCCTTCCCCATTTGGAAGCAGGACCACACTTTCTCTAGTCTTCCATTTACTGCTGATCTACTCATAGAAGCCTTTCTAGTTGCCCTTCACATCCCTTGACAGATTCAACTCCAGATGGCCTTTCGTTGTCCTAACCCTATTCCTGCACCCTCTGACAATGACCCTGCTTCCACCTCCTGCACACTTCCTTTTTATGTTTACTTTTAGTCAGAAGTTCATCTATCGAGGCCTCCTGCCACCTTTATTAGACTTCTGCACTTGGTGATGGACCACCCCTGAGCTTGGAGGAGATGATCCTTGAAAGTCAATCAGCTTTTTACCCCAAAAGTGAGAAAAAACAGATAATGAACACAAATGGGTCTTCTACAAGAACTCTTCAGAAGATGACAAGAAAAATAGTTTCTAAATAATCAACTAACTGATTTGATTTTACTGTTCACAGTAATTTAAATTTCACTTATGAGCTTTCCTGATCCAAAGCTCTGGCATGGACACTAAGAAAAGAATTACCGGCAAGCAGTGGATATCATCAATGTTGAGCCTTTCCTTTTCTGGAAAATTATACTTTGTTGAGTAGTCATTGTATCAACTTATTTTCAGCATCTAGGATTTCAACACAAAAGTTGTGTCCCATGATTGGCCAGTTGTTTTCTTAGAAATCCCAGACACTATACACACAAATGATATCATAGATTGTTCAACATTTCTTCCAATTTCTCCCCTATGTGTTGAATCTTAATTAAGTTTATTTTATATAAATTTTGTCAAATTCTGGTCACATTTTTCCTCTTTGTTGCTCAGTATTCCTTCCCCAATGGTAAAATACAAATATTTCATGCAAATTTAGAGGAATATGTGGAGTATTTAACTTTGGCCATACACAGTCTGACATATTCTGAGAATTTAATGACAACAATTGAATAAAACTTTCTTATCGTCTTGCTGGAAGTTATTCATTAAAGCTTTACTTCTTTTTTACACTTATTTATGTGTCTATGATACAGCATTTCTAGGGAAAACTTTCTTGCTGCTCCATCAGAGATATCACTAGGGAAATCTCAACCAAAGAAAAGGCATCCTTCCCTGCATATTTTGAGTTTGGTAGTAGATTTATTCTGAGAAATATCAGTGTGTTCCTTCCACTGCCACACTAAAATTCAGTTCTGCATCTGATCATGGAGAACCATACATCAACCAGTGGCTGATCTACGTGCACTGGACTGGGTAAAAAATGTCCATTAATATCTCAATGCAATATTTTTTAGTAGATTTTCAAAGTGCATTCCACTAAACTTACACATTTCCTGCATTCGTCTGACCTGGTGTATGAGATCACAGCTCTGATTCCTGACTATTTAGTCAGGTACATTCCTAAAAATCTGGACATGGTTGCTCTCCTGTTTGAAGTCATGGAAGATATGATAAATATTGAACAATTCAAAACTTCGTTTTTCATGGTGATGCATCATGCCCCAGATGCACTGAGCTTTCACTTTTAAAATGGGCTAAATGCAATCTCATCTCTTTTTCAGAAATACCTTCTGTTTGTGTAACTTTTAGAAAAACTGCTAATGACTGGAGGAGGTTGAATAGCAGTTTCTCTTTTGACACACTGGTTTTAGATTAGTTGTTGCAGTCTAACAAATTTGATTTGTTGAGAAGTCATCCTCAATATTAACCCAGTCACGAAATACTTGGCAAAGAAATCTACTGGCATTTTACTTGGGATATTTCTGAATTTGGATAGAATTTTTTTTTTTCCTGTATTGCATACATATGTATGCACTAGCACTCACCTCTGTCCACATATTTCCCTTCTCTCTATTAAAAAAAAAAAAAGCAACACTTGAGAAGGAGACATTCCTATCAGTGGGAAAGGTAGAGAACATCCAGAATTTTGGAGATGTCTAGGAGTAGTGCTCAGTCACTCTTAAAATTTCATCTTTAAATTTCAACAATTTGGGACTCCTAAGGAAAGCCCAGATCAGTCTATCTTCTGGATGAACTGGCCATGATCTGGATGTCATCTGGTATTCCCTATGATATCTGTGCATTGGCCCAAAGATGTCAGTGACAGAGAACAAAGATGAGAACAATATCTTTATTAAGTAAATTCAGCTCACCTAAATTAAACATATTTTTAGTGAAAGTGGTAGATGCACTGTAGTTTAAAGTCTGAAAAAACATGTTTAGAAATTTTAACAAAAGTATTCACTTGTATTACTAAAAGGTACTTATAAGCAGTAGGAAATTTTTTCAAGGAAACTTAAAGCTATGCAGAAGCGTAGTGCTAGATAAAACTGGATGCATTAAACCAAAGTTGAAATATGCCACCAGAATACTTTACTTGTCTGCATGCCTTTTCTTAGGAAAAAGAAGAGCACGTGATTGGTGTGGGTTTGCATTGCATCTCTTTACAGGTTCCATTTTCTATTGAAGATACTGTAAGAAATGGTACCCAGCAAAACTCTCATGGAACATTTAACTACAATCTTACTGAATATTTTCTATGACTTTTCTCAGATAAGATTCTCTTTAGTTCAGAATATGATTTTCCTTTTGAAATTCATATGAAAAAGGACTTACACGTCTATGTATGAAAAGCTGCAGTTTTTTAAAAACGTAAGAACTGTTTTTTAATCCTGACAGTTTTAATGGGTCAATAAGTACAATTAGCTGCATATACTCAGCAAAACCAGGTGCTCTGGCATGTGAGCTTCACAGTTTCTGGTCTTGATGTTTACCAGGTGACATTTATGGCTTTGTATTCACTCCTTCATAATGTATTCATTGATTAAATGCTCATGTTTCCTCATCCCAGGATGTGGTTGAGTATATTTCAATAAAAATGTAAGAATATCTGTTTCTTCCAGGTTCGTTTCAAGCACTCTGATTGTGGTGCCATGAGAGATGCTGTGGTCCATGACAGGTTGGGATTATCATGATCAAGTGCTCTATTTTGACTTCACCGAGTGGCTAAAAGATTTGTATGTTAAAGAGGAAGTATTGGACTTTTAAAAGCATTAAACAGGTAAGTCTATTGAAATGTTTGTTTGTTGACAGTTTCCAGGCTTATTTCAATTGCAAGTGTTTATAGATTCATGTATCAGTGATTCTTTTTAACAGGTTTTCCTCTTAGTTATCATCTCTGAGTAGTAGCTGTGGCTTGAAACAAAAATTTGCTACTGTACATGTAATATGCCCAGGATCAGGTTAAAAAAATGTAAGTTGTATATCTCCAAACAGAAGGGAAACATTGAATTGTGTTAAAACAGGTGCTTGTTTCAGCTTATTAGTCTAGAGCATTTGCACAGTCCTATCTAACTGCCAAAAAAAATCTGTACTCCAGAAGCACAAATGCAAATGACTATTGCAACTTCAGTTCTAAACAGCTCTTTATTTTGTGCCGTAAGTTGTTTTCTTTACAGAAAAAATATTTTTGGCAAAAGCAGACTGACTTATTTCCCTTTCATTGCATTAATAAGAAGAATCTCTGCTACACCCAGTAGCATTGCACCAGTGTGAAAGCTATGGAAAAAATGTAAATAATCAGGCTAGCAGAGAAATTTAGTGGCCACTATGTAAGTTATGTTAAAAGACTGTTATCTGTACGAAGTTTGGGCCTGAGTGCATGTTTATTTCAAGGTTATTTTAGCATAATGTTTTGCTTTATTACTAGATCCTGAGAATTCCCTTTCATTTTCAACTAAGACTCCTGTTTTGGTGCCTAAACAATAACTCATTCCTTGAAGTAAGATATAGAAACCAGTCAGTCTAAGTTAAAGCAATGTGGTATGGACACTTTTAAACATTACAAAAAATATGTCTATCTTGTCTGATTTTGATGGATGTTTCACAAGAGAGGGAGGAGAGGGTGAACAGTTTTGGTTTTCTGTCTTTTTTCTGTATGTTGCTGTAGTTTTTCTCTTTTCAAGCCAGAATCTTAGAAACTATGCAGCAATATGTCACTCTGGCAAAGTGCTTATGGCTGATTAAGGGTGATCATATTCATGTTCTACTTTTTGTCTTGAAAAAGAATAAGGAGTGATATTTTATTTACCAAGACTGTATTCAAAACTGTCTCGGGGTATGTCTAGGGTAGCAGTAGATAGTTGTGGACAAATTCCAAGCTTATGCCAATGTGCGTTGAACCATACAAATACACAGTTTTGGTCAGGGAACACTAGAGCAATGTCCAGGTGACACTGTACCTTGTGATCTTGACAGCGCAACTTCCAGACATGATCTCATTGGTAAAAGTCAGCTTAGACATAAGTGCAGAAAAGCTATCTTTACATTCAATTTCCCAGACTTCTGGTTTTGTAGTACACTTAGTAGATGCAGGTCAGGTGTATCTGTATGTGTATCATAGCTGCATTACTATTGTGCTGGAATTTAATGAATTGTCCTCTGAATTCAAAACTAGTGATTTAAGGAATAGGTTTGTTTTAAATATTTTTACCAACATAAAAGAATCTTCTTTTTAACCTTGAAAAACTCAGAAAAGAAAGGGAAAAAACAGCAGAGCAGGGACTGAAATAATATGACTAACAGTTTCAAAACCACAATGTTGCAGCTCAACTTTGAGACACAGAATTGAGGAATTTTAATGCTGATGTGTAGTGATAAAAAAGAAATGTGTTTAAAATGGCATTTTATACTAGATTGTGTTTCTAGTTTCACATTACTTTCCTACAGAAACCTACAGACTGATAAAATATTCTTCTCATAGGCCTATATTTCTCAAGGAAGCTTTATTCTGATGATATTCATATAGAGTTGTAGTCACTGTTCAATTAGGATTGTTTATGCTTTGCTAATCTTTGTGTCCTTAAGACCCAGATTTTTGTCCATTTTTAAAAGAAACTGTTTGCAGTATTAATTAAAGGGTCAGATATTAAAAAGAAGTCAACAGTGATAACACTGTCAGTTATACATCTAAGCTTTGGGAGTGTGTGGTATGTGGCAAAAGAAACATAAAATTTTTATTTTGCCTTTCAGAAAGTATTGCTTTTTCTTTCTGCTGTCCTTCATCTATAGAATTTTTTGTAATCTGGTAAAAACTACATATATTTAAAAAAACATTACATTTGTCATCTCAGTAAGGGTTCAAATTTTTCACTGTTCGCATCAAAGGATAAACCATGCTACTCTTCTGGCTGAATAAATGGACATAAAATTGGGAGCTTTACAAACATCTTATGGGAGGAATCCTTTCTCAAAATTCTTAAATTACATTACTAGCCAATGAAAAATTATGCTAATCAAAGGGCTTCCAAAAATCTTTTTTCTATGATCTACAAAATGTTACCCTCCAGACTTCATCCTTATTTTTTGGATTTGGTTTTCTTTTTTTTTTTTTTTTTTTTTCTATGAACTTTGAAAAAACTGCAAGAAGCAGTGGGAAAATGTTACCGGTCAAATCGAGATCTTCCTATTTCCCCCTCAACTTTTGCATAGTGGCACTATGCGCTTGGTATCCTATGAAGGCCGGTGCTTTTTTAGGGGCTGGAGGGAGAATGGGGACAATCCTAGCCACCTAATGCACAACTCAGTTATTTTTGTAAGAGACTTTTCAGTGCATGGAAGCTTAAATTAGCTTCTCAAACAGTAAAAATAAGGTACTGCTTTTTACAGTCTTGCTGTTTTGTGGGGACTCTTTGCAGGGAAAAGTTGTTTTCTATAGTTTTCTATAGTTTTACTTTGGTTTAATAGCAGTAATTGCTAGTGTATGAGAGGTAGAGTCTTTGTCAGGAAGTTTCAGTGCTGTTTTTAGGCTCTTATGATATGGTTGTAAAATGATTCCCCCAAGCCTAGCTCAGAATATCTTATTCTGTTTTCAACAAATAGTGTATACCTTTTAAATTTCTGCGTAACAGAAATTTTAATATAATACTAATATCCATGGAAAACTCAAGAATATTTCTGTGAGTATTAAAGAAAAATTAAAAACCTTCCTAAAGGTGATAAGTTGATATCATGAAAGCTTTGCATTTACCACTCACAATGAAGGTAAATGTGATATGCAAACTAGCTAACTACACTGTGCTTTCTGGAGACACCTGAAGACAAATACACATTTCAGATCTGGAGGTTTTAAGTGACAAGTGATAATACCACATCCTTTGTTCAGGATTATTATGGATGTGCAATAGACTGATAACTCCAAGTCAGGCTAAAGCTGTTTACCATAGTCTACTTACAATATGATTTGAGAAGTGAGCATTTCTGGGAGTTCAGGGATGAGCTGATCAAGTTTTTGACTGCTCATCTGATTTTCTAAGCATATTTTGAACTTAGCAGACTCAGTGCTATTACTACAACTTTGTTTCTCTTTGATTTGTTCCTCCCCCTACTTCCTTCTTTTGAAATTAAAGTATTTTTAATGATTCTATCACATAACTTCTGATTTATTCATTTCATTTAGACTGGTGTCTTCTTGGAATACAAGGTTCCTAAAACATGTAAATACTTGAAAATACAAGGTTTATTTTTGTCTAAGGTTGTCTGTGATCTGCAGAGGTAGGAAAAGGTACTTAAAGGACTGAGCCTTAATAATGAGAATGCAAAAAAACTGAATGTAAAATCCATTGAAATTTTTAATTCTCATTATATTGTTAGTCTCATGAACTAGAGGCACTGTAAGCCACATCTTTAGATTTTTGAGTCCTTAATTATATAATGTTGAAAGCTTTCTGAAAGAAAATGTATTTCTATAAATCTTTCTCCCTTCCCATTTGAGATCAGAAGATTATTTTTACTAGATTTTTTTTTATTATTATTATTCTGATAGGGAAAATATGGTTGAACAGTTAAATCTGGGCAAGAGTCTTCAGTAGACCTCTGAGAAAAAGTGTTGCTTTTCCTGTGGGAACAAGGACTCACACTTTACTGATCCTATTAGTTAGAATACTGGCTTACTGGAAAATGGAGGATGATTTCTTCCTCTTCTCTTTGTCCTCTTCTCCTCCTCTTCCCCATTTCAGTCCTTTAACAGAATTTTCTGCTTCTGATAGCTTATGATGTGAGCAAATGGATTGTCAAAAGTGCCCTCTGTGGCATCCCTGCCACCTGGGAATAGATGAGTATGCTGACATGGAAAGGTGTTAAAAGGGACAGGAGGAAGCATAGTAACAAAAAAGAGAAAGCTATCTCAATACCTTCCATTAAGTCATTAAATGAAAATGGAAAAGTGGAATGACTGCACAATCTGAGGAAAGGAAGTGTTGACCAAGTAAGAAAACTGTCCCCATCTCTCTGTTGTTGAATGTGAATAAGAAAGTCAGGAGTTGTCTCTGAACACGGCCCATGGAGACTGTGTCCTCACACCAGTTGCCCCTAACCATTGTGCAGTGTGGGCACTGAGGGTGTAAAGTAGGCAGATTAAGTGGTCCTGCTCTAGCCCAGCCTTCCTGAGAGCTAGAAAGATAGCTCAGACCGGCTCTTTTCTGCTCTGCTGGGGGACCCACACTACTGATGGGCAGACAACATAAATTTAATACAGCTTGGTCAGCATCATCTGTTAATATGAAAAGGGATATATAAGGCAGTGCTTGCTTTAACCAGAACAGTGCATAATGGAACTGGCCGTTCCTCTGCTTTGCACTACAGACTGTCAAACCCATTGGGCCTTTACTGCCCTTAGATTATTTAAATACAGCTTTGCACAGTGGGCCATATCAGCCCAGAATGGGTCAATATTGAGCACTTGTGCCTCTTAAAACTCATCCCCATGTGCATTTGTTGAAATGAAAACTCATAATCCTGCTCCTCAAATTTATGTTTCAATTAAAAACAAAGTCACTTCTTCCAAACTTTATTTCTCTTACTCGGCTTTCATCTCTCAGGTTTTATCCTTCTATTCATCATTTTATCACCTTATCAATCATTAAATTTCAATTCTCTAGCAAGTTCAGCAGGCCAACAAAGGAAGCCAAATGTACCTAATACCAACACGCTCACTAATAAAAATAAATGAGCTCCTAGGGAAAGTTACCAAAATTGTTTCATTACAGAGGATCTTACAAAAAGATGAGATAAAGCCATGATAGATATGGAGAAAGGCTTAGGGAGATCCTGAGCATGTCAACACAAGTATCCTGTTGCTGATAAGAGGAGCTGAAGTCCCATAACATTGTGACTTTGTTAGTAAAGTCTTCCCTGTCACAAAACAAGGTGCAGCTGAAAAGAATAAAATACCCAGTCTTGATCAGGTTAACAATCAATGCCCTGAATCTAAGCCTCCTTTTAATATTTTTCAAGTATTCTTGACATCTGTAAACCTTTCTGAATATTCATCACTTCACAGAAATAGATAAATGGAAAACAAAAAAAAAAAAAAAAAAAAAAGAAAAAAACCCCAGAACCCTATGTCAAGAGAATTGCCAAGCTATTTGAATAATGCCTTCTAGTTCTCAACCTTTCACTATGCAATGTGCGTAGGTACCTGTAAATGTATATAAAGGTCTCTTCTTTATTCTTTTTTGCACAGTATCCTACTTGGGTTAGATTTGTGCCCTACCATATGCACCTTTAAAAAAATCTCACTCTTTTTCAAGGATATTTCTGTACCTAACAAAGTTTCAGGTTGTAATCTGATTGTCTGGGGATTTTGTGAAAATCAAATGGCACTTTGAACTTTCTGTCTTTACAATTCCATGGTTTTACAGTTTGGGTTTTCCAAGAGTTTGTTTTTATCCTCCTATTGGGTGATCTGTTGTGACATTGTAAAAAAACGCATACCTGCACACATCTGAGATTGCAGGAGCTTCATCCTGTGATGAGATGGGAATGAACAAGAGACTATGTTAGCATGATGCAGCTTGATGGTGCTACTTTAGTTAGGGGCAGTTCTCTACAGATTGGAAAAGAAGACATATTTAGCAGTCAGTGTACACTGAGATATAAAGCTTCTAAACTAAATGTGCACAATACCTCATAGTCTGTCAGATAAATAATAAGTATTTTAAGAAGTCTCTATATGAGCATTGGGAATGATACATTTTAGCAGCTTCTGATGAGCTGTCCTAGTCAGTCAAATAATATCCATCCTTTCTTCTTCCAAAAAAGGCAGGTAGTAGAGGGGAAAACTTCTAATCTGTGGTCATACAATAAAATGTCCTTTATAATGTACTTTGCAACCTCTGTAGTTTAACAAGTGAAATTTCATGCATCTTCTAGCAAATTCTGTTTTCAGGAGGTTTTTTGAGTGAAAATACCTTCCTGCAAAGCCAAGAAACACTACCAATAATGAAATTATTAATATTGGAATGCAAATTCTTTGGTTGAAATCTATGAATTCAGGGAAATACATATGTTACAAGCATTATTAAGCATCCTTCTTAATTGAGAACACTGAGATCAAGTCTATAAGACATTGTAAGACATCAGTACATAAGACATTCCATACAATGTACATTGAAGAACAATATTTTATTCAACTATTTATATTTCAGTCACTCAAATAAGACTTCAGCAATGTTTTCAGAAACTTAAAGCTAGGGTCTGGCACTGTTGGTGACCTTGACAACTACTTCAAGGGCAGTTGCAATTAATCAGAAGGACCACTTAGCAGCAGACTACAATAAGATAATGCTAGTCCTCATATCAAAAAGCCATTCATCATGGACAGTGACATGTTTTTAGTATTAATAGAGTGCAGTATTTTAGGTTCCTCTCTTTAATGAGGTATGTTCAAGGAATGACAAGTCAAAGAAGTATTTTGAGAATGGTCTATTCCTCTATTGCTGTGGAACTAACTTTACATTAAGGCATAACTGGAAATTGAAATGTATTTTATATGGTATGTGTATAGTTTATATATTTATATAGGCATCTTTATACATTATTCCAGTATGCACAAAAACGCAGTAAAATGAAAATTCTGGCCACAAACTTTGTGAAGATACACTTAGTTAGACTATGATGTGAACTTTGGACTCTCTCTGTCATCTTTTTTCTGTTGCAACTCTATCACACATTTGCAGTTGGAAGACAAAGTTATGATTCATGATTCATTGTAACTGATTCTGTGGAATATTAGAACATTAATCCTACTGTTATTTTCCTATTGTAGTTTTCCTCTGGAAAAGCAGATCGACATCTTGGATTTCTATTTATATTTTGGAGTTTTTTCTGTTTTCTGATTCTGTACATTCCACTGCTGCTTCACAGAGTGGGGAGAAATACCTCTGGAGCCTGCTTCAGCATGGGCTACCCACTAGGTCATAGCCTCCTTTGGGCACCCCCCTGCTCTGGCGTGGGGTCCTCCCCGGTCTGCAGGTGGGGATCTGCTCCCCCGTGGGCCTCCCTGGGCTGCAGGGGCACAGCCTGCCCCACCATGGGCTGCCCCAGGGGCTGAGGGGAATCTCTGCTCTGGCGCCCGGAGCTCCTCCTCCCCCCCCTTCTTCACTGACCTTGGTGTCTACAGGGCTGTTTCACATATTCTCAGTCCTCTCTCTCACAGCTGTTGTGTAGGTTTTTTTACCCTTTCTTAAATATGTTATCATACAGGCACCACCACCAGCCTGGCTGATGGGCTCAACTATGGTCAGGGGTTGGTCCACTTTGCCATCTGCTGGAACTGGCAGTGCCCAGCATGGGCAGCCCTGGCCTCTCCTCACAGAAGCTACCCCTGCAGTCCCCCTGCTGCCAAAACCTTGCCACTTAAATGGAATACAAACTTTACTGAGTTGTAATTTAAGAAAACTCTAATTGACCTTGAATATTAGGAGGAAAGCAGAAAGCAGTACAGGTGATGATAACTTTTTAATTAATTATGAACACCAGAGAGTAAGAATTCCATTTCTGGAGCATAGCTAGGCCACAAGGAGCTGAATGCACATGCAGATTACACTGCTAAAACTATTAAAGTTTGGGTAAAAATTGTGACTAAAATTGTTGCCAGTTAAACAATATTTTCAAAGTTGGAGGCGAACAATTGCACTCATACATTAGCATGCATTTAATATGCCTACAGACAGACATTGTGCATACACAAATCAGGTATTTATTCAGGCATGTGACCTAGTAGAAAACTAACTGGCTATTTGCTTATGCAAATATGTTGTTTATGCATTCCTCAACTGGGAATTTGCACAAAAAATGGCCATGTGTTACTGTTTAAACTAATTGTATATACCTAACTAAGCTTACGACTCAGAAAAATCAGAAGAGATCTTTTCCCCACAGTGCCTCAGATTAGAATGTGTGACTATCAGTGATATTATTTTATAACAATTTTCTTGAGAATTATCTTCTGATATTTTGTGTGAGTTCTCATCCATTAAGTTTCATTTAGGCTAAACTTCCAAGTTCATATATTGTTGATACAGAACAGAGGATCATATGCAAGCCTTCTTTGGTCTAAAACAGGTCAGAACCTGGAGTATTAGTAAGAGAACCATTCAAATATTTGCAGGTCATGAATGTTTTCCACAGCCAATCTCTGGAAATAGCATTCTGTGAAATCCCAATACAAGTAGCTGGAAAACACTTTTTTAATGTCAGAACTAGAGAAATTCGGTAAATTTATGACCAATATACATCTAAATCAGTAAGCTGGGCCAAAAAAATATTATATGTTGCTATCCTATGTGTCATTTTTGTCACAATAACAAATGTGCTATATATACCTATGTTTTGTTTATTAGGTATGCCTTACCCAGGAAATATTATCTCATGATACATTCTGTGCAAGTCTGGGTCAAAATATTCAAACTTGTGTGACAAAATCTAAGGAGAGGAAGTCTACTCTATCATGACTTCCAAAATCTTATCAGAATATCATTTTATTTTTGTAGTTTACCAAGACTGTATAGAACACAAAGATAGGTTGTATGGAGTAATTTTTTTCAATTAGAAGGACTATTTAATCAAATGAAAACCATTTTCATAAGACCACAAAAAAGACAGCAAGGCTAGCAATGAATTATAGCTTGTGCTGTGAACTCCAGGTAGTCTGATACAGTTTTTTGAATTGTGAACTTTTAAAATTTATATGATAAATTCATAACTTGTTCCAATCAATGGGATGCATACTGTGATAGATTTGTATCTCAGAACTACATTTGCTGTTTTGAGCCATGTTTTGTGATTAATCAAGAGCCAGGTAAACACAATATTCTGACTTGTAAGAAACTAATCACAGTACGTATTTATATTAAGCTTCATCAATTGTTCAGCATCATCAAAGCCATGTAGGAAATAGCCATAGTACTTCTTTCAGCAAAGTTTTGTTTTTATTTTATTTGATATTGATTGATATGCAACTTTTACACTTCTTAACTCACATGAAGATATAAACTACCATAATGTTAGCACTAGAATGATTCCCCAGTAAGTTCTTCATGGAGAAGGAAAATGATATTTCTAGTCTATAACATGGTATATCTTAATAGTCAGTGGATATATTATATAGTGAGTCCTGCACTGATACTTTTTCCTTTTAACATACATAAGGTACAATTGTAACAGTAATATTTCATTTTGTGCTCTTCTTTAATGAAGATTTGACTAAAGTAAAGGATTTATGTGTTATAATACATTTTTCAACTCTAAAATGTCACATTACTTCCTTCCCTTTCATATATACTGCAGAAAAAAAATCTCAGATTTACTAAATTTGTTTTACACATGGACATTGTATACAGCTCTTGTTTTTTAACAACTCTTAGCGTTTACCAATTTAAAAGATACACATAATCTAGGGGTAAATGAGATCTTAACAGGAAAAGTAGATCTTTGTTTCTTGCAATTCATTTTATAATAATTTTATAATAATTTTATGTGGAATGCCAGTTGACCTACATTCTGAAGGAGTAGGATAACTTGTTTCAAACTGTAGATAAAGCATTTAGAAGCTTTCAGGTATCTTACTAATACAGTGTAATGAAGCCATTAGTTCCTTAAATTAAAATAAATTGTAGAAATATCCACTCTAAGAAGATATACTCAGAGAAAGGAGAAATGCTGGAGTTACGATTCTTCAGTTATAAATTTTCAAAAGAATGAGGGACACCCTGGGTTCAAAGTCTGTTGGACTCATACAGGTTTTTTTACTGGTTAGGTGTTTGGCCCTAAGTCTGTAAGAATATATTTTTTTGCATATTAAGATACATGCATTATCATCTGAAAGTACTCACATTTTTTCATGTCAGGCCTGAGATGTTCCTGCTTGTATGCCATCTTTTAACCAGACTCTCAGATATTGTTATATCTAAGTCTTGAGGTTTTTACCTTGTGAATTTATTTGAATGACACTAAAATTGTAACTTAAATGTTTGTTCTCTGCTTTTTGGTGTTCATATGATGCACTAATACTGTTAATCTATTTGGATTTGTGTAATAACCAGCTGGATTTCCTATTTCTCTCTTTTATTATCAGTGATAAATAATTAAAATTGTTGAAGGTCCCTCCAGCTAGAACATAAATTGTAGGAAGAATCACAGAAAATGGATTCTGGACTTGATCCTCTGTTAAAATACTATAGGGAGTGGCAGCAGGAATCATAGTAAGAAAGGGGTAAGAATGTTTTTTTTTTTTCATCGTAACAATACCAAAAAGAGATATCACCTGTTAAATATCACCCTGTTAGCCTGGCAAGATTTCTAGGGCCCTCTCCCTTTGTTCTGTATTTGGTTATATAGTAATACCTTTTCTGAGATCATATATTATATAAATTATGAAGGTGATTTAAGCTAACCTACTATACTTTGCAACTGAAATGGGCTAAGAACATCCACAAGCTCCATTTTTACACCGCATCTGCTAAGAGGTCACATCTTAAGTTGAAATAAACAAATTGTCTGTAATTATGTGAACATAGCCCAGGAAGAGACAATTCCAGCTCTTAAGTTATTAAATAAAGAATGACTTGTGAAGAATAGTTCAGAAGGGATAGAAGTCTTTCCCATTTGTACAGTGGGACAACTGATAAAGGAGTACATTTTTTTTAACCTCCCAAAATGTAAGGCCAGTGAAAGACACTCATTATCTTAAGAGAAAAAGGCAGATGGATAAAGTACATTCCAGCTTGATGTTGCTTATGCGTCATCTGAGCATTAGCATGCTTTCCTCTAGGTTTCTTTGATCTTTCTTTGTTTACCTCAGGTTGTTTCAAGACTTATGCTTGAAATGCTTCAGTATAGTCCACTGGAAAAGCACTGTTGTGAATTTTTTCTGCTGCACACCTTTTCTTAGGAGTTGAAGCTGTACTGCAACATCTAAGACAAACAGCACTACAGCCCATGCACTATAACTGGAGTAACAAGAGAGTGAGAAGGCTGAATCCTTGGATTTTCAGTCAAGGACGGCTGCCAACATGCAGTCATGCACCTCTACGGACATCAGCTCTGTTCTTTCGTAATCCCCGCTACTTCAGAAGCAGCATATTTTAACCATGCATTGTGTAGGATCACTCTAACTCCCAACTCCATTTTTTTTTCTTGTAGTTTTAATAGCATGACGTTTTCAAATGCTAATCAATGTATGTGTTTACCACTACTCATATTTTACATAGCCAGTGCAAACTGACCTTTCTGCTGTGAAATAAGCAGTGGGGAACAGGAGTTTTGTGTTTTCTTCCTGCATGTGAACACTTTTATCAGATTCAAGAGCAGCTGCTTAAGTAAAATCTTCTGATCTGGGTGTGTCTGGGATAGGATTTAGGATTTAGCCAGTCACGGATACTTTGAGTGATGAGCTGGTATTTAATTTTTTCTTACATCCAAATTTAGTTTCAAAACCTTCCTCATTTCCATTGTGCATCATTAATGCTAGAATGGCATCAAATATATGGGCACTCAGGCAGTTTTGATTCTGTGATGCCACAAGCAAAATGTGTAAAGAAATACCTGTGTGACTCAGAACTGTTTGGTTTTAACTCACTTTTATAGCCATGACCCAATCCTCTGTTTCATCTCCTTTATCTGCCACACATTACCCGTGTGATCTCAGATTTATTGCATTGTCTCACTGAGCCTCATGCCCTGTCTGTCAAACACTGGTAATGGTGCTTCTTGCCTCCCACATCTGTCCTGTTTGTTTTGATGGCAAGCAATTCGGAGAGTGGACTGTCGGGCGCGGCAACTGCACAGCACTTAGCACAACAGGACCTCACTGTCTGAAATCTTGCATGCTTTTGGAATGCAATCAGTAAAGCGTGATATGTAATAAATCTCGCCTAAACCCTCCCAAAGGACTTGCATTTTCTATTTGATTTTAAGCGGAGGCAGTGAAGGCACTGGCATTTAGTAGGAGATTCAAACTCTCTGAAGAGCTAGCGAAAAGAGGTGTATTTTTCTCAGCCTCACCTCTGGCTCAGAGGATTGACTTTTCGGGGTTGAAGGGCAGTTTATTTTCAAGGCTTATCCAGCCTTTGCTTCTCAGCCATGGTTGCAATCAAAGACGTCAATCAGCGTTAGAGGTAATTGTTTTATGATAGAGAACTGGAATGAGGCCACCAATTCGTTTCCTATAGGCCACAAAGCGGCCATCTAATTGTCACAATTTTCAGTCATTGCTGACCTCAGGCAATTTCGTGCCGTTATCTAGAGGTAAAAAGCTCCATATGTCATTACCTGGCAATAAAGCCATCTACGCCTTCAAATTCTCACTTCTGAAAAGATCTTTGGCCTGCCTGTGCTTTCTCATGTGCTTACGGCAGCTGTTTAATAGAACAACAGAGAAGTGTGATCAGCGAGGCCCAGGTTTAGTCGGTCCAGCTGCCACCTGCCCCTTTGCACAGCTTTTTTCTGCTGTGTGGCCTGAGGAACCATAGTGGCTTTAAGCCATCTGAATCTCACCCAAATAGGGAGTTAATATTCACAAAAACATTTCAACAAGTAACTGCAGATTTTTTTATCGCTGTTTTGGGGACTGGTATTCCAGAAGCACAGAGAGCATTAGCAGGCCTCTTTCCGTTAACTCGATATTAGCTTGATAGCAACTCGATATTGTATTTGGAAGCATTTACTCCTTCAGGAGTGAAGGGAAGGCTGTTGATTTTGTATTGCTTGGGGATTTTTTTCACAGTGCAATGTTTGCTGGATGGTTGCTTTTGCATTTAGTTTTTCATTTTACTTAGAAAGGTGTTTGAAAAACTCATAGAAAAATTCATTCTGAGAGATACTCTTGAATATAACCCATGGCACTGTCTTCTTCTTTCCAGTTCCTCTATTGCATTTATATGATACTGCTATCAAGATTTCCTAAACATAATTTCATTTTTTTCAAAGGTAGAGATGCTGGTATCTCTAGTTACATTTACTAGTATTTTATTGCAAAAAGAGATCAAATAAAATGAAAAATAACGGCTTGAGAAGGAAGCTACTTTTCTGTGGAAGTAAACATAGCAGAATTTGACCTTCAAATTATTTTGGATAAAAAGGCAGACTACAGTAAACATTATATTTTCATTTTTTCTGTAAGAGAGAAAAAGAATTCCAGCTTAATAAACCCTCAGAACATCTGAGGCTGATTTTATATGTTCTATTAATATGACCTATTATTTTACATCAATATTTTGTCTCTCTTACAAGCAATAAAAAAAAAAGAGTTGAATAGCATGTAGGAACTCGTGTGAGAAACTAGAATGTCATAGTAATTTTCTCTGCTTTGTTAAATTAGCATAAATATAATATCAAACACAACACCATGTTGTTCTTCCATCTCTTTCTTTTTATTTTACATAATGTACCAAACAGGTGACAGTAAAACACAATTAACATCAAAGTAAGAATAAAACAATCCCCCCAAGAAAATAGTTTTAAGTCAAAATCTCCGGTTTGCAACATCAAAAATTACTGAAATATCATTTGAAAGAATTAAGCTACATTTGTCTCAGCAAATGTTTAAATAGCTGGAAGGGAGTAGGCAGGGAGGTACTAATCCACTGTTTATGGATGCTAGAACACAACTGCAGGTAGTGTCCTTCCATGTTTGTTCTTCCTACAGCCACTTTCAGAGAGAGAATAGCGGACTTGGATGTATCACTGGGCTGACCTAGTAGGATACTTTCAGGGTATAAGAAACAGAATTTTTTGAAGACTTTTCACAACTAGTTTCTAAATTAAAGTACAGATTTACTTGATTTATTTTAATGTATTTTATTGAGTAAAAATATTCTATTTCTACATATTACTGTGTCTTTTCTCCACTCCACAGAGATGCTGTCTCCTTTTGCTATTTATTGTCTTGAATTTCAGATTTGCTTTGCCTTTAGGCATGAGCTACTGCTTAAAAAAATGCAGCAGGATGAAAACAAGAAACAAACCATAGACCTTATTAGAATATAAATAGGCATAAGCTTATTGTCTAATAGCTCTACCCACTGAAACTGAACTTTCACAGCCAAGCAGATATGCTGCAATACAGCATTTAGAACATTATAAGCACTTATGATTGGAAAACTAAGTTCTATGTTTTTTAAAAAAAACATTTACTGCCTCATCCCAGAATGGACTTTTTTTATATCTTTTGACTGAAAAATAGAAACTCCAACTAATTTCTTCTTAATCTTGTAAAGTACTGAATGATTTCTGACTGACAGGAATGGATGAGGAGTCAGAAATCAGATTAAATGGTGGGTTTAGTGATTTGTCTAGTACTTTTCTTTCTCTTATTTCCTTTCTACTTTGGTCTCTGTTAGATGCATGGAAATTGAAGGATGTATGGCTTTTCTTGAAGTAAAACTTTTAAGAAGTATAAGCAGCTTTAAGTGCCACTGTATTTTGAGTAGCTGAAGAGTAAGAAAAGGAGAGAGTGTGAATTCAGATTTTCTGTTCTTTGTAAGAGAATAAAAAGGATTCCTATTGATTTCATCAGCAAGAGGTTCAGAAGTCTCTGATACTGTAGCACAATACAACCACCAATGGGAACGAGAAATGCTCATTTCCTCCTTCAAGCCTTATCTTTTGAAAGTTCTTGCTTGCAACTTGAACGGTACTTTTGAGAACAAATCTCTGGAATGGAACTGAACTCTAGCTCAGGAAAGTCATACTGGTTTAGATTAGGGATCTGCTAAACAATATCTTTGTTAATAATCATAAAATAAGAAAGACTAGGAGGAGTGATAGGGATGTCTAAAGGGACTATCTTTACTATGTCGCCTGGATCTCAGGAATGCATGTGTAGTCTTGGCAGTCACCTGAGCAAAAATGGCAATGTGGTTTGTAATGCTGGCCTAAGTCAGCTCATTTAACCTTTCCATCCTGTCTCTCTTCTGGCTTCTTAGCCTGAGTGTTGCATCATTTATTATTAAAGATGCTCTGGGGCTGCTAGTGCAAGTTGAGCCTCAGAATCTTAATTAACATCCCTGATGTCCACCCATATAACCAAGACCAGGTACTCCCTGGTTGAAAGACTCCCTCCATGACTTCAGCATTAATTTAGCTCAGCTCAATAGTAACATGGTATCTGTACACAAAAAAATGTGTCAACCATGAACCGTGTTTTATACTAGGAAGGTCATCAGTTTCCTTGTCAGGGCAGAAAGGAAACACATTTGTTGCTTCCCTTTATTTTACTTTCTACAAACATAAAAATCCCACCAGCTGTCAGTGAAAAGTACTTTTCTTTTCGCAATGCAGAGATGATTAGACTTCCAATCTGACAGCATGGACTGAACTTCAGAAAAAGAGATCCTTCTGCTACTATTTAAGAAAATGGGCCTGATGCTTCACACTTTGCTATTTATGCAGTCCTTTATATCCAGATAAAAGCAGGTATAAAATGCAATCAGTTCAGTCTTGTTGTCTTACATCTGCTTTGTACAGGCATAAATCATGCATGAGTTGCTTAGTAGTGAAGAATCAGGTCTGAAATATCTGTTTTATGAACTTCAGTAGTTTCCTGTGAGTCAAAGCTAGGCTGGGAGAAAAAAAACTATTAACCCGAACACTGGGGAGAAAACAGTACTTCAAGGAACTCCAAGCAGGTCGTTGTTGCAATCTGTTTGATAATGTATCTCATGAGCTTTGTCAACAGTGATCTGAAACTTCACCTGCCCAAGTTCTCAGCCCTCTGGCCTTAATCCTTCCTGTCCTGGGACAACATTAGCCACCATCTTTGTTGGCCTCCCTGCGGACAACACAGATTAGGAGCACGAGAATGTGCTGCTGAAAACCTTTTCCCTCTGCTCTTTCAAACAGCACAAGACAAACGTAGGTGACACAGTGCGAGTTCTTGCTATACAAGTCACAGATTTCCTGGGGATATGTATGACCACTGTCTGTTCTACTTCTTACATGTGCAGAAGTTAATTCTGAGGAGTAGGAGGTGAACCAGGGGAGAGGAAAGGGGAGGGCAGAATCTCAGCCTTCCTTTGGTGTCTCTTTCATGGAAGTTGCTGAGCTTCATAGCTCATAAAATATTCATCACATTGTTTGAAGAATAAAACAACATGTATGTGTGTGCTCACAGCCTTTAGGAAAAAGAGAAATTCCTCCTGGATATGATTTATATTCATTGTGTAAGCTTTTTTGCACTTGATAAGTCAGGGAGAATAAAGATGGAGTGGAAAAATGGTTTGAAAAAGATGTTCTGTGTTGTAGCTCACAGCTCTAATGGTGCTGCAGAAATCTGATTTATTTTCATACTTCTCTAACAAGACTTTCTGGTGAGATGGATGTTAATCTCCACAGACTGCCCTTCCCCTGAAAAAAAAAAAAACAACTAGAAGACATTTTTAAATGAACTACAGGACAGCATATCCTTATCTATACCTCATATTAAAATAAATGCAGCCACCTTAAGACTGTTTTACCGCACATGCTAAAGAGAAACAAGCACTCAAAAATAAGGTGTTCTCGTAGAAATATTCTTATAGGCTGCTACCTTTTAATTCCAAAATTTTCCTTCTGGCTCCCCTTCTGCTCCCTCCTGCTAGAGGGAGGAGGAAGAGCAAGAAGGTCTCAGAAGCACTGGTGACAGAAGCAGTGGCACCTTCCTGCAACTTCCTTGCCCAGTGCTCAATCCTCATCACACATGCATGTTCAAATTGCTCTCTAGTCTTGCAGCAGCTCCAGATCTTCCACAATTTCTGTAGTAACCTAGTCTTGTTTGTTTGTCTGTTATTCTGTGCTGGCCAGTTAAATATCCGTCACATGAAAATGAAAACACTCTTAAATTTTTAAAACCAGTGACTTCCACAGATAAGGTCCAATATTTCGTAATTTTTGTCTTTTTTGATTATCTGCTATACTATACTCAATCATCTTTCTTTAGGAAAAGCTCACTGAAGTTAGTGAAAAAAATCAAGATGACCCAATACTTTTGATCATGTCCTTATTCTTCTCTTCCAAGCAATGCTTCATGCAGTCCCTAATCCTGGGATAATTAACCTAACTTTTTTTGCATCGTTTAGCATCTGTCATCCTTCAAACTACTCCTCCCCTCCCCCCCCAACCTATTTTACTCCAGAGGCTAATCCTTTTTTTGAGGCTGAACTTAGGTCTTCTCTCCTAGTTAAAAAGTATTTTCAAATGACAAAGATGTGGTGGGTGTCCTAAAGATCACCATTGCATCACAGCTGCATATTTGGTGACAGAACATCCCGTGGTTCTTGTCTCAGTACCACTCACTCGAAAGACACATGACATAAATTGACCTATAACACGGTTAGCATCAGTGACATGGCTTGGGAATGTGATTTCTGGTTGTGTCTGATTTTTCTAGTAGTTTCTCATGGTCACCATGGCTACCTCAGTACTGTTCAGGGAGATTTTAAGGGTGGTGAGATGATCCCAAGTTATGGTTTTCCTGGAATAGAGGAAGCATAAAATTCTTCTGTGACCATTTTCACAGTCAGACAGATACAATTCTAGTTTTATTCTTCCATTGTAATTGGAATTACTGAGAAGTTTGCTTTGGGAAAACTAATTTTGTGCAGGTGTGAATACTCAGTAATAACTGTTAGAAGATAATTCTAACTGAAAATGTCATGTTGGGGAGAAGGGAGAAGACATATTGCTGGGATGATATGAAAGAATCAGAGTCTATACCATTTGGGGGCTTTAAAAATAAGACAAAAATAATTGCCTGCTTCAGAAATGTTTCTGCTTTGTGTTACTTTTTATACGCTTTCCATGTAATATACTGGTATTATTTGTACTACCATCATACCTTGGCCATGGTCCAGGACTCTCTTATACTAGGTGGCATATAAGCAAAGAATAAGAAATCTCTTTCCCGTGGTGTTTACAATGTATGTTTAAGATGAGACAACAGTTGGAAACAGACATGCTGGGGGAATACAAGACAGTGAGGCAATACTGATCAATATGCTAGGCAGTGATCTCAGCAGTACTTAATCGATGCTAGTGTTTTGTGAAAGTAGCACAAGAAAGGAGAATTTTAAGGAGGCTTTGAAAGGCAGTTCTAAAGTTGTGAGAGAAAGCATAGAAACAGATATACAACTATGATATACAGTTGAATCCATAAGTGGGGAGATGATAAATAAGTTGCATTCAAACAATTTTCTGTAGCGCTAGTGCAATGAAACAGGCAATCTGAACTGAAACACTCTGCAGATATCACTAGTCATAGAGGGCTTTGGTATAATGTTTTTTAAGCTTTCAGAATTTTATAGGACATCAAAGGTTACAGAATAGGTTATCTCAGCTGGTCCCTTCTGTAGAAAGCCCTGTCAGCTGCAGAATACCTGAAAGGCTCTGCAAATTCTTCTGCCTGAAATCAGGCTGACATTATGCTCTTTGTTCTAGAATTTCAGTGAAGTGGTATACCCATGAGTGTCAATTTTCTTATGAATAACCACAAAATGGGAGAAATGTGGTTCCATTTTCAGCCAAAGGGGCAGATCTCCAGCTTCAGAACTAGTGACAGCAGTTTTAGTGACAATAATTGGAAAAAAAAAAAAAGCTCAAACATCTATATGAAAGAAAAAATGCGGCAGAAAGAACATGGCATGTTTTTTGTTTAGGATAAGAAAAAAAAGAAAAAATTTCACAGCTCAAAGTAGCTGAAAATATTGCCATTACTATATGTTTTGTCCTCAAAGAAAAATCAAGAAGAAGTTGAGAATCATATGTTAATTTTATGCAATGATTTTCATTGGAAGAGCTTTTCAAAGAGCATCTAGTCCAAACCTCCTGCCATGGACAGGGACATCTTTCACTAGATCTTGTTGCTCAAGGCCCCATCCCACCTGTCTGCAAACACTTCCACGGACGGGTATCCACAAGTTCTCTGGGCAGACTGTCCCAGTCTTGCCACCATCATCATAAAAAATGTCTCCTTACATCTAATCTAAACCTACCGTCTTTCAATTTAAAACTATTACCCATTATCCTGTCACTACAGGCCTGTTAAAAATTCTTCATCTTTCTTATAAGCCCCCTTTAAATACTGAAAGGCCACAAGATTATATCCCTATATTTCTCAGCAAAACACTACAGTTTTATGGAAAATATGCATGCTAATTGTTTTCTTAGTGCTTATCTGGTTTACAGCTATGACTGGGTGACAGTCTTTGGGAAATTTCATTTCTTAGACAAAAAAAAATATCACCATAGATGGTAAGATTTATTGAACCCTTTGTATACATGTTATAGAATAGATATAGTAGAAAAAAGAGGCTCACATTCCTATGGTGGTTGAAGTGCAACTTTAAAGGCATTAAGCTCAACAAAATAAGACACTTTTGTCACCTAATGTCAAAAGTCATATACTTCTCCAGTAATATTTACTCCATACTAAGATTTAGTAACCAGTTTATTCAATATCAGTACAACTTTTTCACCTGGAAAAATATTAAAAAGTGTACTGCAACTCCTGAACTTCCAACACTAAATTTTTGAGTTGCTGGCAGTACTACTGTTATCACAGAAAAATTGAAACTATTTTCCAGCTGATGGTTGAAAACAACTCAGTTACACCCCAAGTGGTGGGGTTTTGTGGGATTTTTTTTCTGTGTGCTAAGGTGAAAATTTTTCCACAATACCCATGAAACCCTTTAAAAATAACTAACAATATTATAAAGAGAAGAGAGGGAAAATCATTCATTTTATTAAGACATATATTTATTCTTCCTATTTGAAGCTCAATTTAAATGTGCTGCTTTCTTTGAATAAAAAATAAAAAGCCAATTTAATGTTAATGATCAGGGAAAAAAATTTACTTCTGACTGAAAGAATTATAGCTCATCTTTTCTTTAATAGGGACAGTAAGTAAAAATAATTATTCATGCATGCTTGCCATCTCATTAGGCATCTGATGTAAAAAACTCTCCAATAAAATCTCTAAGTAGGTTGGAGGGGTTTTTTGTTTTGGTTTGGGGTTTTTTGTTTTGGTTTGGGTTTTTTTGCAAGGTTAGACTGAATAACATTTATTATTTCCATTAGGCCTTAGAATTTGATTATTCAATCAACCTACTTCAATCCAGGAAATCACTTATGGTCCATTAATTTAGTGATGCTCCTTGGTTTGTGCCATGATTGTTTAAAGAAAAAAAATGTTCTAATTAAAAAAAAAAAATTGTAATTTCCTTCCAGCTTTACTTTATTCTCTGGCTTGTGTCAGTCTTGCATCAGACATCACATGCAGAGGAGGGGGGGAATCATAAAGAACAGAAGCAAGACAGAGAGGCCAGGGCAGACTGGTAGTTTTCCTTGAGGAAATATCAGTCTGGTCAAGGGTAAATTAGTAATTTTTTCTTTACATTTAAAAGCACCTTTTTGATAATTTCTGCAGTCTTGAAGATTTATCCTGGAAACTGACTTATTTCTCTGCACCTTGTCTAAAGAAGAGCTTACAATGGGACTGTAGGAATATTAGGAGAGTTCTTACCTACCAGTTCCCCAAATCTTTGTGATCAGTTAGTACAGGCCTAAAAACTCTACACAGGACCGCATATAAGCTTTACTTTACACGTCTGTGATTCAGGGCTCAGCCTCTCCCTTGCATGGTTAAGACTTGGTTTTTCAAAGGTCTGTGAAGTGACTAATTTCTGCTAAAACTGATAAAAAGTTCAGTGCCTAAATGATCTTGTAGAAGTCTTCCAATGTGGCTATGAAAGGCAGAATCATGGATTATAGAGCCTGACCTCAGTAGGCTGTTGTATATTAATAACAACACTTGAAAAATCCATTTATGGTTACTTAATGTAGATTTATTCAAAGGGTAATTGACAGCACAGTGCTGAGGGCAACAAATTTTGGGAGTCCCCCCTATGATTACAGCAGGAGACCTGAGAGGGAGCCCTACCCTGTGTTTATGTCTCGAGATGCAGATAAGCACTTCTACCATGGGAAGTAAATATGCTGAAGCTGTCAGTAGCTTTTGCTGATTCTCTGAAGTCTGGGATGGGAATGGGGTGAGGAAGTGGGGTAAATGAATTCTTGTGGTCACTTTCCACTTGCCTGTTGTGCACCTTTGGGGACCCTTCAATACAGTTTAATTCTGCTTTCACTGAAAGCAAGACCTGAAAAAATACTATGGTCTAAAATCAAAGAGCTGAAGAGGATATAAGCTTTCATGTGAATCATAAGCACCATAAAAGATGCTGAGACTGGAAAGAGTTCAGCTGTGATATTTTGCCATGCTGGATTGCTAAGTAAACTAACCAGCTAAACAAAGCCTGAGTGTTGATAATTGACACTTTAAAGTAAACAGCTTTAGCCAAATTAGTGTTTTGTTCCTGATTGTCTTGTTACAAACATGTTCAAATTTAGGCTTATGGATTTTGGCTTATTTAGGGACCTGCTTGGTCCTGAAGGACAAAGCTGGTTTATCTTCAAGGATAGCCCCTTCAGAGCACAAGAATGGTTCATCTCAATGTGTGAAA
The DNA here is from genome assembly GCA_034008185.1 of Gorsachius magnificus. NCBI lineage: Eukaryota > Metazoa > Chordata > Aves > Pelecaniformes > Ardeidae > Gorsachius > Gorsachius magnificus. The sequence continues at coordinate 26,373,786 of CM067109.1, read as the reverse complement.
AGGCAAGCAAATGTGGCAGAAAAAGCTGGCATGGATGAACATGGAGCTTCTGAGCAAAAACACATAGAAGACACACCATAGGTGGAGGTGGACTTCTCTGTAAAAGGAAGGCTAATGAAAATGTGCGCCCATTGGTATATAGGGCAAGGGAACTAGTGACCAAAGACATGGAGATGGTAGACGTACTTTTTGCCTCAGTTTTGTCTGGTAAGACCTGCCCTCAAGCCACCCAGGTCCCTGGGATTCGTAGTACGTGGGACTAGAGAGAATGCACCAAAGGGAGCTGGCTGGTGTCTTTGCAGGGCTACTGTCATCTTCAAAATATTGCGAGACCTGATTTGGATAGCTGAATGAGAAGGTGGGTGAGAAGTTGGCTGGATGCACAGGTTCAAAGGGATGTGATAGGTAGCGCAAAGTCCAGCTGACAGACAGTAACTAGTGGTGTCTAGTGGCTGAATTGATGCTGTGTCCAAGTCATTTATTGCCTTCATTATCAGCCTAGATAGAATCATAGAATCATAGAATCATAGAATGTTTTGGGTTGGAAGGGACCCCTAGAGGTCATCTAGTCCAACCCCCCTGCAGTGAGCAGGGACACCACTAACTAGATCAGGCTGCTCAGAGCCCCATACAACCTGGCCTTGAATGTTCCCAGGGATGGGGCCTCCACCACCTCTCTGGGCAACCCGTTCCAGTGTTTCACCACCCTCGTTGTAAAGAATTTCCTCCTTATATCCAGTCTAAATCTACCCTGTTTTACTGTAAAACCATTACCCCTTGTCCTGTCACAGCTGGCCCTACTAAAAAGATTTTCCCTGTCTTTCCTATAGGCCCCCTTTAGGTACTGAAAGGCCGTAATCAGGTCTCCCTGCAGCCTTCTCTTCTCCAGGCTGAACAAGCCCAGCTCTCTCAGCCTGTCCTCATAGGAGAGGTGCTCCAGCCCTCGGATCATTTTTGTAGCCCTCCTCTGGACCCGCTCCAACAGTTCCATGTCCTTCGTCTGCTGAGGGCTCCAGAGCTGGACACAGTACTCTAGGTGAGGTCTCACCAGAGCAGAGTAGAGGGGCAGAATCACCTCCCTTGCCCTGCTGGCCACGCTTCTCCTGATGCAGCCCAGGATACGGTTGGCCTTCTGGGCTGCCATCACACATTGCTGGCTCATGTCCAGCTTTTCATCCACCAGCACGCCCAAGTCCCTCTCGGCAGGGCTGCTCTCGATCCTTTCTTCCCCCAGCCTGTATTGATACTGGGGGTTACCCCGACCCAGGTGCATGACCTTGCACTTGGCCTTGTTGAACCTCATGAGGTTCGCACAGGCCCACCTCTCCAGCCTGTCCAGGTCTCTCTGGATGACATCCCGTCCTTCTGGTGTGTCAACCGCACCACTCAGTTTGGTGTCGTCTGCAAACTTGCTGAGGGTGCATTCGATCTCGCTGTCTAAGTCATTGATGAATATATTAAACAGCACCGGTCCCAGTACGGACGCCTGAGGGACACCACTCGTCACCGGTCTCCATCCGGACATCGAGTCATTGACCACTACCCTCTGGATGCAACCATCCAGCCAGTTCCTTATCCACGAAACAGTCCACCCATCAAATCCACAGCTCTCCAATTTAGACAGAAGGATGTTGTGGGAGACTGTGTCAAAGGCTTTGCAGAAGTCCAGATAGATGACATTCATTGGTTTTCCCTTGTCCACTGATGCTGTCACACCATCATAGAAAGACACTAGGTTCGTCAGGCAGGACTTGCCCTTGGTGAAGCCATGCTGGCTATCTTGAATCACCTCCCTGGCCTCCATGTGCCTTAGCATAGCTTCTAGGAGGATCTGTTCCATGATCTTCCCAGGCACAGAGGTGAGGCTGACAGGTCGGTAGTTCCCAGGGTCTTCCTTTCTACCCTTTTTGAAAATGGGCACAATGTTTCCCTTTTTCCAGTCACCAGGGACTTCACCTGACTGCCATGACTTTTCAAATATCACGGAGAGTGGCTTGGCGACCACATCGGCCAATTCCCTCAGGACTCTGGGATGCATCTCATCAGGTCCCATGGACTTACGTGCATTCAGGTTCCTCAGGTGGTCACGAACCTGATCTTCTCCTACAGCAGGAGGGGTTTTGCCCTCCCGGTCCCCCTCATGCCATCCATCAACTCGGGTGGGGTGAGGAGAGATGTTGCCAGTGAAGACTGAGGCAAAAAAGGTGTTGAGTACCTCAGCCTTCTCCTCATCTGCTGTTACCAGCTTGCCAGTCTCGTTCAACAGCGGAGGTATGCTTTCTTTAACCATCCTTTTCCAGCTGATATACCTGTAGAAACCCTTCTTATTATTCTTTGCATCCCTAGCCAAGTTTAGCTCCAGCTGAGCCTTGGCCTTCCTGACCCTATTCCTACAGGACCGTCCCTATAGTCTTCCCAGGATGCCTGTCCCTGCTTCCACTGCCTGTGCATTTCCCTCTTCCTCCTTAGTTTGACCAGCATCTCTCATCTCAGCCATGCTGGTCTCTTCCCTTCTTTGCCCGATTTCTTACACCTAGGGATTGAGAGCTCTTGCGCTCTGTGGATCACATCCTTAAAGATCTGCCAGCTCTGTTCTGTTCCCCTGTCCCTGAGGACCGTTTCCCAGGGAGTCCTTCTGACTATCTCCTTGAGGAGCTGGAATTTTGCTTTTCTAAAATTCAGGGTCCTGACTATACTCTTCACTCTTCCCATTTCCCTCTGGAGCGTGAGCTCTACCAGCGCATGGTCACTGCAACCCAAGCTGCCTCCGATCTTGACATTTCCGACGAGCTCACTTGCATTGGTGACCATCAGGTCCAGTATCGCATCCCCTCGGGTAGGGGTGTCTATTCCCTGGCTTAAGAAGTTGTCCTCAATGCATTCGAGAAACCTGCTGGATTGCCTACAGCTTGCCGTGTTGGTTTTCCAGCAGATGTCGGGGTGGTTGAAGTCCCCCAGGACGATGAGAGCCTACGAGCACGAAGCCTCCCAGAGTTGGAGGAAGAACGCTTCATCAGTCGGCGCCTCTTGATCTCATGGCCTGTAGTAGATGCCAACCACCAGGTTCCCTTTGTTGCCTCTCTCTCTGATTCTTATCCATAAGCTTTCGACCTGCTCGTGGCTATTCTTCAGGGACAGCTCTTCACACTGTAATGATTTCTTGATGCAAAGGGCAATGCCTCCGTCCATCCTTCCTCGCCTGTCCCTTCTGAACAGCCTGTAGCCATCACTAGCTACATTCCAGTTGTGGGATTCATCCCACCAAGTTTCCGTAATGGTGATCAGGTCGTAGCTTTCTAGCAGCACGATAGCTTCCAACTCCTCTTGTTTGTTTCCCATGCTGCGCGCGTTTGTATAGAGGCATTTCATCTGAGCTGTCGGCCTTGTCACCTTCATAGTAGATGATGGGGCAGAAGGCGCTTCAGACAGTTTATGGATGACCCCAGACTGGGGGGTGCAGTCAGTGAGCTAGAGGGCAGGGCTGGTTTTGAGAGGGACAAGGAAAAATGGGCAGATGGGAATCCCATGGGGTTCCCCTAAGACCAAGGAAAAGTCTGGCCTCAGTGGTGCAGAACAGGCTAGGGCCTCCCTGCAGCAGGTCAGGCTGTGGCCAACCAGCCCGGAAGAGCTCTGCAGAAAAAGCCCTAGGTGCCTTGGGAGGCAGCAAGTCGTCAGGAGGCAGCAGTGCACCCAGGCAGCAAAGATGACACAAGCAACAAGACTGCAACAGTCTTCATTTTGCTTATTCAATGTGTCACAGATGTGGTCTTAACAAACCACTGTTAGGAATGACAAAGTTTCTCATGATCAAATCTAAAGCTGCAACCCGGAGTTTGTCTTCGTTCTCTGCACTGAGGAATGGTGTTGGTGTAGAGAAGTCAAACATTCTTAATGTCTGGTATATATTATAAAAAGCATTGTAGTTCATCAACACTTGTGCCAGCCTCAGTCATTCTTCATGCATTTGGCTTATGACCAGTGCACAGGCAATTGGGTAGCTCATAACCTGGCCTAGTTCAAGCACACAACAGAAAACGTCTTGCCAGAGCTACAGAAATGGTAGGCTCCTATCCAGATCCAATGAAAGCATATTTTGGAGACTTCACCAAGCTCCTGGATGCCCTGTCTCCTCTTTTCAGGAGACAGCTGCAGGGGTCTTGATGCTGCACTTAGATGTGTGGATTACTGCCTGTTACTTCATCAGTATCCTGGTAGGCCAGACAAGGAAGTTGCTGTTTAGAGTTACTCCTTCCAGCACAGTTTGGAGCTGCTGTTAGGTTGTCAGAGAGTAGAACCAGATTAAAACTGCTTTTATTCCAGCTTCTTTGCAAAACTTTCCAAAAACAGTAGAATTTGCGAAACCACAGAGGTGAGTGGCTGCAGATATAATTTCAAAGGTGCTGTGGGGAACGTGATTGTTCTGCTCAAAGATAGGAGTTTAACAAACTGATGTGGTAGGACTGCAAGTGACCACTCCTGCTGTGATCAGCTGTGTTAGGAGGGAAAGAAGAAGTGATTTTTATTTTCATTGTCTGGTTAGATGTTCTATTTAGCTAATGCTCCGAGGGATTTAAAATGCAGGTCAACAGCTTGTCTGCTGTGCAGTAATTGTATTTCTCTTGCATGAACCAGTTTTTTTAGTTGTCTTAAATGGCTGGACAATAAGGTTTTTCTTGCTATTACATGACCTAGTACCTATGAGCACATAGCTACTGCTGGGGAGGGTGACTGATGACATACTGTTATAACAGCAATGATTGCAGATAGATCTGTCTGTGGAGCAGTGCACCAGGGCTGTGTAAATCTCTTCAAGCTTTTAAAATTAAACCATATGTAGTGCATGATTCATGGGAACAGTGCTTATTTAAAAACCATTCACTCCCCAGAACAGCACAAGCAATTCATCTACAAGCTAGCAATGTTTTACCTGTTGTTGCTTTTTAGGCAGAAGATCAATAAATATGAGTAACTTGAAAAGCTAACAATCTTTTGATTCCCACTGTTGGGGAGACTCAGAGAATTGTCTTTGCACTGAGAGAATCACAGAAGTTGGTAGCTGTCTTTATTCATTACTGGTGTCAGTGGGCAGCAACAAGGGTAGACATACTTGAGAAATAATGATGCTTTATATAACCATTCCCACCTGCAGTGTCAAGGCTCTAGACTTCATGTAGCTCATTTATGTCTGATAAGCTAAAAAAGTTGTCCCAAATTGCCTCTTTGTTACAAGTAAACAGCTAGAACACCTTTTGGCAATCAATACCTTTCTTCAGCACCAGATGAGAGACAAAATAGAACCCATTAAGGATGCATGAAAATAAATTGGTAGCACATCACTACACTTGTAAAAATGACCTTTCTAATAGCGCATCATTCCAGGGAAGCATGCATTTGTGTCTTGGTACCATAATTTGACCTGCCTCTGGTATTTTTGTTTCTTTATGTGGGATTTTTATTTTGATTTTAAAAAAAAGTCTTTGGGTTTACTGTTACAGTTTTCATTGGACTACAAAGGCAGTACTGTGAAACAGAATCAGCATTCAAGTGTTATGCTGGTGTAGAGTATTTCTTACAACTGCCTTTGTAATATCCTGTGCAGCACAATCAATAGATAACTCATTTTTAAAAAAACCCTCTTATATTAATATCTGATATTCTCTATCCTGTTATAATACTCATTAACAAGTTTTTTATAGGAGTTGATTCATATAAAATACAAGAAATTAGTATATGATATAATGACAGAACCCATCCTGCCCTATACATTTGGGATATTATACAGTGTTGTAAATTTTTTTTTATATGCAGTGAACTAGTAGTTTTTAATTGGAGTGAGGGGGACACTGGGGAAAACAACAAAGGAACTGTTGTTCTAAACCAAACTTTAATAAAAAGTAGGAAAAAAAAAGATATCAATTGTATTTCAGTCTGACTGGCAACTCTCCTAACTCAGCAAGACTAACAGGAGGCTGAAGCTGGCTTGTTCAATTACTTGCCTTGGAAAAGAAAAGACAATCATTTGTTGTGCTTGCAGTTAGTTATTATTATTTCTTTGTTGCATGTTCCCTCAGTGTGCTCCCAGCTGCAGTTTAGAACTGAATGGGGAATCCTTGCTTCGCTGAATTCCGCTGTAATTTTTTGCCACTGGCTTCACTGAGGAAGTGTGTCACTGGTTTTACCAAAAAAGTACAACTGTCAAATCTGATTAATGAGATTTTGCTTTGGCTTTTGCTGGGACGCATACATCCCAGCATGTATAAGGACTGTGAAAACAAGGCCTGGATTTTCACCATAAATACAGTAATAATGGTAGTCCACCTAACAGAAATGCATGTGATCAAAGTGATAATGTTGCTGAAATTACAGTGAAGCGTGACATTGCTAAGGCAAATGTATAATCCAAAAAACATAAGTATGGGCAGAAAGTATTATTGTCTCTGCATATAGCATAGGTGAGGATATCATTGATGTTCATGGTTCAAAAAACAATGGAAAAGATTCAGAGAAAGCTATAGCAATAAGTGACAGTGTTAAGAGCTTGCCTTATATTTCACCTCCAGATATAGTCTAAGAAATAAAATTACATATGCCTACATTAATGTATCTAATAAAATTATTTGCAATAGATATCTCTGAATAGACAAAGAGGTAGAAAATATCATCCAGTGCATTTAGAACAGAAACTACTTTTTATGCTAGTGATAGTTAACAATAATTAATATCAATTATAACAATGACTTAATAGGGAATGATGCTGGTCATTTGATTACGTGAAATTTTTCTTGGAAGACTGTGCTTTTATAAAAATAGCCTGTAGTATAAAATAAAGGAGTCTAATGTGCAAATTATTAGAAGGCCTTTTGGTGTGCTGGAAGTGAGCAAGGCCATAATACATGCAGTTTATTAAACTAAATACTAACTAGCATGTATAGGTGTTGTTGGTTTGGGTAACAGAATGGGTTTGGACTAGATGACCTCTAAAGGTCCCTTCCAACCCAAAACATTCTATGATTCTATGAACACCTACTATTTTGAAAATACAGTATTTTGCAAATGATTTGTCACAAAAAATTATGCTGTGAACTGTTTCAAACTTAGTTCTTCGATCTTCCAAATTCTCTATACCTGTTCCATACGGTGCTGTAAATAAGATCAAAAATTGAAATTTTGATAAAATTCATACATTTAACTCTATCGTTGATGTTCCAAAATTATTTTAATATCCCTGTATGCAGAGGGAAACATCTTCAAGTTTAAAATGGTGTAAAAGGGTCAAAAAAATCTTCATAGCAAAATATTTGTGAAGAACTACATCATTTGCCTATCAAACAAGTTTTTGAAAATAAAGGTAGTCATCAGCAGATTGCTTGGTATCATTTGGATATTCTTGATTACATTTGGATGAAAAGGAGGCATTATGTCAACTTAAATAACATTCAGGTTTTTATTTGACAGAGAGAAAGAACATTGGCTGTTTTTAACACATGGAAATTTGACACATCCTACTTTTAGGGGGGGAAAAAACCCCAAAACAGAATCCAGAAATTTAATTCAGACTTAACATTAGAATGGCATCTATCGTTTATCAGCTATTTCTGAAGTTAGTTATATACATTTTTTCTGGATTTGTGCATATCAGAAAAAAAATGTTAATTACCATGTCACAGCTTCAGATAGTACAGAATTTATCTAAATGTCATGTGAGCATAGATTTTTAAAAATCTTTTAGAAGTATAGCACCTTTCCTTCTTTAAAAATAAGGAAGAAAAAATAGCAACCTAAATCATTAGAAGAGAAGAGACCATAAAATTATGGAGGGTGCTTGTTATTTTAGAATAGTTGTGTTTAGTGCATTGTTGGATTATATTTATTTGGTATTATTATGGTTATAGCTACACTTATTAAGTATTGTAGTCCTTTTGTGAAATTACTTTCAGAGATACCTGTAAGACAAGAAAGTAGCATCACATATTCATTTCTGCATATAAACATATTGAAATATAACAAAAAGTAAATTAAAATAAAAATATTAAAAACTCCAACATTTCCTACACTTTATTTATACCATAGGTGTTCTGGATCACTGAGCATTGGAAGACAAAAACTAACAAGAAATTATTGTTTTATATGTATCACGTGTATGATATTAGTGACTTCTGCCTAGCCTCTGGGGAGAAACAGCTGAAACTAACATTGGTCATGGCAAAAAAGTGAATTGTCTAATAAAACTATGTAGATAAGAGTAATGTAAATTCTCTGGACTATATGATATTCATCTAAGAAAGCACAGGAAAGTGAGTAATAAGTCTAGTCTTCCAATAGGAGTATATGCCTTTCTCTTAAAATTATTTCTCTCAAAAAGCTTTCCCCAGTGAGCTTGGAAAAGCCTCCTGACTTTCTAATAGGCCTATCACTTGTTATTGCATAGTATTATAATATCCTGTATGTTCTTACAGGACTGAGAAAACTGCCTTAATTTCTCCTGAAAATTTGACACCCTGAAAGAGTAACATGCAAGTGTTCAACCTCCTCAGGGGAAGACAAATATTATTTTTTTTCCCATGAGCAAAATATTTCTTCATGCATTTATATTTACAAGGCAACTTACAACGGCAGCAGAAAGAATATCTGATGCAAGAGAAAGAGATAAAATAATCAATAAGAGGGCAGATGAACTAGATAAATTTGATGCTTGGTGAAACATTATTCCAAATAGACTGCAGAGCTCAGCAGAATCATGAAGGACTTATATTAGCCTATTTTTCTTAAATGTGACAAGTGATTTGTTAGAGTCCCATTCAAACAATGCACTCTACTTAAAATCTACTGTGACTTTATTTATTTATTTTGCTTGAGTTTTGTTTTAAGACCGATCTAGGAAGCACTAAAATTTCAAAAGCATATTTTTCTTCATTATATATGAAGAGCTTATTGGGAGAAATCCCTGCATACACAGGGAAAAACCATTGCCGCATTTGCCCATGGGACCCCATACAGGGTCTCAGCATAGCTTCATCCAGAGGAGGACTCCTCACAGTGAATTCCTTCTGATGTCAACTCAGCCTCTAGTGTACTCTTATGTATAGTCCACCTCAAAGAAAAGTCAGAGGACAAAAGTTGTGTTGATCTCACCAAGAATTTCTGAAAATAACCACAGCATGACTCAGCTCTGCTGTTTTCAACAGTGGCTTTATTTATTTACAAATTCATTAATTTATTTTGTTTGTCTTCTCCTCCACTCAAGTGACTTTGTTTTTCTTGTCCTAAAAAAGTCAATTTTACCAGTTTATTCTCTGGTGAAAGCTGCCTGTCTCCTTCCTTCAGAATAAAAGCTTTTCAATCTCCTTTGGAGAGTTCACTTTCAAAAATGTATTATATAATTCCAAATGACAGTTACATCAAGTATGGACATTTCCTCCCACTTAAGAGTGAAAATACTTGCTCCCTCACTGCCACAGCTGCAAACCACTCAGTGCTTTTCCGTTTTGGCTGAGCTGTGATCATTCATGGGAAAAACAATCTTGTTCCTCCCAGTAATATCCTTGTGACAACTTCTTTTAGCCAAATTAAATAGGCCCATTTTATTTTCTGAAAACTTTTAAAATAAAAGCTTATGGAGAAGATGGGGACCAAAAAATGTAAAAAGTAAGTCTGTATGAAATTTTTGTCTTTTTCTTGCTGTTTTATATTTCTGAGTTTGAACAAATTAGCAGTGTTTTGACAGGTAAAAGTGGAAGGGTAATTCCTGAAGAAGTGAACTCTTGACTCAGAATAAAAACTCGGGCTGTTTCCTAGCCTTCACCTTGGAATTAGCAGTAGGCTAAAAGGAAAAAAATAATGGATAAACATGTCCAAAATTGGTTGTGCATAAAAAACCTAACACATTAATTAAAAATTAATCAATTGACATAGATGCTTGATTTGATGAATTTTTGAGATAGGACATATTCCTTCAGTCTTCCATTTTCATCACAGCCATGTAGCATTTGTTTTGAACATGCCATGATTTTCCAGTGCCAGATATTTCGCATAGAGAGATCACTGAAGTAAGAGTCCTTACAATACAATCATAAATTAATATTGTTTTTTTTCTATTTGCATTTTCAAAGAGGTGCACACATATTATCAACTAGCAATACTTCATAATAACTTTATAGAGTATTTCCACGATTTTCTGTTCCTCTCAGCCCACAGCCATGTAACTCATAGTTTATACAAAATTTACATTGTTATTGCTCTAATTTACTTATAGAATATATTCTTTTCACTTGCATCAGTGATGCAAGAGAAAATACAACACAATGCGTACATGTTAAAAGTGATGAAAACAAGGCTCCAACATCTCCAAAACTGGACTTCATCTTTTGATTCCACCTATTCTTAGAGCAGCATGCAAAAAAACCCCTAGTAGATCAGCCTCTCTGATTCTACTTTCTGTCTTAAAGCATGGGAGAAAAAATAGTATCAGGTACATAAACACTAACAGATAACAAAAAACTTTCATTTTCTCAAGATATTTTTCTAGTATTGAGGACTGAAAAAAAATTAAAACATTGAAAGTTTACCTACTGGAATTATTGCAGGGTAAATTCATCTATGTAAGTAGAAACACTTAACATGGATCATGTAAAAACATACAAATAGAATGGAAATGGATTCTCTTACTTAAAAGATATCATGACATGTCAATAATTCAAAACAAAAATTTGTTTGAATAGGAAATGCCTACAGACTGGTTGTGTAGGGACTTCTGACATCCAAATTTTGTAGATTTCTTATCTTCCGCAAACCAAAATGATAGTAACATATATTGCAGGTGTATGTTCAAGGATAAACATTTTCAAGAATATCAGGTACTCAAATACCTTGTCCATTTAAGTGACTAAAACATAAAGTGTTATATGGAGAGTCGCTGTAAAAGTCTGAACTCAAGTGTATCGCGCAAGAGTTTTCATATACACCATGTGTTTGTAGTTCTCTGTCAGATCTATGTTTTCTGCTATAATCATAAAAGCTTTTCTTCCTGCTCCCTGGTAATGTTATGAAGCCTATGCAAATAGTTGTTAGGTATCCACTAGATGGAAATTAAGTGCTCCATTGCCACTTATAATGTAGTTTACTTTTTCTGTTGAGAGGTCTGTAACATTACCACCCCCACAGGGTAATGGTCCAGTACCTCAGACATCGACTGGACCATTAACTTTCAAAGAATCTAAAATAGAAGGGCTAGTCATGGCATCTCATTTTAGATTCAGTCTTACTGGATTTTGTAATACTACTGTCTGTCTGTAGCATATAAAGTGTTGCATGTAGGGCTTTGGTGTGTGACTAAGAGCCACGTGTACACTCAGAGAAAGTGCAAAACTGAAACTGGTTTGGAGAAAGTAAATCAAATGGTGCTTGTACATTTGAGATCTCTGAGGCTGAGGGTAGCAAGGGCATAGCCTAAAGTCCAAATTTGCAATGAGGCACACACGCAGATCATAATATTCATAAATGCAGAGTCTAATTTGACAGAAAATAAAATACAGGAACATGTATGTTCAAGCATACATATTTTGTTATGGGGTTCCTTAAAGCTGGTTGTTGGTAAAACAGGATTTCTACTATGAACACAGAACCCTACCTTTGGTCAGTCCTTTGCTACTTTAGCAATTCTCCATTTCATCAAGTGGGGGCTGTATCCCCAGGAATTACTCTGACAAAGGAGCCCCCCAGAATCTGGAAGACTATCATATTTCAATTTAAAGAAATTTAAAGCAAGGATGACTGGCTATGGATAGATGTCTCTGATGGTGTTAGGAAAAGCGAAAGAGCGTGTGTGTGCATGCACGTGCAAGAGATCATTTCACTTTTCTTTTATAAATGAGGAGAACTGCGGCTGTCCTTACATTTTGTCTTGCAAGATTGACATGTGTTAACAGAAAGGGACTCTTAACCCCTGTTAAGAAGCTTTGTTTGGGGCTGTACTAGCAGAGAATGAAAGATTGCTGTTAGTCTTGGGCTGAGTCAGGGGAGCAGTAGATGGATTCTTCTGCTGGGAACAAGAAAGAGGTTCCAGAGAGCCATTACCTTGGAAATCCCACCCAGAGCAGGATTATCCAGTACTGGGAGTTGTCCACAGGAGGAGGTCGCATTATCATGCCTGGAAGGAGAATCACATGATCATTCATTGCCACCCCATGGTCATCAAAGTGTTGCGATCCCTCATCTGGCACAGGAGTATCTGATTGACCTGGAAGCATTTGAGATTGACTGCTGGTCAAGCCCATCTGATCTTTATTTCTAGCAGCTTCTGCTCAACTCACCCTTAGGCATGGCTGGGCTAGCCTTCTCGTTTAGGCCTTGGACTTTGGATCCATTTGAGCCAGCATGGCTGTGAGTCAGTGTACTGCATGGGCACAGGTGGGGAGCTCTGTAACTACATAAGACTAAGGCCTTCTCTGGATTAACTTTTCTTCACTGGAGCTTTCATTAAGATAGCCCATTTAAAGTCTGAAGAATATTGAACAGTAAAGATTACTTGTTTAGGTGTTGCTGTTAGCCAGTCTTGCTTTTTCCTACAGTACATAATGATGTATAGTAGGATACAATATTTTATACACATCTCAATATAACTGTTGCAAACTGGTAACTATGAGGATTCAAAAGGTCAGAGCTCAATACAAGTATTGTGGTTTTGGTATTATTTTTACTTGTATGCTTATAAGATGTACGCTGCAGCATCTTAACAAAAGAGAGCAGTTGTTTAAAGAAACTCTTGGGTGAAGAGACATAATAGTAACTAGTGAAAGGACTTCTCACAGGACATAATTAAAAGCCCACTGAACTGTCTAGACTCTAAAACTTGGCGTCCCTCATGCTAAAGCTGGAACAAAAGGTTGTTTGTATATTCCTGCAATATAGCAATGTTATTTCTTTGCATGAATGACTGTAGCATGCTTAGCCTGACCTCTTTTGATCTTTACAGCCCCAGCAAAATGGCACCTTACTCATCTGCGCAATTTGATGGCAATTCTCAATAGCTGCCTGATCAGAATTGAGCTTGAGGAAAAGGAGGTAGCTGGGGCACTAACATTCATTTCACTTTGAAGAGTTGCCATGCAAGACAAGACTGATACAGAAGTCCAATGTAAGACTTACTGTAGTACAGGAAAAGCATCATAAATGTCTCAGAAACATCACAATACATGCCATGATAATTCAAAATGGAGTAAAAGAGAGCTTTAGCATAAATTACATATATTCTTGTGTGCACACCTGTGTGTGAATGTATATGCATCTTAGATGTAGACAGAATACTCAACCTCCCAAAAACCATTAGATTGTGGAATGTTTTCTCTACAGCAGTCACAAGAGGCCAACTCTCTCTTATCAGCCAGACAAGTTCAGCTATGCCTTTATATTGAGATTCACTGTACAGGAAACACTGGTCATAAGCAGAAACTGAAGAAGAAAACTTCCTTTTACCAGCTTCCCCATTTTCAGAAGTTATTCAACTAAGCAACTGAACTGTAATTTCCCAAAATGAACCTTCATATTTGCTGTGGGACGTTCACTGGGCATTTGTGCTGTCATGCAGCATCGCACCCATACATGGTGAAGTAAGACTAGAGACAATATTTTATACCTTTTCACTCAGCATCACATAAGACACGAATATTGCACTAAATGAGTTAAATGTAAAGGAATAGTTGCAGTAAAGCTCACTGAAGTGTTGAATGCCACATGCTTGCAAAAACGAAATTTGGTGCTCTGTCACACACAACTGAAATAAGAACGAGAAAGACATTATTTCAATAGCCTCTAAGCTTATTTCTGTCTGTTTCACTGAACCCCCGGGCTTCTGATGCAACACATTCACCTGGCATGCAATAAAAAACTTCAGGTTGGCTTCATATGTTCAGTCTCAGCGTGTTTATGCCTTCAAGTGTTTAAGGTTCCACCATGATTTTTCAAATAGCTGTCTCCAATGTGCTTTACATATATTTCTTCTGTTCTTTGTGCCCAACACAGCTGTTGTTTGACTTATAAAACTTCTTAATGCTTATTATATCTAGATCTGACCACTCCTTGCTTAAAGTTTCTCTCCATTCTTCATGACCAGAGGAGTGGCTTGAGGTTGGGAAGCACGATTTTAAGATGAAAGGGGGAAACTGGGAGATAAATTTTTAAGAAGCAATGTAGAAACAGACTTGACTCATCATTCTAAATAAAGAATGTTTATGAAAACCTGAGGTCAGCTGTAAATCCCTGTTGTAAGAATGCTGAATCTTCTGTATATTAGTTAGAAAACAGGCTACATGCCCAATAATATATCCATTAGTTGAATAAAATTCCATCTGAAAACAGTCAGGAGCGTAGCATGTGAAAACTTAGAATTATATTAAATATTTAATGGCTCTGTGTGGCCTGAGTTAAAGGAATTGCAATGGTGATATGGTAACATGAAGGAGAAAAAAAATTAAGGTATTGAAATGCCATTGGTGCCTGTGTGCTTCACATTTTCAACACATCCACAATACTCTTACAAGACTGAGAAGTTCTATCATCCTCATTTCATATATGGGAGGCTGAAAACAAAGAGATAGAAGCCCAGATAAGAATGCTACTTAAAGTGTAACAATTTACAGTGATTGTATTCAAGGGTAAAAGACCTTAGTCTTTGATGATTCAGTGCATGTCATTTAGAAGGAAAAACAAGATACCTGTAGCAGAGCAAGCAACTGAACCTTGGCTTTTTTATCTTAGCCTGCCCACTTAACAAATGGGACTTACTTATCTTCTGAAAGTAAGACAACTGTTTTTTCATGACTACTGTAATGAATGCAAAGAATAATTTTAAATGGAAAACCAACCAGAAACATTTCTAGGAAGATTTCTAGCTTGAAACTATTTCTAAATAAGAAATACCTACATATAGGATGCTTCATAGTTATGGAAAGTAAATAACTTCTGTAAATTAGAGATTAAAAATTGTAGAACAACAGTTCAGTAGGTAAAGATCAGGAAGAAACATTCATAAGAGTTCGACACCTGCATTTTAATACAAGGCAAACTAAGATCGGAAAGTTGCTGCAGAATTTAGCATTCCTGCTGAAGTATATTCCTTCAAATTAGCCTCATTTTGTGTGCTGGATAACAAGTATGCTTTTTTGTCTCCATGCTGTAATCCAAATGACTGCATCTTAAATTAGGTAGCCATGTACAGCATTTTCTGTGAAGCAAAAATAAACAAATAGACTCTTACCAAGCTTTGTATCTGAAATCAATCCTCTCAATTTAACTAACATTGAAAGAAGAATTGATTTTGCTGATTTCTCCCTGAAGCGTAATTGTGTCTCTTTCAACATCCGCCTGTGTACTCTGCTAGGAGAACTGCAACTAGTTCAGAAGCAAAGTATCCTTTTTCAGACATAATACCTCTACTAAAGTGGCTCTGGCTGGGCTCAAATTAATGAAAGTTCTGGTTGCAAGACTTGGAATTTAAAAGTCCTAGAGATGCCTGCATGTTGTTTTGCTGGACTGATGCTGATCCCCATTTGCATTTGCTGAGTTTTCTACTTAAGTATAAATTTAATCTTCAAATCTAGGGGGAGCCAGTAGGTTGGCCCATAAGGAAACTCAGGCAATTTGGCCACTCGTACTTGTTGAGACAGGACTGCAGAGCATGCAGCACTCTGAAAAATTTCCTCGTCTCACCGGAAAAGAATGACAAGTCTGAGGGAAATATATTGATCAACAGTGAGCATTGTATTAACAGCAACTCATCAGTTTGGGTAGCAAATCTGGAACATAAGGGGAGAGCTGGGACAGATGTGGACTGAGCTGGCACCTTAGCCAGCAAGCCAAGGAAGAGTTGGTACTGGGAGATTTCAGGTCAGAGCACATTGAGATGATGTTGTGGATGCCCCCCAGATGGGGCTGACCAGGACTTTGGAGCAAATAACACCTTGCCACTGTGGCAGGCTGAGCCTGCTTTTATTCATGCACAAAGATAACGGCCTCTTCTAGCTAGTTACTGTTGTCACCAGGGAAACTGAATTTGTCACAGAAAACCTAAAGACTGGGAGAGTAGGAAAAAGCTGGAGACGGGATGCATGTGGGGTACAGGAAGATGGCTTCTTCGTATCAATCACACATCTGTGCCAGGCTGCTGATAGTGTTTCTTCTCCATGGGGCTGGAGAAGGATCCCTGCAACATGGCACTGCTTTTCTGGGTGAGGGAGATAGGAAGGGGAAGCTGAGCAATGCATGAATGTCAAGGTATGTAATCTGGGAATGTCTGTTTGGTTCTTTGTGCATGAGACCTTCCTGGATAGGTAGGCTTTACAGAGTGGGAAGTCCTGCAGGTTGTTATCTTGACTCAGGGTGATGAAGTCTTGACTCTTGCATATATCTTCTAGTACTTAAAAGTGTGTAGAATATACCCTTTTCTTCCCTGTTTTCCCTGGACAATGCACATCTGACTGACAGAAGAGATGAGAGTCCACAGACCTTTGCCTTTGCATCTTCCCTAAACCTAGTGCCTTCCACAAAAGCTCACTTGGTTTCTATAGCTCTTCTACTGATCTGATTTTATAATCACTTCATCCACCTCACTTGATACACAACTGAAGACTCTTCAAAGGATCAGAGACCTTATGACAGTCTCCATCAAAATAGGAATTCTTTTAAATTCTAATCAAAGCTGAGACATATTGATCCCTCCCTCTGTTATCACTCATAAGAAAAAAGGGTTAGCAGCATTCGGTCTCCAGGGTGACTGAACTAGCATTTTTTTCACAAGCAATGAAATAAGTCTAAAGGAGAAGGAAAAATAAAAGAATTTTGAGTGCATTAGGTAACTTGAAAAATGGGTATGAAAACCAGCACTAAGAGTTTATACTTGTAAATTAGCATACATGAAAAACTTGGAATAAAAAAAGAATCTGTGAAAAGGCTGAGTCAATTATTTTTAAATAAGATAACTGTTGACAGGAGCTGACTGTAGGGCTTTAAAGATAATAACTGCTAATGGTTTGTATGCTTAGGATTGCATTTATAATTTAAAATTAATTTTTACAATTACAGGAACAATTGATATGATGAGTTCTGAACCTGTACAAATGTTGCTTTATCTGACCTGCTAGATAATTTATAAACTAATTTGAGATGTTAGCTATATTCTGTTAGGTGTTTTTAACTGATTTTGAAAGTGTTTTCAGCAAATTTCAGGTAGTGCTTTTAAACTAAATTTTTGAAAAATTTTCCATATGGCTGGGGAAATGTCTGAGGCAAATTCCTGATTTTGATTTAGATTTCATTCACTTCATTCCCCAGTTATTTCAAAAGTGATTTGCATTGATTTAAACTGCATTCACTGAAGTGTGTAGGGTCACTCTGGGTTTGCACTTATTTCTGTGAGATAAGAATCTGTCTTAGCAAGTCAACAGCAGTCTATTCCAACTTTCACTTTGCTGCTATAGGAAACCTGACTTCATGTTGCAAAATGTATACTATAATTGAATAGATACCTTCCAGTAGCTCCAGCAAGCAGCTTCTTTTGCTTATCCCTGGTTTTTGACCATTCTAAGGTGTGAACTGTACAAGCTAGGTTTTGAGCTTAGACAGTAAAGAATACCAAGCTGATACATAAAGAAGTACAAACTACACTGTGGTGAGTTGACCTTGGCTGGATGCCAGGTGCCCACCAAGCCGTTCCATTGCTCTCCTCCTCAGCAGGACAGGGAGGGGAGAAAATAAGATGGAATAAAACTCCTGGATAAAGATAAAGACAGTTTAATAAAGCAAAGGCCACACACAGAAGCAAAAGAAAACAAAAGAATTAATCTACACTTCCCATCAGCAGACAATGTCCAGCCACTGGTGTGTTATCAACACCTTTCTAGCTACAAATACAAAGCACAGCACTATGAGGGCTGCTATGGATAAAATTAACTCAATCTCAACCAGACCCAATACATGCACATGGGAAACATATGATCTTGGAAATGTAAATTATAAAATACGTCTATTCATAAGTGCACTGGACTTGTTTTTCCAGTGTCCACCTCCGCTGCCCTCTTAGACAATGGCAACTTGCCTAGTCTAAATTAATGCACAAACTACATAAAAAAAAAAAGAAAAGAAAAGAAGAAAAAAAAAGAAAAATATTCACGTAATCATGGAGTAAGCTCATGTGAACTAGTAAATATCAGGCATTTAGCCTAAGACACTTAGAAAGGAATAGTGTGGGTTTTCCCCTTCAAATGTAGACTCATTTAAATTGAAGACTTTATTTCTAAGTTCCTTAATCAGTTTTGAAATGCCTAGACTAAAAACCATAAAAATGTATAGTAGAATTCAGGTTTAAAACCTGTTCATAAACAGAGTCTATGAATTAAAAATGTAATCCATAAATTGTCAGCCACAGTCTGTAGGGGGTTTTTTTATTTGAACTACCAGGGAGATAATAAATCATTCTGGAATAATATTGACATTTATGTATTCAACCTATATGGCAACTTAACAACCTGCTGTATCCAATGCCTTCTGAACTGAGGATTTGTTATTGTATGTACAGAAATTCCTATGGCAGTTTGTGCTGAACAGCATACAGGGGGAAAGCCAGAAACTTTGCTATGCAGTATTTTTTGCCTTCCTCTTGGACTCAGGCATTAAAAGAATTTCTGAAGAGTGGGCAACCAGACAACGAAACAGAAAAAATTAAACATTAAACCAAATACAAGACAAACATTTCCCTTTAATGATATAGAATAGCATTTGTGGCAGTAGAATGTGTAATATCAGAAGGGACACACACAGAGCTCAGTTTTTGTTACTGACTTACAAACACAACCTAGATGTGGTGCCAACATATTAGCATAATCAATTAGTTTTCTCACTAATTTTCTCTGTTCTTTACCTATCCACGGATCACCCATCAAGATAACTAATGTTATTCAGGTGTATTTGTTTATTAGTATAATATAAATCCATTTTCCTCAGTTGTAGATGAACATTCTTTTAAGACATGGATGTGGATGGCTTCTTAATGAGTTTTTCCAAGTGTGATTCAATACAGTTCTTGTTAGAAATACTTCAGGATTCCTAGATTTTTCAGTGTCCCTGAAAATCCTAACTGCATAGAAAAGGTGAAATACATATACACATACACGCTCCACACTCACTATACTTCTGAGTACTTATTGCCACAATTATTACCATGCAATACTTTTATATGCTTGAATTTTATTATTTTCAGGTTACAAAATTTTAAAGGCTTCATTAAAATATGAGTTATGGTATGATATTGGTCATTTATTGCACTTATTTGTCCACAAGGAAAAGAATTACATTCTTCCAAAATGATTTTTAGCTGGCACGAGGAAACCAAAGTAAGTAAGCCATCTTATAAAACACTGTAGCAGGTGGTAATTGAACACATAAGAAGCTGCCTCTATACTCAGAAAGCTGTGTCCTTGATTAAAGTTTTGTTGCATGCAAATATGTCACAATATGGTAGGTACAGCACCTTTCACCCAGGGTCAAACTTATGTTGTACAGATACACATAGATAGGCTTGCAGTAGCATGTATATTTCTCTCTTAAAACTTGAAAGTTCGTATTAGTATCTATGAACTTTTTCTCTTTCAGAAAGCCACAGGACAAGCTTAACTTGGCTCCTGAGTGAAATGTACAGATTGCTAAACAGACTTGTAGAACTTTTAGATGGAAGTTTGGCAGAAAGTTGCAGCATTTGGGTGGAAAGTCTGGCAATGCAGTTTGGTCATTGGAAACCATTGAGAGGTACCCAGAAGATTCTGCAATTTAAAAAGTGGTTCAAGATTGGTTCAACTTTCCATTCCAGAGGGGAAATGAATCAGGCCAGATGGGTACAGTCTACTTTCAAAGCAGAAGCAAGAATTCTTGGTATCTACTGTCAAGTGTAGAGCTCACGGTGATGATCACAATATGAACCCCAGATTTACTTTCTTCTTTACTAAATTTGCATCTGACTAGTTTTGTTTGAGCTCTTTTTGGATCTATGTGGCAGAGGCATAGAGGATTTTAAGTTATCAAACATAGTTTTTAAAAGTGGTGGTTGTGAAAAGAATCAGAAGTGTAAGGTGGTATGACACCTATGTTAGTTACTATTTCCTGGAAACAATTGGAACATAGCAGTGCAGACCCATGCACAGCTTAGGCCATTTTTTCACTCTGTCACTTGAATTGTTTATATTTAAGGATAGTTTCTTTTAAGTAACTGGTTTTCCTGAATACCTTATGCTGGTATGGTACATTGTACTCTGATGTAAATACTTATAATCAAAGCTGACAATTTGTCATGAAGCATACTTGGCTGGATGATTTGTCTTGTAGTGCCTCTGTTTTAAAGCTAGATTTTAGTCCTTAATTACAACATACCATATCTATGTTTGTTCTATGCCCCTCTGAACAACATTCTACCTTTCTCCTAAGGCTTCCCTGTAAATACAGTGTTTGACATCAAAATAGAACTATGGTAAGGAAGAAGCTCATACATGACAGAGGTATGCAAAGTTAGAAGGCTATATTCAGGAAAATTTTCAACTGCCTGCAAAATACTCTGCCTGTCTCCACTGTTAGGTGTAATCCAATGCCATTTCACATTTGCAATATGTAAAGATGAATCTACTGATCAAACTGACATGTTCCTCCCCATTTTTTCCTTCCTCTAGTAGTTTAACAGCCTATGTTAATCGCTTTGGTGCTGCTCATGAAAGGAGAGGGGACCTTTGTTACCCTCATGGTGTTAGATAAGCCTGAGACAAAGTTTACATTCAGGTCAAAATTTGGAAATGTGAATGTCTTTCAAATTCCCATGTGTTATTAATTCTGAAGTCTATGTCTCAACCTGATAATCTTTGGAATCAAAAGAGCTCTTACTCACACTGAAGTGTGGAGGTTTTTCTCTGGTATTTTAGCTTTATGTACAAGCACCTTTTTTGTCTTTTCTTCTCACTGCCAAGCTTAGTAACACTAATTTTCTCATGTGAACTTTAGTTCCATAGTCTGAAAACTTGGTTTAGATTTAATCTATTTCCTTTCTTCCAAGACTCAAGATATCTGACAGGATGACATCCAAGTAAGCAGTCATTCTGATATATTTACTAATCCTGTCTCCTTAGCAATTCAAATGCATTTGAAAGCATTACATTGTAGTTTTGTTGTCCTACAGGTCTTACTAACCTTTAAAAATGCACTGTGATAGACATCTTTCCAATGGATATGCAAACATGGACAACTCTGTCACTTACTGCCCTTGTATTTTGTCAGTTAATCATTCCCAAACTACAGCTCCCTGGTTCATGTGAAACCATGTATCTAAGACTTCTTAACTTTTTGCTGGCAGGTATCGCATAACTAAGTACAGACAGAGAGGAAGATGAATGAGTTCACTGAGAATAATGCTGCTGTTCTTCCTTAGGCTTGTTCAAGAAAATCTTGTACTGATTTCACTTTCTGGAAAATGGAAAGTTAAATTCATCATGAAATTAGATTCTTTATGAAAATTGTTATGGAATTGATATTGTGTGTGTTTATAGTGTTCCTTGATGTATTTTTATTCCACATTCCAACTCTGGAAACTCTGCTAGGCTTGGTGGTAGAGTCTAGCTGAACAGGTCTTATGACTGACATTTAATTAACAGATCTGTCAATATGGGCTGCAAACTACATTTCTACATTCTATTCCCTATACAGAGAGCTTGCTGAATTTAAAGGTGGCAAATAAATTAACAGACCCACAAGAACACTTGATTGTGCTGACAGGAATGAGGCCCAGTGAGCAGATTTTAACAGTCTAGCAGCCCAGAAGTTTACTTGATTCTTGACTCTCAGATAGGGTTGTTTCAAAATAAATGAGTACAGTGTGGTTCCCTAAAGGGATAAGGCCAACTCACTGCTGCCAGAAAAGAGAGATGTTAGAGGAGTTGTGTTTTCAGGACGTTTCATTTCTGTTTGTTCTGTTTGTTGTTCTTGTTGCTAAAGTCACGCTGTTTTGTTATTTGATAGAAAACAAAAAGTATGTGGAGAGCCTGTAACATTCATTTTCCAGGCTAGCAGGAGGCACAAGCAGCCACAAACACTTTAGTTTTTAGACTAAGTTGATACAATTCTGAATTCTGGAAACTGCAGCTGCATTTCTTAAGCCTTTTAAGCCAACAGGATCTATCTAGGACTCCATGGGACAAATCCATCTGAATCGTGCCCCTAGTTCCAGAAAGTACATTATGGCATCTAAATGTCATCACTTTCACTTCGAGCCAAACCTTAACAGCTTATATGTAAGAGTATAGGTTATTGAGTAGAAGGCAGGCATCTTTCCTGAATGGGTTTTCTTCAATGCAAGGCAATTTCCTGAAATGTCATCTGCCTTGTGTATGTTGTTTTTCCCAGATTTTTCCAGAATCATATCTGCAATTTGCTCATTTAGGTCAGTCCTCATCCTTTATTTCTATGTTGTCTCCCAAATGACTTTGGACAGCTATCTTTGTCTTTGCATTTGACAACAAATGTCCTGAAATGAGGCATGTGCTTTCAAAGGGAAAGTAAATACATCACCTAATTTGAAATATGAAAGCTATGTTATGCCAGTTTTTCACTGTCATTATGTAAAGATGTAGCATCTGGGGCATAAGAAGAAGTGAGGAGAGATGCTGTAATAGAAAGTGTCAGAACAACTCAACGCTTGTTCCCTCACTCTGCCTGGCAAATTTGTATAAAGTAGAGGTTTAAATAGGAAAAAACATGAAATCGTGGAACTCTTGGAATGTTACACTGTATTTCTCTTGAAAGCTTTTACATGTACAGGCAATTGGAAATGACTCCCTCAAACACAAGAACAACTTTAATAACTGTCAGGTGTCAGTGAAGTAGACACAGAAACAGAAGAAATGTCACAGTCCATCAGCTTTTCCTTACTTCTCCAAATCACTTTCCCTTGCTTAGTCACCTAGATGTATATAAAGACTCTGTGCGTCAGTTCTGCACTTTATCTGCTGCAGAAACGTGTTGGTACATCTGCTTTGCACCTTTCCTGTCTGCACAGCTCCCACCTAGCATTCAAATTGGATTTTCACTTTAAAACTTAAGAATAGTCTATCCTTGAGGTATGATTATGGTAAAAAAATGGATGCCTTGGTATTCCATATTTATTCTCCTTCAGTTATTTCTATACTGAATCTGTTCACTGCACATCCAAACCCAAAAGCTTTCTAGCTGCTGTGCGGGCAAACTCAATTTGGTACCTGAAAGTAATGCTGGGGGTTTGATTACCATTCCTGATCAATTTCATCAATGGAAACCACTCTTTTAGTGACACTTTAGCTGACTATAGAGACAGATCAGAGGCACTCTTGCATTTCAAACATCTGAGAAAAGAGGAAAATAAGTCACACCAGAAACAGGGGCCATACCCAGTTTAGATTCACAGGGACAATCCACTCATTTGCTTCCTGCAAAAGCAAGGACTGCAGAATTGTACTTTTAGCACAGGGAAATTGTAAGAGGGGTTGAGTGAAGGATATTTGTCAAGACCAGAGTTCAACCAAAGAAAACAAAAAGCACTAGAAATCCAACTTCGTTATTCTAGTCAATAAGTAAACTGGGAATGTCATCCACAGAAAGGCTGTGGATGTTCTCTACCTGGTCTTCAGCAAAGCCTTTGACACTGTCTCCCACAGCATTCTCCTGGAGAAGCTGGCAACTCATGGCTTAGACAGGCGTACTCTTCGCTGGGTAAAAAATTGGCTGGATGGTCAAGCCCAGAGAGTTGTGGTCAACACAGTTATATCTAGTTGGTGGCTGGTTGCAAGCGGTGTACCACAGGGCTCAGTTTTGGGGCCAGTTCTGTTTAATATCTTTATCAATGATCTGGATGAAGGGATTGAGTGCACCCTCAGTAAGTTTGCGGATGACACCAAACTGGGTGGGAGTGTCGATCTGCTCAAGAGGAGGAGAGCTCTGCAGAGGGACCTGGACAGGCTGGGTTGATGGGCCGAGGCCAACTGTATGAGGTTTAACAAGGCCAAGGGCCGGGTCCTGCACTGGGGTCACAACAACCCCATGCAATGATAGAGGCTTGGGGCAGAGTGGTTGGGAAGTTGTCTGGAGAAAGTACCTGGGGGTACTGGTTGACAGCCAACTGAATATGAGCCAGAAGTGTGCCCAGGTGGCCAGAAGACCAACAGCATCCTGGCTTGTATCAGGAATAGTGTGGCCAGCAGGACCAGGGAAGTCATCCTTCCCCTGTGCTCGGCCCTGGTGTTCAGTTTTGGGCCACTCACTACAAAAAGGACATTGAAGTGCTGGAGCATGTCCACAGAAGGGCAACAAAGCTGGTGAGGGGTCTGGAGCACAAGGCTGATGGGGAGTAGCTGAGGGACCTAGGGGTGTTCAGCCTGGAGAAGAGGAGGCCAAGGGGAGACCTTATCACTCTCTACAACTGCCTGACAGGAGGTTGTAGCGAGGTGGCTGTCAGTCTCTTCTCCCAAGTAACAAGCGATAGAACAAGAGGAAATGGCCTCAAGTTGCACCAGGAGAGGTTTAGATTGGACATTAGAAAAAATTTCTTCACCGAAAGCGTTGTCAAGCATCAGAATGGGCTGCTTAAGGAAGTGGTCGAGTCCCTGTCCCTGGAGGTATTTAAAAGACGGGTAGACAAGGTGCTTAGGGACATGATTTAGTGGTGGGATGGCGAAGTTAGGTTAATGGTTGGACTTGATGATCTTAAAGGTCTTTTCCAACCTAAACGATTCTATGATTCTATGTCCATTTGGAGGTATTTAGCCTTCTGCTACAACATTCTAATTTGGTTTCATTTAATGTTTTACTCCACCCTCTGACAAGCTGTCGATAGTAGTCTTTCCCTAAGTATCTGCACTGGGGGAGAGAAAAGAATTAATCCCATGTTTTCTGAAGATTAAAAGATACAGCATATTTCTACCATATGTTTATTGCTCATTTCCATGAAAAGTAATAGAATATTTCAGCTCTTCTGCCAAAGATAGTGATAGTCTCCTACTGCTATTCCAGCAGAGTCTGAAGTCCTGGCTCAGCTTTTTAGACTTCTAGAGATCCCATTTGTTTCAATTCCAACTTCTGACAATCTATTAGAGACAGTGAGGCCATATTTATTCCTATTCTTCTAAAGGTGAAGAAAAGGAAAAGCTTCATCAGGAGATCTAAATTTGCTTAGTGTATATAGAATATATATGTTGAATATATATAAATCACGGGGGAGCTAGCTTGTTAGGACCTAAGTAGGGGATAATATCCCTTAAAAATAAGGCCAGACAGGCCCCTAAGAGAAATATAATACTGCTTCTTTTTAAAATGTGCCAAGGTCTTTTGATGCTTCAGAGTTGTAGGAAAACCTGAAAATAAGCTGCAAATATTTTTCATACACTTACTATTGCAAGGCTGAGGATTCTTCATATCCTGTCTCTCTGTAAATAGTTTACAATAGCCCAGTCTAGCCAAGAGAGAAGACAGATTCTCTAAAAATTCAAAGGTTTAGTCCTTAAAGTCTAAGATAATCACATTTTAATTTTCTTGCTCTGTTCATAGATCAGTTATTGTAAGGTATAATAGAAATGTTTTATAACTATGCAAAAACACCTCAATTTAAATAGTCTTACCTTTGGGGCAGGAGGAAAGGGGGAAAAAAGAGGGGATATTTTTCAATTATTTGAACCCAGTTATAAGGAATCAAAGAAACATGAGGAAAGATAACATTATATTATATAAAAACACAAGTCTGAAGTGTGAAATGCAACAATGTTACACAAATCCTTTTCAGAATTAAGAGACTTACCATTTTTCTTATGAAATAAAAATGGCACATATCTCCATGCTTACACTTCTTTATGCCCCCCTATTTTTGTCTACCCACACAAGTGACCTTTAGCTTAAGAAGGGGCAGGGGCAGAGACAGAGGCAGGGGCAGGGTTCAGGTTTGCTTAAAATTTTTTTCTAAAAAAAAATCAATGTATTTTGTATAGAAATTAATTTTCTCAGAAAAAAAAAATATTGTGATGGGCAATGTGAGTTCTGTAAAACCTGAGCAGGATCTGCTGAGACCTCCTGATGCTGAACTCCCTAAAGAATGAAAGGCCTTTAAATTAAACTGTTTCATTACTGTATCAACAAGGCAAGTATTAGATAAGTTTTCACATGAAGAAAGCTTAAAAGTACTAGATCAGACAGAATAGATACAAGAAATGCTTACACAATAGTTCTTGCCCTACCTACTGTGTATTTGCAAAGGTGGGTCCTTGCTTTTGCTTAACTCATGACTTCCAAATGGCTGTGTATTTTGTCCCTAGAAACAATTATTGCTAATCTGTTGGAGGTTTATTTTTTTACTCCCTGCTCCTCTTATTACTTTGTCTGCCTCTGAAGAAGCGGCAGTTTCTCAGCTTCAGGCTGGGATTCTTCTGTTTGCTGCACTCTGCAGTTTCAACTTTCCCTCAAAGTAGTCTCAGAAAATCTCCCCTCTGTCCAAAGATTTGGTTTGGATTACTCTTCTCAAAGGAACCTAATGGAAAGCACACAAATGAAACGGACTGTAATGCACAAAGGTACATCTGTTACATCAAAGTAGACAATCAAACTCATATTTTAAACGAAGTAGATAGTAAGTCACCTTTGTCTGTGTAAGTAATGACAAGGATGATATGAAATCTTATGGAGCAGCCACTTCTTTTTTTGCACAATTTGGAAAACAATTTGAATTTATTAAGTTCTAGTTTGTAACTTCAGGAGACAAAAAGGAAACCACAATTCCTTCCAAAGGAAACTTGAAAAATGAGGAATGAAATTGATGCTTTTGTAAAGATTTTTCAGCTCTCAGCTGAAGAACCCATTCTATTTGGTACCTTAAGGTATATTTAAGAAATCAGTAGGTCTGATAGATGCTTAGATTTATTATTAACATGTCTGTTTATTTCCTAGCAATTCTTTGACTGTTATGGCTTATCGATTCAATTTCATTTCACAGCAGAAACATCTCCTGTGGATATGCAGCTGTACATTATGTCTCACATCTTATTAATTTCAGCTGGAACAATATGTATAAGTTCTAAATTATTTTCTTCCTTCTCTTCCCCATGTTGTACTTTCCCTGGAGGAATCAACTCTACAGGGTATTTTAAACAATGAGGAAGACTGATACAGAGGTAGCCCCAGGAGTATTATGTAGCAGATTGCCTGAGTGTGATTAGATTGGGATGAACTGTGAGCATGACAGCACTGTGCTGATGTTGTAAGCACAGCAACAAGATGCTTTAAAAAGTGTATAAACCTCAAGTTGCCTTGCTATTACACAGTTTTCTCTGTGTTGTAAGTGTAGCAGTCTGAGAACAAACTGGGCCAGGTTCTGAATTTTGTTTAGTGGGGCTGACATTCTGACTCCATCTCATACCATTTCAAATCAATTTTGAGAAGCAGTGTAGGTTATTGCTCTTCATGAAAACATCTGCTTGAAATGAAATGGAGCTTGCTTAGCTGCTCTTGGAAGATCACTGTTGTCTTCCTCCTCACACTGCTGAAACTCCTGACTGTTGAGTTGAGAGGACAGAGCTGTGCACTCTGAGCGCTGGGAACCATTGCATTTCTCTGATATGATTTGCCAGGGGAATCTGAGTTCATTGTTTAAACCCTGGAAAACTCCCAGTGTCATGATCAGTTGATAGCTATCTTAAAATATTGGTCCAATTTAGAGGTTCATTGCCCCCAAGAGAGACTGAACATATGTAGATGTAGATAGATGTTGTAGGTATTTTAGGTATTGGGATGTCTGGCATATAGACAAGCAGATGTATATTACAAGTAAAAAATATTTCATCAAAATATAAGTCAAAGACAGATACCTATGAAACAGGGTCACAGCCCAAGCAGAGGTATCCTAACCTTTTGGTGAGCTCTGGTATTGTTACAAAAGGGAAAATAGGCACTGATTCTACTGCAGTGGAATATGAAGCTTTTCTTCTACCACTTTTATAGGTAGTAAATAGGTAGTATAGGTAATGCTGTCTTCTGTGATCTTCAGAGATTTTTAATTACAAGGTGAAAATAAAAATTCACTGTTCTACTCGCTAAAGCACGTAGCCTATACCTAGCCCCCGTAACAGCAGAATTTTACAAAATGTGGCATCAAAACTAAACATGGCAGTGTACCCCACTGACAAATTTAGAAGAAAAAAAATAGCATTTGTCACAAATATTCTTGTTCTATGCTGATAAGAGAGAAGGGAAATGAGGTCTGAGTGTGATAGACCACTCTATGCCTATTATTGAGGAACCTCTTGCCAAATAGCCACTGCCTTAGCAGTAACTGTCTACCTAGAATATGTTTAATAGATGACTTCAATGATCATATATCATAAAATCTGCTGTTCTCAGAAGAGAACAACAGGTTCATGCTGGATCTACAAAATAGGGACCTTCCTGTGCTTACACTTAACCTCAAATCAACAAGTATGGATATAAATCACAATATGGGGAATTGAAAAGTCAAATTTTAATACATTCTTAAATATATGGGCCCGCCAAAAGAAGAAACAAGAGGCAGTTCTGATGCATTGGAGTTCAGCATTAGAGGAATGGAGCAGCAGGTGCTCAGAATTTTCAATATAATGATCTAGTATTTGTCATAAAAATGTCATATATCACTTCAAGGAAAAGTACAGTCAGCATGTTCAGTCTCTACACCACTAGATCTCTGTGTTATACAGTAATAGACATTTTAAAAGTGTCTGAACACATTCAAACAGTTCATGAGGTGCTGCCTTACGACCCACTATGCTGTATATGCTGTCCATGTGTCTCTAATGTTGTGTGTGTCTAAGAAAAAAATCATACAGAATTTCTTGCTTTTCCTCCCACTTATTCCTCCAGTAACCTGGAGCTGACCACTTTAAATCAAATGCAACAGGGTAGAGGCCTCAAAGATTCAAATTTCTACAACTTTTGTTAAAGTCAGTGATGGGTAGGGGGAAGAGTCCCAGACCGATGCCTCATGAAGGAAAAGGCTGAAGCTTGAGCCTAGTGGACATCTGCTTTGCATGTTACAGTGCTTGTATAGGTGTTGCGAGCTACACAGCGTGAGCATTTTTTAGTTGTAATCTTCAGACCTGTGGGAGGAAACATTGGACACATGGGACAGGGAAGGGACAGGGAAAGGAGGACAAATACTGGATGGGCTGTAGTGGCAGCAGGTTGCAGGTGAGAGCTTCTACAAGTAAGGTAAGGTGGAAACCGGGTTTCACTAGCTGTGCTTCTCCAAAGAAAAGTACTTTTTCCTCTGTTTTATCTCTGTCCACTGAATTTTCTCTTTTCTTGTGCACTTTACATTTGTAAGTATGTGAAAGTGGTAAAAATAAAAATTGGCAATCCTGAAGTCTTTTGAAAGTATTTGGAAAAATTATTTGCACGGAAGAATGAAGAATGCTTTAGCTGCTTCTGTAATGGTTTAATTTTTTCTGTATGTATTCAAGTTTTCCTTTATTCTTTCAGCCCCCAAAGTACAGAAAATACCAAAAATATTTTTATTTTAGCACTGTACCTTCACTTGTAGTCTGTCTTGTGAGAACTGTGTAGCTTTAAAATTATTGCCAGGGTCTTGAAAAACAACTTTTCATCTGAAAACATGAAACCAGTTAGAAGATATAGTGCAGCAAATAAATAGTTCGCTTCTGGGATTGGCATGGCATCATACTGCGTATATTGCTTGTGTTGTGGGGGAAAGTCTGTCTCTTATGGGAAGAGAAAACCATTTAGTTTACTTTCTGCCATGGTAAGACCTCGCTGATGGCAAGTTAGCACTAACTGATTTTTGAATTACCTCCTGAGAAAAACCCACACGATTGCGAGCTATCTCTGGACCTACACAGAATGCACTGTAGGGGAAGCAGAAGCCATCTTTCATGTAGATATTTTTTATAACCTGAACATTTACCCCATGCCTTTGAACATTCTCAGAAATATAAGATAGATTTACATACAGCTGAGATTTCTCATCATCTGGGTTTGACTTGCACACCCAGAGATGGTCTACCACCAGTTCCTAAAAGTATGCAGTCTTGTACGTTTTACATAAATGTGCAGGTGTCATTCTCTCCAATATGACTTTAAGGTATTTAAATACTTCTATAGTAATTGAGTACTGAATGATTTTGTAGACTAATCAAAGGAGGATTAGTGCATCTTGTCACATAAATTGACAGGCACAGGTTTGCTCTATGCATCAATGAGTAAGGACCTCTCCTCTGTAAGAAAGCCATTAATGTTTGATTCTCCTTGACATAAAACAAACCTGAAACTACCGTATTTCCTACCTGGACATTTTCCCTGTCTCTGAGAACATTAGCATGCGATCATGGTGTACCCACTGCTGACAACAGTCTCCACAGACTGTTCCTAAACCAGGGCAGATCCTTCACTGCTGAAATAGCTCTGCTCGTGCCCCGTCTGCTTTCAGGTGTGTATTCATAGCTGTGCCTCACTTGCATAATTAATAAAATCAAACCAGACTTGCCTCCTTCTGAGATGACTAAAAGTACAGAACATTTGTACAGAATCAAAATTATATAGGACCAACCTACTGTGATCTTCTATTTACACATATGCTGGTATGAAGTATTTCTTGTGGAAAATCCTCTTAGAGAAGGGGTAACTTTGTGCCTTTTCCCACTGTGCAACAAACAAAGTCGATACTGAGAAACCCCTTTCTTGATCTACATGCAAGGAATGGCATATCAGCCAATTGACTTGTCTTACTGGAACCTACAATAACTTAAGCCACCTAGATCTTGACAGAATTTTTGGGCATCTTCTCAAGCTCTTCAGTCTCAACGTCTGCCCTTCATTTTCCTCTCATTTGATGCCTACTGCAGGAAAAACTAAAAAACATGAATTCCATTTAAATATAGCCATTTTACAGGAGAATGTATATTCTGACAGCAGTTAGAAATTAATGAGACATCCATACATCATTAAAAATGCTTTCTGAGTAGCTGTTCTTCAAGTAATTATTTCTTTTAACTCTCCATGTACAGCTTCACTGTTTGAAAAATTGCAGGGGACAGTTATCTGTCATTGTCTCTCTTATGACTAACTTGCATGCATGGCAACTTCTGCTTTCCCGATCAAGTTAAGATCAGTTTGATTTTGTTGTCTTGTATTACATTTGGAGGAAAGAAAAAAAAAGCAAAAAAGCACCAGAACAAAAACATGCTTTGACCCAAAATTTAGACTTTATCTGTTTACAGAGAAGATGAAAAAAAAACCCCAAAAAACTCTAGAATATTTGAAACTGCAATTATGATGTATAAATACAGTATTTTACTAGTCATATCTATAGCCATATTTTGTGAAAGTGTTGTCAGGGGAGCAGGTGAAAGCATCCTCTTCCTTCTCCTGTAGGCTACTATTCTCAACAATGAGAAAACCCCATGTCATTTTCTGCTTTTCTGCTTTTCTGCTTACCTCATGATGCAACTGAAGTTACTATTACCTATAATTCAATAGGACATATCTAGATTTGAGAAATTACTCTGCAAATCAGAATGCATAAGTAGGTCATTTTACATGTAGATATTTGGGCTGGCAGGTAAAATTGCTAATTTACAAACGTATGTACCAGATGAGAGCAGAGAATTCTGCATGTGGGCCTGCATGTTCAGACTAAGTGCATTATTTCGAATTTGTAAGGATTTGTAATGAGCAGTTGGATAGAAAGAAAATTCACTCTGTATAATCCAATATCTCAAGAAAAAAAACAGTGTGCAGATTTCCACAATTTACAAAAAAAAAATTGTCTGAGATGAGCATAATTTCTAGTGAAGCACATAGGCTGTAATAGCAGCTATTGTTGTATTCTAATGTCAAGGCGTGAATACTCTGTCAACTTCATGACAACAGTGAGATCACTTACATCTAATAGGGTAAGAGTCACATTCTTCTGCACAACATGTCATCCAGCAGAGGGAATGTCTCTAAGTCATATGAATAAACTTTTATGAGCCCCACAGGTTTCATGTCAGATAAAAGATAATGGCAGTGGCATATGATGAGACCCTGATCACCAAGTTAATCTCATGAAGAATCGAATAAAGAATAAAACTGCAATGTAGAAAAAGTAAGAAAAACTTAAACAGACATGAGGACATAAGAACAGATAAACAAGGTCAGGTTGAAGATCCCCCTACCGCACTATCCCATTCCCAGTGATGGCCAAAAAATAATTCTTCAAAAAAGAATACAGACCCAGAGTAAGTATATACAATATTTCCCCTGAGTACTTGTCCAGCCTCCAACCAGCTGCAATTTAGGGAGATCATGAGTTGGAGATATTTCTTCTGTGTTTTGCAGCCCTCAGTGAATTTCTTTTCAATAAATTACTTCAGTCTTCCTTTGAAACAGTGTAAACCTATTATCAGTCATAACATCTGGTGGGAAGGCTTTCATAGCTTAATGGCATATTCTGGAAACAGTTACTTCCTTTGTTTGCTTTGTACCTGTTAAATACAAATGTTGTATCTTGCCTCCTAGTTATGCTTTATGAAGTTACTCCAGCACTTTTGCTAGATGAGTACACAAGAGCTTTCAGAAAATCAGGCATTTTTATGATTACCTTATACATAAAAACAATTCAGATATTGAAAATCATGCCTGACATGGAAATATTTGCCATTAAAAATACTATCTTACAAATCCCTCCCATCCCATATTTTCCATGCTTTCTTTCTTTCAGAAGTCAGATGAAGAACCTGAGGCAAACTGGGTTTTTTGCAGTATGTAATGCTTGTTATTCTAGACACAAGTGTAGGTCAGTACTTGGAAGAGACATGATTTTCTTTTCCTCTACTGAATACTTGCAGAAACTTTAAAGACAGGTTGAAAAGTTCACCTGATCACAATAAAACCCTCAAACAACTATGTACCCTGACATTTTAATTGATTTATTTGCTAACAGCTGCAGATTAAGTAAGATACTTCAAATCCTAAGACACTGCAGCCCTTAATGAGACATTTGTTATCTTTCTGTAGAGCCATATAGGAGAGATATAGAGAGATGAAATACATGTAGAGCTAAGTTCTTGGTAAGAAGCAATGTGTTGCCATTTGCCAGCAAGAAACTTTACTTTCATCCTTTCTACTGTTCCTTCATTCATTCTTGATAGATTGTGTTTTCTAGACTTCTTGATGATCTCTGTTGATTTATCCTCTTCAGTTGCTTGCCTCAGCTTTCTCTTAATCCTGCATCTTCTGTGGATGAGCACTGGCTGAGAAAGGGGCATGGCCAAGCTATTTCTTCACTGATCACTCAGAAAGGTTAAAAATATTTCCCAAGCTGAGTAAGTGGCAAGATGAATGAGCTCTCATCAGTTGGGTAAAACACATTGTACCATAACTAACTTAAGCAATCTATAATATGGTAAACTTCTAGACACCACCTCTGTGCTGTTCTCATCCTTGCCTGAGACTGAACCCAGCTCCTCACTGCTTATCTTTTGGCTTTCACAGCACTGATATTCAGATGGTGGAAAAAAAAAAGTGAGTTTTTGTCTCTGCAGCAATTTTGTGTTTCAAATTACATTGTGTCAAATTTATATGAAGTAATAGTGTATAATCAAATGGTTTATTTAACAGATTTAGTGTGTTAATAAAATATATATATACAGTAATGAATAATACAGTAATTTACAAGTTCTAGCACAAGAACATTAAAAAGTAGAAAATATTTAAAATCTGTTTAACCATACCACACAGTTCTATGTCAAAGTCAAAGCTGAAATCATGTTCAGATATTTTTAAATACAGTAGATAACCAGTCAGACAGCTTATTGTAGAAAGATTCCATGACAAAATAGGAATTAATTCCAGGAACAGCCTGGATTCTCTGGCCTTTGAGTGGTCATTCAAAGGAAAAAAAAAAAAAGAGAGAGAATAAATCTATGTTGAAATCATGTGCTTACAAAATGCCATAATAAGCTTCCCTTGGAAATATATTCAAGTCTCCACTGATTCAAAAATGAACTTCAGCAATATCATCCTTGTTCTATAAACTTTAGAGTCTATTTAATTAAAAGCTCCTCATGAAATGCACTCTCTAAAGCTATTTGTCAGTGAGCTGGTTTTGCTTGTTTGTCAAAATTCCAGTCTCACAAGTCTATCATTTTCTGCTGAGTAAGGGTATTCAGTTTAGTGCTTTTAAGGATGGCTATATGGAGATAACTTCCTGTGAAGTTCTCCAAATGTCAGAATTAATTTCTCTTACCATATCAGTATAAAAAATAAAAATCCAAAAATAATTAAGATTTACTGAAGATTTCTTTTTCACCACTCTAAGCAAGCTCCCAGAGAAAATAACGGCTTTTGTTGATTTATTGGTTCCTAGCAGAGAATAGGCTATATATAGGACAGCAGCAGTGGATAGGATAGCCGCCTCGTTTATCAGAGAAGAAAAGTCTTAGTTTAGTTAACACTGCTGAGCTTTGCCTACAATGAAAATCTTAACCAGTGCTGACAATGTTTGTGAGAAACATATGTAATAGAAATGATGCTAAAAATAGTTTAACTGCAAGAATAGATGGGGCAAAATGCATTGTACACAGTATTTCATACAATAATTCTAAAATGTCAGGAAGTCTTCAGAAAGTCTTCATGATGTGAAACAAATCTTCATATCTTCAGTACATGGACCAAAATTTATTTGCTTTGTAAATTTTACAAGGAAGTTGTTCTTAAAGCTTTCTCAATCACTAAATAAGGTGTAATAAAGAATTACATTCTCTTGTTGGTTTATAAAAGAACTGGGGACAAACCTTCCTTTTCTCTGCTGTATTTTACAAATTTGGGGTGGATTTTCTTACAAAATTAAGCTCTTTACAGCCATTTCCAGAACAGAAAAATGATTCTTCTCTTTGCAGACACAGTTGCTCTTCTGCTATTATTATATAGCTGTAAAGCCTCCAAAGGAAAAACTCTTTCTTACATAACTTGTGTTTCACCCTCTTCTACACTTTTGTTTTTGAAAATGGAAAGCACTTTAGAAATTGCAGAATTAAAATAGTAATATTTGTCCTAATGTTCACTGAAGGAAAGGATTTGGGTATTTTGCTCTCTTGCTGGGTATGTATGTGCAATTGGTTTGATTTGCTTACATCTTACTTACAGTCACCCTTAACAAAAAAAAAAAAAGAGGCTTGACAAAAAGGCAATCAAGGAAATCAAGTAAACGAGGTAAGAGGCCTGCATGGATGAACAAGGAGCTTCTAGTGAAACTCAAAGAAAAGAGTAAGCTCCATGGAATGTGAAAAGAGGGTCAGGCCACTTGGGAGGCATACAGGAATGCTGCCAAAGCATGTAGGGAAGCAACTAGAAAGGCCAAGGTTTACCTGGAACTCAGTTTGGCAAAAGACGTCACGGATAACAAGAAGGGCTTCTTCAAGTATATCAGCAGCAAACGGAAGACCAGGGGTAATGTGGGACCACTGCTGAATGAAATGGGTGCCCTGGTGACAGAAGATACAGAGAAGATGGAGCTACTGAATGCCTTCTTTGCTTCAGTCTTCACTGCCAAGGCTGACTCTCAGGCTCCCCAGTCCTGGCAGGTAAGCGAGCAAGCTTGGAGAAAGGATGACTTTCCCTCTGTCGATGTGGATCAGTTAGGGATCTTTTAATGAAGCTGGACACGCACAAGTCCATGGGCCCCGATGGAATGCACCCGCGAGTGCTGAAGGAACTGGCAGACGACATTGCTGAGCCACTTTCCATCATCTATGAAAGGTCGTGGAGAACAGGAGAGGTGCCTGATGACTGGAAGATAGCCAATGTCACTCCAGTCTTCAAAAAGGGCAAGAAGGAGGACCCAGGGAACTACAGGCCAGTTAGTCTCACCTCTGTCCCTGGAAAGGTGATGGAACAACTCATTCTGGGTGTCCTCTCCAAGCAAGTAGATGAAAAGAAGATCATCAGGAGTACCCAGCATGGATTCACCAAGGGGAAATCATGCCTGACGAATCTGATAGCCTTCTATGATGGCATGACCAGCTGGGTAGATGAGGGGAAAGCGATGGATGTTGTCTACCTTGACTTCAGCAAGGCTTTTGACACTGTCTCCCATAACATCCTCATAGGGAAGCTCAAGAAGTATGGGTTGGATGAGTGGACAGTGAGGTGGATTGGGAACTGGCTGAGCGACAGGGCTCAGAGGGTTCTGATCAGTGGGGCGGAGTCCAGTTGGAGGTCGGTAGCTAGTGGAGTTCCCCAGGGCTCAGTACTCAGCCTGGTCTTGTTCAACTTGTTCATCAATGACCTGGACGAGGGGACAGAGCGTACCATCAGCAAGTTCGCTGATGACACAAAACTTGAAGGAGTGGCTGATATGCCAGAGGGCTGCGCTGCCATTCAGCGGGACCTGGACAGGCTGGGGAGTTGGGCGGAGATGAACCTGGGAACCCCCACCAGACAGACTGGGGGGGAAAGCAGCTCTGCCGAGAGGGACCTGGGAATCCTGGTGGACGACAAGCTCACCATGAGCCAGCAGGGTGCCCTTGTTGCCAAGAAGGCCAATGGCATCCTGGGGTGCATTAAGAAGAGTGTGGCCAGCAGGTCGAGGGAGGTTATCCTCCCCCTCTACTCTGCCCTGGTAAGACCACACCTGGAGTCCTGTGTCCAGTTCTGGGCTCCCCAGTTCAAGAAAGATGAGGAACTCCTAGAAAGAGTCCAGAAGAGAGCAACTAGGATGATAAAGGGACTCGAACATCTCCCCTATGAGGAAAGGCTGAGGGAGTTGGGCTTGTTCAGCCTGAAGAAGAGAAGACTGAGAGGGGACCTCATTAACACATACAAATATCTTAAGGGCAGAAATCACGAGGACAGAACCAGTCTCTTTGCAGTGGTGTCCAGTGACAGGACAATGGGCAATGAATACAAATTGGAACATAAGAGGTTTCAGTTGAACATGAGGAGGAACTTCTTTACTCTGAGGGTGACGGAGCACTGGAACAGGCTGCCCAGGGGGGTTGTGGAGTCTCCTTCTCTGGAGATATTCAAAGCCCACCTGGATGAAGTCCTGTGTAATATGCTCTAGGAGAACCTGCTTTAGCAGGAGGGTTGGACTAGATGATCTCACAAGGTCCCTTCCAACCCTTGCGTTTCTGTGATTCTGTGATTATCTTTTCTAATAAAATACAGTAGACGAAGATTACAATTAATGCTAAAAACATAGTCAAACACACTAAACTCCATGCTTAAATAGGTCCGAGTAATTCTGAATCCTCCAAATCTAAAGGGCATGGCTATGATGCATGGTCTGTCATCTGCATTGCTGTCTCTGATGGCTGGGCAATGCATAATACAGGCGCAGCAGGCTCAAGAAGGCAGGCATTGCAGCCTTAACCTCTGATTGTGCAGACTGTACAGCCTAGCTTCCCCTCAAATACTGTTTCTGAGTTGTCTTTTTGTGACAAAGGGACAGATCTGAGACTTCACCACTCCTGACACTAAGAATTAATTCCATTTAGCAAGCATTTTTAGTCAAATCGCTATTTATAAACAAAATTGTTTCCTGGATTGTCAGAAATGTGTGTTTTGTTTTCCACCAATCCTGCATTTCAGTCTTCTTCACCCTTGAAATACTTGTCCAGCTGAGTATTTATCAGCTCTTTTTCTAACTTTGGGTCTCAATCTGCCATTGGTCATTTTGGACCATCACCACTGAAATCAGTTTGGTAAACCAATGATTCATGTATTATTTAGAATTCAAAAAGGTAAAAATCTGGTGCTGGGGATCCTTAAATGCATAATTCTATTAGAGTGCTTCTAAAAAGCTTTTATAATTTTCCTGTGATTCTAAGTAAACCTCTGAGTCTGTGTAGGTAAATGCTTGCTAGCTTACTTTGCACTTCAACTTGTTTGTTAGGTTTCTTGTGGGTTCGCTTATTTTCAGTAATGCTGCTAACATAATATTAATCAGTGCTGGCGTTTCATTTTCTGCAATTTTTTATTGCAGTCCTAGAAAACCAATTTCTGTATGGTTATAAATGCTTGGTTTGAAGCAAAGATCAAGTACTTTGTCCACCAGTACTTCAGAAGACTTTGCTTCTATGGAGGCTTTCCTTTCTCCTCTCCTGGCATTTTGAAGTTGTTAGATTTAAAACGCCTTTGAGAATTAGTAGTGCAGGCTAAGGAGAGAAAAGGAGTTACTGAATAGGGGGGAAAAGACTTTGCTTTTTACAGAAGGGTGAGACTGTGGCAATTGGCCAGGCTAGTGCTAAGAGCTTTTTGATGTAGGAGTGATGTTGGAGGCGTGAGATGCCAGTCACAAAGTGAGTGAACTTCAGAAGAATATGAAACAGATAACAGGCAAAAATGGCCTTTCAAGAGGGCAACAGCAGAGTGATCAGAATCTCAGCTGAGAATACAGGGAGACTTTCCCAAATGAGGGATGCTTTTTTGACTGCTTAGCAAAGGCCTGAGGCAGCCAGCCCCAGGTGCCTAATGGAAACATTTTCTCTATGTAGAGTTACACCTTTCATGGAGTGTCTTTAACAGAAGTCTGCTGTGCCTTTCAGTCTGTGAAACAAAAGGTTTTCATTTATTGATGATTTTCCTTTGCTTTTTATACTGTCAGTAGTGCATGTAATGGGAGGAAGTATATGTCTTGATTGTAAGGAAAAAAAAAATTGCCTGAAATTCACTATTCAATCAATCACTGATCAATTCACTGATCAACATCCTCGTCATGTAACATGAAGCTGCACAATTAAAGAAGTAGCAAGTTAGAGAAGGAAAACAACTTCAACCAGTGCAATCAGCTAGCTGAAGGGGGCCTTTCCTCTTTTTTAACAAAATGGGGAAGTTGTGTCTCTCAGTTCTTCAGAGGAAAAAAAATAAATAAATATTTTCAAGTAGGAAGACAGACTCTGGAAAAGAGAAAAACAGTATGATTGCTGAAAGCTGAAATTAGAAATCTCAGTTTTGTTCCTAACTACAGTTAAGAGGAAAACAAACGGTACTTTATTGCTTTCCATGGCAGAATTTTAAGAATTAAAGATATGACGGGTGGAACAAAGACAGGAAGCAAAATACTTAAGAAATGTGGGTAAATCACAGCTATTGTCTCCATTCACCACCACTGCATTTCTGTAGATAATGTCTTTTTCATTTTAAATTCATTTCTAGATAATGTTCAGAATGAATTAAGTTTGTGTTCTGTAATTGAGTTTAGCAGTGAGTAATGAGGTAGACTTGCCATCATCAAAACGCAGTTGCCTGTTCACAATATACATTCAGGGTTGTTGGAAAGGTATGAGAAGTTAATCTGATTAGAGAAAGGGCACATTTTCTTGGGTTCTTTACTTATTGTCTCATGTTATTTTCCAGAAACACTACAGTGGTCTGTAGCAAATAAATACAAATTTCACTTTTTCACTTCATCTTACGTATACTTCACTTATTTTTAGGACAGTATACTTATATGGGAGTGATGAATCATTAAAAAGAGCAGGAAAAGCATGATAACGAATGGCCCTCATTTTGTCCTGAAATAATAAACTAAAATTCTTCTATTTGGTGGTTTGGGGTCTTTTTCTTTATTTCTAGGATACTGACTAAACAGTTCATTTATTTTCTGCTGCCTGTAAAATAAAGAGTACTGCCTTTGCCCTATCTACTTTCCACCTAGACCCGTTGGTCTAAGTGCCTGAATGAATAGGAGCTGCTGTTGTGGGAAAGCTTGAGACTGTAACAGCGGGTACCCAGCTGCTCACGACCAGCCTGCAGTGAGTCTAGAATAATTTTTATCCCTTGCTCTCTTTACACATACTTCTCATGCTTAATTTTTGTAGTGTTTTTAATTTTAATGAGGAAGAGATACAAAGTATTTATGCATTTGCTGTCATGTTTCAGGTAGACACATGATTAAAACCTTATAATCAAGAAATAATTTTTCACATTCAGAGAGTGCTTGTCCTGCTGCTCAGGATCTATTTTTAATTAAAAATCTGCGCTCTGGTACATATGCAAATATCATTATGTCAAAGTAATAGCCATGAGAACATGAAAGACTCAGTCTCAATAGAGCAGAAGGGGAAAGCAGTGGGGTAGCTTACACCTTCCTTAACTCCATGAAATGAATTGTAATGGACACAGTATAGCATGAGCTCTTCACAAGGTTAGCCCTCCCTTGGCAATTTGCTGGCTGTACATGGAGAAAATGCTAAGACAGAAGTGGAGAACTTTAACAGTGGATAGTATAAGTTAGACATGGCTTTTCATTTAAAAGTAGTTCAGAACTAAAAAATACGGTATTGTTTACTTTGAAAAAATATGTCCGAATAATACAAAATGCAAAATAAGAGTATAACCAATTCCTCCATAAATTGTGCTCTACTTAATACTGGAATCTTTCGCTCCAGTGGCAAAGAGTAGATAAGAATTTCTTGCTTTTTTGTGTTCTGTTGTAAGCAAGATTAATGTAAGAAAGCCAAGCATATAGTGCAATAGTAATGAACTGTATCTGAAGAATCAAGGAGAAGCTCTCCACGGCTTGGGCTTTTCTGATGATCAGATCTCACTGCACCCACTCTCTGGTATCTGCAGATACTGCTAAGCCACATGGTAAAGAAGAGTCGTGACACACTACTAACCATTAGGTAAGTGTGGGCTTGTGTCAGCTGAGACACAAACTGTTGGGCATTCTTCCTTTATTTATACCTTCTTGTTATTTTTTCTTTCTGCAGAAAGTGAATTTAGAATATATATTGTTAGTGGTTGGTGGTTAGTGGTTAATATCAAGCCATTGCATATGGAGGTATATACCTGATTTGCATGGCTTTGCTGTAAACTGTGTGGACTCAAGCTATTGGCCTTGGAAGGGGAGCTAAGTGGAGGTGAAGTTGTCACAGCTATATTGCATGCAAATGCTTCTCACTCCAAATTCAGTGCCAGACTGAATCTTTGGGGGATTCGTCACAGCCACACTATATAAAAATGCAGAATGTCTGGCTGAAAGCTTTGTCCTTTCCTTTGCCTCTCTCTGGTGTATACTACACATGGAAAGAATTCTAAAATAATTGTACAATTGAGAAAATCATCAAATATGTATTATCTCAGAGATATTAGAACGTATTGGAGGTGAACACAGCATAGGGGAAAATCTATTATTTTTTATTTCTGTAGATTTTAATGGTCTAGTGAATATACATGCTTATGAATATACAGGTTGGTCTGGGCA
Organism: Gorsachius magnificus; assembly: GCA_034008185.1. Lineage (NCBI taxonomy): Eukaryota > Metazoa > Chordata > Aves > Pelecaniformes > Ardeidae > Gorsachius > Gorsachius magnificus. Next base: position 26,332,517 of record CM067109.1, on the reverse strand, counting down.
ACTCAGAAAACATGCAGTTTTCTATACAGTTATTTTCATGCATGATATCATGTTAGCATATGTCAGTACTTAACTGTTTTGCCTTAAGTCCTTCCTCCTTCTATTCTTTCCATGTACAACGATAAGCTCTCTTTCTCATTTTCAGTTCCGATATGCTCTCCATTTAGCAAAACAGATGTTCTCTTTAAATAGGCTTCAGGTAATATGGACATCTCAGCCTTTCCTTAATGAATCTGTCGTAACCAAATTACATATGCATAAAGGCAGCCTAAGTCCTTCAAGGACATACTCATTAGCTGTGTCATTTTGGATTCACTCTTTGGAATAAATATGTCCCTGTGGCTGTTTCAAGCATTTAGATTCACTGATTCTATTTGAAAATACCCATTTGATATATATTAACTATATATTGCTATGTACACAGGAAGAAAACAAGACAAGAAGATAGTTATTCACAAAGGCATAAAATAAGTCATCTTAAATTCCACAGCCCTGTATCTTTTTCACATACATAAAATAATAAGATGAGAATCTGATCAATCATCTCTAATACTCCTAATTTATTCACTGTGGTGTAACCTAGCTAACTGGATTTTCCTTATTTATAATGAAATCACAGGAAATATTTCTAGCGTTAGTAATTCACAAATATGAACACTGTAAGTTATGGGAGATTTTGATTTCTGTCAGTGTAGGCAGATGATATTTTTAATATATGGCATGAAGTAGCATATCTTGGAATAAAACATGTTCAAGGGAATGTCTGATATTCAGAAACCATATAGTGAGATCCATCAACACCGGAAAAGCTTTAAAGTGCTGAAGCTTTTATGTTAAAAAAAAATTCTTAGAGATCGTAAACCAAGTTTTATGTAAAATAGCCAAAATATATAGTATGAGTTTGGATCACTACATACAGTAAACAGATATTCAGTTATCCTCAGCTATTGAAGCTTCATGGCACAAGTCTGTCTAATTAATCAGCTAAGCCATTTTTAGTTCCACTTTTTACACTCGTTTTTGCAGCACACTGGTTAGCACTGTTACAAATGAGGAAATGGTAGTCACAATTTCCCCAGTATTGATGTGAATCGTGGTACTGTTGAAAGCAATGAGAAGCTCTCCCTTGATGCCAGTGCCAAGCAGTGGAAGCCTACATGGTTTATTTCATAAACAAAATGTAGTAGTGCTGGTAATTATTGAAGAGGACATTTGGAATCATCATGCAATCACTATTTATTTCCTTTTCTTCTTGATCTGTTAGCAACATTCAGCCTTATTTAGTTAGCTGGGTTTTGGTCCTTTTCATTGTTATGTAAGGATCTTCTTCAAAAGCAAACACCTGCACTTCACTTGGGCTCTAGGGAAGACAAGACAGCCAACTACATTGCTTTAGGCAATCTCCTCTGATTTTTTTTTTTTTTTTTCATAATATCAAGTTTATATTTGGCTCCAAATAAAGGCCTAGCTTCTGGTGTCTTCACTCTGACCTAGCTGAAACATCTATTTAGGTGGGACAGCTCAAAGAATAATCACAGTAATTTGTGCATTAGTGGTGGCACATCACCCAAAGAAGGTGGCAAACCACCTTTCTTATTACCATTTAAGTGCAATAAGGATCCATGATTTGTAACAGCTGTGTAAGGGAATATCAGAACAAGAGTAAGCCCCTACGGCTTCCACAGCTAGGAGATGATTTTGGCCTGCATTTTCTTCCAAGTGAACAGGGCTCTATTAAACCTTTGTAGAGGAAGATTTACCCAGTAGGCCAGAGTGACTGATCCACCAGAAATAAAGTTGGGTTGTATATTGGAAGCTGTTATGTGTGAATGGGGGATGTAGAAATTGCAGATTCATAATGTTTGATTATAAATTATGTTCAAGTGCTCATTAAGGCACAAGAGCATGCATTTCATTACAAAAACACAAGGATTTAATACAGGTAAAAAGTCATTATGACACTCAAGGGCATAATACACTGTAAGCAGTGCAGCATTCCTTCATAACAGTAAACTAATATATATTCTGTTTCAAGCTTTACCCTAATAAATAGGTCCCAATGCCAGACAATGCTCTGAATAACTGCAAGATAGAAATACAGTATTTACAGATTGGCATTTGTTCCCTCTCTTGCTTGGCCTGTACTCAATTTTTATTTAAGGCTGGTTTTCTATTGAAAGTTGGTCTGAGAATAATTTGACAGTATTACTGCTATGCCAATTTTATAGAAGTCATGTAAGGCATTAATAATGTGATTGAACTACTGTTCTGTTCTGAAAAAGATAAAGGGGGGAGTGGGGGAGGGTAGGTTCTTCTTCATTACAGCAAAATGCCAATGTTGTAAAATACATTATATAGTCAGATTACAAAGACATGTTGGAACAGTTTTTTGGACCTATGTCCCTGTTGTACAGTATATGTGTTAGAAGCATCCTTTAAGAAAAAATGCATCTTTCCACTTCCAATACAGTTGCTCACCATGTTCCTCTCATGTTCTCCAGGAAATCTTTACACATCTGAACTGCTCACTCCATTGTGCAGAGCTTCTCAAGACAGTCTGAAAACCTACATAATTGTATCACCACAGTGCTCTGTGGTGCTTCTCCAAAAGGCTAATTATCCTGTGTCAAGCACGTTACTAGTGGAGTGGTGCTAATTACCTTTTTTCCTCTATTTGTTCAACTAATGAACTTAATTAGGTTCAACTTAGGCCCATTGTTTTTCACCTGTTCTTAGCTTGAAGCTTGCTGCTGCTTTGTCAATTCTAATGAAGAGACTTACTTATTTTTTCCAAATATATTAGTTGTGTCATTTAAACATGTTAGCCCTCTGAGAGCTGGCAGGGGTGCCAAAGACTAACAGAACGATACAGCCTTACTATAGCCCCTAGAAAAATTGTGGAGCAAGTCCTGTGGGAGCACATCTCTGGGCACATGGGGGAGAAGGATTTGATGAGGAACTGTCAGCATATCTTGGCCAAGGGAAAACCATCCTGCTTGGGCCAGAGGGCAGGAGAAACAACAACAAACTGGAGGGACTCAGGGGAGGCGACCGGGACAGCAGGGTTGGAGCACTTGCACTGCAAGGAGAGACTGTGAGGTGTCATGGTTTAACCCGGCTGGCAACTCAGCACCACGCAGCTGCTTGCTCACTCCCCCCCCTCCCTCAGTGGGATGGGGGAGAGAATCAGAGAAAAGAAAAAAAAGTAAGACCCGTGGGTTGAGATAGAGACAGTTTAATAAGAGAGAGGAATAACAATAATAATAATAATAATAATAATAATGGTAAGAAAATATACAGAATATATAAAACAAGTGATGCACAATGCAATTGCTCACCACCCGCTGACCGATGCCCAGCCCGTCCCGAGCAGCGATCACTCCCCCCGAGCCGCGATCACACAGCCCGAGCTGCGACCACTCTGCCCGCGACCGACCAATCGACTAACCCCCCCGAGCATGACATTATATGGTATGGAATAGCTCTTTGGACAGTTTGGGTCCTAGCTGTGCTGTACTCCCAGCTTGTTATGCACCTGGCCGAACAGGAGAAGCTCAAAAAGTCCTTGAGCAGTCTGAGCACTACTTGGCAACAACTAAAAACATCAGCGTGTTATCAACATTCTTCTGGTACTAAATCCAAAGCACAGCACTATGCTAGCTTCTGTGAAGAAAATTAACTCTATCCCAGCCGAAACCAGGACATTATCCACCCCTTATTCTATACCATTTACGTCATGCTTAGGTCCTACCCTTACAATACATTCCAATTAATCACCACCATTTTCTCATCTTTTTGGTACATACACAGATATCATTCCCTTAGTCTATGGACCATCCCTCTAAAATGTCCATTGCGTTCATATAGTCCACGGTTTTGGGCTCCATCTGTCATAACAGTCTTTCAGGGCAGGAGAGATGGGGTCTGGTGTTGGGTGGTTGCATGCTGAAGTCAGTTCTGGTTCCATCCGCTGCACTTCCTCAGTTTCTTCAACATTCATTCTTCTTAATCTGGGCGATTCCTACTGCTATACCATTGATAGAATATACAGCAATAGTAAAAATGATGACATACTGTATTATACAGCAATTAACATTATACAATTCAGTTCATTGGCTATTTTCACCCAAAATCAAATCCCCTTGAGGTACACATCGGAATTCCCTGTCCTTCTGCATCACTCACCAAGTAGAGCCAGATCCTTGAGCAAAAGCAATCCCATGGATGGGTTTGCCTTTACCTGAGGCAGGAGTAACCCAGACTGTCTTCCCCAGCATATTTTTTACATGCACTACAGGGACTTTATCCCCTTCTACAGTAAGTAAGAGGTTTGACTGGGCAGGGCCAGCTCAGTTGGCGGATCCTCTAGTGTTGACTAACCAGTAGCTTTTGCTAAATGTGTATCCCAATGTTTGAATGTTCCACCACCCATTGCTTTCAGTGTAGTTTTTAACAGTCCATTGTATCGTTCAATTTTCCCAGAGGCTGGTGCATGATAGGGGATGTGATAGACCCACTCAATGCCATGCTCTTTGGCCCATTTGTCTATGAGGCTGTTTCGGAAATGAGTTCCGTTATCTGACTCAGTTCTTTCTGGGGTGCCATGTCGCCACAGGACTTGTTTTTCTAGGCCTAGGATAGTGTTCCGGGCGGTGGCATGGGGCATGGGATATGTTTCCAGCCATCCAGTGGTCGCTTCCACCATGGTGAGCACATAGCACTTGCCATGGCGGGTTTGTGGGAGTGTGATATAATCGATCTGCCAGGCCTCTCCATATTTGTATTTCAGCCACCGTGCTCCATACCAAAGAGGCTTTAATCGCTTGGCTTGTTTGATCGCAGCACATGTTTCACATTCATGGATAACCTGTGCAATAGCGTCCATAGTTAAGTCCACCCCTCGATCACAAGCCCATCTATATGTTGCATCTCTTCCGTGATGGCCTGAAGTGTCATGGGCCCACCAAGCTAGAAACAATTCACCCTTATGTTGCCAGTCCAGATCTACCTGAGCCACTTCAATCTTAGCAGCCTGATCCGCCTGCTGGTTGTTTTGATGTTCTTCAGTGGCCCGACTCTTAGGTACATGAGCATCTACATGACGTACTTTTACAACCAGGTTCTCTACCCGGGCAGCAATATCTTGCCACAATGCGGCTGCCCAGATGGGTTTGCCTCTGCGCTGCCAGTTGCTCTGCTTCCATTGCTGTAACCACCCCCACAGGGCATTTGCCACCATCCATGAGTCAGTATAGAGATAGAGCATTGGCCATTTTTCTCTTTCAGCAATATCTAAAGCCAGCTGGATGGCTTTCACCTCTGCAAATTGACTTGATTCACCTTCTCCTTCAGCAGTCTCTGCAACTTGTCTTGTAGGACTCCATACAGCAGGCTTCCACCTTCGATGCTTTCCCACAAGACGACAGGACCCATCAGTGAACAGGGCATATTGCTTCTCATTTTCTGGCAATTTATTGTACAGCGGGGCCTCTTCAGCACGCACCACTTCCTCCTCTGGTGATACTCCAGAGGCTAGGGCTGTTTCAGTGGTAGTAGAGATGTCTTCACAGCACTTAACTGCAGCCCAGTGCATAAAGAAGTGGACCACAGGACAGGGAAGCACTGTTCACAGTCATGCCTGGGAGACTGAAAGACGCTAGCCAAAACAGCAGAGATTCAGGCTGGGTTTCAGAAAAAGCTTTTTCCTCACAAGGGCAACCAAGGACCAGGACCAGGGTGCAGGGAGATGGTGCCGACTCCCTCCTTGGAGGATTTCCAGACCCCATGGGATAAAGCCCTGAGCAACCTGGTCTGACCCCACGGCTGAGCCTGCTCTGGGCAGGGGCTTGAACTAGGGACCTCCCAAGGTCCTTGCTGGGCTGAGGTATTGTGTAGTGTTTTGGTCCCCTCTGTGGTATTTCACCTCTCTGAGTAGAAGTGGAGGGTGCCTACACAGCAAAGTTGAGCCAACATAACTCTGCTAGCTTGGGGTCTGGAGAAATACATCTTAGATCCTGCCAGTGTGCTGAAAACCCGTGTGGATAGATTACCCTTCCAGAGAAGACCATCTGTTGACTGTGTTTTTTCCCTGTAGAGAAGTAGCATAAATTCCTTTAATCAATCCATTTTCCATCTAGGACAGTGAGCTGTGCAGCCAAAAAAAACCCTCTGTAGTGTAGCCAGTGTGTTTTCTACTGGGGTTATACTACACTCTTTAGAACAAATTCATAACAATGCACTTTGTTAAATTTGCCACTTAAGAACCTTCTCTAGACTTGTCAATTGTGAAGAAGAAAACCTACCCACTATCCACATGGCTTACATGGAGCGTTCTAACAGAAGAGAAAAAATGGAAACACAAATAACTCAAATAATTTGTCCAAGATTATACAGTCTATATCATAGCTAGGAAATTGATCCATTTCTATTTGCTCCTGATCTTATGACCTAGACATGAGGCCATTTTTCTTCAGTTGTTAGCCACTGAGTATAACGAATAAAAACTTTGGAGAGCTGAAATGAAAGTGCTTTATTTTCTACTGCCAGGGACTTTTAGCAGTAGAAGACAGCAACCTTTCCTCTTCACCATTTACTGTAGGTCAGGAATTCTCATGCCATGGGGTAAAAAGGAAAAAAAACAAACAAGCAAACAAAAAAACCCCACCAAAACACAAAGAGCAAATGACAGTCTTTTCCAGCTGAATCAAACTGGAGGTTTGTCTAATTCTTTGTTATAGAGTGTGAAGTCTCTGGTTTTGACTGCCAAACTCTAGGAAGTGCTGCACTTTTTCCTGTGTTAAATATGCACAGAAAAGTGCTGCTGAACTCAGGTCACCTTGTGGGACCAGAGTTAGGGATGGTAAGATCAGACAGGAGTGCAAAGCAGCTTTTACTGCTGCAACCCACCTCATTCTTAGCTAGCTCCAGTCCACTGCCACCAGTGCATTACACAGCCATAGAACAGATGATTTTTGGAGCAAGAGAGCAAAATCATGCCTTGATATGTCATCATTTGAATTGCTTGACTAACGTCGTGCTTTGGAATAAAAGAAATGTAACTTTTTCCTCTCCCACAGAGTTCCTTTATGCTGTGGTCCTCTGGTTTGTTCCTTGTTGCCCAAAGATCAGCCTTAGAGCACTGTAAATCACGTACGATTTGAAGATCTGCCTTCAGCAAACAAAAGCAATAGATACTAAGATATTCATCTTAGCAGTGGATTTTCCCTGCTTTCCACGGACTTTCATTTTAGTTAAAATTGAAACGCCTCAGACAGAGAAGGCTTATGCAGATGCAAAATAACATTTATTTTTATTATAGCCTACAAAACTCTTAGTAAGTGTAGGGGATGCAAGCTTTGTGCTTTACATTCTTTAACCTCCAGTTAGCTTCAATTTTTGGCTTTTGTGAACGATTCTTCCAGTATCATGGGATGCCTCCTTCATCACAATATTTTCAGGAACATCAACAAAAAATCTGAAAGTCAAGCCCTCTGCAAAATATTAAGGACTACTCTGCAGGGAAAACATCAGTTCTACTGTATTTCAACTATGAAATATGATACTTGCAAGCAAATGCCGTCCTTGAATCTATTGTAATATAAGACGCTAAGAGATTTATCACCTTGGGCATGGCAGTAGTTCTAGGAATAAAATGACTGTGATCACTTACTGCTATTAGGAAATGAACATTCCTTCCCACATAGAGTAAGAAAAGGTTACCTTCCTGAATGAAGGGTATGTGTCCATATCAGCTATTGATAGATAATCTTTTGCCACAGTAGATTAAGTGGGTGAACCAGAGCTAATGTTTCCTCACTTTTACCTTTGAAGTTTTAACGTTGTTCTGCATGGACAGAGTTCTGCATGGGTAAACAGAATTTTCCATGGGTTGTAACCTTAGAAGTGACTCTATTTTTAAGATTTGCACCATCTATTCATGGGTATTTGAAAAAAAAAAAAAAAAAAAAAGGAAATATTGTTTGAATAAGTAAATAAAACGTGGTGAAATATGCATCATAGAATTATGCCACATTGCAGGTACACCATTTCCAGTCAAGTCCACATACTTAACACACAGTTATTATACAAGGTGAACAGTGTGTGTGTGTGAAAGAGAGAAGAAGTATGGAATTTTATATATTATCTGTAATATTCAATGACCATATAAGTAGCTGTAGATGTTGTACTTAAGATCCTGACCCGAGTTAGATAAAGTTGAGCCCTCTTTGAGGTTGTTTTGCATTCAGTGTTTCCAGAATTTCATGCAGAAGTTCTTTGGCTACATGATGCAGTTTTGGACAAGCCAGTTAGGCTATGCTCATCTAGTTGACCTGGAATGAGTAAAATTTTCTTATGGTATGTTTTACATTTAGGCTGACTGGTATTAAAAGCCCTTAAGTGGAAAGCACTGGGAACTCCAAATTAAAATTTTCTGTGTGTTACCATTACAGTCACACTACATCTGCACTGATATCTTCTTTACCTGTTGTCAGAACTTTGCAGAATTTTCTTTTTTTTTTTAATTTAGCTTTGGTTCAAATCTTAACTGTACCTCTAATCTTAGTAGCGTATACCGAAAATGTCCAAGGACATTGTTAAAATTTATCTCATTAAAATCTAATATATCTATTCTGTCATTCTTGAACCCAAATATCTCTTAATTTCTTAGCTGCCAAGAGCAAATGAATCTGCAGATATTTGAACCCAAATCCATTGTGATGTCTAAACGAGCTTTGGATAATAGTTTTCTTGCTATGAAAGAAATTTAATAATAGCATAAATAGCTAAATGATTTTTATGCTGAGTGCAAATTACTCAGTGTTGTGGATGGAGTGAGAGGGAGGCAAAAATAATGTGGTTTATTGGTGTGAAACAGTGAGTTAACAAAGGTCAGTGGTAACTGCGACAATAGTTTGAGTTTCAATGGCAAGGTACACTTTGTTATTTACCGCACAGAGGACAGGGTCAGACAAGACTGCCAGGGAGACCCTCCCGTTGAGTCATGAGGTTCAGAAAAGATCCCCTTGCTTTCTAAACTCCTTCCTCAGAGAGGAGTCTAGGTGCGGCTGGATCCAATCCTAGTCCCAGACTTGGTCAACGGTTTATGTCTAAAGGATTATATATGCGCAATCAGTCCTTTATGTCACTTAGCTAAGATTTCCAAGTTAGCATGCTGTTAGTCACTTACTGAGAATCTGTCATGGTAAGGAATCTCTCAACCTCAAGGAGTAACCTTGAGAGGCGTCCCTGCTCAAGGGGAGATCCTGGCGTGCAGCCTGCTGCCGTGCAGGGGAGCTCAAAGGGCTCTTGGGCTGCTCACTATTGATGGGGGTCTGATAATTGGCTCATAGTCATATTTGCATACTGACCACTGTGCTTAGGTGGGCACATTCCACAACAGCCCTTGGCTATTGTATTGTTATCTGTCTCCCCCCACATCCAGTGGGTGCATCCTTCAGGACCAGACACAGGCCAGACGCATCTATCACCACCACCACAGGTGGCTATCACTTGAAAGAGGTCAAAGGAGGGGGAGACAGAGATGCGGGGGGAGCACACCACCACACTCAGAACAGGGGATGCAACAGGAAGAGTACAGAAAAGCACAGAAATTATATTTGAGAAAGAAGAGGAGGAGATTATAATAGGCTGAATAGTTAAAAGTGTATGAGACCTATTACTTTCTTTACATCTTCCCATTAGTTCCCACATGTATGTTTCCTGCTGAATCCCTCTGCCTGCCTTTCCTTCCCTTGGCATAGAAATTGTCCTCATTTTTCACACACTAGATGCCTGAGGAGGTCACATTACATTTTTCCATGTGCTTCTATTCAGATTTTCAGCAAGATACACAGATCAGTCCAGGTTCCGCTATCCAGTTGTGCTGGGGTCCTTTTTTTTTTTATAATTTTGTCTCTTTTTGTTGTTTTTCGGTTGTTGGGTTTGGGGTTTTGTGTTTTGGTTTTTTTTTTAGTTTTCACTAGCACAGCCCTTTGTGCCAATTTAGAATAATCTTTGGGCCACTTAATTTATAACAGCTCAGAATGAGAGTCATATACTCATTCTCACCTTTAACATACTCTGGTTAGGGATTTATCTACAGTAAGAAATAATTTCTGTCTACCAAAAAATTTGTAAAGCTGACTTAGAACTTAACTATCACTATTAACATTGTTAGTGACTTTTGTGCACGTAGTTCTATAATTGCCAAGTAGACTATAGATGCACTAAAGATTGCCCTCTGAATCACATGTTCTCAGCTGCTTTTTCATATAGGTTGGATTTTTCCTTCTAGCCTAAAAGTATTCCAATATAGTAATTTTTAGTGTATCTGTTTTCTTCAGTTTGTTGATTGCCAGACTAATTCTAATTGAAAGCTGTACTTTAGGCTCCTAAACCCCACTATGCTGGCATCTAGGCAAAACAAAGACATCACATCAAAATCTTATTTGTTCTTCATTTAGAAACAAATTCTGTCACATTTGTTCAGTGTGAGTAGTAACTCAGCGTAAGAGTAGCTTAATGGGTCTCCTTGAAAAGGCATTGTGCACCCTATGTAAGGGAAGCATATTTGGACCATAAATTAGAACTGTCTGGTTGGAAACATGGTTACCAAAGCCATCACTTGACCACTAGTTCCCCTTATGGTCTTCACATCTGCTATGTTCTTTGACCCTGCCATTGTCTTGTCTTTTCTTGCTGAACAGAAACAATTTAGTTTCCTAGAACTGACCTGTAGAAAACTGACACAGTGCAATTCAGCTGATCAGTGACTCGACAACCTGAGTCATGTCAGAAAGTCACTGCCCTGCCAAATCTGTTGTAGAAACCCCCAGGGAGCTGACATAATGAATCAGACCTCCCTGGTGAGGTTTGCTGTGTTTTGGTTTGGTTTTTTTGTTTGTTTCTCTGGGGTTTTTTTTGTCCAAATGCTAAGCATCTGTCTGTTCTTCAGCTTTCCTCTTTTTCCATGTCAATGTTAAAAACAAATGGGATATGTGCACCAAGCATTCATGGCACTGTTCATTCACTTCATGAACTCTGAGGTAACCATTTGACCAATGGAAATGTCAGCATGAATCAACGTAATGTCATACAGTGATTACAGTTAGCCACTCTGCACATTGCCTATTGCTTTGGGTTTTGCCTGCTTGACATGGAGGATTTGTAACAAGTCATCAGAAGAGAAGTTTCAAATCATTTGATTAAAAAAATCTATCACAAACATTGACAAAATATTTGGCCAGAGAAGACAGAAAAAGAGAAGAAAATAGTTTTTATGTCATTGATATATCACTAGTACTTTACATTATTATGTCTTCAGAGATGGAGAAGCATTATTAATAGTTTATCATGTCATCAATTATTAGGGTGTCATATGTCATGAGTGTTCTCAGATCCCAGTTTCTGCATGCTTTTGCTTTTCCTAAAGTGAACTAGCTCAACAGGGTGAATATGAAGACTTAGATGTCAGTGGCCTTGTGCAGGAAATTCAGAAAGGATGATTGGCTATGGAAATCGTTAAGAGAAGATTAAGCCTTTGTAATTCTGAAGCTAAAAGACAGTTGCACAGATACAGAAAAAAATTTTTGGTGAGGATTTCCATTTAGGAGAATTGCAAAGCAAGCTGCAGGAGGAAAAAATATCTTTCTTGAATTGGTGTAAAACTAGTCTTTCAAGCTTCTTATAAAAAATGTAAAGGAACTAATCTAGAATAGCCTGTCTTTATGATTCAGTTTATTCTTTCATGGAAAGACCCCACTTCAAGGGCTGTCTTGTGATGCTTTCACAAACCAGCTAAATACCATGGTTTTGTAGGAAAGTCTTTCGTCCCTTATTGAAACTGTCCACCTCTGTATTAATAATTAAACAACTACTAGACAGGAATTTATAAGGTAAGGCTCCCAAAACATATTAATAACTTTCTCCATATCTGCTGGACTTCTTTCCTGATAGATGAGTCCTGTACTTGAGAAATAATTTCTTAAATCTTCTTATCTGAAATTCCACATTCCTTTCAATAGCTTCTTATTTCAGGAGTGCATTTGGTTTTGTCCAGAAACTGTAGGGTTAAAAAAATGTCTGGTCATCTCTATGCAGGAACATCTCTGCATCCCTAAATTCTCTGTGATGAGTCTTGATAGATTTACTCTGATGTCAAGAGACATCAATATTAACAGTAATGTTCACTCACATACATGGGCCTAGAAAAATGATGGGTGCATTTAAAAATACGAATAATAGAGTTAAACACATTTGTTACTGGAACATCTTTCCTTTGCCTCCCAGTCCCATTAAACTTGCCTTCAGACTCTAGACTGCAATAATTTACTGCTTTCTTGCACTCTGAGGGGTGGAGGGAAGCATTCATGTCTAAACTTGTAATTTTAGGGAAAATTAAGTTTTACTGGTACTTCCACCAGAATTATGCAGGTTTAGTTATATTTTGCCATCTGCAATTGAATGAATCTTCTCCAAACTAATGAAGTGTAATGTGTAAATGAACTGTTTGTTTCTCTGAAAGGATCGCTCCAGTCATCTAGTTGTCAAGTCTCCTCCAAATGGAAGCATTGTTAATCAGGGATGTCAAAGTCTAGCCTTTTCAAATTAGATTTGCTTTCTGGGGTTGTCACTTGGCTTGGCTCTTTGACAAAGACTAGGGAGGGCAGGAAAGGCTTCTGTTTCTGTTTTTCCTCAAAGCCACAGTGAAGCAGAGATGCGTGCAACTGTAGGTCTTCCATCTATTATTTGACAGTGTAAAAAGGGTCTTGGAGATCATATCTCCTTACATAAAATTTTCCTGTTACACAACCACCATGCTGTGGGTTGACAGAGGTGAAGGCTAAGAACAATTGCTTTATGATTATAAAAAAGATCAAATATGAAAATTGCACAGTACACTTTGCACAGTAATGATAACATGATATAAAGCTCTGGGACTGGTCAGCCCTGAAGACATTTAAATTACCCTTTTTTTTTTTTGTCATCTCTTTCTAATGTTTGTCCTGTTAGTGGCTTCTGGTTCCAGAAATATGTTTGTAATGGTTCTTTCAGTTTTCATGTAATATATCCTCATTGTTCTCAGAAAATATTCTTCTCGCAGGCTCTCATATGCTTCTCTCTTTGTGTGGTTTGGGTTTGCAGAATGGAGGGGGCTGGGGTTTTTTACATAACAGCAGCAGCAGCTAATCTTGTCCTGAACATATATACGTTCCTGATAATAGAGCTGAGCTGCTTTATACACTTCCAATAATAATTATCTAAAGGGCTGAGATGAGCTAACAGTTGTGCTTTGTGGGACCGCAAATGCATGCAAATGCATAGTTCAGAATGGCAAAAATAATATTCAGGTCACTTTAGTGATATCAGTTCCTTATTTCTTATTTTTCTCATGCTTCTAAACTTTGAGAACTAAATGTTTTCCTCCAAGCTCTGTTGTTTATATCCTGATTTGTGACAGTATGTACAAGCTCCAGAGCAGCAGGGAAGACTCTTCTATATTTAAGTGAATAAACAAGTTTGTCAAATGAGGTCCAAGATTTGTAATTTTTTTTTAAGGCCCTGAAGCATTTTGGGATTACTTATTATTTCCAATTCTAGTAGTTTGGGATTGTTTACACCTGGCCATTTTACTCACAGAGAAATCTGTCTTTGAAGGCAGACATAGCAGGTGAATAAGAAAAAAATAACACAGCAACAGCTGAGATCCCATTATTTGAAATTTTGGCCCTGTATATCACTAAAATCTAAATGATGCTGCTAACCTAATCAGAAAACAAACAAGAAGGTGACATGTCAGAAAACATAGAACATAATTATATATTCTCTCCCTTCTCCTTTACTAAATTGAAATGGCACTTGTTTTCCCCCATGATAATTTGAAATTAATTAAATGAATTATTTATTTAACAGCTTTGCCTTTCTATTAGCTTTTTAATTGCCCACAAGTAAATTATAGTATTCTCATACCTATCCTTCAAATCTTTATCTATATTTCCAGTGCATGTTTTTTCTTTATGTACAGATAGATTTAGTGTTATTTTGGCATAATTAGGTTTTAGCTACCAAAGTCATGTGTCACCAGTTTGGGGTTTTTTCCTTCTGATTAGATTATTTTAGCAATATCCAACAAGGAATGAACAGTAACTCTTAAAATCAAATACGTATTTCAAATATGCAAACAATGAAGCTTACAGTTCACTTGTGTTTGTTCATGCTAAAATGGTTTGAGAGCTCAGAAGTCTGCAAAAAGCAAAAAGCAAACAAAAAGCACTACAAACATGCCAAAGTGAAAATTAGTTTTGCATTTGAACAAGCATTACTGAAACATGTTCCGCTACCATTCACTTTGCTCTGCAACATGTGGCAGTTATACCACATTCCTCTGAAATGCCAGATCTGGCCTTCATGTTCCAGCAGAGCCAACCCAACATTCCTGATGGACATCTCACTTCAGAGCTTGTAGCTGTCCTGCCAGTTGTGACTCTCACATCTCTACCTGAGGTTCTGCTACTGTCAAGGTATCTTAAGAATCACCTTTGCATTAATGTACGTACAGTAACTTCTTTGACAGCAGATTGTTGTTCTGGCCCAGGATCAGTTACAGGCACTGTGTGAATTGGTGACAATTTTTTTTTTCTGCCCTTCACCTCCAGTTTAGTTTGGTGTCAAAGGGGATGGTGTAGGTTATCTTTCTTGTCCTCCTTTAACTTACTGTGGCATAGCTTATATCTTTCTTGTGCTCAAAGGCAGCTACTATTAAGAAACAAGGCTCCACCTTTTTCCACTTCCCAGTTTGTGCTGTCTGCAGCCATCTTCATCTGCCGAATGACATTAGGCAGGCATCCCTTCTGTTCCCTGCCACGTCCAAAACTTAAATAACATTTGTAAGATGGGGTGGGCAAAACATGTTAAGCAGGAGCTGTGATATTAGCCTGAGCAGTTAAGATTTATGAAGACCTCAGTTCAGCACTATTTTGCTAAACTGAGATCACATCCAGGGGCCAGCTGATGGGGAGAGGGATTTTCACGAGGGAGCATTTATTGCAAATGAAGGAATAAGCGTGTTGGCAATTAGAGACTTTGGGGGAATGTAAAAGCTCAGCCCCTGGAATTGGATTTAGATGTGACTGTTCTATTTTCTGTGATTGATCAGGCTTGTGCAATGCCTCAGCTTTTCATTAATGTCACTGGCTAGATCCATGGGCTCTGCCACTTCAGCAGAGGGAAGGCCACTCAAATTCTTCTTCCATTCTCCTTTCCTTATTTCCCTTGAGTTCAAGGCTCAGCAATCAAACTGCACATCAGCCAGCTGGAACTGAAACTTTTTCTGTCTCAGTGAGCGGACTCTGAAAAAGCCGTGCTTCTACGGATCATTTGTATTGCTATTTGCCATTGCTATTTATCTTATAAAAAGAAGAAAATTCCATCACCCGCATTAGTCCTGGCATCCTATAGGATATTATTTCTCATGCCTGTGCATGCAGGTATCCCAGTCATATGTTTCTCCTATAGCCATTCATGATTTTCGTTGTGTACTGTCTCTCTCAAATACATATAAATGCTCTTTAGATAGACTGAAAGTGCTAGCTTAGGTCAAGGGTGATTTTCAGTTATGGGAGATACTATGAGTCATTTATTTCCCCATAAACCAAAGGATTATCATGCTTACTGGACCATTGAAGGCCTTTCAGAATTTATTGCCAGAGCTTCCCTTGGGTCTTATGAAAACTCTAATCATGACAGTATCTTAAAAGGAAAACAAAACAAACAAACAAAAAAAACAACCAGTAACAAAAACAAAACCAGAAAAGTAGCACTTATTTTCTTCATGAAGTTTCAGGGAGTCAGCTGGCTAAAACTGGAGGAAAATGGAACTCTGTTTTTTTTTTTTTTTAATATACCCCATGATTTTTTTTGCTTACTATTAGTGTGGGTATGTATAGGCAAATATTTCTCTTATCTATGGCATTTGAAGTGTAAATAATACACTGCTATCTTTTCTGACACAACACGAAATCAGCTTCTAAGGAAATTTTTCTTATGGTATTGCTGCTAAGAAAAGTACAGCTAATTTAGGGACCTAAATCCTTGGTAAAGTGAAACTGAACAAAAGGAAATGGCATGTTATGAGTGCCAGAAAGGGCAGGTAAAGAAGTGATACATCCACTTATTCTTTCTCCTGTTTTATCTCTAGACCAACTATCTCCAGCAGCTGGCCCTTGCTTTGTGCTATTTCTCCAGCTGCTAATGAAAGCTGGCAGCTGTCCCGCTAGCTGCCTTATTCTTTGGTTAGCCAGCTGGACACTGTTGATGGAAGCAGCAGATTTGAACAGAGAGGCAAACATTTTCACCTTCATTGTGTGCTTGGGTTCTGCCAACCAACAATCTGGAAAAAAACAATCCCTAATTCAAATTACCAGATGAATGTCTGTATTGGGTTGCGTGGCAAGGTTTTGGTAGCGGGGAGGAGTTATAGGGGTGACTTCTGTGAGAAGCTGCCAGAAGCTTCCCCTATGTCCAGTAGAGCCAATGCAGCCATCTCCAAGACAGACCCACCATTGGCCAAGTCTGAGCCCATCAGTGATGGTTGGCAGCACCTCTGGGATAACATATTTAAGAAGAGGGAAAAAAAAAACCTGAGCAATTGCAATAGGGAGAGAGGAGTGAGAGGATGTGAGAGGAGCAGCCCTGCGGCCTCCCAGGCTGGTGCAGCAGGAGGGCAGGAGGAGCTCCAGGCACCGGAGCAGAGATTCCCCTCAGCCCCTGGTGCAGCCCATGGTGGGGCAGGCTGTGCCCCTGCAGCCTGAGAGAACCCCACGCTGGAGCAGGGGGGTGCCCAAAGGAGCCCCGGGAACCGCGCTGGAGCAGGCTCCTGGGGGCCGGCCCCGGGGAGAGGAGCCCAGGCTGGGGCAGGTTTGCTGGCTGGGCTGGTGACCCCCGGGGACCCACGCTGGAGCCGTCTGCTCCTGAGGGACTGCACCCTGTGGGAGGGATGGACCCAGGCTGGAGCAGGGGAGGAGTGTGAGGAGTCCTGCCCTGAGGAGGAAGGAGCAGCAGAGACAGCGTGGGATGAACTGACCCCAACCACCATTCCTTGTCCCCCTGTGCCTCTGGGGGGAAGGAGGGAGAGAAATTGGGAATGAAGTTGAGCCTGGAAAGAAGGGAGGGGTGGGCGAAAGGTGTTTTTAACGTTTATTTTCTATTTCTCATTGCCTTACTCTGATTTGATTGGTAATAAATTAAACTGATTTTCTCAAGTTGAGTCGGGTTTGCCCATGACAGTCATTGCTGAGCGCTGTCTCCCTAACCTTATCTCAACCCACAAGCCTTTCATTATATTTTCTCTCCCCCTAAGAGGGGAATTGATAGGTGGCTTTGGTGGGCACCTGGCGTCCAGCCAGGGTCAACCCACCACAATGTTTTATTTTATTTATACACATACAAAAATTCCTTTTCGAAGAGCTTATTATATTTTTTTCGTTAGTATAATAAATGAGCAGATGGTTCAGTATGCACTTGTATAAAATTTGTACTTTGTAGAAGGATGGGTTTAAGATGTATTAAAAAGGAGAACACCCACAACTGCCTGTGCGGGAAGTAGTTTCTTTTTGCTCTCAATTCTGTGGTTGGCATTTTATTTAGATGATCTCCAAAAGAACCTTAGTGAATTAGTTCAAGGAAGCAACACAAAACATTAACTTAAGTCAGGTAACGAGGTCTGCAGTTGCAGTTGGCTTCCCTGAGTGATTTAGCAGAACAGCATTATGTTTTCTTTTGGCCTTGGAAATCCTTAGGCTTAACTCACAAACTTTCACTTGAGCACCCACAATATCTGCTGTCTAACTGATAGCAGATCTAAATTAGAAATGACAGAAGATGAGAAATGGAGGATGAGTTGGCTATTCTGAGTTCAGCACTAAAGGACAGTAGCTCGGATGATTCACCTTCAAGGACCAAAGGCAGAAACAGCATCCCTGTAGATGATGAAAGCTGAGTGCTCTCCCTGAAGGGATCTACAACCCAGTGTGAATTTAAGGGATATAGCATCCAAGGTTTGACTTCCACTGAACCATGAGGGTCAGTGCAGAGCAGTTGGGAAGAGCCTTCTGCCAGCAGGAGTCCAGCAGGCAGCTGGCAGAGGTGGAGGAGCGCTGGTGAAAGCACTCTTTGGGTCATCATGGATGCACAGTGCATGCATGCACAGCAGTGCTGCCAGTTACACCATATATTGATGTTACACTGTGCCAAAACAGAAATTAACTGTATATTCAGCAAAAAAGCAACAAATGGTTCCTTTGCTTCTTTTTTGGCAATGCACGTTATCTACAAAAATGCAAACAGAGGAAGTATGATTAGCCTTTGTTCATAACATTAGCTCAGTTTGTTACAGTGCTTTAAGTCCCTAAGGAATTTTGCCTGTTCTCTCCTTTAAAACCCTTTTCTTCTCTAAAATTAATTTTTCCCCATGAGAAAATACGAAAAAGCAATGTTTGGGGGGAAAATGCAGAATATAATACTTTATTTTTCCTGTAAGAATGAATCAAGAAAAGGTTATCACCAAAAAAAGGAATGTTCAGAAACAGAATATATTTTGCAGAGTCAAACTTTAATATTGTTCTCCAGTCAGGATTTGCATTATTTACATAGTCACATGGAATTTGTCTCAGAAAAAAATGAAATTGGAAATTGGATTTCCCAGACCACACACTATATCATTATCTTAACTCACAGTACTTTCACTGTGGTCATTTCAATTTTTATTTTTTTAATGAAACAGAAGACAAATGTTTTCTCTGTGTAAGGATGTGTCATTGTTGTCTATCAGTGCAGTATCAGAGGTTATAAATACTCTAAAGAGTGCCAGGCTACTGAGCTGGCTTATAAACTATGTTGTTCAGATGCTACATGCAGGCTAGCAGCACAGGAATGATGCTCAGCACAGATTCATTCATTCATTCCCAGCTAGTTGCTTTTCCAGGTTACAACTTTGATCTGCCATGCAACACCATTTCCAATGCTAAAGGTATTTTGATTGTGCTAGATACCTCTGTACAACACAAGGAAGGTGGTACTTCAGTTCTCTTCTGGATTTCCAAAAATCACCATCTCTCGCCCTCAGTTCAGAGGAAATGTACTGGAGGCATGTGTGTGTATGAAAAGTCATAGGTAGGGGTGAGTTCAGTGAATTCTAGATGTGTCACTTTCCTCTATTTAAAAAAGATATATTAGTAGCTATGGGCATGAATGTATGTGTGTATATATATGTAAATATGTTTGGAGTATGCATATTTATATGCATGGCTATAAATATCGTGTTAGCAACAGCCATTCTCCTGCCACCTTTTATCAAAGGTGTTGTATAAACCCCCTGTATTGGGGTCATCAGGAGGTGGAAGGAGAGGATTGTTTTTGTTTTCACTTCTGCTGCAGGTGGCTGTCTAAAGATTAGTTGCAATCTAGCACAAATTGCATTCCATCAAATCTAATTCATAACAAAAGTATTGCAGGATGCTCCATTTGAGTAATAAGTATTGAGGAAGAAAACAAGTTCAGAACATGTATTTAATCTGCAAACCTTGTGGATTAAAAAAAAATACAAATGACAAGGAAATTACTCAAAGATATGTGGCTTCATTCTTCTATAAATAAATCATGGCACTGTCAATATTTTAAGGTGACAAATGCTATCTAGGCAACATCCACAAAGTTGAGGTTACCGTATAAGCTTATTCACTTAAATAACAGCACCCAGAGCTAGTGAAGCTACTTAAGCGTACATGAAATCTTTTGTCAAATGCTTCAGAGTATCAATGGTTGTGCAGACTGGAGTGGTATGGAATATGTCACATCAGAGATGCATCTTTATATTTTCGGTACCTGATACCAGCTTTGAAATCGATCACATGAAGTCTGTTGAAAAACTCTGTTTGGAAATATACAGTGTGGGCCCAATTCCTCCAAAGTAACTTGTTTTTCATCTCAATAGAGCACTAATATGTCTCCATAAGTCTTTTAAGAAGTGATTTATAATTCTTTCAGAGATATTTAACATATTCTGCATTTAAAAATATACCACACAGATATAAAATGGAAGCACTGTTTCCTCAAGGTGTGCTGAGCTGTTTCTTTAAACAGTTAAACATGGGAACCATTAGCAATTATTATACAGAATATAGAGGAAGGCAAAATTCCAGAAACGTCTGTGTGGCTACCGCTTCAGCCAAGGCACTCTTGCCTCAAAACATGGGCTTGTTTGACTTGTGTGGGGCTCTTCCTTTACAACCTGTGCTTCCATCCTTGCTGTTTAAAAGGAAAACAAGAATAGTGTCACCTTGGATTTCTTTTACCACAGACCTAAAATTGCTTTGTAAGAGTATTCACTATCATTAGTCTTGTCGTCGAGAGTGGAAACAGAGGCCCAGAGTAGTAAAAAACATTCGGGCATGATTAATCAGCAGAGCTGATAATGAAAGGCAGCCTGCACGATCTGCAGACTTGGACTTGGCCACGCTGCCTTTCAGCATATTTGCTAAAACTCTCCAATAATGTTGATTAAATGTCTAATGTCCTAAGTGTGCGTTTGTTTCCCATTTTGGCAGCATTGCTTCTACCTGTATGTTGGTAGATGTGCAAAACAAGGGACAAGGCCATTGTTTACTCTTTTGGATAGAAGCAGCCTACTTTTTCGAATTCTCGCAGAGGAGAAATTATTGCTGCTAGTTGAAGGGGATAGATATGTGGCTATAATAATTAATAATAAGTAATAAATATTTGTACTATAATGAATTATATGGTGCATAATTAATTGTGTACTGTATAATTACACAATACAAATATATTACCTATTGTAGCTATTTATCATATATAATGTATATTACACAATTACACTTATACTTAATTACAGTAGTTCTGAATAGCGCCCCCTCAGCTTATGTTTTTGGCTACTCTAGTTTATAATTCAGCAGTTTTGTCATTGCTGCATACTCAATATAATTTCAATACATTTCAAAGGCAATCAAAAGGCAAATGCAAAAGCATTTGAGAGTCACTCCTAAAGGATGAAATGTTACACCTCTCATATTCTGTGGAACTTACGAAGGAAAGAAGTGTCCATAGACTTTAAGGGTCCCTGACAGCCAATGCTTCAGCTCCCTTTGCTACCACTGTAATGTCAGCCATTCCCTCCGAATACAAATTGCTCAGCAGGCTACAATACAGCTGTTAGAGAGAGAAGTCCAAGGGCCTTTACAGCCTTTTCAAATTCAGGAAATTTTCAGGAGAGAGAAGGTGGCATTTAGGTTTCCAGACATAAATATTTTTAAACTAATTCAACAATTTTAACTGACATTAAAATGTGCACTATTCAAGCTCCAAGAAGCTATGAGATATTTAGCTGCACACAGGTTTGCTTGCTTTTCTGTAAATGTCCTCAGTGCCCAACATCTTCTGCTTCCAAATTTGTAAAGAATTTTTTAAAAAATATAGGTAGAGGTGTCTGCCTTCAAACAACTGCCAAATAGTGTTATTTTTGTCTACAAACAGCATCTCAGGATTTGTCACACTCTTGTGCTTAGTATGGAGGGGACAAAATACTGAAGTAAAACTAGCAAGCTCAGGAAAGAAGTCATGGTAGTCTGAGCACTGATACTTGAAGACTGTCTTGGCAACAAGAGAAAAACATGATCAATGCTGAAGTCAAATACCACTTTTATAAGTGGAATTTCAGCTCCCTTGGATCAAGACAGATTCCTTTTGGCAGTGCTCTCCAGTTTTAGCTGATAAGAACATTTCTGAGTGGCAGGACTTCCTGGACTGGAAGAGTATGCCTGCTGCTTGGCTAGTGGTAAATTAACTTGTTATTGATAAATTTATTTGTGCTATGTCTCATAGAGTGAAGAAGGCAATCGGCATATATGGAGAGTAGTTATCCCCTCCATTCAATAATATTGCTTTGCAGTGTATTGTGTTACCTTCAACACTCTTTTGAAATGTTCTTCTCTCTGACAAACCCACTCTATTACTGACTAAAGCTGGAAATACAAAACCAGGGAGGAATGAAGTGCAAACATCAGGGTTTCTCCCTACAGCTTAGGGAGAATGCCCACTCCTTATTCTTTAAGGTGGACTGATTTTTTATACAAGATTTTAATCCCAGGAAGTGGTGAACTCCCTTCAAGTATTATTCATTTTCTGACATTTTATTGACACTGAAATCAATGGGAATTATGGATGTTCAGCACATTTTAGAATCAAGTCCTTCATCCCTGTGACAAAGGGATGCTCTGCTTACTTCCATCTTCTGTGCTGCCTGCTGTTTCTGCTGCAAAGCTGCTGTTGCAAGTGCATTTGTTGTGGGTTTTCATCGCAGCAGTCTGGGTCTAGTGTTTACGGGTTTCTTTTTGTTTCTCTGTTCCCTGAGTTCTATGGTACTGGGTCATGACATGGAAATGCAGTATCAGTTTCCTTGGCAACAATAACCATACAAAATCTTTAATAACTTCAGGAGGTGAGGGTTGTAGAAGAGGTGGTATCCATCCTTTCTAAATTGCTAAGTGGGAGCTGGGGATGGAGTTATCGTGGTAGGTGCCAGTGCAACCTGAGGACATACAGGCTGGTATAATAGACACTGTCACTTGGTAGTATGAACAGCTTCCAGCTAGCTGGACTTCTGGTCCCTTCATCAGCCTGCTGGTGCTTTGGTTTCAGTTAACAGAGCAGCAACTGCCACATCCTCTCTTTTTCCAAGGAAGTATGGGAATGAGAGGATATTCTAGTTGGGTTTTATAGGCAATAGAAATGTTTGTTTTGACACCCCATTAGGACCGGAACTTCAGTTTTATTAGTTTTTGGATGCTTGTTTGTTCCTTCCTTCTCTTCATACCTCTTAGAAATCAAATGTTTCTGCACTTCCACCATAAGGAAGATGCTAAGCAAATAAAAGAAGTCAATATTTTCCTGCATACAGTACTATGAGAATCTATTTCATGCAGTTGTATATCACCTGTCATGCCAAAAATAAATGGGGGGGTGGAGAAGGCTTGACTCCTCTGGTAATCAAACAATCAGAGGCTTCGTGGGGGCTCTGGAAGCAATCTGCAGCCAAGGAATTGCATTATTTTACATTACCCCAAGGACAGTGAAGAGGGTCCATAGCACAGTGAGTATCATTCTGGTTTTGCACTCATTAAAGTAAAGCTTTGAGAAGACTGAATCAGGAGAGCAGAAAGTTCTTTACATTTTTCACAGCATGGAGACATTCAGGTTATCAAAAGGCAGTACTGACAATGATTTTGAACAAGGCTGCATGACAGCAGGGCTGGGGATGCTCTGTCAGGCACTCTCAACCCTACACTGGATGTACTGGTTTCATCTGGAGACAGGGGAGCATTGGAACCAAACCTGCCAAGTCAGCTGCCACTTTGAAAACGAAGTACTTTATACTGTGCTTTCTTAAAGGGGAATAGTATACTAGAAGATTAGCTTGCTCCATTGTGTGCACTACACACTGCTACCACAAATGTATATTGTATGCTTTCTAAGCTCTTTCCAGGGGTTTTTTTTCCGTTATCAGATGTCCTTAACTAACCTGAGGGTCATTTTGGCTACCTTATATTTTCTGCCTCTGAGTCTATCAGATCATTACCTAACTCTTATTTTTGTAACATTGCTGAAGTTGGTTTTGCCCTCTTGGACAGCTTTATGCTTCCTTGTATTATGTACGTAGGCACATCGTTCTTATGATTCAGTACATATAGAGCAAATTACAGTAAAACTCAGATCTGAATTATCTAGGTCCATCTCAAATAAACTCTGAATGTGCCCCTGGCTCTTCAGTTGTCTCTGTGTTACCAATGACAGTGAAATCTTGTCTCCATTAATCTCATATCAGCATGCCCTGCAGTTAGACTTAAAGGAGAGTCCATCAGAACCAGATTCCTAGTTAAGACTTCAGTGCCTCAAATAGTAATTGGGTATCCATAATTGTTTCCCCTTACATAAGAATGCAAAACAGATGTTATTTGTTGAGAAAGCATGTAAAGATGTGGAGACCAGGAAAAAGTAATTGCTCCTATAAAATAGTTTATACTTGCACCCTGAAGGTATGAGAGGGGTCTATGCTGCATACGTATGTACAAGTATATGTATCCCATATATATTTACCATAGAAATATATGTTCAAGTTACTTTGACCTTTCATCATTATGACTCCTTGGAAAAAGAATTTGTTATGAAAACTGATTAATGCTATTCCAGAATTGGATCATTCCTCTGAGTTGCTGAGTTGAATTAGTAAATCACTCACCGTTTCGGTCATAGCAAACATTTTAATTCTGGCACCCTTCTCCTCAAATGTATTGTCTGGAGTACCTTTGGCTTAGTTTTTTGTAAAGGGGTCAAGAAGAGACTATCTGTCTCAAAATGAAACACATGAATAAAGGGGAAAGCCAGAGGAACAGAAGGCTAAAATGTTATGAAGGAAATTCAAGTGGGGACATGAGATGAGATAAGGTCAAAAATTTAACAAGACAGATGAGTGGTGAGTTGATTTATTCTGCTAGAAAGTAATCATGTTGTACTCCTTTGTTTTGGAAGGATTACACTGCTTTTTCTGTTCTTGATGCCGTGTCTGAGTAGGCAGTATAGGCAAACACTCACAGACTGTTTCACTGGTGACACACTACTATACTCCGCAAGTGCAGAAAGTCTTCTGCAGCGTATTGAATACTTTCAGCTCTGTTTAGACCAGAGGATTTGCAAGGTGCCCATGACACACTTTAGCAACTCGTGAAGCAATTCCAGACAGAAGAAAGCCCAGGCAGAGACTGCTGTTGTTTATGGGTTGTTTTTTTTTGAAAAATATAATGTAAAATTATTGGGCCTTAGCTAGATAAAGGTATTCTTAATACCTAGTGTGGATTGCAAATGTTTTACTTGGTTATGACAATCTTTTTTTCAAGTATGTATTTCAAAGTAACATGAAATATATCATTTTTTCAATTAAAAGTTTAATTTTTGCTAATTATACTGGAAGGTGGATGACTTCAGTAACCTTCTCTGATGGACTTTTGCTGTTATTCTCAACAAACTGCTTTTGGGGCCTTTTAATATTTTACTTTCTTTAGTCAAGATTGTTTCCTCTTTCTTTAACAATGATAATAGCTGAAGTGGAAGGGCTGTGCATAAAAATCACTTTGGGTCTATGAGCATCATTTAGAATGGTGGGGTGTATATGGGAATTGTAAGATAGTTGAATGGAAGTTACAATTTATCTCTTCAAAACTTTTGTGATATTTTGACGGTTGAATTTAAATGAGATGCAGAATGTATATGCAGTTATGTGCTCCCTTGTTTTCCTTCCCACTTCACCACAATGGAAAGAAAGAAAGAAATTTTTTAAAAAGTACTTCTACTTTCAACTCTGTTCATCAGGAGTGAAGGAAATTAATTAGGGCCTTTTTCCTCACTAGTTCATGCATTTTCTTGGTCTCAAGCCAATCTAACAACTGAAGTGCTGTGCAAGTAGCTTTTAATTCATAGGGAAATGGTACATTCCTGATTCTTTCTGTTTTGAGTTGTGTGCTTGGAGATTCAAGTACAAAAAAACTCCTTCAATCAGGAGGAAAAAAATTAATGTCAGACTCACATGTGCATTCCTTGTGCCACTCCTTTCTCATGGTATTTACTTAGTTGCCCAGCTAGATATCTACAAATAGATTGATCAAATATCTACCTACTGTTCTGATTTCTGTAAGTCACCAATTACATTTTTTTCAAAAGCAGACTAGCTGAAGGAAATTAATTCCTTTTTTTTTGAGCTGAGTTAAAGCTGATTTGTTTGGGTTTTTTCCTAACTGTTTTTGGAAGTGTAAAATTGATGGCAAAAAAGACTTTTTTTTTCCCATGAAAGTAACAAGGGAAATGCACCCATCGGGAGTTCCACTGGTGCAGGTTGTTACCTGTGACTGAAGTGGGTAGCTTTTACTTTTCAGCTTCATTTTTGGCTATCACAGACAGATTCAGGATGGTCTCTATATGAAGAAAAAACACTTTATCTTTTTTCAGGATCCATGAACAGTGCAAGTCTGGAACATAGTTTTAGAAATTTTTCTAGCTGATCTCCATAAGTCATGAGTTGTGTATTTTCCCTGGAATAAAACAACTGAACCACAGTCAGGTCTTCTCTGAAAGACTTCAGTCTTATTTCTGCTTACCTCTCAAAAGAAATGTTCTTTTCTAGCTCCTTCAGATTTCTGAACAGACAGAGAACCTCATCTGCAGAGTATTTGCCTTCTGAATGTAGGAGGTAATCATCTCTATTACTTTCTCTTTTTCTTTGGCATTTAGTGAACAGCCAAACCAAGACTAGACCTTCCCACAATCTCTGCTCCTCTTAAAACAGAGCTTGTGGCACAAAACCATCCTAGTTATCTGCCTCAGGGGAAACATGAGGAGGAAGAATTGTTAGTCTTGCCTCCATCACATCAGCAGAGTTGTTGAGTTCTGAAAAACCATGGGGTAAACACAGCCAAAGTACCTTCATGGTAAGCTCAGTAAATTATCCAGAAAAATGTATAACTATCTCTTTTGCTTGTGGCAGTTTATACTAAAACTCCTGCTCTTGGCAGTACCTGAAAAGAAATGTATAGTTTTAACTAAGTTCATGAGGGCTGTGTACACAGAATTACACAAAGACTTGGGTAGTTTTCTGAATCTGACGCATACGTCTTCCTCTCTCCCACTGCAGGCAAACTATATTTTGTAATGAAACTATTCTGAAGACTGAAAGAAAAAGGAGATCTCTTCCCGTCTACCTTTTTATAAATTTACTTTTTCCTTTTGACTATGTTTGACTATGGTACAGACTGCTGTGTCTGTCCCAAGGAGGAGTTAATGTCTCCGGGAGGTAGAGTACTGAGTGACTCAGTAGGTAATACTTTCTGTTCTGCTTAAAGATTATCTTTACAGTGTGTGCAGTATGTCATTCTCTCCATGCAAGAAAAGCAATAATTTACATTTTTAATCAACCCCCCCAGGAGCTTTAACTATGGAATTATCACAGCAATACCCTGGGCAGTATATCAATAATGAGTCTGGCATCTCTTTAATAATAAAACTGTGTCTGTCTTTAGCTCTGACCTTCATTTCGCACAAAAAAAGTTACACCTTTGTAGCACCAATTATACCTATCTGTCTATCTATCTGTATCCATGCAAACTTGATTCTAATGACTCAGACCTCATTAAATAAGGATTGATTTATATTAAATACATAATTAATTGGTAGGGATAAGGACTGTTTCACCTTTAATCATGACCAATCCACCTTGAGTGTGTATCAACAAGTTTTAACTTGAGTTCTGCACTTTTATTCTTCCTTTCTCTTCTATGACTTTTTAAATTTGCAACACTGGCAATGGAGAAGAGACTTTTTTCAAAAGCACTGAAATGACCTTTTTCAAGAAGTTCACTTGCCTACAGAGCAGACCAATGTAGCTACAGTAAGGGTGGCTGCAAAAGTGAAGCATCTCGCTACCTTTAACAATTTACCCTGCTTTTAACACAGGGCTAGTGTCAGTATTTCTTTTCTGCATTGTAGTCTGTAATGTAAGCTTTCCAACAAGCCTCTAAGAATTCAAGTAGAAAATCTACCTGTCTGAGGTAGGTACACATTTATCATGCTGGACTTTGGGACTTCAGCTCCTAAACCAGGTTAGCCTTAGGGGCCAATTATGTTCACTTCTGAAACATCTGTGAAGGTTTAAGAAGGTACCTCTCTTGAAACTCTTTTGTTTTCCCTTCAGTTTTGAAACAGCACCAAGTCAGTAAGCAACATTTTTTTCCTTTGTTCTTTAATGTCTGTAAAAATCCTTACTCAGCCATGTCCTCAGGAACAGTAGGAACACTAAAAATGCTTCCTTTTCTCTCATAAGTACACCATAGTTATTAAGAAGCCACAGTTTTGTGCTAACATTTTGTGTGTTAGATCTCACTAGCCTTTTCAGGCTAAGTGACTAGTTGCTTTAAAAATGTTTGTATCTGCATCAATGTTCATTTGAGAGTCTTCTACTCTGGACTCTGGATTGAAGACAGCTTGTTTTGGAAAAGCACAATCAAAAGAAATACTTCTATATGTTTGACTTTTAAGCTGCAGGATTTAATTTCTAATTTCTATTTGCACTCAAATATGTGCATATATTTTAATTAAAATAATAGGGCTTTTTCTTTTATCTTACCTGTCATTCTCTGTTTTAAAGCAAGAGAAATACTCTTTAACATGGCCTATTTTTTTGTCTTCTTCCTAGCTAGGGATTATTTTATTATCTGTGATCCTGATGTGATGACAAAATACATATATATCCTAATTTTTACTTTCCTGCTGGCTCTAGCGTCCTAGTCAACACTTTTTCCAGAGATCAGGATCACAGATAATAAAATGAATTTTTTGCTATAATTTGAATACTGTTTAATGCAGAGTCCTGCTAGTGACTTCTTTGTCTAGCTTGGATAAAAGAGTTTTTTTCAAATTCAGATGAAACCTTAGGTAGTTTAAATGGGAATGAATGACCTTAACTTCATTTTAAGGATAAGGTACTTGTTAATAAATGAGAGAAAGTGTGGGAGGAAAGAGGAGATCTCAAATGACCTCCCATGGGGAATAGAATAGAATAGTTCAGTTCAGTTCAGTTCAGTTCAGTTGGAACGGACTTACAACAATAATCTAGTTTCACAGCCTGGCCACTTCAGAGCTGACCAAAAGTTAAAGAATGTTCAAGTGCCTCTTAAACACTGACAGGCTTAGGGCATCAATCAACTCTCTGGGAAGCCTGCTCCAGTGTTTGACCACACTCTCAGTAAAGAAATACTTCCTATTACCAAGTCTGGACCTCCCCTGATGCAGCTTTGAACCATTCCCACCTGTCCTGTCACAGGGTACCAGGGGGAAGAGCTCAGCTCCTCCCTCTCCACCTCCCCTCCTCAGGAAGCTGTAGAGAGCAATGAGGTTGCCCCTCAGACTCCTTCTCTCCAAACTAGACAAACCCAGAGTCCTCAGCTGCTCCTCATAGGGACATGTCTTCCAGCCCTTTCACCAGCTTTGTTATCTCTGGATGTGTTCAAGTACCTTAAGATCCTTCTTAAATTATGGGGCCCAGAACTTCACCCAGCACTCAAGGTGAGGCCACTGTTAGGATCCAATTTTGTTGGATGAGAGGAAAGCCCCCTTGCTTTCCAGGCAACCACAGAATGAGTCTGGGAGGCCAGGGGTGGCTGGACCAAACTCTCATTTCAGGTTCGATCCCTTTGAGCAAGATTAAGACACAAATGAGGTCAGATGTCATAAGTTCACCCATTTATTAACTGTTCAGAGGAAAGAGAGAAAGCAGCGATAGGAAAGGAAGGAAGAAAAGGTGGGAAATTAAGCATGAGGTCCAGGTGGAAGAGCACAGTCACCACCATGGATCTGCAGTGTCCGGAGGGTCCATGCTTCCGGGGTCTTTGGTGTTTTCCCATGGGATTGGTGGTCGACAGAGTCTTCAATGGTCGCTCTCAGGGTCAGTGGTTCCCCCCAGGGCATCTGAGACAGTGGCCTTTTATAGGCTGTGTGCCTAAGGTACACAGTGACTGACGCACTTTTGCACACTTTCCTTTTGGCTTTGTTGTTGTTGGGCAGGGGTGGGGTTCAAACTACATGCCTTGGTGGGCAGGCACCCCACCTGGGCATCCAATAATCAAAAGAATGGTCTGCTGCTTCAGCAAGCCTGCAAGCCACCTTGTCTGCAGCAATGGTGATCTTCTCAGATAAGCGCACAAAGGAGCAAGCTTTGAGACAATTAGCTGGCTATTCAGTCTCTCACAGGCCACACCAACACAAAATACAGCCGGATAATCACCCTTTTGGCCAGCTGGTTTTGCTGTGTTTGATGCTCCCCAGGATGGGGTTTGCCCTCTTGGCTACCGGGGCACACTGCTATTGAACCTGCTGCCAACCTGGCACACCCAGATCCCTTTCTGCAGGGCTGGT
The DNA here is from genome assembly GCA_034008185.1 of Gorsachius magnificus. Lineage (NCBI taxonomy): Eukaryota > Metazoa > Chordata > Aves > Pelecaniformes > Ardeidae > Gorsachius > Gorsachius magnificus. Next base: position 26,302,496 of record CM067109.1, on the reverse strand, counting down.
GTCCAGCCACTCCTCTCCCAATTTATAACTACGTCCAGAAGCATCAGGCATTAGCCATCCCACTTCTCCTCACTCCAGTCCACTCAGCAAATTACCCATTCCACCCTTTCATTCAGTTGCCTCACTTTCAAGTCTCTGCACAAGTTCTGTTTTTTTTTTTTAAATTTTCATTCACTGTAAGGCACACATCCACGTTTCTGAGGTACTCTGCTCCTCCATCTTCACGTGAACTTTTTACCCTCGTAGTTTTATTCCTCTGTCTACCACAGTCTCCTTAGCTATTCTGTCAAAATTCTTCTGCTCTCTAAAATGCTTCTGAAAAGTATCCTTTTTTAACAGCAACAACATGCTGTGGCTGTTAATTTACACTGCAATCCTTTAATCTACTTCCCACTAGGTAATAATAATATTTTACCATCATGGAAAAATCTCTGACCTCTCAAAACTGATTTTGTTTGCTTCAACAACCCTGTTCCTTTGCTGTGTATCTTCTATCCCTTAACAAGACAGATGTAGCCTGTAAGGTGCCACTTACCCAGTAAATGTTTATAAACAGTACCAAAGAATAATTAAAATCCAGAGTCCAAGTAAATTAAATAAAATTTAGTCCATTCCAAGGTTATTTGCTTTAGCTGCCCCTTTCCTTTCACACTTTGCCTAACTCCCATTTAATTCTCTTGATTTCATCCTGATATTTTTGCCACACGCTGCTTCTTTCTGGTCCTTTTCACCTTTTCTGATTCTCCAGCATTTTCCTCCATTTTGATTTCTTCATTTCTTGTTCTGCCACATCTACCTGCCCCATTTTCGCATTTACCTGTATCTCTTCTCTCCTACATATTCTCTTACATGCTTCCTTTTTCTTTCCAATCTGTCATATCTCAGCATCAGCCAATTTTCCTTTTGCTCTCTTAGAACTTCTCTTCCACCCCACCCAGTTTAAAAACCTATAGTATTTCCTTCTTCCGCTCTCCTTTTCTGATTGCAATCTTTCTTCTGAGTATTTTTATCTTTATTTCCCATTTCCTGCAGGCTACCACATTTCTTGCAAAAACCCTCTAGCTCTTTCTTATTTATACATTATCTCTATGCTTTGTCCCACCTCTTTTCCCCATCTCTTCTATTCCTGCATAACATAAGTGTGGAAGCAGTGGAAAAGGTTGATGCTGGGGTTTCCAGAACAGGAGGAGGCATATGGATTTCAGGTGTCTTGCACCAACCCAAGGTGCAATTTTCCCTTGCACCTTTGTATGTTACCCTCTCCAACAGAGTTGGCCAGATAATAATAATTCAGCACTGGAAGGTGAGTTGAAGGCGTGGCTGTGTCCCAGCTAGGGGGTCGAGCATTGCTCACTGGCTGTGAGGGGCTGGAGGGAAGGAAGATAGAGTGTGATCTATTCTAGCCACTGTTTTCCAGGACCAGGACCTTCTGGAGAGCCCTTTGGGGGTGGGAAGACCCACACACTTTCTGTCTGACCTGCTCTTTCCATCTCCACACCCACAGAGTGAACTAGAGGATGGCCTGACAGGGTAATTGACAGGGGAAGATGCTGGTATGAATTCATGCCAGCCCACAGTGACTTGCTCACTAGAGTTTGAATTGCCTGTGAACAGCTCTCAGTGGCTCTCATTTAAATCACAAAAATGTCAAAATATTTTATTCAGTGGAAAACATGAGTTATCAGAGCTGACTGTTTCCGAGTTCGTGCCTTTTAGCAAACAACTTCTGAAATTAGTTTTTCCTCCTCCCCCCAGCTAGCAGTAAGTGATTCATAAGTTTTGAGGTTGTGAAGGGTTTTTTTAATTTATTTTTTAAAGCTCAACTTTAAAATAAAGTGGTTGTCACATAGAGGGACTGATCCTTTTCCTAGTACAATGACTGATAAAACCACTGTGGAGTATGAAAGGGCAGCATAGCAGTCTTTGACTTCAGCTGTGTAACATGTCTGGAATCCATCCATTCTACTACTGGGAACTGGAAGATTTGAAAATATTAAAGCAGCAAGGAATGATTTCAAGCAGGAATGAAGAAAAAGTATTGTAATTAGAGCAAAATCATCTATTGCAATTTGCCTTCCCTACAGAGAAAAATATTTAGACACCCATTACATAAAAAAAGAACCCAGTTTAGCCTTTCCTTGGAAATGGTCTTCTACTACCTACATAGTAGCTAGATAAAATAATGTTTATAATTTATCAGCAGTTTTCCAGTCCCTTCATTTCATTGCATTGATCAAAGACTTTCCAATACCTTAAACAGAAATACTGACTTCTTGTAGCTTCTCAGCTACAAAAGGTGAAAAATGTTGACTAAAATGTTGCCCTTTTTTGTTCCTGTGCTTATCCTTACTTTTAATTTTTTCTTATGCTTATTCTTAATTTTTTTCCGTATTCTTATTCTTACTGAATTCTGTTTCTTCCTGTCTCTGAGGCTTTGAACATCCACTGCAGTCTTTGGGGAGAGCTAGGAGCCATAAATGCTGAAGTTTTTTTTTCAGAATCATGTCATCAAGGCATCTTGTATATTAAAGTTAGAGGTTGAACAATGCCCAAAATGCTGCCAGTATTTTAAGTTACTTGTGCTTGTTTTGCAGTATTTTGCAAAATAAAATGTAAAAGGAGCTTTAAGAATCTTCTGCAGGTACGTGATGGCTGAAAGCAAACTATTTCTTCACAAAAGCCTATGTATCTTTATATTCCACATTGGAATGATCCACATGTTACCTTTTCAATTAGGCTTTTTAAAAGATTAATTGATTCACCTAAGAACAGTAGCCCTCATTAATTTAAAGACAGGAGCAAATAAATTTGTGGCAGCAGTACTTGTTTCTCAGATTATATGCAATGTGAATGGAATAACTTACCAAAAATAGCCCAAATTTAGAGTCTACTTGCTGATATCTAAGGCTGGCTTATTTTTGATGATAAGTCATTTTAAGTCATCACCATTATCTGCTTGATTTTGTTTGCCCCTCTATTCAAACTAGAATAATCCTATGAACACCTGTGGAACCTCATTGTCCTTCTTCAAATTCCTCCATAATTCTCATAACAGCTTTCTAGAGGAGGTAATGCTCACATGCTTGTTACCATCTTCTTATTCTCTGACCAGTCCTTCAGGATTGTCTTTCTGAGCACCCTTACCTGCCAAAGACATTTTCTGCCTTCTGTCATTTTTTCAAGTTGTGTGCTCCTTGGAAGGAGGCTATAGGGGCCATGCTCTCTGGCTATGGATTGATCTCCTACCAACAAAGTTTGAACAAGCTGCTCAGTTGCAGGCAAATTTGACAGAGTTGTATCTCAAAGACTAGTAATTTCCTATTGATTTTGTACAAGCTACAAGAAGAGAAGGATCCTAATAAAGCCGTCAGTAAAAAAGAGTGTGCAGACTAAGTACACTTTTTTCTAGTCATAGAAGAATTCACATGGGAACTCAAACATGAAAGAAAACACTGCTTGTTAGACACAAGTCTTCATTAATTCTGTAGGTTGAGGAATTGCTTGTTCTGTGTTTCAATAGTTGGTAACACGGTGTGATCCTGGTTCATCTCTGTAATATGTAGCATACAGTGTTATACTATCAAAAAGTAGTAACGTGTAGGTTAAAATGTCAGTATCTGCTGTGAGACATAGGAGGGAAGTATAATTCACTGAAAATGAAGAAGATGACATGAAGAAAAAGATCTCTTTTGATTTTATGGACATTTCCCAACACAATATACAGGTAAAACACAATAGCATGCTAAAGTGTAGAGAGGCACATTGATCCAATCTAATATTCTGTGGCAGGCAAAAATGAATCAGATTATAGAGGACATTTTCTTTACATGTTGGTATGGAAACTCCTAAGATCATTACACTGTGCAACAGCTGTGCCCGTTCATAGCCCTGTCCTATAAGCTTCTGCACCAGATACCTTCACTTTCACGTCTTTGGCATCTATGAGTCTCTTAAGCACAGGAATCCATCTCATTGAAAGACCTTCTGGAGTATCCCTACCAAGCCTGAATACCACAAAAATTTCACGGTACCCTTGTTTCACTCATATTTTGCCAAAATTAATTTTTCATCTCACTTCAGTCAAAATAAAATTCTGTTCTTTATTACAGCAGGACTGAGCTATAAGTTAGGGTAAGTCTATCAGAAATAACTTGCAGTCTAAAAAGAGAGTACAGTTCAAATATGTTCACAATCCCATTAAACCTAAGAAATTCAGGTTGATCAAGAACAAATCTCATTTCACTTCCTTCTTTCCTGAGGATGCCTGTCAATTATGTTAAACTGAATTCATTGTCGTCCTGTGACTCGAATAAAGATAGCTAGTACAACCTTTCCAATCCATATTACTCATCTGAAAGGGAGAAAAAAAACACCCTTATTTTTCTGGAAACAATGATTACCCTACCAGTTGTAACTCACTGAATGTGAAAGAGCTTTTATTATTATAATTATCTTCTGATTGAATTTTTTAGACATCTATGATTATAGCGATGCAGCTTTTATTTTCTTTTAAATCATAAATTTCATAAAGACAAACACAATGGCTGGCATAAAACAACAATAACCAAAAAATGCAGGGTTCTTGCCAGAATAAAAACAAAGAGAAAACATTTTTGTTAATCAGAAAACAGTAAAACATAGTACATCATCTTGAAATCTTGCATTGTGCTTTGAAAACTGCAGCCTATTTGGGAAAATTGATCTCATAATGGAAATATCTCTGTACCTTGGATTCGGGGTGGTTTTTTTTTTCCTCTCTTCCAAGCCAATGTCAAAATCTTATAGGTTATGTTTCATGTTTGGGGATGTAATTAGTTAACAGTGTCCCTTTCCAGGTAAAAAATCACAATGGTCTAGTTTTGGGTAACTATGTTTCCCAGTGGAGCAAGTTACTTACCAAAACGTTTGAGATGAAAACTCATGGGACATATGCAGTAGAGAAGCAAGCAGTGGGGCTTCTGGCAGTGGCTGCAAGGGAAGAGACAATGGTGACCCTAAGGCAGTTGCAAGACTTACAGACTTTCCACATCATGCGGTTCTATGTGCACTTCATAAAAAAATGGGAAAACCACTTCAATAAGAAAATTTACTTTCTTTTTTTTAATGAATCTTCAAAGCCTAGAGATATCCTTCTGCAAGAAAACATATCTGCTGGATTTTACTCTGTCCACAGGAGCAGATTTGTTTCATTGCTATAAAATCCTGCATATGTGGAGACAGTAACACAAGGAGATAGGAAAATATCCTGTGGTGGTTCCTGACCAAAATTCTTCAAGGTGTTGAGTAAATTATAGAAGCAGTGAACTGCTGAATTTTATCTGTGGATGCTTTTTTACATCCACAGTTTTATGTTTTTCATGAAAATCTATATTTACATCTCTACCTATTTAATAAATCTTACATGTTTGCCTTTTTTTTTGTGCTTAGTATTGAAATATTCATGGTTTTCTTTCTCAAAGTAACTTTTGGAGGCATAGTCCATAGAGCCATCACAAAAAGTGCACCATGTTATCTATATTATCATTCCTAAGGCATTTGAAGAGTCACAGACATCTTTCTAGGAGACAGGCTTCAGAATGAAAAACATTCCTGTGCTTGTGCACTAGAAATGTTCTGGTGGACCTGGAGAATGCCCTTCAGAAATTCTCTGCTGCCTGTGGTGTAAACCTGGCCTTACATGTTGTGTACAGAGGTTTGTAATGGAATTACACATGGAGCTAAGCTGTCAGCCCCTGAAAACAAGAGGGAATGGTGGGAACAGAGAAACAGCTCTAAATGTAGCAGATCTTCGCTGTGTATTGCTCTTTTCTGTAGGATTTCACATTCAAATAAGATGTCAGAGAGGACTTGCACAGTTTTCACCCTACGCACACTCCTTCTGCTCACACCGGTGTGAAACTAGCCAGCGGGGCAAGGATTATCATGTCCTCAAAAATCCCAAGGTAACCCTTACTGATGGCTGGACTGGAAGTATGCAAAACTGATTTTACTCCTCTCATTTACTTACAAATGCTAACACTTCATCTCTATAGCCATTTCTCATGTACATACTTTAAATGCAGGTTTAAGGTTAATACATGAACTATTGCTTTTGACATAGTGCATCTGACTTGCAAAAGCTTCTCTGGCCTCATGAAGCTGTAGCAAGAGTATGAAGATTCCTGAGTACAACATTTAAGTCAAGCTGATTTTATTAAAATTTTGATCAAGCCTCATATGCAGAAAAATTGGTTGATTTGGTCTGAAAAGATGTCTAAAGCACAAAACAGCCTAATGATGTAAAGCAGATGACTTGTCTGTGATTATTCCATGTCTGGAGTATCCTAGATGGTTGCTCAGTGAAGGTGATCTCACAGAAATTACAACTCACAAGACTATAAATATGAGGTTGCAAAGAAAAGTATCACCCACTTCATTTTGCAACAAACATGCTTCTTATTAGATAATCTAAACAACGGAGTTGTAGCATGACAAATCTAGAAAGATGCGCAGTTGTTAATGGCAACCATAAAAATCAAACCTGCCTACATTCATCAGATCACTTGATTTGGAGAATGGCATGGAGATGCCACACTGTAATGCTTACTTGAACTGTGAATGGTGTCAAGGAACGGTAGCTGCAAAGCCAGTCCAGGGCCTGTGCACTGTATGTAGTTCTTCTCTGCTGCTATCCTGTGTGCAAGTTATGAAAATTTGGGGGAAATTAACACATAAATACACTAAAGCAACATAAACAGAGAACAGAGTACATAAATTATGAGATAAAAAAAGCATAGTGTGGTTTTAGTAATTTAGTTAACCAGTTACGTTCATAAATTCTTTTAATGGAAATGTTAACTTAAACAGATTTTTTCCCATGAATTCAATGCATTTTTCTCTCCAAGTTCCAAAACTAAAATAAGAAAAATGTATGTCTTCACGGGACGTAGCTAGAAGACTCTGGAAGATCTATGTATCATGGATAATGCAGGCAGATGCTGCATTAAAACAATTATATTGTTTTAAATACTTGTTTATTCCCTGTTACATGAAGAATAAAATACCTCTAAATAATATATTTTGATGCACATTTTTTGGTACTTGAGATGCTACCTAGCAAAAGATGGAAACTGAAGAACTTAAAATATCTAAATTGTTATTCTGTTCATGCCTCGTGATACTTGATCTCATGCATACGTGAGAGGATGAATGCAGATCTGAACACTGTGCAGAACAGATAATATAGCAGAAGAAAACTCCATTCCTCCTGTGCACTGAAATCTGACAAAATTAGAGCATTTGATTTGGGTTGTGCTGGGGCAGCCTGCCCTAGAAAATACTTCATTATAATCCTTTAATACTTTAAATCAACTCTTAACTTAAGGTTAAACTTACAGCATAGGTTATATTGGCACAGAAATTTCCTCTCTTGTCTGTGAAAAGTCAGTCCAATGCAAAGCTATGTCAATGTATGAGCAGGCATTGCTATGGTATCAGCAAGGTGTAGATAAAAGCAACTTTGCATATTACACAATGCTAAGAACTTGACTCTCCCTCTTCTTTCTTATTCCATTGTGACTGCGCTGACATTAGCGGCATTATTCCTTATTTACACTGGCGAAACATGGCCACAAGTGAGTCTCGGTCAGGAGCTAAAGCCAAAGTGAGGAGGCAATAGTGCTCTGCTCCTTTGAAGGGAGCATCTGAGTGACTCTACAGTAGAAAGTATTATTTAAAAAACAGTTAAGTGAGAACAGTTAAAGAGAATGTTATTGTGCTTTAAATCTCTGGAGGAAAGGTGATTAGACATAGTTGCTATTTTTTCTGTAATATTTTTGAATATAATATGTTACTTGCACATGCTGCAGAAGCTGAGCACAAATTGCCTCACTAAGCTCTATTATTCTGGGGAACAGTGAGAATAACAAGCTGAGACACTGATGAACTCAGAGAAATATGAATAACACATTAACACTCAGGATGTATCAATAGCATGCTGCCTGATACTGGGGACAAGCATCTTGAGGATGCAAGGGATTTCAAGAATGGGTCGCCAAAAGCAGGTCTGGAGACAGGAGATTTTCAAGACCACTTCTGATGGCTCTAGGGAAGACAGATTCAGCTGCAGGGGGTAAGAAATCTTGCCAATAAAAAACAAAGGGGTTTTGTGTCTCAGATATCATTAGACTCCACATAAAAACTGGGGGGAGGCTAAGCAGGAGGAGTGGTTTTTATTTTCACACACAGAGAACACAGTGTGGGGAAATTTATGATGCTCAGATGATTATATCTCAGGCTTACTGCTCTTCCAACCTAATTTCTGGCTTAAAACTCAGGAGAGTACGATGCATGAGAGAGCTTCAGGGAAGGGAGGGTGGAATGCTGTTGAAAAACATGAAAAATATCACAGTACAATGTAGTCAATGCTGTTGCATAGAATTCCTGGCACAAAAAAAAAAGAATAAATACATTCTTTACTGAGAAACGTAAGAGTGCGCAAAGAGGATTTTTTTTTCTTTCAAGAGATTCTTTTTGTCTGCTTTTGGTGCAGTCTGCTGGATTAACAGCCCTTACACCAAAAGTCCTCTTAACAGAGAGCAAGCAGCCTGCTTCTTTTCTTGAGTGATAGGCCCTTGAGCCATCAGGGTTTAGCTCTATCTGTCAAGTTACAGTCCTTTCTTCTGAAATTGCCCAGCAGGATTCAGCAGTAGCTGGACTGAGCACACCAGCTTAAATCATGTAGCTTACAAAATAGCTACAGTAATGCCAGTTTTGTCACTTTCAGCTCAACATCCATAGCTTGCTCTGATTAAAGAGGAACTTGCAAAATTAAAGAACTGAATATGTATGTCAATGAGAATTTAAGATGCCGTATGCTATAATTTGCCATTGATTATAATCAATCAGAGAAAATTCAGTTTCCACACTTGATCACTGTTGAAAGCTACACTGTACATGGCAATCTAAGGTGCTACTGAAGGATAGCAGCAGGAAATTATACTGTACTTCACTGACACAGCCAAATGATTTAAGGAATCCAGTAGGAGCCAATAAATTAATAGCTCTGATGTTGTTATTAACCTGGATGCAGTCTGAGAATTTCCAGGATTATAAAAAGCCTATTCAACTGAATGTTAGCACACTATCATAGTGGAAAATGCGCTACTATAGTTTGCATCTCTATTTAGTGAGAAAATAATTGCTTCTATAGCCTAAATTATTATTTCTAAGGCACAAAGAGGAACAGTACTTCTGTAGCTTGAGAAACCAGAAGCACTGTGTTTGTACAAGCAGTAATATGTGAGATGTTGGGGCATCCTGTGAATAAGATCCAGACTTGACAAGACAGAAGTGTAGATTTTATCGGTTTTGCCATTGAGGTAACAGTCTGTGCATGCAACATAAGTTTCATGCCCTCATTTCATTGTTTTGATGCTTTCCACAAAGACTGTGCTGGCCAAAGGAGAAAGAGATGTCTCTCAGTATTTTCACCTTTACCAACCCAGAATTATGCTTTTGTAAGTGTGAAAGAGGGCTCTGCAGTGGCTTGAGGAAATCTTGGCCTGTTGGGGTGTTTATCATCTTGAAAGGAATCGAGTACCATCTGGAAGTTCTTTATTCCTTGGCAGGTGAGACAGCCACTACTTTCCAGGCTAGCCTTGGATCACTCCTAATGCTGGTAAAGCTGGGAAAAGTTTAACAGGGGTGAAAAATACCAAGCCACAACAAAACTAAAAACCACCAAATACAACCCTAGTAAAAATGTTTGGAAACATACAAGGGAACAAGGGCTTGATTTGCTTTGGTTTAGCTTAAGATTGTAGCAAGTGCTATGGAGCTTAAGTTATAAGTAAGGTAGAGGTATGAAAATCAAGTTTGTCTGTTAGTTATAAATGTGCGTTTTCAGTGTGTTGCCTGTGCACACACATGTTGCACTACAGTAATGAATTTGGGGGGGGGGGGGGGCGGGTAGGGGGGGAGCAGGGGCAGCCAGCTGCCAGCAGACATGAGACAATGGTCTGGCTGGAGACTATGGACACACTTGGATCTGGGTGACTGAACTTTCACAACGAAGTCTTTGACCGGTTGGTACAGGGGCCTTGCAGGTGAGAATTTCAGGCAGGTCTGAAGATCTTCCCCAAGAAATCTGCTGCTGTGTCTGCTCTTTCTTGTTTACCCAATAAACATACAGGGCTAACTTCCTGGGTGGAGTGAACCACAGACTTCCCTAGGTTGTTCCTGCTGCAGAAGTGGTCAAATCATACATTTTTAAATAGTCAATAGAAATTCTTCCTTCAGAAGTGGTCATGTAGAATAGTCTTTCACATGTAGCTGGAATAACCTATGACAGTAGAGATCATTAAAGATAGAAAATGCTTCTACTGAGGTGGTTTTGCAGGACCACAGCAAGCTGGGTTATAAGAACTGTGCAGAGCAGAAGTTTGGGGAGCTCTTCCTCATCCAGCTGAAGATATCTCTGTGAGGATACTTGCCTTGGTGACTCCTGTTGCCATCTGGTACAAAATGGCCATTTGCTCAGCAGAAAATGTTTCAGTGCAAGCATTATTGCATGTCAGGATCTTAATACATTAGGGTCGGGTTTTTTTTCCTTTTTAACAAGTGCTCTGTCTTGAATGTGCAATAATACATTCCCTTGTCATATTCACCTAGCAGGCTATGAAGTTGGGCTAACAGCAAGGATAATTCACACAGCTATTACAGCTATGGCCTACATCTCAGATATGATGCTTCCTACATATAGTGCCTTCTTTGAATGGAGAGCTCAGTAAGTTTTTGAGGTATTCTCTTAGCTAAGACAGCTAAGTCAAGTGGCTCTTCACATCAGGAATGTAGTTCTTTGAAACAGACCTTGACCTGAAGTAAAACCTTCCCTTACTTTTCCCTCATGGTGTCAACCTATCCATACGAATTCCACGTAGCTCTGAGTAACTCAGGTGTATACTCAGAATACAAATACGTATAGTGGTGCTTTTAGAAGGCAAAATCTATAGAGTGAGTAGTTTTAACACTAGCTGGACAAGAAAACATTAAGTAATGTGACATGGATTAAGTTCTTCACACCAGCCAGTGGTAGGACTCAAGCTCTTCTGAATTGCCCCAGAAGTTTAACTTCAGTACAACAGCACACCATTAGAGAAACATGCATTATGTTGATTTGTGAATGACGAGAGCAGCAGCATTTATGTCTAGTTCTTGCTGAAAGGAATCATGACTTTCCTGAATTGCATTATTTTGCATTTTCCAGAACTGACTGTCTCTGGGAGCTTGAACAGACATGCCTCTGGTGCATCACCTTCCATGAGTGGAAAATTGGAGTTAAAATTTGCTTGCCTTTGAGTTAATGTTCAGATTGATATGTGAAAGCTGAAAACAGAGAACAGAAGGTACCATCTTCCTACTCTAGTAAAAGCACCAAAAACTCCTCCTTCCGGTGAGGCTGATCTGGTCATGTGTTGCTTATGGTTGCTCCGCCACACATTCTATAGGGTTATGTTCAAGTGCTCTTTCCACCCCAGCATGGAGTTAAATACCGTTAACAGGACTATTAGTGTCCTTTTATATTCAAAAGTTGAGATGCAACATCTGAATATTGACGCTAGGTTAAAGGCAGTTATGCATCTATGCTATCTATCATCAATGCTGAATTTCCAAACAAACAGACATTCTTCTCTTTTTAGGTACTTGCTGGAACCTAAAATTCAGAGAAGCTGAATGTAATTTGCTGTCACCAAGCCTTCCCCCTTCAATGGATTAGGGGTAACTTTTCCTGTAAATTCTCTTGTCACCAAAGACATGCCTTCTGGAACATTATGTCACTGTGAGCACTTCGTTCTCCCATGATGCTATTACATCGTGTCCCATTTGATATCCTTGGGAATGATGTAATAATACAGCAGTTTGACATGCCACATGGAGAAGCATTCCTAAGAGGGTGCTATGGTGATGGAATGGATACTTATATGAAAATCTTCCTTTAATTACCAGCAAGACTTGAAGCATGAGAAAAACACTATCACATATTAGGAAATGCCTTGTTGAGGAAAAGGTAATACTTCAGTTCTCTATGGATTAATTAGACAAGGAGCCCCATCCAGGACCCACAATTGTTTACTTGAATAGTTTTCGAGCAAACTACAGTGTTTCAACTGGGTTCTAATTGTGCCTGTTGGACCCATTACTTTGTGATCAGAGCAATGCTGTACAATTCTCCCCAGTGCTTAATTAAACTGATGACATAGTGCCCAAATCTTGCTAGCAAGCAAGACCACTTGATTTTTTCACCATCTCTGCCAGAGGTGTTGCATGTATATTGGTCAAAGTCAGTGGGGTCTCCTATGCCTCACTTACTAGGCTTACAACACCAAGACACCCCAGGCTGGTGTGCATCTTCGTTCCCCATCATGGCTCGGCCCTGCAGTTGCCCACAGAGGATCTCGTAAGGCTCTGGAAACGTCAGCTGCTTTTCAGTTAGGCTTAGTTCCTACAAAGGTAGTCTTCTGAACAAGGGTAAATGTGCAGCACTTGTGGAAATGCCTGTGCCTGCAGCCAAAGGCACTTAAAAGACAGGAAAGCTGTCACTTAACTGCTGTCCACTTCAGAAAGCACTAAGCACAGCAGGAAGCTAAAATGAATGGTAAGGTGATTGCATCTTTTACAATTTCTTTTCATTGCTACTACTGCTGCTGCCCTCTCAGTGATCTGACCTTTTATTATTTGATCTTTTTTTTCCTTCTTTTAAAGCTGAGTGTTTCTGCAACAGGATCACCCCAGCAAATTTGGTTGTTTAAGTGCAGCAAATGCAGGGGAGGAAGGGAAGGGTGGGGAAAGAGAGCTTCTTGAAACTTTGCAAGGAGGCTCACAGATATCTCAGGAAAATAAAGAAGAAAAATGCAATAATTTAAAGGCTGTTCTGTGGGTTTTAATGCATTTCTGAGAAGAGGGAGTGAATATTTGTACTATGTGGGTTCTGAGTGAGAAGCTAATGTACCTAAAGCATTTAATTGAAACTGTCACAATATTTTAGCCAAATTTATGTATTTCCACTTTTAGTGTGTATAGAACTGTCTTTCTAAGACACCTCTTTCCATGCTTGAAGTAGCCTGAGTTACAAACGTATTTACTTTTGCAGGGTGTTGAATCTACTTTTACTGCAGATGCATTAAGAACTTTCTGTGAGGTCTAATATGCTCAGGCACGTTATTGTTTGTAAACATGGCCACATCTGATCGGCAAAGCATTGAATGAAGTCTTCACTCACAATGAAACTGATGACGACAAAAAGTCTGGTTTGACATCTGATCAATGCTAAGTGCAGCTGGATTTTCTGAGTGAAGGCCGGTGGTGTTATGACTTGTGTGTTACAAAATTCTTGTGGAACCGGTGTTCTTGCCACTACCCCATCTGTCTTTCTGTGCGATTTTTGTACCAAAGCCCAAAGCGCTATGCAGAACCTGAGATTACACACACACTGTGTCTTGCAGTGCATTATAGACAAACCCAAAGCTATTTAGTCCATACAGAGCTCTATGCTCATGTGACTGCACTGCTCACAGGGTTGAAATGACATACAGGCTCATTATCACTCAGCTTCTCTCCGATATGGGGCATCTTGGTGTTGATCTACTCATGTTTCAGAGGGCACTTGTGGGATTAAAAAATGGCAAAACCAACACTGTGGGAAATGTTTGCTGTCTTGTTTGCATTGCACAATGGAGTCATAGAAACTGTAGGGGAGGAAAAGCCCTACAAATTATTAGGGTTATTTCTGTCATCCAAACAATAGTGGAAGCATTTTATAATTGCTCTGAAATGTTTGCCAGAAGGTTTTATTATTTAAAATGGTTTTCACAGAATTGGCTACCTTTTATTCAAAACTCTCATACCAGAGATAAAATTTTCAAGGAATGTCAACAGTATATCTGAAGATCCTGTCTGAAAGTGCTCCATGTTGTAAAATACATCTAAATGAAGAACAGTTGATGGAGGAAAGTTTAAAAGAGAGGCCACAGGGGAAAGCTGACAGTGATGGTACACAAAAACCCCAGATTTTGCAACCTCTTATTTTATTCTTCCAAAACACTATTTTTGCTTGGTGTTTAATTGTAACATTCATAAAAATAATTATTTATTTGTAATAGAATGCTGAGGAGTAATATCCAAGGATGATAAGGCCTCCTTTACAATGTTAAATTTGTAGAGGATGAGTCTTTTGACAACCTAAATTTCCTCAGGCAGCTAAAGAAATTTGTGATTTCAGTGACACTCTTTACATAATAAAGCTGTAATGAACTGCAGCAAAGACTTAGAGCAAGTAAACAAAAAAGTGTAATCTGAATTCGGAATTTGCAGTTTCATTTAGTTTATTCAAGCTTTGCAGCTTCTGAAATCAGTGTAGATATTCTTTCTGCCTGCAGAAGACTATGAAATAACTATGCAAGCCTGGTCATTCTTGAAAATGTTAAAGAGTACGTAGTAAAGTAACAAGGAGGATATGGGAAACCATTCAAATATTTTATAAATATTTTGTATATAGCACAATCAACTTGTGTCAGACTGACCTTTTTAGGCACTGATTTTGTGTCTGATAAGTTGTTCTCTTTTATCTGGAAATAAAAATTGCAGATTCAAAAAAACCTGCGCTTTCAGAATTGCATCCCACAGCTGAATTGTGGGAAAAAACATGTGCTTGGAAACTGCTAACCTGAAAACTCAAAAACCATGAAACATTTCCCTCTACAATAATAAGCTAATAATTGAGAAAGACTGGATATTCCACAGTACATTTCTCCACATGGGATACAGTGTTAATCTTTTAATGATTAAAAACAATTTATTCATTAAAATATTAATATTTGTAATCTGTCACCATGTATAGTACCCAATCCAAATTAATTGTCTCTAGTACCACACAATGTCGTACACATAACAACAGGCAACCCCCTTTAAAGAACTCGCACTTGAAACATGTAGTGTACACGTAAAGGCTAATAGGCAAAAACTGCTTGAGTGTTGGAGAATACAGATAGGACAGTGACCTCCTTTGAGGTCTAGCAGAAAGTGCTGAATGAGAACAGGTACCTTTATTTTAATCTCTGTCCATATCTTGAACCACAGGCTTATCTGACTTCAATGTTTGCAATGCCATACAAGCCCTTTCCATTTATACTTTTTCTGTACTGCAGAACTGGCAGATTTTGCTTTGCTCAGTTGATCACCAGGAAGCTAGTCAGCTATTATCAGTGGGAATGGGAAAGGGAATACAAATGGAAGTGGATGCAGGCAAGCACACCAGCGATTTTTTTTGAAACTGTCCTCCTACTTGAATAACTTGGGTGCTGCAGGTTTTTGTTGTGTTAGGGTCTTTTTTTTCAAATTTGTGAATGGATGCTGCTTCAATCTGTGAGTCAAACATGGCATTATTGTCTAGGTAGTACTGTCAGGCTCAGTAGGGCAAACTTGGACATGGCAGTGCATGCATTTGTCTTATTTCAAGGCTAGATTTGTACAGTTTCTCATTGCCAGCAACCAGCAATGCTCCATTTTGTTACCACAGGATGTAGGTTCATCTGAGTGTGACAACCACTCACGTGTACAGTCATCTAGCTGTAGCCCTTCCATTTCATAGTCAGGTTGTACCAACTTCTTTCTTGCAAGGGTTTCATGTGCATTGCAATGGTAGCTTGCCCTTGGAGAGAGGAAATGGGAGGAATGACAGCCAAGGTCACCCTTGAAGCCCTTTATGAAAACTAAAAGGTTGCGTGAGCTGTGCCCTCTCCCACAGCATGATTCAAAGTGGGTCTGTTGTGTGAGAGGACTCTCCCAAGGAAGGAAGCAGAAGCTGCGTCCTGGGTGTGCAGCACCCAGAGGAAGGGATTTTCCAGGCTTGGGGAAGTGAGCCTTACAAATCGTGCCAGCAAGTGGAGCTTAGCTCTGAACTGCCAGCTGCCTGGTTCTACACCTAGCAGGGGAGCAGCAGTTTGAGTGAACTCATACAATCGATTTGCTGCTGTTTCCTGAACAAATGAGCCTGCCCTTTATTACCCCTGTTCATTGTCTCAAAAGGCAGATCACTGCTCATGTAATTCTTCCCCGCACTTGCAAAGTACACTTGTTATCATTCAAAGTGTTCTGTTCTTTTACAGCTTTTAAATTTCTTCTCTTCCCCCACACCCTTTTTTTTAAAGTTTAGCTGCCTTCTACAATTGAAATGTGCATGGACCTACAAAATGTGAGTGGATCTGCAAAAATTTCAGTGTGTCCCAGAGTCTCTCTTCATTTATTGGGATTTTGCTGCAGTTTAGGAAATTGTCGTGGTTTAACCCGGCTGGCAACTCAGCACCACGCAGCCGCTCGCTCACTCCCCCCCCTCCCTCAGTGGGATGGGGGAGAGAATTGGGAAGGGGAAAAAAGGTTAGAGCCGAGGGCTGAGATAAAGACAGTTTAATAAGAGAAAATAATAATAATAATAGTAATAATGAGAATGATAACAAAATATACAGAATATACAAAACAAATGATGCACAATGCAATTGCTCACCACCCGCCGACCGATGCCCAGCCCGTCCCGAGCAGCGATCAGTACCCGAGCAGCGATCACTCCCCCCGCGACCGACCACCCACCAAACCCCCCGAGCATGACGTTATATGGTCTGGAATAGCTCTTTGGACAGTTTGGGTCCTAGCTGTGCTGTACTCCCAGCTTGTTATGCACCTGGCCGAGCAGGAGAAGCTCAAAAAGTCCTTGAGCAGTCTGAGCACTGCTTGGCAACAACTAAAAACATCAGCGTGTTATCAACATTCTTCTAGTACTAAATCCAAAGCACAGCACTATGCTAGCTTCTGTGAAGAAAATTAACTCTATCCCAGCCGAAACCAGGACAGTAATACATTCTCTATGCTATAGAAAACTGGAGGACCAGTCCACCAGCTGAGGTTGAGAAGTCTGAAGAATGTTGGTGGGGCCCCATTTTACCCCTGCTGTCACTGCACTCCTCGCCCACCTGCCAGGTAGATGGAGAAGCAGGCTTGGAGAGAGGACCCACTCCCATTTTACCATTTGCATGGCTGCTTCTGTCTTTTGAGCTCCTCCTCTGATTTTAGTTAACCTACTCTGGGAAGACTGTAGTACTGCAGAAGGACTAGACATAATTGTCCCATTTTGTGCTATCATTGCTCAGTCCCCTAGGCAAGTCCACCTGCTTCCCTACAAAATTTTCCACCATTTACTGTCTTTGATACCTGCCTATCTCCATAAAGATATCAGCCATGATTCTCTGAAAAGATATGAATATCAGCTGCTGGAAAATATGCATTCCATTGAAAGCCATGGCAGGTGTCCATGTACCTCAAAAAACATAATTGCAAAAACACTGCTTTTTGAATACAGGGAGTCTGGACCAGTATTGTCCTTGGTTGTGCTAATGGAACCCCCTTTCTCCCTTGAATGATTGCCAAAGTGTGAATGAAATTTTGATTCCAAACCTTTATGTTATTACTGTTATAACAGGTTTGGAGGTTAAAAAAAACCAAAACAAAACAATAACCCGACATGAATCACTGCCTGGCCTCTTCAGAATCAATTATTGCAATTCAAGAGAACAAAGCACTGTAGAAAGATTGCAATTCACAGTAAGAGCCAGAGTCCAATAACCAGGTATCCCTGAGAAAAGGAAGCACTTACTTCCTCTTTGTTTCTGAACTGTCTCAGAGAAGAACTAAGAGCAGGTAGCTTCAAATTAGTCATAGAAATGACTGGAAGAATTAATTGTACAGTCCTGATGTGAGAAGGTGCAGAGGCTGAACTTCTCAGAAGTTGTTTGCTGGTTTAAAAAAATTATAGTAATGAAAAGAACTGACATCTTCAAATTCTTGCAAATGATAAATGAACCATATGAACTGGTTGGATTTCATAACAGTAATTCATCTTGAGAAATATGAATTAAGAAATTCAGATAAGTTTTACAAGGATGCTTGAGCATTGATTTGGTATTCTGAGCTCCCAGATTCAGTCTCATAGCTGGCACAGAACTGGGAAGCAGAAGATTTGCTTTAAAGTCTACAGGTATATAACAAATATTTTTGCATTTACTCTAGTCTGAAGCCTCTCAATTCTTCCACATATTTTCCAGCTTCTGAGGTCTGTTAGAAAGTAAAACACCTGATATTGTTTTAAACCACAGATTTTTATTTAATTCACAGTAACAGACCAGGGCAAGTGACTTCTAATTATTTATGCCATGTCATTCTATAGAGTCTCTGTAACATAAAGAAACCTACAAGACTATGCTAAAGAGAAAATAAAAATGTCTTGTTTTTAGGTAAGTTGTGAAAGAATTGTGAAAAAAGTACAAGGAAAAATTCCTATCAGAGCAAGTTCCAACATTTGCAGCGGTTATAATGGAAGTAATCCTTGGTTATGGGCAGAGCCAAGAACACTGTGTATTTATTAGCTTTCATGGCATACTTTGTCTATATTGTTAAATAAAATAGGCCCAGCCAGTAAATTGGAGCACTGGATCATCAATACTGTTAATTACTGCTTTCTCCATACATCAGCTAATACTAAGAAAACACCCAGCTGTAGTTTGACATGTGCATGTGCCAGGTACCATTCTCACCAGGCAACAACTCTATGGACAAGACTTTGCCAAGTTTAGCTCCATCGTTATACAGTGCCTTCCACCACCACCCCAGTGCCCTCCCTCCACTTCTGCAGTTACCCTCTTTCCTTGAGCAGGCCCCTTTGAGACAAGGAAAAGGAATGCTGAACCAAAAGCACAAGATTGGACAAGATGATACAGGCAGCACGAGCCTCTAGGCAGACTCGGGGGCTGGCTGTGCACAAGCAAAAAGGAAGGAGTAGAAACTGGGAATAAAAACTGATGTAGAAGTGCAGCCAAGTCCTAAATTTAATCAGAGATTTGTGATAGATGGACACAGACTGCCTAAACATGAACAACATTTCATAAATTAAAAATTCATTAAAAATGTTGGCCCTATGTTAATGAGACTCATTAAAAAGATTTAGTGGGAAAAAATGCTTGTGTTGTGAGCAAAACTTGGATATATCAGTAACCAAGGTCTATAGGAATTCACGTTCTCTAAAGAGTTAAAAGTCAAGTCAAAACATAGAACAGATGCTCTTTAAGGAAGCATCTTCTGCTTATTTACTGAGTGGTCAACATCCTTTGTGGGAAAAGGATGTATTTAAAGGCCATCATAACACATATACATAAAAAGGAGGGTGTACTCTGGCAACCTTGAATCTACTATTTCCCAATTTTTTAGTATTTTCTTTGAAATCTTGATTTCTTCTTTAACTGAAATGAGTGTTTGAGTGTTAAAATGAACGTAACTATTTCTCCTTCAAAATATTCTGTGTTGGGTTTGAATTTTATGCAAAAACTGAATGCAAAGTAGATTTGTATATGTATATGTCTGTAAGTGTGTTGGGGGGTATATTAGCTTAGGAATCAAATGAACTTTAAAGAATTATAGAGCAAGTCATTTGCCCAACCAAGAAATGTCCCTTACATATAGTAACAGCATCTTAGAGTTTGAAACAGATTATTTCTGAAGCAACCTGGCATCACAGAAGCACAAATGGGAAAAGTATTATTAGATGAAACATGACAGCAAGCTCAGAGCAGGAGTGTCTTTGGTTTTGCCCTGGTGTTTTTAAGGAATAATGTATTCACTACATGGTGAATTTTTCTGAACTTTTAGCACATGAGACCTAAGAGACTACATGTCAGAGAGATTCAATTAACCAAAAAATTAGTGCTCAGAGATGCTTGATTTTAATGACCATATTCCTGAAATTTTAAAGTGAGTAAAACACATTTCACTATTTCCAGTATGTAAGCCACAATGCCTTGGAGGGAAGGATGACACAAGGAATTGCAGCTTAAGAACACGGTTGATTTTTCATGACAGACATAAAGGACCAGCAGTGAGTCTAAATTGCCTATGAGTTTGAACAGCTACCTACGTTTCTGGAGATAGTTTGATTCTTCTGTTATTCAGAAGACGTACTTTTGGTATGAAGTTGGAGATGACCTACCATCTCAGTTCACTCAGAGTGGGGTTGAAGAGTCAAGGTTTTGGCTTGGTCTGTTTGTGTCCAAATATAAGGCACTATTGAAACCCATACATGAGGCTTTGTTGCTGGATGTCTTCTCTGTTATCCTAAAAAGTCTGTGTTATTTGAATTCAGAATATCAATTTCCTAGGTATATTGATATAAGTGGAAGACATTCTGCCTGAGAAAAAGCAATGTCTGTGTATTCAATACTCAGGCATCCAAGCGTCAGAGAATTGATAATGCTGCTATTGCCCCATCTTACAAAAGATGTCAGTCTGCCCAATACAAACATTCAAAAATCAGACTGGGACTGCAGCTGAGATGTTTTGAGCTTCTGCCCACTTTGAAAGCTTTAAAAATTTTAAATCTGTCAAAGCAAAATTGCAGTGCCCATCTGATCCTATGACTCAGGAAAGGCCTATATGAAAATAGACTTCCATGGCAGCTGTGATAAAGTCTTCCCTGGGGGAGCATTGGAGAGTACCTATATAAGGACTAGGAGGGAAAACTGTGAAGGAGAGACACAGGCATAAAGCAGAGAAGGAGTTTTGGCTGTCTGCTAACCATCTGCATCTAGTAAGTAGAGCTGCAGCCGTGATAGAATTGCAGGATATGCAGCCCCTTCCACAGTGCTCTTCTCCAAGTGTAACTCTCAGTTGCTTCTGCTACTTTTAACCATATTCAGTTCAATCACATAGAATTTATTCCTGTCATGATAAGGAACTGAGAGCAAAATCACCTTTTATTTGGTCACAAGCACTCACTACTTTCCATGCATGTGACATGTGAGGGTGTTTTGTGAACAGCTGCTGAGCATGGCTGAGAAGAGGTGGCTGTAATCTGAATTGTCCTCAGGTTACTACATTACAAGTAACATCTGTTAGCATTGCTATGCTTTGCACTACCCAGCCTCATCAGTGGGGATATTTCCTCCCATTTCACTTCATTCCTGAGTTGCATTAATCAAAAGTCAGTCCTCCTTGTAGTCACCCAGGACCTATCTGGCCACAGTTACCCATCATAGTTGATACCTACTGAATTTCACTTAGCTGTAGTAGTAATCTTGTCTCAGCATTGATGCCCAGAAAAAGAGAACATGGATGGTGAAAAACAAACTAAGTGGCTAAATGGGGTCAATAAGCATATAGAAATAATAATAATAATCCTGATGGGCATGCAATTTTGCCTTTAGCACAGGGTGAAATAATAGGTAGCTAAACAGAGGCCAGGTTATGAACTCCGTTCTGCATCAGGAGCAGCTATGTGAATGGAGTCCAGTACATAGAGGTTAAGCCTCTGACCCAGAGCCACTTTCAGCCACTGGAAATAACATCCTGGAAGAGCAGCAGCAGCATATGGCTCCTCAAAGGAATTTTGCAGACTGCAAAGTGGGAGGGCGGATTGTTTTTGATGATATTAGATCCCATCTGCTGGGGCTATGTTAGTTCGGTAAAACCAACTCTTTAGCTCAAAGTTCAATACTGATATACCATGCTGCCCTTTGGATTTCCAGTGTTATTGTTTGATCTTTGTGGAGATCTTTCCTAATGAGCAGCAAATTGCTCCTGGACTCCTCCAGCATCATTTCAACAAGTTTTATCTCTTTGATCTCTTTTGTTTCTTTTTTTTATTTCCACATTTTATAGGTAAATTAAAAATGATCAGGAGATGGAAAAGCACGAAAGCAAACAAAAAATTGTGCCCTCTCCTCCTTCTTCTTGGTAGAGAGACCCATGAAAAATAAATTCTAAAAACTGCAAACCCCCAAGTCGTGCATCATTACAAATTAAAACTTGTCTATTTCCTTATATAAAAATGAGAGTTTGAAGGCAGTTTTTACTGGTCATGCAGGTCTCTGAAGCTCAGCAGAATAAGACGGCTTCAAAAGGAAATGCAATAATAACCAGCACTGATTCCTCTGTGCATTTTTTCTAGCATGTCTTTTTTTTCAGACACTTTTGAGTAAAAAGTTAAGCTTATTCCCCCCTTCCTTTTATGTTCTCTGGTATGTTTCACAAGCTCCCCTTAGATTATGCTTTTAATACTATGATCCTTACCAGACCTTGGGAAGTCATGACTTCTCCCATCAAGTTATTCTGTTGAGTTCAGTAAATGTTTCTATTAAATACAAATGTCTTTATGCGTGTGCATACTCCTGCAGTATATATCTTGGCCAGATGGTACCTGACTTCACTCAGGGGCATTACAAGGTGTGGTTGGAAATCAGCATTTCATTCTCCGTATGCCAAAACCCAAATCGCAAAAGTTTTCCATACCCTGCATGTGTGCTACACATCAAATGTTTGTTCAGTGGAGACAACAGAACAGTGTGGGACAATCTGCTCACCCTGCAAATGGCATGGGAGACTGTGAGCGAGCAGCTACCATAACGGTGTGGTAATCTCAGAGCTGCCTGTGCAAGCTTTGAAACCTCATCAGGGAGAGACAAAAAGCACATGTTTTTGTAGCATTTTCCTGACCAAAAGCACACATGCCCCTGAAGACACACACAGATGCACTTGTTGTTTTGTTTTTTTTTTTAATTTTTTAACTCTGTGCTACTGAGCCACGTAATTAGCTAACCTGTACTTACTGGCATGATAAGCAATGATATTTCTTTAATTTGAGCCATCGCTGCAATTTTATTTGAAGTAGTTCACCATGTAATTATTGATAGTTGTTAGGAAAAGGAGAGAGGGAAGGGATGAGAGATGTTCTTTCCTGCAGATGTGGTAAACGCAGAGGGTATGTTGTGGTGTCATAGGACACTCACTGTGGCAGTGGAGACTGTGAGCAGACTTGTAGGTAGAACGCAGGAGGAGAATACAAATATAATAGTAGTTCCTGGGGAATATGCGCATTCTAGTAAATGCAATAGCAAAAGAAAGAGCAAGATGATAGAAAGCATTTCTTCTCCAGGCCTCAACTTTCATGTGTGCCTTTCTTATCAGAAAGGTAGGTCAATGGACAGATCCATCCATTCATTCCCAAGTAAATGTATTTTTATATGTCCCAGAGTCGACCTTTCTATCTGTATGACTTGCTCATCTTTTCAGTTTACCAAACACTGTGGGTGTAACTCGCTAGTTTTTCCTGGAGATGAAAAAGCAGAGTGTGCATGTTAAATGAGAGAAGGAGGCACAGTAAAAGAACATAAAATGTAGCTCTGTGGTAGATCTTATTTAACTATCTGCAAGTAAATGCTGGTATTTTGTTCAGTCCTTCTGAGGTACCTTCTGAGCACACGCATGCAAACCAGTACTCTTATGGCAACGTCAAACATTCATATCAGACATTATCCAAATTTTGATGCACTTCACAGCAGTAAGAAGTCATAGCTCTGCTGTGTCAGAGAAGACATATTTATAGCCTTAGCCTTCTGACTTTCCACAATCCTTTCTAACAAGCGACACTTTTCATTAAGCAATTCAGTGAAGTGCTGTAAAATGGGCAGTGAAATTGAGAAATGAAGGAAAAAGTAAAAAAATTAATAATAAAGTATAATCTATGATTCACAAATATTGGAAAACCCAGCACTTTTTTCCCACATCTAATTTGTCATTGTGTATCTTACCATTATCCATTCATCTTTAATGTGAAATATATCCTCACACACTCTCAATAACTTTTTTCTTCTTGGTTCTGCAGTAACCAGGTAGAAAGCTTTTTGTTATAGGTGAAATTTAAGGTTGAATTTTAAAACATATAACTGCAAAAAATAAAAAATATAGAGATAACAATTTAATACGTCAAGTATGACATTTGCAGATTTTAAGGAAATGCTGATCTTTCTCGTAGCAAGCCGTCACATACACCACGCTTTTCTTCTATGGCAAGACTGAGTAAGAAAGAGCTAACATACACATTCAAGTTCAACATGTATACAAATCCTATAAAATCAGTGTTTGTTAAAGCAGGAGGTTAGTTGGAACACTTTGTAATAGAAAGGGAAAGAAGTGTCTTGTACTGTACAGAAAGATACTTTAAAAAAAACCTATATGATTAAAAAATTACAACCAGTTCTTACTATCCCCTATAACATTACAAAATCTTGCCTATACCCTTTCATAAAAGCACACACATGTCTTCCCCAGATGTGTCCTTTGCCTTTTCGTAGCTGCTAGGCAATTTCCAGATAACCGCTTCAATCTTTCAGATAGTATCAAAAAGCAAAATTGCACAATTACTTAAGAAATACTTTGAGAAATTTCTTGAGAATTTTTTTTTTTTAAAACCATCAGTTGTTATCTGCTAGCTTTTCCTACCTTCTACCTTTTTGAGCACTTTGCCAGCTTGCTTGTGGGACCTCTGTCTCCAACCCAAAACCTGGAAGCAGCTAGCTTTTAGCTAAGAGGTGCATGGAATGGCAGTGGCATGCTTACATTGCTGTAGGCAAATTGCAGTTGTGATTCTCCTTAAGCTCTGCAGGTAGTGTATATATGTATAGATATGCACATGTATTATTGCATGTATCCTCACTTTCAAATTTCACAAGGAAGGTGTTTTTTCCAAATATATAATCAGGCCAGATGTCAGAGTTCGTCTGAAGTTTTTGTATACTTTTCAGACTAACAAAAATAGAAGGAATTTTTTGCAGTGCAGAAATAACCACTCAGTGGGTCAGAGTTTTGTTTGGTCTTGGCCTCTGTGAAAATGAAGCTATACTACTTAAGGAAGTGCAACCCTCTGAAAATAAGCATAGTTTAGAGATATACATATATATGATTGCTTGTTTACAGAAGACTGCTGGGCTTTTTTTTTCTTGGGAATTGTTGGGAAAAGGAGAACATAAGGAAGCATATTTCCACAGGACTGTGAGAACCTCACTTTTCTCAGATAATTTTGCTCTGAGTAGGGTGTGAATCTTACTGAAGCAGTTACCTAAAGCCTTGCTACAAAAATTAAAAATGTCTGTCACATGATAATATGGTGTGGGTTTTTTAAAGGGAGAAACATTAGATTGTTTTATTTAATGTATCAAGTACTGCTTGAAAAAAAAATCCTTGCTGCTAATGACTGCATTATAAATCTTGTCAGACAACTAAATTAATAAAAATGCTTTAAGCAATAAGAAGAATGCAGTATTTCTCTAGGAAAGCTTTTCTATCACTACTAATTCAGGTCTACAGCAACATGACTATCTCCCATTTTCTGTATAAAATAATTAATTGTAGTAATTGAAGGTACAAGCTAGCCAGCTGTGGATTTAGAGAAATTCAGCTAACTTTTAAAATATCAATCTGCCTTGATAATAAAAAAAAATAAATGAGAAAGCAGTGTAGTGAAGTCTCAAGGAGGTAGCAGTTAGTTTAGAATATCTGAGAAGTTCTTCCCATTGAAGGGAAGAAATTAATCTTAAAAAATTCTCATGATAGTACCTACTTTTTGGTGTTGGTTAACACATATACACATGCGCACACACACACAAAAAAAAGCCTTGAAGCTTTTTAAAGCAAACTCTGTTCTTAAAAGGAATAATTCATTCATAAGAAAAGGGACATTTTTCCCTTGGTCTTTTTACAAATAGCAACTGAGTAAAAGCCCAGGAGTTTCAGTAGGAAAAGTAGTAGGTTCAGGAAGTATTTAAAATACCAGTACAGTATTAATTTTTTACTAGAATTAATGGTTTGTTTTTGACATTTGACAGGAGGTAGCTGATGAAGCCCTGCAAAACCTTGACCTGAAAAACCGTAGCAGATATCAGATTAGTTCTCCGTTCCCCTGTGAGTAGTTTGTCCTTTTTTACTGCTAGGTGCTTTTTTGGGTGTCTCTGTCCCACCTTGAAAAGTGTGAGTGAATTATTTTAATCAACCAAATAGAGCTCAAAATATGATCAAATCTGAATCCACTGAGTCCACAATCCTGCTGCACTGTTGAACAGAACCATAGTGTAGACTCCTTTGCTCTGCCTAAGACACATATTTGGTTCTGCTTGCTTGCCCATTGAGGGACTGAGGAGAATTTGCAGGGAACATTGCAAACAGCAAATATTATGGTATGTTTTAAAATAGCCGTGACTTTTGCAATTGCATCTTACCAATATATAATACTCAGGTGTTTGAACCAAGTCCCAATTTTGAAGTTCATCACATACAAAAGTCTGTTAAAGTAGAAATAGGAATACATTTTCACCATGCTGACAAATAGTGTGAATAATTCTCCATAATTATAAAAAGCATTGTTGAATAGATGTAACCAACTGTCAGCAAAAGAGTGTTGAGGTTTTTTAGCTATATTCTATTGTAATGCATGAGCGCACTATTGTTTATGCTCTAAACAACTGACTATAAACCATTGCTCCATTGCATTGACCAACAGGAAGTGACTATACCCTGCAATCAGTGAAAAAAGTATATCTAGGCTCTGTCAGACAGTGGTCAGAAGTCCCATTTCCACCTGCATTGCAGTCTTTTCATGAATGATCATTGTAAATCTCAAAACTGAGTCTGAAGTGGCTTAAAAGGTTTGCAGGTGCTGCCCAGGTAGGCAAATAAATAAATAAATAAAGAGGAAAGCACTTTGCATTTTCCCAGTTAGCTCACTTAGAAGCTAAGAAAACACTAGCCTTACCACTAATTGAGTTTATGTCCTTTTAGAGTATTTCTTGGATCAAATTTTAAGAAACACTTTGATTTTTTGCAGTAAAATTCACCAGTTCAAAGCCCGTGTTATAAGGAAGTCCTGCCAGCTCACGTAAAGCACTTCAGTCCAGCTACATGAATCTCTCTGAAGAGCAAATCAGAAGAGAAATACAAAGTCGCTCAAGAGAAATTCACTAATCACTGTTCACTACCTCGTGCTTTTGTTTTTTCTTTAATTGGGATAAAGCAAAGGAAGAGTTTTAGGTTTACAGGTAACAACATTTTTTAAAAAATTGGGCTGTTTAACATGCCTTTCCTCTAGAAAACCAAGGAAGTAATAATTGTAAGAGCAGAACAGCACTTGACTAATGATAAAAAAGAGTTCTTGGTGATTAGCACACTGTGCTGAAACTTCAAAAATTTGGATTTCTCAGCTCAAAGGCAAGTTTCCTTCAGGGCCTTGAAAGAAGCATTTATCTTACCTTCGTGTCAGTTCTAACACCTGTAAAGTGAAGATAAAAGAAATATGTTTCAGCCACAATTTGTTTTAGTTTTTGGAATGGAGAGTGTGTAGGCTGAGGAGTATAAAACAATGATGGAGTGTCAAGAATTTTAATGGAAGGGTCCATGCTCAAAACATTGGGCACAATGTCCCCAAATCTATGCATTACCTGCTCATTATCAGACTGTAAATAAAACTATTTAATTACTGGAACATGTGATGAAACTAAAACCTCACGGGATTTTAAGATGACCTGTTCTTAAATTCCAGGATAACCTGGATTTGACAGTTGTCTGAGAAACTAAACCTGAAAAGAGGTCCAGCTAATTCAGTAAATGCTCTGCTGCTAATTCCCTACCTCACTCTGATAGTAACAGTGCTCTGAGCTATATCAGGTAAGCTCGTGCAGGATAGGTGTGGGCAAAGCCTCAGTTCCACTCTTGATGTAAGAAACCTGCTAAGAGATTTGTTTTGCTGGAATTTGGAGGATAGAACAGAAGTCTGATTAAAAGGTCATAATGGTCCCTACCTTCCTTAAAATTTAAACTCCACCTGATACATTAAAAAGAAGTTAACATGGAATTTGCATTCAAGTAATTAGCTAAAAAAGATCCACATACAAATTCAAAGGCTTCAAATATGAAGTGATTTCCTGTACACTGATTAATGAAGGTAGAGGTTGATCCTCACTGTTGTTCCAATGTATGGCTTTGTATGGTAACATTAAACTTCCTATTTCCAGGCTTGACATTTTTTTAACAAGTTATCTGCATCATAATACATAAGTCATCACAAATTTACACTGATATAGTTATGTTTTGAAAATTTCAGAGATGAATAGTATCAATTGCCTGTTTTCAGAAGTGCTCTCATTTGGGGTTTTGGGGTTTTTTTGTCACTTATAAAAAGACACCTATTATAATATCATTTCAAGTTCCACTATTAGAGGAGCCAAAGGCTTTTCTTTGAGGGCCCTGGGCTTTTTTGTTTTCAATTAAAATATTGAACACTGACATAGCAGTACATGCTGTTCATTTAAAAAAGAAATCTGTACCATCATTTCCATGATGGCCTTCTTCTATTCTACATATCACTTTCCATTTTTACTAACTAAATCATGAATATAATCCAGTGTTGCTAGAGTATGTAATTACTTCTCAGCAATCCTTCAGTGCTGGTACTTGAGTTTTCACTGTCATTGGCTGAGGAGCATAGGGAAGAGGGATAAACCACTGTGCCTCATTTAATGGAGCGCAGGCTGGGAGCACTGTACTGTCAAAGAAGCCTTCGGCCAGACTCACCCTACAGTATGGTGTGTTCAGAAAGGTTTGCTTTGGGTTTTTTTGCCATATCTGTGTAAGATGTTGAATAACTGGGCACTTAGGCCATTTCTGTGCCTTAGTGAAAGCAGAGTTTAAATATTCTTCCATCTTTGCAGCACCTCTGTGCTTTCTTCTTTCTAAAGTCACCTGTTAGATTCAGCATTCTCTCTGTTCAGAGGCAGTATCCTGTTGCTCTCTGGACCTGGTCATCAGCAGAGCTTTAGTAGCTTCTCTATTCCCTCTCTGTTATTCACTGCCTTTGTAGGAACAGGAGGCTGCTGGGAACAGGTGGATTACAATAAGATACGGCTTTGCCAAATGGTTTAAGAATAGAACTCCTAATATCATCTTTTAATGGATTTTCTGTGATGGATGATTATCTTTCCTCTGCAACGGTAAAAGCCTAGCATTGAAGAAGGCTGGATTTATTTCTCTCACTCAACAGGCCTAATCAGGTGTGGCAGAAAAGGGGATAAAAATCCTGACTGGCTCTACAGAATGAGTGAGCTACCTGATATATGAGTAAATATGTCATTAATCAACAGGTGCCATGAATGCAGTCAACGTTAGGGTCAGACTCACTGAGAGAAGTATAATTTCATGTTTATGTAGATCATAAGTCCACTGCTCTTCAGTCTGTATAGGGTTGCTGGATTTCCTCTTTGTACCCTTCCTGTGGTGATGGATTTCTCTCTTTTTCTCTCAGTCACACTTTGCCCCTGCAAATACTGTCTACTCAGCACAGTGTTTGAAGTTCAAACTGTTGTTCTCTGAACAGTAGAGCATTTCTCCTCCCAGAACACATAATAAAACTAGAAAGATTTAATGACCTATTCAGCTTTGAGACTTTGGAAAAAGTGGACCCAGACAGGAAGAAGGAGTTGAAAAAACGGGGTTTCAGCCCTTCATACAGCCCTTCATAGTATCTTTCATTTATAATTACCTGGCACAGGAACTCACACAGGCCCTAGCCATGATAACTGTGGCAGCAGAAATGCAGGGAGTTATCAGAAATAGAGACCAGCTTGAGCAGCAATAGGCTAGCGGGTAATTATCTGAATAGATGCAAAAGGATTTCATATAAAAAATACCCATTCATCCGCAGTTGCAGGAAGAGATGGCTCATATATCCAGCTTTCAATATGCCAGGGCCTTGCCACAGTTTAAGCAAATAATTTATATTACACTGTGGCCACTTTGTTGTAATTTCCTGTCACTTTGTATTCCTTTGTGATAACCAAGTTATCTTGGTGATCAATGTCTTAATACCATCACTACAGAAAAGACCTGATTTGATACCTCCCTCTTTGTCATTTCTGTCTGCAGCTGTTCCCATACATTCAAGGCAGCCTGGGCCCTGCTTCCTTTTCTCCCTCTTAAATACCATCATCTCCTCATTCTTCTGCCCTGTCTAAAGGGATTTTCTCTCACTACAAAGTGACTAGCACACCAGTCCTCTGCTGAGTTTCTCAGATCTTATTCTCCAGTAGGTTCAAAATATTGCCACTATAGAGAGTAATTCCCACATTAGACTCATAAACTTTTTCATTTTGCAAAGCTCTCTTTGATCATACTTTCAAGTCCATATATTGTCTAATTTGCACTTATGCTTACAGTTTCATTCCATATTCTCTCATCTGCTCTTGCATAGCAACAGAGTCAGTTTTGACTTAACACATTTTTGATGTCATTTGTATCTTCTGTATCTTCTTCCATGATGTGCCATTGCCTAGAAATCTTGATTCCTGAATCTCTTTGCTTTGCAATTCTATGTGCTTTGCCAAAATTTCTTTGCATCTGTGAGAAAGAAAGTAGGAACAGGAGCAAAACCAACAAAATATACTTAAAACTATGAAGTATTTTTGAGTACTCTGTGAAATCATTTGCTGCCTTCTCCCAGACATCTGCCTTCATGATTCTCACCTATCTTATAATTTTGAATTCTTAGAGTGAATTGACTCGGATTTGTGGAGACAATCCAGCCCAAGAGGGTTCCTTCCAGAATGGAAGTCTTTCTGTGTAAATTTGCCTCTTTATGAAGGTAATTTATGCCGAAGTTCTGCATTTGACCATCTTACTCTCAAATCATTGTTGTTTCAGTTAAGTACTTTTCAACCTCCTTTGGTTGCTCACAGTATCAGTTACAAGCTCATCTAACATTATTTTTAATGTTGAATTGGACATCAGGTGCAAACCTTTTGGAATGAGATCTGTATTTATAGTCAGCTACTACTAGCAGATCAAACGTGAGTGCATTGAAGAATATAGTGTTTATTATACCTATTTGCTGAAAAGATTGCAAAAGTATTTTCAGCTGCTATTAGTTAAGATGGGTACAGCTTGAATTATTCATAAGTAAATCCTCAAACCAAGTCAGTGCCCAGTCGATTTAGCTATTTCATTTGTGTCCATGTTGATAGGCCACAGTTGTTTACCTAATCCTTCATCTACATCTATAGCTTCTGAATTCTTTCATGTGATAACTGAAAAGTGTCATACTACTGGACACTGTTAGTCTTTTGATTTTAATAAGTGTTCTCAGTACAGGGGAAAAGAAGGCAATGATCCAGATTTTTATCCTTATCCCTTAAAATGTGCAAAGGGAAAGCATGTACCCCCCCAAAAATGTATGTACAGTATATTCAGTGACCTGAATTTTTGAGCATCATCTGTAGAGGTGCAAGTAATTGTTGCATGATGATTATTCTCATCAGCCTAAAGCATGAAAGCAATTGAGTGAAAAAAATCCTTGTGTTGTGTAAAATGATTACTGCCTGTGAGCCATAATAAACAATGATGTTCTCACAGTGGTGATGTTAAGCAGCAGAACAAATGAGTGCAGCCTGCTGATTGTGCAATGTCTTGATCATTACCAATTGATGTAACCCCCAGTAAGTAAATGTTTTAATTATTGGGGTGTCTGCATGATCCATTTCTAAAAGGAACAAAGAAGAATGCTGAGAATGCACCACAGTTGCCTTTGACACCAAGTGACTTAGACATCTAAAGCCCTAGGTGTTTCTCCTTGTTGTGCTTTGCTTCTGCTCTGCAGGAAGTCCAGAGGAGTGTTAAAATGCAGCCATGAAGGAATGCAATGCCAATTTATATTCAAGAGGTTAGAAATCATGATCCAAAGTATAACCGATTAAAAAAACTTCAGGAGAGCAGGAGGAAGGAGATAGGAGGAAAGGCTAAGTTTTATGCATACAATGCACGACAGTAACATCACCATGACTTCACAAGGTTTATTTCTTTACCATTTCTACAGACTGGGCTTCATCCAGAAATTCATAGGATTAATAGTGTGATTACCATATTTAGAAATTCAGCTAAATGCTAATCAGAGAGCAAAACTGCTGTAAAATGTCATTGAATACATGCAGAAATGAGATTTCCCATATATTCCATGATGAATCTTTCTCTGTGCAAAGTGGGGAGGAACCATGATTTTCAAGTTGGAGAACAAGACATCAATTGGCATCTATGGTAATCCAGATCGTCAGCTGCGTTGAATTATGAGTGCTGAAAATCAATGAAAATCATTATCTGACTAAGGTAAATTTGTGCTAAGAGCTGCAATGTAGCATGAGAAGTCTGCCCTTAATTTTAACTGTGACAAAAGTCAGATCAAGTATCTCAGCACTGCATTATAGTTGGCATTGTCCACGTATACCAAATATATAATTCTGTTTTCAAAAGGACATTCAGCACTTAGAAACTGAAGACTTCCTGAAAGTCAGACAACCCTTCTTGTTTCATTTTTTCCCCTTCTGGTCAATGTGAGATCACCTCCCAGGTGCTGAACCCACCCTTGTAAATGTAAGTCCTGAAATCACAAGGTTTTTTAAATACCTTTGAAAATCTTATTACTCTGCCTGGTTTGTGAATTTAAATAGTACAATATGGGAAGATGGAGAAGAAAATGACATTTCTTAGCTGTATCACAGACTGTCTGCACCAGCCTTTCAGTTTTTAAGGACAGACCTTTGAGGCAGGAACTCTCTGTCTCCCTGTGCATGAAAAACATTTAGCACTGGCTGGTGCTTTTAGCTGCCAAATGTATTAGATTTTTTGTTCTCTTTGTAGGATGATAACATGCATATAAGGTGGCTTTATCAGTCCCAAGGAATACTACTTTCTCTTTCTTACTCATTTTGAGTAGATCACACAATTTTTCCTCATTAGACTGTAATTGCTCTGTAATTATTTTAACTACAGCTGGGACAATAAGTCTTGATGGAACAGTACCTTAAAAGGAGCACTGAGGATTCAAAAAATCATCTCCTCACTTGATTTTTATTACTTCTCACCTCCTCCTGCTGTAAGTATCACAAAAGGTCACAATATCAGAAAGGAAAAGGAAAGATTAAAGAATTTGAGTCAGGATGATCACCCACATGCCCCTCTAGCAACGCATCCTCTCCAGAAAAGCTATATGAAAAGCCACATTTTGCTGGATACATTCTGGGGGAAAAAAAAAAAAATAAAAAAAAAAAAAAGTAAATTTTGTGCTTTACATTCCTCATAATGAAGTTCTTTCTCCAAATGCGTATTCACTCACTGGCACCTCACTTACTAAAGCAGTTATCAATGGACTAAGAGTAGAAAATAGGAAAAAAAAAAACCTACAAGGCCTTCACAAGGGTACTTCCAGCTTTACCTACTAGTACTTTCTGCTTTCTTCTGTAAGCTTTCACAAATGTTTCCTGAATACATCTCAAGGTCTACCTGTTAGAAGGGAAGGAGACCTTTTTAGCCTTACTCTTTCATACACAAATTGTGTACAGTATTTCAGGACTTGGCAGGACTTTTCACCCCTTGGGGGACCCACGCTGGAGAAATCTGCACCTGAGGGACTGCACCCCGTGGGAGGGAGGGACCCAGGCTGGAGCAGTTCGTGGGGGACTGTCTGCCGTGGGAGGGACCCCATGGACCCTGGAGCAGGGGAGGAGTGTGAGGAGTCCTGCCCTGAGGAGGAAGGAGCGGCAGAGACAGCATGGGATGAACTGACCCCAACCCCCATTCCCCATCCCATTGTGCCACTTGGGGGTAGTAGGAAGAGAAATGGGGAGTGAACTTGAGCCTGGAAAGAAGGGAGGGGCAGGGGCGTAGGGTGTTTTCAGATTTGGTTTTATTTCTCATTACCCTACTCTGACTTGATTGGTAATAAATTAAGCTAATTTCCACAAATCAAGTCTGTTCTTCCCCTGATGGTAATTGGTTAGGAATCTCTCCCTGTCCTTATCTCGACCCATGAGCCTTTTGTCCTATTTTTCTCCCCTTGTCCAGCTGAGGAGGGGGAGTGATAGAGCGGCTTAATTGACACCCGGCGTCCAGCCAGGGTCAACCCATCACACCGGCCTTCCAGGCAGTGGGGCCAGACACTCATAAGCTTTCTGGCTTTGTACAGCACTTAACAGAAGCTCATTTTTGTGCTCCTTTGTTATTTCCGTAAAGTAACAATTTGCATTCATGTAATGTAGATTTATTTTCTTTATAACAAGGACAAACAAGTCCTCTAATGTGAATTGCACAGTGTGTCCTGCCTCTTCCTCTACCCACCTCCCATGTTTCAAAATTCTGTTTGTGCAGAATTGCTGTCTTATGGGTGCCCTAATTTCTCCCCTTTTATTCCCATCTCATTCATTAAATGCAATCTGATGCCTGTGCTTGAACTGAATTCCTAATTCAATGAGTCTTCTTTAAAATACCTGCAAATCAGGAACACATACTTGTATGAAGTTGTCAGGTAACCTTGCAATCTGAATCTCTTAATAGCAGATTTCTTGCAAGTGATTTGCTTTTGAAAGTGGTGTGTTTGCAATATATTATTTAATGACTTGAATAAGTTTTTCATTTATGACTAATTCAGGCACCAGATTCAGTTTTGGCATAATTCCACAGGTTTCAGTAATGGATTGGCCTAGAGAGCTTGTAAGAATCCTGTTCAGCTTTATTGCTTTAGAATGTCTTGGAAAATGGAAGATCATGTTCCGAAAGCTGTGGTTAAATGAGCTTTAACATGAAAATGCAATTGCAATTACTTCAGATACCTTGTTTTTCTTCTGTGGTGCTATCACAAAAAGAACAGCTATGCAAGAACAACAGAGATTTCAGTGGAAAAGATCCTTCTAATGTCTGTTGCTTTGCTTCGATGCAGACACGCCTGTAAATGGCTACTGAGCTCAGCTTGCTGTGGAATTCCACCTGCTAATTCATCTGATCTTCTGCCTTGTAAAGCAATTACGGGATACACCATATTTCTGCTTACACAGCACAGCTGCCTGAGATGTCACAACCAGCACACTCCGTGTTGGACTTATTTGAAGTGCAATACCTATGTCTGAGGAGGTTATGATACAATTTGAAGTATATAAGTTGGTGGCAAATTGATTCTTTCTTTTCTGAGAACATATTAGGGGCATTCTGAGTGCTTATTTTACCAGTGCTGAGTACTCATTTTTTTTAAATAAATCAATTCCCTCAGTTAATCCAATTTTTCCTTTTTCCTTCCTCCATTTGATTCCTTATTCCATGTGTATGCTGTGCCATCGGTGGATGCTCACGTCTATGCCGTGTTACATACTACATAGGTAGTGTCTTTCCTTTCCTGTTGCACGAAAAGGTGGTTTCAGATTTGCCTTACCTACTGCTTTATAAACAAAATGCCCATGGTTCACTGGCACTTAGTATACTCAAGGAAACAGTGGACAGGGTCCCAGAAGCTGTCTTAAACCTACCTACCTAACTGAAAAATAGTAACTACTACCCCACTGCTGTGCTCAAAAGGGTGTAAATTTGAAAAGTATTTTGACTAACAGCTGAATGCTTAGCACAAGGAAACTCACGATGGAAGGAATGACATTTTCAAAGAGCATGTATGTGCCCCAGCTGGCATTGTATCAAGCACCAGGGGAGGAAGTCAGCCATTAGCAGTGTCATAGTGGAGATAGGCATCACATGGAGCTCTTTGTAACATGGCAAGAAAGATGCCTCAAAACAACATACAAAGCTTGAGTCAATACTATGGGAAAAATATTTTCTCACTTGCTTCCTCATATCGTTTTCTTGAAGTTACTGCAAAATGTACAGTCTGAGAAGCCAGCAGTGAGATTCTCTTGCAAGCCAACTCTAAGACAGACACTTGCTGGATACAAGCCAGCAGGACACAGCTATAGCTGACATGAAAGCTGTTTGTGCTGGATGTGCTGATCCACTGTATGCATCACATTGCAGTTGGTCAGTGAATTGGTAGTGTTGCCCTTTTAATAAGACTAACAATGATAAAATCTTGTCTTTTTCTGTGTGCCTACAGACTGATAAACATCCTTCCCATAACAGAAGCTCTGCCAGCTAGGAAAAAAAGTATCCATAGAGACTCTTCTTCCTCAAATAGATCGACGAAGATTTGCAAGTAACATACATAGCAGTTCTTTGGAAGTGCCAGATATTAGGGGGGAGTTTTTGCAGGTGGCAGGGAACAGAATAGAAATTCATGGATTATTAAATGCAAGATTTTACTGACAGTTGTGGCCTTGTGAGTGTTAGGGGAAGAGAAAAAGTTGCCCATTACCTGCAGTCATCACTAGATAGGGTTCTCAGCCACAACAAATCACTCCTTTTTTAAGTGTATATAATTATGCCTCACAGACAGAATGTGGTCTACAAACCTGGATGTGAAGAGTTTTAGTGTAGTCTGTGATCCAAAGACAGCTAAGTCAATGTGGATCTCAAGCAGAGTCAAAGTACTGAATCTTGCTTACAGTTTATGGCTGAACCAAAGCTCCACAATGACTGATTTATTCCTACCCCTTTCTCTTTGTGATGAAGTACTGGTAAGCTCTGAGAGCTTTAATGAACGAATTCTCTTTCAAATTATTTAGTCTTCTAGAGCCAGTGCAGGACCTGAGCATTTACATCCTATCACCTTGCATTAAATTGGGGGAAAAAATGGCTAAGCCAAAGATTTTAAAGTTTCTCAGGCTAAGAAACAGCTTTATTTCCAGACATCTAAGTTTCAACCTTGCTAAAGCAGTTAATTTTTTTTTAATTTTTTTTTTAAATACTGCTCACAAAACATGAGACAAAAATCCAGTGTGGCCTCCCAGGGCTGCATTACAGATTGCTCTGAAATTCCTAATTGGGAGAAACCCCCTGGCTCTGTAAAGAAACAGGCTGTTTTGTGCTGATGAAATCCCTCCAGGATTCTGAAGGGCACCACCTCATTTTTTTGCATACATATTATGTCCTCCTACTGATTCCATTAGTGATTCATGGAAATTATACCTATTAAACGCAAAAATATTCATGGATCTGATTGCTGACATGAATTTATTGGTTACAAAGACACTGAGATACCAGCTGTAAATCGAATGAGACTTTATTGTGTGAAGTTAAAACATGGCAATAGGATGGTATTTTCTTTGGACTTTTGAATCTCTGCAAGGTAAAATTATTTCTTTTAGGAAATAGAACAAACTGGTTTAATGTGTTTTGTTGAGATAGTAAATGATGGAGGAGCAGATTTCCTAGCTAGAATAAATAGCACAGATCTGTAGGGTGTGCTGGGTTTCCATCATTTCACATGAGCTGTGGACACATTCCTTTATATCCATAGTCAGTGTATGCAGATATTTGCAGCCTGGCATCTGCAGCCTGGCCTCTGAGCAGGGTAAGAGCAGCATCTCTTATTTGAAGAGTAGCACAAAGGGCGTGTAAGAGTGTAAAAGAAGGGATGGGAAGAAAGCATTAAAGTATTAATAGAGTAAGCTCTTGTCAGTCCTAGTTAAAATCGATAGAGGGTAAGTAAGATTATAATAGGAAGTTTGAGTAAACAGCCTAGTGCATTGGATGTGTTAAGAGGCATCTGCATAAGTAGGGAACCATGACTGATACCTCCTTCTCCCATCTTCTGGGTTTGAGTTTGTCACTCTTGTCTTGGCTCTGTGTATTGATGCTAGCAGGGCTAGCAAGGTGACCTTGCTTCCCAGGTGGACTGGGTCTCTACATCTGAGATTTCAAATGTTGCAGCAAAGCGCATTCCTCATTTTAATTTTTTGGGCTTAAGTCCATTGCAGAAGTAGAGATTCACAGAAAAAGCTATCATCATAGTATCTCAGTTACCTGCTAGGTAATTAAAGCTATATTATCTTCTCTAATCTAAAGATGGTGTGGGAAAGATTCTGCCAGCTGAAAAGATTGGCCTTGTGGTCATCTAAGAGTAGACACAAGACACTTAACCAAACTGAAAATGCCAAATTTTGCAAAGCTCAAGACACACATTTGGAGAATTATTAAACAGATGAGAACCTCCAGCTGATAAATAGGGCGTTCTTTCATATAGCACATGTAACACCTTCTCTGGACTTATTTCTATGATTCTTGGCAGCGCAAAACTAAATAAACTGAAATAACGGAAGTGACACAGAAACAGATTTGTATTAAATGGCTCACTAGTGAAGCTAAGCCTATCATATGTGACAGCCATGACGAGACTGGATGCTGGGATACTGGCTTACCTTCCTTGTACATCCTTACACATGCCTGTGGTGGTTCGGTTCTGCTGACCTTGCTTATAAGAAACTGCTGCCTGAGCTACAGATTTTCTGGCAGTACATCTCGAGATAAGTGTTTAGCTAAATTATACCAAATCATTAACTGCAATCAAAGGTATGATCAGTTTTCTGAACTAAGCATAATATTCTTACTGAAAGGGCTCTCAAGGAAGATGGCTAGAACAAAGCCCTACACGTCTGTATCACAGCTGTAAATGCAAACTGGCAGATGTGGCTCTTGCATATCTTGAACACTCCTTTTAGCAGGGCATTGGATCCACCAGTCACAGGAGAGCTAGAGGTGACTGTTCCTGCCTAAATTGTGATTATGTTTAATGTTTTTACTCCAGAGAAGGAGTGTGATATAGCAGAACAGATTTCTGTTACTTCCCCATCTCTGAAGTTACCTATAGGAAAACAGTTTCTGTTTGGGGTTTTGTTTGGGTTGGGGGGTTTGCCTCATTTATTTGGTGGCAGAGACTGGTGTTTATAACTAGGCTTTGGTATTTTCATTCTGAAGATACCAGAGGTTTGAGATACAATGTGGCCATTTATCATATGTAGTGCTACTGTGACCTCTCAGTGGAGGAATTACTGAGATATACACAGGAGAATAAAGTATTTTAAACAGAAAGAAAGTGAATATACATTAATACCTGTGCAGCAACTTCTCCTACATTAAATATACATTTAAATTTCATCTTGAAAATATTTCTGAGTTTTCCAAGTTGAGGATTTGTACTGTTTGATATGGTTTTGATATAATCCAAATTTCTGAATGCAGTTCTATAAACTTTCTATCTTGCTATTCTTTTCTAAATATTAGCTGTATAAAACATTTCATTTCATGTAAGTACTTTTCTTCATGACCATGGATTATTTTTCACATTATTTTTCTCCATCCATCCTTTTTATTAGCCTTCTGCCCCATATGCTCCAAGTGTTGCTGCTCCAGCTCCATTTTAAAATCTGGAGCTTGACTTTGCTTTCAAGAAGTCCAGAGGAATTTTGTTATTAAAGCTCATGAAAATGCAATAATGGATTCCTTTCTTTGTGGATGTGCTTAATTTGCATTCAGACTCCTTATTATGTTAGATAAATATGTTCAAGCAATCTAACTTCCCACGTGTTTGCTCCTCAGAAGTAACTACCCTGAAATACTGATAACACCAGAGGTGAATTGTACTGTCTTTCTGTCTTATAGACCAAGATTTTATCTTCTCCTTTCATCCCAGTGATAATCGCTTATCAACAGAAGCAGGATTCTTGGCGTGACTCTGAAGCCACCAAGTGTGTGGTCCGCAGCAAAGACATATTAGGAGCTGGGTCCAGTGTATCAGTCATAGTGGTTTTAATAGAAAGTGGATGATGAGGAAATATTATATATGGTTGACTGTAGTGCCTGAGGTTGATAAGCCCCTTACTTAGGCTTGTTTCTCACTGCTTTGAACTCCTTCCTACTCTGACTCTGGTATGCTGATGACAACATGGGGAAAAACAATGAGAAATATTTTCAATTGAATCAAAAAATAAATATTGCATTCCTCATTTTTCCTGTAAGAATGCTTCTAACTGCAGTGCAGCTTTCACCCCCTCACAGGATCAAAGGCACAAAGATAAGACACATCTGAGTACATGTGGTTCATATTAATAAAAACGCCCTTATAGCATTGTCTGCAGCAAAAGCAAGAGCAGCACTGGCTTTGGTGAAACAAAACAACAGGCTTCCAGTTCAGAAATAATCATGAGATTTAGGCTGTGTTTTGCAAATGGCAAAAATACTTGCATTTCACTGTAATAATACCACAAATTGTTGTTGTGTAAGTACAGGAAATGGAAGGCTTCTTGGAAATTAAAGTGGCTGGGGATGGGAAGGTGATCTTTCTTTCCCCATTCCTTAGTTAACCCCTACTTAAAGCCAACCAGTCCTAACCAGTAGGCATGGCACCTCGCACGGGAGCTCAGGCATAAGGAAGCTTGCAGCACAAGAGGGAACCACACCTCCTACTTGTCCCGACTTCTCCGCAGTCAGGCACTCCTTCCCTAACTCTCAGCTGGCTGCAGTAGCTTTGGTCTTCCCCCACCACGTGAGGGAGGGGGAGAGACAGGACCCTTAGCACCATTTGGGGAGGATACCCTGGATGGAAGTGGTCAGCACACAGGGCATAGGGTGTCAACGCAACACCATTTGCATATGTGTGGTTGGTGATGCCAGTGCAGACGTACTGTGCA
The DNA here is from genome assembly GCA_034008185.1 of Gorsachius magnificus. Taxonomy (NCBI): domain Eukaryota; kingdom Metazoa; phylum Chordata; class Aves; order Pelecaniformes; family Ardeidae; genus Gorsachius; species Gorsachius magnificus. Next base: position 26,262,222 of record CM067109.1, on the reverse strand, counting down.
CATGTTGAACTGTGGTACCAGTCTACAGTCCATTGCCAGGTGCATGGCACAACGTGTTTAGCAGAGAGTCAAGATTAATTTTTATGTGAGTTACAGGACGGCGAAGAGGCAGCAGCTAACACTTAGCTAAAAGGCTCTCAGCAGTTCATGCTCTCGTGGCAAGAGGATGTCAGTTCCCAAAGGGCTTACAGATCAATTACACAAATGAGGAAAGCGGTTAGAGGAAGGCAGTGTTGAAGAACTGAGAATGATGAAAGACCAAGAACTCAGAATTACTCTGAACCAAGTGGTGCATCAGTGACAGAGGCCAGGTACATGCCTGCATTTCCTGAATCCCAGTCTGAGTCTTAAAATCTTTTTGCACACCCCAGTGACCTTGCTATGAGACTCCATCTTTCTTCCCAACCTGCAAAGACTTGCTGTTTAATGAAAAACATTAACATATTTTCCTTCTGTTTGAATCATAGGTTTTGCCATAAACACTCTGCTGTTAAGGAATATTTTTCTTGCCTTTTTTGTTTAATTTAGCTAAGGTGGCAAGTCCTATTTCATGCATGGATTATTAATTGAATATATAGTTTATAGTTTGTCCAACAGAGTAATCAATTGGAAAAACGCAGTATCTTTCATCTTTCATCTCTTTCCTTCTCTCTTGATATTTTTTTAAAAGAACAGACATTCTTTTGTCCCTAGCTTCTCCCCCCCCCAAGTCCCCCAGCTCCTTTACTTTTTGGTCATAGCCTCTCCTGTGTTACTATGGTTTTATTTTCATTTTATTCCCCCCTCTCTCTTTTTTCTTCCCTTTGCTATTTTTTTCTCCTGTAGCATCCTGTTGCTTCTTAGCATACAGCTTCATTCTTGCAGGAGGATTGTCTCCTGCGGGCAGTGACCTGTCCTTCCCTGTAGCTTGGTCCCTCCCCACAGCTCTGCTCCAGTAAAGGAGATGGAAATCTGCCTGATCTTTGAAACACAGCACCGCTGAGAGGTTGTCAATCATGCCTTACTGTGTGCATGTTGACTGGAGCAGCAAAGCAAAAGAAAGGAAAAGGAAAGAAAAGGGCTCTAGGAACCATGCCTCTGCCCCTGATGTTTTCAAACCAATTCCTCTGCATCAAGGCTAACAGTTTTCTTTGCAATGTTAAAGCTGATTCCCAGAGAGGCTGCTTTTTAGTCTGTTGATTTCAGGCTGCATGGTACGCTGACAGCATGTGAGGCCTTGTGCTAACCCTTGTGCTCACCCAGCTGCTGAGATTTCATCCTATTATTTATTGTCTTATATTATTCTTAGTAAATGTTATGACCTGAATTTTGCTTGCATTTGATAGTATTGCAGTTAAAATATTCTTCTTAAATGTCTCAGGATTAATGATGCGTGAGTGTCAACAATGAACTGAGAGGGCAACTTCAGCCAGTGTAGGGGATGTTGAACCAGGTTGTTTGTTTGTATCATAATACATTGGATGCAGTGATTTAAACAGAGGAAGGTGTCACAATAGCATGCTGTGTTATAAATATCCATCAGGAGCAGAACAATTCAACTGGCCGTGGCTCTAAGTTCACCACCTTCAACCAAAGTAGGTAATACAGTTTTGTGTAACATTAATTTCTGGTCCATCCCAAAGAGGAAAATGAATTAATGGCAAGAAAAGCTTTGCAAGAATGAGGGAAGATTTGTAGCCTGTGGGCTTTTTAAGTGTATTGGCGGAGGAATGGTAGGAGTCTTTGAGTAACAGTCAAGATTTTTTAAGTTGTGGTGACAACCGTAAGTTTGTTTTGGTCAGGGTTGATCAGTAGCATCTCTCTACATGATAGAAAGAAGATAATCCCTTCATATGGGTAATGTATCCTCTCTGCTTCCTTGCTCTGGCAAGCTAAAGAAATCAAGGTCAAGATGAGTCTGAAAGAATGTATTCTCCATTGTTCCTTTCTTTTCTCTCACAATGGTTGAAAATTCATTTTCTCAAATAATAGTGATTTCTTAAAGATTTCAGTATTCATATTTTGCCTGAAACCATCTGTTCTGTAAAGTCAGTATTGAAATTCTGACAGCCATTCATTAAGAACTTATCTCAATTGCACTTCACTATTCTGCATGCATTAAAGAGTTCCAAAAGGGCAACCAACAGTAATGAGTAAAAACCTGTTGTGTTTTTGTTTTTATAACCATGCCATTAAACTGTACTGCCTTGCAGATTTAAAGAGCTCTAATATTTCAGGAGTCAGACACTGAATCTTGAAAAATTCACACTGAATTTCTTCAGAATTTCCACAGCAAACTACGTGTAAAAAATGGGACTTTGCTAGTGAAAAGGAGATATTTTTTTTCTGTGAAGGAAGTGCAGTATATAAGTAAGGACCATAAATGAACAGAGTATCTTCTCAGGCCTGGTATCAAAGACCTGAAACTCTAAAGAAAATGACCATATAAAACTTGGGGGAAAAAACAAGAAAACAGCTTCCATTGAAGTATTTTTGAAAAAAACAATCTCAATAACATAATTTGCTTTGTAAATAACATACATATATTTTCAAGTGCCCTGTAAGAAGGAAACTTTCAGCAAAACTTCCAAATGTTGCTGCTTTTTTTGGTATTTTGGTGGGATCCACAGTTCTTTTGTGTTATATTGCAATGTTTTTCTGTAGCTTCATCTTTCTGACAGAACTATTTCTATCACAGTGTAACGCAATTCATTATTCTTATAAAATAAACCCTCTCTTTTCAGGATGAGATAGTGATGCATCACAGAGGGAATCACTCCAGCTTGTAGAAATCCCAAATCACAGAAGTAGGATATAGCCAGGATAATTCCAGTGAGGCACTGTCGTGTCTAGGCATTTTGGGCACCAGTCAAAATGCCAAAGGTTTGCAGTGGGAGGATGCGTGTGGGTTTTGCTATTTGCAAGAGGTGGGGGTTGGCTTTTGGTGGCTTTTTCTTATTCACAAGGGGGAAAAAAAAGAGGTCTTTCCTAGGGCAAAAATAGACCGTGAATAAAATATTAAGTTTTGTGAAGCTCTAGTTTATAAAAAGCATGTTAGAGAGAGGTATCTGCTATTGTATGAAACTGGCAACAGTACATTCAAAAAGTAAACATAATTATTTTTCTTTCAGTACCAGAAGAAAGGTAAAACACTCAATTGCTGTGGTTGCATAGAGAGGCCCCTGGAATGGGGACAGAATGCAACAGTGGGTGAGCACTGTTTCCACTAATGCCAACAATAAAAAATCTTATTTATCTGAATGTGAAAATGAGCTCTTTAAAAGTAACATGCTACAATATTTTACAACTGCTTAAAGGGTACCTACATCTGCATCTGAAATACTGCAAAATCTGTCCCTTCCCAAAAAATGAGGTTTTAAATCAAATCATATTTGACTCAATTGTTTTAAAAGAAGAGAATAGAAAAAACGCAGAAGAAAAAAAATGGTCCCTTAATATATTTGTCTTACTAAGCCAGTAGTAAAAGAATAGCATCTGTGCCCTTTTCAATAGTTGCTGCATTATTCTGTTTGATGCACCTGGTGCGATGAACACCACAGAAAACTTCCTGGCTTTTGATTGAGAACCGTGTGGTCTCAGAAAGCCTGCAGTCTTAAAAAGCATTTGCCAAGGACATACCTGGTTTATTTAATGAACAGGAAACAGTGCAGTTGACTAGTACTGACCTTGCCTGCAGGTACCGCATCCCTGAAAGACTGCGAGGAAAAAGTAATGGACAGTACGATGAAGCGATGCACAGCTGGGCAGATGCTGCTGTGAAGAAGAGTTGCCTGTTTTGGTAGTGCTGTATTTACTTTGGACAGGTTTATGAAGTGTGTTTGTATCTTCCAGCAAGACTTGGGAGCACCGCTGCTGCCATAGGTTAGCAGGGACACCTAGTGGCTTTGGTAAATTAAACTGGGATTGCTTCTGCCGCTTGCTGATAAACTCGCAAAGAAAGGAATGGAGCAAGGAAATAAGCTCATCAGGGAAGGAAGCCTTTTGAGGAAAGGCTCTCAGTGCCTCTCTGCTTCAGTGTTATGTCTCAAAGCATTTTGCACCACAACCCTTCTCTGTACTTCCTTCTCGATTCTATGAAGCAGGGAAAAAAATTGCATGTGTGCTTTAAGTACTGTGACAGGCTTTTCAGGAGAAGAAAGAGGGCTGTCCACTATTGCATGACTGCTGTAATCAGGGTTCACAGAAACAAAAAAGCAGGACACTTAAAATCATGAAATCCACATACCAGCTTTATTATTTTATCAGTATGAAAACAGGGAAATGCTGTTTATGCCTGTGTTTCTGGTTGTTTGAAGTAAACCATTTTAAATGTAATGCAGATAATGGTTTTCTTTTGTCATATAGGTATTATGCATGAGCACATTTTTCTGTCTTCTGGGAATAAAGAATTCCCACTAAATCAATATGAAAGTGAGACCCTTAAATGACACTTGAGGAACCTTTACATGTAAAATGCTTTTCCTTTAAAGCCACAGGTCAACTTCTAGGTGAAATTTAAACCGGTATATACCCAGTGTACAAGGTCACCTTGTACTGCAGCTGATAAAAGCAGCCATAGCAGGTTAGGCAGGGCTTAATCTAGCCCAGTATTATGTCTCATTAATTGATGGCAGAAATACCAGATGTGTCCCAGTGATAAATGTGAGTGAGATGAGTTTGCCAGGGTCCTGGCTGCCTTCTGAAGAAACCAGGAAAAAACCAAGGTGTCAGAAGGTTAGCAGAGTTCACCAAACACAAGACATGGCTCTGGAGCTGCAACCCACACTTGCCACCTTTGCAGACACCAGCAGCCACAGTGGCTGCCAACACAGGACAGGGTTACACAGCCATTTAGCAAAAGCTCTTCAAGAGTTGCCAGGAGGGCATCAAGATAGTAAAGAAAAAAAAAGGATAGGTGGCCCAAACCTGGTGGTGAAGAGTCTGAGATCCAACTGCAGGGAAGTTGGTCCCTTCAGTCAAGAGCTTTAAAGTGAATGGCATTACATAGCAGATAAATAAACATCTCATAGGCTTTTAAACCAAAAAGCAGAAACAGGGGCTGATCCGATACAGTTGGAACAGGAGTTGGTTAAGACCTGTCAAGATCCTGTGTGGATGAATTTCAAACAATTTTTCTCAGCAGATAGCATTCTCCGCACCAATGTTTTAAGGGTTTGCTGCTGTGTCATGTTCAGTAATGAAACACAACCATTCACATGTTATTACAGAAGGCCACACACAGTGCCTTTCTTGAAACTGAAATAGTCTACAGAGGTTATCTTCCCATAATTTCATTTATTATAAAAGCTAGAAATGGCATAGACCATAGCTGACAGCAAGCCTTGTTACCAAATCTGTTTCCACAGATGACAACAGACTGGTTAACAGTGATTTCCCCTCCTTTGTCTCCATCAGATAATGTAACACAGACCCTCTGAATCCTCTTCTTTCAGCATATGTGTATTAATGCTAGACTGAATAAATTATAAGCATCCTCTGCTTTCAGACACTTGAACACTAACTGGACAGGTTTCAAGATCATTGAATTTCACTGGTCCTCATAAGCATGTGATTTCCTTTTACACCTTTTCAGCATCACTGTATCTTGTTATACAGCTTCTTAAAGATCTGTGCACTGTTCCCCATGAGGGAGAGAGGTTTTTCTCCCAGTTTTGGTCAAAACTTCCCCAAATCAGTAGAAAATTTGCCATTGACATTAATGATCTTCTGCTTGAACCTCAGCCTTTGCTGCCTTTCATGGTTGTATTCTCAACTCAGTTTTACGGTGTGTCAGGTGATGAAGGGCTCCCCATATCATCAGTTAACCAATGACTGGAGTTTAAGAAACACTACTCCAAAGTGCTAGTATTGTAATATTGTACAAAGACACTATCCTGTCTCCTGAATAAGACTCTGTTCCTTGTCTGTCCCACAAGGTGCTCTGAAAGGAGGCCTGAGAGTAAGCACTTGGGAAAGAGAGTGTTAAAAGTTTTGTACTCTCATTTCTTGCTCTGTCTACATCCAGAACCATTTTAAAAATCTGTATTTTTCAGATTACAAGAAATATGCTTCTTCCGTTACATACTCTGTTAGCAGCATTTTGCTTCCATCTTAATTTTTATTTTAAGTATGAAGAAGGGTCAGTATGTTACTGCACCACTACTATACAGTAATACCCATAAATTTCTGGATTTTCACATCTGAATTTTGTGATAGGGCTTTATATATTTATTAAGACAAACATTTTAGAAAAAGGAATGTATTCAATTCTTCTTTGCAGTATTCCTAGTTCTAACACAAGCATTACCCATATCTTGCTGAAGTTCTCATTGCTAATATGGCTTGATTCTGATTTTATTGCACTGTATGAGAATCAAAAGTTGTTCTAGGTATCGTTGCCAAATAATGAATGGCTTCTTTGCATTAAAAATTTAATGTGCTAGACTTGAACTGGAGAAAACAAAGTCCAATATCACAGTTGTTTTGAGATTTCTTTATTCTCCTCAGACTGAAGGACTCATTTACTTGCTTGGTTTATGCTCATTTTTTTCCCTATGCCTTAAAACTTTTCAGTCTCACCAGTGGTGTAAAGAGACTTTGAAGTCACATGAGAACCAGGCTGAATATGTGTATGGAAATACTTATTCATCAGTGTCTTGGTAAGTTAATGATAAAGATATTTCAAGTAGTATAGCAGCTGTTTTGAGAAACAGGGTCTAAATCAGAGCTGAAAATAATGTATTCAGCATTTCCTCAAATGGCACATATAATTTCATGCAGATATAGGTGTACATTTCCAGATAACTTGTCATGTAACAGAGATACACAAATATATTTGGCATTTTTTTGCATCACTTCTGAAATTTATGGCAGGGAACAAGTATTCCTGTTGGTACATTAACAGTATGTTTCAAGTAGAATATGATGGAAGGAAAAGTTTATAAATTATATACCAATATTACCCAAGTGGAGTGCTGAAGAGGCCAATGAAACAGAAGTGTGAAGTGCTGAACTCTAATGCTATCTTAATTAAAATTGGTTCTGTTAAAGCCCTTATACTTCCAGGAGCTGCCTGCCATAGACACTTCACACTTCATATTGCAAAAGTGTAATTTAAAATTTGAGACAAGGGAGCAAAGTTATCACTTCCACTGGAAAAGCTACAAATAACACATAAGTACAAAAAGTGGCGCATCACCTTGGCGAATTAAGGTGGTAGCATGCAAGACTGGCTTTTGGGGTCTCTGTTACAGATGTTTAGTCAATTTTATTGATCACACCTCAGACTAGCAAGTGCAGTATATACCTATACCTGTGTAAAAACAGTTCCTGATGCTCTGCCTGAACAACTAGCTAGCTCCAGAAGCCATGGCAGGACACTGTCTAAAACTTCTATGGACTAAAACTGCAAAAGTTTGCTTTTCTACAAAGAAGGATATACCTAAAGCTCCTCATGTAAATTCAGATAAATACCTAATTCATAAGGTGCTCCTTAGCAATGGAAGTCTTGTTCGAACTACAGCTTGTTCATTTTTTGCCCCTTGATGCTTAGGTCTGTGCATTATTGAAATAGCAGCCTCAGCCTTAACCCATTTACCCAGTTTTGAGACCCTATGAATTTGAAACGTAAATCTCACAAGAGGTTGGTTTGGGGTTTGGGTTTTTTTTCAGTTTCTAGAGCAATTATATAAGCTTCAATTATTTGTGTTATAGGATTTGTATAAGGCTTGATATTTATTCAGAAACAACACACTTAATGTTTATATTAGTCCCAATATTTTTAATTTGTAAAGGGCTTTTCTAGGAAGGAAAGGCAAGAATAAAGACAGCTTTTCTTCCTCAAGGTCTTAGCAAAGTTTCAAGGCTCCTTTTGGGTCATCCTTTTGAGAGGTGATAGAGGCAATGCTTACCAATCAGATGTTGTGTACATGCTGTCATGCCATGCCAGGCTTATTCCTTAAATGTCATCATTTTTACAGTGTTCTGAGTGCTAAAAGCCACTCAGTCAGAGTTTGAGCATGCCTGAAATGTAACTCAGCACAAATTTGCTGCCTAGACTCATTCAGTCAGATGATATTATGGTTTGCTTTTTATAGCTAAATAAAACATTTGCATTGTTAAAAAGTTAATAATACAGGGACAGTCATTAAAAGGGAGGAAGGGAGGAAGAGCACTAAGCTGTTGCTTGAAATGGTGGTTCAGTGAAGCAGACAGATTTGGGAAAGCTGCTCCATACGGCAGAAGCTCTGGACCAGAAGGTCTTCCCACCAGCACCACCAGATTGTGTGAGGGGATGCAGAGGACATGCATGCTAGACAGGAAGTGGAAAGTGGATCAGAGGCAGATACACCTAACCTACTCTCCATCACCTCCTCTGTGCTTTTTTAAGGATGCACAGCCATTCCAAATTATGGCCATTAGCCAAATTGCTGTTTGGAACTGCCGGGGTGGGGGGCGGGATTTCAGGTCTGCATTCAGATTGCCATTCCAATCTCTTCTGCGGCTTTTTCCCCTTCATCCTACCCCATGTAAAGTCAGTGATTCATTCTCTTTTCTTCCTTCCATATGGCAGGATGTATTAGAAAAGAAGGAGAAATGCTCAACCAGAACACATTCTTTCTGTCCCAGAGGAGGCAGAGGGGAATAAACAGCATTTGCAGCTTATTTTCTCCTCTTTATGTTTGTGCATAAGCCAGAAGGTTCAGGCTGTTTCTTTTCCCTTCCAGTGGCAAGGGCTGGCCACTGAGTCCCGATGGTATGTTTGTTTGAGTGATAAGCAGATAGCAGCACTCTTTGCAACTACCTAAAATCTTCTTCTGTGCAGTTGATTGATAGTGCAGAATTCAGTAAAATGTTGATCAAACTCCAAGTTGCACTCTTTTAACAGCTGCCTGATGCTAACTTCATCTTACAAATTCTTGTTCATGAGTTTTTTACAGTCAGTGGTTACACATCAGTATTTGGATGCAGTTGCCATGCAGAAAATAAGATAAATTAGCAAGACTGAGCCTTTCTTAAAGGAAAACTTCAATGTGTGTCAAGTATCAATAAAAATCAGTTTAAGCAAAGTTAGACAGAGCAGTGTCTAAAAAGAAAGAACTGCCCTCTTTATTGATGGTAACTATATACGAATCAACAGAACCAATGCAAATTTACTAGCATAATTTCCTTTCACTAAAATAGCAAGGCAGATATTGACCAACTGTCTTAACTGACTTGCGGTTCAGCGTTACATTTCCTAACTGTGAACAAAACTGGCAGCCAAGTGACTCTTGTTTAAAATGTGTTTGTGTTAAAAAGAAAATGGGGGTACTGGTATGGAAGAACAAACTATGCTCACAGCTTTGTAGATAGATATAATGCATTTTCTTCATCAATGATAAGTTTTAATCCACAAGGATTTCAGTTGAAACTTCCCAGAATGACCAACCATACTGTTTCCAGTGCTCATCTGTACATGGTGTTCTCATGGTTCTGTCTCAGACAGCACAGTAGTCATCTAAGAATCCTTATTTCCTTAAAGATTAAAGTGACCTTCCCACTCTGGCTGATATTTCATACATCTTTAAAATAAAAAGGGGCCCAGAATCTTGTGGGCTTTGTAAGCTTATGTGGTGCATTTCAGAAGTGATGCACAGTGACAACCTACAAGCGGTCTGTTGCAAAGGCTCAGCTGTCAAGCTGCCACATCTTCAGCCACAAAACTCAACTTCATTTGATAATGCACCAATATGTGTAGATTCTTTCACTTCTATGTTGCTTTTGGGTGAAGGCTAGACTCCAGTCACTTAAGCATGATGGTCTCTCACTGTAAATACTCTGCCAATCTGCCCTTCTTTAGATATAAACTAAAAGTATGTTTAACAAGTGAGTTACTTTAGTTTCCAAATTATCTGAAGGTTACTTAAAAGTTAAAAACATATATGCATTAAAATAATCCATGTGAAAATGAGTCAGCTTCCTTTCAAATGGCTTGGGCTTTAATTAAGGCTCATTATTCTCTTTTATTCACCTGATGGACCCCAAAAGGAACAAATACAGTCTACTCAACTCTGGTAGCTGGTATTTAGTGCTATCAACTGTTTATCATGGTGGTCCTTTCCGTTCTCCATAGAGCAGGCCAAAACTAAGAGACTGTTGAGAGACCAGAAACATGGTCCTGTAGTTGGTCCTACTGTATGCCCCATGTCACTGTGCAGGGATCTGCCTGGATAATATCAATGGGGTGTTAAGGATCCAAATCATTAGTCTAGGAACCAGAGAAAAATATGGACAGCAGCAGATGCCATACTGAACACCCTCTTATGTTAAGGAATTTTCAAGTATGTTGTGATTCCTTCAAATGCCAAAATAAATCATGGAATCATAGAATCATAGAAATGTTTAAGTTTGAAAAGACCCTTAAGATCTTCAAGTCCAACCACTAATCCAGCACTGGCAAGTCCATCACTAAACCATGTCCCTAAGTGCCACATCTACACATCTTTTAAATACCTCCGGGGACTCAACCACTTCTTGGGAGCCATTCCAATGCTTAACAATCTTTGCGGTGAAGAAATTTTTCCTAATGTCCAATATAAACCTCCCCTGGTGCAACTTGAGGCCATTTCCTCTTGTTCTATCACTTGTTACTTGGGAGAAGAGACTGACAGCCACCTCGCTACAACCTCCTTTTGGGCAGTTGTAGAGAACGATAAGGTCTCCCCCCAGCTGCCTCTTCTCCAGGCTGAACAACCCCGGTTCTCTCAACCGCTCCTCATAAGACTTGTGCTCCAGACCCCTCACCAGCTTTGTTGTCCTTCTCTGGACACGCTCCAGCACCTCAATGTCCTTCTTGTAGCAAGGGGCCCAAAACTGAACACAGTATTCGAGGTGCGGCCTCACCAGCACCGAGTACAGGGGCACGATCACTTCCCTGCTCCTGCTGGCCACAGTATTTCTGATACAGGGCTGGATGCTGTTGGTCTTCTTGGCCACCTGGGCACACTGCTGGCTCATATTCAGATGGCTGTCAACCTGCACCCCCAGGGCCTTTTCTGCCAGGCAGATTTCCAGCCACTCTTCCCCAAACCTGTAGTGTTGTGTGGTGGTGTTGTGACCAAAGTGCAGGACCTGGCACTTGGCCTTGTTGAGCCTCATAAAATTGGCCTTGGCCCATTGATCCAACCTGTCCAGGTCCCTCTGTCAATATCTAGTTCTTATTAATTTTTTCTCATTTCTAGCAGCTAAGCTGTCTATGAAACTGGATACTTATCGTCACAGTGAAGGACCTTAACCTGGGACCCTGCTGAAAAATACTGGCTGAAAATCTGTTGCCATGGTGGTAGCTGAGAACCCTTTTACCTTAAATATGTGGCTATTGTTAATGAAATAAATGTGGAGCTTTAGCTGCCCACATTCAAGAAACACCCAAACTGAAAAAGGTCTTCAGTATCACTGGCCAAAATCCCAGTTCGTGCATGACTTTGATCCAGAAGTTATTACCAAACTTGTCCTAATTCACATATGAATTTCCCAGCAATCCAGAAGCAAGCATGGCTGGAGCACAACAGCTGGCTACTTGCTCAGCTACACTAGCCAAATGCTTCATAGCTGTCATATAGACTTTTTTGTAATTTTTAATGCTATATAGTCTGTGTAACCTGAACTTTGGAGTTAATTTATCCTCTCCCAATAAGGGTATTATATTCATGTTTATTTCATTTTGTTTTTAATTAAACATCCCACAGAGTGGCTAACTGCCTACCAATTCCTGGTTTTATACAGTAGTTTTCTGAAGTCTTTGTGTGAATGCTCAGTTCATCAAGACCTGCAAGCAGAATGCAGAATAAGGCATTCTGAATCACTGATTCAAAAAATAGACATAGTGTCCATTACTAACTTTGTGTTCTTCCCTGTCAGACATTGGAAGATAAGTGAAGTGTGTGGTTTTCCTTACTCAAGTGATTATCAGAGCTCCCAAACACTGAAAATGAAGCTTGGGCAGGAAACTTCTGAATGACAGCACTGAGATTTAACCTGTGCCATTCTCAACTATCAGTTTCCTATAGAAGAGTATTATATTTTATACATGTGCACAGATAGCAAAGTAATTCTCTACTGTTTACTCTCCACAACATATACCATTACCAGTTACTAACTTGTCCCACACTGCCACTGCATAAGCAATGGCAGACATTTAGACCTCAGTAATCAGACCCTCCCAGCAAATCACAAAACTAGTATGAAGTAATCCTAAAATTTTGTAAAAATAATGTTGTATTGTTTCCTTTTTTTTTCTTTTTTATCTTTTAGAACTTTTTTGGTGTGTTTTTGTTTCTGTATTTTAGAGTTCACAGTTCCTCAAAGTCAACATTTTGAAATTACATCTGTAAAAGTGGGCTTGGTTTCTCTAACTGGGATCCAGAAGCTTAGCTTAAAATCTAGAGGCTCAAAGTTTATCAGAATTGGCATTATCATTGTACTAAATGCATCTATGCACCTACAGAAGTGCACTATTTTTTTTTTCCTGTTTCTACCTCATAAGTGTATGCTTTGTATTATACTGCCTGATTGAAGATGGGAAAGCACAACATTTTCTGTTTTTTTTTCTAGCAGAAATAATTAGGTTTAGATGACCCTATTAAAAAATAAAGATTTTCTATCATAGATGGAAAAATAAAAACCCAGACAGATATGGGAAGCTTAGAGAGACAGAAATTGAAAAAGAACCATCATCTATTGAGCAGTTTTCCTTAACCTGACTGACTTCATGTATATGAGTCGTCCTGTCGGATTCAGTAGTTCATCTGCTTTTAAGTATTATGTGATATCACTGCCTTTGAGGGTACAGGAACCTGTGTGGAAGTGAAAGGGCGTTTTATCTGAAACCAGTTTACATAATAAAGAAAGAAGGAAAATCCAGTCTTCTGATCTGAGATACCCACTGCTAGTAATATTTTAAAAAGAGTATGTCTGTATCTTCCTTAATTACCTGAGGAAGTCCCATCCAGCTGCAGGAGACTGTACCAGACTCATCAAAGCTTCAGAAAAGCTTACAAGCTTAGGGAAAGCCTGACAGTGAGTAAAATCTTACTATTATTTAGCATGTGTCTAACCGTACACTTTGTACACAAGTGCATAGCCATCGGCAAAATTACTTGCTTGAGGAAGTTAATTGGAATTTGGTTCACAGCATTTGTGCTTCTGGTGATATTACTGGCAAGCTGCCTTGGCTACAGTGAGAACAAGATCCTTTTCATCCTCTTACATAGTAGAAGATTTAGCTGGAAGTCTGTGAGACCGAACACTCAACTGTCTTCAAAAACTGCAACATCATTTCAGCAAGCCATGCCTGTATTCAGCAGCAGGATTGCCATCCAGCAACTCGCCCTCACAGACTTTAGTACACCAGAAGGGGGTCTTACATCCATGATTGCATGAGAACCACACCCAGGTTTCACGTGTCCGCCTGCAAGAGGCACAGGCGTCTCAAGAGTCGTCAGTGCAGGCCACAAGTTGCTTCAGCAGTGCTGAAATGATTCACACCTTCATGCATTTCAGCCCAAACTCCCACACTCTGAGCCCTCTCCAAGAAAGAGGAGGCACAGAAGAGCACACATTTGCACCAGGGGAGAGGACAGTTCCCACCGCTCTGTTGAAACAAGGTCTTTTGAAGCATCAGGCTTTGACCAGCTCTTTGGCCAGGCACTTTTTCAAGTAACACAAGATACCAGATATATGTCCTCACATCCTGACAGAGGGTGGTTTAGTGAATAGACATTTACTGATGTTACCCATCATTGACAGTTTGACCATTGACAGTGTTGTAAATCTGGGTTCAGCATTCAAAGCAAACATAGTAAAACCATAATGTTAACAATTAATGTTAGGCCAGATGCTAAAACCTTACAAGGAAAAAGAGGTGTTTTCCATGAAATAGCAGGTCTGATCACAGGTGTGTATAGGAGGCTGGGGACATACTTTCAGCAAATCCTCTGTCCACAGCCTTAAAACTGAAGTATCCAGTTCTCCTATCATGGGATGTAAGGCACAAAGTCACAAAAAATAAGGGCTTGAACATAATGTCTAACGCCACTGCCTAGTAAGAGACCTGGATAGGTTAATACCGTGTTTACATCCCAGATAAATTAAATATATAGGAAAAAGAATAACCTATGAGCATTCCTGTATTCTTTACATCAGCTGCTTTCCAAAAGGTGTTGAGCTCAGGCAGTTGCACACAGGAAGAGGAATACCTAGACTTTATTGTGATGGGACTGATTTGGTTATCGTTTCAATATTCACTATCAAAGTTTACTTAACTTACTCAACACTTTGTGTTCTCTCTGTTTTGAAAGAGACTGAAAATGGAGTTTTGGCTGATTCTAGTATTCTAGTACTCATTCAATTGTGGTATATAATTTCTTATAAGCAAGAAGTTATGATAACCTTAGGAAAGAAGAAAAACAGCAAATCATTATTATTTTTACTTAGCCAGCAAAGACAATATCATGGAAACATTGAACACCTTTCACAGTTTTGTATCATCTGCCAGGGTGTGGTATCGATTCCCTCTAAATTTATAACTCAGTTCTGTGCATCTATAATTATATGCATAAGGCAACAAATATTCATTGCTCCTTCCCCTTTCCAAAAAAAAAAATGCTAAAAATGTGTGATTCCTCTGAATTTTGCACAGCACTTGGTCTTTTTCTTTCCCAGAGCAATTAGAGAGAGAGAGCCTGTCTTGAGAGTCCACCAGGTGTTTATTTCTGACTGTTCTTATTCCCATACCAGCTGCTTCAGTAACAAGCAGAGGAGTGGTCATTGCTACATTTTTTTCCTCTCCCTGCTTTTGTTTAAGAAGTTAGTGAAATTGCAATGTTTTTGATACCGTTGGATACAGAATCAGGAAATCAAACAGAAAAGCATAGAAAGCTTTGAAAAAAATTTTCATGCAGAAGAAAGGGAGCTGGTTTTGTATTTCTGTCATACACAAGAAAAAGGATTATTGCTTTACAGAGGATTTGCTGGGCTGTGAATCGTGTAAAAAATGTTGAAGTAAAATCTGGCCACCCAAGAAAAAAATTGATTTACTGGGGGAATCTGTGCAGGCCCGTTGTTCCTTTCTGAGTATCATTCTTCTGCATTCTTAAACACAAAATCTGACTCTGGCTGAGATGCAACTGTGAGAAACAGCCTGAGTATAGTCTCTTGAATGATCTTACTGTGTGTGGCCCTGAAGACCAGTAACAAGTCATGGATCTAAGGAGTGTTTTGAGGGCTTTGAGTTTGGGCACAATCAACATATTCTAAGGTTTACAACCTCACATAGTACATGTGAACAGCTAGAGGTCCTGAATACTAATATGGTATATGCAAAAAAATGATACCCTTCTTTAGATACACTACACTGATTGACTTTACTATGGGGGAGAGAGGGGAATCATGGAAAATACTGGCACAGATAACCATTTTGCAGTAGATATGTATGAGTGAAAACTATTGGTTTTACAGGTTTTATTGCATTTTTCTGTTAGGCAACCCACTCACCAGCTCCTGAGCTATGAAGACTCGCGCATCTGGCAATTTCATACCATATGGAAAGTTAACTAGTGGTAATTCCAGTGAGATTTATGGCAAAGTGCAGCCAAGTTTCTCTACACTACTGATCAATGGAATTCAGTCTGTTTGAGTCATGCAAATCTCCATCTTACTGTGTACATTTCAAGGATAAAATGTTATCCGAGTACCTTTTGCAACCTCATTGAGATTAATTTCTGTGAGCTAAGACAAGGCTCACAGAGTATCTAAAGCTAGCCAAAGACACCTTTAGATACCTAAATGTATTTTTGCTCCCTACACCTCCCAGTTGAAACAGACAGCTTACAGCATGTGTGGCTCTGGCCTGTAGCTTGTTTCCCTGTTAATTATTTCTCAAAAGAAAGTAAATTAAATGAAATTCCAGGGGGGAAAAAAAAAACCCCACACATTTTTATTTTTAATCCCCATGCTAAATTTACTGAGCTGAGTCTTAGTGTGCTTGAATGAAGAAGCCAGTAGATGTGTGGTTTGGGGATTTTAGCAAAGCTTTTGATACTGTCTCTCATAGTATCATTCTGGACAAAGTGTCCAGCACATAGCTAGGCAAGTCCATAATACTTTGAGTGAGCAATTGGCAGGCAGGTCGGGCTCAAAGAGTAAATGGGCTTACATCAAGCTGGTGGCCAGTCACCAGTGGGGTTCCCCAGGGGTTTTAGGGCCAGTGTTCTTTCATGTTTTTATAAATGATCTGGATGCAGAAATCAAATGTACATTAAGTAAGTTTGCCAATGATACTAAATTATGAGGAGCTATGGACTCCCTCAAGGGCAGAGAGGCATTACAGAGAGGTCTGGATAAACTAGAGAGCTGGGCAATCACCAACCATATGAAATTGAACAAGAACAAGTGCCAGATTCTCCACCTGGGATGTGGTAATCCTAGTTATACGTATGAGCTGGGGGAGAGAGACTGGAGACCAGCCCCATGGAAAGTGATCTGGGGGTTTGTGTTAATGGTAAGTTGAGTATCAGTCAACAATGTGACCTGGCAGGCAAAAGGGCCAAGCATGTCCTGGGGTGCATCAAGCACAGCACTGCTAGCTGGTCGAGGGAGGTTATTGTCCCAATCTACACTGCACTGGGACAGTCCCACCTTGAGTCCTGTGTGCTGTTTTGGGTGCCTCAATATAAGGTTATCAAGCTATGACAGTGTGTCCAGAGGAGGGTGACCAAGATGGTGAAAGGCCTTGAGGACAAGACTTAGGAGGAGCAGCTGAGGTCACTGGGTTTGTTCAGCTTGGAGAAGAGTAGGCTGAGGGGTGATCCCATCACAGTCTGCAGTTTCCTCAAGAGGGGCAGCAGAGGGGAACTGCTGATCTCCTCTCTCTGGTGATCAGCAACAGGACACAAGGGAATGGAATGAAGCTGTGTCAGAAGTTCAAACTGGACATTAGGAAAAGGTTCTTCACTGAGAGGATGGTCAGTCACTGGAACAGGTTCCCCAGGGAAGTGGTCACAGCACCAATCCTGTCAGAGTTCGAGAACCATCAGGGAATCCCTTTAGTCATATGGTTTAGTTTTAGGTAGGCCCTAGTTTTAGGGAGTTGGACTTGATGATTGTTATGGATCCCTTCCAACTTGAGATATTCTATAATTCTGTGACTGAAATCATGATCATAGTAATTAGCCCTAGTTGGGGAAATTTTGAAAATTTCAATTGACAAAAAACTGATATCATCCTTATACATACACATACAAACAAACACTGTTCTTATGATAATTCTTGAATTCTAGATCATTCTAGCAATGTTTGTCATTGGATAAGTAATAAAGCTTAAGGCTGTGGTGAGTTTTCTAAATCAAATTAATTATAGCTTACTGGCAAGGAGTTTGGAGAAAGTCATATCACATACTTCAGAACAGAGAAAAAAAACCTGCCAGCATCCTTTGCTTCATGGATATTCCTTCATTTCCTGATTCAGAGGGCGTAATCCTCCCCTCAGGATACAAGTAAAATTAATGCCTCTTTTATTTTTCTCAGTCTTTACAGAGATTTTGCATTTATGGTAGTGTATGTTCAGAAATGACACAGATGTGCAAGATACCCTCCACTGGAGGACATGCAGGAGGATCTCCTGTGCACAGCTCTGGTTGTATCTTTCCTGTTCATGCATCTTCTTTGCTTGCATGCCCCTTCCTATTCCTGTGTCCAGTAATACTGAAAAAATACAATGCTTTTGAGAGTGAACCAATAACCCTCCTTCAGTTCTCCTCTTTTCTTCAATTTTTCCAGCTGCTATTTTGCCTAAGTGACACATCAAACTAGAAGCTAACTGAAAGAGTGAAATATTACGTACAGCCTTCATCAAGGGTTACATCAACACTTGTTGTAGTACAAAATTTTATTTCACACAGCACCTACAGTAGATTTTGAATAAGCGAATTTCAATTGATAGCATGGGTGCCTTCAGTCTTAAGATCCCAAATGATACAGTCTCATCTGGATTTCTTACAATTGTCTTTGATATTAATGAGCTTTTAATTAGGAATAAAACTAAGACATCATTATTGATAGATGTATCCATGCAGACTCAAGCATTCATTTTTTATTTGATGTTTTTAATTAGGCCATCTGAAAGTGCTCTGGCAACAGAAAGACATTTTAACATTAATTTTATTTAGGAGAAGGACGAGTGTGTTATTCTCCGAGAGTATTATTACAGATGGTATAAACAGTGCTCTCCTTTAAAGACTTCTAAGCATACGTTCATTTTTGTGCGTGCTAGTTTACATGAACGTAGAACTGGTTGAAAATTATCTGTTGAAACTGTTTCTTGATAGTATATTACGTTTTAATGAGACACAACTGTTGTAGAAAATGTCTTAAGGGAAAAAAATAATTTATTGGAAAACAGGTTTTCAACAAAAATTAAAATATTTTTCAAGAAATAAACACTTCTGATTTTTGTAGAGTTGTACTATACAGCTATAAAGGGAGATAGAAACTACACTGTAGGCTAAATCTCCATTTCTGAGCTGAAGTTTATAGATCTAAACCAGGAAGAAAACCACTGCAAAGGTGATGTGAGTGTAGTTCAGGTTGAATACTCAACTCGTAGAGGGACAGTATAGCAGTTCAATGAAGAACCATTGCAGGTCTCCCAGGAGACTGTAAGACAGTGGATGAGCTCATAATGGGTGCAAAAGAAACTGGGCAATGCAGTAGTTATGGAGATTGTAGCTTTGTACCAGCTCATTGCTGGTGCAGTACCCAAGTGTCTCCTGCCAGGTGTCAATCTCTGGAAATCATTTGTAGATCAGGAACAACTGTGATACATCAATTTCTCCAGGAAGCAGCAGGAGTACTTAGACACAGACTACCTCCCAGAAAGAAAAGAAAGAAAAAAAAATGTTTTCTGACCTAGTTTTAAAACAATACACAATTGCCCTTGTAACATCTGCACGGTAGGGCAGATGAGTAAACCCCATATGGAAAGCTGTGGGGTTTAATGCTTTTTTTTGTGATTAACCAGATATTATGAAAGTATCACTTGTCTTTTCCCAATAACTAAAGGAAAGAGTTACCAAATATATGCTAATTTAAACAGCAAAGGCTCTACCTTGTACAAAAAGTGTCAGGTCTGACACTAACAGAACGAAGTACAGATTGTCAGGAAATCCCTCTTACCTCCAAGGAAACATATAAATACCAAGTCACAAAACTCATGAGGCAACAATCTCCATTGTCAGGGTTTGGAAAGCTCTTGGAAAATTGCTAGTGATACCCTAGCAAAAGTGGGTACAGATTTCAAGCAAATGGGTAGCAGCAAATGCTCAGAAGAATGAGTTTCAAGTGTAAAAAGTAACTTGGTTGTGAAACATACACCTTTCTGACTGCTTCACTACCTACAGCACTGCTCTGACACCAGGAGCCCTGCAATGGATCAGGCTCAAATCGAGGGCTTGATTATGAATCTGACCCAGGAGAAAAAAATTTACAATAAAATTTCAACTATTTTGTGTCTTCCACATTCTGTCTCTTGCTTTTCCTCACTATCTCAACACAGAGTCTTAGTTCAGTTTATGTTGACACCGGTAGATGTCTGGAGTAACATTCATGAAGTATGGGTATGACTAAAGCAGAGATTAATGGTTGTGTCTTGTTCACCTGTCAACATGTCAGGTCTTATTTGTGAATGCCCTAACTTGACCCTTCTGCAGGCTGATTTTGAATCAAAATATATTTTAAGAATGCCTTTGGCAAACAGGAAATCCCTAAGGCAATTCACTGTTTTCTTTTCTCTTGAGTGTATACATTATGATCAACTCTATTTTAATTCAAAGTGCAGTAGATTTGTACAGCTGTCCCTAGGGTATCTTCCTTATCTGAGTCATTAAGTGGCTACAGCTGGGTCTATCACACAATTTCTTCCTGCATAACCTATCAGTGTTGACCAATCAGCTGAAATATATCCCTTCTTTCCTTTGTGTCACCCCCCAAGTGTTGGCCACAAGTTTCTACTAGGAGAGACACTCTGAATTCAACAGCATTGTATCAACAGAGGGCCTTCTGACAAGGACTAAGAAATGTGTTTATTCACTTATGCTTATTTTAAATGTACTAGACCAGATGAAGACAGTCCTCAGCAAATATGCTCCTTGTTTTGACTGATAAGGTTTTGGTGCAAGATGTAGAACAGCTGCAAACATACTTATTGAGGTGGAAAAAACCCACACAGTTGATGGGTTTCATTTTTCCTTGTGTTAACCAGATGAATTCTACTGTAATTATGCATGTAATTACACATGTAAAACCCACATTTTTACTGTAATTACTTAGGATGAGAGGAGATGGCCTCAAGTTCACCAAGGGAGGTTTAGGTTAGACATTAGGAAAAATTTCTTCACTGAAAGAGTTATCAGACACTGGAACAGGCTGCCCAGGGAAGTGGTCAAGTCCCCATCCCTGGAGGTATTTAAAGGACAGGTAGACAAGGTGCTTAGAGACATGGTTTAGTAGTGGACAGGTACAGTTGGACTTGATGATCTCTTACAACCAGATGATTCTATGATTCTAGGTTTTACAGCTTCACAAGTGTATATTGTCTCGCCACCACCATGTGTACTGTATGCACATACTTTTGAAATTCTTGTCTTAGGACAAAAGAAAATATGTTGGTTTCAATTTCTTCAGATTTCCTGTTTAATCCAATTTTTAGATATTTTCAAATAGTTGGAGCTATAAACTTTAAGTTGTATCTACCTCCAGCCAATATTTATTAATGTTACCCTTGTAAAATGCATTTGGCTTTTCACATGTACTTAGCTAAAAAGGTTTCTTAAAAATAGAAGGTATTAAGTATTTGGAGCCTTTTGGCTTTGAGTCTGTTATGAAGAAACAACAGCACTTGTAGTACTAATTGATCAATCTCTTAGCTTTCCTGGGCATGTTCTCTGTGCACATGCTTTAGCCTCTACATGCCATGACTTGTCACCAGGCTCTATATTGCTGCCTTAAAAAAATTGCAGAGACCCTCCTTGGTGACTGGAATTACAGGATTGCAGTCAGCGTTAAAAATTAACTCTACCAGACCCGTACCCCAAAGAGTACCATGCAGTTTTGGTCTCCCTTTGTCCTGCTTAGTATGTAGATAGACTGCTAGGGAAAAAGTTCTCACCTCCCTTCATTATATGGCACATAGATGGCACATTAATCTGCCTGCCTCTCCTAATAGCCAACAGGGTCACTGTATCCAAGCTTTCCTATCATGTGTGTGGCTAAGATAACAAAGAACATCTTTTGGTGTTAAATCTAAAATTAAATGCTTATGGACAGAAGCTTGCACACTATATTGTCAAAGTTACTGCTGAGTGTCTCTGTTTACAAAAGGTGACAGCACATTACCAGCACAGTTCATTTTTTCTGACAGCCATAGAGATCTCTTCAATGTGCAGCTATTTGATGGAAACATCCATTTATAACAGGTTATATCAATAACCTTTCTTATGAAGTCCTAGATCCAATGTAGATTGCTTGTGGCTTCCTAAATGAATTACTGAAGTGGGATTCAATTATGCTTAAATGTACTAGGCCTTGAAAGTCTACTACTGGTCCAGATTTAAAGCAGCTTCCTTTTTTTTTCCAGTAGCTTTCCATCACTGATATCTTCACTCACTGAAGCTGAAGAGCAGATGGATGTTAGAATTAAAATATCAGAGGGAATTCCATACCTGCTTTTCAGCACAGGAGATACTGTCCAAGCAACAGGGGTGTCATATTTACTGCCATGCCCAGACAGTTTTAGAAGAAAGGCTGTTTCTTTCAAGATGAAGAAAGATAAACTTTCAACCTAGAACTGCTGACAAAATCTTCCCTTCCTTCTCTTTAATTAATGCAGTTAGCCTTCCTACTGATTTAGTTTTGAGTTAATGTATTCAGACTGCATTAATTAGTGCAGATATGAAAGCAACTGTAGTATTTAATACTTTCACATTCTCTTGTTCATGGCAGCAGAGCTTTCTAAGGTTCACCTGCCTAGATACACTGTGAAACACACGGTCCTCTGAGATAATGAATCCTAACTTGCAGGAAGTTTTTACTCTTACGACTGCTGCATTCCACAAGAGCAACAACTTCAGCTTTTTCCTCATCATATGGTTTCCCCTTCTGTCCTACAACAGCTTTGCCTTTCTTCCCCTGTGATAAGTTGTTCTCAGTATCTGGAACATTAAAATCTTGCAAGAATCATCAGTGAAACAGGACTTGATGGATTTTTGCTTAGTATCAGTTAGGGTTAAAGTGACTATAGCAAATGTGGACTCTTTTAATATAATATGCATAATTTTTTAAGTCACACATCACTCAGCAAACTACCATGCAGAGATACTTAACACCAAGTCCAGGCATGGAGTTTAGCTACAATGGTTGGGTGCTCTTACAATACTAAGCAGCCCTCAAAGATGTAGTACAAACTACCAAGAAGCTGCACTGGTTTTAGAGACAAAAGTCTGTACTTTCTTCATTATTCCATTATCACGTTAGGTGTATCAACACATCTGTAGTCATGGTAATTCTGCTGTTCTTGTCTGTGCCACTGAATATTTACCTCTTAGGGACACCACTTTTAACGAATAAAATAAGGATACTATTTATTAAAGATAAGTGAACAACCTGGCAGAAGCAATTTCACCTTTCAAAAATTTGCTTCTGCATTCAGAAGGAATTGATGGCAGAAAGGATGTGCTATTCACAGTAGTTCACTAATTTATTCAGCTAAGAATTCTTTGTCAAAAACTGTGCCTATGCAAATATTTACAATTTTTATGAGGCAGTTGATTGTGTGGGTATGACAGTAGTGCTACCTTCCCTGAATGGTTGACTTATATCATTAACCTATGCAAAAAAATCTGAATTGTACTTTACCTCCAAGCTTCTTTTACAGCCAGTCACATAATTGTTTCTATAAGCTTTTTATAAACCTCTTCCTCCTCAACTTACCAACAGTGTCAGTGGGAATGTAATTTTGTCTACAATTCTTACAAATATCTCCGCTTTTTTTCCTGTTACTTATCATGAAGTATCTCCTGTGAGATAATCCTTAAGGTTTATTATCTTTTCCTTCAAATTTCTTCCTGAGATTCATTTTCTCTGTGACAACTACAAGAAATTGGTAAATCAATCTTAAAAACGTTGGGTTAGAAAGAGAAGGTGTACTGGTGGCTTCATTCCTTTGCTTAATTTCTGACAATCTGGATTTCTAGGCCTTGTACAGGTAATTTGTATAATCATATGAATTTATCATTGTGATTTTCTTACCTTCTGTTATTTGGCACACTTGCTTCTTTCACTTTGATTCGAACAATAATCTAAGCATTTGGGGTAAAAACTATCCTCACTTGTTTAGTTTTATAGCACCTGGTGCAAAGATTTTAACCACTCTTTCGATAATACTAGTGGATAAGACACTGAAAAATTCCTCTGGTCAGTATTTTTGCTTTTTTTCCATTTCTGTATCATGTCTGTTATAATGGGATACTGGTTTGTGCCTGAATCTTAGAATTATAACCAGGGTACCTTTGGAAACAAGTACTGTTTCTTCCGAAAACAAATTTAACTTAACTGTGGCTTCTGAGTTGGTATTCGCTCATAAAGCTTTTCCTGATGACTTAGTATAATTGAATAACCAAATAATTGAATCCGAACTTTGTTTTTGATTCAGTGAATTGGCAGACTAGTTATTGTTGTTACTGCTGCTGCTACTATTCAAGGTTTCTTCCAATCTATTAATTATTGGAATGAAGGTAGACAGCTACTTCATGTTTTGCAGTTTATTTAAACGCTGAGGTGTTTATGAGATCAATGAAGGGAGGGAAGAAAAAAATCTCTATATAAGCAAAAAAGGCTTGATTAAAGATTCAGGAGAGGTAGTACACCATAGCTCACTCGAATCGTTTCTGAGATGCTTTGATTTAAAGAAAAATCCTCCTTTACAGAGTGTATAGGCAGGCTTGTCTTGGCCTGTGATAAAGCTAGGTTTCAATACACTCAACTTAGATAATTTGCTGGCACAAGGCCTGGTGAGGCAAAGCCTTTGCTACACATTGCCTCTTACATTGAAAGACTATATGGCAGGAATGTCAAGATTGCACAGTCTAGTCAGAAAACGTCACAGTCAGGATTTCATTTATCCTCTTTCGGGCACTGTGTCTCACTGTAAGAACATTCCTAAATGCCTAATATTTCCATGTTTCTTTTTGTCTGTCCCTAAAACCATCTCAGTTTGTCTCTGTCATCTTCCCAGCCTGTTCACAGTCATCCACTGCACAAAAATTCTTATCATTGCCACCCTGGTGCAGCCCAGCAGCAAGGACTCCTGACCTTCCCTGCCCTTACCTGGTCTGGTCCAGCATCATGGGAGAGTGTAGGAAAGCCAGATGAGCCGGTCTTCCAAAATAATTGCGATAGGTAGTTGACAGATATGGTTGTGAGTAAAAACCTTCCCAAAACACACTGAGCTGGGCAAAAGTTTGCACCACAGCAGTAAATTATGCAGTAGTTTTAGCTGCTCGTATTCAGTATCTGTCTACTGAGCACACGAGCAAAGGTGTTTTGTTGCAAAGGTTTGAGCAAGGGTTTTGGCTTACTGCTTGCTGAAGTGTAACAGATTCTGACAGAAATGGCAAAGACAGGACCCTTTGTGCTCCTCAATACCTGTTCCCTGCTCCAAAATATAGGAATGCTAAAATTCAGCAAGCAAGAGGAGAAAGAAGCAATCTTATACAGGAAGAACAATTTACTTTCCCTGAGCACAGGCTTATAAATAATCCATCTTGATACCTTATGCCTTGAATAACATAGACAGATATAGTTTAAGACACCTTCAAAATAGGGATTTCACCTGGTTCTTAGGATTAGCTAGTAGCATTTAGGTGAATAATCAGTACGAGTCAGATACACGTCATACAACGTTTCATCCTAGAATATTTGATACAGTTATGTTTTTGAAAAGAGAATTTTAGGAAATAGAGTATTAAGCAAACTCAACATCAAGCAAAATTATCATCTCTGATATCACCCACTGGAATTTTTAATTGTCTGAAAGGCTGGGAGAAGGGGAGGGAAAGGTGAGATCAAATCTACTGATTTGGAGAGCATCAAACTTGCAACTAATGACAGAAACAGATATTCTGACTCTCAGTGTTTCTGGCTAAAGCTTGGTCCCACACAGTACTGGAACATGAGATTGGACAGGGAAAGAAGCCTGGTCAAATGCACTCTAGCTTTTAGCTATAAAGGCTTCAAAAGTAGTCTGAAGGACGGACAAGTGGTACTAATATATAGCACATTTGCATGGCTTGACACATTCCAATCTATGAGAATTGCACAGTATTCTGAGAGAGCATCTGGTTGCTTTTTATTTATTTTTTATTTTACTTCTTCAATTTAAAAGCTACAGGGTACTGATACATACATATTCTTGTAAAGCATTTACGGGTAGATTCAAAGCTGCAGAACTTTGTGCAAAATTATTTGCATTTCAAAGCAGCAGAGATGGCTGTTTGGGGTGAGATCACACAGAACTATTAACTAATAACTTTAATGAGCTTTCTTAATTGCATAGCTGAACTTTGATGGAGGTCCTGTGTTGAAAAAGAATATCAGCCAACAGTAACTTGACTCTTGACTTTGGGCTTAAGAAACAGAGCAAGAGAAAGACAAAAAGGAGGTAGTTAGTTAATTTTTTTTTTTTAATAAGAAATTTTTTAATGTATTTCATTTCCCAGAGTGTACCAATGTGTGTTAAATACCCCAGAAAGGTTGGGAAAACAATTTTACAGGTTCTCAATCACACTCAAGCATATAAAAACTGCCAGTTCATAATTATTTATTATTTTATTAGAATTTTTATGCTAACAAGCTATAATTTTAGACAGGTACTCCACAGTGCAAGACATAATACAATCGCAGAGCAAAAAGATACTTTTAGCTTACGTGTATATATATATGTATACTTGTGTGCATGCACTTTACTTTTTTTGTATGTCTAACAGTGAAGAAAAGCTGCACAGAATGATGCAAAGAAGGATAATGAGGTAATACTGCAGATGATTAGAGGGAATTCCTGTACTGGCAAAGGATAAAGTATGCAGGTGCTAGTTGTTTAAACAGGAATGAAAGATGTCATGTTGAACAGTGTCGCTGATAGTTCATCACAGTGCCAGAGAGGTTGCCAGTTAATTAACATCCCGTAAGTCTAAAGAATGTGGGAAATAATTTTTCACTGCAAGAAATCATCTTGCAGTAAAAAATATCTTCTAATGCTATAATTTCATTCAGATTTTTAAACAGTAGTATTGTTGTTTAATGAATGTATAATAATAAGCAATGGTGATCATACTAACACAAAATATACATTAGGGAAGAAGATGTACCTTTTCAAAATGTTCTCTCACTGAAGGCCCAAGGGAGATCCTGCTAGTGATGTTACTGGACATGTTCTGAAGATACCGCTTCATGTTCATTAAATTCAAATTGGACCGTATGCAATAGCTGGTCAAAGTTCACTGTAGGCCTCTCCCAACATTCACCTTGTCCTCCAAAGAGATGGAAATCCTTAAGTTGCCCATATTTCCTTTACTAGACCTTTTTACCTTTTGATCATTATTCGTAAAATGAGGTAATGTTACATTTTTTGCTTAATGAAGATAAAGTCATTTTTGCACACAGCAGTTCAAAGCTAAGGGTGTAGTCACAGGTGCGATTAGCAGGAAGCATGGTACTATCATCTGGGTCAATGTAAATTGAAATAATCCATTTAATTTATGCTTTCTTCTAACCTGTACTTATTAATCCAAGTAATCTTTGTTTTTCTGACTTACTATTTAATATAACTTACTATTTTTCCTTATTGATGTGTAATTTACTCTAGCTTAAATCTGAGTTCTGAATCTTGCTTGCCCACAAGTGCGTAGACACAAATGCGCACACCCTTATAGATAAATGCATATCCATCTTCATCTGTGTGCACATGCTCTTGCAGAAGGCAACTGTTAATGTTTGAAGAGCTTTATTAACACTATTTTCTTTATTCCAAGCACAGTTAAAAAATCCTTTTATCATCTTTTAAACTGTCCGTCTTCTACTTCATACTCCTCAGAAGTTTTAGTTACCAGGTGGCTTGGATAGCTGCAAAAAGCTTTTCATATTTTTACTCTCTAAAACAAACACTCCAGGGGAGCTTGTCTTCCACTGAACCTGTTTACTTTGTGCTTCATTAGGTGAATAAGGTAGGAAATTAATTCCCTGTGTGCTAGAAGTATCAGTATGAAAGCAGTAACCTGACAGACTGAGCCCTGAAAGTAATGATCAGAGTACACGAAAGCCCCTTTGATCTGAATTCATTGCAGACACGTAACTCACAGACCACTATAGATTTCCTTTTAACTTAGTGCCTAATGAAGTGTAGTTTATCTCTGAAAACCTTTGTCACAGCTGGACGTAACTAGCAATAGTTACTTGCAAGACTACAACTTAAGGGGGAAACTAAACGAATCGCAGCAGGTTGTCCTTCAAGGACAAAGTTGAAATGTACTCTTATAAGTAATATAATAAAGGACAGTCTTCATCCAGGTCCCTAGACTACCTCACAAAACCAGCATGCAATTTGCCTCATATTATTAGTCTCTGCATAGAAGTGTCAGAGTGGAAAGAAGAAGCCACATCAGTCAAGAGTGAGGTTCTTCCACAGTTATGAGAGGAGTAATATGTGTACTGTTCATTTGTAGTCAGTCAAAGAATATAATTTATATGCAGCTCCAAGAAAATGTATTATTCACCCAATTAAGTTTTTCACAGTCAGAGCATAACAGCTGTTTATTACTTAGTCCAGTTACATAATTTTAATGCTTACAATCCAAACCACCCAGTCTTGGGGTGTTAATGATACAGTAAGATTGGTAGATCCAAGTAACTGTTCTTTTTCTTGCATGTTGAATCCCCACCCTTCTGATCATCCACAGTCTGAAACTGTAACCCTCCTCTCTCAGACAGGATGATTTTGTGAGTTACCACATCCCAAGCTGTTTGCCAGGGCAGTACAGAGTTGTTGCAGCAAAGTTACTGCTCAGAGTTTCTTATTCATCAGTCTGGGGTTTACTCAGCATTATTTTTGTCTACTTCAAACAGTTTATTTGCTAAAATAACTGTCTGACAGGATCTTAAGTTTAGTTATTTCATATTTGTTTAAATCTATGAATCCTTCTCTGTGTGCGGGAGGATTTCTTTTATGATACAATCCACATGACTGTGCACAGATTAACAAAACTTCACTCAAACTTAAGTTGAAAATTTCTGAAGCACTAGCCTGATGATTCTCAAAGCCCAAAGATGCAGGTCAGGAATGAATGCCTGGCCATTGGGCAATTTTGTCGTTGTGGGTAAGACCAGCTGGGCAATAGTCATCTGTCTAGACCTAAGAGGAAGTTACAGGCAGGAGTTACATAAATAATTTTACAAGTACAACTAAAATGAAGCCCAAATTAGCCAATCTGGAAAAGGCCTCACAAGGCCTGAGGCACCTTGTAAGGTTTATTCATGTTATAAAGCCCAAATTCCTAACACTACCACTTGGCCTCATCAAGTTGGCTGTACCACAGGAGTTAAGGCACGTCCATAGTCCTTGCAGTGTGCCTTACTCTGCAAGTGTCTCAGACACACCTTCCTTTGATGAACACCAACATTATTCTTTTTTTTTCCTTCTTCTTTTGAAATGGGTTATTGAGTGTCTTCATTTAGTAGCTACCCTTGAAAAATTTTCTTGCTTTTGGTGAGCAAACCTGTCAAGTACAGCCTTTAGAGAAGGGTAGTTAATTTAATAGAGATTATCCTGTCTTTACTATCCTCAGTTTTAACGTGAAGGCAGGAATGAATAAACCTCTTATTAACCATGATTTCCACAGAATCTGATGTGCTTCTTTGGACACTGTGCAGCTTAAACACAGCCAGCTCACCATGTTTTTCTGTCCCTCAGAGCTAGTTTACATGTCTTGAAAGCACAAAGATGTATTCTGTAAACTCTTCTCAGGTCTTTGGATCTAAAAATCACATAAAATTTTTCTGTGCAGTAAAACCAAAGAATCAATTTGTCCTTAATACAAATTCTAATCAGAGATACACTAGTTCTTCCTTCCTTATCTGAGCCATTATATACGTGTATGTGCGAACAAGCTCCATCTATTTATAGCTGTAATGTATGCAATAAATGTTAAAAGAAATTTTTTCATTGTCAAGGAGCTCCTTTTCTTGAAGATAATACATCATTAATGTTTGCATTAAAACACTGACGTGAATAGGAAAGCCAAAAGCCTAGTTTCATATCACCTCACAGAGGCCCAGTGCTGTAAACTTATCACAAGCATGATTAGCCTTATTTGCAGAGTGCACGGTGTTTACCTCTGCACTAGTCATAGCACTGTCTTGAGGAGACCCACTCAGAGTGAGACAAGAATAAAACCTAACCTCCTTTACTATTTGCAGTAGCAAAAGTTGTTTTGTCTCCTCTGACATCTGGAGGGGAAATGCTGGATAAATAGATCCTTTGACAAGCCCAGTGATAATGAAGGGAAATATGCTTGTTTTTTGCTCTTGCCATTCACAATAGGTTTTATCATTTTGTTTCAAATGGAAATACATGTGTCTGCTTTGAAATGGTACTGTAAAATTGGCAGAGATCTCCTTTTGCTGCAGGTGTAACTTCTCCCCTTTCCCATCCTCATCCCCACAGGCCCGTGACGGAGGGTTAGACCGGATCAGTGGAGTCATGCGTCACACAGCTGTATCATGCTGGCAGCTGTTCCTGGGTCTGGCTGTGCTGCTAGTCTTCATGGGCCCCACCATAGGCTGCCCGGCCCGCTGTGAATGCTCGGCTCAGAACAAGTCCGTCAGCTGTCACCGAAGGCGTCTGATGTCCATCCCAGAGGGCATTCCCATTGAGACCAAAATCTTAGACCTCAGCAAGAACCGACTGAAGAGTGTCAACCCTGAGGAATTCACATCGTACCCTTTGCTGGAGGAGATTGACCTCAGTGACAATATAGTTGCCAATGTGGAGCCTGGAGCCTTTAACAATCTCTTCAACTTGCGCTCCCTGAGGCTGAAAGGAAACCGTCTGAAGCTGGTCCCCCTTGGGGTGTTCACTGGGTTGTCAAACTTAACAAAGCTCGATATAAGTGAAAACAAGATCGTCATTTTGCTGGACTACATGTTCCAAGATCTGCATAACCTAAAATCCCTGGAGGTTGGGGACAATGATTTGGTTTATATATCACACAGGGCCTTTAGCGGACTGCTTAGCCTGGAGCAGCTCACCCTGGAGAGATGCAACCTCACAGCTGTTCCAACAGAAGCTCTTTCTCACCTCCACAACCTCATCAGTCTGCATCTGAAACAGCTCAACATTAACGCTTTGCCTGCATATGCCTTTAAAAGACTGTTTCGCCTGAAAGACCTAGAGATAGACACCTGGCCCCTCCTGGACCTGCTGCCTGCCAACAGTCTGTACGGTCTCAACCTTACTTCTCTCTCCATCACCAACACCAACCTGTCTGCAGTCCCTTACTCTGCTTTTAAACATCTGGTTTACCTGACACATCTAAACCTCTCTTACAACCCTATCAGCACCATTGAAGCAGGCATGCTTTCAGATTTAGTGCGCCTGCAGGAACTCCATATGGTGGGGGCCCAGCTACGTACCATTGAACCACATGCTTTCCAAGGTCTCCGATTCTTACGTGTGCTTAATGTGTCCCAAAACCTGCTAGAAACCCTAGAAGAGAATGTATTCCATTCCCCCAAAAGCCTTGAGGTCCTCTGCATTAACAACAATCCTCTGGCCTGTGACTGCCGCCTCCTTTGGATTTTACAGAGACAACCCACTTTGCAGTTTGGAGGCCAGCCACCAATGTGTGCTGGCCCGGACAGTGTCAAAGAGAGGTCATTCAAAGACTTTCACAGCACAGCTCTTTCCTTTTATTTCACCTGTAAGAAGCCCAAGATACAAGACAAGAAGTTGCAATACCTGGTAGTGGAGGAAGGGCAGACGGTGCAGTTGATGTGCAATGCTGACGGGGATCCACAGCCCACCATATCCTGGGTTACCCCACGTCGGAGGCTGATCACAACTAAGTCAAATGGAAGAGCCACTGTGCTGGGAGATGGCACCCTGGAGATCCGATTTGCTCAAGACCAGGACACTGGGATCTATGTTTGCATTGCAAGTAACGCAGCTGGGAATGACACTTATTCGGCCTCCCTAACAGTAAAGGGGTTTACTTCAGACCGTTTCCTTTATGCCAACAGGACCCCTATGTATATGACAGACTCCAATGACACAAGTTCCAATGGAACTAATGCGAACACCTTCTCTCTGGACCTTAAGACAATATTGGTGTCCACAGCTATGGGCTGTTTCACATTCCTTGGAGTGGTTTTATTTTGTTTCCTCCTTCTTTTTGTGTGGAGCCGAGGGAAAGGCAAACACAAAACCAGCATTGACCTTGAATATGTCCCTCGCAAAAACAATGGTGCTGTGGTTGAAGGGGAGGTTGCTGGACCACGAAGGTTCAATATGAAAATGATTTGATGGTATTCTGCTAGCAGTGCTTTTTCTGTGGCATTAAAACCAATTAAACCAGCCTGGCATGTGGAATTGCTAGGCAGAAGCAGCTTAATGCAGCTGTCACTGTATCAAAAGGTTACATGAAAATGGAAAGACTATTTGTGGTTATACAGCAGAGCCTCCAGACCTTGAGGCAGATATGTCAGGGCCTTTCATAGAACTGGTAAATTGTACTAACTGTTTGCATTGCAAATATTGGCATTCTGGGGATATCAGCAATGAACCGCTGGCTCATGCTCATGGACAATTGTTCAACATTTTCTACCACTACAAAATGAAAAAGAAAAAAAAAAGCCTACAGTGTAGGATTTACATACTTAAAGAAAAAGACACATTTGTCTAAAACATACTCTACAGTGAAATTTGTATCTATAGATCTCATTTCGTAAAACCTTGCATCATCCCTTCTAGTTGGTTTGACAACACGAAAAATTGGTAGTTTTTTTTAACCTACATCTATACTGTGTACATTTTAAAGCAATACAAATGAGAGGTTGTGCTTTTAGATATCCACCAATACTGACCCAAGTGTGATGTCACTCTCCTTTTAACTACCATCTAACCCAAATTAGACTCTTGTAGTTACCAATTAGAAATAACATATTTTTCTCCTCATGTAGAAGTTCAGAGATGAACAGTCAAGAGCAAAAATGCTCAGCTCTGTTGATCTTCTCTTCATATAAATACAAGGCATGTGCCTAGTTTTGATACAGAATGGAATATTTTTTATAACTGTGATATCACACTGGACCAGTTTACTGTAACATAGCCCTGGATCGCACCCAGGGAAGGCAACCCACTAGAAAAAGCTGGCATAGAGGAGTTGAGTTCTACCTTGAAGAGAGAGAGCTGGTTTTGTTAGCCCTGATTTTAATTTCAAAGTTGCTGTTAAAATGTTAATGTGTACTGGACAGAAAGAGAGAACGTAATACATTCTGCATACTCCTTGGAAAATATGGTCATCTTACAATTTGTACGAGTGAATTAAATCATACAAAAGGTCTGCTACTAGGAATGAACTCTTCTCCAATGCCAAGTAAACTACGGTTGTCCATGCATAATATGGGGATTATAATACTAAAATAATGTTTAAAACATGATAGCCTCAAGAAGGCTAACATACTGCCAGATATAATGAACCTCTAGCCACTGTCATTCTCATCTTGTATATTTGTAGATAACACATAAATGCAAAGCTAATTTCCAAGAACAGATTACTTAGCTATTCTTGATGCCATTTTAATAACTATGTGGTTATGTTTCTTTCAGGGGCAGTATCTTAGAGCAAGAGGGGCAAGTTTTTCCAGGTTTTAGGAAGCTTTTTTAATGGAGACGAGACAGGAGTGGAACGTTAGTTCAGTACAAGTAACCTTTTTTGTTTTATGCCTCTAAATAAATCCTCAAAAGGCTCAGAAATGAAACTTTTTTCTTTATCGTTGATACCACTGTTCTTTGAAATTCTTAGCAATGGGAAGATACAGAATTGTTTAGCCACCTCTCAATTTTCCAGCAATTATAAGCCATAGGTTTGTTGCTAAGTGGTTGATAAAAAATACAATTTATAAATGATTGGCATAACCTGAAATAAGGATAATAATGACTATGTACATGTTCAAAATGAATATGAAAATATTATAAGACAGAACATTCAATTAATGTGATTTAAAAGCCTGTGTCCAATCTTAAAATTAGATTTCAACACTTTGAAACCAAAGTCAGGCTGACCTATAATGGGATGCAGGTGCTTCTAAAATTCGTAACCACATTCTTTGGCAGAGATTTTCGAAGTAGGATAAAAATGTCCCATTCCTATCAAGGGAAATATGCCAAAAGTTGTAAAATCCAGCTGCGCTCCCCAGGTGTACCCCTAACATAGCTATAGCACCCAAGGCTAGGCAGTTTTGAGAATCTCTTTTCTTAGTGGTTGATCTTTGGTTGAGTCGTTGCTCTGTTTTAGGTTGCCAAACTGAGGAGGATGCCAGTGGTTTTAGAACTTTCTTCACTTTAGTTGGTTTTAAGTTTAGAGTTGGGTTTTCTTGCTTCCTTTTTTTTGTGCTCTGAACTAGATATTTGGAGATTTATGGAGATGCTTGAGACTAGTGCTCTTTGTTCTATGGCAGTTTGTAGAACATTAATAAAATGGAATAACCCCAAACCCGGGAAATTATTTTTGCTGAAATAATAACCACCGCACTGAAGTCCAAAACTCTACTGTACCTTAATGTGGGCAGTTAAAGAAACAAATGGGGATAAAACAAAATGTTTCTGAACTGTCCATTGAAGACATTTGCATGTGCCTTTCCCTTGTAATTGTCATTTTTCAACTAGTAATCTCTTGCCCCTGCAGTCATTTCATGTTAAATGTTAAAATCAATGTTAGAATCAAAAATTCTCCTAAATTCTAGACAGTTGCAGCTGATTGCTTCATATTAAATGACACAATAAAAAAAATCTCAGAAAACCCCCTAGAAAAAATGTGCTTTTATGATTAATTATGAATTGCTGAATTCCTCTGTTCCCTTAGAATGACTCTAAAAAGTGATTGCATTGTTAGTGCATTGCAAGGATTTCTGAGAAGTCATGTGCTTAGTTACCTATGTGAAATGTGTGCTGGTGATGAAAATCACCACTTGCTCCTGCTGAGCCCCACCTTGCAGAGCTGTCAGCATTGTGTGTATTGCCTTGAGTTCAGTCAGTATTCAGTTTTTAAGAATCAGTGTTTGCTCCCTGCCTCTAGCAATGTTCTACTTTTTGCAGCCTACCTATTTCACGATGGACTTGGCAAGGCATATGGCATCTCTTAACAAAAGTGAGGACAGCAGGACTCAGAGACAAGCTTTTATCTTGCTCCACATAGTCTTCTTTATATGTATTCATAGGACACATGCTCACTGTGGCTGTTTTAGGTGAACAAAGAATACAGTGTCAGGGTCAAACCTAAATAAGCACCTTTTTGGCAATTCTTTAAGAACAAAGAGGCTGAATGCCTACTCTGCCTCCTGAAGGAATCACTTCTCCTTCTCTGCTACAGATCAAGGAGATACCACGGTTTATCTTACTGCAGGGGAGAAAAAGGACTGGGCTGTGACGAGACATCTGACCCACGTGGCTCCCCTATCATATATTCAGAAACAGGTGGACAGTGAGTACCTGCCACTAAAAGAGGGAATGAAGGTTTTTCCCCTACATCTGACTTGTATACTGGCTGCCCCACACACTGGCACAAGGCCAAGCCTGAAGTTACCTGGTGGTAAGTGCAACAAGATTCTGAGAAGCAGCAATAGTTCCACAGAAAAGGAGAAAACTGAAAGTGCCAAAAACAGCAGAGCAACTTGAGAAAGCAGGTACTGCAGTATCCTTGTAAATAATGCCTGTAAGAGCAGCACTGAGCTTCCCACAAATATGTTTTGACGTCCACTTCCACAGATCGGTACTCCTCTTTCATAATGGACGGATGTACAAGTGCTCAGACTTCCCACAAGTGAGTTAGTAAGGGCACTGCAGCAATGTATTAAGAAAAGAATTTGCAATAATGCAAGGACAGATTAAGACTAAGCAGCGCCGCACCTCAGCCTTATTTTTAGGTTTTGAGCTGGTTCTCTTTTTTTCCACCTTCTTCCTTTCTTATAAACCTGGCAGCATTCTTTTCAGAAAGGCTTCATCCACAACCTCAGCTCAGTTAGATTCCGAGTGGGAGACTGCTTTTACCTTCTGTTCCCCCCTCCCTCACCATTAACACATACTCCCAGTGCGAACAGGGTCAACAGCTCCGGATAAAACTGAAATCAGCCAGGAAACTCTGAACCTCTAGAGAACTGTTGATACAAGCTGATGTCATTAGGTATTTTTTTTTAACTAAACTTTCTTTTAATTGACACCATTGTCACACTGCCATTCAAGGTTTCCTTTATTTATGTGAATCACAGCTATCTTTTTGCCCTTATTTCTTGTGTCATGGTATTGCATCACCTATAGAATCATAGAATAGAATCATAGAATCACGTTGGTTGGAAAAGACCTTTAAGATCATTGAGTCCAACCTTTAACCTAACACTGCCATCCCACCACTAAACCATGTCCCTAAGCACCTCATCTATCCTTCCTTTAAACACCTCCAGGGATGAGGACTCCACCACCTCCCTGGGTAGCCCATTCCAGAGCCTGACAGCCCTTTCGGTGAAGAAGTTTTTCCTAATGTCTAGCCTAAACCTGCCCTGGCGCAGCTTCAAACCATTCCCCCTCATCCTATCGTCCGTTACCAACGGTAATAATTATACCACTATAAAGAAAATTAAGAAAGAAAGACATGTTACACCTTCAACACCACAAATTGTAGCTGAGGCATATGAGACACAGTAAGAATAAGGATTAATATTTAGTGAAAATTCTTATCTAAACCTTCCGATAGAAGAAAAAAATGGTGTGGAGGAACTTTGGAATGTAAGTCATGTTGTGACTGATTCACATCAAAGATATGTAAAAATAGACTTTCCTACACCGTGTCTAAATATCTGGTTTAGATATTGGATTTTTCCCATAAAATTTTCGGGATGTGTGAATGCCAGCAGCCCACATTTAACTCATAAAAAGACGATGCATTGGCTGAAAATCCAGTAGAGCAAGCAGCTTCTGGCTGCCCAAGGACAACAACAGCTTCTAGCAAAGACAGACATGAAACTGCTGTCATATAGTTATTTTGCCTCATCCACTACTGCATCCTGTGAAAATAGGGTCCATTAGCCAATAATAAAATGGACAACCCTTACTCATTTTTCTTCAAAGAGGGCAACGTCTGTGTAAATAAGCTAAAGACTGTTTCACCTCTATTCCCAGCAGTGAAACAACCCGCAAGAAGCAAGGAAAGGGGAAGCCTATTCTGGCTGATTTGCTAATTATCTTTTTCCCCTGAATAATCACAGTCTACCTGGGGCTAGCATGATGACTGCTCTGCCATTCCCATCCCCTCAGCTCATAATGTGGCTTGACATGAAGTAACAGGGAAAAGAGCACATGGTCAAGCTATCACTCCTCCATGAACTGTAATTCTGGTCTTCTCAAATAAAAGAATCAGTGCAACAGCATTACCTTAGAAATTGCAGTCTGCTGCAGCTGATCTGTAGTTTTGCCATAAAACAACATGTGGGAAAACACTGGATACATGCTTTCTGTATCCTAGATGATTGCTCTTTGTGCTAAAAGGAACTAGAAAAGAACAAAAAAATCTTTCATCCTGTAATTTAAAAGTCAGTTGTGCCTGGAGGAGTTAAAGGAACATCTTTGGAAAAGGAAAAGGGCCTGATTGCTGGAGAATCACTGAAATAATGAATAAGATTTTTCAGGTTAGCTAAGCAATTTGGATGCCCTGTTCCTATCACCTGTAATAAGAATTACAAACTCAATTCCCCTTGGCAGCTTAGAAAAATCACAGCCAGTTGGTTCACTGATACATGCTCCCTTTGTCTGTCTCCTAGCTCTGTCCTCTTCCCTTCTCAGTTTCAAGTGACTGTCATGCCAGATGAAGATCTCTGGATTTGGTTTAGTTTGACTGTATGTTCACACGCCTTTTGGAATCTAGACCTCAAAGCAGGATCTTAAACCCTCTTCAAGCCAAAAATAAAAATAAAAAAGGAAGAAGCAACTTGAGTAAACTTCCTCCTGCAAATTAAATAAACCAACTTCTGTGAGATTCTTGCTACTGAGATAGCTACATGCTAAAAATAATCTGCAGGTTGAATGAGTCTGAGTCTTTTTTTTTTATTTTATTTTACTAGAAGCAGGTGGTTGGATATAAGGCCAGCTGGAAATAAAAATCTGGATTTATAGCCACAGCAGAATAAGGAAAAAGCTGGCACAGTCAAGAAAATGTTCCATGCT
Source organism: Gorsachius magnificus (assembly GCA_034008185.1). Classification (NCBI taxonomy): domain Eukaryota; kingdom Metazoa; phylum Chordata; class Aves; order Pelecaniformes; family Ardeidae; genus Gorsachius; species Gorsachius magnificus. The sequence continues at coordinate 26,224,670 of CM067109.1, read as the reverse complement.
ATATCAACTTAAATTTAAGGACACTTTATCCTTCATATTCAAATAGCTTGTAGAAGAGTACAAAAGAGCAGACTTTCACTTCATAATGTGATTATTTGTATTTATTCAAACTGGTACCAAAATTGTCATGAAGCAGAAGTGCTGAAGCAAAAAACTGAAAACAGATTTTCTACTCTAGTCAGGCAATATAAATCAGGAGAAATCCTCTTGACACCATTCTGTTACCCCTTGGATACACTAGAAATTTGATAATGGTTTTTTGCTTTCTACTAAGTGGGCTATAGTAGAAAATAAGCAGAACTTATGTTTTAATTATTTCTCACCTTGTAGCATACCTTTTATTCTGGATTGCTTTAATGTTAACCACTCTTAACTGAGCTGAAGAATATGAAAATATAGACTGGGAAGAAAAGAAAAAAGGCAAACGAAAAAGAAAATCTGTAACCTTAAAGAAGTCTGCCTATTTCTATGTGTGGTGTTTGCAAGCCAACAACATTATCTCTTCACACATAAGCCAAGAACAATGGCTTGGAATTTCAAGGCAGCTGTCGAGATGGTTGTCAACCTGTACACATGTTAATAATTTTGATCTTTCAGAAAACAAAATATTATTGCTTCTTAAAGAATTCATTTATGCCATTTTGATACCTAAAAGCAAATGACACTTTGGCTTCATTACACTGGGCACTGTATAAGTAGGAAGCAAATGACAACCCTGATCTGGTGAGCTTACAGCCATATAGTAGGAAGTTGGTTGGTTGGCTTCTGGGCAAGTACATATGATAGCAAGTCTCTCATTGTTTGGGGCGGGGGGAATGCCATAGTGCATATATATTAAATTATCATCACACTTAACAAAATCTACTTGCAAGCACATGTAGTTCATATGTATATGTTTGTGTGTGCAAAAAAAAAAAAGGGTTATATTTGTTTTGTTCTTTTCTTACTTCAAGTATTAAATGTATATTGTTTTTAAAAGGTGACAAGGTTAACCAGAAAAATGTGTTGTAATTTATTTTAATATATATGATCATGAGTATGGATGGGAAATGAAACAGCCTTGCTATTATGATCCATGAAGCACATGACAAGTCGGGTTTGTCCGTAAGTTCGCTTCATGTTTGAGCAAAATATGCTAATATAATGGAAAAAAAGAAAAAAAAAAAAAAAAGCAAAAAAAAAAGCTTTGTTTGTCAAGACAGTTGTCCTGAATGTCATTTTAAAAGTTACTTTAGGGCTTATGTCATGATGTGTATCATACTTATCCAAAATGAAACCCAAATAAATAATTCCATGGAGTGGCAAAATTTACTGGGAAAAGTGAAGAAAACTTACATTGCTTCCCCTATTAAAGCTGATCACTTTTTTTCAAGGGGTGGTGGAGGAAACTAAGATGAAGAAAATACTCTCTTTCCCTCCTCTTTCATTGCATGGAGCCCTCAGAAACAGAGAAAAACGTAGGTCACATTCAGATGTGCTTTGCGACTTATTTTCCATGCAAAGTATCAGTCCACCTGTTTCCTCACTTTCACTTGCACAGGTACAGGTAATTGATGGGGATACCAATCGGGCTAATCTTGGAAGAAAAAAACCTGCCACTTACCAGCACCATGAAGAGCACAGCAGAAAGATAGATTTCACCAGCTGTGTGTCATGTGGAAGGCAACCAGTGCTGAGAATCTGCATCTGAAACATGGTTTCTAAGGAAATCACCAGTATTCAAACTCCACTGTAACTGCACCAGAAAAATTAAGTGGTGAAAAGTAGATTCTGTTGAGCTTGAAAGTTATTCCAAACCCCTGAGGCTTGCCATGACCCACCAAATCTTATTGCAGAGATCAGCTTTGAAGAAGGACACAGGCCATAACCTAAACTCTTGCTACTCCCACTCCCAAGGCTAGGTACTTTCACTGACGGAGAATTCTGCTTAGGCTTTCTGGGATCATCTGAAATAAGATTTATCAGCTAGGAACCCATTATCCTCTAAACCAGGGTCCTATTCACTAGAAAGGGAAATCAAAGTTATTGCTACCTCAGGGAAGGGAAAAGCAGGGTGAAATCCTGCTGGATTGCTGGGAGCAGAGATAGACAAGGGCTGAATCTGAGCTCTCCTGTGCCTCCTGAAATCTGTCTTCTCTTTCTGCATTTGCATTTGACACCTCCAAAAGGTTTTGTCTGTTTTGCACCACTGTACCCTCCTCTGCAGCAGAATGTCAAATGAAATTAATATCTGGGCTAAACTTAACTGTAGAATATGTTAAGAATCTGCTTTATTTTCATGTTCTTTTATTTTCCTTTAATTTGGTAATCTGATTGACTACTGCAGTACGGCCTTCAGTATGACACGAAAAATAGTCATTGCTTCTATCACTGCACTGAGAACATTGAATTTGCAAAGAATATTGAGTTTGTTTCCCCAGAAGGTTCCTCTACCCTAAGCTTTAGATTTCTTTTATCCAATTCACATTACTTTTTTGGGCTACCTGCCACTATCTCAAGAGGTGGAACCTGTTCTTAGATCACAGGATCTAATGTGTAATTTCCAGTTCTTACAGTACAAGAAACTACTAGTTTTCTCCATGACAACCAGGTAGAGAAAAACACTGTCTTATCAGGCAATCACTGATAAATTAATTAAAATAATTCATATTAAGGCCAGGGTCTAAATAGAAAAAAAATGTGCTCTCCAGAGCTACCCTTCCTAAAAAAAAAATTGTAATATCTGTAGATAACTTTTAACAAACACCACTTCAGCTTTTAAAAAGCATCCAAAATTTTCTAGAACACAGTCACTTTCATAAATTTTTGAGAATATTTATACTTTTACAGATCCCCTACAGAAGATTTGTCTCACAGTTAGTAGCCCTATATTGGATACCACAGTAACCTTTAAATAAACAAATCTTGGCATCCAAAGTTTACTTTGAGAAATGCCTGGGTTTAACATTTTTGTATTTGAAAAGGGTAGTGGGAAATGGGAAATCACACTATTTACCAATTAATAAACTCAATTCACAGAGACTGAGTTATTCTCATATGGGGGAATGCTCACAGTGAATTTTCTGCACCATAAAACCTTTCCACATAAGCTGTAGATGACACGCTGTAAAAAAAGGGCTTTATTCATCTCCTGCACTATCTGGACTGGGGAGAGGCTGGTAATTCATGCTGGGAAAGCACAAATAAATTTGAAACTACTGGATTAAGAAATACAGAGTTGTTGCAAAGGACCTGACCTTGCTGTCTACAGACTCAGCAGCAGGCTGGGAGATTTGGTCTAAATTCCTTCTTTCCTAGATATAGAAGATTCCCCATGGAAACCCTTATTTTTCCTCTGTTCTTAGAAGGATACATTTCAACCTTAGTAATCGAGGGGAAATGTAATAGAGTAGGAAGTTAGTAAAATACAGGGTTAGATAGTAGAGGAGAAAAGAAATTAAAACTTGCATAAAAATTATATGGCATTGATACTTAGCACCTTGTCTAAGTAACTGGCAAATTATTTGAGTTTCAGGACTGGTTTATTAATTAATAGCTAGCGGATACATTCAGCTACTTAAAGGTGTAATCACCAGCTGGAAGATCCTATTTACCTCATCAGTCCCTAAGTGGAAGTTATATTTTTCTGAGCTATTTTCCAATAACTTTGCTATTTATATAACTCAAAAGCACAAGTGATAGAGAGCACACTTATTTTATTATAGGAAGACAATGATAATAAATTTAATCTATTACTTTTGCTATGAGAGCTCTTCGCTGTATGTACAAAGACTAATAGATTACATCCATTATGTAAAGTACTACTGTCACTGAAACCAAACAACGTCTTGTCTTAAAAAGCTACCAACCTTTGTTGCACCCGTGCAGTGCATCAGTTCTAATCCACTGCAGATAATACTTCGCTTTTACACGGAACAGGCGTGCCATGCAAAAGGGTTAGAGACAATACAACCCTTTGACTTATACAAAAGCTTGCATTTTAATGGGCCTTATGGAATCTTGTGTAGGCTTTCGTGAGTTTGGCAGGCTGTCACTTTTTGCTAAAGGATATTGGATAAGCATTGCCTGACTTGGAGAAGGCATAGCTATTGGCTAGTAACACAAACAGAAGACCCAAATTCAGGATTTCTGAGCTGTAATCAAAGCCCCTGGGTCTCTAACTCTCTGTAGAATACAATAACAATATTTACTTTTCAAAAGGAAGGTTCTGCCATTTCCCTAAGAACTATAAAGCCAAGGAGTTATGGTGAGGAATGATAATGTCAGTTGGTATACAGTAACAGACATTGTTATCAGACAAAGAAAACCTTTTTTTAAGAAGAGCAATCCCTACTGCCCAAAGTGCTGGAGAAGATGATGGCAATGGCAGTGGTCTTCCCTGTAGCCAGCATTTCCAACAGCTGTGGAATAGGTGCTCTTGCAGAGCAATGGCAGTATATGAAAAAAAATTGTCATGAAATATGCACACCAACTAGACTCTGTCTTTTTTGAAATTCAGTGGTATATTGCATAAAAGGACCTCTTAATTCCTCATTTAATTAGTAGGTTTGAAATGCTTGAAAAACATGATTAATCTCCTAAAGAATCTACGAAGATTTGTTGTGTTGCCTTTGATTATAGATGAGAGATGCCAAAATGAATGCAAACCACACAGTAATTGTCAGGTTGTCAAGTGTCACACCAAGCACTAGTACTACTACTACTACTACAAAAATATTTCCATTTGGTCCTTCTACCAAAAATAGATCCCATAGCTTCTCTACTCTCTAATCAAAATTTATTGAAAGAAAGCTAGCATTCCCACAGGTTCTCCAACTCTTTAATAGACAAAGTAACAAGTACCCACTTTTCAAATCTCTGCTGCCAATGTTTATCATAGGGAATTTGTCCTGACACTCTGTTTACTCTGTTTGCCACAATGCTGAACTGTGGCCAACCTCATCTTCATCTTTTAATCAAGATTTTTTTGCTTATACATGAGCCAAACACTTGGAATTGCCCCATTCCCAGCTTCTGCTTTAGCACTGAAGCCAGAAGAATTTGCGGTGAATGTCAGTGAAGCACATTTGATAGTTAATGGCCAGTTACTGCCTTGCATCCAGCAGTCACTGGGAACTATTTCTGAGGTATGGGCCTATCTGGCACAACTAAAAATAACAACTGGTCCTTGGGAACAAGATTAACCAACATTCAACCATTTTGCTATTCAAGAGCACCATCAACTCAAGTCACTGGAAGGTGTGTGTTCAAGTCAATAAGAACTGAAGGGAGTACCTGCTGAATGCGCATGCCATCTTAGAGAACTACACACAAATAGGCATGTGAGAGATCAATTTTTCCTTTAAGGCTTGACATACTGAAGCAGAAACCCAAACCACTGCAAACAGGAGGGTATACATTAAAAAAAACCACAAGCATTTTGCTCTGGTGGGCTTGATGTTGTAAGAATGAAAAGTTTGAAAGGTGGATGAGAGATATACTTGTTGGTGGGAAATTATTTTCTCAGTGTGATAAAATGCTCCCTCCAGATCCTGTCTTAACACAAGGTTTCTCCTCTCTCCTTGTTCAAAAAGGAAACCTACAAACCACCTCATTTAGCTACAAATACTTTCTTAAAATGCAGTCTGTTCTGATCAAAAGATCAACCCTTCCTGGATTTTCAACAGCTATTGTAACTGTTTTTCATAGAAACCAACTTTAATTGTAACACTGTTCTGCTACACCCTATTGTCTGTGTCCTTCCGAATTGTCAGTTATCTAAATGAAGAAATAAAAGCTCAAAAGCACATTGTTGTAATCGATTTCTACGTTTCAATCATCTTATCAGAAACAAGATTATGAATTTCATCTGTTGAGGAACAAAAATAAAATACTTTCCTTTAAAAGAAAAAAGAAAAAAAGAAAAAAATAAAGATAAAAATCCATTACCGTTTCACTTGTGTTTTTTAAGGCAAAAGCTTGAGGCTGTCATTCCAGTCCTCTACAATAGTTTTGGAAATATGCATAATATTCCAGTGAGTATATTGATTATAAGGAAAAAAACTTTTTTTTAATATTCTAATGAGATTGTGTTTCCTGCATATATAAATCTAGTGTCCCCCAACTAGGATAGCACTTGCCATGTCAGTGTCACCTCCCATCCTGAATTTTCCCCACACTTTCCAACCAGTGTTTGACTGGTAAGTTCAGCATGTGGTGTCCCCCTCCAGACCCAGGACCATCAAGTGTAAGGATTTGTCCCAGTACCTTGTCCCCAGGTAAACATGGGGACATGAGGTCTGAGGGTTGAGAAGCTGCTGGTCGAGAGGCCATTAATTGCTCCCTGCCATGCTGCCAGCCCTTTCCCCGTTGTCCACTTCTTCCTTTGCTGTTCACCATTGCCAAAGAGGAGGAACATCCATTCTCCTGAAGGGAAATAACTTTTCTCTGCTTCAGAGATGGATGTGCCCACAGCCAGCAGCCAGTCCCTTTCTGTCCAGGTACTGACACTTCTGCTCTGCTCTGGTTTCTCTCTGATGTCTGGCCACAGCTATGGAAACCAATCTATGGGAGGGCAGCTAGGGGGACATGGACAACAGGCAGGAGCACCTCAGCCAGAGGCAAGCCTTGGACCAACTCTATTTGGCATCTACAGAGTGATTTCTAACAACAAAATCCCTTACCAATAGGAAGAAGGCACCAGAGCGACCTAATGGGGCTCTGGGACAACATGGCCAAGTCGTTGGTGACTAGTGTAAAACACCAGTACCAAGCAGAAGACAAAATATTAGGGGAGGGAGTGGAAAGGGGCATTGTAGGAGGCCCCGGAAGAGTGTGCAGAGGCACGTGTGCTGATGCAGCCAGAGTGCTGCCAGGGTAAGCGCCGATGGCATGGCCCTTTGCAATGGACCCAAGCAATGAACTGTGTCCATGCAGCTCCTGAAAGTCATCCCCAGGCACTGGCAGAGTCTGGCCCAGCCTGGTTTGTGCCTGGACTCCTGCTGAGTGTGTGCATAAGGCCTGGACCATCAAGTGAGGCTTTGGCTGGTGCTGGGTCCTTCTTTGGGGGCTGCTGGTGGTAGCTTTTGGTGCCTGTCCCTGGAGCTGTCACCTGCCTGATTTGGGCAGCCAGGCACCTCAGGGTGTGCTTGCAGTAGCATAATACAATGGACCAGCAGGAAACCAGTCTGCCCACTCCAGGGAGGCCTGTCCAGCCCATCAAGTTCTCAGTATGAGTGGAAGATGACTTCAGAGTACAACAAAATGCCTGCCACAGAGCCATCAGCTGCTGGCAGCCAGTCAGGAATTGCTCCCAGACACCCAGGCATCTGCAGCCCTCATCGCCCCATGGCATCCCCACCATCTTCTACACAGCACACACCATTCCTGCCTGAGCAGGGGACTGTAGGGACACTGCCCAAGGTTACAGCAGCTGACCTCCAGCACAACATCTGGGCAGCCCTTTTCCAGGGCCACCCTGATATCCTCAAGCCAGTGATGCAACAGGAGCTCCAGGAGGTCTATGAAGCCAAGTAATAGTTCACCTTTGGATCCGGGATATATGTATTTCTTATGCCAGCCAGTTAAGGCTAATGTTCTTTAAAAAGCTCTTGTAAAATTTCTGCAAGCACTGAAGAGAGAATTACTGTCTCAACAATCCCTGTAGGGATGGACTTCTGAGAAGTGATACCTTTAGGCCAAGAGAAAGGACTTGTGGCTTTGCACTTCCATGAAGGTAAAGGACAAAGATGTTGTTCTCAAATATGTGGCACACAGGCCTGTGAAAGAAATAATTTTACAACACAGAGGCAAGTTGGAACACAAAGGCCAGCTGGAGTGAGAACAACCAAAGCAAAGTATTCTGTGCCCCAGAATAAGGACTTGGCTTCATGGATGGTAAAGCATATATCCTGTTGCTGTTATGAGCATACTGGAAGCTGCAAAGTAACTGCATCCATCTTTGGCCTATGTGCATCACAAATCTCTTCGAAGCTGGTGGGGTTTTTATGCCAGCTAAATGAAAAGAATTATTTGACTTCCCAGCTAGAAACAACAGAAATAAAAGAGACACTGGAGCCCCTGCATCCAGCACACAGCTAACACAGTTAAAGACATTATCACCTGCAAATATTCACCCTGCTCCTCTGCTAGAGATTATGCACACTATTCTTCCAGAAAAGAAAATGTGTTGTTTAAAAGATCAGTGCCACAGTTTTCTATTACAGTTAAATCCATGTTATGGAAGCAGTATATTGGATTTCTTAAATGTCTCTTTCAGTGACAGCTTGCATTCTTGTGGGGACATCTCAAAACTCAGCCAGACCTTTCTTATTCATAACTGAAATACAGTTATACCGGCGGTTCTTCTTTGTTGGTGCTTTGCTTTATAATTCACATCTTTCCTGTCTTTGATTGGTTTCATTGTTGTTGTGTCCTCCCTGAATGAACTTTACAGGAAAATTATGAAGCAATACTCTTCTTGTTTGTACATTTTTAGGATAAACATACTCTACATCAAATGAAGGCACTAACAGTCTTTATAGTCTCTTTGAGCTCTTAACAGAATTCTCTTTTCTCCTAGATGTGAGGCTGGCTTTCCTCAAGACAGGCCATGTGAAACTCCTTTTCTAGAAAGAACCTACCAAAACCTGTCTTAGGTGAACCTGGTTGAGCAGGGGGGTTGGACTAGACAGTATCTCTCTGGGAGAACCACTCAAGCTCATCTATATTGTTTTAATACAGGACTAACTTGCCTCAATTTAACTTTTACACTTCTTTGGCTTCAGGGAAATGCTTGTAGTTCACTGGCTCAGAATCAGGAAATCAGCCTCCCTTTTGAGAGATCACTAGTATTTGTCTTGGTTTTTTTTTTTTTATGAGAAGGTACTCGCTTTTGATAAGAAGAGCATCATGCTGCACCCTGAATGCATCTTAGCTGCAGTATACAGAAAATAACACTTTAGCCCTTCTCAGGATGCTGTAACATGTGGCAAGGCAATTCGCAATGACTGTACTGCATTCACCCTCTCTATATGATTTAGGAGAGAAGCAACTATGGACCACTTCTCAGCATTATGTGAGTTTCATCAGCAGTGTTAATCTGTGTCATTGCCATGTCTCCCACCACTATCCTTCCTCCATCCCAAACTCCTTCCTAGTACTCATTTGTGTGAGCCAAACTCCTGCTTTCTGTTTCCTTCTGTTACTTTGGTGCACTCCCATCACCTAGTGCAAGTCAGCCTTTGCCAATAGCAGTCTCACTTCCTGTCACACTGATTGCTTTCTGCAACTTTATGCAGTTTTATCCTTGACTTTATTGTGCCTGTGTGTTGTGTTTCAAGAGAAAGTGATTTTTATATTTAGAAATTCATTAATATTCAGAGTCTGTGTACTGTACAACCTGCTTATTAAATAATGAGCACATAGCTCACAGAACTCCCACTCGCTCTCGTGCATTAGTAAGAGCTGATTGTGGCAAGCATTAGTAAATTTAATAAAATTGTTATTACATATTCACCACATATGCCTTTGAAGCCTGTACATGTTGTGCCATGAATGCATAATTAGCATAGGGAACACAGACCAGAATTCCACAAGCCTCTCTTTGGGACTTTATGACACCATTGACTAAGAAAAAGTTCACTTATCTCCAGTCAGCAAGAAATTCAATTGTATGAATGTAAAATTTAAGTATATACAACATACAAGGCCTGAGTGTAATTGTAACTGTAAGATTTAGTTGCTGCCTAGAACTAACGTTTGTACACAACAATTTAAATGTTACCAGACAATACCAAATTTTGAAATTAAATTCAGCTACTTATGAAAACTGTGAGTGATATAAATTGAATCTGGAAACAATATTTACTTATATGGGTCTCATTCATAAAAAGGGCTGGACAGAAATTTCAGCTCAAAATCTTGCTAAAGCTTTGACTGTGAGTAGCACCCAGTCTAGAAGTCTCGATCACATTCTTACCACCAGAATGATTAGGTTCCTGTACACTGTAGTCATTTGGAATAAATTCCAGGTAGATTTTAGAAAGGATTGGATATGGAGAGAAAAGCCCTCAAATTATGTTGTCATTTTTCCATGCTTGCACCAGATAGCAACAGAAAAAAGGGGCAAAAAAAGAAATAAGATCCAAGACAGGCTGTTTTTTACAGTGCTATTATTGAACCAGTGTAAGATCATCTTTATTTACCTGAACAGTCCTTACAAGAGTCACTCATTACTGGTTTCTCCTCTCACTGGCCAGCACTATCCTATTTCAGTACACAGAACTATAGCCACAAGCAACACTTTAAAACCTCATTAGTTTAGGATAGTACCTTAGTCTTTAATGCAGTGAATGTGAATACCTTAAGGTTCAGTGCTTACAGTTTTGTGGCTGAAAAGCACACCACTTTCTCAGCTTTCTCCACCAGGCAGTTACCTGTTGTCCATGCATAACACCGGCACTGCTTGGCTGGACACGTAACTTTTAACCTGCTTTTAAATTAGGATAGTTTTAAACTAACAAATAAAAGTTATTTGTGCTGCTTCAGCTACTGAAATATCTACTGCTGTTAGATTGTCCCCCCTGAAAACAATGAGAAGATGGTCACCGGGCTGCAGAGAGGGTGGTACATCCATTTGCTTGTCCAACGTGCCTGGCTTCTTAAGAAGTTGCAGGGCACTTTTAGTTTCCCTGGACTGTAAAACAACCAGCACCTCCAAATCAAGGTCACAGACCAAAAGACAGCAGGTCTTCACCCATCTGCCCCCCTGTACCACCCCAGCAGCTCCCAGGGCTCTGCTTTTTTATGTAAGGCACAGCATTCTTCCAAACACTTCATGGCATTGCTGCTTTGCCAGAAGTCTGTCATGGCCTTGTGGGCACTAAGACCATAAATGTATCTAAATGTCAGATGAATCAGACTGTTGGTAATACAATCATACCTCTGATTTTTTAGAGTATTGATGGGGTTTTTTGGTTTGTTTGGTTTGACTTCTGGAGGTTGCTTTGATGGCAAAAGAAATTAAGAAGGTGCTGCTTCTGACAGCATCCCCTTCAGAATAAATTTGTAGTGGAGGTTAGGGGAGGGTGAAGCAATGGAGCCTGCCAAGGAATTTACACATCAAGACATACCACTGAAAATATGAAAATGCCAGCTTGATTGTCATCCCCTCTTTCCTACAGTGTCATATGTAGTGAATGTGGGACTCTATTAACATGCATTTGAGAGGCTACATCATGCTGTCTTGGCACAAGTGTTTGGGTATGGAACTAACTAATTGAGCTGTTGTTTCTGTCTTCTCTGTGCAAGGACTTTGAGACGTCTTGCTGTTTTTCTTTCCTTTGTGCCCTCTATTTTCCTGCAAACAAGCAAACAGAAGACAGAGAGGCAGAAAATATTAGAGATAGATCCTGCATAAGCATGGTAATTTATGAAATACACAATCAGATTTTGCCAGAGCAGCCTAAGAAATAAAATGAGTTCCAGAAGGGAAATAAAACAATAGCAACAAAACCCTCTCCCACACTCCCATACCCCTGGCAGATCACACTGTAGGGCAGCATGTTATCTGTTTATTACTGCACCCAGATTAGCAGAACAAGTGGTTTAGCTACAAGAGAGCAAAAAAGGACTTGAGAAGACTCTTGAGTTTATCTCAGAGGCTTAAATCTAATCATCTATCTCTCTTCAGCTGTGCAATGCTTAGCAAGAATTCAGCTGCTCAGGCAGGTTTTTAATTGCAATACTGACAGGAAAGACTCCCAAAAGTCTAAACATGTATCCAAGCAATTTCTTTTACTATAGGTGGTTTTATTTCCATAATACCTACATTATTATGACTATCTGACAGTTTACTGCATCCTTTCCCATCCAAGGTGATTCATCTCATTTTCAAAATTTACTGGAAGCACCCACTCAGCCCCTGACAGGGTGACCATCCCATCCATTCCCAGGTTTGACCTGTGGTAGCTGACAGATGCAGACATGAGCCATAGGCCTGCAGTTTCCTGGCACACAGCTGCTCCTGCCCCATTACTGCAAATCTGAAGCTTCGAGGCTGGTGTTAAGTCACTCCCAACCAAGCGGCAAAGGTCTAGAGTGCATCTGAGCCCTCAGAGGGCTCTTGCTAAAAGACTTAAAATACTCTCATGTTAAAGGGCACTCCTTTACTGTAAGTAGATTGAATCATCTTCCTTTCATTTCTTAATCTGCAGATTTTATAAGTATCAGTAACTGTGTTGTCTGTTTTGGATGCTATGAATCAATGCTTGCATTTCTATTTTTGCCTTAATCCATCTTGTGCTAGGTGTGATCTAAGGTTTCTGGATATCTGCCCATCTACCTGACACACAATATTGTGAACCTGCAAACTATGGCCCTGAGGTAAAGAGCTGCACCCAGGAGAGGCAGTGGCAACTTCCATGACTACTGGTAATGCTGAAGGCCCATTAGCATGCAGTAAGGTGCCAGGGTGCTGAGCTGACACTGGGGGATTACAACAAGTTTATCAAAATCAACTCCTTGCTTGTTCTTCTATCTCGTCATAGTTGCCTAGGTCCAAAGAGATGAGAAACACAGGGATTTGCTGTAGAAACTTTACTGACATAAGTTATTGCTGCCATAGATCACTGTGTGAAGATGCTAGATATTATTAGAATATGGGGAACTGAAGAGTGGTAGGATGCCTCTGCCTACAGAGAGCTCTTCTAGCATGTTGTGACATACTATCTCCTATCTACAGTGTGTATGTAGACAAATTTTGATGCCCATATTTTTCTTTCAGCAAGCTCAGGCTGCAGGATGGGACTAGGATGGTTGAGACAGATTTTACGCAGAGTGTAAACCACAAGGAGTGATTTCCACTCATTACTGAGTGGCCGTTTTCACCTTGAAAGAGCAGCAGTAGGAAATCCAAGTTGTGTCTGACTTGATCAGCCTGAAAACCAGAATAGCTTCTGTCAACATTTTGCTGCTCACTCTTGTTGCTGCCCTCTCATATGAATGAGTACAGCATTTAACACATGCATGCATGCTATTTTTTTCCACCTGACTTTACATTAATACATAGCCTATATATTGGACAACACGTTATAAAGAACTGTACATGTAGGGAAGTGAGAGGATCCAGAGATTTTCCCCTCACTTCTAGTTAACTTTTTTTAAGTTATAGTGACATAAATCAGAATTAAATAAGCCTGTGCTCCATATCTCTGAGTCCTATTTTCTAGTCTCCTCTGAGGAGAGAAATTCACTTCATGTTTTGGTTAGTCTGTATAACAGTATTGTCAGGCTTGTTATTCTTCTAAATAGGGTCCAAGTCTCTGTCATAGTATTTCCTAACGCACAATCACATCAATACATTTGACATCATGTTTAGTCTGATGTCCTTTCCAAAGAATAAGATTTATTTTTTCCAGTCTGCTGTGGACATTTTGTGGGTGAAGATTTCACTGTCTAAGCAACAGATTTTCTCCCTTCACCCAACATTCAATATTTCCAGCAGCAGCAGTGCAGGTAGAAAATTGTACAGAGATTTTCTAAATGCAGCTATTAACAATATCATCATACTGAACGCTATACCTGATAATGAGGAAAAAAAAAAGATCTTAGAAAAAAGCTTATTTAGTAAGTTGAGTAAAAGTATTGGGATTTTTATTAATCCTTCCTAAATTTAGTAACTGTAAAAAAAGAAATCTTAATGTTACATATAATTCCTAGAATATATTCCCTTCGGCAGTGAAAAATAGGACAAATATGTTTCTGAAAAAAAAAAACTGTTTGTAAGCCAGAGCAGTTATTTCATGGTCCACAGCTGCTGTAGAACAGCCAGAAATATATTTTTCAGTATGCCAAACAACTTTTCCACTGAAATAAAACACATCCTGGAGTGTATTTATGATTGCTTGCGTTCTGGCTACCCCAACTCTGTGGAAAATTACATCAGTCCTGTTAAACTTCAACCCTGACTTACTTTCCCACAAGCCAAGTTTCTGGTGTCTGTCACTTATCAATTATACAAGGTTAACATTTTTTAATATGACCTGTGGGAAAAGTGTAATTTTTTTCCTACTTCCATAGCTCAAAAAAGTAAGAAGAAGAGTTAATCCCTTATGGCTGAGAAGAATGATGAAGCTGAAAGATTTTTTTGTCTGAGATCATCATGAGTAATGTTAAAAGAGGGTTGCACTCAGAATTGAAACATTAGCTCTATTGTGGCATCTGCAAGCCCAGGCTTCTAAGTATATAGACAAAGGCACAGTCAGTACATATGCGCATGAAATCATTTGAACATTACCAAGATATTTTCCTTGTTAAAACAAGGAAATGGTGCATAGCACTTGTTCCTCTCCAGCAGTCTGATGACGCTTTATCTTTCTTTTTATTGTATTTTTTAGGAATATAAACAAAAAGAAGGCATTCTTAGCTAAGTAGCTCACGTTAAGCTCCCAGGAGGTGATAGGAGACTTTACATTTTACTCAAGAAATAACCAGCAATTTCAAACAGAAATGTCTGTCAGGGACCAAAGTCCGGCTCTGTGGATTTCTGTGTAAACCATGTTTCTGCCCCACTGCCAAGTGAACCACATTGTCATGAAAGAGTCAAAAATTAAATAAAGCCTTGCACGCCTCTGAAATGTTAAAATCTGTAATTTTATACATTGTAGATATAAAAATAAAATTAAAATGTTAATTTTTTAAGACCCCACCCTGAAGATTCTCTCTTAAAATTAATAGATGTCGACACCCTGCCCCGTGAGCAACACTGGCAGCGTAGGCAGGATGTTGCCAACCTTCCATGTAAGGTACAATTCTCTCAAATCACACTACCATTGGTGGAACCAAGGAGTGGCATGACTTTTGCCTGCATTCAAAAGGCATTTGAACTATTGGCTGCTGCTGCCAGATGACCCAGACCTCAGGCATCCCTGGCAGTCTGACAGAGCTATGGCATCACTTATGTTGAGGGCCAGGCAACTGAAGATGGGGATGAAGGCCCAACCAGGGGGTTGGCTAGGGAGAGACGGTCACCCCTACCTATCAAGATCGACTGTACAAAGAAAAAAAGAAGGGTAATTGTTATGGGCGATTCCCTTCTGAAGGGAACGGAGGGCCCGATATGCCGCCCAGACCCATCCCATACAGAAGTCTGCTGCCTCCCTGGGGCCCGGGATCAGGGACATTGCCAAGAGACTCCCTGGTCTGGTACGACCCTCTGACTACTATCCGCTCTTGATTATACAGGCAGGCAGCGATGAATTGCCAGAGAGAAGCCCCAAATTGATCAAAAGGGATTTCAGGGCACTAGGGAAAATGGTTGAAGGATCAGGAGCGCAGGTAGTGCTCTCCTCGATCCCATTAGTGTCAGGAGGGAACACAGAAAGGAATAGGAAAGCTAGAGTGGTTAACGTGTGGCTCAAAGGTTGGTGCCATCGGAAGGGCTTGGGCTTCTTTGACCATGGAGAGGTTTTCATGGCACCGGGCCTGTCGAGAACAGATGGTGCACAGCTCTCTCGGAACGGAAATAGGATCCTTGCTCAGGAACTGGCGGGGCTTGTAGAGAGGGCTTTAAACTAGGCCTGAAGGGGGAAGGGGATATAAACAGGCTCACTAGAGAGGAGCCTGGGGGGGTCACCCCATTGCTGGGGGGGAAACCGACAGCCCAGCTCAAGTGCATCTACACTAACGCACGCAGCATGGGCAACAAACGGGAGGAGCTGGAAGCCATTGTAAGGCAGGATGGTTATGATGTAGTCGCCATCACAGAAACGTGGTGGGATGCCTCCCATGACTGGAGTGCTGCGATGGATGGCTACAAACTCTTCAGAAGGGACAGGCAAGGAAGGAGAGGCGGTGGGGTGGCTCTGTATGTTTAGGGAGTGTTTAGATTGTACAGAGCTTGACGCTTGTGGTGAGGCAGAATGCTTATGGGTGAGGATGAGGGGAAAGGCCAACAAGAAAGATATCCTGTTGGGAGTCTGTTACAGACCACCCGACCAGGATGAGGACGTTGACGAAGAATTCTACAAGCGGCTGGCAGGAGTCTCTCAGTCACGAGCTCTTTTTCTTGTGGGGGACTTCAACTTCCCAGACATCTGCTGGAAATACAATACAGCGGAAAGGAAACAGTCCAGAAGGTTCCTGCAGTGTGTGGAAGATAACTTCCTGACACAGCTGGTAAGTGAGCCTACCAGGGGAAGTGCCCTGCTTGACCTCCTGTTCACTAACAGAGAAGGACTGGTGGGAGAGGTGGTGGCTGGAAACCATCTAGGCCTTAGTGATCATGAAATGGTAGAGTTTTCGATCTTTGGTGAGGTAAGGAAGGGGGTCAGCAAGACTGCCACCATGGATTTCCGGAGGGCAGACTTTGACCTGCTCAGAACGCTGGTTGGGAGAGTCCCTTGGGAGATAGTCCTGAAGGGCAAAGGGGTCCAGGAAGGCTGGGTGTTTTTCAAGGAAGAAGTCTTAAAGGCACAGGAGCAGGCTGTCCCCATGTGCCGTAAGACGAATCGGCGGGGAAGACGACCAGCCTGGCTGGACAGAGGACTACTAGTGCGACTAAGGGAAAAAAGGAGAGCTTACCAGCTCTGGAAGAAGGGGCAGGCAACCCAGGAAGAGTACAGGGATCTTGTCAGGTCATGCAGAGAGGAGATTAGAAAGGCAAAAGCCCAGCTGGAATTTAACCTGGCCACTGTTATAAGGGATAATAAGAAGAGTTTTTATAAATATGTTAACAGCAAAAAGAGAGCCAGGGAGAACCTCCATCCACTAGTGGATGCAAGGGGGAACATTGCCACTAAGGATGAGGAAAAGGCTGAGATACTCAACGCCTTCTTTGCCTCGGTCTTTAATGGCCCGACAAGTTATCCCCAGGGTACCCAGCCTCCTGAGCTGGAAGATGGGGACAGAGAGTGGAATGGACCCCCCTTAATACAGGAGGAAGCAGTCTTTGACCTGCTATGCCACCTGGACATCCACAAGTCTATGGGGCCGGATGGGATCCACCCAAGAGTGCTGAAGGAGTTGGCAGAGGAGCTTGCCAAGCCACTCTCCATGATTTGTCAGCAGTCCTGGATAACAGGGGAGGTCCCAGATGACTGGAGGTTGGCAAATGTGACGCCTATCTTCAAGAAGGGCCGGAAGGAGGATCCGGGGAACTACAGACCAGTCAGCCTAACCTCGGTACCGGGGAAGATTATGGAGCGGTTTATCTTGAGTGTGCTCACCAGGCACGTGGAGGACAATCAGGGGATCAGGCCCAGTCAGCATGGGTTCACGAAAGGCAAGTCTTGCCTAACCAACCTGATTTCCTTCTATGACCAGGTGACCCGCCTGGTAGATGAGGGAAAGGCTGTGGATGTTGTCTACCTGGACTTCAGCAAAGCCTTCGACACAGTCTCCCATAGCATTCTCGTGGAGAAGCTGGCAGTTCATGGCCTAGATGGATGTACTCTTCACTGGGTTAAAAACTGGCTGGGTGGCCGAGCCCAGAGAGTCGTGGTGAATGGAGCTAAATCCAGTTGGCGGCCAGTCACAAGCGGTGTCCCCCAGGGCTCAGTTCTAGGGCCGGTCTTGTTTAATATCTTTATCAATGACCTGGACGAGGGGATTGAGTGTGCCCTCAGTAAATTTGCAGATGACACCAAACTGGGTGGTAGTGTTGATCTGCTGGAGGGGAGGAGGGCTCTGCAGAGGGACCTGGACAGGCTGGATCGATGGGCCGAGGCCAACTGTATGAGGTTCAACAAGGCCAAGTGCCGGGTCCTGCACTTTGGTCACAAC
The DNA here is from genome assembly GCA_034008185.1 of Gorsachius magnificus. Taxonomy (NCBI): domain Eukaryota; kingdom Metazoa; phylum Chordata; class Aves; order Pelecaniformes; family Ardeidae; genus Gorsachius; species Gorsachius magnificus. The sequence continues at coordinate 26,206,910 of CM067109.1, read as the reverse complement.
AACCCCATGCAGCGCTACAGGCTTGGCGAAGAGTGGCTGGAAAGCTGCCTGGTGGAAAAAGACCTGGGGGTACTGATTGACAGCCGCCTGAATATGAGCCAGCAGTGTGCCCAGGTGGCCAAGAAGGCCAATGGCATCCTGGCTTGTATCAGGAATAGTGTGGCCAGCAGGAGCAGGGAAGTGATCGTGCCCCTGTACTCGGTGCTGGTGAGGCCGCACCTCGAATACTGTGTTCAGTTTTGGGCCCCTCACTACAAGAAAGATGTTGCCTTGCTGGAACAGGTCCAGAGGAGAGCAACCAAGCTGTTGAGGGGTCTGGAACACAAGTCATATGAGGAACGGCTGAGGGAACTGGGGTTGTTTAGTCTGGAGAAGAGGAGGCTGAGGGGAGACCTGATCGCCCTCTACAACTACCTGAAAGGAGGCTGTAGTGAGGTGGGGGTCGGCCTCTTCTCCCTGGTAACAGATGATAGGACGAGGGGGAATGGCTTGAAGCTGCGCCAGGGCAGGTTTAGGCTAGACATTAGGAAAAACTTCTTCACCGAGAGGGTTGTCAGGCTCTGGAATGGGCTGTCCAGGGAGGTGGTGGAGTCCTCATCCCTTGAGGTCTTTAAAAGAAGGATAGATGAGGTGCTCAGGGACATGGTTTAGTGGTGGGATGGCAGGGTTAGGTTAACGGTTGGACTCGATGATCTTAAAGGTCTTTTCCAACCGAGGTGATTCTATGATTCTATGATTCTATGATCCTGTGTTTGCTAACGGTGATTGGGCGAGTCGCTGCATGGGAGTATTATTGCTCATCTTTCCTATTGCCTCATTAAAGCTCTCTATTATGACATCTTGTCAGACTCCATTGCACTCCACAGGCACATAACAAATAACCCAGCTATAACAGAGGTATGGATCTGTTAGACCAGTGCTCAGTGCAGACCTGTTTGCCATCAGTCAGCTCCATGAATATCAGGGTACACAGAGGTGGGGAATTACATTGGGAACAACCTTCCCAATTGCTGTATAATTCAATGGCTCCTATGATCATTTCTCTCCTGAGGCTCCATCAAAAACACCACCACCCTCCCTAGGGATCCAAGCTGATCTCTCGCCTGACTGCTGCTCAAAATTGTATTATCTGGAGTCTAAAGAAGAAGCAAGCAGGGTTGTTCATAAATATTAGCCTGAATTGAAAACTATAAAATCAGCTAATTGACTAGAAACAAGATTCAGAGCCAAAGAGCTGAAATACCCACAGCAAGAGCCAGAGAGGGAGAGAAGGGCAGTGTTCATCACCAAGTGTTTTCCAGAAAATTGCCTAAGAAAGGCCTGATGCACTGTTTGAAGCTTCCCATGGTTTCAGCTGGGGCCAACGCACAGCACTTCTCACAGCAAGTATTGTGTTCCCTACTGCATAACAGCAGTAGCAGGCATAAAGACAGGTCTCCATGCTCCCATCAAGCTAGGCTCCTGAGTCCCACCCTGTTGATTTCTGTATTGCATCTTGAGGCTACTTTTTAAGTTTAACTAAAAATGATTGCTTTTGAAGTGAGCTCTGACTTAATAGTCTGTTTAGGCACTAGTGGAGCACAGGGAAAACCAGAAAATTCTATGGTGGGGAGGACAGAATAGCCAGTGCAGGACTTCAAGGGAAAACACCCCCAAGAGCTCCTATGGGCTTCTGCTGAAATGCAGAAAAGAGTGCCAGATGTTGGGAGGAAAAAAGTCACAGCTACTTCTCGCTGGAAGAAATAGTCTAGACTCTTTTAAGAGTAGCAAAATCTGGAGGACACCTGGATTTGATATGATTTCTAGCTCTGAAGGTACCACTGATTTTCCCTCTGACCCTTTCACTTGAAGTGAAGAATTCAAAATTATGCCGAAATATGCAGTGTATGCACAGTGACACTATTATTCTCCTCTAGCAAGTAATTTACCTTTAAAGTTGATCAGAGTACACATTAGTTGCATTCATCCTGAGTGGGACAGATTGTGTTCACCTCCCCAGCTCACATAACAGCCATTCCTCACAGCAGCTTGGGTGGTGTTCAGAGGGTCCAATCCAAGAGCCAGAGGTTGGAGGTTAATCACTGCAAATTTTTTTTAAAACCTCAGATGTGATTTCTTTAAGCAGCAGCGAAGGCCCTGGTGTAGTTGCAGGTAAGATGGTTTGCTTGGTGGGTCTTCTCCCAGTGTAACAGAGAGGAGGGCTGAGAAAGAGTCAGGGGGCATGTTAAAGCAAACCTGCTCAGAGAAGGGCTAGGACTTAATGGAGTGTCTGAGCAGAGACTTCTCTATACAGCTCCAGAGTGCAAAAAAATGCAGAATGCTAATTTATCCCCAAATGCAGCCTGAGAAAATATAAGTCAAAAAAGGGGATTTCAGTAAAAGAATAAGCACAACCTATTCCATGAAGTCCAGACCACTGTCAGGCTTTCTCACAGCATGTCGTAGAAGAGGTATGGACTTATGGCTGATATAAATCCACAGAACTTCATCAAAATCAGTAGGGTTCCTCTAATTTAAACCAGCTGAGGATCGTGTCTTAAATCTCTTAGTCATAACAGCATGCTGTAAGCCAAGAGAAAATTAGTAGAGGAAATAACACACAAAATTGGTGCTGTGCTGATTTTCTGTGATAAACAACTTATCATAAATATTTAAAATCCATTATAACTTTTTATTTATTCTTAAATACAGTATGCTAATTTTGTAATGCTAAAATCATTCAGTCCACTTATTTGCATAATTGCTGTACTGCAGTTTGGTAAAAGTTTTGATTCAAGATATTTATAAGTGATAACATGATTGTGTGTTCAGTTGAATTAAGAAAAAAACCACACACAAAAAAACCTTTCAACGCAAAATGCATTATAATAACTAACATAGATAAGAGGAAAGAAAAATTGCAATTTGTTTGAGGGCACAGAAAAGCTTTCCATAAATTAAAAGAGTCTGCTGGGTGCTAAGACATCATAATAGTCTGAGCAAATGTTGAGTGAGATGCTCTGGGTAGAATGAATAGTGTTGCAGCAATTAAAGTATTAACTGGTGGTTAACTGTAATTGGCAGCAATTCAGCAAAAGTGATTTTTCCTAGAGATGGGAATAATGGCATCAGCTAGAAAAAAAAAAATGTAATCTGGGAAAATATATGAGTGCTGCATATCTTCTGTCTATTTTATGTGTTAAGTGTATCCTCCTACATAGTTACACCCTGTCCCAGGTCTGTGTACGTAGCACCTCCAAACTTCTGGGCTCTTAGAGGAAGCAAGCTGCAAACACAAGCACCTAACAGCCAGTTGGGCAGAATCAGATGAAGCAATGGTTCATAGCCTGCTATGTAACAGGCTTTATCAGAGCTTTGTCATTCCATGTTCCCATGCATACAAATGAATTGTAAACCAAATGGGAGAACTGAGTCCACAACTGGGTCTAACTCAGAGCATAGAATCCCTAGCCCCATCTTTCCAAGGGTTGGAGGCAGCTCAGCCCTGGAGGAGCACAGGCACCAGCCCATTTCTGCAGGCTTTACAGGCCTGCCAGTGGAAACACACCATGTCCAACACTACCAGGAGCCAACATTGCAGGGTGCCCATTTGAGCCCTGCTTAGAACTTTTTACTGTATAATCGAATAGTTCAGAATGGCACAGAATAGAGATGAGGAGGAGAAAAAGCAATTCTTTCAGAGGTTTATTTGGAAAAGCTTATTTTAAAAATCTCCCTGAACACCTTTCCACCTGCACCATATATCAGATAATAGCAAGGTGACCCATGAAGAAACAGAATGGAGTGGAAGTGCTGGTGCTCAAAAATCACACTGAAAGATGAGTAGAATATGAAAAGAGGACTGTACAAAATATCCTTGGGAGAAATTTCATGGAAAATTTTCATGAAAAGAGGAGAAGACTGCTAGACTGGAGGCCCCCAAAATCTAAAATAAGGTTTTTTCACACATTGTGGGGAAAAGTATGCTTTCTGCAGATGGTTGGAAGAATTCATCATCTTTTTTGCATAAAATCTCAACATTTATCAGGATATGAGATAGCTTTGACATTCCACTATGTTTAAGGTTAGCACAGATGAGACCAAGCAAAAAAACAAAAAGCTCTCAGTATTTAATTGGAGGCTCTCCTAAACACACAGTTAGGTGTTGCAGAAGATAACGTGAGGTGAAGAAGGAGTGATGGGAAGTTGAAGCCTTCATGGTGAATGTCTTCCAGGGGAGAAGAGCATCTCTTGCTGAACATGAAGGAAGAGCAGAACTTGAAATAATGTCAGAGATTTTCACAAGCAGAAATGAGACATCTCTACTTTCAAAGGGCAGTACCAGGCAGTAATTATGTCCCTGCAACTGCAGTATCTAATGCACAGGAAGCAGATTCTGAGAGACCTGTAATGGTCTGGACAGCCGTGATGGGGTTGGAGATGTGCAGGCCTATTCTGCAGTCTGGCGGTCAAGACCACATTGTGTCCAGCATTAGCAGGGATGGCCACAGTTGGAAAGACATGTAGCACAGAGATAATTGGGGAACTATGACAGATACAGGTCTCTAGTGTATAGTATAGCGCTTAAGAGCATGCCTAATTCCAAACCCAAATTAAATCCATACCTATTTGCCAGCGCTTTCAAGAGTGTCTTGCTTAGGCTTCAGTTTGAAACATGATCAAAAAAACAATGGTGCATATCTATTGGGATGCACCTCACCCTTGAGAGGTAAAAAAGGAGTTTCTGTGTTCTCTCCCATTTAGCTAGACTATTACCTTTGAATTCACTCTTTCTTACATGTTTGTACAGCATCTGCAGCAGATGAACCTTGAACCTTGACAAATCCAGCACAAGTAGACAGGTATTATGACAAATGTGGTTATAACCTGCAAAGACTGTGTTTACAGATTGTGTAGGGGCAACAACACAAAACAAAACAACCAACCAGTGGTCTGTTGGTTTTAGCGCTACTATACACTTCGTAATTAAGCAAAGGTGTCATTTCAAAGTAATATTTAAACAGTCTAAAATCACACTGTGAAAGGAAGAGGATGGTGACAGCTGCGTAATCTGAGCTTTCTTTTCCTCACAGATACCAGCAACAACACTGACCTGCTGCGAGGAGCAGGGAATATGCTGCTTTTCAGAAACTTTAATTAGTGTTTGCCTGACCCACTTCTTGTGCTGAAAATGAATTACTGTTTTAATGTGTTTATTTTTAAACTAAATCCATAGCAGCTGGGATTCAATACTTAACTGAGGTACTAAAATCACATACCTAGAGTATCACACATCATAGGCACCTTCCCAGCGCAAAAGTCGTCACATAATCGCTCTTTAATTCCATTGTCTTTTGCACTACAGGAAAAGGAAGCTTTAAAACACAGGTGCAGTACCTGAGTACCCTGTCGACTGATGCAGAGAAGCAATGACAGTCCCAGACTGGTTGGACCCTCTCAGTTTTAGACTGGACTTCATATTATGTGGGATTTGTTGGCAGCTACAATCCCAGCAGCCATCAATGTTCTCTTTGTACAGGATCAAGAAAGCTTTCCATACCCAAGTCTTGCTTACTCCCTCCCTTTTTTTAAAGGATACTCGGAAATATAGAGAGTTTACAGAGAAACTGACAGCAACATGGAGGCTAGAAAGCAAGCTAGATGTTCTTGGGCTTTGTTTGCTTTACAAGCATTGGGTTCTTTTGTGCCTAGACTACTAATTCTGATTCTAATATTCTCGTTTTTCTATCAGCAGACACATTGCTTCTGGCATGACTTGTAGTGCTCACTTGAAGCAGTTTTTATCTGTTGTTGCCTGGTATAGTCGCTGGAAGCTGCTGTCACCTCACTTTGCTCAGTGGCACCTGGCAGAGGTCTCCATTTCTCAGTGAAGGGAAAACTCCTGGTTCTTCACAGTTGTCTTCTCACTTCTCACTCAATTATCCTCATTTGTTTTGAAGATGAAAAAATTCCTTGTCAAAATGTATGACTCCTGGATTTCAGTCTGAATTTATTTCTTTGAATGGTTAAGTCCCATATGAAACATATCAGTGGGGTCTCTAGTAAATTCCTGTCAGAAGCAAGTAAAAACAACTTATTCCAAATTTGTAAGTATTTTAGTTGAGCAAAGAACCATAATGCTACATCGAGGAAAAGATACGCTAGATCCAAATAACTGGTGTTTTGTGGGTGTCTTGCACAGCAGTTGTGGTGTAGAGTCTCAGAGCTGAGACTACCTCCTGCTTCTCTAGAGAAATAATGGATCTCTAAAACAACTAGCATCCATTGCACTAACTAATCATTCAGTGATATGAACATTACAGTTAGATAGAGGAGAACGTAATGTGGCAGATGTAGAAGTCAGCTGAAATGTCAGTCACATGACAACACAGAGACATTCACTGCCTCTGAATTCTGTTTGACAGAGGAAGTTGTTAAGAGAATACAGTATTTTTGAATTCCTGCATAAAAGTATTTATCTAACACTGCAAATGAAGGTAGATCAAATTCCTCTTCACCTGCCAACCAGAAAAATGTGTTGTTAAAACTTATGGGCCATCTACAGAAACACTCTTGGACAAGGGATTAAATGGAGTGAGGACAGCTGATGTCCTTTTTCCCATCTGAAGAGAGAGGGCCGGAGAAACAGTGGAACAAAGTCTGGTTTTAAAAGGAAAGCAGCTAAATAAATAAAGTTATATTTCAATGGTGAATAAGGGTACAATATAAAAAATGTGGAGTTTGGTTATGTTTTTGTTACATTCTTAGTTCTCCTACATTGCTTTCAGACAGTGTGGGAGTAGCCTGGAGAGGAAACAAACCTGCTTGCGGGACAGAGCCATGAAGCAGGGTAAATCAGGGAGAAGAGCTGCTGCATGTTTTTGAGGAGTTCTGGTGCATGCAGAGAAACTGCTGAGAGCAGGAGGGAGGAGGCAGTTCTCAGAGGAGAAGGAAAAGGCACTTTCTAGGCTGTGGGAGAGGCTGGGCAGTTTGCTGCAGGTCAGAAAGCCTCAGAGATGGCTGGGACCAAGCCTAAAAGAAAGACATTTCTTCTGAAGAGACACAGAGAGTTCGAGAAGAGGTGCATGTGAACCCCTTCTAGTTCTAGTCTGTCACACCACATCAGCAAGACTTTTATCCACTTAACAAGTTGAGAATCCTAGCTTACATTCTAATAATGCTGCTTCTACATAATAATATTTTCGTTTAAAAGCCTTTTGGTCTCCCTAGGGTTGCTCCATACAGGAGATAGCTGAGGCATAGCTGACTGAGAGTTTCAGCACTCTTGAACAGCTGTGACAAAAAGACAGATGGGTGGACAGGGTTGGATGTCAACGGGAGGGTCCATGTAAGGGTCATGTAGAAAAAGGGCCTTGGCTGCAGGAGGAAGAGCTGGAGCAGCTCCAGTAGGTGTTGACCTGCAGTCACTAGGATGGAGTCCAGTCCAATTCCATGGTGACTACCTGTCTTGGTGAAGCTCAGCCTGGTCTTACATGAAGTTTTCACAGCTGTGTTTATGAATAGCAGTGAGGTGTGATGGAGCACGGGGGTGGGGGTGTAGGGGGTGGGGCTAGTGGGATCCTCCATGGGTATTACAGTAGTTCATTACAGCCTAGTTTTCATCATCCTTTCTGGTATGGCTGGTGGTACTCCTATAAATCTACTATAGTAGGAAACACCAGTAATTTCAGTTTTGCACATTTGGGAGCATAAAATAAATTGTACCTTATCCACCTGCAACTGAGTGTAAGCCAAAGGATGGGGGCTTGATCATAGCACTCTCAAGGCTGAATGAACTATTTCTTTTTCCTCATTTGCAGATACATCCTACAATGTCCTGTGTAGTAAGCACAATTGTAAATCATGACTGATCTATGATTGTTTGTCTCCTGGAGGTGTGTGTCAACTGGGGTAACTTCTATTCTGATGAGAAAGTCTGCCTAGGCTCCTGGCAAAGCCAGTAGGTAAGCAATCTTCCAGCTTCCAGTGGGAAACACAAAACAACTGTGCCTGAGAAATCTGCTTCTGGAGCTTAATGAATAAACTCTTAAATTACTGTGCTTTGAGAATAGGGAAAACACTTTAAACCACACTTGGAAAATCCTTATACAGTTTCTATGTAAATATGAATCTGTGAACTTGTATTCTTTTGAGGGCAAGGTCTTTTGATCTGTGCAAAGAAAGATGTTGTGGTGCTCTCACTAAGCTTCATTTGTGGAGGCTCTGCGACTGCCACTTAATGGTGGCCAGAGAAAGCACTTTACTAGCTAAAGCAATAAACCTAGCCCTATTGTTGTCATTAAGGAAGACAGCAGTGAAGACATGACGTGGGAATGTCCTTAGAAACCCTCTTCTGGATGCACTAAACCAAAACTGGAGTATTGCACCAACCTCTGCAGTCCTCAGTACAAGGAAGACATGTGCCTTGGAGCAGGGTCACAGAAATGGTCAGAGGGCTGGAGCACCTCTCCTGTGAGGAAAGGCTCAGAGAGTTGGGGTTGTTCAGCCTGGAGAAGAGAAGGCTGTGGGGAGACCTTATTGCAGCCTTTCAGTACTTAAAGGGGGCTTATAAGAAAGATGGGGACAGACTGTTTCATAGGGCCTGTAGCAATAAGGCAAGGGGTAATGATTTTAAATAAAAGAGGATAGATTCCGACTACATATAAGGAAGAAATTTTTTATGATGTGGGTGGTGAAACACTGGAGGCTGTGGATGCCCCATCCCTGGAAACATTCAAGATCAGGATGGATGGGGCTCTGAGCAACCTGATCTAGGTAAAGTTGTCACTGCTCACCGCAGGGGATTTGAACTAGATGACATTTAAAGGTCCCTTCCAACCCAAACCATTCTATTATTCTATTATTAAATTAATCAGTTATCAAAGGGTTCAATTGCCCTGCAGAGCTGGCCTTCAAGTATCGTGAGGCACATGCCTCTATATTTACTGCTATTATGAAGAACTTCTGTAATGATTTCCTAGTTTGTTGTCTCAGAGCCTATGTTCATTCTTTGTAATCTGAGGAACTTCAGGTTATGAGAACTTCAAGACTGTGTTTTAATCTTTCTTGGATACTTCTTTTCCATTAAAAAGATCCTTCATCAATATTTGGGTAGTGAAAGCCATAACAATGATTCAGTGAAGCTACACCATAAATCCATGCGACTATTTTAAGCAGCTATTCTGTACAGCAGACTGCCCCACAGTTTTCAGGTCTTTGGGGTTTGGTTTGGTTTTGGTTTTGGTTTTTATTTTTTCTGAGAAGTACTTCTACTTTATTCTTACACTGAAGAAGAAACTTTTGCTTATGAAAAGGAGTGGCTCCTGAAGCTTCTCATGCTCTATGCTATGGTTTAAAGATACAAAACATGTTACTTGTCAAACAAGTTGCTCAAATTAGGTCTGACAGGTAGATAAGTCTGTCTTTTATTCTCTGTTGATTTCTGTAAGCCCTGTGTTTGGAAAGAAGATCCAGGGCAAACTGTGGCTGTATGAAGCAAAAGGCCTCAGCAGCCTTTCCCAGTAGTCACCAATATTAACATGAGTATGTGAGTAGAGCCCTTCAACTGATTGCTTTGTAAAAGGGGATAAACATTCTTTCTCTGTAACCACTCTAAAATCAGTAACTGCAGTTTATCTTGTCAAAGGAGATCTACAAAAAAAAATTCAGTCTCCTGTTTTCCCATGGTCTCCCTGTGCACCCTGCTGAGCTAGACTAACATGCAGGCATGTATGTGGGCACTGCCATGTAGTGTGGCAGCCAAGTGTCTTAGAAAGCAAGACCTGGAGAGTGAAGAGAGCAACTTGCCATGGAAAAGTTAAAAGCTTTCTTTTAAAACTTTTCTGTTACAGTCTTGTAAGGGGAACTCAGAAGGCATCAGATGTTTCATTTACACCCTTAACAACTCTTTGTGAAATAAGTCTGAAAACCTGTTAACCAAATAAAATTATAAACCCTCCTTATGTCATAAACACCACTCCGTATTCCCATGCAGGACCGACCTTGTTCTCGAAGTTAGAACAATCACTGAGTTGAAAAATAACATTCAGGTTTTAAAAATCTAAACCATTTCTGCAAAGATTTCAGAGAGAAGACTTTCTAGGCTGATTTCTTCTCTGCAATTGCAAAGATCATTGACCTTGCAGGCACTTCTAGGATGCTGAAATGCACCACAGGTGTTTAACCACTCATTAATTATAGTAATTTCAATCCTCTGAGCTATATGAGCGTGTTTTTCTTGAAAAAGGCTGTGCATTCTACTTTTGTAGAATTACATGCCCTGGTCATGCCATCCAATTGTGCTCCCCTTATGGTAGTCAATACCTTCTCAGATCTTCTTCCCTAAACTCTTATTCATATATTGAATACATGTATTATCTTCCTAACCTATATACTTACAGGGTTAGATCATCATCTGGTGTAAGTTAGCATCATGATTTCTTTGCATAGTGTCTGATGAGCTGATGTCTGGATTTCAAGGCCAGAGGAAGTTTCTCTGACCAATTTCTCTGACCTTACGAGTGGCATGGGCCGTAAGATTTTTCACAGGTTCTTGTACTCCAAGAGAAAGAAATAAGCCAAGTAGCTGTCTCGGTTTCTAACCACTTTAATTAAGAAAAGAATGAGTAAGATTTTGCTAGATTTAACGGTGATATTAATACATTAACCAATGGTCTGTACAGTGCAATGCATCCCTTTCTAAGAAAAATAGCTACTTTCCAAACTGTCACATGTGCCCACGCCTGTGATAACGTTGCTGCTTATATACCCAGACACTGTTGGCTGCTTATATGCCAAAGCTCTTTTAGTCATGGTCCAAACTAAACATGCCATTTTAATACTGTGTCACTGCACTCCCACAAAACATACTCCACTTTCTTCTCCAGATAATCCAGTTCTGCCTGCTGGCTGGAAACAAATCATTTTTAGGTACATGATATGTCACAGAGAAGATAAAATTGAACATAAATTAAATGTTTATCTTTCTAGGGACATTATCCTTAGGTATGTGCAACTTGGGTATGTTCATTCAAGAGGCAAAAAATTAAAATTTGAAAAGAGTTCCCCGTTACATGTTTTTCCTCCAGTGAATTCTGATTTACAGAGAAGTCAATGAACTGATGCTAGTGTCACAGGAACAACAGATTTATGTTCCTGGTCCTCTTTTTTAAAGTACTTCTTCCTTTTCTGACATGAATGCAGCTGAGGAAACTGCAAGCTGAGGATTCAGGGTGTACTGAGTGCCAACTGCTATGTGCTAGTCTTTAAGTGATGCAGATGGCAAAGAAGTGCCAACATCCAAGAGCCTCTGTCTCAAAATACAACTTTAAAAACATAACTCAAAGGAACTAAACCAATTTTCTTTTTCATGCTTCCTTCCCTTCTTCCCAGCATTGCTTCTGCATGCTTCAGGTTTGTTATAGGTCCAAGCTGCACATCTTCCCAAGAATAAATTTTGCCTGTCTGCTGAGAGAAAAGAATTGATGAAACAGGTAGAACTACTGTAACAGTCACACCTGCAGGGCAACTCCTGATTTACACCTGTATGAGCATTAGACCCATCATCTATAATTACTATAGGCAAAGTCAAAATGATGGTTTAGCAACTCCTGAAAGTATTCAGTTTTGAAGATACAGTAAATAATATGAAATATTAATCAGGCTCTCTCAAAACGTATCCTGATAAGTAGTGTTTAATGCTCTACAAAATTATATCTTTTGAATTATACTTTTTTCTGGCAATTTAAACTATACATAAAAAGCAATGTTTAAGTATCTCAGCAAATTTCATTCCCAAGTAATCAAAGTTGTATGCTGCTACTGAGATGAGAATCACTGTGAAGAGAACATAAGATGCGACATGTATCTGCAAGTTAGTCAAATCTACATGTGGGAGGAAGCCACAGAAATTTATTCAGGCACCTACTTTAGTTCACTCAAAACCAGTGTGAGTTAGACCAGAAAGCAAAATTCAGTCTGGATAGAGAATCCTGGCAGCTGTCTCAGATAATAATAGAGAGGAGATTTAAGCATTTTGAAAAGATGCTTCTGGAAGAAGGTGTACAAATGTCATTTCCACATTTTGTTTTTTTCATTTAGGCACATCCATTCATTTTTGTTTTTCAAGCAAAGGTGTGTTTTTCTTACAATAATCTCTTTCAGGGTTGTGCTGAGGAAAATGGTAACATGATGATACATCCTCACCAAATACTCAACTTTTTTGCCTTTTGCTCCTCTCTAGTGACTGGATACTTCAACTGTAGTTCCATTGGTCCCAGAGACACTGAATTGTCTTGTTGCAGGAAACCGAGAATATTGAGTTTCAAAAAAAAATGTTGCAGGAAAGAACTGGGACCACTTAAAGATGAGGTAAAGTTACAGAGGAAAGAGGCAAGGAAGTCAAGGTCATAAAGGAAGTGAGTTCCAAATCAACCATATTTGCTGCAGAATGATATTCAAGATGCCACTTTGCACAGTCGTAAGTGCTGATGTCGGAATAATATCCCTGCACAGGGCCTCATACAATGTGCTCTGCTTTTTTTCTTTACAGTAATGGATCGGTAATGAAGGCAGTAATGGAGAGCTCTCCATGTAAGTGCAGGGTCCTGCATAAAAAATTTACAGTCAACTCAACATCAATATCAGTAAATAAAATGCATGCCACTGAAGTAACTTAAGGCTTGAAGGTAAGGGCATGAGGAGGATACAACGGTCAAAATATTAAATATATTATTTCATCTGTAAATTAACATTTTTTTCTTTGACAGATTTATTACAAAAAAGGATTGTATATTTTTCCAGAAATTCATAAAACAAGCATAACCAATGAGCATAATTTGAAAAAGGTGCTTTTAGAAATAATATAACATTATCTTCTAGCTATTCATAGAAATATATAAGCCCTGCTGAAGAACTAATCCTCTCCCTCATTAGCACTTAAGACCTATTTACTAGTCTAGTTAACCAGGTTATGGAAGTACTTAGGTATGTAAAGGGGACACACTTCAGAAATTCTTAAATCTTAGACAGCATGAAGTCAATCCCAAAACTTTGAATGCATGCATTGATTATTTGAGGAATGGAGTGATCAAACCAATACAAAGCAGTAATACATATAACTATCAATATACATACAAATAGTTGGCACTTCTGTAGCATCTTTCTAACACTGAGCTTTTTTTAAAATTTCATGGCCCAGTTGTGTAAAGCAATTTAAGCATGTCACTTCCTTATTGCAGGATAGAAAAGCACTAATTCAACCTTATCTAAAAGGAAAATGAGACTGTTTATGGATATCTCATCACATGGCAGAGTTCTTATTCTGCACTTCCCCTAAAATTCAGAGTCCAACTAAAAAGGCAAAATGGAAAGTAGCCATAGCACAGTAAGAAGAGTTTATACAGGAAATGCTGCTTTTTCTAATGCATGAGGCAGTTCCTATAACCTGTAGTGTATCAACACTAATACATGAGCTCAACTATATCATTGACTGAACATCAACTGAAACCTGACATATATGCATTATTTTAATTTCTTGGCTATGAATATTAACCCATGTTAACCCATTCTTCCAAGCTTAATGATTTCCAAGCTTGAAGGCTTTACAGGCAGAAAACCAAGATTAAAATGCACCGGCAATTGTACAACTAAACTTGTCAGCTGCGCCTTATCAGAGCTGCATTATCAATGTTTAAAGATTCAGATAATGATATAACATGTTGTTCCCTGGTGTATAAAAAGGCTGATCAGGGTCTCATGATGTACTTTACCTCAGAGAGGGGAGGAATGGCCATGGTTTACAAAGGACAAAGCAGGTAACAATGAGGGTTGCTCTGAAACAGTTACTATACAAAATATGGTTTTAATTGTCTTAACTATTTGTTTTTCTGTTACAACTTTTCTCATAGGTTTCATGGTACACATGGTATTTTTAAGACAGTTCTTTAAAGCCTTATCTTTCACCTACAAATACTTGGGTGTGTAATCTCATTCACTGCATTCTCAGTGCAAAAAACCTGGTTTAGCACTTAGTCTTCAAAGATATATGATTTTACTTAAGTAAGTTAGACAATCTCAGTGCTAGAACACATATTGCTTGGATGTTAATAAGATTTTCAAGTTGACTTTTAACCTACAATGTATTTAATAACAGTAAGTTGTTGATCTAAATGACATCAGCTGAGCCTTACAGAAACAGCACTGGTGAAGCTCATGTCTGAACACATGTCCATCTTGCACATCACACTGGAAAATTTATTATACAAATCACCAGTGTTCATAGCTTCATCTATTAGAATAACTGCCATTCCAGAGATAAAATAATACATTCAACCACAAGATGATTGTATAAAACTTTTAACATTAGCAATATTAAATACATCGCATCTATTAAAGAATTACTTTATTAAAAGTAGTAAATTTCATTGCTTATACCAGCACTTGGGATTTTATTTCACTGGCTTGCCAGCAGATGCTGCAGAGCAGATGACTCACCTTGTCAGAGCACCTGGAGAAATCCAAGTGTAACATACTTTTCTATATCACCAGTCTGTTTGCAAGTAACCAAGCAGTTCAGTATCAGAAGCACAAATTAAATTTCTGTTGTGCCTTCTTTTTCTCCCTTTCACCTTTCCTTCTTAATGTTATCAACACTAGTTTTTCAGGATTTTCCTCCATGTCATAAGGTACTTAGCTCATTTTGGGAGAGGGATTACCAGTGAGGACTCTGATGGCCTGCAGAATGGAGGATTTGACCCAGTGCTGCTTCCCTGTGGTGGTTCCTATTGGGTTACAGTCCTGAGCAACGGCCATAAGACCTTGCAGATGATGATTTGGCCCTGTACTGGAAAAATATAATTAATGTGCTGCTACATGTGCCCTTCTTACCTGTGGTTTTGGTACAAGTGTATAAAAAACACTTATGCCAGCAGTCTGGATTAAGGATGAATACAAATCAGACAGTCCTAAATATGTTGCTGGTGTTACAAATGCTAGTGCTACAGCTGGTGGTAGAAGTTTTTTACAGATCAGGCCAGGCCAATAATCTTATTGTTCTCAAATTAACATGTAGCACTAATGATAGTTTTAATTATTGATTATTCTAGACTAAGAAAATATGATCTATCATAAAGTCTGCTTGGACAGAGTTACCTTTTCTCTCCCCCCAAAAGCAGATTTTTTGTAATATATCTATCTGAACTTAAATTATGTATCTGTTCACATTCAGCATTTCACATCCTATGGACAAGCATTTTCACTCCAATATTAGACTTCTAATCTCAGTTTTATTAGAAGATACAGTGAGGACCCTGGAGAAGGACCAAAATGGAAGCAATCTGTAGAGTACTTCCTATTCCTTTCAGGCTGGAAGGGAACTGCCTACACAAACACTTTGTGTAAAAAACACTGGATCTGTGTTTAGGAAAAATATGCTTTTTACACAATGGAAAACGTACAAAATGCAGCAGACAGTCCAGCAGTACACAAAGGTGGTGTAACAATATTATTCTGTCTCTGAAAGCACAGTAATTGTATGAGTGGAAGCTTACATAAACTGCTTCTTAATTCCAGGTTAAATCCAGCTTCTTGGTGCCATGTATTCTGTTCTTCCTCTTCCAGATTAAAAAGCTTTTAGGATTGGGAGTGTAGTGTCACCAACTTCGTTGCTGAAAAACAGAATGAAGTACTGGCTACCAAAAAATTTTGTGTGGCATATGCAATAGCAGCAGTCATGATGGCTGCCTGCAAAGGACACCCTTTTTTGTCAGTTTAGAAGGAGTGTTACTAGCCTATGAGGAATTATGAAAGCAAAACCATGAGAAAATCCAACAGGATAAATACCAACCAGCGCAAGGGAAATTTAACATGCAGGTTTAAAGTTCAGAGGTAGATGTAAAAATTAGACATGTGAGAGTCAATGCAATGAGTGATGGGATTTTTCACTGTTTTAATCATTTTGTAATTTCTCAGGTATTTGGGATAACAATCAGGGCTCGACTATAAGTGATTGCCTGTTTACAGCAAGGCACTTATAAGATGTCCAGGGACAGCTGCCTGACAGATAAGAAGGTCTTCCTTTTGCATAGTTGGGCTGATTAATAATGTTCTGAGGCTGAGTGGGCATAGATTATCTGAGATTAAGTGTTGATAACATTCTCTCTCCTGTTTATACCATTTACAATTTGATCAGTTGCTTCCCTTTTTCTGTGAGGTATATCTAACATTAGCCATTAGAATGAGTACCCAACCGTAGTCCTGAATCTGTTTCTCTCCCCTAGATACTGTCTGTCTTCTCTGATATGATGAAGTAGGAAAACCTGTAACCCACAAAATTAATTCTGATTCTGGATTTGCCCTGTGGGGACTGCAGAATGTCTTTACAAGGAAGTTCGAAAAGGGACTGACATCTCGAATTTTTGCTCCTTAGAAATGTAACAGTGAGGATAACAATTTATGTGCACAATGCAACAAATATTTACACTCTGTGAATCTCTGTTTGGGCAAGTTTACGTGAGCTCTGGGGATGCAATGATGAGAAGCATTATGCAGGGGATTACAGAAGATAACATGTGTGTCTTTACATGGGTCCTGGGCTGGAGTGCATCGCTAGGCTGCACTGCTCTGATTCAGTCCATGCCAACTGGGAAAAAACAGTTTTTCCATCTAGACAGAGGACAGAAATTGCAGGAGGGAGTCAGAAGTGCCTTTGGCATAAAGACGGTTTTGTCTTTGTTCACACTACAAAATGGGAAGTTCATTGGCTGAATGTAAGTGAAATTCATGAAGCATAAACTGTGTCCCTAGGCCAGACACTCCGACTGAAACTGCTCCATAACTTTGAAAGATATTCTGTGGGTAAGAGAGAAGAAAGCTTACAATGCAGTAAGAACATTGAATAAGGGAGTCCTTTTCCTTTTAACGGATCTGAAATCTTTTGAGAATAATGGTGAAAATGGTAATACTAATTTTCTTTCCTCAAATATGAGGAATGTAATTGTTTCTGAGGTTTCTGGGGTGTATAATAAGAACTTCTTTTTGCACCCCTACAGAAGACGAACAGCAAAGAATCCCAAGTGGCAGTCAAAGTAATGAATACTTAGCTGGGCTGCCCATTTCTGGACAAAGAGTATATTAAAACCCCAGACATTTACTAATGTAATGAAACTGAATATTCTGAGTATTAAACAGAGTAAAAAGTCCTCAGGAAGTTTCTGGAAAAGAAAGGAGTCATGGTAAGTCCTTCATCAAGAATATAAAGACAGGGTTTTTTCCTGCCCTGAGTTGTCTTTTATAACCATCTAGAAAAGAGCATCAGAGAACTAAAGTTTATTTTATACACATTTGCCCTGATTCTCAACCGGTCAGCGAGGAGTGTCGCTAGCCCAAGTCTTGCCTACATAAACTTTGTTGACTGCTTCAGCAGTGATACTTATGGGGATGGTATTTCTTTCCCTTCCCCCATAATCTTCTTAAACAAAGAAAATATATTCTTTTCTAACCCTTGACAGTGTCCGAGTATAAGAACCCCAGTACAGCTAAATTAACCCATGAGTTACGTGTAGAGCTTTGGTGTGTGACTAAGAGCCACGTGTACACTCAGAGAAAGTGCAAAACTGAAACTGATTTGGAGAAAGTAAACCAAATGGGACTTGTACATTTGAGATCTCTGAGGCTGAGGGTAGCAAGGGCATAGCCTGAAGTCCAAATTCCCAGTGAGGCACACATGCAGATCATAATATTCATAAATGCAGAGTCTAATTTGACAGAAAATAAAATACAGGAATATGTATGTTCAAGCATACATATTTTGTTATAGGGTTCCTTAAAGCTGGTTGTTGGTAAAACAGGATTTCTACTATGAACATAGAACCCTACCTTTGGTCAGTCCTTTGCTACTTTAGCAACTCTCCATTTCATCAAGTGGGGGCTGTATCCCCAGGAATTACTCTGACTATGGATAGATATCTCTGATGGTGTTAGGAAAAAAGAAAGAGTGTGAGAGAGTGTGTATGCACGTGCAAGAGACCGTTTCACTTTTCTTGTATAAATGAGGAGAACTGTGCCTGTCCTTATGTATTGTGGTGAGTGGAGGCAAGGTCCCTCATGCTGGGTTTGAATCTGCTTGCTTGCTTTCCTTCCTTCTTTTCTTCTACTTCTCTCTCTTTGCTGTTGCTATCTGCAGACCCCATACTTGCATTAAAAGCTTACATGGATTCTTATGGAGTGTTGCAAGATTGACATGTGTTAATAGAAAGGGGCTCCTAACCTGGACAGGCTGGAGAGGTGGACCTGTGTGAACCTCATGAGGTTCAACAAGGCCAAGTGCAAGGTCATGCACCTGGGTCGGGGTAACCCCCAGTATCAATACAGGCTGGGGGAAGAAGGATTAAGAGCATCCCTGCCGAGAGGGACTTGGGCGTGCTGATGGATGAAAAGCTGGACTTGAGCCGGCAATGTGCGCTGGCGGCCCAGAAGGCCAACCGTACCCTGGGCTGCATCAAAAGAAAAGCGGCCAGCAGGGCGAGGGAGGTGATTCTGCCCCTCAACTCTGCTCTGGTGAGACCTCACCTGGAGTGCTGCGTCCAACTCTGGAGCCCTCAGCACAAGAAGGACATGGAACTGTTGGAGCGGGTCCAGAGGAGGGCTACTAAAATGATCCGAGGGCTGGAGCACCTCTCTTATGAGGACAGGCTGAGGGAGTTGGGCTTGTTCAGCCTGGAGAAGAGAAGGCTGCGGGGAGACCTGATTGCGGCCTTTTAAAGGGGGCCTATAGGAAAGACAGGGAAAATCTTTTTAGTAGGGCCAGCTGTGACAGGACAAGGGGTAATGGCTTTAAACTAAAACAGGGTAGGTTTAGACTGGATATAAGGAGGAAATTCTTTACAACGAGGGTGGTAAAACACTGGAACAGGTTGCCCAGAGAGGTGGTGGAGGCCCCATCCCTGGAAATATTCAAGACCAGGTTGGATGGGGCTCTGAGCAACCTGATCTAGTTAGTGGTGTCCCTGCTCATTGCAGGGGGCTTGGATATATGACCCCTAGGGGTCCCTTCCAACCCCAAGTATTCTATGATTCTATGATCCTATAACCCAGAAGCTTTGTTTGGGGCTGTACTAGCAGAGAATGAAAGATTGCTGTTAGTCTTGGGCTGAGTCAGGGGAGCGGTAGATAGATTCTTCTGCTGGGAACAAGAAAGGGGTTCCAGAGAGCCATTACCTTGGAAATCCCACCCAGAGCAGGATTATCTAGTACTGGGAGTTGTCCACAGGAGGAGGTCGCATTATCATGCCTGGAAGGAGAATCACATGATCATTCATTGCCACCCCACAGTCATCAAAGTGTTGCGATCCCTCAGCTGGCACAGGAGTATCCAATTGACACGGAAGCATTTGAGATTGACTGCTGGTCAAGCCCATCTGATCTTTATTTCTAGCAGCTCCTGCCCAACTCACCCTTAGGCATGGCTGGGCCAGCCTTCTCGTTTAGGCCTTGTACTTTGGATCTGCTTGAGCCAGCATGGCTGTGAGTCAGTGTATTGCATGGGCATAGGCAGGGAGGTCTGCATGTAAGCATGGGGACTCAAGCAAGTTCTCATCAAGGCAAGCTGACATCCTTTACAAGGCTTTAGTTATCCCTGCATCTTTTTGGTTGCAAATTCAGGCACAGATGCGTGAAGAGAAGTTCCTGTTTACATTTCAGTGGCTGACCACTGATTCAAGTCCTGTTAAAAACAATCACAGGAAGAAAAGAAAATTCTTTAAGAAAACTGGTTTCTTTCTACTCTGGATTATTCTCACACAGAGTACAGTATGGAACTGAGTGAAGATGATAGATCTAAGGAGGAAAAAGGATGGCTGGTGAAAGTTTAAGAAGTCATTCTTTGATTTTTCATTAAATGCAGAAAACAATGCTAATTGCTTCTGTCTTTTTAGCAGGCAGTTTGTGGTACGCCTACTTTGTAATCTTTGTTTCACCCATCACTGTGTCCCAACAAAAATAATGACTGCTACATGGGCAGTATTTCTGTACAGTGAAACCCATGCTTGCAAATTAATGTTGCTTTGAGTTCAGCAGTTCCAGTCTTGACGGATCTTTCTTACTATTTTTTTTCAGTTTTGAGCACTGTGGTAAACACTAGAGTCAAAATTTACTAGGGAAGTCATCAGTGATTCTCAAGGAAGCTCAGACTCTGTCCTGGGTAACAGTAAACAGGGCAAACCAAGTACATTTAAAACTCTAGTCTCTGTTCATTTGCTTTAGGGTGGATCTGATCTAGTGGCTCTGCAAGCAGCTGAAAAAAGTTAGATTTTATATCATTAATATTTTATGCTACAAATGTCTATCATCTATGCTGGTGTGGTACCTTACCTTTTTTCCCCCTTTCACAAATGGAATCTGACTGTCTGAATACAATGGGTATTGGTAAAACACTGTTTGTCTGCTCTGAAGAAAATTATAGCAGGATCAGCCAACCTTGTATGGATAAAACCGAATGTTGACATGAAATTCAATGATATGCAAAAGAAGCATTCATATGAAAATATTAATTAAGATGTATTGACTGATAAACAGATCTCTTTAAAGATTGTTTTCCCACAGCACTTATTGTTAACCTGCAGGTTTTGTTGAAGAAACAGCTAGCTGCAGATATCAGGTTTTCACAAAGAGAAGAACATTATACAAATACTGTGCTGTTCTGTTTCATCACTGGTCAAGATTTTTGCAAGTGTAGTCTCCGGTTTGGATTTGTGCAAACATTGAATTGGAAAGGGAGTTCAGTGTGACTATGCAACTACCAGAACAGAACAGCTCCCTCCTAAGCAGATGGACTTGGAAGACTGAGGCTGGGTCAGTGCTTTTATGTCTCAATGCACCTTTCCCTTACCGAAAAATGAGATAGAAACCTTTCCTCATCTTGCATACAGCAGGTATATTGTAAGATACCAAATGCTCTTGATATAAATTTGGATTTGCAATTTTTTTGGCACTTGATATATTTTGTGAGATTAGTATTGTCTCTGCCTAATTTAAGCAGAGGCTGGTTTGCTGTCTGTACATAGAATAATGTTAGCCTTAATGTACCCAGGGCTGTACTAGTGATGGCTCTCTTGTCAAGACAAAGGATAACCACATTATAAAGCATACATGCTTTCTAATCTTTTCCTGCAATCTCATTCACAGCCAGTGGCGAATATGCTTTTAAGCAGTAATGAAAGAAGAGAGGGTATTTCCAGCAGATGGAATGCAATGTTCAAGCCATTATACCAAATCACACCTAGAATACGGTATCCAATTCAGACTATTTGCATTAAAAAAGACCTGTTAAAATCAGAAAAGTCACAGAAAAAGATTATTAGACTAATCAGAGGTCTGAGAGGAAAATTGCATAAAGTTCAAGAAACAATTATATAATAAATAGCATGAGACCACTGAAAATTGGGTCCCCCCAAAATCCCTTCTGATTCAATCCTGATAACTTCTGATCCTTTAATTCTGACTTTTGTGTTCCAGGCTACTTTCCTATATAGACAAAGATGATATGAATAGATTGGTCTGAAAACTTACAAACTGTTGTTATGTAGATTTCAATTGACCAAGGCATGAAAAGCTATCAGAGAAAGAGCTCCAACAGACCTTGAGAAAATGGGTGGCTATGTGGAGAAGAAAAATTCATACGTGTTATCTACAGCAAAAGCTGCAGGATAAGGTTAGCACACTGATCATCCACTGTACAGCTTGAAAACAGCATTGACAAATTCTTCATGCTTCGCAGCTATCAGTTAAAGAATATTACTTAGCAGTGGAAAGCAGTAGAGCAAGAGTGGGACTTGAACACACTGGTATATCCGCCTGGATGTCGGGGAGTATGGCACGGAGCTTGAGGGGAATGGAAGGTGCATTCCCATGCAAACTCATGGGAAAAGAGGACACATGCATTTTGCTGCTCTAAAAAAACCATCTCTTTGTTGAAGGTGCTGGGGAAGACAAGTGTATATCCACCAGTCTTTCAAACTGCTAGTTTCCAAATGTGGTGGAGAAACTACCTTTCAATTACAATTTGCTGTTAAGATTTCTTTTCTTTCTTTTTTTTTCCCTCACAATCCCCGACCCCTCCCCAACTTTACACAGTTCTGCCAGGGAATCATCCCATAAATCTTTTATACTCTACCTGACGACCTTATTTTAAGATGCTCTAGGAACGTAGTAAAATTCTGAACTGAATTTAAGATTCTACTACTACATTACTGCCTCTCTGCACACAGCTGGCTTGTACAGGAAGATTAAAATGCTACTTAGTCCATATCCCAAAGAAGCCTTATTTTCAGCCCGTGACAGAGGAAGGAAACGTTTTGTCAGTGAGTTAAAAAATGAAGCATTATTTAAATATGTATATCCTGCAACAAATGCCGTGTAAATGGCAGGCACTACAACATATGAAGACCCACAGAAGACCTACAAGTTTTTACAAATTCTACAATATGTTTTTTGGGCAAGTAAAAGCTAACTCCACCCTGTTACAGAGAAATTCTATCTATCTCCAGAAGTAAAGTTCATGAAGATGTCAGGAGATACAACAAAACCTGGTACCAGATACCCATTTGAGCACCCTTTTCCTGATCCTTCTAGGGCAACCCAAGTGAATGAATTAGGAGAGAGAAGCATCATATGGGGCATATAGTACATAAGCTTTGCCACAACAGTTCAAACATGGTTTAGAATATTTTAATCTTTGTATACTCTGACCTTTAATAACTTCTTGGACATCGTAAATGAAAAATAACTCTTCTAATATAATTTTGCAGTTTGCTACAACTAAGTAGCTTTAAATGTTCTCATGTGTTACAAGGAGAGGGGAACAGCAGCTCAAAATTAAACCATCTTCCTATTCATTATTTTCCATACTTGGCTTTCCTCAAGTGCTCTCGTTCCAGTCTTTTCCTAGAGCAAACACCCATTTCTCCTCCTAGTAGAGCTTTTCCAGGCTCTGGGAACCAGTGATGAGATCCAAAGCAAGTAAGGGAAAGTGTTAAGGCTGCAAATGGCCTCTGCAGAATGGGCTAATATGAGCCTTTTTTTCTCTGCTTTGTTTAGGTAATGAGACAGCGCTGAAGATAAGATGCTGCTCAGTTTTTCCAAAATGAGAGAAGAAATAGAGAGATTGTTTGTGAGAGAGAGAAGCTCTTATCAGCCCCTGTGGTAATCTTGACGGATTTTGCCAGCTTGGACCTCTGGTTATGTAGAACTAGTATGCAGTCTATATTAAAATATTCATACACTTGGCTATAACCACCTTTCAGGACTGATGTGACATTGACTCAGAAACATACAGCTCTTGGAGTTTGGTTCATGTTTCCTTAATGCTTGCTGTTGGCAACACTGCTCCCATTGATAAATTCTCAAAACAAACTTGTGAGCAAAGATTTCTTTTTCCTCTATGAGTGATATATTTTTACCTACAAACCTTGGTAATTTTACTTAATAGGTAAATTTTATTCTTCCCCTCTAGTGCTAATTGTCTGTGAAGGAAAAGGAATGCATAATTTAGTCTGGTATATTTGTCTTGCTAAAATACATTTAGTATAAAATGCATGTCAAACAATGTGTCTTCTCGGATATCAATAGCACTACATTTACTAATATAAATGCTACCTGTTGTGCACAAAGGTAATAATAAATGGATATGCAATTAATACTTAAAAATACACAAAAATCTATTGATCACTTGAAAAAAAACCACAAATCTCTATCTCTGAAGCATAATCCAGATTAATTTTTTACTTCAAGTTTAGGAGTCCGTGACATGAACATTAACACTAAGGTGTTAGGAAGGGTAAGAGAGGAGCTGAATATTTATGGAAGCAGCAGGAAATATTTATACTGTAAAAACAGAGATGGGGAATGACTTTCAGAAGGAATATAAAACCAAAGTTAAAAGGTGTAATTGTGTTGTTATGGTATGTATCTTCAATTCTCCTACATATGAGCACACCAGGGCTTTCTGTGTCACTCTCTGAGGTAAGCCCTTGTGGGAGTCCCACTGAACCTACCCTATTACAGCAATTGGCTATGACATGCAGCTGGAGTTTCAGATTCGCACCTGAGCACGCCTCTAGCAAAAGAAACTACCTCGCAATGCTAACTACTGCACAGAAAGACTCTTCTTTCCCATGTTTTCAGATTGCCAGGTAAGGAAATATTTCCGCAAACATGAAAGGACCTACAAGTTACACTGTGTTGTGAGTTATATGGAGAATGAAATGAGGTGACATAATAATCCTACCAGGTAAGCATTGTTACCATGATCTCTCTCTGATCCCACAACTGAGTCCTTTGAATATAGTCATGTTAGTTTGTTTATATTTGCAATTATGAGTTAAAACAGGCACAATACAAAAGAAAACTACAGTTGGTCCCCTGTATAATATAAATCACTGAGAGTAAATTATGTGCAAAAATCCCACTGGGACCTATAAACAGCAGATTAAAATGTACCATGTTACTTTTAAACCCTAGTACTATAAGACATCAAGTACGCAGATGGAGCCCATGCACACATCTGAATGGTTTAGTTTTATTTTGCAGCAATGCCACTTATTTTTCTGTGTCATGGAAAAACTGAGTTCTGTAGCAAATGGTACATTCACAGAGAATTTGCAACATCAGTACGAAACTCCCAGACAGTCATTTGGAAAATATCCATTAAGAACCTTCTCTCTTGCATTTCTGTTCCTGCTTAAATATTGTTTTTCTGTTTAATTCCATTATGGATATTTTCCAAATTCAAAATTCTGGCTGTGGGATTTGTATATAATCCTCCTAATCTGAACAGCAGTCTGCATCATTTTTGCTGCTTAGAGACAGCAAAGATGGAAAGGCTAAGTATAAAAAGAAAAAACAAAAGGGCAGCACAGGCTTGGCAATAGCAAACTGGGGCCTTGAACTAAAGAGGAGTCTTGTCTTGTTCTAGTCCCCAGGGCAAAGTGTCACAGCCAGCAATTTTTTCCTTTGGGAATCAATAATCTCATATTTTATTTCCCATCCTTCATTAGTCCTCTTCTGACTAGCTGGCATCACAGTCATACACTGGGAAGAGATGTGAAGTGTGAGATCCAAGTTCTTCAAACATAACCCCATGGCCTCTTTCCCCATGGCCAGTGACAACACTGGTTTTGGCGGAAGTGCAGCATCAATAGTAACAACTTCTCCAACACAGCAGTGGCACCAGAGTAATTCTCTGACTCACCTTTTCCAGGTCAATGCACACAGGGACTTCCCTTCACCAAAAAGACTTTTAAAACCTTTTCCCAAAACAGCCCTCACTGAGTTTTCTGTCCCTGTGCTGCAGGGGAGATATGCAGTCTCACACTGACCCCTGGGATGCTGCGCATACACTTCTACACCTCTTGACAATACCTACAGAAAATTATGTCTCTCCCACGATCCAAGACATAAGACACCTGATCAGTGAGGGTGTAACAGAAGCTGCTAAGGGGTCATTCACGTCTGATTTTCAGAAGTTTTTTCACGAAGTGCCGTATGGGCTGTAAGAAAAGAAAATGCAATCATCTTCATGGCAAAACCACAACCCACGAGGAAACTGTTCACTCTGTGGCAAATAATGCTAACTGTTTTTCTGGTGGTTTTTGACATTCATTCTTAGATTAAATGCAGAAAAGCTTAAGGAAGTTTAGCTGATGTTAAACTTTCCTCACTCTCACTCTATGTGGAATTGCATAATCTGTTGCACTACACATGTAGCATGAGGCCAGGTTTCTGCTTTGCAGAGTTCAGCCCAATCCCTTACTTCCATCAGTCCAACCTGAGCAGTAAAGGATAGGCAGCTGTCCACCACCTGAAATACAACTATTATGCATTACAGCTTCATTTACATTTAATTTTAGAGTCTTATTAGCAAGCCTGAGTCCTCTTTACAGTAGCACCCATGTCTGTATTAGTGCCTTTGCTGAAAATAAATTTTTCAGTTGGGTCAGACAAACAAGCGTTCACTTACACCTCTGTGTTTGCTCATCATGACTTGTTGGTGCAAATGCTACACAAATGTATATAGCACTAATTTGAAAACTTAGATCTGAACTCATGGACTCTTTGTATTTTCATGGTGTAGATCGGGCTGGCAACCTTTCAACTGCAGAGTAAACTATTGGAGCATTTGCCATCATTGCATGGCTTCTGCCCAGACTTTTTGTCATTAGGACATTGGTACACATGTTATTGGCTGTTGTCGGAAATTAGAGGATCAGTGTACTCAGTCACCATTGCTCACTTGTGCTTGCTGTGATGCCTGTGAACATCCACCTTTCCTTACAGCCACTGAGGCATGGTGAGAAATGGAGGAACACACAGGTAAATCAAGTAACCCAAGACGACATAAAGCATCTGGAAAAAATTGTCCTTACAGCTTTGTAAGATACCATATTCCTGTAAAAGGTGGCAGATAAGGTTCTTTATCTGTTCAGTCACAACAGACTGACTGTATACCAAGGAGCCAAGGAGGAAGGCTGCCTGTTTCTTACCTGGCTGCAGCATGCTGGGAGGGATGAAATCTTTGGCAAGGGGGAATATTATGCATTCTCTGAGTACAGCTGCATAGGTCTGGGAGAAGATCAGTGAGAGCCAATCCCCCTTGGACCTCTTCTCGGCATGAGTTCAGCCACAGTTGCACACACACTTTCTTCCTCAGTAAACCAGATGAGAGCCTATTATCCTTTATCAAGTCCATCAAACAATGTAAGACTACAAAAAAACCCTGTGATTTAAGACTCCTTTTCCTTCTTGTAGCACTGGACTTTACTTACACTTTAGCCTAGCATTTCCTAATCCGTCTCGTTCCAAGTCAGTTCATAGGGGTCTAATACAGACATGTCACAGACCCTTGAAGAGCTTCAGCTCGTGCTCTCTGTGCACAAGCTTTGCCAGTGCAGCCATCTGGGTGCATAGGAAGCTGTGGAGTGTTACGCTACAGCTTTCTTTTTCCTCTGTGCTATTCACAGAGGCTCTTCTCTTTTACTGCTCAGTCTTGCCTTGCCTGGAAGGGAAACCCTAGTTTTGGATGATTATCCAAGTCATTATATCTTCCTTATCACTATTTTAATAAATACACCTTTCACAACAGAACTATAAACCTAGTTGTGTGGCTGGATTCCAACAAACGTAGTTTCTCAACAGCTTCAAATGATTGCCACATTTTTCTGAGCATTTTGGCCCACCCAGAACTTCAGCATTTTGACAGCTATCAAATCCCTCCCCCAACCCAAAACAGCTGCAGATTACATGCTGCTATTCCATTGCTGACTAATGAAAAAGAGCATCGAGACGAAAAATGGTATTCAAACTTCTGGTATTCATGTCATCACTGATGCTGCTGTAAAATGTCGTTATCAGCTATATAGATTTGCTTTCACAGAAGCAGATGCTTTGGTTTCTTTCCTCCTTGCATGAGTATGGAGGGCTCTTTATTCTCTTTCTGGTGTGATCAAGGGCTCTGAATGGGTCTACATAGAGCTGTTATAAGGCACTGAGAGAGTTATTAGGCTGATAGCCTAGACTGGCTGGCAAACACAGAACAAAAACCCATCCCTCTGTACGGTAGTCAGCTGCCAGTCTTCAAGGGGCTTTCATGGTGTTCTTTCAACTACGTGGAAATTATCTGTTCTGCAAAACGGACTGTTCTCCTGAAGGATTAGGCAGCTTATCATTACCACATAATTTCCTCAAAGAAGAGCTGGCTCGCTGTTCCTTTTCATGCCATTAATGAGTTACTTGAGCCAAAAAGCACAGCTTGTAACTATGATTACATTAAAATAGCTTTGTGAAGATTCCTCTGATCTTCTCTAATAACAAAATAGACAATCTTTGACCTGGAAGGATGTCTTCAACAGTTGTCTAGTAAGTCTGCCTAACCCAACATGAATTTGCCACAGCTGCACTTCAGATTCCTGTGGCACGCTGTGAAGTTAGGCCTGAAGTGGGCGATCACATCTTCCTGATGCCCCCAAAAAGTGCACCTAGATACCAACTTGTGCTGAAGGGTGAACTGTGGCTATTGCTCATTTCTCAGTCTGTTACCACTTACCTTTCTCTTTTTAGAGTTTAACTTGGAAAAACAAAGATCCACTGGAGGCATATGAGGGTTATCTCAGGTGAATACTATCAAAATATTATAGCAGAACTTGTTAACACTTGTGAATTAATTATGGTTGATTTATACCGTTTTTCCAGGAACACATTTGCGTAGCCACATTTAGTTGTTATGAAGACTCGGACAAAGTTATAGGTTTGTAAGTCTGAGTTCTCCTAAACCCCAGCTTCTTAAAATCTCCATATTTATTAATATTGTGTCATCCATCACCATAAAAAAACATATAGATAATTTATATAGCTTTCCCTGGAGGTTATCTTTGTATTGTCTCAATTTTAACAACTTATCTATTCTTTATGAAAGTCTAGTTACATGCTAACATATATTATGGAAGAAAAACCTAGAAGGTTTTCTTAGACAATCAATTTCACATGAACCGTTCAGTGAAGACTGAAGTATGGAAGAATGAATAGGAGAACCTTAAATTATTTTAAAAGCAAACCACAACAACATTTTAACCACAGAATTACAGAGGCAAGGCTTTTGACAACTTGAGACCTCACTTGAAACTGACTTCTAGATATTTGATGAAATTTATTCCTGATAGGAGTCTAAGTTTCAGGCACTGATAGCCTAAACTGTGAAGAATCACTAAACCCTTGTGAATGTCTTAACATCCTAGGAGAAACAACTTTGATGTTACGTTCATTACTCCATCTGATCTACAACCATAATCCATTCCTACAACCTTGGTCCAGTAGTCACTTCTCTGACTGGCAGATTATTTTATGCCTTCATCATCTATTTAACCAGAGATGGAGTGCATAATAATTCTGTTCTTTTCTTCTCCATCAAAGCACAAGAATCCAAAGCAAAAACAGGTGCAGTTTTGCTGGCATCAGGCTGCACTGAGCTATTTTTTTTCTAAGCTTCTGATTTTGAAAGGACAGATCATGAAAAATTAGTACAAATGAATGACTATTCCATTGCATGCATGAGAAAATCCTTCCATATTTAGGTACCCTTCAATTGCTGAAGGATTAAAATAGAGTGGCAATGAGAAGTGGTCATGGAGATTCGTTGAATCAAAGCTACATGAACAAGCATTTGGGAAATGATGTGCAGCCAAAGAAAGAACAACAGAGATCCTTTGCTGCTTAAAACATGAACAAAACTCTTAAAGTACTACCTGTCTAAATAATACAGATTGATTTATCTATTACTACTGAAAAGTTCTTTCTAAGCCACATTGCCATTCGTCTCTCAAGAATATTCACAGGGCAGTAAGATAGTGTTAGCACTATTTTTGCCTTCTTTCTGAATGGATTTCCATGAAAAAAATTTCATTTTCGTCCCAGAAACTCATCTGCCCCTGCCATTTGATGCTCTTCCTAAAGCCAGAATCTCTATAACATGACAGGTTCTTTGAGTGGATGAGTATAGATCAGATAGCAGGAGTTGAGGAATGAAAGGTCTTCACAGCAACAACCTCAGGCTTGTACAGCTGTGCTGTACCTAGAAATGGTTTCACATGTTTAGCCACCAAAGGCTGATCTTGAGCCTGAAAATAAAAAGGAGTGGTAGAGGTGATGATCTCTGTTAGACTCATCCATATTCTGTGTTTAATCATCCAGACAAGATGAAACTACTTTGACCTTCTTTATATTTAACAGTCCTCCATATTTCTCTCTTTCTCCTTCTCTGTCCCCCAACACCAGGCAGTAGGAGAAGGCTAACTCCTGTGAACAAGATTTAGGCAGGATCAAGCCCCCCTCTGGATGAGGAAAGAGTCTCACCCTGGCAATTTTGTTCAGCATAGAAATCAACATATTAACCCCAAGCTCTGGCATTTGGACAAAATCTAACATTCCTGCCTTTGGCACAGAGCTGCTTGTAGAGTTTCTAAATTCTTCGATATTCTATTTATGTAAGCTTTAGAGGGAAAAAAGAAGAGTGTCAATCACATTCCAAATAGTTCAGCAAAACTTCTATTGCTGCTTTCACTAAACTTTCCAAGGTTCAAAGATCCCCTGTCACGACCAGCCCTTCATAGACAAAAAGCAGCCACAACATACTTATACTGTTTGATGCAAGGCTCATAGTGTTGCTGCAGGTGCATAAGGACAGACTGTCTGAGAGACTTACCAGCAATGGCCTCTTAAAGGTCATTTTGTATTCAAAAAAAACAACACAGAAAAAAAGCACTTGCTTGGTAAGTATTGGCAATGTCACAAAAGT
The DNA here is from genome assembly GCA_034008185.1 of Gorsachius magnificus. Taxonomy (NCBI): domain Eukaryota; kingdom Metazoa; phylum Chordata; class Aves; order Pelecaniformes; family Ardeidae; genus Gorsachius; species Gorsachius magnificus. The sequence continues at coordinate 26,176,594 of CM067109.1, read as the reverse complement.
ACTTCTTCAGTATTGCCAGCTAAAATGATTTCTACAGGAATCGTGATGTTCAGATGTTTACAATTCCCTTTGTTTACTTATTTTTACAACTCTTTTCTGCACTCAACATTGCAGGAGAAGTTCTACTTTTATGATTTTCAAGTTTTTTGTTGTCCTGGCTCAGAAGTAAAATTTTAAAACATACACAGAGTTCTATCCTGCAGGATCAAAACCCTCTCTAATCAAAAACAAGGAGTCCCAGTTGAAGTTTCAGAAGAATTTCAGACCCATCTTTCAATAACTTACATGTTGATTCTTGATTTTGAACACATCAAGTTTCTATTTTTACACAGGTGATAGAGCTATCTAACCATTTCCAACAGTAAGTTGCTATTTAAGCAACATTTTTATATAATCCATTGCTAAACTTCTATCCAGAAAGTGTCACCACAATGTTGGAAGGCCATGAAATTCAGCTCTGCTCCAGGGAACTGATGCAAGGTCATTCACTGTCCACTGAAGCTTCTTGAATTATACAAGAACTAGGCCTCTTTTGTAACCATCTCAGCAGTCCTTCCTACTCTGACAGTATTTTTTTAGGTTGAGTTTTCTGCACTTGAATATCCACTGCTAACATCATTGAACTTCATAAAAATCTTCACTATTGTTTCAGAGGACCAGAACTAAAATTATGTAGAGAACATTTGAAAACAGCCTCTTACTTCTTTTTCAAAGCCAGAGTTTTTACAGGACTTCAGTGAAATGGAGGTGGCTTGCATACATTTGCACGTTATTGATTTAAATGGGTGCCATTGCATGAATTACATTCTTTACACTATGATGTTGTGCATCTTTGATATACATTCATTTTTTGTGGTGCTCCTGTGCCATTTACACCTGTACAAGAAAGATGTAAAGCAAACAGTCTGGTAAGATATTTTGGATGGGTAAAGTGGCTCCACAAGAGCCACTCAGCAAAAGTGGGACTTACTACCTTGCATCAGCACCAAAGGCTGATATCAGATAAACTGAGTAACAGAAAGTTCTGGCCATCCTGGCTGGAGTGAAAAGCAGATTGCTAATTTTCTTGTCAGCAATTCACAAATCAAGCTCTAAGCAAGGGAAATAATGAAGCATGATTCTTGTCATGTTACTGCAAATTGTTCTATTCTTACTACTCATCAAGTTTGACTGAAATTGGACAGTAGATTAAAAGCCTTTGGGCCAGGGAGGGGAGGGTACTTAGTGGTAAGCAAACACAGTGAAAATATGTAAGTAATTGTCTACTTAGGAACTTTGGCTAAGAGCGTCTTGGTAGGACAGCATGGGCTGTGCAAGCACAAAAAAACTTTTTTAACTCAGGGCCTCACTGAGAACTTCTTGATTTACTACTTTGCTTAGTATTAAAATCTCTCACTGTTCACCAAACCACAAAACAGAATATCACCCAATCTCTTCATACACAAGTGCTTCTAAAAGCAGATCTGTCCTAGTACAAGTTTGATTTTTTCCACAAATGTCTTCTATTCCCTGGCACATGTTACATTTTCTGTAAGAAAATGTTTCAATTTTTTTTAGTAACATTGAAGATCTGCTTGCTTTTGATTTTTTGTGAATAAAATGTTAAAAAGTAGGTACTTTCTATATTGGCATTACTTTTACAATAATTTGCTGACATATTTTTGTAGAGCAGGGCTTATAATGAACAAGGACTTGCTAAAGTGTGCAAGAATACGAAACACTAAAATTCTCTTGTGAAATTTTATATTCAGTCATCACAACTTTCCTTTGTATCTTTCAGATATCAAGACATTATATGTTATGCTTACTAGAGGAAGGAGTGACAAAAAGAGGAGTGGAATGATGCTTTCAAAAATGTAATTGGTCTAAATATGTACGCTTTATCCTACTGTTAGCCAACAGAAGTATAAAAAGAGCAGTAAAAGAAGTACCTAGATGTAATTGTTAGAATTGTATTCCATTATAGAAATAAGAAAATAGACCTGTTTGAATAGCCTTATAATGGTTTTTGTAGTCCTGTAAAAAATGAAGTTGTTACTGTCACATAGGAAGTAAGAATACTAAAATATTTTGAGAGATTAAACTGGCAGAATTAGAGAAGTTAATTCATATACTTTGCATGCCCCGGAAGAAAATGTCTTCTAGCTATCTCTGCAAATTGCTATCCCATGGAGATTTTCTCCAAACACTGCACCTGTTTCTGACCAGAAAAAAACTAGAATTACAGACCTGTTAACATCTTTCTTATCTTGGTTGAACAATACTATGCATACTTCCAGTCCCACTTCTGACTTTCAAAGAGGTGACTCTGCCTCTGCTCTGGGAGAGACATGTCCCAGCAAAGATCTCCAGTTTCAGTTTTAGCAAGGTTTTATTGTATCACTCACGGAGAGATTGCTTATGTGGCTCCTCAATTTTTTGCTTTCATCTAGTGCTCTTTCTGTGGTGTAAGAGCATGTTTTCAAAGCGACTGAGGCACCTCAAATTGAGTTGCAAGTAACTGCTCACTGAAGTGTTTTTTTCTTAGCTCAGCTGAAATACTCTTCTCAAAATCTTCATTCACCAATTCTGCAAGGTGCTGCTTTTCCTCTGCATTAAAATGATGGATCATCACGTGAGCAATTGCCTGCTGATGTAGGAGTGCAGCAGGAATGAAAACTCTGCTATAAATCATACTAATGAATACACATAAATATTACACATAGAGAAGACATGTTTTGATCAGAAAAACAATGCCTATTAAATGAGGCCATTTGCTTATGTTTACTTTGCAACAATGATGCCATATAAATCATTTTACCCTGCATTGGTCTTCTTCAGACAATCTTCTTCCTCTGTCCCCATCTGTCCTCCAAAGTAACATCAATTTTACCATCATATTTCAGCTCCTTTGATTGCGTCCAGGCAACTGAGTGGCCAGAGGATGAACTGAGGGCACACCCTGATAAAATTTTTAAATTACAGGCATCTATAACACACCTACACATTTAGATATATCTACTCATTTATATGTATCTGCACTTTAACAGTATGGAAGAAATGGTCACTCAGTGCTGCTTTCTGAATTAAACTCAGCAACTATATGTGCAAAATGTAAGCACTGTGTACTATAAGCACAAAACACCCAAACAGCGTTCATAGTTACTTAAATTGAAAAAGTTGTTTGTTTGAGAAGTATACAGAAAACTGAAATCATACAAAATCTAAGCTACTGTTCTAAATGTAATAGGTTTTGTTTTAATTTTAAACAATCTTGTGGAGTTTACATGGATTTTAATGTACTAAGATAACCAGCTTATCAGGTAAGTGGCAAAGCTTATCGAGATGACACTCAAGTGACTGGGTGAGATAGTAATGGCTGCATACAAGAGTCAGTACTTTCCACTGGCAGGTTTGACTTCATGGCAAGCAAGGTACCTAAGTAAATTTATACCACATTCGTGAATTGAAACCTATCATTATATCTTCCATGAGTTTCATGCATTTATATTCATAATAAGTTTACCTCTTTCCTCCTCTTTTTAAAAATGGATGAGTTATTTTTCTATCCAGAAAGTGCAACTGCACAGATGGACAGTTTTTCAAGACATTGAAATGCATTCATTTCTTTGCAGCTGTATCTCTACATGTGCTCAGAAATATGGGTTTTGCTGACTTTGGTACAGTCCTGCAGCAGAAAAATGAACTTGAAATAAATTCATTAGCCCTTATATTATCCTCTTTCCTTCCAGCATTTCTAATCAGACGTCCTGCCTTTTTCATTTGTTTGCCAGGTCAATGGATTTCAACCAGCATATCTCTGATGTGTTGAGGAAACAGACACGGGGATTCTCAAAATATAGTTAAGGAAATCCACCCTGCTGCCAGTCTGCCTGTTCACTCTACAGGGATGCATAGCCCCACTGGAAGGCTGAGAGACTTTGAAAACTACTAATCTAGGTTAATAAAATTTCATCATTGCAAATAAAGTGGTACTGGTTTCCTTTAAGCATGAGAAATGCTCCACAAAATGAACAATCCCGTTCTTCTCTTAGTTTCTCTTTGACAGGTGCATCTCAGTGAGTTCATTACTGAAATCCTGATAACACCTGGAAAAGGCAAACATATTTAACTGGAGATTGTACTGTGCTGGTCTCACCAGCAAGAGGTTGCTGAACTTTGAACAGATTGGATTTTTGAGGAGATGCAATTAAGAAACCAATTACATGCAATGAATGATAGCACAGGATTAACAACTTAAATGTAAAACGTGGCTTTTTATGACTGGCAAAGATCCTATCCTCCTTCATTTCAGAAAGATGGACTTGGCTTAGACATAATATGGATACAAGTATTCATTACAATTTTTGATGGATTTGAAAAGCATCAGCTGAATGTCCTCCACTCTCACACAGCAATATTAATTGGATTCAACTGAAAGCTTCAGAATAGATAATATTAAACTATTTGACAAGTGTTCCTTCTAGGGGATTTAATATTGCATTTGTCTTAATTATTAATGTAAAAACCCTACAGAAGTAGAATACATCTTTTATTAAGACTAACTGTAAGGAATCTGGGAATTCTTCAGTAGTTTCTTATTAACTTCAGAAAGGAAATAATGAACTGAAAATAATTTTAAAGAAAAATCTACATTTCCTTTATCACCAGAACTGATCATGTCTTTTCGGCGTAATGCAAATAGCTTTGTGTCTGTAATAAAAAGACAGAGGTACGTGGGTTGTAGATGAAAAGAAGCTGTACACAACCCAGTGCTAACTAGAAGTATAGGCATTATTGTCAATAATAGTTCAGTGTATTCCATAAACAATCAATTGCATTTTCTTGTTACATAATTGGGGAGAGAAAATAGTTTTAATACAATGGAAAGAACTATGCTCAGGGAATGCAAAACATTTTCCAGCAGCACTGTTCACTCCATTGTGCCTCCTGTGTTTTTCAGATATTTATCCTTTAGAGCATCAACACTACAGAACAGAAGAACTTTGCAGTTACTTTAACCCTTAAGTGTCCTCAGTGTTAAGACTGGCACCTCAGCTTCCTACCTTGCAGGTAGAAAATTAGATACTTAAGAAACCAGCCATTAGAAAGAATGGTTTAAGTGGGACAAAAGAAAAAGCCCATGCAGAGCAACCGTGAGATGAGAAGAGGCGGGACTCATCCCTGCCTAGTGAAACATTTTAATTTATGACAGCAACTAGTTCCTCAGAAGGGGCTTTGCAGATTCACACGCTGAAAACTTTTGTAAGTGAAAGACACAAAACATCATGGAATAGCTGAGGTTATACAATTCACATAACATAACACAAGTTTAAACTAGCTAAAAAGTGTTAAATACTATGTTTAGAAGAACTTTGAATTAAGAAAATAATATAGCAATTGTTGTCTTTTGTTAAAAAATACTTGTTAGCAACTATTTGGGCTAGTGCATATTTCAGGCTCTTAGCGAGAGGAGAGTATGTCTTCTGAAAGAGTGTCTAATGTAGTTTGTAATTCTGCAAGAAAACCTTCTGGTTAGTGCCTTTTTGGATTATTTAAATTATTTTCTTGGATAAGATTAATTTCATGCAAAATTGATTCTAGTGAATGACTGCCATGTGCCAATTTGTATATCTGTTACCATAACAATGGGAGGGTTTGAGATGCTGAAGAAACCGAGAAAAAGGTAAAGCTAATACAAACCCACTGGATTTTGTAATCATGTACTTTCAGCTTCCCAGGGGAGAAACTGTTCATCTTGTGCTGTTGTAGCCTAAGGCCAAAATTCTCAAACCCACATGCATAAGGTTAAACTGTTAAATCTGTATTTATTCTCTTACACATACGCAGTTTCATTTTTGCCCTCACCTTCCAGCTTTAGAGATCGTTTACAACTCTGTTTAGCTCAGACTTTTTCACAGTGGATTCACAATTTATGGTACTTACCATATCTTCATTAATGTAAGTGAGGCTATGCTAAATTTCAGTGCTCAGAACAGGCTATTGAGTATACATCTAAAGTTAAATTCAGACAATCAAAATATATCTTAACCTTAAAAAATCCTGGTAGTTTCCTTTTCAGGCTTTTTCTGTATTTGTTTTCAGTGGAATGCATCTTTGGGTCAAGTGTGGTTTCTCTTTCAGCAAATATACGTTAGTTCAAACAGACAGTTGGAAACTCCAGTTATAGGAAGCCAGTTACTTCATGACGATGTAAGTGGCAAGCACACCAGAAAAGAAGGATAAAGGTGTACCTTGATGTTACAGTTCTGTCACATATGCTATATTAGTACTGATAAAAGTTAAAAACATTTTCTTCCTTTGTCACCAAAAAAATAAAATCTGGAGTCAAGAGTCACAATGGTAAAATTTTCTGCAACCAAAGACATGCAGTGCAGACTTGTTTTCAGGTTTGGTACAGAGTGACAAAGAAATCTGACAGATAAATTGAAATTATATTTTCATTAGTCTAGTGTGAGTTTTTTATAGATAAACACAGGTGAATATTTCCCCTCATCTTGTGTGCCTGTAGAAGTATTCCCCCTGATTATTCTTCTCTAATAATTTCTCCACTATAATTATCAGGTTTGGACACAGACCGATTTGGTCTTGATCAGTTTGAAAATCTGGAATTTGCATGTGAACTTAATCCGTGTTATACAAAATGTAAAGAAATCAAACACAGTGTTGGAAGTCAAAGCGCATTACTGACTGGTACTGAATTACCATAGCTTCGTCATGCCAAACTCTTATCCTTTAGTATACACAGTATGTGTTAACTCCCTGAGCTGCTTTGTGGCTACAGACAGGTTGCACTTGGCAGTTTTCAAACACACAAGTCACAGCTCAGAAATGGACATTTTCTGACATAAATATGTTTCAGGTAAAACCTCATTTAGCATCCTGACCTTCCTGCTTTCAAGCCACTTCAAGCAGCTTTGAAAGTCTTTGCAGATAGGCGCTACATATCAGCAATATGCAAGAGTGTTTGGCCTGTGCCTTGCTCCAAGAATAGCTGTGGTTATGGGATGAGTTACTCATTTCCTAAGGTCTCTGGGAATGAAACTGCTTATTTGCTTGGATGGTATCTTGATTGCTTCAGAGTCATAAGTGTACCTAAAACTGCCTATTTCTGCCACAGTCTATCTGTTTAGGACCCTAAGGACTTTATTAAGTATAGAAAAATCTATATGACCCCTTCTTCTAGCTCTGGCCTGCTGGGATTCACAGCGGATGCATGAATGTTCACTTCTCAAAGAGGGAAGCTGTTAGCAGCCTATGCTAAGCCACTGCTTCTCTCACTGAGGTTGTTTCCATATTTAGGAAAGTTCATGGGGTTGCCAGTAGCCCTGCTCCCTTCTACTGTTATGACCCTCCTTGTTTTAACAGTTGAAACGAAAGAAAACAGCGAGAAAGCAACTCCGCTCTCTTGTCACAGGCATCTTTAGCAGAAGAGAGGGAAATCTATCATTGTAGTGCATGCACCAGAGATCCTGAGTCAAAGGCTCAGGTAGTAAAATTTACATTTCTTACCAAGCAGATTTTACAGCTCTGTAGGGCTACATTGCCTCAGCTCACAAGAAAGCTGATGGTTTCCCAGGAGTGACCAATCTACGTTGCCACACAAATATACCTGAAGCAGCATGCATGCCTCATCGTACTAACTGGAGGTTTAGCTAACTCCTGTTTAAGCACTGCTCCTTCCCCCTGTTCCTGTAACACGTGAGCTGAGATATGATGAACTGAGGGAGACACCTGCAGCTACCACTGAGTGACAGAGAGTGTCCGAACACCGAGAAACCAAGTACCTCAAGCAACATCTTTGTCTTTGGGGATTAAAGGCTAATCCCTTCCTGAAGCTCAGGCTGAAATTGGAAGTGTCTGCTCATTTTTCCCTCTCTCTTCAGTTTATTTGGAAAATTATTATGGAGTTACAGCTAAGACCAGACATATTCTAGTGTGCAAACAAGTTAATGGGGAGCATACCCTTTGTAATTACATTTTCCTTATTTCCAAGTATTTGTAAAGCACAAGCACGTATTAGCTTCTAAATAACAAAAGCTATGCACTTGCAATAAGAAATGAAATTGTGAATCTTTCATAATGGATGAAGGCAATGTTCTGTGTAAGTAACACAGATACTATTCATTTAAATCCACAGTAATTGTGATATTAAACCTGAATGGAATCCTTATCTGAAATCCTTAAGGAAAAAAGAAAAAAGAAAAAAAAAAAAAAGAAACAAGTTTCAGAGCTTTATTAAAGGCAGGAGTCACTGTAAGGTTAGGCACACCACAAAGGATATTAAGTGTGATCCCATTGAATACAACTGGAGAAATTAAAGTTGTTGAAAGCACAATGATTCACAGTTCAGGTAGGCTTATTTCTGGGCTGGAGGTGAGCGCCTGTAAGAGCAGTGAAGGCATGGTGATGCAGGACAGCATCCTAGTGGTGCTAGGTCACTGGAGGGTTTGCTAGTCAGCATCTGTCTCATGCCAAATGCTGTGCCATTGCCACTACTGTCAGCTTTCTGGCCAGATTAACTCTAGCTCTACTATGCCTTCATGCTTATGTCATCTTATTTCCAAGATCCAGCCTGCTTATGAGCATTTAGTCTAATGGCACAGCATACAGCCACTTACCACGCTGTTTGAAATACCATGCTTCAGCAGAAGCAAAGTACTTGATCACCTCCTTGCTTTCAGGCCATGGCAAACCTGAGATTAAAAAGTGCAAGATGAACCCCAAGTGGTCTGTATTGCAGAAGATCTTTATTTCTTGGCAGTTTAACAGGTGTAGTAAATGCCTGAATGCATGCTCAATGGATGCCTAGAAACGTACAACGTCTTTGACATTATTGCACATTTTTCTGAGAATGCAGAAACATTTTCCATGTTTCTATACTACTGTATTGCAGTACTGCATTTTGCAGTATTGTTGTATTATAAATGCCCAACTGGTGCTGGCATTTTTTTGAAGACTGAAAATGTTTACAGGGTGTGAAGTTCTGGTAATCAGCATGCTTGCTATGGGAAAAAGAGGCTGTAATTTTCTAGTGATGGTCAATGGTTCTTAAATAGTAGAAACATATTGCATGAGGTCATAAAGCAGTTGAAGAACTTAAATAAATGGGACTTGTTTCCAGAGCAAAAAACTCTATACATAGTCCCACCTGAATAGATGGATTTAGGTCATTAACTTAAATATCACAAGGAGAGTAAGCTTCATAAACTGGTACAATAAAAATCCTTCAGCAAATAATGTTCCCCACTCATAAGTAAATGCATGTAGCATATAAAGGGAGGATCCTGCCCTGTTGAACAGAAACTGGCAACAGAGCAGTTAATCTGGAGAGAGCTCTGTGGACCACAGTGACTTTTCTTTGGTTCCCATAAATCTGTGGAGCCATAACAGTGACAGATCTGTGAGGAGAATTGGGATATGCCTCTAGAGTTTTTCTAAGTAACGCAATATATTGTAACTCTTTTTCAAATAAATGGAGTTTTTCAATGGGGATGGCATTTTTCCCTCTCTTTTCTACCATGAGAGGTGGTAATAGCCTTTTATCATCTGCTGTAATAACAATATCAGGAGAACTGAAACTCATCAATATTTGCCTATGCATTTTCCTCCTGCATCACCCTTCAGCCTTCTTATATTTATACAGGTCTTCAGTTGGAGAATTGCTTTGTTTAGTTACAGAGTTACAAAATTTTTTTGGAGTTCTTGTCTTAAGCAAGGCTTTTTCATACTCAGTTGAACTTTGAGAGAAGGAGATCAGAAAGCAGCTCTAGTAACCCAGCTTCCAGATCTGAATTTCTTGTGCCACATATTGCCCTGGACTTCAGCAGGAACAATTTCACACACACCAGTCACAATACAAACACCCTGGTTCTTTCAAAAGATACCAGTGCCAGGAAACAGTGTCTCCTTTTCTGCCTTTCCTAAGTGTCCCAATTTAAAAGGAACACATTGACAATTAAGTGCCAGTGCATGAAGGTGATTTATGAGATCTGTTTACCCTACAGCAAACCACATAAATGTACCCTGAGGACTAGAATACAGGTTGTTTGTATTTGGTGTGTATCCAGTAAACTGTCTGTCAGTGCCTATTCACAGTAAAATGCCCTGAATTATGCTAACAAATCTTGAAGATGTGTATTCTTAGCTAGAAGAGTGGTCATATCGTAATTTAAATGAAGGATGTGGCACTAGTCTCCCATGCTGGATGGTTTACAACCTAAATAGCCTTCAGATACATATATCCTTAATTTTAAGAAGTCAGTGGGATGCCTGTATGTATACATGTTTGTTGAAATTAGAACAAGAAATAGAGAAATATAATATTTCTTGGAGATCTGTTTTCCATGGATTGGGAAAAAAGTCATCTGCTGCTTCATTGCCCGCTAGTTTGGTGTTGGGCAACCATATGAAATTATCTGTCCCACCTGGGACCTGGCCAGACATTCCTTGTGAAGGAAGCTGCAAAGACGTTTCAGGAAAAGGCAGACTCCTGCAGCAGATCCTGAATCAAGGGATGGGAGAGCAGCTCCTGTAACTCTTTGGAAGTAGCCCCCTAACAGCTGGTTAGGGACCTGTCTGGCCTGGGGCTACAGCTTGGTTTCATTACAGTGATGAAACAGTCCCAGAAGGGACTTGGATTTGTTAGAAAATTATCAGTGGAGAAAATGTGTCAGCCACCTTCTGTGCAAGCAGAGGCAGCTGAGTCCAAGCATGTTTTTAAAATATCACACATGCACAGAGAATCCATCTGCCAACACCTCACCAAGGTGGATCAGCGCTTCAGCAAAATCTCCCTCACATCCATGGCCTTTGCTTCAGCACTTTCTTGAGATTTGACCTGTCAAATGTCCTACTTCACGTTTGGGACTCCCTGTTACTGTGCTATGACCGCACAAGCAAACCATGTACCACCAGCATAGTCCCTGGCTTCTCTATCTCCATGATTCTAGAATAAAGTTTTTCTTTCCTCCCTAATCCAACTATTGGGGTTGCAGGATCAGGAGGAGGCCAAAGCATGAGGCATATGGGCCTGATGGTTTTTGGGAAACTGTGTGAAGTCCCATATTGCTGACCATTAACAAGATGAATGGAGATACGGAGGAGAGGTAAACTGCTTCTCTGTCCCATAGCCAACCAAAAGCAGATTGGTTAAAGTCTTTGCCAGTAGTGCTTTCTATCATGAAGCTTCCTTTTAGTGCATGAAACATACACCCAGGGCTCAATAAAAGCTGACCATGTGCTCTGTTAATCCAATAGCTGTGTAGGATCATTAAGCCAAGGCACTCCAAAGCTTTATGATCTTTTAATTTTGAAAGAGTTACTGAACATACTCTCAGTTCATGAATATTTTAAAACATTAGTATATCAGTCATTTTTCTATAAAATGAGGACACATTAGTTATATTTATTTCTTTCTATGGCTTTAATAAAAATGGACCAAAAAAGCTTTCAATAATAACTGAGAGGAGACAGTGAAGAATAGTGACCTCTTGGTCTCAGGGCATGGTCCTGTAGGTCAGGTTACAGTGAATTTTTATGGCTGTGTCAGCCTCATAAACCCTATCAAAATAGAGGTTTATACAAGAAATGCTGACACCACCTTAACTCTAATGGCTATAATTTTCTTTGCTAGTTAATCTCCTGGTACAGTAACCTGTGCTGCCCTGGGAAATTTTAAATCTCTTGGAGAAAGGGGACTGAAGAGGAGGGGGGGATACTTTCTTTCATGGGTATAAAAAGAGCATAGTAAACTGAATTAATGTTGGGATTTCACGAGCTCTTTAGAGCATGTTAAACCAATTGTTTTCATGTGCTAAGATATGTGGCTGTAGTATGCCTTATTCTGTGCCTTCTACCCCTGCATTTTATCAAGTTATTTCACTACACAGGCAGCTGCAGATACAGCTTTTTCACACACACACACTTCTAATTTTTCTTCTTGTCATGTATCTCTTGCATGCCAAGGTCACCCAAGCTAAGCTTTTGCCATGTAGTATGGGTTTCTGACTGACAGAGTGCCTTGTTCTTTCTCACAAGTCCTCAACACGCACCTGTAATTCTTCTTTCTCACAAGTCCTCAACACGCACCTGTAATTCTCTTTATTTTGTGTTTGCAATGCAGGTTTCTCATCTCTGTGCTGCACCGAGAGCTGATGGCTCCCAGCAGAGTGGCACCAGCACTGGCCAAGATGCACTGGGGCAGCACCTTGCACCACTGCTGTGCCTCATCCTGGGAGTAACACCTCTTTGACCCATAAAATAAGGTTTTCTGCCTAATCTTTGCCCCTCCTATGGCCCTCAGATTTCAGGGCGCACCCTGCCCACACATGGGCATATGCACCATGGCCGTTGGGCAGCAGGCTGAGATTTGGACAGCTGAAGGAAGAGCTAAGCATTTAGGGGGAAGCATGCCTTAGTTTCCTGCATAAAAGGATTAGTGTGATTTTGGGAGAAGGGATGAAGGCTTGTCTCCTCTCCTTTTTCATGTGTTTTCCTACCTACAACATCTCTTCAGAACAGCTGGGTCTCTTTCTCTTGCTGTTTCCTCTCTTTGAATGCTTTTCTTTTGCTGTTCTTCCCTTTTGCACTCTTGGGCTATTTTTGTTTTGTTTTGTATTTTATGCACTCATTTATTTCATACTTCCCCTGGCAACTGCCTCCTGCTGCACTGTGCTCATTTTTCCTCTTCCACCCTTGAGAGCTCTCCTCTTGAGAGCTTCAAAGACAAACTATAGGGTCAGATCTGCATCTTCACTCCAGGCTTCTGTATTTTCATTCACATGACTTTCACAGTGAGCAAGTGGGTAATGCATTGCACTGTGCAAGTCCAAAGCTAGAACAGGCGGAGGAAAAGTTGAGTGTGAAGGCGTTAGTACTTCCAGAGTCCTGCCTAAGAGACGAGTTATGGAGGCAGGACTGCACTTTGTAAAGTCAAAGTACTTTTGCAGGCTTAGTCTCTTCATAGTTAACTCTAATGCGTGATTTGTTGCTTGGCAGTCGCCTTATTTGCATTCTGGGGAATTATCCATGGGCACAAAAGCATATGGCTGGCTTCTGTATACACTGCGTGGCATGCAAAATTCATCCAGCACATGGAGAGTTTTCCTGCATGCAGAAGAGTGATTCATTTCTGCAATGCACCGGAGGAAAACAGCATAATGGACTCATGCTCATCTGCAAAGAGATCACAAAGCTGAAAGATATACTTGGGCTTCAGCTGGCCTACCTACCAGTCCTTATTAATGAGTAATCTTGAAGGGAAGCAGTTAAATCTCATACAGAGAGTCCCTGCTGAATGCTTACATGCAGGAGGTAGAAGTTGGTTAAAGCAATATTGGCATTCTGCTTCATCAGGGAAGTTTGGGGGTTTTTTTTGGTTGCTATTTCTTGCATTGTTCCACAAAGCATAAATCTATTCAGCTTCCTTTATTATGACAGAGCCCCAGGCTTTCTTGAGCAACAGGTCAGTGAGGCTTGGTACTGTTTCTCATAGGAGCAGGAAGAATCTGAAGGCTTTCATGTACCTCCCTAAGGTAAATGTCTCCACAATGGTTTCAAGTGAGGGCACTAGTCATGGTTGTTGTTGTGCATTATGCTCTTTGAACCAAGTTTTCTTGATTTTCTTCACAGCAATGATTCACTTGAAAAAAAGAATTTTTCCCTTGCAGAAAGAAATCTATGCTGTGCTCACACACAGGAAAGACTTGTTCCTCCCAACATAAACTAGTGCAGTCTGATGCAAACTGGCACACTCGCACTCAGCCTGTTAGTAATTCTCTCTCTTCCTCTCCCCCGCCCCAGCCAGATTAAGGGAGAGGTGTGGAGAGGGGTTGTGTTCATCTTGAAATTCTGCACCTGCAGCACTTACAAGGGTGCCAACTCAGGCAAACTGAGTGCCCGTTCTCCATGCTGCATTCATAACAACTCTACAGCATGAAGCACCTGATGCCAAAGCACCACCTGAAATGATGCACTGCCCTATGACTCCTTTGGTAGCCCTTCCAAGGTGCTCCCATTGGTAAACTCTGCTCACTCAGGAAGTCTGTCCTGATGCTCCCACTGCTCTTGAGCATTCCCCAAATTTTGCTTTGTAGCTGTTAAAGGCAGGGGTCTGAGATGAAGGAAAGTATACTAGGCAGCAGCAGCCAAATTAATGAAAACTGTCTTTTCAGCTAAAAGAACTAGATCAGGAATAAAATGTTCTCCCACACTATAAAAATAAATTACCCTTTTTAATCTCTTAAATGAATCCTGGGGTTAATTAGTCAGCTAAAATGAGCAGCCCTAGACTCCAAATATTGTTTACTGTCATGAAAATCTTGCATAAAAACCTTGCTCCTGAAGACTCAGGTGTCAACTTATAGTTAAAGAATTTTATTGCTGATGAGTGCAATCCCTCCTCATCAAAATGCATCAACCATGCAACAACAGAGGTCTTTGTGTAACTGGCCTTTGTTATTTTTTAACAGTCAGTTAAGTCAGTTTTGAGCTCCAGTTGGTGCTTGTAAAATTTTGGAAAGAAGAGAAGTTGCTTCCATTTATCATTATAAATAATCTAGGCCAGTGGTCTCCCCCACTAGCTGCCTGTCTTCCCTGTCCCTAGCTACCATTCCTAAGGTACAGAGCAAGCTAGTCTCCTTTCTCAGATGTATATTTCTCCTTGCTTGCTTCCCAAGTGAGAAAGATAAATGAGATTTATTTACCGTACTGAAAGTCAGGGGCTTGACCCCTGCTACAAACAATTGGCTTTTTTTCTTGCAATTCAGGTGTGGGGAGAAGATGCCTTATAAGACACAGCCTTGTTTTCATTAAATGAAGAAGGAGAGGAATGGACATGGTTTTAGTGGGAGTTACGAAATAGGCTGGGTTTGGAAGCAGGAGGACCTAGCATGATTAAAAGGATGAAACAGTTTTACAGGGGACCACTGTACCAAGCTGTATTGCCTCTGGAAATCCCTTCACTACAGACATGGAATCACATGTCTGCAGCAGGAGGTGAGATAGGGAGCGAGGTGTTGCACTGGCTGGTCCCCTCTGGAGCAAGGGGACAGCAGGGGACACAGGGAGGACAACAGAGCCTCAAAAAGCAGAGGAGCTGGTCCACGCTGCTGAGATTTATGGGAAGAGTGTGTGTGCTGTCCTGTCCTTTACAACACATCACCAAGCACCTCTGAACCAACTGACGTGAAGCAGGTACAACTTCAGAGGGAAAATCAAGGCAATATTGTGGTACTTTTGCATGCCCCAGCCCTGAAATTGGTTAATATTATTTAAGCTCAGGTTAAAACAGAAGATAACCCTGAACCGGCTTGTGCCTGGTGGATGCTGGACCATAGATGACTGAAGAGGATGGGGACAGAGGACCTTTTCATAGAATAGAACAGAATGGTTTGGGTTGGAAGGGACCTTCAGAGGTCACTTAGCCCAAAGCCCCTGCAGTGAGCAGGGACATCTTTAACTCGATCAGGTTGCTCAGAGCCCCGTCCAACTTGGCCTTGAATGTTTCCAGGGATGAGGAATCATATCATATATCATGGAGACATTTCCCCAGATAACTGTCAGTACTAACATACTCATTCACCCTTCTGCTAAGGCTAGTTTTGGTATTATTTCAGCCAGTACACCCCCTGACATGTTTCCAGTTCAGGAAAGCAAAAACTGGCCTCTACGATAATGTAACATTTCTGTCGTAAATCACAGAATTGGGGAAAACTGAAATAAAGCTATTAGAAATTAGGGGGGGGGGGAGGCAGAATTCTTCTGGCAGTGTTTTTTTTTTCCAGGTGCTTAGTCACAGTGGCCAGGATTCATATGTACAAAATTTCCTATAATGCTTTATTGCCTTGTGGTTTTTTGGGGGGGGAGGGTTGGGGGTGGCAAGGGAGTGTCTGGCAAGGGCATATTACAGTTTGCAAATCCCTACCTGGCACTGATGCTCTCAAAATAAACCCCTTTTCTCTGTCACTTACAGAATAAGATAAGTCTACCTATGGCATCTGCCTTCTTTGCAATGTTTTGGCTAAGAAATGGAGGATTTCCTTCAGCACAATAAAAGCTCACTGTTTTTTATCTCCTGGGACTTAGGTGTTTATTATTCACTGGTTTATTGCTTTATTAGGGTGGCTGAAGGATGACAACCTGAATTTTTAATTTCTTCATCTGGCTTCTGATCCCTTGTGGACTGAAAGAGGTCTTACTTGGACATCTTTTCCATTACTTCCAGTGAGCCTACAGTCTTGCAGAGGACACCCTGCCTCCCACTTGGGCTTCCTGAGCCCCCGAGGTAGTGAAGGTCATAGGTCTTCATTGTGGTGTGTAATGGGTATATTCAAAAAAAGCCAGTATTTTTCTGAAAAAGCACTTTTGCTTCCATACATACATAGTATTCACAAACATATTTTGCGGTATCAGGTGGGATTATGGATACAAAGAGGTCCATTCTGGGTTTTCCTGTAACTGGACTGGAATACAAACTTCAGCATTTCCCCATGCACCGATCTGTGATACAGAAAGAAAACCAAAAAGTAAATACACCACAGGTGTGGCAAGGATTATAGATACATAAAACTGAATAGTGATCGTACTATCTAGTAGCAAGTATGACAAATTTGAATTGTGAAATGTACTGTTGTGCATCTCTAGCAACGGATGAAGTAGGAGTGCTAATTACCTTGTAGGATTAAATCCAAAAGGAATATCACTCTTCACTGATCACAGATTCCTTATTCAGTTGGGCGGTAAGTGCTAGCATGCTATTTTCTACATATCACAACCAAGCCTCTGTCCTCCCTGATAAAAACTTCTGGCCTTAATGCTATGTATTTTGTTGGCCAGACTGCTAGCACAATGTGACCAGTCAGAATAGCATATACAATTTCAGGATGAGGGCTGGGGAAAAAGTCTAAAAGAAAGGAATGCATTTTGCACCTTACAAAGTGGGTGTTCTACTGACCCAGTCCCACTGTTAGTGTTAATCTGTAGTCTGACCATATATCCCTTCCGAAACAGACTTTGGGCAAAAGAAGATGCCTAAGTGAAATCCGTGAAATAAGAAAGCTGCACACAAAGGAAAAAAAGATAAACAGATAAGAAAACATTGGAAGGAGAAGGGGAGAAGGGAACCTAGCACATTCAAGGCATGTTGCAAATCAGTTTGGGAATGACTCCAAAATGAAAGCTTACTTTTCTACAGTCTGAAAATGCTGTACTTGCTCATATGTGTCCAAGACTTGATGCTGGCATGCTAAATTTTGTACAACTCCTCTGATGTCTTTAAAAGTCAAAATTTTTGACTTTTATTTATTTGCCTAAAATGAATATCTGTTATGAAATTACTGTTATGCACCTGACATTTTAAACATATTATCCAATTAAAAATCAGCAACATCTGCTACCTTGCACTAAACTTCCTGTAACTGAAGATGCGCAAACCCTGGAGATTCAGCATTACGTGAAATAGATTTGTTTAATATAATTGAACATAATTGCGCATGTAATGTTTTAACATAATATTACTCAGCAGATGTACAAATAATAGCTAGGTTATTTGCCACCAGCCATATGCTGGTGATGTGATGACAAAAGCATCATAATACTTGGCAAAAAAAGTTCATAAGTCTGAGTGACTGGACCAGTGCACTGAAACTGAGATTTGGTGGTGACCTGGGGACACTAATGTGTGCCTTGAGGAAATGCCAATGTCTTAGTCTGGCACAGAGCATACAGTAAGCTTTCTTGCCCTCTGTTGTAAAGAGATCCTGAGCACTACTTTCAAATAGGCATCTGGTAATTTCACTGAAATAGGTGTTTAAGATGAGCTTGTTGTGAAACCCAGTACAAGCTTATGGCACAAACCAGGAACTACAAAGTGAATACTTGTTTGTCTGATTACTTTGGATTATCTAATGAAACTCATTAGAAAAGAGACACGAATTTCAGTTTTCATTTACTAAAATTTTGGTCTGAAACATATTTCAGACGTGTTTCTATTTTAAAGACACTTGCTGTATTTGGGATTCTGAAGAAAACAGCATTCCTAGTTACAAGAGGCAATTGCTGTTAAGCTGGGAAAATACACTGATGCAAAAGAGATGGCCAAACACTAAAGGATCTTTCTTAGTAGTACAAAGAAAGGAAAAACCCAGCTATGTTGTCAATGTTTGACCTACCTTCTTCTAGTCCTTTTTGGTCAAACAGGAGTAATTAAAGTATTCCTGCATATTCAGGGACTAATAAAATTAGGCCCCTGGACATTCCGTAGAAATTGGGTGCCTCTCTGCATTTTTAATTTTAAAGACCCTCAAATCTGACCTCTTAATGGCCTACTGTTTAAACTCTGATCTTGCAATACTGAGCCCTATAAGGTATTTACTCTGATAGAGTATGCCTTCCTAAGGATTAGGCTTCCCTCTTTTGTCCTGTTTTGAGAACACCTTGGACTTAATAGTAACTGACATAAGAATATGAAATAAAGATGTGCATTGGTAAGGTGGACTGTCTCAAACATTTTATACCATAAAAGAGGATATTGGCTGTTATTAGGCTGGGGTTACCCATGGTGTGTGTTTTATCTGGTATGCTAGGGGCAGCATTTCCCATGGTCACATTTCCATGGCTGCTAAGCCTCCCATCTGTGAGTTTAAAAGTGATATTTGAAGGCAGACAAGTGGGTAACAGAGTAACAAAGAATAACTGTGATAATAGATAACAGGGATGGCAGTTGTTCCTTACAGAGGCTTAATGAAGTTGTGCTGGCTAGTTGCTCGGACATTTCTGAAGGTCTGGAGAGGTAGCCAAGATGTAAGGACCGCTGGCTTTTCATAACAGGAATAGAATATCTTCTACAATAGAATGCCATCCTCAGTATGACTGCAGTAGTCATTATTATAATAAGTGTTTGTAAACTGAAGTCACTCTGACTATGGCTTAAAAAAATCCAAGGCCAGGAAATGTCCCCTCAGGCAGAGATGCTGCCCATAACCAGACAGCTGCAGAAAAGTATTTCTTCTTTAGCAAACATGATTCTCTTCATCTGGTTAAAGATCATAACTTTACCACTCCTCCTGAGAGCTTAAGAAGGTGTTAATTTCTTTTAAGTTGTCATGTGTTCAGAAAGCTCTATCAAGCCAGCATCAGTGAGTGTGATATGGGAATGTGACAGATGTACTATCAAATGTCTTTGCTTCCCTTCTTTCATCTTATTATTCTGCTAAGAATGATTTAAATTTGAATTTGAAACCATGCAACCTTTCAGAGCAGGGAATTATGTGCACCTTATGTTAACAGTGGGTTCACAAGCTGACTAAATAGCAGCAAAGAATTTGTGCACATGCATCAAATACTTCAGCACTGAGTGCTGTGGTCACAGAGATTGTGTATGCTTTTAAAATTAAATAGTACAGTTTAGGACAAGAAAGATTGAATTAAATAGTACAGTTTAGGACAAGAAAGATTGATTATGGTTATCTAGTTTAATCTCTTGACTATCATCA
The DNA here is from genome assembly GCA_034008185.1 of Gorsachius magnificus. Taxonomy (NCBI): domain Eukaryota; kingdom Metazoa; phylum Chordata; class Aves; order Pelecaniformes; family Ardeidae; genus Gorsachius; species Gorsachius magnificus. Next base: position 26,157,101 of record CM067109.1, on the reverse strand, counting down.
GCCATGAAATTTTGCCCAGAGATTTTTAGCATCAAGGAGTCAAGTTGGACTATATATGGATATCAATTCTATCTCCTTAATCTTCTCTCATTACTTTAATACTGAAAAGGAAGATATTAGCCCAATAATCTTCTTTTAAATTGTTCTATCATTGTTTCCTTTTCCGTAATGTATATTATCTGAGACAAGTCTGAACATTTTAAATCTGGATCTGTCTATTACTCATTGTGGGGGTATTCAGTAACAAGATATCTGCCTCAAGGATCCCATATAGATGGGATGCCATCTTGGATCCCAAACAAATACTGTTTGAATTAAGTGCTCCCTATGGCGGCCTGGGCAGAGTCTGCCACTCCAGTAGATGGGTTCACACAGCTCCTGAGTTCCCAGAGTTCATGGATTAATCTGTGGTCTTATGAAGTCACTTCTTCATCACAAGCTGCGATTCAATGTGCTGCAGCTCCAGTGACAGAATGTTTTCAGGGTCAGTCTGATTTCTTCAGGCACTTTAAAAACAGGATGCTATTGCACTTGTGTATGTTAGAAAAGTATGACCTCAGCTTCTCACATTTTATTGTCTAATAGACTGAAGTGAACTTTTACCAGCTGTTACAAGGTTCAACAGGCTCACATTTGCAAAAACTGGAATTATAGTAGGTCCCTGCAGACCAATGCATAGTGTGACCCTTCATGGCTAGAGATCTGCTTCCTGAGCAGGAAAGGAGGGCCTTACCCTGTCTATCACTGCTCCAGCTCCAGGATCACTGCAGAAGAATGAACCACTGTGGTCACTTGTTTGACTTTTCCCTGTTGTAGATCCCAGGCAGGCTGTCATGTCTGGAGAAGATGGAATCTATCTCATTCTGAGAAAAGTCCTGCAATGACATGCTGGAACAACCTTCCCTGACAAAACCTTCTCCACTGCCAGTCTTGTCTTACTTCTCAGCATACCAGTGGCTACATGTTTATGGATGCCAGAGTCTCCCTTGGATTCAATGGATCACAGCTTTTCCAGGCAGCCAGTTTCTAATCTGAGACTTTCAGTCCTTTGGGCTTTTGTAGAAATGACTTAATTTATCTTAAGGGCATAAGTCCAATAATGTACACAGAAAGCGGTTTATGTATTGGGGCTACCTGGCTCGCCTCCTTAAAGAGGGTTCACAGCAGAAGAGTAGATGCTTCTTTGATGCTCAGTTCTTCTGCTCCCTTAGACAGATGGTTTAAGCCTGCTTCACAAGTCTCCTGTACACTTGGTTTCTCCCCTGACTATCCATTTGGGCAGGCAAATGAGTATTTGTTCTTTAATTTCCAAGCAATTTGATTTTTACCTATCCATAAAATGGTAATTGTTGGGAATACAGTTTTTGTTAAGCACATAAACCATAATGCATCACATACTATATAATTTTTTTTTACATTAACGTAGAAGTTGAAATTAAGAAGCACTCATGATTAGGAATTTATTGTATGCAATGTTGGTCTCACTGCATGTTTAGGAGGGATGGGCATACAGAAAAATCCACTTGGATTCTTGCTCATAGGAAAGTGTTAAACATGATTCCTTCCCCATTAAAAATTCCTGGGTTTAGTTCAGAGTGACTGTTTTGTTTTATCCTGAAAAGTACCTGTGGTGGGGGATTGGTAAAGTTATGATACACCGTGTGCATCCATTGAAGTGCCCAGGGATTCTCGTAGTTGAAAGGCAGAGTATAAATTTAAGATATTGTTAGAATTACTTCTGATAATAATAACAATTCAACCCCAGAATAATGTTTACGGCTGAGTTATTATAATCCCCTAAACAAATGGTTTTATGCAGAAACAGAACTGCTGACACAAGCCTTCTGTAACAAGACAATGCCAGCAGGAATTACTATAACTCAAGCAAGGGCCAGTCAAAATGATACAGCCATTGTGTTGATGTGTTGTATGTGGTTGTGAGTATTGGTGCCAGCAGTGTCATAAACCACTCCCTGGAAATAACCACCCTGACAGATAATGGAAATGAATCAGCATTTTCTCCTTAATCAGAATGTTTTGTAAGCCTGACCATACAGTCTCAATATTCAGTAAGCAATATTTTCAGCTCCCTCCCACTCAAAGAAAGAAAAGTTTCAATGAGGTTGTGTCCTCTGTTTAATAAAGTTGGCAAGCTTTATTTTCTCACACCTTCTGAAGTTCTGCATGAGAGACCACTTTTGTGGAGACTGACAATTATACAGGGAATAGCAGGCTGTTTCTTCCTAGCCCTGATTGCTGCATGATGGCGATGCTGGAGAGCTGTTCTGGAGCTGAAGTTCCAAGCTGTAAGTGCGGCAGGGACTCAAAGCAGCCTCACTTCGTGAGGTGACTTGTGGCAGAGTGCGTGGGAGCAGGGAGTGGTTCTATAGACATACAAATTACACACTCTCTTTGGCTCACAGGAGAAGAAAGGTTTGGGGATTAATTTTGCAATGCCTTGAGAGCTTTTAAGCACTCTTAAATAATTGAAACCTGTCTAAACAACAGATATTAGATATCCTCGGTTAAAGTTCTACAATCAGGATGTGGAGCATTTTATTGTCTGACAATTAATCTCAGTTGCTAGAAGTTTTGGAAATGGATGTCCTGCAAGAAAAACCACAATAGGTCAAAATATGTCCTAGCCTACTTGAAGAAAGCTGGAAACACTGCACTTCCTAGCTTCCTCACAGTCCTAGTTTTGCTAAGACTGCTATTTTTTTGGCTTACAAAAATTCATGTTTCACAAATAAGGCTATTCTGGAGAATAATCTTAAATCTGGTTTTCATCACATCATCTTTCCATAAGCTTTAGATTTTTGCTTTGTCTGGAAAAGTTAATTTGTCTCTTTCTTTTCAAAACCCAGACTTCTTGCAAGGTTAAAGGGCCACATCAATACATTTACCAAGATTTTGGAAGCAAACACAAGTAAGTTCTTTTTCTATCATGTTCATTAAAAACATGAACTTCACTGACAATTTATGCAAAAGTCTTTCATTAAATAGGCAACGAATTTTTACTTTTATCATATATTTCTTCCTCTAATTTTTTTCTCAGCATCCCTATCAAATGTATTTCCCAAAGCCTCTCCAGTGTTCTGAAGTTGTATTGGTTTCTGTACATGTGCAAAAAGCCAAAATGATTTAAATGACACAAAATTAATTTAGTCTCCAGCATGTATTACCATCTGCCAGAAGAGCTATGTTTTGACAATGTAAGGTCTGCCTGAGAGGTAGGATTTGTTTCTTTCCAACGGATACCATTAGAATAAACACCAAACTTCCAGACTCAGAAGTCATTCTTGATTTTAGTATAAGGATGCTGCAGTGGTCAAGTAATAGGATGGGAATTTATCAGCATCATACCTCTGCCTTTAAGAATTGTACCTGAGCCAGCTGCAGCTGGATTCATCAATCAGCAGCATGCAGAGGAATACAGGTCTGTCATCAAGAGTGTACCTCTTAAAGAGCTGTGGCATGAGTTACTGCTACAGAGAAGAGAGCTGTACCAATGAAGGCTGCAAAGTTATTACTTCTTGGCTAGCATGTCCCTTCTAAAAGAAAGTGTGATATGAGACTTTGCCTACAGAATTTATTAGGAGGCTTTTCATCAAAATTTGGAAGTTTAGAGTTAGAAAAGTCTTCCTAGTGAGTGGATGACGATAAATGCCTCAGAAATACACACATAAGAGAGATCCAGATTTAATATCATCAGGCAAGTTAGTAATAAAGACAATACCAAAAAATAACACTTAAAAACCCAGATGGTGGGAAAGGACAAAATGGAATTGAGTACCTTTTTATTCTTATCAGTAGGGTGCATGTGAGCAAGAGGTAACTGTAGTATTACTCTATACACCAAATACAGAAAGAAGAATGACGCTAGAACCTATTTTGGCACAGGAGAGATTGGCACATTTGTAAAGTCTCACAAACCTAGGGTGTACATACACATGTGCACACGTAAAAATAATTTACAGCACTGACTCTGAAATGGAAGTTAAAGCAAGATTAAAAGTCTGACTGAGGAAATGGTGTGATCACAGATTGTCTTGTCTTCGCTTTTTCTGAAAGCATCCTTCTGACTCTGCTATCTAATATAATACAGAGGCTGCTTGGTAGAACAATATGAGATGTAGTTTCTTCTCTTTTAAATCTTCCACACAAAAACACCTACCTGCCCTTACTTTCCAAACAGAATATGGATTGGTTATTTGTGCCTACACTTCAAATTTCTCCTCCTACATTCTTTTTTTAATGGAAGTGAAGGTAGAAAAATTGCCAAATAAGCTCTGTTGTCCTCCCCTTATTTTGTTGTAAGTGCAAAGCCATTATAGTTTTCCTGTTATGTCAGCGATATGTTGCCTTTCTATTCCTTGTAAAAGCTGTGTATTTGACTTACACTGTGGGAAAGAAGGCAAAAAAAAAAAAAAGGTGCTTTTACAGGGTATATTTTCTTTATGGGCAGGCCAAACTGCTGTGATAGTAGATGAGCTAGTCAGGTGTTCCCTCAGTCTCTGCAAAGTGAAAATCTAAATTGCAGTTCTCTCCTGATTCCCTCTGGAAGGTGATATCCATCTGGAAGATTTGGCTTCAGACAGCAGGAGAGTTCATAAAGTTCATATTAAATAAAGATCTGACTTGCTGTTCAAATTGACTTGATGGTATGACCTACTCCACTTTCAGCTTGAGTTTTTGCTTCAGGGATGCTAATTATTTTCAGAATAATTTCTAACAGCATCTAATATTGATACAGGTAGCTGTTTAAATTTTGTTCATCCTTTAACTGCTACTGCTTTTTAGTCTGTGGGCCTGAAAAATAGTGGGTAAGGATTAGTATGAGCTATTCAAAGGTGTATAGGGAGAATTCAGGCTGTTTGTGTTACAACTCATTTTCTAAAATTGGTGGAAATGTTGCTCCAGTGGTCACCCCAAGAGTCCAATGACAAATTTTCTCTTGGCCTGGTAGCATTGTCAATGCCCATGGTCCATGCCTGCCCACGGAACCATAATATCAGTGCAGCCTTTGACAATTGACATACATCTTTATAAAATACCCTGGGATAGACAGCAATGACATTTAGCATTGAGAAATTGGAGCACGTAGATAAAGACCAAGTAACCTGCTCCAAGTCACAAATAGGGGAGACTTCTTGACCACAGAGCAGCTTAACAGGGACAGCCTCGTGACCACAGGAGCTGTTGCCTTTCTCTCACACTCCAGAACACAGAAGAGTCTCTCCCTTGCCATTAGGTATTGGAGAACTCACGAGTATTGGCCATGCCCCTCCAACACCAGTTCCTGCTCCAGATCTGGCACTCACACCATGACAACAGTGCAAATTCTGTCCTACTGAAACCATTTGCATGGATCAACTGGAAAATCCTAATTTCCTGCCTTTTCCTCAGCATTAGGTCCTGTGTCATGCCTGCTTGGAAAGCTCTGCATACTTCTTCAAGAGATTATATTCTGCCATGCCAATTGGGTGGACTTACTGATCTGTTCTTTTTGCTCTCTAACTTGTCCAACGCTGTGCTAAGTACTGTGTAGTTAATGCTCTCTGACACCATGTGTTTTCATTAGATCCAAAACCAAAGTCTCCTTAAATCCCCTTCCGTATATTAGATGCAAGAACAACTTTCAAGAGACATCATCTTGGAGGAGAACAGGGAAAACAGGGGGGAATGCAGATGACCATGGTCTATTAAACTGATTTGTAGCAGAGTCATGACAGCAAATCTCCTCTGCACTTTCTGTACATTTTGGGGAGGGTGATTCTGTGGTTGAAACAGGACAGACACAGGTCAGTAGTTTTTAGGAACGGAAGCCCTGCCTTTATAACTGATCATCCCTATAGCAATCTCCTGTGCTTAAATAGAGCAACTTGTAGCCAGTGGGAGATTTATAACATACTCTAGGCCAAACAGTGACCCGTGAAGGATGCTCTGTCTTGCTTTAATTTGACATCCAACCAAGCTGTGCCTGCACTGTTACAGAGAAACCTGCAACTCAGTCTTTGTGTGCGTGCTTGAATGTGTGTGAGCACACGCTGAGCTAATTGCTGGTGCTAAGCATCACTTGAGACTGAAATATCTGTGTCTGTATGATGATACATGAGCGTCTGAAAGATGTCAGATCCCTAATCAAATGTCTTTTGCCTTGGGGGCTGCCAGTAACCTCTCTGCAGTATTACTCATTCTGGCAGGTAGTTTTACAGAAGCACACAAATGCAGGAGGCTCTGAAAAATTAGGAGATGAAGAAACACCTCATTTATCCAAAGAAGCAGGATCAGGATTGCTATTGTCCTGGCATGCTTTGGACAGGCTTTCAGCAAATACCCCGACAAGAAGGCTAGACCTTCAGCTATTGAAAATCAGTAAGGATCACCTTCTTTCCACCAGGGCATGATACTGTGCTTGTTATGGTGAAAAACAATGTTTCTTTATGTAGAGGGAGGTCTCTTTATGTTCTGAGAAGTAAAATGTGCCTTAGCACTGCAGGCAGTGTTTAGGAGGAGAAAAAAAAAAAACCTGGAATAAAACCACAGGGTTTATATATATGCCCTTGAATTTTTTTTTTTTTTTAGCCTGTGTTATCACACCATGCTTTTATACTGCAGCTTAATATACACATGAGAAATTTCAGGGCTGTTGAGCATGCAGATTTTCCTAGGGGATGAGCGCAAGGTTATTTAGCACAGGTGTTTCTGTAATTGTACAACACTCCCCAGTCATATGTCCACAAGCTCTTATTCCCTTGTGAATGATGCTGTTGTCTAGCATTAGAGCACCAGGTTCTAATAAAAAACACAAATAATATTGCTTAACAGTGACCCTTTCTGTAAGTCATCTTTCTTTTCATGAATGCATGCATCTCGGGGAGTGAGTGCTTTTGTGCTAAATATTATTCATTTAAGCAAGTATGTGTGCATGAGTTTCCCTCAGATGTTGTTTTAGATGGTAACAGAGTCCACATGCCAGGTTGGATGCACTGTGCAGAACATGACAAAAGAGAAAGAAACTCCTTGATTCACATGCTGCAGGTTATTACTGCAATGGTCAGGCTGCTCCCCACAACCTGCATCGGGCATATCTCCACTGAAATGAATAAAGTTCAGGATACTTAAAGAAGCTGGAGACTACTGTTGTGTGATTATCTCTATTGTTGCCATGCAGACTCCATTCCAGAAAAGCTGCATGGCCTATTACCCTCTGCATTCAGCCCATACACCTACCATGTCTGCAAATCTGATACTTGTATGTGCAAATGAGCAAGCAGGAGATAGCCTGTCTGATTCCCACTCCCCCTCTGAAGCTCTACTATACCTTTCTACATTTTCATTTGTACATCTGCCAAATCTCTTGAATACTGTAGCCCAGAGACTGCAACAAAAGGGACACAACAATTACTGGTTTATATTAGTCTGGCTTTTATTTTATTTCACAAAATCACATGTTTGTAGCGATCATTGTTTTAGGGACTGTGATTAAACAAGATTACATGAATTATTCTGGGGTTTTTTCCTCTTTAACTTATGCCAAGCACATGGAAATTCATGAGGCATCAACAGGAGCTGGCTGTGCTCAGCATCTCTGAAGCTGGAGCTACAGTTACTGAGCTGGTCAGTGTTCCAGTACTTGCTGCTGCTTGGTACATATTTTTATAGAATGGTATCATATATTATTCATTTCAAATTTTAAAATACACAGAAATGCAGCAGAAAGCTGCCTTCATTGCTCTTCGATTCTTTTATATTGTTCCTATGTAGCTTGGATTCAGTTGCCAGAGTAAACACCAGGTTCCATAATGAAAAGATTATTTCTCCCCTGCTCTGCTACAGAGGGTCCTCCATGATTTTGGATCCCAGCAGCCCTACTTAATTACTAATTACCGTTCTTTCCATTTTTTCCCATGTCAGTTGTGTCTGATAGTGAAGATTGCTTAGCAAGTTGACTTAGCACCTTTGCTAATTGCTCAATAGTGCTGTGCTTTGATTTATTTATTATTTTTTCAGAGCATTTGAAACACATTAGCTTCAGTAACCCTTTCAGATGCACGGCTTCTATTATTGATAATATTCTTGGTTGCAAGAGAAAGAAGTTTGCAGCCTTCGTTTTGTCGTATAAGGCAAAATGCGTATATATTTTTACCGTGCACTGAAGGAGACTGAGATACCAAACGAGGCTGCAAGCTGTAAAGGCAAAGCTGAAATGGCAGAGCCACAAAAGATGGCAGGGGTTGGCAGCAGAGTGTCTGGAGCAGTCTGGAGTGTGACTTGGAAAAACAGAGTTGAAGGTGACCTTCCTTTAAGAAAGAATTTGTAATTTGGCTCCCTAGCTGTACTGGGAAGTTTCCTAATCCAACCGCAGTTGTATGGCAGCAGCATTATAAAAACATATTGTCTGGGTCACAATTCCCCAGGGCCCTTCTGATGTATGCCTGAGACCTTGCCCATAAAGAGGTAAGTCAGGTTTAATGCAGACTGGTTTACTAATCGTGACATTTACATGATCGCGTTCCTCTTGCTATTACCCATCCAACTGCAAACACCAATGGAAAAAACCCACACCTATAACTGTGCCAGCAAATACTGGAAAGAATAAAAAACTAAAAGCAAACTTAAAAATCTAGGTCTGAAAGAGTATAGAAAGGGATGAGGAAGGCATGACAGAACAATAGAAATTGTTCATCTTGCTACTCTGCTGTTGCTGTTATTGGATTACCTTATATGCATATGTCTTTCAAGATGCTAGTTGCTGCTCTTCCGGGATCCACAAACTTCAAACTGCTGCCACAGCTGTGAGCCCTCACTTGTATCCTACACTATGGGGGTTTTTTTTGAGTTAGCAAGAAGAGATCAGAGGAGCCAGAAGTCTGTAATCATGAATGTCAGTAATGGAGGAGCAACAATAGAAGAAGGAAAATTTCACACCATTTTTGACGAAAAAAGAAAATCCTGTTTTTCAATTCTTTCCCTCCACACAAGAATCAGTCACTGCTTCTCCCTCCTGAATCCATTGCTGGCCTGCAGGTCCTGTCTCTTTGCAGGCAGGGACCAAAGGAGGAGAGAGGCAGGAGGAGCCAGGCAGACACTGAGCAGGGCAAAGCCCCTAACGGGGTGCAGCTGATAGTGCTCACAGCTCTGGTTAGAGACCCCTGCCCTTCTTCAGGGATGGCAAGTGGCCAGCAGCCGAGGGTGACCGAGCCACCATGCAGCAGCAGCCTCTGAGCTGGATTCCCTTCCTCTGAGCTACTACCATGCTCTGCTCAGGCTTTGCACCCTTGTGTTTTCTGATGGCGGATTTTTGGCATAATTTTGGGTGAAAGGTAAAGCTTTCCTCCGTACAAAGCCCCGCTGGATGAAGGGGCGAAGGCATTTCATCCCAGTCATTGCTGCTCTGAGTTAGAAAAGAAGGCTCTGGTGGGAACAGGGCATTGCATCTCCCCAGGTAATGCTAGCAGCTGCAGAGGAGGAGTTATGAAAGGTTATACCACTGTGCAGGATTGAACTGGGGAGGAAGGCAGAAAAGTGTGCTTATAATGGTCTGAAATTTAGTGGAGCAGTTTGCAAGATGAGGAAAGGTGGGGGAAAAAAATGGGAAGTTGAAAATTGTTGCTGGAACACAAAGGAAAGAAATCTATGTTCAGAAACAAAATGATAGTCTGGAAAATGGAAAAAGTTTTAACAGAAGGTTTTGTAATGTCAGGGGAAGTTACGTTTGAAAGCAATTTTTCTGAACTGATCAGAACTCTTTGAATTTGCAGAGCTGTCACCTTCAGAAGAGCTCAATTCGCTGCAATTAAATGACCTGAAGAATAGAGTAGTACTTAAAGTCAATTGCATTTCTGAAGTGATGCTGAAATGAGGAGCCCATACTCTGTCAGCAAGTATGGAATAAAATGAATGGGACCTGAAGATGTTGTACGACAAGAAGGTGAATTTGTGGAAGTAACTAAAACAGAAAGCCCCAGCTGAAAAGGCCTAAGACAATACTCTGTGTCCTAATCAGAAGAAGAGTCTTTGATGCCATCATTCAAATCAAAGAGCTCTTCTATTAAGTATGCCTTTATCAAAACATCCATCACAAATATTGTCCTGTAATGTTTAAGCTCTGGACAAGTGCTGAAATGGTAAGCATGAAAGTACTTCAAAGGAACAAAGCAGAGTGCTTCTAGATGCAGTACGACAGGCAGGCGTTTCACACGCCGTGGAAAGCTCTCCTGTAGTCTGTAGCGCTGTCTTTCACAGCCTCTAAGTACAGGCAATACAGACAGATACCACATATGGCTGGCTACCCTGCCTATATGAATACTGGCACACTCAACATAGAGGCAGCTTTCTCATCCACTGCTTTTTTCTTCAGCCCGTACTTCGGACTCTGTGGCCCTACAGAGTTTTACAAATCACGCATTCAAAGCAAATCAGTTTTAAAAGTGCACAGCAGTCCCAAGAGATCAGAACAGGCCATTTATCTGTCACTATGAATATCCAAGGGTGTCCCTTTTTTAAACTGCCATTTCAGCAGGATCACAAAGCAGAGGGGAAACCAAACAGACCTCCATTTCTCTTTGCAATGTTGGTGCTTCAGATCCATGGTTTCCAGGGCATGCAGGGTGGGCTGCCTCACCACTCATCTCTTGCTGCTGATTTTTTTTTTTTTCCCCTTTCTGGGGAGGGACAGAGAAGGGATTACAGTTTATTAGACCAGAAAGTGAGTGGTTGGGAGAAGTCTCAAGTTGTCTCCTAACTACCCCTTCTGCTAGGAAAGTATCACAACACCCAGATCTGCTTACCCTGCTGTCCCAGGACTCGCCCTGAGCAGGTCTCTAAGGAGTGCAGACAGAGTTTTGGGGCTGGGGCATCCTCAAGCAGGGTATCAGGAAAATACCTCCATGGCAGGAGCCCGTGTCACCCTGCAGCATGTGGAGGGGAACCCAGAACCACAGCACCGCAGTCTCTGTCTTCGCATTTTTCTAATCCAAAATCCTTCCACGTGTTTCCACCACAGGAACTTCACTTTGGAGCTGAGACTTGGCAGGTGAATAAGCTTTGCTGCCCCATCAGCTTATTGTTTCATTGTGGTGAGCATGAATGTGAAGGGATGCCTGGGGACTGATGGCTGATGCTGTGTGCCTGAGACTTGACAGGGAGTGCTGCTAGAAGACTTTTTGGCTGGGTTGTGAAAATGTATGTTTATGCAAACTGATATGAACAGTGCAAGAAAAATCAGAGGTGCTCTTTTGAAACTGTAGCCCCCTAATGAGGTCAAGATATCCCTACACCCCATAATCCTGTGGGGTTTTTTTTCACTTTTCCATCTCCACAATAGATTTGACACACTTTCTTTTTTTCCATGATTATTGTGCCACAGGCAAAGTCTTTATCTTCCTTTGTGCAAACATCAGCCATTTGTTTCCAATTACTTGGGTAATAAGCAGAATGGTGTTTTCTGAGAATGTATAATAACTTTTTACCCTTCTGAAACCAATGGGGTTTGACCAGGGACAGTTTGAACAGTATTTTATGATTTCAGTGGATTGGCACTGAGTTACTTTTCTAATAGCCTGTATCAGTCAGGCTTATGAGAAACACTTCTGCAACCACTTCCTAAACTTGTTGCTTGGGAATGAGATGTTTACGTGGCAGTGCTACTTTCAAGTCTGTTTCATGCTATCTCTCAGGTTTGGCATAGCGAAGTTCAGATACACACTTAGGAGAACATCAATGTGAATAAAAAGCAGGAGTGGATTCCTGATCTTTAGCATGCTCCAAAACCACAACCCATCTACTTTGGGCCTTTTTGCAGATTTTGTTATGTTTAACCACAAAGTTCAGGCTTGCAGGAGGGATCTGGAGGGAGACCAGCCTGAGGTCAAGCAGTGTAAGAGTACGTTTTTTCTGTGTTTGTTGCTGTATTTTTAACAGTCTTCAAGGGGGGCTATGGTTGCGCAAATCTTGTACCTGTTATGAATGAGCTGTCTCTGCTGTCTTCCAGCATCAGCTTCAATATCTTCAGTAACATCAGTTTCCACACTTGCTTTACTAAGACACCACCTGCCTAAACGCCTGCCTCATCACTTTCATGATTAGTCTCCTTTCTGACATGTTATTAGCCTTATTACATCTCTGACTTTTAAAGGTGATCATCTGAGACTTGTTTTTCTTTCTACTGGTATAAAACTTCTTCGAACACAATCTCGGGGTGCAAGGCATTAGGTAAATAAGTTTCATGGAATTGTTTCATTTTAGTGGTTAAATAGATGTGCCTGTGCATGCTGGAAAGCTTTTATGGCTGTTCTTGAGTATAATGGGAGCCGGAATAGACCGCAAGCTGAGAAGAACGTTTTATGGGATACTTCTCCCCCACCTCCTCCTTTCCATTGTTTCTACATGCCAACAGGTCTCAGACCATCTGAAAAGTCAAATGCAATTTCACACATGCAGCCATGTAATAACAAGATTCAATGTATCTATACAGGTACCTTTACCACTTACTCTAACTTAGAGACAAAAATCAAAACATCCTCAAGGTGCAGGCAGCAGCTCTGTTATGATATGCTAAAGAAGCCATCTTATGGTCCTGACCACAGACAGGTAAATGTGTCAGCCTGCTGGAAATAATTCAGGACTATGTTTTACATCTTCTTTCCTTTTTTGTCTTCCTTTTTCCTTTTTGCATGACTAAGATGAACACATGAAAGATTAACAAAGAGAACTGACCTTGTCTAACTTGTTGTCCCCAAGATTTTCTTGCACCATATGATGCTTTCCCAGCATAATTGTAAAAAAACCTTTGGCATTTTAGCACCCTATTTCATATTGCTGCTGTCAACATCTGCATGGCAAGAACAGCAGTAACCAAGATACTGACAGTCAGTCTCTCCCCATAGCTGGGTTTGCTTTTAACATCACTGTTGTCATGAGACCACTCCTCTCTTTCTATAGTACAGCCCTAGCATTTCCCTGGCCTTAGTAGCTATTGCTTGTTGGTAATACTTCGCCTATTTTTTTACTCTTAAAAATTCACCTAATATCATGAAGTCATAGAATCATAGAATTGTTTAGGTTGGAAAAGACCTTTAAGATCATCAAGTCCAACCGTTAACCTAACCCTGCCATCCCACCACTAAACCGTGTCCCTAATATCTTACATTAAATACCCATTCCACTTTGTCATAACTTACATACTTACATCTTGTAATTTTTTAAATTATATCCAGAATTTTTTTCTTTTTTCATAAATCAGACATTTGGTTTCCTTATTTATATCTCAGAACTCTCCCCTAGCTTATGCAAGCTCTGGATATGAGGCCAATTCCAGGCCAGGTCCAGGACATGCCCTTCTAATCCCTACACCAGCGCATTACATTGATTTAAATCTAACTTGCTATCCCTGTCATTTTGGGTGCACGTTATCCTAAAAATTGTAACAATGTTCCTGATCAACCTGACCTAACTCTGAAGCTAGCCTTACTTTGAGTGAGAGACTGGACTATAGAGAACTTCACAGGCCCCCTCCAAACTAAGTATCTGTCATATTACAGTACGGACAGTCAGAGAAAAGGGTCTCTATTTGAACAGAACATTAATCTAAAGCATAAAAACAGTTTTGGACAAGTCAAATAATGTGTTTATTCATTACTTTCAGAGTCTCTTGGGGAAAAAAAAAAATTGCATTTAAGATATGAAGTTGTGTGGAGCTATTTACAGCATAACAAGCACAGATCATTTACTAAATAAAGAAACAGTCATCATGCTTTTTTTCAGTTTTGAAGCAGTGCTGTGACTGTGAGATAGATGAAATACGATGTTTGGAACTCCTGAAACCAATTATGGTAGATGATTGTAACACTGCATCCTCAGATATGCCTAATTTGCTCTTACTGCTGTAACTAATGAGGTAGATAAGAAAATAATGTCCATATGCACATGTGAACATATGTTTTTATTTAGTAGCAATAGCAGAACTCATGATACTGGATAATAAAATAAAAGATATACCTGATAAAAATGATGTCATGAAGAACACAAAAGTGTGAAACACTCCTTTCTTAGGCAGTAGAAAGAGACCAGGAAAAGGCAAAATAATTTAAGTAGTAATATGGTTCATGTAGAGAAAAATTTCTCGTAAACGCTGGTGGTTCTCTGTGTCCAACCAACTGTGGCAGTCCATCATTGGCCTATCTTTGGTTTTATTTTAAACACAATTCAGGATAACTGTAAGTGGTTGCTGAAATCTGATGCAGTCCAGCTCCTCCAGCTCTGTATTTTCCCTCCCTCTTTTGCATTGTGGCTCCACGCAATTGCAAAGTGAGCTGTTTCAGCAAGATCATAGAATCATACAATTGTTTAGGCTGGAAAAGACCTTTGAGGTCATGAAGTCCAACCGTTAACCTAACTCTGCCATCCCACCACGCAACTATGTCCCTAAGCACCTCGTCTACCCGTCTTCTAAATGCCTCCAGGAATGGGGACTCAACCACTTCCCCGGGCAGCCCATTCCAGTGCCTGACAACCCTTTCAGTGAAAAAAAATTTCATAATGTCTAATCTAAACCTGCCCTGGTGCAACTTCAGACCATTTCCCCTTGTCCTATCTCTGTTACCAGGGAGAAGAGTCCAACTCCCACCTCTCTACAGCCTCCTGTCAGGCAGTTGTAGAGGGCAATAAGGTCTCCCCTCAGCCTCCTCTTCTCCAGGCTGAACACCCCCAGCTCCCTCAGATGTTCCTCGTAAGATTTGCGCTCCAGACCCCTCACCAGCTTGGTTGCTCTCCTCTGGACATGTTCCAGCAAGGCAACATCTTCTTGTAGTGAGGGGCCCAAAACTGAACACAGTATTCGAGGTGCAGCCTCACCAGTGCCCAGTACAGGGGCACGATCACTTCCCTGCTCCTGCTGGCCACATTATTCCTGATACAAGCCAGGCGCGTTGGCCTTCTTGGCCACCTGGGCACACTGCTGGCTCGTATTCAGTTGGCTGTCAGCCAGTATCCCCGGGTCTTTTTTCGCTTTGCACCTTCCCAACCACTCTTTCCCAAGCCTGTTGTGTTGCATGGGGTTGTTGCGACCGAAGTGCAGGACCTGGCACTTGGCCTTGTTAAACCTCATACAGTTGGCCTTGTCCCATCATTCCAGCCTGTCCAGGTCCCTCTGCAGAGCCCTCCTCCACTCGAGCAGATCAACCCAGTGCAAAATGTTTCATGTTGTAAATATAAAAGATTGTTATTCTGTGTGGATTCATTTTCCATTAGGTCAGGTCTGTTGGAGTTGAACATACAGCAATGTGTTTTCTGGACCCAGCACAACAGGGGTGGTAGGGGCGCAAGGAGAGCTAGACCTGCTCTTTTGACGAGACGCAGTTTCCCCATCACAATGTGAGACAGGAATGTTGGTACAAAAGGGGTTAGCATGCAACTGTGGGCTAAAACCACAATTGCTTCATGTTGATAACAGTGAGTGTTTGGACTCTATCCCATGATGAATATTTGTCAGACTTCAATTTAAAAGCAGAATTTTTGCTCTTTTTGTCATCCATCCCTTTCCAGCTCTTCCTGTACTGCTGTTGTACTAACTGAGGCTTGCCGCCATTGAAGTGTTGGGATACTCATATTATTGAGAGCATGATAACTCCCAAAACACCTTCTAGAATTGGCACGAGCACTGAACTCATGCCAGGTAACTCTGTTTTATTGCATGTCTTCCACTGCCCTTTCCTTGGAAACATTCTTATGTCTTGTTTTCCACATCTGTCTTGTCAGGTCCATGATCAGTTAGGATTTGTCCTTTACATCCACTCCCAAATACAGCACGTTCTCTTACCCTTTTTAGAAAAGTCTGTTCAGAGGCAGATAGTATCTACAAAGGAAGGAGTTGCATCCTCAGTTTCACATGGCATACCCTAACAACTCTACTTTCCTGCCTTTTATCAACTGGCAGATGAGGCATGTAAAAAACACTGTTGCAGGATGAGGGGCTGGTACCTTCAGTCATCTACTTCAACCCCTTGTTTTACTTTCAGTGAAAGGAGAACATAGGGAATTTATTTCCATTCTCATGTGCTCCCACTGTTTTTCCTCTGTTCTTTCTGCCCGCACTTGCAAGACCACTGTGCGCCATACGGATGTCAGACGCATTGTCGCTGTACATAACACATCACAGGTTTTATGGGCTGTGCTCCATTTCACAGTGGTGGAGAATATGGAAAACTACAGTTATTTATACTTCCTTGCTCTCCACCAAGAGACTCGCTTTACAAGCATGTGGGCTTGCTGGGAGGAATAAACTAGTTTTTGGTAGCTCTTTGCACCATGAAATCTCTTGTCTACTGCAAACCCCATCCCCTTTGTATGCACAGGTCCAGGTCATGAGTGTGGATGGCCACTTAAGTGCCTCATAAACCCCAATTTTACCTTGGTTTATATGGGATGCATTTAAAAGAGTTTTGTCTGAGTGAGGCTCATTTATACAAGTCTTCCATGCTTTATTAAGTGCTTCTTTGTTGAAATAATAGAGCACTGTGGAAAAGAAAAAAAAAAAAAAAAAGGCAAAAATTACAGCCTTGATTTAACCATTAAGGCCACAGATATTAGGCATTGCCTAAAACTACCCTTCTACATCTGATGGCTTACATAGATAATTACAAGGTATTCTGGCAGAGGAAGTACTAATTCTTTACCACTGAATTCCTCAACTAGGAATTACCCAGAAGAGAAATGCGTTCTCTCTGTACCTTAGGTGAGCAGATGTTTGGCTATTCTTTGACAAGGAGATCTTGACAATTTTAAGTATAGGGCTGGCTGACACTTAGCTCTCTAATTATCTCTTAAATGAGTTTGATCCTGTCTGAATTTCAGATATATAACATAGCATAAACTACAGAAATGGAAGGACTATGAGCAAAAAGGGGTTTTTTTCTCTCTTGGGAACTTCTTCCATTGCCACTTTTGTAATAAGCTTGAAGATCCAGCTAGAAGTACTTAGCTAACTGGGAGAAAAGACATTTTTAGTACTCAAGTTTTTATCCATTTTGAAAGAGTTCCTCTCTGCAGCTGTCTTCAGAAAGCTCAAAAAGAGTGCTATGTTTGCAGTGAAGGATGCAACCATACCAAGTTGCCATTGAAAATGGTGAATCCTGGTATTCTTTCATTCAGTAATACACACAGAATATGAATTAAATTTGTTAAAACAGTGACTCACTTTTAAGAATGGATAGAAAACATAAACATGACAGAAGAGTGATTTCATAGAGCAAGTCTGTATGTTTCCTCTAAAGGTATTATTTTTGGTGGTAGAGAAAAAAGTTATTGCTTGGCTTTACTGACATAAAATGTGCTGTGAAAATGAAAAGTAAATCTTTTTCTGCCCACAGGCAGAAATGCTTACCCAATCGGTGGATGTTCCTTTCAGTGATGTTGATGGGGTGAGTTTTTTCCTACAACAAAGAAAACATCAAAGCTTCATCTTAAATACAGGTGTAAGTCTATCTCTAAGAGAAGACACAGAGCATGCTAATGTACAGTGTGTCCCTAATGCATCTCAGTTCCATGAAAGGACATATGATGCTGTATTTGCATCTGTGTCTAAGTATCATTTGTATCATTGCCCATATTAAAAAAGGACAGACTGACTGTTCAGGAACTGGAGTGAGTGTGAAGAACTCTTACCTCCATGCCTATTTCTACAGTTTTGCTGGCTGATCCACAACAGCTCATTTAATATCTCTCTCTCTTAACTGCTAACTATGAAATGAGGTGACACTTCACATATGATGCCCTTGATGAAGTAAGTATAAGCGTAATTACAATTTAGAGATACTCAAATATTCTGCTCATTAGACTACTCAAATGGCAGAAAACTAGTTTGGGGCAGAAGGCTTGCTTTGAAAGAATCTTAAAACAATTTTGGATCTAATAAAAAAATCAGTAACATTTTATTTTAAGCTGCCAGGAGGGTGTGCCAGATCACAGTGATTAATTTACCCCCACATACCTACGATGCAATGCAGATGTATTTGAAACCTGATGCAATCTGCATGGGTTTGATCAGATTTGATGGCCATTTGCACAGCACGACCCAAAATTATGTTTTGGAGTGACCATGTTTGAATGGGTAAGTCTGTCCTATAAACGTGACTATAAAGTCCTACATTGACTGGAGGAAAAAATGTCTTCCAGCAAAGCTCTGAAGTACAAGCAGTTAAACTGGTAAATCTGCTTTCTTTGGTTGGACCTGGAGAAATCGCAGGAGTACTTTCCAGCACAGTCCTGCTAACAGCTTTTCCCATTGGAGGCTTGCCCAAGGAAGTGGAGTTACTGAGTGCCTTACATCTGCATCGGGAGAGAGCTGCAGCTTTATTTGGGTTGGAGTAGGAAGATGTGTTGGACCGTCACCCTCTAGCTCTGTTAAAACATGATATTGATGCAGAATGAATGCACAGAAAGAAACTTTCCCTACACCATAATCATGCTAGTGGCTTTGCAGCAAAGTAAAATATTCCTCCAGAAGATCTATTTGCTTCAGAGCAGTCCTGCAAAGGGAAGGAGTACTCGCACATGCCTTATCCCCGTGAGAGGAGCTTTGCCTTTTACTGTCATCTGTCTCCGTGACATCAACCAAGCACATAGCACGCCACTGTCTCTGTGCATACTTCATCTGCCTGTGCCAGAATAGGGGAGAGGATGGTCTGCTCCTGTGGGTGCCTGTTTGCTGCCGTCTCCTGCAATGGCAACACAGAGATGAGAAATATGCTGCTTGCCAAGCTGACCCGAGGCCAGATCAGCTTAACACACTGACAAGGGCACTGACACGCAAGGATGTTTCTTGTGCTCCTAAATGCTCCCAGGAAGAGAGCAGCAGCTAATACTCAGAACTTCACTGGGTTATTATTGGAAAGCCAGTGGAAAAAATTTCCAAAGAAGAACTGAAGGAATCTGCAAAGAAATCTCCTGTTATTATTCAGACAATCGGGCATTTGTTCTATGTAAATATTATATAGATACCTATATACACACACATATAAGCAAATGCACAAATATATCTACATAAGTATGATATGGTCAAAAAAAAATACACTAAATTATAGGTGAACACTGACAAAGAGTTCAGAATGCATGATAATGAAAGTGTGCTTCTTGTAATCCAGGCATTTGGTTGTATTTGACATTATTTTATGTCAACTGCACATGCAAAATCTGAGAGAGGACAGAAATGCAATGACAGGTTCAGTTTAAAAAACTGGCCAGCTTTACAAAAGACAATATTTCAAGCACAAATAAATTAAAAAAAAAATTCTATACACAGTAATCATGCAGCAGCTATGCTATAGCAGCTACAGCTATGCTATAGTATGTATTTTGAAATAAATAGGGTGGTTTTCTTTTGCAAGGTGGGTGCTTGTTTCCTGAATACTTTTGAGAATATTTACTTGTGCTTCTGTATGTTCATTTTAGAAGCATCATGTTGGCCTCAGGTTGTAGTCAGGTCATGGTGGTCTGAAGAAGAAAAGCAGTTTGTACTCCACAACTGCAACAGCTTAGAGGGCTACCAGGGAATCACAGAGCTTCCAGTGCTCTACAGATGGACATATGGTTTTCTGTCATTTTCCCTCTAAAATTCAACCAGTGTCTCCTTTGCTATACATCTAGGGCTTTTTGGAGACAATTTTGAGTTAAATTTTAAGGCAGGTAAGGGCTCACGTAGTGTGCTCTTCTGCCTAACACAGATCACAGCTCTTTACCTAATAATTTCTGTACCAGACTCATAACCTTTGTTTGTGCTGCAGCTTCTCTCTGGGAGAGACAATCTTGATTTCAAAATGTCAAATGATACGCAATTATTTGCTGAGCACTATCATGAGTATGATATGAATTGTGAAATGAACCCTGCTCTTTTAAGTAGGGAACTTAGTATACCTTAGCATCAGCTGAACATATTGTAATGATCTATTTCTGTATCTGAAAAGTCCAAGGGAAACAACTGGATTGATCAAGCTAGCACACGAGAATTGGAGAAACAGACTGTGCACAAGATGCTCTTTTTTGCTGCCAGTTCCAAGGTCCTAGAAATGGTTGCGTGTATAAACACGTCTGCTTGTCATAGATCACTCCTGTGTAATGAGGCATGCAGCACATGGTGCTGTAGAAATTTAAAATGTGCCAAGATGAAGGAACCAGCACCAACGCACAAGCACAAAACTAGTCATGCAGAAGATTACCAAACAATACTAACTGAAAACTTAAATATGAAACCTTTTTATTTAAAAAAAAAAAAAAAATCTGTTTTTTGTTTACTTCATTGTAGCCATTTGCTACTTTAAGAACACAAATTTGTCTCAGTTATGGTAAATGCTGATGACAGAAGTAATTCCTAAGGGCAGGCTCTTTATACACAGACTGCAATTACATGGTGTCACACCCAGAACAACACAATTCCTATCACAGGTAGAATTAGCCAAATTAGTAATACTAATAATAATGCAATCAAAACAGGAAATTTTGTAAACTTTCTTGCTTTGTATTTGAAATAAACTCCAGGTGATGTCTCCGTGTCAGAAGATGTGAGTAATAACTGTTCTATTCCACAAATAATTCATGAGGGTGCTAAATAAGCAACCAACACAGCTGTACTTTTTTATTTGGAGGAACAGACAGCTTGCATCATAAAATTTGGGCCCATCTTCTCAAAAAGAGAAATAAAATGAGGAAAACCCCACTACTACCCTTTCTTCCCCCAAGCACTTGTGCCGATGTTCCTTTTTCCCTCTAAATTCTAAAACCTCCTTTTCCCAGTTTCTGCCATTCTGTTATTTCAAACTTGAACTCTTTCTGTCCAAACATCCAATTTCCCCACCTTTTGCCAAGAAGGAGTTGCTACTGAATGTGCTCCTCCTCCCACCAGAGCCCACCACAGACTATCCTGCCATGTTCCCATGCAGGTGGGACAAGCCCACAGCAACGGCATCACATTGCCTCGGGCGTCTGTTGGCCTCAGGCTGCTTGCTGCTCACTCTGTAAGACCAAAATGTCATAAAACCATCCACGTTTTCATAAGTGTTCCTAGAGGAATGACCTACTTGACTGTGGTAGACTTCCAATCACTGAAATTTAAATCATGTCTTAAAGGTCTTTTCCCCTTGCGATGTGCTATGCTCAGTGAAAAAAAGATAATTCAGGGTTCTGAATATATAAGCTCTGAGGAAATTCTTGAATATTTTTATAGCATTTTATCTGATCACTGATTTTTGAAGAGCCGATCATCCTCATCAGGTTGTTGCCAAAGTCAATGATGTCAAGTAGCTATGGTGACTTAAAGGAAACTGAAATATGCAAAGCACAGTGTTTCCAAAGAAACCCTATTTAATAAAGTGCATCACTTCAAGGATCTTTGTCTTCACTCCCTTCCAAACTCCTGCAGATATACATGTTGTGTAGATTCAAAAGGAGTTTCCCAGAGTGAAAGTTTCATGTTTGTCTCTGTTCTGGGGTAGGTAAATGATGTCCCAAAATTGTCCGACTACTTTGCAGCTGAGAGTCATGTACATATGCACACACAAAAGACTGCACAGCTGCTGCATGTATTTGCTGTCTTAGCACTTAGTGTTTCTGTAGCTTCATCATTTCTAAGCTCTGTGCTAATATTTTCTATCCATTAAACAATCACTCCAGATCTGGGCAGGGCTGGTTTGGTTTTTTTTCACCTAGAATCGTTAAACATGCACTTATTCCTCTTAAGATCAGTAGCATAAGTTTTAGTTAAGACTGGACATTTTAGAGCTATTCCATGACAGGGCATTATACATTAGGAAGATGGAGAAAAGCAGTTACATGGATTTTTATTACTCTGCAGGTACAGGCTCAGGGAGATGTACTTTCTTGATGCAGATTTGTTGAAGATGATTTAGCTTTCAACAGTGACCCCTTCTGGTGTGCACGGGGAGAGTCTCCATACGGCAGACACCGTACTGAAACTGTCATTTCTCATATGAAATACTTTGCTTACAGAAATTATTACTTTTTAGTTGTGATCTGAGGAGTATAAGTGGAAAAAAGGAGTCTGCTATAAAGGCCTCCCTTCCTTCCTGACCTTGCTTTATTAAGACATCTCTGAATACTCTTGATTTTTTAAACACTAAACGTCATTTAACCGAGATCAATGCCTCTTAGCAGAGCTGCATTACTTGGAGAATATGAATCAGTGCTCAGTCCTGTGCTAAACATAGAAAAGACTATAAGTAGGGGTCTTGGGCAATAATACCTGTCAAACAACTCATTATTTTCTTTCTGAAGGTGAAATACTGAAATTTCCATTCTTGTGAATCCGTTCCTCCCATCCTTGCTTTTGCTTCTTTCTTTCTTTCTGAATTAAGAACCCCAATGCCATTTAAAAGTTTAATGGCTCCTTTCAAGACCATTTGATTGTAATGATCTGTGTTGTAGAGCTTTCACTCTCTATTCCTGCTCTGAGATAGTCTTCATTAATTTATCAGACCGGGGTCTCTACTTTTTAAGCAGAAGGGTTATAATCCCAGTACTGCAATGAAGTGCCAAATAAACATAATATACAACATAGCCAGAAATTAAAATCCTGAGTAGATTCATTGTTGCTGTTGTCTTCATTTTTGCAGACTGCTAGCTTGTCTTCTAGGCACGCCACCATTTCATTTCGGTTGATAAGCCTTTAAAATTTATGCCTTTCTAGATGAAAAAAGTGTTGTTTCTTCTGGAGTGGCATGAGATATTCTGTCATATTCCTCTGCAAAGTGACAACGTTTCTTCATCAGCACAGCTTTGCTTCCTCAGTGCTGTTCCAGCATTTGGTTCCACTTTTTTGCTAGTTTGAGGGGGTTTTTTGGCAGGGGATAGAGGGGCTTATCTAACTAGACGTGGTTCCAGTGAGAACACTTTATAGTTTGTGATATTGCGGAGCCTCTTTTTCTTCTACACACTGCAATACACTTGTAAAATCATAAAGCTTAGCAGGAGCTGCAATCAATGTAGTTGTTCTCTTGCTCTGAAGCTGAAGCAGCACCACCACAGCCACTTCGGCCAGGGGCACATCCAACCAGCTCCCGCAGACCCCCAGGGCGGAGTCCACACCCTCCCGGGGTGGTTTATTCCAGGGCTTGGGTAACGTCAGAAACTACTCCTGATGTCCAAGCAGATTCTCCCTTACTGTTGTTCATCACTGCCACCCTGTCACCCTGCCCTTCATGGATGCAGAGAATAGGTATTTCTGTGGGAATACCTACCTTTGAGTGACTTGGGTTCACTCACCTCAGCCAACTGCAGTCTTCTCAGAATCATCACTGCATCTCAGGCTTGACCTCTGGGGGCGACCATTACAATGTCTCTGGGTGGAGAGCCAGCCAGCAGAGCACACTGCGGACACAATGAGCACCCCATCGGAGAGACGGCTGGAGCCACTGCCTCCTGTCAGCTGAGGTGGTTGGTCATTACAGAAAGAGCTTCAAGAGTCCTTCCCACACAAAGAATTACCATTTGTCACTGTCCTTGAACTCTGTACCTTTCATATTTCTGTCCCTGCCTCTCCCAAGTTGCTGTGGCAAGCCAGGGAGATGGTGCAAGTTTTTCTGTTTGCTTTTTTCCCCCCTTTCCCACTGTGGATGTCAGACCCTGTCTCTGAGGTCTAGAGGGTTGTTCTTCTGTGACAGCTACAAGCAAAGGCTACAAGTGCATCCAAGTGTTTTCAGCAGGAGCTGAAAGGTATGTCAGCTTTGTGGGAAGCCAGGATGGTCAGGGAAGCAGCAAGCAGAGAGCACATCCCAGATGGACAGATGGATATTTTAAATGAGGCAAGGGAGGAAGATGCTAATGGAGAACATTGTGTAAGACCTCAACAGAAGGTCCTGCCATGGCTGAGCCTAAGATGGGACAGGATAACTGGGAAAGCTATGGTTAAGCCAAAATAGCCTGAAATGATGCTCCCTGAGACAGGTGATGGGACGGGACAGGACAGATGAGAAAGGAACAGCTCTTGATACACCTCACCCAAACCCCCCAGACAAACTATGTAAACCGACTGTTCAGGGCCTCAGGAGCAGCTGGTCTGAAGTTAGTAGGAAACAAACTTTCCTCTTTTCTTGCAGCTTTACCGGTATTGGGATGATTGCTCATTAATTACATTCACTGTGGAAAAGAGGGTGTGAACATGGGAATTACTTGTTCCCTGTTTCTCAGCTACTGCAGGATTAGCTTTTCCCCAGTTTCAGGACTTAATTCCTCGGCTGGAAAAGAGGAAGAGCAGCATCTCCTGAGGATCCTGTTAAGAACATCCAGCTGCTACCAAGGGCTATTACATGGCTTACTCCTGCATGATAGACACTCACGGGCTCTTTGCCATCCACTGGAGTTAATTTCATGACAAAAGGCATGGGGGATGGTACATGTTTCAAATACTGAGAAATCCTCCTGATATCATTAGGCCATGTACTGCTGCCACAACTTTCCCAAGTGGTGAGGTATGCTGAGGCTTGAAAAGGATGGCAGTGCTCCTTGAAGCATTATTGATGACACTTAAGCATCTCCAGAACACCAAGAGCTCTGTTTTAAAGTGTGCTTTCTTGTTTTCAAAGTCCACTGGCTTCTAGGATTAGAATCTCGTTCTTTTTTCTCTGTTTTCTTTCAAAAGGCCAGTAGCATGCTTTCTTTAAAAAAAAAAAAAAAAGGCAGAAAAACAGTTTGGATACAGTCAAAAGTTTGAAACAGTCAAAAATTACAAACTTTATATGATTTGTAGATGTAATATTTTTTTCTAGGTTTTATTGCTAACTATATGAAGATTTCCTTGTTCTGTTTGATTCTCAAAGTCATTGCATTAGACTGTGGAGCATAAAAACTTTTAATGGAAAATCTGTAGAGAAAACCACTGCCAGAGAAATTCATACTGCAATATTCTCACAAGCAAAATGCAAAAAGGGGTGAACCCAATCACACCAATTTGGCTCCAGAGTTAGCTTTCCAAATCATTTTTTCTTCAGGTTCTTTAACTCTGACAGTGAATAGTTTTTCATAAAAAAACAAACAAAAACTACATATAAATTAAAAACCAGACATCATTAATACTGTACAGATTTTTTTTTCCACTGTTACATTTCAGTGTTCTGATCCTGCAGTGTGACAGAGGTGCCCAGGTGCCTACAACAACATTTGTCAGCTTAAGGTGAACTGTAAACATGAAAAAAATGCTCCTAAATGTACGGACCCCAAAACTTCCAGTGACCAGTCCCATGAGCACTCGGCCAAATGGGAGAGGTGAAACATACCTGATGTGATAAAAATATATTCTACCAGCACTCTGTCACTATTCTATGTACAAAGTAAGCACTGAAATTGTTATGCAGTGAACACATTCGTAGGTGTTCCCACTTAAAAGAACCCCTCCAAGGGAGACTGAGGTTTAAGACAGTACAAGCTGAGATCTTTTCTCCCTTTCTTGAGTTTTTGTTCTGATTGTTATCAGAAGTATTATACTTCTTGCTCTTCGATTTCTTTTTCTGCGTCAGTCTGCAGCAGAACATCGTGAACCCGTCAAGAATCCTTCTAGCTGACTGACCAGTCAACAGCAACCAGCAATTTAAAAAATGAATCTTTTTAATCAAGGTATCTAAGGTGAAGAGGATACTTAGGGAGCCTTGCAGGAAAGGGAGACTGACTTGTCATAGCTTCTTGTGCTATTCTTAAGTTCGTCAGAGCAGAGTAACTCAAGTCAAGGAGGGAAATCATTGAACAAGAAGTTAAGTCACTGAAGTGCCTTGCTGAATCAGGTTTTAAGTGTGTACTCAGATGCAGTGGGAATTGTGCATCAGCTGAAGTTTGGGCAGAATGGAAATCTTTACAAAGTTTATCACATTCTTAACTGATATCTTGAACAAGGGTCACCCGCTGATTTAGTGCTTAAGGCACTGGTCTGCAAGCTGCCATGTTCCCTACACTCCCACATAACTACTTTTCATAGATGTTTAGAGGGTTTGGGGTAGGGGATTTTCTCCCAACAAAATGTATCTGGCAACATTACTATTTTCTTTGCCTGCTCTCAATAATATAGTTGTCCGTGCTGTTGCACAAATGCGTATTTCTTTCTTACAACCCTTATGCAGGCAGCCTTTTGAAAGTTCTCCAGCCAGAAAAGCCCACTCTCCCCACACCTGCCCAACATTAGCACTCCAGAGTGCACAAAGGCATGGATCCCTGCGGCATTGCATCTGCACTGCTCCACTGAACCTTGTCAGCTCTGCTCCCATTGCCTTGTCCAGCTTGGCAGGGATCAAGGTATGAACCGATAGCATAATAACCCATACTTTGGAGATGACTTTGGATTTAATCGGATGCATAGATAAGACCAAACCCACCTGGCAGCCCGTATAAAATCAAAAACTTTTGGATAGAACTATGCCAGAACTTGTAAAAGGACACCATGCTGCCCTTTGACAAACACTGTTACACGGCGACGTTCAGAGAAGAAGTCTGTTCCTTCCAAAAAGTCTGAGAGATTGTAATCAAATCCAGCACTTCAGAAGCCGTTGCTTTCTTGCACTCTTTTGGCCATGGATTTTCACCTTCATAGCTCTCCCTTGCACTTCTGCAATTTGTATTAACCCATTCTGAGCTCAGCAATGGAGAACTAAATTTATGCAAAAGAACTGGAGAAGCACAGCTTGTTGTGACCAGCGAAAAAGGGCATCCAGCAAGGATATGATTCTCCCTGAATACAGCAGAGTAAACACTGGAGAAGGATATGGATTTTTAAGCTAACAGATGATGTTGTGAGCTACTATGACAGTCTGTTTGCAGACTTCTGGAAAAACATCCCTATAGATCTTTACGCTCCCTTCACTTTTGGAAAGATTTCTTTGTCAGCATGGAGTTAGAAATCTTCCCTTCTCCTTTTATTTCTCTCTCTCAGATGGAAGATTTCATTTTTCTCTGCAGTTTTGCAGCAGGTGACTAATGCAGAAAATGGAACAACAGTGGAATTAGGAGAACGATTAAACCAAGTATCCTGCTAGAATTCATTCTGTGAATCAGATGTGAAGATCTTTTCAACCCATGGATTTTTGTAACACATTCAATGCCACCAGTGCATACGACCCTACTGCTGTCATGCCTCTGGGAAACCAAACTGACCTTGTGCCTTATACCAAAATCTCTGTATGACAGAGAGATACAGGCCGTGCAGCCCAGGGGGAAATGAACTCCAGAATAACCCACAGACAGGAGACAAGAGCTGCTTGTCATGGCCCCCATCACCTGTGGCAGCACAGGATGGAGCTGTGCGTGCAGAGGCTCTGGAGTGAGCTGGGTGCTGGCTTCAGTGGCCCCAATTTTTCGCCTTTCCCTTCTGGTCATGGGTGAGGGCTGCTCAGCTGCCTTTCTGCCTGCACAGTTCCCCTTTCACATATGATGTTCCAGGATGGTCACCACATTCCTCCTCAAAAACTTACAGGGTTTAGAAAAGGCTGCCTTAATCATATAACTGCCCATTACTGTTATCGCACCAGCCAACCAAAGATCTCCAAGTACTTTTAAAGTACCCATTCACAGCAGGATCTCAAGACAGATAGTGCTCCATTTATAGCTGAACTGATCAGCAACCCTTCCAAAAATGGTGCCATCCATAGCAACTCCTGTTCTGACTGACCTCTGGTGCTACCAAGTGGTCCTTCATTCAACCGGGTGGCTTGGCCAGGACTATACTGAAGCAGATCCATGAGCAGAGCAGTTCCCACCTTCCTGAGGGGCTGGTAGCATTATGCTACGTTCACTGCTTTCTGTGGCAATGGTAAGGGTGGCTCCTGAGTTTGCCTAGTTAATGGCATTGAGCACAACAGACAAAATTAAGAACGCAAATGCAACCTGTGCCCACAGGTGTACAGTATGTGTCTCAGAGGAGAGAAACAGCACTTGCCTGCTAGGCAAGAACAGTTAAGTGCTGAAAAAATAAACCACTTTGCTGCTAACAAACTTGTTGAACTGTCCTTAGAACAAATCAAATCTATCATCTCCCTCAATATCTAAGTGTTGGACAAGAACTTGTCTTCTTTTTGTATTGTGTCTCTGCAAATGTCACCTGTCCTTACTTGTTTGCAGATTCTTGCTACAGACAATATAATAATGCCTAATTTACATACAGATTAAAAATTACCTTGAAGCTTATTTACCTCTTGGTGAGGAAAGGCAGTGGAACACCCTACCGATATATAGGTTCCATTAAGCCTCTGTCGTATTAAATATTAGAACTAAAAATTTTGGGGTTCAGTTTTGCTGGGTCAGTATCACAGACTAGAGTTTGGAAAACTGCTGTTTTCATAGCAGTTCAGGTACAAAGTATTATTGCAGATTCTTGAGCCACTTGCTCAACTGTTGCTATTTACTTTTTTTTTGCTATTTAATTATTTTAAAAATAAAATTGTTAATAATTTAAAAATTATTAGGCTTGCTCTGGTTATCAAAAATGACTCAGTTTGTTCTTGTGTCTCCTTGCATTATCTTCAGCACATGTTACAAAGTTTTGCTCTCCCCCTCCCAGCCTCAGACCTTGTCAGCCCAATGTGCTTTCAGACCTGGCACTATGAAAATAGTCCTTTCTCTGCCTCTGTCTCAACTTTGTCTCCCAACACCAGTTTCTGTAACAACACTTCACCTTGATCTCCAGAGGACATTGGTGACCGAAGAGAGCTGCAAAAGCCTGCCACTGCCAGTCTCCCAGTGTAATTCAGCAATGACGGTGAATGCTTTCTTGATAAAGACATGCCCATGGTTGGACACCCAGCAATCACCATTTCTTCAGTAATGCATTCTCTGCATCGTAAACAAGAACTTGAGATGGAAAAATAATATGAGGCAATGTAAATTAATAAAATCTTCCCTTTTTCTTTAGTTTCCTAAGGAAATTGTTACTTTTCTGTGTTAATTTACCGAGGTCTTCATATCTTCTACCATGCATTAAGATTTATTATTACAAAATATTAGAGATCTTTTATCATCTCTGACTGCTTGTTTTCAGTTTAACAAGAATAATAAAGGGAGCAATTGCTGAGAATGAGACATGCATACATAGTGTTCCTAAGCTTACTAATTTTCTTTATGTTCTACATATTATTGAAACCTCATAGTCAGCTGAAATATGTCTTCACTGATCTTTTTTCTGCCCTTTCTCAGAAGAGGATGATGCATATATTGCCTTCCTGAAGAACACTGAAGTGGAGCCCAAACTTAGTCTTTGTAAATGCATTTCAGGTATTGAAAAGACTGACAGGATGCTGCCGGGCCGTGGCTCTGTAGGAAAGGGAATGCCAAGGCCCCAACAGGGGCACATGGCAGCAACCTCCTCCTGACAAGGGCCAGCCCTGCTGTCCCCAAGCACAGGCATCTGCACCACTTGCTGGCTGATATTTAGCGACAGTAAGAACATGGGTTATTCTCAGTTTTAGTATACATGTTGAAGTGCATGTCAGTGGACTTTAGCCATTTTCACTCCTCTGTAACTTTAGGTCTAGGCTGCAATGGCTAGTGAAAGAAGGGTACTCATAACCTTCACAAAAACAAAAATTCAGGATGGAGACATTTGCCTGTCTGATTGCACAGCCCTATAGCCATGGCTAAGCACCCACAGTTCAACACTTAATCAAATATTCACTTTTTTAATGTGATGACACCTCCTTCGCAGCTAGATCAGTTGTAGGACATTGAGTTAAAAAAATTGGATGACAAAAGGCATATTGCCAACCTAAGTGTTCATTACTGTGTTAAAAAGGAAACCTAACCTAAAAATTCAGGGAAAAGCAGCTTTAATGATTGGTACATGTTCCTTGACAAGAATGCAGTTTAAGAGGGGCATAATGGGTCCTCTAGCATGTCGAAAAAGGTAGGTTTAGAGCATCCTGAAACCCCAAGACACTGACTGAGTCTGCAAGCTTGAAGCCCCTGTGCTGATTCTCATTTGGAGCAGTTCACCTCCAATGGCATCATCTGAACCATTGGACTAAATCAAATAAGGAGAAAGAGGACATGAAAAGGCACATCAATATTGTGAAATGACTCTGTAGAGGACTCTCCAAGCTCCCTGAGTGGCTGCACTTAGAGCTCACTCAGTACTAATGGGGTGCCTGAAATAGGATCACTTTTCTGGGAAGCAGGAGTAATGGCAGCATAGCCCCATCCCTTCCTGGCTCTGAAGACAGGCGCAGGCAGGGCAGCTCTCACTCCTGCTCTCTCACCCACTTCTCAATCAGCAATAACCCCCTTTCCCAGCTTGTTTTCTCCCCACAACAGCCTACCCCGGCCTCTGAAATAAGGCACCATGCTAGTGGCCACGGAATGAGAGGGGAGAGCTATTAAACAGCTTTCATTTAAAAAAAAAAAAAAAAATTGCTATTTGTCATTATGGTTCACTAACATTGCTGCAAAAAAGGGCAAGTATCTAATGCAGAAGACAGGGTGCACAAAAGGGCAGGGTCAGCTATACCGCATAAATTTTTCTTCCTTCTCAGTAAAATGGAAGGTGTAATAAAAAAATTGCACCTTACCCCTTCAACACAGTATTGAAACCTTAAGTTCTGTCAAAAAGATATGTGCAAGGCCAAATTACTAGTTTCATTAAAATCCTTTCACAGAACAGCTTGCTTTTAAAATTCCTTTCACTGTTCCTCTTTACTCCTGTGCTCATTCTGACATACATGATTTAATTTTTTTAAGACCATTCACCATGGACCCATTGTGAGAGCGACAAGGGACAGATTCCCTGTAGAAATTGCCATTTTTTGCTGCAGTAATTTTTTGCAGTTCTCTAATCTCTTTGATTTGGAAAGAAAGGCCGCCAGCTTTAATTTTTCCTAAGCTTCTCTTTTCAGTGATTGCAGTTTCATTATATCCTCTTACTGTATCTTGCACAATTTGACGGATGTTGTAAGTACAGGAGGGCCATATATGAGTAAAGAAACCAAAAAGAAAATGCAGAAATATGAATAAAGTAGGTCTTGATTTAGACTGTTTTCTTAAAGAAGCCTACAAATGCTTAAGTTGCAACATGAATCCTTGCAGTTATTCCGAAATCCTTGCTTTCCTGAGTTAACTGTATTTTCAAAAAATTACAGTGACCTTACCCATCCAGCTGATAGCTGGGTGATTTTTTTTGCCATCTTGATAACCTCGATATGATTCTGAATATTGGTTTAATCTTCCTATAGTCTTTACCCAGACAAACCCCCTCCTGTCAGTGGGGCTGACATTCTACCCTTTATTTTTTTTTCATTTGTAAGTACCAGTTTTCTTCCCAAATGATTTGACCATACCATACTTATCCTATAATCACACAGGAAAAAAACTTCAATTGGAGGTAAGTGTGCGTCCTATGAGAACTACATGTTCCACTCTGCGCATGTATGCATGCCTGCACTTTGTACATCCTCACTGCACTCATAACACTGTGCCGCCCTGATATCCATAGCGTATTATCATAGAATCATAGAATCATAGAATGTTTTGGGTTGGAAGGGACCCCTAGAGGTCATCTAGTCCAACCCCCCTGCAGTGAGCAGGGACACCACTAACTAGATCAGGTTGCTCAGAGCCCCATCCAACCTGTCCTTGAATGTTCCCAGGGATGGGGCCTCCACCACCTCTCTGGGCAACCTGTTCCAGTGTTTTACCACCCTCATTGTAAAGAATTTCTTCCTTATATCCAGTCTAAACCTACCCTGGTTTAGTTTAAAACCATTACCCCTTGTCCTCTCACAGCTGGCCCTACTAAAAAGATTTTCCCCATCTTTCCTATAGGCCCCCTTTAGATACTGAAAGGCCGTAATCAGGTCTCCCCGCAGCCTTCTCTTCTCCAGACTGAACAAGCCCAACTCCCTCAGCCTGTCCTCATAAGAGAGGTGCTCCAGCCCTCGGATCATTTTAGTAGCCCTCCTCTGGACCCGCTCCAACAGTTCCATGTCCTTCTTGTGCTGAGGGCTCCAGAGTTGGACACAATACTCCAGGTGAGGTCTCACCAGAGCAGAGTAGAGGGGCAGAATCACCTCCCTCGACCTGCTGGCCACGCTTCTCCTGATGCAGCCCAGGGTACGGTTGGCCTTCTGGGCTGCCAGTGCACATTATGTGCATTGCTCTGGTAGGACTCTGACAAGTCTACTTGGAGTTCAACTGTGATGTGTCTTACATATCATGATTTGGAACACATATTGTCTAAGCTTTAGATAATCAATACAAATAACGGTCTTAACCAGAAAGAAGCCAGAAGTTTAAAAGGCCTGCAGAAAAAAAAAAACAAAACAAAACAACAAAACCATGGGCTATCTGTGGAAGTAGAGTGGATGTTGTGTGCCTGGTAGGATGAAAAATACAGAAATGAATCTCGGGATGTTGTTTTTCCTTTGTATTTCATGACGGGGTTGCTGCCATTTACAGCTAGGCACATACTCACCAAATTCAAGAAAAAGGTCAAATGGGTCAGCAAACAAGTAAACAAAGGAGCTCCTAGCTCACAGCCTGTATGTGCAAGCAGTTAAGGAAAAAGGATTATAAATAAGGAAGAACAAGCTTTGACTTCACCTGAACTGCTGCTAAATAGGAAAAAAATAAGCAGTGCTCCAGTGCTGATCACCTAGAGACAGACTGGCTGACCTGGGTGTCTACGGATTGAGTGTGGCAATCCCAGGCGTGCAGCTCTCCAGACATCATCCTTCCTTCCCCAAACCCTCTGATTTCCACATGGGTTATTATTGCCTGCTCCATCCTGAAGCCTCCAACTGAAACTATCCGGAGGACCATACACGTTTCACTACTGATGGTGCATATTTTGTAGATCTGACAATACTGTGATTTTTTTAATGTTAGTGTCCCTGTAGCTTTTCCTTAAATGGATAACATGATTTTTTTTTTCCCCTGAGTACATTAGGTATTAGTTTATAACACAAAACCTCAGCTTTTTAAAAGCTATAGCTTAGAATTGTTCTGGTTTATTCCCATCTGTTTATTTGTGCAACTGCTAAGGGACTTGTCCTTCAGACCTTTTTCTCCCCTTTGAGTGAGGGGAGGATGAGAGTTATTGCAAGGGCTGCAAGAGCCTTTGAAAGGGAGACTTTTGGTGTAACTTGGGCACTGAACTATTGTTGTCCTGGAAAATGTCTCCCTTAATGACATGCTTTGGCATCTGTTTTAATTTTGGTTGCTGACATAGCAGAGGGTATTTTGTTTCCCTTCATTATTGCTTTCTCTAGGGAGTTTCCACGGAATATATATAATACTCATATCTTTCTCTTACAATACCTGTGAGATGGATAATACTACCAGCTCCTGTATTCTTTCTATACTTCTCATCAGATCTATTAAGAATACCTTTGTTTAGTCCTTGAGAAAACAAAATATATTTTTTTTACTGCCATCCTGAGGAACTAGTTATTTCTCTGTATCATGCTGTGATACTGCCTTCAGTCACATCACTCTGGAAAACACCCATGTGTTTTTTCTCTACTATATTAAGATGTAAGAAGATTAAAGTTATATATTTCATTTAAGGTGATGCTTAGTTTCAGATGTTCCTAATCCAGAGTGTTTATGCCCAATTAGATACTCGGGAGGCCTTATTTAAAGTTCTTTCAAATGGCATCAGAAGAGTAATGTTCATTTTTCAGAACTAGCTAAAATTAAAGCCTAAGTCATTGAGAGTCATTTGAACTGTGAATCACAGTCTCCATGACTGGAAGTTTCCAGGCGTACAAGTACCGACTTCCCCTTCGGAGCTTTCTGAAAGGAAGGGATGTGCATTTCATAGCTATATACAAGTCTGCATCAAAAATAGTCTGCAGTATAGGAATGGTACTGAATGGTACCAATATTCAGTGCCGTGCCTTTGGCCTAAATATATACAAATAATCCATGCATCCAGATCTTGCTTAAATTAAGCACACAACTGATGCAACTGCATAATAACAGTGTGACCTCAGCTGGCCTTTTGTCCACATAAAATACAATTTTAAAACAATATCTAAGAAAGATGGAGTTGCAATAAATTCTAGTACCTTTTAAAACCCACAAATTTTAATCCACATTTCCTTTTTTTCCCTTTCATTCTTTTAACTGTTTTGGGGATCATTGATCTAAACTTGGGTGGGATATACCTGGCACTCTTTTGCACGTGTGCGTAGCTTTTGCATCCCCTTTCAGATGTCTGTCTTCCTTAAGTATTTCAGTCACACCAAGGGCTGAACATATGAGAACCATGCCATCTTTTTAGACACCCTCCCCACCATGCTTCAGCAAGACTCCTTTTCAATACGAACAAAAACAGGATCCGGTCTCAAGGCAGGCAAGAAGAACCCCTGGATTCCAGAATACCCTTTCAAGAGCATTGCCTTTAAACCCTGCTACCTCCTGTAGAGACTGGCACAAGAATGAGGTCAAATTAGCTTTCCTTACGCCAGAATGTCACCATCCCTGGAGACAGAATCATAGAATCATAGAATCACCTTTAAGACCTTTAAGATCATCGAGTCCAACCGTTAACCTAGCACTGCCATCCCACCACTAAACCATGTCCCTAAGCACCTCATCTATCCTTCTTTTAAATACCTCCAGGGATGGGCACTCCACCACCTCCCTGGGCAGCCCATTCCAGAGCCTGACAACCCTTTCGGTGAAGAAATTTTTCCTAATGTCTAGCCTAAACCTGCCCTGGCGCAGCTTCAAGCTATTCCCCCTCGTCCTATCGTCTGTTACCAGGGAGAAGAGGCCGACCCCCACCTCGCTACAGCCTCCTGTCAGGTAGTTGTAGAGGGCGATCAGGTCTCCCCTCAGCCTCCTCTTCTCCAGACTAAACAACCCCAGTTCCCTCAGCCGCTCCTCGTATGACTTGTGCTCCAGACCCCTCAACAGCTTGGTTGCTCTCCTCCGGACCTGTTCCAGCAAGGCAACATCTTTCTTGTAGTGAAGGGCCCAAAACTGAACACAGGATTCGAGGTGCGGCCTCACCAGCACTGAGTACAGGGGCACGATCACTTCCCTACTCCTGCTGGCCACACTATTCCTGGTACAAGCCAGGATGCCATTGGCCTTCTTGGCCACCTGGGCACACTGCTGGCTCATATTCAGCCAGCTGTCAATCAGTACCCCAAGGTCTTTTTCCACCAGGCAGCTTTTCAGCCACTCTTCCCCAAGCCTGTAGCGCTGCATGGGGTTGTTGTGACCAAAGTGCAGGACCCGGCACTTGGCCTTGTTGAACCTCATACAGTTGGCCTCGGCCCATCGATCCAGCCTGTCCAGGTCCCTCTGCAGAGCCCTCCTCCCCTCCAGCAGATCAACACTACCACCCAGTTTGGTGTCATCTGCAAATTTACTGAGGGCACACTCAATCCCCTCGTCCAGGTCATTGATAAAGATATTAAACAAGACCAGCCCTAGAACTGAGCCCTGGGGGACACCGCTTGTGACCGGCCACCAACTGGATTTAGCTCCATTCACCACGACCCTCTGGGCTCGGCCACCCAGCCAGTTTTTAACCCAGCGAAGAGTACATCCATCTAGGCCATGAACTGCCAGCTTCTCCACGAGAATGCTATGGGAGACTGGGTCAAAGGCTTTGCTGAAGTCCAGGTAGACAACATCCACAGCCTTTCCCTCATCTACCAGGCGGGTCACCTGGTCATAGAAGGAAATCAGGTTGGTTAGGCAAGACCTGCCTTTCGTGAACCCATGCTGACTGGGCCTGATCCCCTGATTGTCCTCCATGAGATATTTAAAGACAGGCAGACAACGTGCTTAGGGACATGGTTTAGGTGTGGAATGGCAGGGTTAGGTTAACGGTTGGATTTCATGATCTTAAAGGTCTTTTCCAGCCTAACGGATTTTATGATTCTATAATGGATGGGCATGTTGCGTTACTCCTGTTTTAGAGAAAGATTAAGCTCATTGTAGCCAAAGCAGAGATTTGTGACACCTAGAAACTGTGAGTGCACTCCTTAGGGTATCACTAACATTAGCTTGCCTTGAACCCAATATAAGCATACTAAAAAGTGTAACCAATAGCAGCATGTAAATATTTTGTGCCATTGTGATAGCATAGCCATACACGATGCATAAGCATTTTACACACGTGTCTGAGCAATGCAACCACCAAAGGGGGAAACAAGTATACATACAGCTGCACTCAAGAAACATCCAACCAAGGGAAAGTTGCCAAAGGACAAGATAAATACAAAAGGCTGCCGTAGGGAAGACATCCTGCTGCATACAAATGAAGGATGACTGACAAAACCAGAACCGAGGCAAGCAGTAAGAGAAGCAGATGAGATCCCTCTTGCGGGAGGTGGGCAAAGAGCATGTAAGGATCAGGCAGGGAGAGGAAAGATACAGAAGCAAGAGGACAGGCCTGCATACTATCAGGCTTCCCGTGTTGAAGAGCTCTCAAGTCTGATCACTTCCACCTCCATGAGCAAGGCCACCAAGGACTCAGCCATCAACCCTGACTCCATGGCATCAGCTTCGTGGTGCCACACACTCAGGGGCCATTTAGGATTTCAGTGTTAAGGACAAACAGGTTTATGTATGTAGTGAAATGATTAATATTGTGTAAGTACTAACCATTAGCACAAAATGACTTGTTAATGAATTAATTTTATAAAGGCTTTTGAGTTTAAAATTGGCCTGCTTTATCAGTCTGTTAAAATCTCCCATCATAATGATCCCTAATTCCCTATATGTAAACATATACTTAGTTGCAAGATTACCCTCTTTTT
Source organism: Gorsachius magnificus (assembly GCA_034008185.1). NCBI lineage: Eukaryota > Metazoa > Chordata > Aves > Pelecaniformes > Ardeidae > Gorsachius > Gorsachius magnificus. Next base: position 26,120,349 of record CM067109.1, on the reverse strand, counting down.
AGCTTTAATGATCACAAAGTAAAAATGTGAAGGATTATCTTTTACGGGTGCCAGGGTCCTCAATTATAAAGTTTAACACACCTTGCTGTGAGGGTACAGTGTCTGAATCCTACCATGACACGTGCCTCTTTCTCAGTGAAAAGACCTAAAGAGGCAATTCATGTAGCAGTGCAAGCATCTTAATGATCAGAAAGTGCCAAGCTGACTGAAGCTTGTGCTGTAACTACTGCAGATAAGTAAACATACAACTTTTCAGTGTAATCTGACTGCTGAAATGTTTGCAGGGCATGTCCTTCTCTGGTGTAAGTTGGCCAAGCTCCAAGGCAGTCCATCAAACCCGGGTGAGATACTGGTCCAACCCATGAAAGCTAATGCTTTGCAATTTGAGCAAATACTTGCTGTCAAAACTTACTTGCTGAAAACTTCAGCAACTAATCTTCTGTCTGTGTCATTTTTAAGGTGTCACTGCTTATGTATCCAGTATGGAATCTCCTGCTGCTGTCCACACATGCTCTACGTCATTTTTAATCATCTCCAATTTTGCAAAAGCATAGTCTTCAGCAACCCTATAGTTTCACAAGAGATGTGTATATCTTGCTGTCCTTCACTTTACAAAGATATAACTAGAATTTCACCTCCTCTTCCCATTCCACTGCAATTTGTCTGACGACTTTTTTCTTTTACCTTCTGTTCATAAACTTCAAATGGAAGTAGTAGTGACTGATTCCAGCAGCCTTGTGTTTAATCAGCAGTGCTGCCCATTTGCCCAAAGCATTTTCTTTAGTTAGATGCCACATCTTCTTCAGTTTGATATCAGAAGGGTATAGCCTTGCTAGTCTGCATCAGATGTCAGTTATTACATTTCTGCAGCTGATGCTGTAGCTGAAAGCCTTCTCTGCCTCAATGCTGGGCGTACCTTTTTTTTTGTGTTTATCTGAAACATTGCTCAAGCATACCTCTAACACTGTATACAATTGATGGGTTTTTTCAGTTTCATTTTTAAAAAATATAAAAATTAAAATTACACTCCACTTGGTAGTAGGAAGTTGGTAATATCTTAAAATATTTAATAATGCACTCAAAGTTCAATTAAAAGTACCTCTGTGACTTTGCAGGCTGAAATAGAACATGATAAAAGATCCCTAAATTAGGGTTCTGTGAAGCAGAGATTAGAACCAGTTATGCAATACTAGGCAAAAGAGAGCTCGTCTGAGTGTATAAGCTGATTATACTGCTCCCTTGCTCTGACTAAAGTGCCTTGGTTGTCCCACTTCAGACTCCACTGATAGTGCAGATAATTTTCAATTCCTAAAATACATATTAGTATATGCAATGCCATTAGGAACACACTTCTCTGAGCATGCATTAATCATGATTTCTGCGAGACTTGGTAGGTGTCTGTGGATCTATGCTTATGACCTTGTGAGGCACATGACATTTGTCTGGTCCTCAGTACCAGTGGGAGTTAGAGGCCGACTAGGATCCCTCCCTACTGGCTTGCTAGAGCTTCCTCTGATCCTTCCTACAATCCTATGCAACGTAACATACAAGAGAAAGCCTAGGCAATAACTAACTCATTTAAACATCCCGAGGATACACATATGCTCTTCCATACCTTATCATATGCCAGGGAAGCCAACTGAGTCCCTGCGAGGTACTTCTTTCCTTGATCCCAGGGACAGCAGGTCTCAGACCAGCCTGTCCTGTTACCTACTACATTTTCTGGCGCTTACAGACATTGCTAAGACAGCTTATTTTTTTTTCAGTTTACAGATTTACCACACCACTCTTCCACGTAAGAAATGCTGCATTTGTTATACAGCTCATTTAAAATCACCCTTAAAACAAGCAAGCGTGAAGTGAGAGACAAAGCAGCGTCATAACTTCTAACACAGCATCTTTACTAATGTACTTAATAAAGTAAGCAAGTGAAATTGGGGCAGGGGGTTGTTACAGTGGATGCTGAATGCGTTTGCATCATGATCATACTTAGATTTCTTAACGTTTCAGGCTGCATGCATTAGAGAAAACCTCCTGATGGAAGAGCTTCCTGCTCGCAGCCAGCTCTGTTTCTTAGGGCATGGAAATGTTCTGTGATTGGGCCACAAGTCCTCCAGTCTGTTTGTTTATGCAACTTTTTGACTCCATGGCGTCACTGTCCCGATCCAATGTCGGGGAGGTTTTGATATGATCCCAAGGGGTGAGATTAAGACACTAAATCCAGTCAAATATCATACAACCTTTTAACTTTATTTTTGACGCGGTGGGAGGAGGGAACCATGTGAGGAGGTAACAGTGGAGGTGAATGGGTAAAGGCAAAGGGGAAGAACTGAGGAAAAAAAGAGGGAAAAAAGGGGGACGAGAGAAAAGGAGAGCTAGAAAGGGAGCGGGTTTACATCAGGGAGGACGGGGTGAATGAGAGAGACGGAAAGAGAGGACTAGCTACCACCACCCCAGGTCCAGCGATGTTCTGGTGCCTCCCTCTGTGGCGTAGTCAACGCTCCAGTGCCCCATCTGCTACTCCAGGTTCAGTCCACGCGATGCTGACTTCGATGAGGCGGGTTCCAAGAGGTCCGAAGGGGTGGGATGAAGACAGGAAAGAGCCCCCTTACTGGAGCGCATGCTCTCCTTTTATAGGGGTAGGGGTCCCTTGCTCATGCGCAGATCACACTGGCATACGTGCAGTTCATGCCATACATGCTGTCTCCTTTGGATGCCTTCTACCTTTTTCGCACCTTGGGCCTTGTGGAGGCGCATGGTGTTGTTTGTCTGCAGACCATGAGGGCAGGACCTTCTGAGTGGTGGGAAACAGTGGTACAATGGCAATGTCAAGACAAACTACATTCAGTAATGGTTCTCTACAGTCACAAAAAACTTCTTCCTCCCACCTGGGTGACTAAGGATGCTGCTTTTGCAGAGTGAAGTGTCTTCATCTGTTGAGCATAATATTTAACATCATTTGCGCACTGACAAAATGCTCAACAGAAATATTTGAAGGGGAAAATGCAAGTGGCTCATTACCGGCTCTTGACTGAGATTAGCCATGACCATAATTAATCACTGCAGGATGACATTAAGCTTCGTGTGGCTGAACTCCTCCACAATCTTTGAGAGAGCATAACAACTACAAAATGTAGATAACAACATGGTGCGGCTTCCTGTCTTACTCATTGGGGTTCTGCACCTCTAGCATTGTTTACAATTTCATATTGTTTCTTCTACCAACAAAATAACTTAATTGGCTTTTACATGTGTCCTCTTTGTACAAGACACTTCTCTCAGATATGCATATCAAGATTTGATTGGTGCTTTACATGAAAATACCTGGACAACCTCTCATTAATATGGCTGTATAACTTATGGAGCAAGGGTTGTCAGAGTCAGGATGATCAAGGATACGAATTATTGGATATATCACCCCTCACCATGAGAGATCAAATAAAGCAATCTTCAGATCTATAGCACACAAAACTCAATTACATCTGAAGCTGTAAGTGGCAATCAAAGAACCGGTGAGTTCGTACCATCCCCAAAGACGCTGTTAACAGACTAGCTGTGACACACTGAAAAACAGGCTAAGAGGGACCTACCTCACTTTATTCAACAACTTTCTAAATGTTATTATGTTGCAGAAATTCTTGGATTTTTGAATGAGCTAAAATGACTCTGTCTATTCCCTGTCAGATATGCTGGAGTCAGATAATATAGCGGGGGGGGGTTTCGATCTTTATTTTAAATATACATTCTGAAAGATGCTCTGCAAACTGAGCTTTTCTCTTCAGAAGAGGTTTAGCAGTAAGCATGTCTCAACTTCGTTTGAAATGTCATCTCATAGTGAAAGCATGTAACTTGGTCACAGTCCTGCATCTTTAGGTTGTCAGAAGTGTTCCTCCAGTGGCCGTGGATGCTGGTGTTTGGCAGCTAGCCATTGGAAAACCATGCTAGGCCACGTTCTAGGCCACCAAAACCACTTCACAGACAGCACCCAAGGAGTAGATGAGAGCAAATGGAACACTCCTGGCCTTTTTACTGAGAGTCCTGAAGGTCAGTAGGACTCCACCTACTCCTCCAGAGACTGGAAAGCTTCTCTGCACATCAAATCACAGTGACCTTTGTTCGGAGAGCCTGGCACCAGCCTCCCGCACTGTAAAGGGGATATCAAATGAAACCACTGTGCTTCTTCTACATGACTTTCTTGCCATAGACATTTAAAGCATATGAGAGCTCCTAAAGTGCAAGTGCACTTCATATAATGACATCAGTATGTGCCAAGCATTCGGCTCATATATGAACTTCTGTGGCAGAGATGCTAGTTCTCTGCTGTCATTTGTTCTGCTGCGTATAAGCTCCCATGGCATCTGCACAGTAATTACAAACACAGATTCAAACAACTGATAGTGGCAATGTTACTGAATATACCTTTGACCAGATAAGCATCTCAACTTCTGTGCATTCAAACAGGCATTACAATTAAAAAGTGTCTGCTCGGGAATTTGATCAGCTAGGAAAGCTGTGAGTGCTGGAAGTGCTCTGGGGCTTGCTAGTCAAAAAGAATCCAAAAGAATGGGGTTTTTTTGTTCTTCCCTAGGCAAAAAGCATGCTGCAGCCAACAGGTCAAAACACACCATTCCCTGCTTCTTTAGCTACTCTGCAGCACAAGAGAGAGTGCACTCAAAATTCCCCAAGCCTTGAAACAAGCCCTTGACTGCCAGGTAGTAAGTGCCATAAAGAGCTGTCCCTTACCCATCTCCCTTACGTATCTCAGCAGCAGAGCTGCTTTGAATTCATTAGTGAGGGGCATGTTATTTGCAAAGACTGTTAACTCTTGCTACGCTACGGATTCTAATCTCAAATATTTCTTTTAATAAGAGATGAGCTTGTTCCTTGCCACTTTTGTTGTCTTTCCTGATAGAACACAGTAAACATATGAAAAGGTGTCTTTCACAAGTATTTGACTAGCATGAGGATTGCAGATTTAGCCTTGCAGTTTGTTAAGTTTCTTGTAAAGTGCATTACTAGAACAGGACAAAAAACACAGGGCAATTCTCCTGTCTTGCTTCAGTAGCCATGATGACTGATGGATTACTTACATCTGTCTCTGAACAGGAAAATAACTTTCAAGGACTCTAATATTTTTTTTTTAAACCAGAATTTCTGATCTTACATGCTGACTGATTTTGAATAACAAGTGGAAATGATGGCCTTTTAATCCTTGCTTCCAACGTCAGGTTACTGCCTCTGCCATTAATAAATCCTGAAAAAAATGAACCAGTAGTGGGGGAAAAAATATGTTGCCTTTTCCTCATGAAATTCAATGCTTCATTTAGTATTTTTAGGTGTTATTATGACAATAAAAATGACTCCATATTCACTCATTACTTCTCTGGAATGAGTGTATTCATCATCACCTGAACTTTAATTTCTCATGCTCTAATATCTCATATTCTTATTACTCATTTCTGCCCAGGATTCCAGCTACTTCGCCCTGTATTTTGGAAAGAAAACAATTATTAACCTCATAAGTGAGGGTGTACAGGGCTTCTACTTCACTTGAAAATTTCAAGAGACGTATTGGGCAGCTTCCTGTGAAGTTAAGTGTTGCAGAAACGACAAATTCTTGTCACAAAGTGGCAAAGAATGCTGCTCTTAGATCGGTGTTCCTGAGTCACCAATTTTATCGCTCCCTAGCTGCATTACTATTTTTAGGCATTAATACACTGTACTTACTCAGGCAAAACTCCCTCTTGAAGTTCCACTGTTCTGCCAAAGCAGAAAGAATGAAGAGAGACCCTGGTTTTAAGCCTTTGCTTGTGAAGAGGAAACAGAATACTCTATGTTCTTCATTGTTTCTATATCTATCTGAATATTTTCATATATTTCCTAAACATAAACATTTGTTATACCGGATGTGGTACCTTCACTGCTATAACCAGTCCTTAAAAATTCAGAACTTCGTCTGAAACTGCTGATTATTTTCAGCATCATCTAAAAATACAACTGCATTTTACAATGAAGCAATGACACATGAGGCCACATTAGGCTATCCCATCAAGCCACACAGCAGGGTAGCTTTAAAATGCCTCATAGGATTTTAATCCCAAGTGGAAAATTAATAGCATGTTGCAAGAAAGATGGGTAAGAAAGTAAGAGTAAGATCCTCAGTGACAAAAAAAATTGAAAGCAGGCCATAGAATATTTTGTGTTCTACAGACCTTTTAGATGTTGATAGGAGTAAATGTGATGGACAAGAAATACCTTAGATTGTTAACATCAACAGGCAAGAGAAAACCATAGGGGGAGGGGATGAATGTCCAAAACTAAGCTTCTGAATTCTCAAGCACAGGTCTGACATTTGCTAGCTACAACCTGTATGGGCTTGTTATAAAATGTAGTAACAGCTGGACTAAACAGAAGTGACATACACCAAATTGTCCAATGAATAAAAAGCCACATGCCATAACATGAGGCAAACCCCTCAATTCAGAGGCAGATCACATGTGTTTCTATGTATATAATATTTAGATGGAGATCAGGAAGTTTGGAAAATTGGAAAAGCACCTGGAAATGCGGGAAGTTCCTTGGAAGTGCACCCAAGAAAGCCTAAGGATGCTTGGTGACTTGGGCACTGACACCCAAGTCAGTGCAAGCACCATAAACGCACAAAATCAACACTTTCTCCCCAACTCTCCAGGACCAACTGCAACCTCCCCGAAGAGAAGGAAGTCAAGACTGAGTGAACGTGACTTTGGGAATGAGTGTGAGAGTGTGAGTGTGAAATTATCAAGGAGGATAACAGTTCCAACACCACCCATTCTTAAAACCCCAGTATGCAAACACACACTGTTTTCTCTGTCAAGCTCATGACAGTAAGATGTGAAAATAAAGTAGAAATAAAACATCTAATAAAAATGCGTTACGAGGTTATGTAGACAGAAGCTTCTGTAAGACATAAACCAATCATACACCACTGCAAATTTAGCCAAACCACTAAAACAAATATTTGATGAATCACAGCAAATTCTTTCAGTATCAATCAGTAAGACTGTCTAATATTTGAACACACCAAACAAGATAATGAAGCAGCCTGAAAGATAAAGACAGAGAAAATAAATATTGAAGTCAAGACAGAACACCACAGACATGAAGTGTGAGTCCGTTACCGGGCTTTGTATGCAATACTTCAGAGCAGGATCAAATGAAGGAGATGCAGAAAGCTACCAAATCTTTTCTCTGGTGAAAATAACCATACACGTTACGAGGCAGTGTTGAACTGTACCCACGCTGCTGTTCTAAGATAAAGCTGTCATTGATGGCTGCAGTAAATAACAGACTGCACTGCCTCAAGGCTGGGTTCTCCTCTCCTGGAAATCTAAAAGCAACTTTTGCCACTGATCCCAGTGGAAGTAAACCCAAATGCAGAGAAAGCAAAAAGACACACCAAAATAAGAACATTTCCAGTGCTGATCACTCCTCCCTTCTAGGAGATTGTTGGGATGGCTGCGAGGCCCCTCTTCTCCCTCAAACAGCCAGATAACAAGAGTGGATGGGGTAGGGACATCAGTGTAACAGTGAATGTGAATGGGACACCCAAAACTGCCTTGGGGGGCATTTGTCCAACACCAATAATACTAAAGATGAAGATGACTATCAGTTGGATTAAACAGTAATCAGGCAATTAAGAGACTTTGGGGAATAAAGGAGCGAGCCTGAAGAGCAGTATAAAAGCAGCAGAAACACTTGCAGCAGCGAGGGCGACAGCAGAGTGTGGCAGAGCCAGGGCAGCCCTGGGACCCACCAAGAGCCACTGGTGCTGGGGTGAGCAGAGCGGCCTTGCTGCAGGGCACCCCATGGCCGTGAGGGACACAGAGGAGGGAACTCCCCTTGGCACGTGCCTGCGGGACCTCACAGGGGGCCTCCTCGGTGGCAGGTGGGTCGGGGTTGCGGGAGTGGCTCTGCTGTTGGTACAGCTGGAGCACCCCGTCACACACAGCAGTACTGAGAGGGGACACAAGCTTGTGACCTACACACCCATTCAACTGCGGGGCGGCAGCATACATGGATGTCATCATAAATTTCTGGGATTACAGACAGGCGGGTAAACATTTCTAAGTGGCTATTAGTGCTTTGCGATCATTTAGTTATCAGTTTATCTATTATATCGCTGACACTGATCCTGAATACGTAGTTCATTGACTGCCAATTAACTTCGTGTCACTAAATATGATAGAACACTTAGACCCTGTCTTGACAATGGGGATTTTAACACGTCTACAGTTCCAGAGCAGTGGATGATTACAAAACAAATCCAGCAACCTATGCTTGAAAGAGAGTTGTGAAATACCTGAAACATCAAAATTACTCCTGTAACAAGGATGAGGCCCATCTGAGTTAGCAGGTTTTCACAACCTCTATGCAGACATCTGCCTTCTGCCACGTTCCCAAGCCCTCCAAACCCCCTGCAGTTCACCATTGTAATCCTCCTTTGTAACGATGAACAAGGAACCTAAGCCACATCTTCATGGCTGATCATGTTGGTGAAAAATCTGTCGAGAGCAGTTGCGGTACAGCTGATCCCGCCTCTTACCTGCAGCCGCCTTTGCCATCTTTTGAGTGAAGCTGCACCCTAGGATTCATTATTCCGTTATTTCTGTCATCTTGTGCGAAGCACGTATTGCACTACCAAAGGTTATCACACCAGCTTTGTACATCACTTTAATGTGCTGTGGTACTAAGAATACATAGATGTAGCCAAGGTAACCAGCAAAAAGCAAATGGTTTCTTATTGGAAAAATATTTAAAAGCAGATGCGTAACAGTCAGTGATTCAATCAGACCAACTGACCACAGAAAACTGCATATATGGAGAATTCAGCAAGACTTATGATGTCTGGGTTTGGCTGCAGTTGCAACCTTGCCTGACCTCTGAGCAAATTTTAGCACTGGGTCTCAAATTGGACAACACTAGGATGAACCTACTGGTTGCTTTTGAGTTTGGGTCTGACCTTGGATGACCCCTGAGGAAACTTGCTTGTCCCCAGGTGACCTTTAGTTTACACAAAGTCTTATGGAACCTGCTTCTGCACATAGAGCAATGTCATTTGCTGACACTAAGTAGACCTGGTAAGGCCAGACCAAAGCAGCACTGACATCAGAAAAATCCTGCTGCTTTCCCTTGACATAGACCTTGACTACAGAAAGCCCCTACCTTTTTCCCCTGGAAAAGCTTGCACCAAACCTAGGAGCATTGACCTCACATACTACTTGAGAAAACTTTTCACCCATCTTGGGCTTGTTACCCACCTCCCAACCAGCTTCTGCTGACTCTGCAGCCAGTCTTTGGCCCTTTCCAAAGCTAAAATAGAAACCAGATGATGCCATGCTACTTAAGAGCATACATCAATGTATCTTGAGAGAGTATACTCTCTGTAAGCATGCTCTGCTGTAAGAAGTTACGTACTTCCTTCAGAGACAATAATCACTCCCTACATCTAGCATGGTATAGTAATATTTCTGACAGCAATAAGGCAGATGCCTCTAAAATCACTGACCTTTTTTCAAGACAAAAATACATTGGAAATAATGAAGTAGAAACTCAATGTTTTTACAAGTGTGTACTTTAGTATTCTGTTAAAAGTGTGAGAAGACCTTCAAGTACAGAAATACCATGTCTCCAAAGTTTTTATGTCAGGGCTCACGAAAATGCTGTGTATCCATGAAAATAGCTCGGCAAGGTACTGCAAAATATGTGACGCCTTAGATTCAAAACTTGAACAAACTAAAGTCTTCATGTTCAGTTTTAGTATGAAAGTCTTTGGATTTAAAAAAAAAAAAAAAAAAAGGATTATAAAGTGTCTTTGCTGGCTTTCCCGATGTCCCTTCACCAGTGAATAAAAGTACTAGTATGTGAACAAACAACAGGGTACAGAAGTGTCCAGCAAACATGGCACCTCCTGACTAATCCTGTTCAGCCATCTCTGACTGTGAAGGGAATGCAACTCCTTACTTAGCACAGTGTGCTTGGTGACGGTAGGTACCTGGTCTGGTTTGCCATCCACAGTTCGAGAGTGGCTTTCATGACGGCTGGAAGGTCCATGAGAGGACTTTACACTCTTCTGCCCATGAGTAGATAAAGGCTAATGCACTCCTACAGAAAATTTTAAAACATTTCCCAAACCTGCCTGTCCTAATGGAGCAGTACTGGGCCATTTTCATAAGCCTTGGAGGAAAGGAGATTTCCTCTGCTTGAAACTCCTTTAAGATGTCTTGATTGCCAGCAGCAAGCACAGCCATGGCAAAATGCAGGGGCTATCTACAGCTTTTAAAAACAGCATGCTGCCACAGATTTTCATCAATACATCTCAGAGTCTTCACCAATAAAAGAAGTAAAACTCAACAGAAGAAGTGAAACTGAGGCAGAAGCAGTTTATGTAAAGGTCCTAACAAGAAGTGCTGCTTGCGTTTCTCTCACATTTTCCATTTGTAACATTTACTGAAGAAAGCTTTCTGTTGTTTTTCCAGAATCTTTTAGACTGAAAATTTGCCGTCTCCTATTTTAAAATACAGACTTGGGTTATGACCAATTTTGTTTTATTGATATATATACATAATGACATAAGTTTGCTTCTGTACAACATTACTCCCAAAGTTATGTTTGCCTGCCTACCTAGCCAAACAACAAAAAAAAAAAAAAAAAAAAAATTTCAGATAGATGAGGCTGCTCTTTCATACAGCTAGGTTGTATCATCACACGAACATTAATGCAAGCAGAAAAACGGAAGTGGGAACAATCCCCTGGGGTTGGGAAGAGAGGAGAGACCAGACCAGCTGTTTTCAACAGCTGTGTGAATTTAGATTTGACTTAAGTCAGCTGTGAAACAGCACCTGAACAATGCCTTGGAGTCTCAGAAAGACAACAGACAAATACATCTGGCATAGAAACTTGGATCATGGAAACTAGCCTTCGCTAAGCTCTTACTGCTGGGAGAAACTCAGTTTTACAAAGCATACCTGAGAGACACACAAATCACGGGATGTCATCTGTTATTTAGTGGAAGTGACATGTCTATCTCCACATTCCAGCTAAACTCTACATGAAATATTGTATATTTGCTTTCATGCCATTTATGATCGTACTGAGACAATATCCTCCTTCAGTGGCGTTAGAATAAAACAACAGAACTGGGTTACCTCAGTGGTGGATTCTCCTTTTCTTGAGTTATAACTTATTTACAATTGGTGCTGCAGCAGTATGGTGTGGACTCCAAATTCCTACCATTTTGCCAAGTCAAAACTATTCTGGTGCTTATTATAGCAAATCCTGACTTGCTGTGTTTGGAAAACAACTCCGGCATCAACAAAAAACTCAGAGCTCACACGACTACTGCTACATCATAAATAAAAAGTATCACCTTTGGAATTTTTTATTGTAAGTATGTCTAATCAATACTAGGCATCTTTAAAGACACTGAATTTGGTTTTCCATTTTTTTAATTTGTGGCAGCTTAAGAGGAACTAACAATGTGATTTCAGCAGCCAAGCAAGAGTTAATTATCTTTACCACCTAGATCCAGTCTGTCTATCCAACCTGGACAAAGCTGAACTGCTGTTGTGTAAAACATAGGGGCATCTGTCCTGACAGAGGAAGACCAGTGTTCCCCAAGCTCCAAAGAAGCTATTGTCTGAAAGCTCTTTAGCCACATATATTCTGCCTCCCACCATCCTTTTACCATCTTTTGTTGTCATTTTACCATTGTCACGTGGGCTTGAAGAGATGTAATACTTTTCTTTAAAAGATCAAATCACCTTTTCCATGTGTAAGCGGATCATGAAAAAAAGAAAAGTCATGGGAGTCCTCTTAGAATAAAATACCTTAGCACTCCAAAATTCTGGATCCTTAACTTCCATGTGAAAATGGTTAACTTCTACCAAGTGGCTCTAGAATTGCAGGCTGCTTTCTGTCACAGTAATTAATGGATCCCTACACTGCCATGTCTGTGCATTTAGTGATCTGCAAAGTATTAACATAATGACAGCAGCCTGGGATAGCACCACTTGGATACAATCAACGGGTGGCATGCAGCTAGAATCAATACTGGAAGTTGTGTGAAGTTAATTTATATTCACAGGTCAAGCTCAAACCTGCATGGGCCCCAGCACTTACTAAAGCCAGTGTTTCTAAGAACAAGTTAAAACTAGTAACAAGGGACTCCATAAACATGACAGTGACAGTGCAAGCATACTTCACTGGTTTTAACACAGATGTGAAACTACCGCCTTAAACCATCAGCCAGAGATACTGCAGCAAGTCCCACCTTTCCCCTGCTGCGGGAATGAATAGCTGAGGATAGGGGAGCGCAAGCCTTGTTTTTTCTAGAGCTAAATCTGGCTTTTTGGTTCTTATACGTGCATAAAGCATAATCTCAGCACTGATTTCTGCACCACCACCACCAAGCGCTCCTGCTTCTTGTAACCTCAACCAACCTTTTCCATTGTCCCTCTTTTACCTTGTGTATTAATTCTGTGGCAACCTGATCTGGCTGGAAAACATTAATTTTATTACTGTCAAATTAGCTTTCTTCAATATCAGTTTTTTGCAGTGATGCAAACTTGCACTGGCTGAGAGCATGCATGCTTTCAGTACAGCAGGGCAGATAGGTAATACCTTGTGTTTTCATGGCCTTTCTCCACTGGGTTGAGCAGCTGAATTCCACTCTTTATTGTTTCACCCCTTTCCCTGTTTGCCTATGTACTCCCTTATTTTAAAGCAAGACATCAGTCACAAAGATGATTCAAGATGCCATACTAAAAACATAAATAAATAAAATTGAAATGTGTTTTTGCTTGAGCTGAGAGCCTGAGCTCATTTTCATCTTCTATGTGTTCCATATGCTCTAATTAATTTATTTGCAGATGTGCAGCATTAGGCTTCATAGCCAGATGTATTCTCTGTCAGGGGAAAAAAAAAAAACCTGCTCACACTGCAGCCTGTCACCACTTCTCTGATGTATCCATAAAAGGCACCTGCAGAAACAGTTAGGCTCTTCAAATCATATGCAACGGGATTGTTACTGTCTCCTCTGCCTGAAGAAAGTATGAAAAACTGAAAGACAACAATCAATACTGTTACAACAAGCAGAAATTTCACTCTGCCAATAATAGCACTGCGGCAATTACAGAGACTCATCTATTACTTCAAGAAAAAAGATAGGATTTCTAATTCATGCTAATATTTCTTTGCCTATAACACAGTGATTCACTTTTCAACACAGAATTCCCAAAGCAGCTTCCAATGGGAAAACTGATGTAGCAATACAAAGCTTCTTATGCAAGGCTACATGACAAAATAAAGATAAACCCTACTTCCCCATCCCCAAAGCCCACTTTTCCTACACCATTACTTATCTAATATCAATGCACTTTTCTTACTGTAGAGCTTAGTGCCTACAACTAGAGAAGAAGTTTACATTCATTTATTTTCCCTGTTCAAATGTAAACGAAAGGCATAAAACCTGTTTTTTCTATAAACTGCACAGATTTACATTTAGGCAAGAGATAAGTAGTGAAATTCCACTGAGTTTGGTGCTCAGTCCTTGAATTCAGCAAATACAATAACAGCAACTTTTAAAACTAGAATTTAATTCCGCTGATCCTCCAAGCTCATGTTATAAAAGTTACGTAAATTTCGTGTGGTCATTTACTTTTATTGGAGCTCTGCTTCTCAGAAGCTAAAATGACAATCCAACACACTGACACAAGTCCTTTTATGTTCAGTGTTTGTTTTACAAATCATTACTAGAACCAATCTAAAATGCAAATTTTAGCTGTCTGAAGCTGACATTTTTGATGTGAAGCTGTTTGGTTGCCTAACATTAAAGGCATCTTGAGGAAGGTGATTTTTGTGGTTAAATTGGGAGTGCCTGACTGAAAAAAAAAAAAAAAAAAAAAAAAAAAAAATCACACACTTTAGGTCTGTTGTGCCCTGTTGAGACTTCCTGTACAGCAGGGCCTGTTCAAGCTGCTTAAGACACAACTCCTCAGGTGAGGGTGCCTGCAGGACTCAAGCTGTGCCGTTACAACAGAGGCATCTTTTTTTCCTTTTTTAGGCTGTAAATAAATAAATGCCTCTTACGTGTAATTGACTACGGTGATTTTCATCCAGACTGGATTGCAGAAGCAACAGGATGTAAAGGTACACACCGTCTACCTGTAAAACTCAGTGATGCTCAACAAGAGTGTCTTCACCGTTTTGCATATGGTATGTCTGGATACTAAGCTAATTTTGTCATTAATAACTTCCTATTTTAAGCTTAAAAGTCCCTCCGTAAAATGAGGCACCTTGCGCCACGCGGTTTCCTCAGCTACCTGGCAGCTGGGGCTTCTTCGCGCTTCCTTCACAAGCTGCGCTTGCTTTTCGTGCCAGCCCTGGCGCTGGTTTGGGGTTCTTCACCCCCACAGAGCGACCTGGCTTACATGCGCTACTCCTCCCAGGGCACACCCGCACCGCTCTCCCCGCCGCCGCGGCGCAGGCCGCCTTCACAGAACCGGGGCCGTTCCGCGCAGGCCGCGCCGCCGCCCGCCATTTTCCCGCCACCGCCCGTGAGGTAACGCCGCCTCCCCACTGCTGCTGCTGCTGCTGCTGCTGCCGCCGCCGCCGCCGCCATCAGCCCCCAAACAACAGCCCGCCCTCGCCGCTCCGGCAGGCACTTGGTCAGAGCGGCTCCGCGTCCGCCCGGCTCCTGGGGCGCCGCCAGGGACCGGCACCGCCCGCTCCCTCCTCCCGCCGGCGGGGGGCGGTGCCGCGGCTGCGCGGGAGCGCTGCTGAGGCCCGCCGCGGTGCGGGCAGGCGGGGGGGGGGGGGGGGGTGGCGGCGGGTACGCAGGTGAGGCGGGCGCGGGGCCGCGGCCGGGGCGGCGGGGTCGTAGCGGGTGTGGCTCTTTCTGCCGCGGGGGCGGTCGTCCTCCCCTCCTGCCGCGGAGGGAAGGCGCTGGGCCTCCTCGTAGCCCATGTCCCCGGGAGGTGGGTCCTTCCCGAAGGTCGGAGCAGACCTGGCGGGTGCGAAAGGGCCTGATCCGGGCCGGGAGCGCCGGGGCTTCGGCCGCGGGGCGGTTGTCGTGTGCCGCAGCTGCCCGGGCTGGCGGCGGCCGACTCTTGTGAGAGGGCTGCGGCGAGAGGAAGCCTCTCGTCCAGCCGTGAGCGTAAGGAGGCAGGGGTGGTTGACGCGCTTTTTCGTCTTCTCTGGAAACCGTGAAGTGACATTTAGATCTCAGAGGGCCTCGGCTTCCCCGCTGCCATCCGGGCTGGTCACAGGCGGCGGCCTGAGAAGTAGCCGGGGAGGACGGTGCCTTACCTCCTGCTGTGAGGGAAGGCACCTGGGCCATCTTCTTAGGGACAATCCCAAGGGCAAAAAGAGTGCGGATACATGAAGGGAAACGGTGCCAGCGGTCTGGCGAGTTACAGCTGTGTCAGTGAGATGGGTGTTACAGCTCCTGTGATCCTGGGGGGGGTCCCCTCTGCTGTCATGTGGAGAGCTGCGGGCAGAGAGGAAAGGGAAGCTGAGTTCTGGTCATGTGAGGTTTCGTCAAGATAAATGCATTTTAGTTTTTATAGCTTTCCATCCTGGGTTGAATTTCTTTCTAAAACTTTTTTATTTGATGTAGTCCTGGGACTCTAGCATAACTTGTAGGGAAGGTGAAGCTTCCTGTTGTCTTCTGCAGCCCCATCAAAATGGGGACGCTCTACAGTTGTTGGAAACCACTAAGGAAAATGTTTAAGTACTTGAGTCTATGTAATATGGAGAATTTTCCATCAATACAGTCTATAAAGTGCTGAGCATTTGACTTGTATTGCAACACCCTGCATGCCGCCATGGTGTAAAGGATGTATTTATCATATGTCAGTTTTCTTACAAAAGTTGAATGTTGTGCAGGCTCATCATACTTGTACAGTGAGTAAAGGGTATTTGAGGTCTGACTGACATTTGTAAAGCTTTGTTACGTGGAAGGTATGCATATGTGCATGCACATCCTTCTTGAATGAAGTCTACAATGAAATCTGGGGTGTAGAAGTCAGGTCCTTTGAAGTCTTATTTGGAAAAGAAGATGAGGTAATAATGACCACTGCTCTAATTTTGGTTTTTTTTCTATGAAAACTTTTTTTCAGGTAATGTAAGCATTTCAGTTACACACAAGAGAGGAAGCAGGCATGTCAGCTCTTTGTCCACCACCATCTCCTGCAGTTGCTAAAACAGAGATCTCCTTGAATGGCGAGTCACCTTTATTAGCTGCCACTTTTGCTTACTGGGACAATATTCTTGGCCCCCGAGTGCGGCATATCTGGGCCCCAAAGACAGAACAGGTACTTCTCAGTGATGGTGAAATAACTTTTCTTGCTAACCACACCCTGAACGGAGAAATACTTCGCAATGCAGAAAGCGGTGCAATAGATGTGAAGTTCTTCGTCTTGGCAGAAAAAAGGGTAATCATTGTGTCATTAATCTTCGATGGAAACTGGAATGGAGACAGAAGCACATATGGACTGTCAATTATACTTCCACAAAGTGAACTTGGCTTCTACCTGCCGCTTCACAGAGTGTGCGTGGATAGGTTAACACATATTATAAGGAAAGGAAGAATATGGATGCATAAGGTAGGTTTATTGTTCATTACTAAAAACAGTTGTCCAAGTTGTCTTGAGCAAAAGACAGACAGATTCTGTGACACTTGTTATGTAGCAATCCAGACACAAAAACTCAGAGGACGCTGACCTCTCTACAGGTATACAATTTTGAAGGTTAAAAGTTATCAATATGTCAGCAAATTCAAAGCTGGGGTTTTTAGCCACATGATTTATCTTGGTAGTATTATATAACCTGTACCGGGCTATCTGGGTGAAATAGGCATCCTGTACAGTTTTTCATCTTTCTGAATTTGATATAAATTCATGCTTTTAACTGTGTTAATTAGTGTATTTAAACTAGGTAGAATTGTAAATGTACTGTGTTTCAAATCATCATTTTCACTGTTGAGGTCCAGAAAAGGGAACTGATGCAATCAATATTGTCATTGTTGTTACAGTTTTGTTTTTCAAAAAAAGGGAATCAATAAACAGTTTGGCAGGTGTTAAATTGTGTAAAACTAATGGGAGAACCACAAAAATACATGTTTTAGTCCAAATATTTCTACTTCTGGACTTGAAAAAGGAAAACATGCTAAATTTTTCTGAAGAATTACAGTGCTTACATTTGGGTCTCTTATGGGTATTTCCTTATTAAGTGAAAATGGTTATGTATTTTTGTTTAAAGTAAATAACATTCTAATAATAAAAATTAAAATATCTGTCGCCTTCATGGAGTACAAGTTGTCTCAGAGAAGTAGATTGCATGTCAGCTGTAATGTGCATGGTGATGCCTGTTTGTCTCAAAGTTTTTGTTCCTCTTCTGTTTTGAGATCTCCAGCCCACAGACTTAAAGCTTCCTTTTTGAGTGGTCTTATCTGAACTAATTGAGATTACAGAAATAATAAGCTGATGTTAATTTTTGTGCTGGTGTTTCCTTTTTGTACACAAATAAACTCCACTGATTTCTGCTGTATTGCCTGCCATCAGGCTGGCAGTGTTTTCTATCACATTGGCTCTTGATACTTCTGAGGTTTATTTTTCTGAGGAAAGATAGGACGTAAAGTTCATTTTCAGTATAGAAGAAACAAATATTTCATCTAGGCTTCTAAAAGTCTGCTGGATGTTAGCACTTTTGACATAAATGAATTCTATCTCGTATTCTTGATTACATTGCTTCTCTGACGTTTAGCATCCTCTGTACTGACTTTAATGTGAGTGGTCAGATAAGAATTGTCCATCATTCTCAGCTATAGTACATGTTCTCTCTTTTTGGACATTGATCCATATCAGTTGAATTCCACAGTAGAAATATGTGGCATGGAGAATGACCAAAAAATTTTTTCTACTAGTTTCCTCAGAAATTAGTCATTAAGTTTTTCATTCTTTTTCTGATGTTCTTGAAGCAGATAGGTTAACTGGGTTAGATGAGACAGTGATACATTTTGAAACAGACATTTATTGTCTTTCCTTTTTTTTTTTTTTTTTTTTTTTTTTGGAGGAAGATCAAAGATCCCTGCATATATCTGCAGTTCTGCAGCCTTACCTAGAAGAGAGAAAACTGTTTTGAAAATGTAGATTAAAATTAGGCATGAGTAGTAGAATAATAATACTGAATTTAAAGAGGCGCATTTTGCAGTTTGCATTTTGAGGCAGTTCAGCAA
Organism: Gorsachius magnificus; assembly: GCA_034008185.1. NCBI lineage: Eukaryota > Metazoa > Chordata > Aves > Pelecaniformes > Ardeidae > Gorsachius > Gorsachius magnificus. Next base: position 26,102,075 of record CM067109.1, on the reverse strand, counting down.
CTATGGCTACCACAGAACAAAAAATGTTGACGTCGTATCTGAAGGAACTGTGTATCTGTTCTGGAATTTCTAATGGTTCTGGTTATCAGCTCATATGAGTTCTGTGTAGAGTCAGACAACAGTTCCAGCTAGACTTTAGAAGAGAAGAAACCTGCACTAAAGGACTAGGAGAAACACGGAACAGTGTTCAGAGTGACAAAGACAGACAAGCAACTCCAAGCAAGTTGTCTATGTGGGATTAGAAACTGCTCTTATCCACTTCAGTTTTATGTTCCAGATTTTGTCTAATAATTTTGAGCAGTTACATCTCTAAAAAGAAGTGGCTTACACCATTTGTTCAGCTTTATCTTCGTGAAGACTGATTTCTTTTAAAGCGAAGGACCTTCATTGGCAAGGATGTCTTACTTCACTGACACTGAACTCAAGGATGGAGGTGCCCCAAAGGAATCTTCCTCATTCCAGTATTGTTTTTCACAGATGTTTCTTTTAGAGGGTTAGACAAGTTTTATTACTGTTTTAGGGCAAGTTACTGTAGCTTGTTCCCTATTCATCTACTTAAAAAAAGTTATGTAAACTCTTTTCCCACTTGAAGTTAATCACCTTTGAGTAGTTTAGTCACAGGAAACTAATGAGTAACCAATAAAAATACAATAACCTGTCAGCATCCAGCAAAAGACGTCATTAGTTCTCACAGCATCTTCCATTTTTTGTGTATTGTATTGATTGTTCCAGTGATTAATGCCGGATTCTCTTTGTGAATATTACCTTGATTCTGTTGTAAGTCACATTTTGAATGCAGTTTGCTACTAAGCTGCTGATGCGTCTGTTTTGAGAACTTTGTCCTGTCTCTTGCACATTGTGTTTTGTGTATTTTGAGGCTTCATGTCTCTTGTACTTGGTTATAAAACAATGTTTTGAAGAATTGTCAGTGTCTCAAGATGAGCAGGAAAAAAAAAAATCCTGTTTTTCCTACACTCCCCAAACAAATAATTTTTCTGATTGTGGAGATCTCATTTTTCTCTTGTTGCACCAGGAACCAAAAGTCTGTACCTTATCCATTTGAAAATAAAAACCCATACATAAATGGAATTCTGCACCATAATCTGATCATTTGGCATTTGTTTGATCTGTAATGAAGAAACTTAATGTTTTGTCATTGTCATCACACCCTCCCTTTCCTGCTACTCCTGCCCAAGCATGCGAGAGGTTTGGTGGGGGGCAGAGCAGGTAGCATTGATCTGTTTAAAATGACATCACTTCCCACTAATATCAACTCTGTAAGAGAAAAGACTTGAACATCGAAATTTGAATCTAAGAAGCGTGACTCCACAGGGAAGAAACTGTACCATTTGACTGTTGTGTGCATACATATATAAACAAATACCAGAGCATTTATATTTAACTGGTTCTCTTGCTCAGGAGAGGCAAGAACATTTCCAGAAGATTGTCTTGGAAGGCACGGAGAGAATGGAGGATCAGGTAAGGGCCATCTGGTTGATGCGTATGGTGCACCATCACAAAACTATTTGACTGCATCTGGTGACTGTAGAAGTTGGTGCTGCTTCTTATTTTTGGGATCCAGGAAGATACTTTGGACTGGCTGATGACCTACCATGCACAGGAGGCAAAGTTTCTGAAGATAGGATGATGGAAGCTCTGAACAAGTTGAAGGAAAATACATTTCACCACTTTATGGGTAAAGTGGAAATCTATGAAGAATATTACCTTTCAGAAAAGGAAAGTCATTTACTTGAACTTGAAGCTCTGTAAAGGTAGTAGCTTCCATAGATTCATGCTCACCTCCTATCAGGGATGGTTTTTCACTAGGTCGTTACCTTTTCGAGTTACAGAGATGTATGGGGTCTGTCATGTTGGAATGTGGTTGGAGACCTAATGGATAAGACTGTGAAAAGGATTTGATTTCTGAAATTGTAAATATGAAATTGTCACTTCAGTTTCTTGTGATAGATAGATAAGTAATTTTGTATGTTAATAACCAACATGCCTGGTTTTGGGTTTCTGTCATTGTTAAAACATCAGACTTGACTCTAAAATGCTTAAGAGTAATTGCACGTAATATGGTATGATACAATTATCTCACTCCAATTGCTTCTTGTCTAGGCCAATCAAACTGATGGTGAAAATTGGCATAGGACCCTGGAAATACATTTTAGATATGACATTGAGAAGCAAAATTTATGTTTCCAGTTCATAATTATTGATGAGCAAAGCCCAAGAAGTCTATGCATCAATTTCCGCTCATACCACACTTCCAAACAACAGGAAGTTAAAGATGTTCTGCATGTAGTATTGCAAGTTCATTTTAGTAGTAACTTCTAATACTGCACAATGTGCTTTTATTTCAAGCGTTTTATTTATTGTGCAGGGCCAGAGCATCATTCCAATGCTGACAGGAGAAGTCATTCCTGTAATGGAACTCCTTTCATCTATGAAATCACACAGTGTTCCAGAAGAAATAGATGTAAGTCCATGTGGGTTTTGCATTCTGAATAAAAAAGTGGCTTTGGCACTCTAGTTTGGTACTCTCCAGACAAAACCCCACAGTTGTCATAAATTCTTGTGCACGTAGTTGTTTCACATCAAGTGATGTAGGGAATGGTTTAACATAACTGTTTTAGTTTGGTAAATATAACAGTACCAGCAGTGGGGTTTATGGTTAGGACTTAGCAAAATTGACTGCATAGGATGATACCATTTTTGAGAGTGGAGTGGAAAGGCTATTTGAAGCAAAACAACATGAATAGGGAGGTAAATGGTTTTAATGTTGATACCAACATGGTTTAGTGTTCTCATGGAAGAAGTAGAAGTGATTTCACATGTACTAATTTAAAGTATTCTGGACAAAGTTAAGAAAAAAACCCCACCCTGGGAGGAATCTGACTTGTGACTAGTGAAGAATGTTTAATAACAGAGTGACTTTCCCATTTTCAGAATGCTTTGGCTGAAGTCAGAAGGTCTTTTCAAGGTTGTGGGGTTTGGAGCAGTCTTACAACTTAGCTTAAATAGTTCCCAAACAGTTCCCACCTATCATTAAAAACAAAAATCAATTGTTGCAGATCCTGTCTAACCTTTGGTTGTATTTACTTGCATTGCAGATAAGTGACACAGTACTAAATGATGATGACATTGGGGACAGTTGCCATGAAGGCTTTCTCCTCAAGTATGAATTCCAGTTTTGATTTATGGTGTAGTAAAATGTTTTAAACTTGTGTGTCTGTACATATATATCTCTCTGTATGTGCATGGGAAAATGTATTAGTTTTCTTTATAGGAGGGGGGAGAATGACATGTATTTGTCCTTTTGAGATTTTTGCCTATAAAATGCTGTAGAAGGTGCTGTCTTTTCAGAAGAATGGCTCTGGGCTAATAGCTATAGACTGTGTTGTCACAGAGTCATTTGCTTGATAATAGAATTCCTATGAAATACAATTTTTCTTTGATACTTAGGTTTAATTTTATGAGGATACATTACATTTTTATGAAATACCAAAAAAAACCTGGGTTGTGTTACTGTATAAACTATGAATAACAGTCATTAATGGTATGGCATATAGAACACGTATTATTAAACTCTGTATTTCTCTTTTTTCCCCTCTGTTTTTAATGTATAAGTGGAAGTAGTTGCACTAGAGAGCAACTTGGTCTCTTCCTGCAGGAAAGCATATTTTATAGATTTTAACTGATGTTCTCTTACCTTTCAGAACATCTTTGGTGTAACTGCATTTATTTATGTAGTGCTTAGTGCCATCTGTTTATACAGCATCACGTATGCTTTCAGTACTACAGAATTTCATGCGTTAAATTAATTAATTCTTCACAATAATGTAATATTTAGGTCCATAGAGAATTTGGGAAATGATGAAGTGAGTATCATGGAAGGGATTATTGTAAACAGCTAGAGCCATTGATCCTACAATGATGAGCTATTCTCATACCAGATGGAGTTTTATTGGGCAGGTAGTAGTCGCAAGGGTGTCCTTCTTGCTACTTCTTCTCCCTGGAATTTTCTCCTGAAAAGAAAAGAATAACCTGGCCATTCGTGTGAAGGGTCCAAATGTCTGCTTTTTAGCTTATCTGCAAAGCTTATCAGCTCATCTAGGTTCAGATAGGTTCTCAATTCAGTCTTGAGTATAGTGTTGTATGGATTTATAGATGTCATTGAATAAAAATTGGATTAGACTAAATAAACTGCCATATCAACAATACCAACCTCTAAAATAAGCAGTCACGCTTTCTTAGTAACTTCTAAATGAAACTGAATGTCTATGTCTGCCTCAAAGGAAGAATTAGTGAGTATTCAGACAGCCTGAAATTTAACGCTTAGAATATATTTGGTAAGGTAAATAGTAACAGGTCCACTGTAGGATTTCAGAGTCTGAGTGTAGCTATTATAGTCCTTATCAATTAGAGGTGTTTATTAGGACCAGTTGATCATATACAATGATAGTAAGATGTGAATGTACTTTTGTATATTCACAGATATTGGAGAAAACTTTTTAATAATATCTAGACTTTCTAGGGTATCTAGACTTTTTGAAGCTGTGGGCCAGGCATTGTTTTGAGAAAGTGCAGGGGGAAAGAGAGGATGAGGATAAGGAACCTCAGCAGAAGTTTCTTAAGGTACAAGTTAAGAGTTGTCAAGTTTAGTTCAGGTATGTTTACTGCAGCCTCCAAACTTAAGGTAAACTGGATCAGACCTGTGGTGCTGGCTACTCACAAGACAAGATCACTCAACTTCCAGCGTGCCTGTATGTATTCCAAGGCTCTCAAGCTTGTGACATGCTCTTGCCCATGTAGTTACCAAAAGTAGAACAGTTTACCTGTCACATATCCCAAAACTGGCTTCTGATCCACAGTTTCAGAAAATGAGGACAACCATGGAATAGATCTTCTTTCAAGATGCTTTCAAATCCTTCATTATTAATATGTCTTCTGTTACTTTAGATCAATTATTTTATACAGATTCTGTAATACAGTTAGGTAGTAGCAGTAGACACTTTTAGTTTGCTCTGTAACTGGTGTTTGGAGGTTCGGAGTAACAGTCTTTTTATGCATCAAAATGAAAATGTAGTGTCAGACTTTTGGATTTCAGCAGTAACCTACACAGCTGTGTGAGGTCCTATGGGTGTGGGCCTATAGGTATAGGGCTGTATTTCTACTAGGAGCACTTCATTCTTCTTGTGAAGATGATAATTGTTTTATTTGAAAAGTCTGATTAAATGTATTAACCTATGTTTGTTTTCATTTGCAGTGCAATTAGTTCACATCTGCAGACCTGTGGCTGTTCTGTAGTTGTAGGAAGCAGTGCAGAAAAAGTTAATAAGGTAATGCAGTTTCTAATAAACCAAACTTAAATGCTGATTATTAGGAGTGTTAGTGTGTTATTTGGAACTAAGTTTATCTATAAATGTAGTTGAGGTTGAAGAAGGAAGGCATGCTGTTGTCTGGTTATCTTACTTCAGCTTATGGGTCTAGCAGTTGATAATTCTGCCTGAAAATTGCCTTATCAGTTGTATTCTGGCAACTGTAAGAAAACCAATCTATTTAATTTAATTCGTACTGTATATAAACAAGTAGTAAATCAGTCTGAGCTTTTAAAATTAGGTTTTTTAGTTAAAATATACAAACTGAAGAAATCTAAACTGTCTTGGCTAGTTCAGCTATGTCAATGGGTATTGTCTGTGTACTCTTTAAGAAATTAGTATAATCATAATTTCTCTTACGCTGCGGAATAAATCTACTTCTGCATCATGAGCTGCTTGTGTTTTATGGAACTTCAAAGATGTTGAGTCTGTAGTCACACACATGCGTTGAAACAGGCAGGCTTACTAGGACCTCAAACCTTTCCAGCAATTCCAGCATTTTTTTCTTTCTAGCTGTGTTTGTGTTGACTTCATCTTTAGTCTGTTTAAAACTTAATTGGTAAATAAGTGGACAATTTATCTGATAGATCTTAAATTAGGTTTGACTAAGTTTTCCAGAAGAACCAGAAAGAGGCAAAGTACATGTATAAAACCCTAAAATGGAGTCCTGTAACATCAAAACACTTAGTGTACCATACTTGCTGGAGCACATCAGTAGCAATGATGATTAGGAGCTTTCAGGCCTAGAAACAGTAAGCACCATTAGCTGTACCTCTTACTGGGAAGAGTATATACATCATCATGGTCTATTTGGGAGCAAAAAAGGTCACTCTTGGAAGCTGTGATTTCAGAACATTGTGGTAGACATGTTTTTTTTTCCCATGCTGTTACTATTTTTAACTCTAGTAAGGTTGTTATGAAATAGTTAATTTGAACCAGTATAAAACTATCACCTGCACTGCTTTTCTTCTAATATTTTGTTGTAAATGGGGAGCTTCTTGATGCTTATTTTAAACTTACCCAGTATGTGAAGGAAAAATCAAATGAGGATGTTTTCCTTATTCAGAATTCTCCAAGTACTTTTTTTGTATACAGCTTTTTGCTTATACCAGAATGCTAGTTTCAGATAAATTGAAAGCAATTCCTGGAAGAGATACATTTATGTTTACTGTCCATTGAAATATTTCTTAAAGCATATTTCTTTTTAGCATAACACAGAGTTTTGTTCAGAGAGATTTCCCTTTGACTTACATTTAATTAGGGTGTTACTCCATCCCTTCTAATAAAAACACTGAAGTTAATTTTCAGTTAGGATACTCAAGAGACAAATAATGAAGAAAATGTTATTTTCTTTGTGAGGAAATAATATATTTCACTAAATCAATTGCATCTCTGTATTCACAGATGAGTCCTTTAATAAACCTCTTTCATTCAGAATATCACCACAACTGGGAATGAAAAGGAGGGTTTCATAAAAGTGTGCAGTCCTAGAGCCTTCAGGTATTAGGTACCACTGCACTTGATGAGTATACCAATACTGCTGTGAGGGTAAGGTTCTGTGTAGTTATGTAGCGTTAAAATTTTCAATTTACGCTGGGGCCTCTGGGCCACGCAATAACAGTAGTTCCATGTCCTGAGACCATGACAAAGGTCCTACAGTGGTACATGTGGAGAAGCACATGTGGAGTGTATTCAGAGACTTCCTTTTCTGATAGGGGGTGTTTTGGTATATTGGGCTTTTCTGTCTGATTATGTTTTTAATTGAGGTGTACTAATTATTGAGCTCTGGTTTATTTTGCAAGACTGAAACCTTCCTTTGAGGAAAAACTCATTTTCATTCTCCACATTGATGCTTTTTTTGATATGTTTATGTATGTATCTGTGTGTATTGCTTCAATGTGAAAGGGCCAAAATTATATATTAATTGTAGACTATACATATTTTGTATTTTATAGTATGTAAGGCTCCTTGCTGCTGTGAAATATAATAGTCTTTTTTAAAAAATTCAAGGCATCTTTAGTAAACCTGTGTTTTGAAATAACTAGTTTATGATGCTTTATAAAAATGGGGGAGTGTGGGAAAGCATTGTATCATGTGTACTGGCAGTGATGGTAAAGCACCTCTGATCAAATGAATAGCAAATTCTGACACTCAAATTAAAAGTAATCATGAGCAGCAGGGGAACCAGAGAAAAGAAAATTCTCTCTTCTTAGCTGAAATCACCTAACCAGAGTTAATACATATTCTTTCAGGGATGTAAGATTTGCACATGATTAAGTTAGCATAATAGAGGAAATCTTAAAGGCTTAAGTGATTATAAAAAGCTTAAAGTTTATAGTTCATCAAATAATTAATTAAAAGGCTTTAAGGTCTAAATGCTTATGAGTATGTATAAACCAGTGTATTGATCTTTATCAATGACCTTGATGAGGGGATTGAGTGTGCCCTCAGTAAATTTGCAGATGACACCAAACTGGGTGGGAGTGTTGATCTGCTGGAGGGGAGGAGGGCTCTGCAGAGGGACCTGGACAGGCTGGATCGATGGGCCGAGGCCAACTGTATGAGGTTCAACAAGGCCAAGTGCCGGGTCCTGCACTTTGGTCACAACAACCCCATGCAGCGCTACAGGCTTGGCGAAGAGTGGCTGGAAAGCTGCCTGGTGGAAAAAGACCTGGGGGTACTGATTGACAGCTGGCTGAATACGAGCCAGCAGTGTGCCCAGGTGGCCAAGAAGGCCAATGGCATCCTGGCTTGTATCAGGAATAGTGTGGCCAGCAGGAGTAGGGAAGTGATCGTGCCGCTGTACTCGGTGCTGGTGAGGCCGCACCTCAAATACTGTGTTCAGTTTTGGGCCCCTCACTACAAGAAAGATGTTGCCTTGCTGGAACAGGTCCAGAGGAGAGCAACCAAGCTGGTGAGGGGTCTGGAGCACAAGTCATACGAGGAGCGGCTGAGGGAACTGGGGTTGTTTAGTCTGGAGAAGAGGAGGCTGAGGGGAGACCTGATCGCTCTCTACAACTGCCTGACAGGAGGCTGTAGCGAGGTGGGAGTTGGACTCTTCTCCCTGGTAACAGACGATAGGATGAGGGGGAATGGCTTGAAGCTGCGCCAGGGCAGGTTTAGGCTAGACATTAGGAAAAACTTCTTCACCGAGAGGGTTGTCAGGCTCTGGAATGGGCTACCCAGGGAGGTGGTGGAGTCCTCATCCCTGGAGGTCTTTAAAAGAAGGATAGATGAGGTGTTTAGGGACATGGTTTAGTGGTGGGATGGCAGTGTTAGGTTAACGGTTGGACTCGATGATCTTAAAGGTCTTTTCCAACCGAGGTGATTCTATGATTCTATGATTCTATAAGCTAGCCACTGTAGGAAAAAAACAGTCTAGAAAAATGTGAGTCTCAACATACATCCAAGGTAAATTTCATAAATTCTGTGCAGGTTCTTATCAGCAGTGTGGTCTTTGTGTCATGGTGCAACTGTTCTGAAGTAATTGCTTTCCTTATGGCGTACTTTAGCTTTCGTTAAAGTAAGAAAACCCCGCCTATTGCATCTGGCTGAAGTGGAGACAAGCGCTAGTCAGAAACTAGGTTGTCATTGGTTTAGGTACTGCATAAATACATTGTGCAAGGACAGAGCCTTCTCAAACACCTTACAGACACAAATAGGACACCACAGGTTAAGACTGAAAGATCAGCAGAACGGAATGCATGTTTGTATTTGGAGGTGAATACCTGTACCTGTTGCAGCACAGGAGTTGGAAAACGGATAGTGAAGTACCTTTGTTGCTTTTAATGGACAGTGAGGAAATTACTGAGGAAATAATGATGGTTACTTATTTAGGAAATTGACTGTGCCTGACTGGAGACAATAGCTGCTGTTTCAGTATGGAGTGAATAAAATAAGAGGCTTAAAAGGCTAGAAAAGTAATCACAGTAATTCATGTTTACGTAATAGGAAGAGGTAGCAGAAGGCAAAAGTGATGTGTTCTGCATCATTGGCTGAAAAACAAACTTTGCCAGAAAGTGTTGGATTTTTTCTTCATTTGTTTTGAAGTTGGAGTAATATGGCTTACAGTTTAATAATTTAAGCATGTCACTATTCTATGGCCCTGGTAGAGTTTTGGCATTTCTAATAAGTGTGATGAACTTTTTTGTTCTTCTTTTGCAATGCTGAATACGTTCTACTCAGAAATTGCATCTGAAGGTCAGTTCATTCCTTCCATTTTCATGTTTTTCAAAACTGTTCCGTTTAATGCAGATCGTGAGAACATTGTGTCTGTTTCTTACGCCATCAGAGCGGAAGTGTTCCAGACTCTGTAGAAATGAGTCTTCTTTCAAATACGAGTCCGGACTTTTTGTTCAAGGCTTACTCAAAGTAAGTACGCTTAGGAAAGTTCCACTTCTGTAGTTTAAGAACATTCTTCAATGTATGTGTATGTGTGTGCGTATGATATGCACACGCATACACACATTCATGTTCAAATATGTCATCTTCCCGTGATTCCTTTCTGGCGCGATAGCTTTCATTGTAACTATTTGCATGTTAAAATACCAAGCCAGTCTTTTCTCTGACACATCTATTTCTTGAGTATTGTCCAGAATTGTTCCTATACTTTGAGGTACAACAATAATACTCTTTTGCCTACTTGGGGCTAGAATCCCAAAGATTATTTTTTTGTCTTGTACCAAAACCAAAAAAGAAGAGTCCATCAGTCCTACAGTTCCCAAGCATTTTAAAAAGGGCTGTAGCAATGGGTGAAAATGAACAGAAAAATAATGCTTCTTGCTCTAGCGAGCAGTCTAAACTTAGCAGATAAATATAATAACTGTATATAAACATATAACTGTAATGTTAATGGGCTCATGAACCAGATGATGCAATAATGTAATACACATGTTACCTCAGTACCTGTTGCCACTGTTATGTTACGGGAATCATCTAGTCTGAACGACATTTTGCTGGGCTACAACCACCAGTTCTCTCAAACAAACCATGTCTAAACAAATGGGATTTAAAATTTAGGCATCATGCTTTAACAGTGTTTTGTTCCAATATAGGTTTGGTTTTTCTTAAAAAAATAACTAGAAGAATAATTTTTTTCACTAAAACAGGATGCAACAGGAAGCTTTGTGTTGCCCTTCCGTCAAGTAATGTATGCCCCGTATCCTACTACACATATAGATGTAGATGTCAATACTGTGAAGCAGATGCCCCCTTGTCATGAACACATCTATAACCAGCGACGATACATGAGATCCGAGCTGACAGCATTTTGGAGAGCTAGTTCGGATGAAGAGATGTCTCAAGATCACATTATCCACACAGATGAGAGTTTCACACCTGATTTGTATGTACTCCTCTCTCACATCTCTCAAAGTTACTTGATTTGGGACAAGAGAGTAAAATAGTACAAAGTGTATTTTCTAATAAAGTACATGAGGGGGTTTTTGCTTTTAAGAAGCTCCTTCAGCTCTGATAGTTGCATTTGTTTTGTAGGAATTTACCAGTTCCATCGGTAGCTTTCTTGCATTAAATATTACTGAAATTCATTTTCAGGGATACTTGTAACCATGTTATGTTAATTTTGCTGCCTGTTTTAAATAGGGGTATAACAAAGCTAAGTGTATTGGACAGGGCCCAATGGCTTTCCTGGGTTTAGTTAATTCCATCTGAAAGTTTTGCGTTAAAATTTTGTATTAGCTTGAAAAATAGTAGGATTACAGTTCACTAAAATTTTGAATTCACATTTCATTTCTGCCAGATTGTAAACAGTAATGCTATTGCTGTTTACAACTGCTGGACAGTTAGTGTTCCTTTATGGCATTACCTCATATGTTTGTTTGCTTTCTTTTCTATAGAAATGTCTTTCAAGATATCCTGCATCGAGATACATTAGTAAAAGCCTTCCTGGATCAGGTAATCGTCATTTTTTCAGAAAGACCAAGAGCTAAAGTTCAGTATTTTAAGCCCTGGTAACAGATAATTTATCATGAATAATTTGTTGGTTGAGTAGCAATTTTTTGTATTAGTGCTATGATTCTGCTCTGCATAATAAGAGAGAAAAGTACTTGTGTAATCTGTAATATTAGTATAATACTGAAACTCCTTATGTATGAAAAAGAATGCACAATTTCTATTGCTGTGCAGCAGTGTCTACAACTACAGTATTGAGAAACCTAGCTGACTGGGCTTAATTTCACGTCATTTTGAAAAGGAAAACAATAACTTTACCCAAACAGAATTGTAAACCAGCTTAATTAATTGCATCTGAGCAGCTGGAAAACTGAGAATTAATGATGAGCATACCTACAAATCTGCTGTTAATGTGCCTGCTTTGCTATAATTAAGGATATGTTACATGTGTATGCAATGTTTCTTTATATTCCACATTCTTAAAGTGATTCTTGAATTTTCATGTCTTCCTAATTGTCTGGTATACCTTTTAACAGATCTTTCATCTGAAGCCTGGCTTGTCTCTGAGGAGTACTTTCCTTGCACAGTTTCTGCTAGTCCTGCACAGAAAAGCATTAACTTTAATAAAATACATAGAGGATGACACGTAAGTGAACAGATAATAGAAAGCAGGCTTTGAGAAACTTCCTCTGTTCTTCTTTACAATGCCTTTTTTATTTTCTTGCAGGCAAAGAGGAAAAAAACCTTTTAAGTCTCTTCGTAGCCTAAAGATAGATCTCGACTTAACAGCAGAGGGCGATCTTAACATAATAATGGCTCTGGCTGAGAAGCTTAAACCAGGTCTACATTCCTTTATCTTTGGGAGGCCGTTCTACACTAGCGTACAAGAACGTGATATGCTCATGACGTTTTAAAGCTCTCCACTGCTAACGTGTAATGTTGCAGTCTCGCATGGCACGAAAAGAAATCTGGCGGTGTGACCACCACACTTGTGACAATCGTTGACTTGATTGAGGATGGAGCATTAGGAGCACAGTAACACTACAGTCTGTTCGAAGCAGGAGGGGGTCTTGTTAGACGGAGTATCAGCTTAGCTAGACAAGCATGATTTTAAGGAATCCATCTTCTCTGTGTGTTTTTTTTAACAGAGGTTCCTTTGCCATATCGGCTTAGTAGATAAATTTGAACATGTTTTGGTATACAATAAAGGGAAGCATTTTAATTTTCTTTCCCCAGCAACTTCCTTCAGGTGTGTGTCAGTTTTTCCCTGTTCTACTGTGTCAGTATTTTTCATGTTTCCACAGAAAATAATACATACATCCTCTCTAATCATGGAAGTTGCAAAATAGGGGCCTTCTAAGAGTTTCAAAGAGTTTTTAGAAGTGTTTGTTCTTGTATATGTGGTACAAATCTGAAATATGTCTTTCCTCATCTCCCTTTTTAACACTACTGGCTCCTTCATTTAGAGCATTCAAAAGGTGTTTGGGATTTTTAATATACTATGAAGTGCTATTCTTGCGTGCAAACTGTTGGCTATTAGCAGCTTAAACAGCAGCACTCTGCACGTGGGAACTGGCTCATTATTTAAGCAGCTTTGTGCATGTAAGTGCCAACCAGGGTACCCTGTCACACACAGTTGGGCCATCCTGCAGTGAAGTGTTCAGTGATCCAACATAACTGAGCTCTTTCAAAACACAAAACAGAAAACTTGTGTCATTCAGCAGCAGTTGTCAGTCTTTCTGTCTGTAAACTGTTGCTGGTTTTTCGATTGTCAGAATAAGGTTCAGATTAAAGTATTAGACCTTCCCAAAGAACACCAAGGTGATAGCCAAACTAAAAGATAAAACAGGAATCTCTTTTTTTAACATTGACATTAGTATATTTAGTAATCCTTACTTCAGAGAAAAGCACAGCTATGAACTAATGTGATTAGCATTTTACTAAGTGAATTCTGGACAATAATCTTGCCAATCTTCTTAGTTCATCTTAGCACATCTCCAGCCTTGCTTTGCTTGAAAATAAAAACACGTTTTCTGTTTGTATGCCTCTACCTTTCTTTTTCAGTAGCATGTAGAGCAGAGCGGTGTTTGTGTCAGGTTAATCCAGACACATTTATTTTGAGTATTGACACATGACTGGTGTGAGTTACATTGAAATCAGTGACACATCTGTACTGCATGTTGTTGTGTTTCTCCTCTTTTTGGACAAACACGGGAATATATTTGTGTCATGTTTTAGCATAACCTCATAACTCAATATTCATTGTGAAAGAGCTGCACTTGTGATTGGAGAAGGCACTGTTGCTTTATTGCTTAAATTGTTTATAACACTCTTTGGTGAACTGTTTTCTGTTTTCAAGATAGCTTTTTAGTGTCTCTTGCATGCAGCGAGGCATAAAAGTTAATAAAAGTTAGATTTGCAACTTTTCCTGAAATGTCCAATACTCAGATTTTTAAAGGAATACCATCCTTTATTTAGATGTCCATAATTCCCTTACATTTCCTGAAATAATATATATTATAATATAATATAATATTTACAATTAACTATTTAGAGCTTCTGAAAGATGTAGCCCCATCCTCACACCCTTTTTGTGATGAACCTCATCAGCGTTACCCGATCGAATAAGTAATTACATTTTGTGGAGCTGTTTTTTTGCTGTACATGTATGTAGGACTCTTGCAGTGAGCTCAGTGCTTCATCAAAAGAACTTGTCAGAAAGATGCTGACATAAGTTACTTGTGCTGAGATTCTGTTTGTCTTCCTATCATTATTATTCCCTCTGTGCTTTTAATCAACTGATCCATTAGAAAAGAGCCTGATTGTGCTAAGTTTTTATTCTCATGTCTAAGATTGCAAAAAAAAAAATGTAATAAACATTACTGAAACTTCTAATGTAGAAGTTGTGTTGAAGTCTAAAGAGCTTTAAATATGTTGCTGAAATGAACCACTTCAGCTTGATAGGCATTGGAAACTTAACATTGACACTAGTAACTAGTAGAGCTCCGTTACTGAAGATGCTGTCACTTCTTGAAATTACTCAAAGCTGGAAATTTTCTCAGTTGCTACTTTTGTTGCACAGCTATCACAAGTGCACTGTCACAGGTGCAAAATGTATAGTGAAGTAAATTACTAAATGCTTCTGCATGTTGTGTGGTAAATCTTGCTCAGGAAACAAAGCATTCTAATAAAATTCATGCACAATTTTTTACTTTAATTGCTGATGATTTTTTTTTTCATAGCATTTCTGTTCTGTCTCTGATAGAATCATTATAATTTATCCTTTGAAATAAAGAAGAAACCTTTTTCCTTCTTGTTAAATTAAAAATTATGCTGAGATGGGGAATCACAGACTGTCATTGGTAGAAAGTCATATGTTACTCAGAATCCTCCATTTCTCTTAAGGACTTGCTCATTTCAAGCTGCAACCAGTGTGACTTGCTATGCCTCTGATGTGCTCAGGTAAGAATTTAGCCTCTGCTTTTAAAAAGTTTTAATCCCTTATGTGAGAATTTAGAAATCTTTTAAGGAGTTCACTTATATCTAGCAGTCAATGAATTCCTTTCTTCAGGATTTGAGTTTCTTACAATTAAAAGAATAGGGCGAGTTTATTTCTTCCAGTTGGATTTTAAAGGGGAGTAGCAGGGCAAGTTTATTTCTTCCAGTTGGATTTGAAAGGGGAGTAGCGTTACAGAGCGTTTTTAGTAGCAAGTTTTCCCTGATCTTGATTCCTGGTCTTTGCATACCTATAAAGGTAGCACAGAAAGACATCCACTGGAACGTCTTATTTGTGAGGACAGCAGAGGATATTCTGAATCTATTTATCAGTATGGCGTAATGTCAGTTTTATTCCAGAGGAAAATGGGTATTTTGGTAATGTTCTTGTCCCTGAACCACCACTATGATACACCAATGCAGAGTGCCAGGACTTCTGCACTCCATTCTCTACTGCAAAAACGTGTTAGAAAGATTTCTCTTCCTGTTCTCATATCTGTGAAGACAAAGGAAAGTGGTCCAAAATATCAGTGCTATGGCATACAGGCATGCCACTCACCTTTATTCCCTGATCAGAGCTTCCAAAGAATGTGCTTTGTCCTCTCTTCAACAGTGAAGAAGCATAAACCACATGCATGAGTACGCAGAGTAGTCTTTTGCACATGAATGTGCACATGGTTGTGTTGGTTACCTCTGTCCTCCTACTGTTAACACCTCCTACCTGGGCAAAACACCCAGGAAACTCCATGGCAGCATCTCCTTATTTACAAGGTTGTTCATGTGGTACTTCTGTTAAAGGAAGCCATTATCTCACTTCTCAAAGCCATGCTGTTCTTATGCATGGCCAGAGGTTTCAAGCACAGAAGACTTCAATTGAAGTTCAGAAGCATGAAAAAAGGACACAATCCTGACAACAGCCATCGAGTAAGCCTGACTTCAGTTCTAACTAAAAGAATAGATTTAACCTTCAGTGACCATAGGACAGCTTTTCAAAGGAAGAGATCAGCAAAAAGATAAATTTCTACTTAAACAGCATGGAATGGCAGCTGGTAGTTGTTCCCTTCTTTTAGATGTTCTTATCTTTATTGTCATTTAGATGGAGGGAGGTCCCTGTCAACTGGAAGAGGGCCAAAAGACAATCTGGGGAAATGCAGGTTGACCAGCTTCATTGAGGTGCCTGGGAAAATCATGGCATGTGTCCTCTTGGAGCATGTCTTGCCACATGAGGGAGAAGGTGATGGGGAATTGTCAGCATGGCTTGACTAAGAGTAAATAATGTTTCACCCACCTCATTGCTTTCTGTGATAAAATGACTGGATTTGTGGACAAGAGGAGAACAGGAGATATCATAGAATGCTTTGGGTTGGAAGGGACCCCTAGAGGTCATCTAATCCAAGTCCCCTGCAGGGAGCAGGGACACCGCTAACTAGATCAGGTTGCTCAGAGCCCCATCCAACCTGGCCTTGAATGTTTCCAGGGATGGGGCCTCCACTACCTCTCTGGGAATCCCATTTCAGTGTTTTACCACCCTCATTGTAAAGAATTTCCTCCTTATATCCAGACTAAACCTACCCTGTTTTAGTTTAAAGCCATTACCCCTTGTCCTGTCACAGCTGGCCCTACTAAAAAGATTTTCCCCATCTTTCCTATAGGCCCCCTTTAAGTACTAAAAGGCCACAAACAGGTCTCCCTGCAGCCTTCTCTTCTCCAGGCTGAACAAGCCCAACTCCCTCAGCCTGTCCTCATAGGAGAGGCCCCCAGATCATTTTAGTAGCCCTCCTCTGGCCCCACTCCAACAGTTCCATGTCCTTCTTGTGCTGAGGGCCCCAGAGCTGGATGCAGGACTCCAGGTGAGATCTCACCAGAGCAGAGTAGAGGGGCAGAATCACCTCCCTCGACCTGCTGGCCACGCTTCTCCTGATGCAGCCCAGAGTACGGTTGGCCTTCTGGGCTGCCAGCGCACATTGCCGGCTCATGTCCAGCTTTTCATGCACCAGCACGCCCAAGTCCCTCTCGGCAGGGCTGCTCTCCATCCTTTCTTCCCCCAGCCTGTATTGGTACCAGGGGTTACCCTGACCCAGGTGCATGACCTTGCACTTGGCCTTGTTGAACCTCATGAGGTTCCCACAGGCCCACCTCTCCAGCCTGTCCAGGTCTCTTTGGATGACATCCCGTCCTTCTGGCATATCAACTGCACCACTCAGCTTGGTGTCATCTGCAAACTTTCTGAGGGTGCACTCAATCTCACTGTCTAAGTCATTGATGAAAACGTTAAACAGCACCGGTCCCAGTACGGACCCCTGAGGGACACCACTCGTCACCAGTCTCCACCCGGACATGGAGCCATTGACCACTACCCTCTGGATGCGACCATCCAGCCAGTTCCTTATCCACCAAACAGTCCACCCATCAAGTCCCTACCTCCCCAGTTTAGAGATAAGGATGTTGTGGGGGACAGTGTCAAAGGCTTTACAGAAGTCCAGATAAACGACATCCATTGGTTTTCCCTTGTCCACTGTTGTTGTCACACCATCATAGAAAGCCACTAGGTTGGTCAGGCAGGACTTGGCCTTGGTGAAGCCATGCTGGCTATCTCGAATTATCTCCCTGGCCTCCATGTGCCTTAGCATATCTTCTGTTCAGTAGTTCCCAGGGTCTTCCTTTTGACTATTTTTAAAGATGGGCACAATGTTTCCCTTCTTCCAGTCCGCAGGGACTTCACCTGACTGCTATGACTTTTTAAATACTATGGAGAGTGGCTTGGCAACTATATAGCCAATTCCCTTGGAACTCTAGAATGCATCTCATCAGGTCCCATAGACTTATGTACATTCAGGTTCTTCAGGAGGTCAAAAACCTTGTCTTCCCTTACAGTGGGAGAGGCTTTACCCCCCTGGTTGCCATCTTGTGGTCCATCAACTTGGGGGGAGGGGGGGTGAGAGGTTACCAGTGAAGACTGAGGCAAAAAAGTTGTTGAGTACTTCAGCCTCCTCCTCATCTCTTGATACTAGGTCGCCATACATTGACTTCAGCAAGGCTTCCAGCACTATCCTACAACGTGCTTGTAGCCAAGCTGGATGTTAAGTTCTGGGTGGGTGCCCCACGAGGGAGCAAATACCTGGTTGGGCCGTTGGGCTTGGAGTTGGTGGTCACTGTGTTGTATCTGCCTGGAGGCTGGTGCCCCGTGGTGTCCCGCAGGGTTGGCCCTGGGGCCTGTCCTATTGAACATCTCTATCCATGACCTGGGAAGGTGACCAAGTGCACCCTGTCAGGTTCACAGGTGATGCCAAATTGGGGCTCACCAGTCAATATGCATGAGGTCAGGGAGGGACCTGGACCAGTGGGAAGAAAGGACAGGGCCTCCATGTGCTTGGGGCAGGAGCACAGTGTGGCCGTATCCTGGGCAGGCAGAGCCCTGGCAGCCATGCCAGTGACACCAGGAGCAGCTCTGGAGAGAAGGCTGGAGCAGGGCTGGGGCCCAGGGAGGTGGTGCCGTCTCCATCCTTGAAGGATTTCCATCCCCCACAGGATAACACCCTGAGCCCTAGTCTGGCCCCACAGCTGAGCCTGCTCTGGTCAGGGGTCAGACTGGAGACCTACCATTGTCTCTGGCGGCCCGAACTGTCCCGTGGTGCTACGGTCTGGTAGGTACGCTGCAGCCACTGCTGCTTAGAACCAGAGAACATCTGAGGTGGGCAGTGACCTTTGGAGGGTAGCGGTTCCCACCACTGCTCAGACCTGGCCAGCTTCCCTTGACACTGCTCATGGCATCATCTGGGCAGTTCTGGGTATCTCCAATGGCACAGATAAAAGTAGGGGCTGAATAAACTCCTCCGTGAGAGCACAGGTGTGGAAAAGCTTAATACAGGTGGCTCTGGATTCACCAGTGAAACTGTGAGTGCACTAATACATGAATCCCAGAGAGAAAAGTTTAGGTGTCAGGAATATGCTATCTATAAGGTCTAGCACACATGTAAAATTAACGGCAGCATATACTTTATTTGAAACATAAGAGCTAATCAGGACTTTTTGTAGAAACATCTATCTGGGGCAAGGAAGCAAAGACTTTTTGAGAGAGAGGAATGCAGACATATAAGCAAGGGTAATTAGATAAAATCAGTTGTGATATTTCTGGCTGGGTGTCAAAGTAAAAGCCTGATGCTGTGAAACAGTGATATCTCAAAGGCAAGCGTCTGAAGCGTCATCCCTAACCTGTATCTAACAGTAAGCCAAAATGTTTGAAAATGTACAACAGCGAAAAGCTAATTTGTGAAAGTTTAAGTTCAATACCAGCTTCTCTTCCATTTAGAGAATTGTCTCATTACAGCACAAGAGTGTCTTTTCCAGCTTCAGTTAAATATGCGTAACGGTTGCCAGACTTTTGGTTTTCCGCAGAAGCAGCAACGTAAGAAATTACAGGTCAGGGAATACTGAAATTTAGTACTGCGGCCTATACATACAGTAATTCGATATTTCTGCCAAGATGTTCAGTAGTGTAGCTGACTGATGAAACTGCAGTTTCAGCCTTCTGCATTCATCCATAGCAGTTTGTCCTTGCTGAGATTGCTGGCTGTCTCAGGCTGCCTCTTCACTGGAGATTAATCCCGCATCGCTTTGTCTCCCGCTGGCAGTCCCTGCCCTGTCCCTGTGACAGCAGCATTTGGAAATCATTTCTGGTAACCTAGATGCTGGAGGAAGGACCTTCTGGCATTTGGGTTTTATTTTTAAGTAGACGAGGGCAGCTGCACAGACAAACCACACAGGGTACAAAGGACCCGGACAGTAAGTAATGACTAATTAACTTCATACCAGGTTTTGGCAAACAATTGGGCACTGGTAGGCTGAGGAATATTTTGGGTTCAGTCTGCTTTTAGCATTGTTACTGCCAAGGTCTGACACTTCCCCTTCAGGTTGGAGACTCAAAGGGCAGCTGATGCAAACTGATTAACATGTTCGTTGATTAATGATCACACTAGAAGGAAATGGGTAGGTCAGCAAAATCCTCAGTGATCTAGGCAATCAGATATACTAGCTTGTAATTAAATAACAATGCAGAGTATTATGCTTGAGCATGAAACTGTTAATTACAGGTTTGAAGTCCACTGAAACACAAACATGTAATTGCAATCAAATTACAGTTCTGTCAGTGTGGAGGTGCAAATCAATTTCCTCCCACACCAAATCCGACGGACAGAGACCTGACAGCAGGTTGTCCAAGGAAGGTCCCTCCGGCATCCCAGTGGGCTGGGGCACACAGGTCAGCATCACCACTGCCTGCAAGCGTTCGTGCTGCTGCTGCTGGGGGATCCTCCTTCTTTTTTTCTCATACCCTGATTTCACACCTTACTCCCTATTTTATCTTATTTTAAGAAGATTTTTTTGCCATCCTTGCCTCTTCCATCCCCCACCAAGCCCCTCTCAGCACCCCACACCTGACTGCTTTTCCACATTGTTCCTAGTTTTGCTTCATCTGTACCCAAATTTGGTAAAGTCACTTAGGCAATATTAGGCATATGAGGCTTTACCAACAATAAAGCTCGGTGTGAGTGGCTTTGCACCCCAAAGTTCCCCTACTGTTGTTCACTTCAGCCTGGTTGGATTTAATTCATTTTTTTCAGTTCCTAGACATAATGACTCTACCTCAGTCTCCATTCCCCTGCCTGGCTCCTGTTAAGCACGAGCAGGTTCTCACCACAGGCACTGTTTATATAGCAGGGCAGGAGAGTAACTTTATTTTTCACACTTCTCCTGTGGGCTGCCAGGAGCTGCTGCCAGGAGTCCCACAGGACTTTGGCCATGGTGGGGCCATGTGCCCCACTGGACCCCCAGTATGCTGAGATGGAAGGGGCTGTGAGCTCTGGAATGTGCAGGAAGCTGAGTGAAGGAAGCCATGAGGCACCCTTCAGTGCCAGGACCTCCAGGGTGGGGAAACAGAGAGGTGCTAACAGGGCTCCTTTACAGGGTACAGGAGCATGGGGCAGCAGCGCAGCACCTCACAAAACAAGCCTGTGGTTCAGGGATCCGTGATGCTAGCATGTCTTGACAGTGGTGCGCTCATGGATGCTTGATTTCCTGTGACTCCATCAAATGCTCCCTGATGCCAGCTGGTAGCCGCCATGGTGATTCTGTAAAACATGAGTTGTACTTTAGACCCCTTCACTGTCCCTCAAGTTCTACGTAAAAAGGCAGCTGTATTTCTGAATGTTTTTTAGGATAGTCTCAGACCACATGACTGTATTTACATCTTTCTGTATTTCAGGCACAATTTTCCCGTAGACATAAAACATATACAAATAAAATGTAAACGATGAAGATGCGACAAAAATATAGCAAAGCATTCCAGTCACCTTTCTGATAATGCATTTAGGAAAAAAAAAAGAACATAAAAAAAAAATTGTAGCTAATAGACTCCATTAACTTTCAGAATGTCTCTTTTGAAAATAACCACCCAGTTTGCACTGCCTTTACATATTTCAATAGATTTCTTTGTCCATTTGTGAACAGACCTATTACTCTGTCTCATGTGAAAAGGAACACCTGTCTGTTTGACTGATCTTATGGATGTGGTGACAACGTGATGTCTTTAGTTAGTTCAAAAGAAGTGCCAGCTTGTACATGTGCTTATTACAGAAATGAGTAGCCAAATCTATAGGATGACCTTTAGACATTAGTGTCAGAATATATCCAATTTTTTAATTATGGAGTTTTGTTAATTAAGAGTGTGTACACATAAAAAATTGTGCAGTGCTTGAGCAGATGGCTGTGTTGGTGGAGGCTGCATTAAATCTTCCAGCATTTTATGTGGCTTTGTTTTGCTTTCTCTGCTGGCAATTTTATTCGAGAGTGCAAATTCACAAACCAGAGGTGCCTTTCATTTTGCTAAAAACTTCCATTTTTTAGCCCCATTGTTTTTGTTAACTTCTAATGACACATACTACAAAAGCAATGCACTGGGGTAGATGCCAAAGGGATGTGTGTTGAATTAAGCACGACCCTTCTACAAAGGATGATATTTGGAAGTTGCAGCAATTTTGAGGCTAGCCTTGGGCAGCCAAGAGCTACCAGAGTGAAGCTGAAGCCACAGGCTGCCACCAGAGAGAAATCGGTAGCAACAGTTTCGAAACAGAGCTTCAGCCCCATTTCTGAAAGCTGCATGCCAGTCCCTGTCTGTGCAAGGACGCAAGTGCTGGTCCCAGCCGTTCGCTGAGCTTCCTGCACCTCCTCGTGATTCCAGGCAAGGCTATGAAATAAGCTTAAAAAGAAAAAGAAATAAAAAGATGCTGGAGTCTGGCACAGAGGAACAGAGATGAAGTTATTTTCCAGGAGACTGAAGAAAGGATCCAAGAGGCACCAGTTTGGTGCCCTGAGCCCCAGCCCGAAGGTGGCTTACCTGAGGAAGGGGAGCGGGATGGAAACCCAGATCGCCGCCCACCAGCCCCTGTTACTTGACTTCTGCCTTTTGGCTCTACTCTCTGAGGGATAGAGAGGTTTTCCTACGGAGGGGGAAATGTCCCCACAGCCTTGAAACAGTTTAAATGGGGAAGAATTAAGTATTTTTCATCGATTGTGCAGAGACTGAAAATATTTTTGCTTTTAAACCCAAACAGGGCTTCTTCTTTCCTGAAACACAAGCCACTGTTATTTTGCTGTGCAATGAACAATTGATTCATCGGGCTGTGAAAAGGAGGCTTTTAGATGACTTGGCCAGGGGTCACAAAGCCATCCTCTGCCCCACTCAGTGCACAGAGACCTCCTGTCTACCGGCAGGCAGCTGCTGGGAACAGCTTTGCTGCAGTCAGTGGAGCCTGCGACCGAACCAATCAAGGAGCAGCCGGGGGGGTTTCAAATGCTCTCTGTTTGCAAAGAGAATTCACAGAATATTTTGGGGAAGAAGCTGGGAAGAACAGCACAATGACACAGCAAAAGCAAACTGTGTGGTTACGGCTGTGCTGAAAGGGCAGCATTCATTCCAGTGCAAAGAAAGGATTTAGGTGGAAGGAGGAGGACCCGGAGCTGTTAGGCATAAATTCTTCCCAAGTGGGAAGGCAAAAGAAAAAGATCCACCCATGGAGGTCAGGGAAACTGAGCCAAAGACTTCTTGGAGGTGAAGGATGAAGAACGAAAGGATGCTGAGGAGGGCAGAGCAGTGAGAGACCATCAGTGGTGTGCTGGGGAGGTTGGTGGTCGAAAGGTGCAAAGGGAGGCTAAGAATGCCAAAGCGATGTGTGATAACTATAGCACTGAGATGAAAACCAGCAGACGCATTCACAGGACACAGAACTGCCTTAGTGGGCGTATGGTTACTCAGATGCAAGCCTGTTGTTTCGTGACATCGTATGAGCACTTAGTGAAATGCTGTGGGAGTGGCTTCATGGAGCAAAATAATTGGTGCTGAGGAGGACTGTACATGTTTCAGCCATTTTACTTCAGTCAAGTTCCATCCCATACACTGACTCCTCACCAGCTGCTGGAGGGCCGCTTCCCTTTCAGTTTAATGGCATGCAATCCATTTTGTACAGTCCATTAGGTAAGCCAAACCACAGTGAGGAAGGATGGTTGATCAGGTAAATGATTTTAGGAGAGCATTCCTGGTGTGAAGTGAAACACTGCTGCAGATGTACCCTCTGAGCAGGCAACTGATCACAAGTGTTGGGTATGAGTGTGCAAATGAAACTAAAAGGGAAGAAGGATAACAGAAAGCAGAAAATGGGAAAAGAAAAAGGGGAAAAGGAAGGGTAAATTTTCCACAACGCTCTGAAAGAAGAGGAGAAAGAAATACCAACAGGCCTTTATGTTCACAGGTGGAGTGGCATGGGGCAGAAATTAACCTGTTTTGAGATCTGTGCCTCTGGTTAGAAGAATGGTCTGGTTTTATCATAAATGCATTTGAATTTTCAGCATTAAAAGAAGTCTGAGTGGCAGAAAGCAAACAGATATTAGAATGATCAAATTTATGTGCCTCTAGTTTTTTCCTCATATCTGGTTTGGATTACTATACTTTCCTTTCTAGTGTAGAAGATTGTTGAAATGCATTTATCTGATTCCTTCCCCCTTTCTCCACTGAATACAGGCAACATTTTTATTTCTAGCAGAAAATGGATGCAGCATGCATCAAAAAAAGCAGGCGGAAAGATGCCTCGACAAATATTTCTGTATGTGCTCTATTATGAGAATTTTTTAAACTACTGTAATATATGTAAATGCTTGTAAAGGCATACAGCTTGGTTAGAGGCTACTGAAGTGGAGTGAAAAACATCTATTGATATCGGTCACGGGATGAGGTCGTGGAAAAACTTAGTATGTTTAAGTTTTTCACAATTTGTTCAAAACAGTCCACAGAAAGGAACTAATTACTCTGTTCATTGCTGTAGGTTCCTGTGTTTCCAATGCAGCCTGATTTAATTCCACTTCCACTTAATTTTAAAGGTTCCTCTCTAAGGGCTTTGTGTGCTGCAGCATCTCCAGTTTTCAGAATTTTGGCTTCTCATTAGAAAACTCCTGCAGCACAGGGAAGCAAGGCATCTTGGAGCCATCTCACACTTGCTTGTGGGCAGAAATTGTGGAATGCTGACTATTCTGCATGTCAAAACTTGCCAATGGCTGGGGAAAAATAAAGCCATTATTAAAAACAGCACTGTTATTTTTTTCCAACAAAAGCAAGACCCATCTGGTTCTTAGACTGTTTGAGACCATGTCTATAAGGTTAAGCAGTGCAGACATTGCTGACTGTCCTGGTTTCAGTTGGGATAGAGTTAATTTTCTTCATAGTAGCTGGCATAGTGCTGAGTTTTGGATTTAGTACTACAAGAATGTTGATAACACACTGATGTTTTTAGTTGTTGCCAAGTAGTGCTCAGACTACTCAAGGACTTTTTGAGCTTCTCCTGCTCGGCCAGGTGCATACCAAGGTGGGAGGATGCACAGCCAGGACAGCTGACCCAAACTGACCAGAGAGCTATTCCATACCATATAACATCATGCTCGGGGGGGTTGGTCGGTCGGTTGCGGGGAGAGTGATCGCTCCTCGGGGAGTGATCGCTGCTCGGGACGGGCTGGGCATCGGTCGGCGGGTGGTGAGCAATTGCATTGTGCATCATTCGTTTTGTATATTCTGTATATTCTGTTACATTATTATTATTACATTCTCATTATTACTATTACTATTATTTTCTCTTATTTAACTGTCTTTATCTCAGCCCTCGTCTCTAACCTTTTTTTTTCATTCCCGATTCTCTCCCCCATCTCACTGAGGGAGGGGGGAGTGAGCGAGCGGCTGCGTGGTGCTTAGTTGCCAGCCGGGTTAAACTACAACACTGACTTAAGGACAGACTTCAGAACCAGGATATTTTTAGTGTTTCACATTTGAAATCTGCTTGGCTGGGGGCAGGGGGGAGGCTGTAGGTGAGGGGAGGAGAGAGAATGAAGGGCAAGATCCATGTGTTTCCATGATTCCTGAGGCAGGAAAGAGCTAAATGCCATCCACCACAAGCTGGAAGGACTTTGCTTACATCGGGGCAACATCTCTTCTCCGGGTTTCAGCTTGGTATGCCGAGCACATCTGAAAAAACATCTCTGGTGAGTGTACAGTCACCTGGGTAGTGTGGGTTATAGGCAGATTTTCAATGCTTTGGGTTGTTAGCTTTACTTCTGTTGTTAAAGAGATTGCTCTGATGAGTACAAATGACTCTACAGGCAGGCAGGCAGCTGCAGAGATAAAAGGTGATGAGGTTTATACCTCATTAATTGGTGTTAAGTGATTGTGGTGAGCCACTTGAAGCCAGCTAAAGATGGTCCAGAACAGGACTTATTCAAGGCCTGCTATATTTTAATACTGGTTTGCTTTAATAAGTGATTACTCTCAAGGAGACATTTTGTTTGCTGTTAAGTTTTCTAGGGTGTGTATAACTGCTCCTAATAGTGTGCTGGGTTAAAGGGTGGCAGAAGAAGCTATTGAAAGTACAAAATTTTAGTTAACAAAACAGCTGCATTTTGTCCCAAGGGCAGACAGACGTATATCAAAGTCAGTTTGAGCAAAGTCAGGGCTTGTCAGTAAGAAAGCTAGGTTTTGCCCTAAAAGGCATATCTCGTATCTACAGCACAGTATTTCATATCCTTGACGACACAAATATGCCATTACTGATCAGCTAATGACAGGATTGCTCATTTGGACACCCCAAACCAGCAATGAAACATGGTGGTGGTTCCATAATGCTGATCTTTATTAAGTTAGTGAGGGCAAAAGGATCAGCCTAAGTCGTTCCTTGTCCTTCTCCCTTGCAGTTAATCCCCTCTGTTAAATGCAGAGCCTCGCTGGCTGCATAATGGAAGCACTCACACAGTCACTCTTGAATCTTTCTGATGGCAGGTGATGTGTATATTTCTGATACCCAGGTTCTCTGCTCCCTTTTCTGGCCATAGTGGCTTTCAGGAGGAAAGGAAGGAGAAACAGAAGCAGAAGTGGAAGCCAAAGGTAAAGGAGAAAGTAAACAAGGCTCTTTACTAATTACCTTCCTGGAAATTTGCCATATAACTAGTTTTCATTCAGGCACTTAGAAACAGTGAGGTGAGAACTGTAGATCACTGTAATCACTTTTGTATAACAATTACTAACACCCCCCCCCCCCAAAAAAAAAAAAAAAATCATGTGAACAAAAAGAAAACAAATATGGCAGACTTCTCATTTTTTTGAGTGATTCAGTTGCCTCTATATGCAGCTAAACAGACCCAGAAAAACAATTCATCGTAAAAGCTGTTTCACTTAGTATTACTTTGTTTGCCCTTCATTGCCTGTGCAGCAAGTGCCGAACTGTGAAAGTTGTAATGGAAGTAACTTCTCTTGAGCTTTTTACTCTTTCATTTCAAAGCCTGCAAGGGCATTTTTGGCACTCTGTGTTACGTCATTCTTACAAGGAGTACTATGGCCTGTAGAAGTGGCAGTCTCACTTGCTGAACAGCTAAGCTGACAAACTGATATTTCTCTGTTCTTTAATCTCATGCATTCTGAATCCTTGCACGTTTCTGCATGCAGTTTACTATACCCTTGGACCCCATTCAGATACAATGATCACAGAACTAGCTGGACTGGAGCACTCCTGATGGAACCATCTCCCACTTCAAGTAATTAATGAAAGTTATTTAGTGAATATAAAATCAGAAACACCACAGAATGACATACACCTGGAAAAATACACCAAGAAAACTTTATCTTTGATGTAATACAAGAGTGAATTCCAGTATTTTCAGACTAGGATTCATCTCTTCCTTTGGTTCTTCCTTCTCTGTAGGAAGTGGAATTGGGATTTCACAGTCTGGATCCTGGTTTGTGAATGGACATAATTTTCAGGGTGTTTCAGGTATCTCTTCTGTCTCTTTACTTTGGAGGTACCTGTAAAGAATGTTTTGTCATGAGCTAGCTCACCTCAAGACCTTCATTAGACAATGAAGACCTCACCAAATTCATGGTTTGATTGGATTTAAAAGCGACATCTTTCTGGATCCAGCAGATTCAGGGAGGCTGAGGGGACTGTGAATAAAACTGAAAATTATGATGGAACTTGGTAAGCAAAAACAGTGGTCCTGTGCTGACTTCCTAAAAACTAAAACTGTGAGATTGTAATCCATGATGACAGGAACAGGAACATCTTGCATCAGTTTAGTAAAAAAATGGCAATACAAGTATGTGTGATTAAAAATGCATATGGAATCTATATACATAAGGAGACTTTGGGGCTGACACCAACGTTTTCCTTCTTCAGTTTCAAATCTTTTTTTTCCAGAGTATAAAGTCTCTGACTCAGAGGCCACTGTGGGTTTCCAGTACTAGAAAGGACTGTCTTTTTTGTGTCATGTGCCTATGGATGGAAGGAATTAAAGGGTTACCACATTCCCCACCTCACTGTGCCTGTACTGCATGGTCAGCCAGGACAGAGTAGCATGGATGGAGATTTCTCAGTTAAGGTGCCAAAAGGGCACTGGAAACTGCAACTTGAGTTTTGTTCTTCACTTCCCTTTTGTGTTCTGTGTGATTTGAAGTCCTTCCCATTAGACTGATGCAAAAGGTTGGCTGGCCATCTGGATATGGATAACCAGTGATTAGTTTATGTAGTCTGGGAATGCATTTACATAAACATTGGTAATTGAGTCACACTGAAACCAAATTAAAGTGTCTGGACAGGGCTTCACATTCAGGTCTGTAGAATCACGCTGGAGTTAGACCAAGGAGATTTCTGTATGCAGGCAGGGCCCACTTACCCACATTTTATTTCATTTATTCAAACCCCTCTGCTTTTCCTTAGAGAATTATATTTTCTAGGCAAATTGTACCATTGCAGATAATCCACAGGGATGTCTGGACTAGCTCTGTACTTTGAACTGCATTCGCCACTCCCTTCCATTAGTCCTTTTCACCAGCTGGAATGCATAGTCTTATCTTGTGATGGATTAGTCCACATTTCCATATTTCACGGAGATGAAGGGGTGTGCTGCTACCTACTCTTTAATGAATAAGTGCATCATATTTTACCTATGGCCATGAAATTGGTGCTGAGAGAGATTGAACTATTATTAAAGCTCATAACTTAATTAAAAAAAGGAAGTCGTGCTTTAAGATGAGCTTTTAGACTATGAATAGTGCCTCTATTTAAAGTGAGATCTTGGTGTTGTTTGAAGGAGATAGTCACCTTGAAAAATGTAAGCCTTGTAGTTTAACTGTGTTTTGGAACTGTATTTACCTGATTCCTTTAGTTTACGAAGGAGTATTTTGTGTACTTTTGAAGGCCATACTGTGCCCTTGCCTTTCCTTCAACTGCTGTGGTAGGAATAACTTTGCAAAACTTGTAGGACCCAGGTGACACTGCTGTATGTAAAATGAAGAGTTATTGTGTTCTTCTGGATGCTCCTATAGACCCACTAAGTGAAACGGAGTGCAGACAGAAAAAAAATTACTCTGCCCAGCTAGCCAGCGCATGTAAGGTTAGCCAACACCTCCCTCTGGAAAGCTCAAATGGACCGAGGCTGCAGCCTTCAGGGTGAACAAGACAGCCAGGTGACAGGCCAAGAGAGAACTTTAGTGCTTTCTGCTCCCACTGCAGTATGCATGGGTCTGAGCCCTTCTTGGGGGCATCAGCCCACTCGCCTCAGTGCCTGCTGTTCAAGCAAATGCATCTTTTTCACTGAACCAGCACATTGTCTGTGCTTTGTCCTGTAAGGCAACCTTCCTTGTATGGAAGATGCTAGTGTTATCTTTAGATAAGAGAGTGAATTAAGGGCATAGTAATTTTTTTTTAAATGTAATTTAATTAATTTGGGTGGGTTTTTTTTTTTTAAAGGGAAACACATGAGAGTGTGCTCTGTATTCTGTCTTGTCATAATAGTCTCAATTCAATAATGAAACAAGTTAGTGTTCTGGATTTTTTGAGCCCTCAGAGAATAACTTCCAAGAGTATATTTTATGTATGTATGTTTTACAAGACATAAACACCAGAAATGTCTTTCCAAGGATTGAATAGTCTTCCTAATTCATAAGAACATTCAAAATAATGGAATTTCATCATCTAGATATTCTACCAGCTGATGCTACTGCACTCAGCATCTAAACTAATTACATGCTGCAAAGAGCTTCCTCTAACCTTCCCTCTCCCAGTTGTCAGACTGGAAAATAAGCTTTAATAACACATATGGGAGTTCAATCTGTGGAGGAACAGACCCGAATATCCAAGTGCCCTTGCTACCCACTTCTCTTTCATATCAAGTCTTCTCAAAGTTGAGTGCCTCTTCTGCTGATAAAATAACCCAGATCCAAAACAATTAGAGCCCTGAAAGCTTTGAATTTTCCCTGGAGGCTTCCAGGCAGCAAGTGCAGCTGTCTGAGCAGCCGTGTAATGCTCTCCTGTCATAAAGTCCCCCTTAATAAGTGGGCTGCCAGGTTCCAAATTACCTTTGGTGTCCAAATGGTGTCATTAAATAGAAGGAGAGATTAGGGCTAGACAGGGAATAGGCCAGCCTGGATTTGAAATAACATTAATCCACAGCTTTTTCAGTTACATGTACATCTGTCTGAAAAGTGCTATGTCAGCACTCAACAGGTAAGATTAAGTGCCAAGCAAAAATATTTATCATTGTGTCTATGGTGATCTTCTAACGTGTATGTTCATACCCAAACTGTTCTGATGTGTCATTTATAACACATGGTATCCAAGAGATACCATGAACTTTTCTGTATTCCATATATGTTGTCAAGTATTTATTGAAAAAAGCATAGCAGGCATTGGTTGATGGTGGGTCTCCCTTCAAAATGTGGTTGACATATTTACAGAGTAGTGAAATTCTGCACAATTTCTTTTTTTTTTCTTTCTTCCCTAAGGTATTTTCCCCCTAATGGCTGGCCAAGCTAATACAGCATGGATTTACAGGGTTTTGCATGAAACATAACTCAGAGCATGTTCAAAAAGGGGTATAACTGCTCTGTTTAATACTGGGATCACTGGGAACTTGCACAAAGAGGACAGTCTGCAGGTCTTTGCATATGGTCCTTTGATGATCTGCTCTAAACACAGGCAGAGGAGGGATCATGGTTGCTTTAAGCAGGAGCTGAGAAGTTCCATGGGGAACCTGTGAGAGTGGAGGGAACTAGATCAGGACAAAACTTGGGAAACAGATCTAGTAGCTGCCATGCTTAGGGGAGTATTTTAAGTAACTCTTGTTACTCATCACCAGGAAGGAGCCAGGCTAGATTCTGAGTATGAGTGATACTCCTCTTGCCTCTTTCCACAGCATTGTAGCTATATCTTTCTTTCATCTCTGTGTGTCCCACAGTAAACAGAACATTTCTCTTTCTCATTTCCTATGGTAGCAAATGCTGGTGGGTAGGTTGGGCCTAGGTGGGAGTATAAGCTTGTCCGGTGGTTAATGTTACCTGGAGAGCTCCTTGCTTCCTCTCCTGAAAAGGTGGTTGTGCATTGTGTCCTCTCAACATAAAACACTGCCAGCAAGGGCTGAAAGAGAGGTCTCCACTTTGCAGGGCTTGGGTCATTAGTTCAGCCGACGTCCTCAAGTTAACCAGCAACCAGCCAGTCATGCCTGGCACTCTAAAGGCTGTGATGGTTTTCACCTGTTGGAGAGATCATAATTCTATCCTTCAGTTATACAGGATCACTGGGGAAAGTTGGTTTTGGTCGTGCCTTTTCTGTAATGTCACTTGAGTGGTTGAAAACAAAATCCTCAATCAAATAGCTCTTAATGGAGCTGGAAATGTGTGCTTTGTGGACCTGACAGAGTGCCTTCATGTTACATTAATGTTATAGCAATCCTGTGAGGAGATATAACTTTGCCACTAGTTCCAGGAAAGCATTGTTTCTGCTGTTTATCCTCAAGACACCTTAACCATTTAGGTGGTCACATTGGCTGAAAAGCCTTGGCATTTGAAGGCAACTTTTGCATCTTCTGTCAGCTTCTGATACAAAGAGCAATATGCTATTTTAATGCAAATTGTATCTGCTTTTTGGAGGGGAAGGGGAGATGAAGCAAGGATTCAAAAAAAAAAAAAAAAGAGGGGACTTCTGTTTTGTCAAAATGCAGTAAGATTATAGCACTTTCTGACCCACACAATTTTGGCAAATAAAGAGATATGGCAATTATAGGAGCAGATTTAAGTTCAGGGAGCACCTTGAATATGATCATTGTCCTGAGAGAAGCCTTGAGCAGTGTTTGAGTTAGAGGAAATGGTAATTGGATTTTGCTGTTTACTTTTTGCGGGGTGGGAATGGCAAACAATACTCTAATCTCAAAGGGACAAAGGGCACTGAGTTCCACTCTTGGTCACCTTCCTATAAATGTATAAACTCTTCACTGCTAGGAGTGGAAGTTTTTCTTGGTTTATGCTGCTAAGATTGGGCAGAACTTATTTCCATGTACTTCAAGATAAAATCTGGAAGGCATTTCCTAATGCCAGCAGAGGGGTTTTGTTTTGCATTGGAGAGTTCTAGAGAAGTTTTCTTAATGCAGAAGCAATTTGGTCACATGTTGCCTTTTCCCTCTTGGTGCTGAGTTTCCTCCATAGTTTTAGCATCGCTCACACTGTTTAGCAAGCATCAAAGAGATTGTGTTACTGTAGAAATACACAAGTCCCTGCCTCTCCCCGTCAGCTGTCAGCCACAGAAACCTGTGAGAATACCCCACAGGCAAGAAGACACAGGCGGGCAGCAGAGGTAAACAAGATGATTCATGCAGGTCTCTTGACCTCAGCAGCATCTCCCTTTCACTCCTGAAACCACTAGCAAATTTTAGCCCTCTGGTGTTCAGCCACTCTCCGAATGAAACAGGGTTCCTTCTGCGAAACAGTGCTGTGGGTTTTGACAGCAATAACTGTATCTGAGTACCCAACCCACAGGCTACCACTGGCATCAGACCTCAGTTAAATATAGGTTATTTTCTCGTACCCCCTCACCAAATTTTCAGCCCAGACACCATGCTCTTGAGGCAGTTGTGAGAGACCTGGAGTAAAGGCAGGCAACCAGTGGCACGGATGCACATAAATGTGCTCAGGCCTCTGGCACTGCAATGAGGCTGCCAAATGTTTGGTGCCATTCAGCTTCTGGAAATGAATTGTTCTATGGGCAGCTATAATTATCAGGACAACCAGCAGAGGGAATAGCTGTCTTTCTGAATCACTGAACCAGAAAATAGGCTTTTGACAGGATCATCATCATCTCTGGCCAATATCAACAAAAAAACCAGCCCTAATGAAGCTGCCCTGGGGCCATCGGATGGCTTTATTCAGAGTTCTTGTATCTTCCCTTCTCGTGTCCTGCCTCTCACCAGGCCTGGGAACAGTGAGCCCTGGTTGCAACCAGCAGCCGTTATGCAGGAGCTGGCTGTGGATGCTCTGTGAGCCACCCATAAGAATGACAAAGCTAGTCTTACAGTGCTTTTTACATCACTATATTCACTGCTGCTGCTTGCCACCACTCTGCATATGGTAGAACATCTCCAAATTGCAAATTGCAGAAAGCTATCTTAAGTTAAAATAAAAAAAATTAGAATATTGAAAATAAGTCGATACACAAAAAAGCTGATTCTGTGTCCACTCATGATAACAAGGACACTGTTTGAAATCCCCTCTGCCAAACCATGTTCTTTTACCAGGTATGTCAGTGGGAGATTTCCAGGGTGTGATGCTTTGGAATAAGTGAAAAATCAGGCCTGGTGGCACAGTTCCTAAATATAACAGAGAGAAGATTTACTGCTGTAATATTTCTGCTTAATGCCAACAATTTTAATGTGCGTTCACCATATTTAAAAAAAAAAACACAGTAATGTGAGGCTAGGGACTTTGGAATAGAGTATTTAGACGTTCTGTTAATATTTACAGCATCTGGAAACATACTAGATGTATTGCCATATTAAAAAAATAGAAATTCTATATCTTGTTTTTTACGGGAAAATAACGCTCTTCTTTTTGTAATCACAGGTGCACATGTGTACGGTGGGGAGGGTAAATTGTCTATCAGTCTCAGATAGGAGGGGCCTGAGTTGTTCCGTCCACGTACAGCAGGTGGCTAGGGAGTAGAAATAAAGCTAGGAGCGCCAGCGTTTTGTTTTGTATTTGTTTGCAGCAGCAGGCGCAAGCCATGCAGTGGTGGTACCTGCTCCCAAAAGCTGAGTTGGCCTCGCTCCGCCTTGGGCTCCCCTCCAGCCGCACCACCATCAGCTCGGCACTGGTGTCTCGGCGGGGCGGTCACTGCAGGCCAGCCCACCACCGGCTGTGGCCTTGCCTAGGTTGGCGAATGCTTGTTATGTTGCTGGGAACAATCTGAGAAGCAACTACGCCAGGTCTGTGCCGTGCACTGGAATTTCAAGGGGAGAGTACCGATGCCTTAAGGGTTAAAGTTAACAGTGATGCAAGCGGCCTACCTGCATAAGACTTAGGCCTTGTTGTCTAGTTTGCTGATGCTTTGCTAAAGTCAGTAGTTACTTAGTGGATTTATAAATGATGGGAGGAATCTGGAGAGGGTAAAGTAAGAAAGATAATGACGATTTGTCAAGAGTTGCTTGACCAGGAGGAACGAGAACAAAGAGCGCATGAAAGATAAAGGAAGAGAAATAACAGATGGACAGTTGGCAGGAGGTGCTGGCCTTGAAAGGTGAAAAGTTAAAAGTGAGGAAGACGTTTTGCCTTCATCCAAAAGACCCCCAGATGCGACCACCAGAACAGATTGCACATGTGTAAAAAGGAGGGACAATATGTTAATGGTTTCTTAGAACTCTCCACCTATTCCTAGAAATAATTTGTATGATCCATGAATATTCATCTAGAACATGTATTTAGACTGTAAGAGGTAGTACAGAGGTGTTCATGATAGGTGGAGTGATCCCCCATGCACCCAGCGCTGCAATAAAGAATGCCTACTTTCTAAAAACCCTACCTTTGAGTCTTAGAAAGTTTCTTTTATCCATCGTTTTCGGTATCAGTATGGTGTGAAAGAGGATTACTGTGTTGAATTTGCCTTTACGGCAGCAGGCCTTTACAGTGCAGTGATTTGGAGTTAAGTCAGAACTTAGTGCTCGGTACTGTGTATAGCTGTGAACATCGAAGAGCTGTTAAAATCAAGAGCTAGTCATGATGGATACTGACATGAAGTACCCTACGGGCCGTCAACTGAAAGGAGTGCAGGGACATATAATCCTGCAAGAAAATAGATTTAATTTTCCATGCACTGTGTCTCTAACTTATTCAGCATTTGATTGATTGATTCTCTCCAGGTGTTGATTTTTCTGTTTTCAGGTTTTTTGCTATATCTTTTTTCTATAGATGGCACAGGGGAACCAAGTCATGCTGGTGATTAAAAAAAGAGGAAAACGCTTTTAAAGGTGACTGTAAAGGAAGATGTCCTCTACAGATATGAAGGATACATAGTGTTCTCTTCCTTCTTTCAAGGTACTCTGCTGCATAACAAATCCAAGTCAATGAACCAAAAATTGTAAAAAGATAGGCATACTCAATTATGGTATTTTAATCTCTCCTCCTTTCTTCTTCACATCACAAGGCACCCTTTGTACCCTGGATATTAGTTTTAGTTAACTTGTAAGAGAACTTTCAAACACAATACCTCTGATAGCAGCTTAGTTACATGTCCCTGGCTATATGCTCATGGTGTAGCATGGCATAGTCTTGTGGTTTCAGTAAAGCTCTGTAGCTTACAGCTCTAATATACACAGAGTTGGTTGTTGGTAAACAGAAAGACATAGTTACTTCAAAACCAGGTTGAGTTGTTTAAGATACATTTCCAGGTTTGGTTTTTTTTTAATCACAGCATTTTGAAGCTTCACATGCCTGCAACCCCTGCCACAAGAGTGTGCCTATAACCTACTTCAGTGCAAAATCAGCTGGTCTGAACTGCCATTGACAGTGACTGAGCTAAAGGAAGACGCTGTATTCTTTTAGTAAAGCAGACCCAGCTTTGGGGGTGTTAGCCGTCACCCAATGGGAGGCAATAGGCTGCTGCAGACAATAATGTCTTAAATGCCCTGCCAGTATTTAGCAATGACCTCCTTTGGCTTGGATTAAACTGATTCAGGACCTTGACGTATAACTAAATCAGTATGTTCGATGCAGAATGGAGTAAAAACTATCTCCAAGTTTAAATTTGGTTTAACAAAGCCACAGCAATTTCTTGTAGACTCAAATCAAACCCATAAGCTGGCCACTTGAAAAAGGAAAGATGATGAGGCAGGCTCTAATTTTATCCTGCTTTCCCAGGAAAACAGAGTTTATGATAGTATCTTGGTTGCATACATGTTTCTATTCTTCTCACTGTCCGCAGATCAATTTTGATTTTGCCAGCCAGTTTCCTAAAATTGATTAAGGGATACAAGTCTCAAACATGGTATATTCCAGCAATTCCTACGCAAATCTGCCAGGGTAGACAAATAGATGTACACAAACTTTGTGATCTACCAAGGAGGCAACCTGAATTTACTCATAACAGGCACAAAACCCCAAAACAAAACAAAAATCAGACAGAAAAAAGCCATAGGAAAATAGCCCTCGTAAGCTCCACTTGCAAGATCTTGGTTCTTTTGGAGCATCCAAGCACATCTAGCACCAAGCACAGCAACATCGCGACAGGTTGTTCCTTCTAATTTAAATTTTTGGTACCACTATGATCTGCTCCATCTATGTCCTTCCCCATTTTGAATTCCCAGCAGTGGAAGATACTTGGCAGTCCTCAACCATTTAATGCTGAATTAAATTGCATTTCAGTTTGCTCGTACTGACAACAATTAATCTGAAGACCTGCTCTTTTTTTTTTTTTTCCTTGAGCTGTGTATTTTGTATGGTAGGAAAAGGAAAGACCCTTGACTTCAACATCTTTGCTGTATGTGCTTAGAAAAATAGGGCATACGTGGCTGAATCAATTCCTGGCTGAATTCTGCTGAAGTAAATTGACTAATTGAGTTCACAGTCCTGGTTTCTGGCTTCTCTCACAGCAGCAAAGGAGCAACTTCCATTGAGTGTGCTGGTAAATGTGGCCATGGTAGTGATGTAGTGTATAACATGACTACAGAGAAGGGAGGTGCAGGCATCTTCCCGTTCAGAAAGTCTGCTGTCCTTGACATACTTTTAAGCACTTTGTCCCCTTCACCTCTTGCTCTTACCCGAGTATATTAAGACCTCTAGCAATCTGTGATGGTTAGAAAAGAAGAAAAGTGTCATGGATTGAAGTTCATCATTGAAGAACTGTGTCTGTAGTTTGTCCTGTCTGGGCTCTAGTTTGTCACCAACAATAAATTCTTCCTATGCAAAGCTGGCAGGTTCTTGCTATGCTTTAATGATTATGACTCACAGAAAAGAGAACGCTGTCCTCAAAAGACACTGTATATCCTTGTTTGAGTACACGTAACAAAATGGGTCTTGTCAACCATGCATACTGCATTCTTAAAACATCTTTTTGCGCAGCTTTTAGAGGGATGCAAACTTTAAGCTTTTGGGGACACTGAAAAAATGGGAAAACTATAGCTTACATAGGTCATTCAGTTGTTTTTAATAGGGAACTTGTCTGCAAATTGTTTTACTGTGTTGCCGGGTTTTGACCTGGCATTGTCCCCATATTATGTTTAAGACTTTCCAAGTACTTCAGGAAATTTTGAGCATGGCATTTTCTCTTTTTACCTACTCCTTCTTTGGGTCTGATCCCACAAACTGTACACTTATTTAACCGTCTTCAATTTCCTACATAGGGATATGGGATACAGTAATGACAACATCAAACCAGGCTGCAACTCAGATAAAAGAACGGACTGACTCAATGCCTGAAAGCAAGGAATTGGTGATGAGATAAAAAGCAGTTCTACCAGTGACTTAAACCTGCTCATTCTGTTATCAGAAAGATTATTTCTACTGCTATTTGTTCAGATAACTCTGTGAGAAACACCTAATGGCTGCCACACTAAAACTAAAAATTTGTTTGAAAAAGGGTCACTTCTCGGGCTGTTCTTGCTGTGTTTGTGAAGGTACAAGGGTTGCTTCCGCTATCTTTATTTGCACAGGTTTGGAAAGAAGAGTTAATCAGTCGCAATATGGTATTTCCTTCAAGCAACTCAATCTTCCTTCCCAGTCACAAACTGCTGGCAGCTTCTCACCTCTTCCTCTCTGGTTTGACAGCCAACAGTTCCTAAGCCAAACTCCCACCTAAGAACCCACAGATTCAGCCTTTCCCTCAGGCCAGTTGAGGTTCTGCTTTGCCTCCGTCACATGGGAACTGCTGCCCCACTCCATCTCCTGTTTACAGAGGGGCTCTTCTGCAATGGTACAGTTGAGGTGCACAGTGGGGAAAAAGAGGGAATCTTCCTTTGCCTTTCACAGTGGGAAAGGAGGCAACACCAGCCTTCGACAAACCTTGCTTGATTTGTTGCAGTCCTCTGCAAACCTGTGAAGTGGGCAGTCCTTTTCCCCATTCCTTCTGAGGTAGGATTCCTCCAGAGGAGAGATTGACCAGTCCCCAGGGACAGTTGTCCATGTTTGCCATGCTGCTCTTGTTCTCAGAAGAATGCCTTCCATTTTGCATGGTTCTTTGTCTCGCAGCTTCATTAGGCTGTACAGTTCCTTGTGAGTTTCTGCTGCTTGCAAAGAGGGGGATTTAGCTTTTGTTCTCTCAGTTTTAGTGAGAACAGGATTTCCCCAAATCAGCTAGCATTACTGTTGAGTTTGGAATTTCTCCACCAAATAGTTTGACACACAGCCATTTCATTTTGAGTTGGGTGGCACTGAAACATGTCTCTGTTGTTACCATCCCTCTTTTTCTCCCCATCTGCTCCCCCTCCTTTTTTTTTTTGCCAGTGGACAAGAAGGGGCAGATGGGAAGGTCTTTGTTGGCATGAAAAAGACAGACCTTTCTGTCCAAGCTGTATCTATATACTCAGCTGGGAGAATGTGTTTTGTTGTTTTGTGGGGTTTTTTCCCACCGAGACAATCAATTCATTGTAACTGCAGAGGTGGATTTGGTGATACAAATGGTGATGTATCAGCCTTCTACCATAAACGCCAGGGATTAGATAAACCAAAAAATCCCTGTAGCTGATAACACCAGCAACACGGATACGGTCATTCACCTCACCCTCCCACTCTGCGGGAAGGGACCGTGGTCTTTGGCCTGTGCTGATGTGGCAACGCGATACCGTCGTGGAGGACAAACTCC
Source organism: Gorsachius magnificus (assembly GCA_034008185.1). Classification (NCBI taxonomy): domain Eukaryota; kingdom Metazoa; phylum Chordata; class Aves; order Pelecaniformes; family Ardeidae; genus Gorsachius; species Gorsachius magnificus. The sequence goes on along the minus strand of CM067109.1, from coordinate 26,063,593 downwards.
CCCAGAGCACTGCGCCCACGAGAAGCCCTGTGAGAGAAGGTCGTGGGGGTGGAGATTTTCCCGCTGCTGGTGCCCCGGCCCCATGACAGGTCAAAGTTCGGCATGCCTTGCCTAAACTGAGGTTGGTTTCCCCCTAAGCTGAGTACGGTGTAGGGTCGGGCCTCTTCTCGGTGGCTGTAGGGAAGGGGGCTCCCGCGGCGGGGGAGCCGAGGGCAGCTGCTGCCGGGGAGCCGAGGGCAGCCGCTGCCGGGGCCGCGCCTCAGAGTCCGGCGAGCTGTTCTCCTGAGGGCGGGCGCCGGTACCGCCGCGGCGGAGCTGGCGGGCAGGCGGGAGGGCGGCGCCGCCATTTCCGGCCGCGCCCGCGCGGGGGCTGTCCCGGGGGCCGGGCCGGGCCGGGCCGTGCCGCTGCCGGGGCTGGTGGTACGCGGGGAGCCGCGCCGGGCTGTCGCGTCCTTTTCCCGGCCGTCCGGCGAGGAAGGTACCTGGGCGGGCGGCGGCGCCCGGAGAGGCGGAGGTGAGGCGGGGGCGGCGGGTCGGGTCGGGTCGGGTGGGTGTGCGTGAGGGGGCGGCTCGGTCCCTGCGGGGGAGAGGGCGGTGCCACCGCCCCACAAACTTCCCGCTCAAGCGGGTCGCTGACTGGTACGCAGTCCGGCCGCCTGCCCACTCCCCATCCCGCTCAGCCCAAGCAGAGGTGCCTTCCGCTCCCCCAGCTCCTCCCAGCCCCGCGGGGGGGCGGGGGGCGGCCCACACCTGCCAAACGCGGGGGCCCGGCCGGTGCCTGCCTCCGCCGGGGAGGGTCTCCCGCTCCCCCAGGGCCTGCTCCCTCGGGAGGTGGTGGGGAGGGGGCGGGGGGAAACACGGCGAAAGGGCAGGTGGGCGCGCTGTGAGGGGAGGGGACGGCGCCGGCGAGGGGCGCTTGGCTCCCCGGTCGCTGGCAGCGTGTGGGTGCAGCAGCCGGCCGGGCCGGAGCCCGTGGGAAGGGGCGCTTTCCTAAGGGTTTTATCGGGTTTTCCCCTCCCCTCTTCCCCCGTCCCGTCTCTGAAAGGTAGGTCGCTGCGTGCTTTCCTCCAGAGGTCCGGGGCTTTGCTTGGTCTCGCTGAGGGAGCCGCTGGCTCTTTAGCCCGGTTGCCGCACGGTGGGCGCCGGGAAGCTGGCGGGACCGCGCCACAGCCGGGCAGGGCGCGGGGGGCTCCGGCCGCCCGCCGAGTCCGGCGTCGGGCGGGCGAGGGTCCACGCAGGTTAGAGAGGAAGGAGGAGGCAAATAGTTTTCGGGTTTGGGTTTGGATTGCCTTTCCCTCTCCACCCTATTTATTTAAACCCAGTATGGTGTCCCCCTTCCCAGCCCACTCGTCCTGCTGCCCTTTCTGCACCGTACTGCGGTGTGGGGAGGTGACATCCAGAGCCCTGGGTCCCTGCTGGCCCTGTTGTACCCGTGTTGAGCAAAGGGACAGGAGCCTCAGCACCGCAGGCTGGGAGCTTGTCTTCGGCATGGCAAACGCTGAGGCACAGCCCGTTAAAAACGGCAATTTTGCTGCCGCTCTTTTAATGTTGGGGATGAAAGTTAGTGTCTCAAGCCATGCAGGTGATCTGCTAGGTCCTTTAATTGTAGAGAGACAGGCTCAGGGTGCCAGATTTTGCTTTTAGCTTGCAAGGTTGCTCAATGAATAATGGTTGGTGCTAAATTCCTTGTTCACTAGTGGAACACAGGATTTGAAATCCCTGCAAGCCTTTGCAGTATCACAAAGTGACAACCTGACAGCTGATCTGTCAGAGGCTGACCTAGGGCTTGTTACGGAGAAATGAGTAATTGCCGGTGCGAGGACCAGCAAACCCTAGAGGTATCCACTGTTGGCTTAAAAAAGAACAGCTGCAATGCAAACACAGAGCGGTCCTGGTTGGCAGGGGCTCCTGGAGCATCCTGCTTGCAGCTGATGGACCCTGCAGACCATCTGCCTTTCTTCTGGCAAGACTGCTGCCAGCTGGCATTTGAAGATGTAGAGGCCTTCTCGCTCCCACTTGATGGTCAGATCAACTTGTTCTGGGGCTGGTTGTGGGCAGCTCTCATAAACAAAATGTTCTGACTGATGCAGGGGTGTGTCCTAAACCAAGTTAGAGCAAGAACAGGTTACCCGTATGATTATCAGATGGATAAAGGGTGGTTGAGTATCCTTCCCAGCCCTGCTTAGATTGCAGTGATTTCTTATATAGACAACAGGATTGTTTCTGTTCTCCAAGCCATTTAATAGTGATTTTACACACAGATATAATTTGTGTATAATGAGGGATACTCATGAGAAAATCTTCTAGATATTCTCCTCAGACCGAAGAGTTTATGGACAGAGAGCCTGTTTCCATCTCTTCCACCATAGCAAAGCATGTTATTTAAAATTTGCAGACTCTTCTGAGTAGACCGACATTGGTAACAGTTTTGCTTCTCCACTTCGTGGGGTAGTGAAAAGAGTGCTCCTGGCACAAAAACAGGAGGAAACTGTTCTTTTGTTATAGAGTGTATGCACATCTCAAAGAGGGTGGTAGGGTAGAAAGAAGAGGAACACAGAGTAGGGAGGGTACAGTTGAGCAATACTGAGTTCCAGAAAGTGCTAAAGAGCAAAAGGAGATGGATGCAGAATAGCGTGTTGTTGTTTGGCATCAAGCAGCTTCGAATGATGGTTTAATGCTGTTTGCCATGGTGTTGGTGAGGTAGCTGGTGCTGCTTAGAGCGCATTAGTGAGTGATGTGCAACTTGGGACTGGACCAAATCACTTCAGCTCCTTTGCTGATATTTCTCTCACACTAAATGTTTCTTTATCAACTGCCAGCAAAGTACTCTGCATTTATTTTAGATCCCTGAGGAAGGTACTTGTGTTCTGGAACAGAAACTAGGAGAAGCAGAGAGGGCCAGGTGCCCTGGGAACATGGATCACAGAGTCATTTAGAATAGCAATGGTTTAAAAATGTTGCAGGAAAACGTGGTAGTGTTCTTTGTTTAATATTCAGTCTTTATCATGCATCAGGTAAATTGACATCTCAGATGGAATAGTTTATAGACAAAACACAATGTTATATTCTCTTTTTCAGTTCTAGGATATTATCTCATGATTAGATGCTACAGTAGTACCTTAGACAGGTATGAGTCTTTTGAACCTTTTCTGAGCCAGGGACTTAGGCCTGTGCAGGTAAGATGGAGACAGAAAGCTGAAATGAGTAAGATATAACTGGAATTTTAATGCTAACTATTGTACAATTAAATTTACTTCCAGAGAAATTACCAGCTTACTACTGCAGTAAGTGTCTTCGGTGATTGGTAGTTACCACATTAGTATGTTAAAGGAAAAAGGCTTACAAATGAACTGTATGGCTGAAGATCTAATAGTCAGTTGTACACAGAGTAACTGAGAGGCTCTTTTAATGCAGTTTGGACCAGGTAACAACAGAAGAGGAGTTTTTGCACACTGTTTTCCTGAAGTTGTTCTGCAGCCTTGCTGCCACACTCCCCTTTCTCTTTTGTGCTGGTTCTCATGTGCAGTGGGCGTTCTTCCCTGCTTTACTTTAAATATTTACCTTGGAACAAAAGTACAGATTTTGTTTGTTTGTTTTGTTTGGATAATTTCTTGTCGGTCTGGCAACTCAGGAAAAGCTTCAACAAGTGTTAGAGCAGGACAAGAATGTGGGATTGAAAAGTGGGGAAGGGAGGAAGCAAGGAAGTGTAAAATTGGGTCATCCTGCCTTGTGAACCGTAACTTTAGTTTGATTTAGGATAATAAATAGCTTCATGGGAACACACTTTTTAAGAGCAGGGGGCTCTTAAGTCAAGACTTCCCAAGATCTGTTTGATCTAGGAAATCTGTGTTCAGATTTAATTTAAAATATCTGCCATTTTTGCTGTCGAGAGCACTTCCTTACCACACCAATGCAACCAGAAAAGAAGGATTTTCTATTTTTGTGCGAAGATTGAACTATGCTCATGCTGTTGAAAGATGCAGATTTTTAATCCAGAAAGACTGTAGCAAATTCTGTGGTTAGTAACGTGCAGTGTATACAGGTACTTGGTAATAGAGGACGTTTCCCATCTTAAAAACAACTCTTTCCCCACTGTAGTGAGTGCTGGGTTTGAATTTTTGTTTTTGTAATTTTACACTTACTACCATCTGGGGCTGCAAAAAAAAAAAAATATATTTTATCATAATTAGGCAGGTCTGAAGTTTTAAAGCCAATGCTAGCAGATGGATGAGTGCAGTTGTTAAATCAGGGCCTGGGGAAAGTGCTGAAGAGGCGTTTAAAACAGCTTGGGGAGGCTTGACACCAGCCCTTGGCTGGGTAATACTCTCAGTGTGCTGAAACCAAAGTAGTGTGGCTGAGGGCTGTAAGAAACTAAGTTACATTTTATTTCTCACCATTTGGCCATGCATTCCTTACTCCAGCTCTAAATCTTTGGAGAACTGCAACTTGTCTTTTCCATCTCGCAACTGTCTATATTTCGGAGTGCTCCAACCTTTCATTGACCAGTGAACGTGGCACAAATGCTAGTAGTGAACATTTCAGATGATGCTTCCCTGAAAAATACGGACTTCCAGTTTTTCTTCTTTTACTCAGGAAACTGTCCAGTTAGAGGATCTTGAAACACAGTCAAAATTTTTTAAAAGAAATTTTAAGTCACTTTGAATCTCTGTACTAATTTTAAGGGGTCTTAGAATACTACTTTTACTTTCTCATTTTAGTGTCTTTTTTCCCCTTTGTTCTTTTATGGAAGCACCCACCAACACAGTAATAAAGTGCTTGATAAGGTAGACATTGAAGTGGTGTTTATCCACAGTGGTATCAAAAACAACAATCTAAAATAACTTGAACAAATAGACATGTTTTTGTTTCTTTGGTCTCCAGTAATCATAAAAAGTTGCAAAAGTTACAAAAAGTTTAATTGTAAAAGTTACATGTAACAACAGTAGTCTACAATTTTTCATAGAAAAGTACAACACAATTTCTAAATACTGCTGTAGGGGAAAAGGTCAAGATTTAACATTATTTGACTTAAAATAATAGAAGACCGTATCAGTCTCAGACAATGCAACTCCTTCCACAGGAATGGAAAGTTGCATATGTATCCTCATTGAGGGTTAACATTGAATTCCAGACAGGAAATGTGAAAGTAGTATTGTCTACAATAACTTGGTTTTTTCTTCTATACAATATAATTATCTTTAACTTGTAAAAGCAAAGATTGTTTTGCAGAAAGCTAGCATAGGCAGTTCTTAAACACTTGTCGCCTATAAATGCATAGCTGACACCAGTCAGCTGGATACCCCAAATTATCACCTAATGAGTGCATGGCTTTACAGCCTTTCTATTTCCCCTTTCAAAAAACCCCCCCTGAATCTTGAAATGTGAGTCATAATTGACAGTAAAGCATGCATGAGTTAATAGGCATATCTGCTTTAAATTCATGAAAGTACCTCCCCAGAGAGCAGATAGAGGAAGCGAATGTTTCCACACTGTCCAGGGATGGGCTTTTGCTCATGGTGTTGTCGTTACCTAGCAAAATCATTCTGTGATCCTGTGAAGAGTTGATGGAATCTAGTAGGATGTGTAAGGTTGTGTCCAGTCATATCTGCTGAAGTCTGTGCTGACTCTTGGCTTTTCAGACACTGAAATCCAAGTGCAGATTTGCGCAAAGAGAGGTTTGTCCGGCATAGATATAGGTACATAGATACAACTTGACATAATTTTGCATGATACATTATACATAGGTAAACCTCAAGTTCCTGGGCTTCAGTTCAGCAACTTCCTTGAGTTGGGTATCCAAAATTGGGCTATCTTAATACCCCAAAGTAATCACACATTAAAAGCAGCAAATTAAAAAAAAAAATCAGAATTAAATGTGATTGAACATATTTTGCTGCCGTCAAACATCACTATGGTGTCAACATAGTTGCAAAGTGTTTAAATTAACAACATTATTGGGAATTTAACATTAACTGTGTGCCAAATTGATCTTATGCTTCCTATACAACAACTAATTAAAGAACTGAGCTCTTATGTTGGTGACTGAAAACAGACTTACATTTAGGTGTCTGGAACCTACTTCTGTTTCTGTAAAATAGGAGCACGTGAGAGTGAAGTGGGTGGGCCTGATCTCCTTAGCTCAATGTCTAATTTAGACATCTAAAGTTAGGCAGTCGTAAGTATCCTGTTGTTGTACCCCTGGGATCAGGAATAATAATAACATTCCATTAAGATCGCTCCATCTAGAATTACTTTTCCTTTTTTTATTTTTTTTTTTCCCCAAAGTGGAAAGGGATTTTGAGATGTATCTATTCCATTTAAGTAAAGGAAAGACATAGGGCTGAAGTTGCTGTCCAGCCCTCAAACTTCTCAGGCAAAATTTTGAGATTTCATCTTCACGTGATGATAACGGCACATTGAAAATTTTCTCTTCAGAACATTCTCTTTTTCTTCCCCAGTTCCTTATAGTCACAGAAATAGTTTAACTCTTTCTCTTACACTCCAATTCAACAAATTCCATTTATATAAACTTATTTTAGGAATCAAGTATGCTTAGAAATCTGAGGTGGGAAAAAATCCATGTCAGAACTCATCCGGTTTTCTAAGATATAGGGAGTGGTACTGAGCAACCCAGGGTATTCAGGGTCTCTTGAGTAGCAGTTAAACCGATGAAGATGATGAGGTGAAGCACTGCTTGGCTCTGTCTGTAGGGAAGAAAGAAAGGTGAGAGAGGAGTGGAAACAATTTGTTTCCATCTGTGTCCATGTAGTAAATATTTTCAGATTAATCTTGTCTGCTTATGAACTCAAAGGAGATAGAACAGATACATATTCTATATAGTGTTGTGAACCAACATATCCTAAAAATCCATGCTGTAGTTATTGAATATGCTGTAGTTATTGAATATGCTGTAGTTATTGAATATGCTGTATAGAAACATGGGGTTTATATCCCCACAGGATACAGAGATGAGTCTACTTGCAAAATAAGGATCAAAACTGGGAATTGACTTTTCTACCCATCATTATTTTTGAGTTTAAAGAGGTCCAAGTCATATTAAATTCTCATCTGTTTTGTAAATTAAGATCTTTGTAGCATACAGTAAGGTGTGTGTCTTCCTTATGTATGTCTGCATCTTGTACTTTTTTCTGCATTAGTGAAGTAATGCAAAAGTAAAATCTGTGCAGTGTCCAAATGCAATAGTTTCAGGTCATAAAACAATTGGCATATTGTGTGGAAAGGCCACAAAACTCTTCTGTAGTGCATGGAGAGAATACAGGGGAGCAATATCCACTTGCTTTTTGAGGACCTTATCTTCTACAGAAGCTGTGATACCAAGTGCTCCTTCACTTGAGTACTCTACACTTTTTAACGTGGAGCACTGAATGCTTTTTGAAAACAAGCACAAATTATCAATTTGAAAATTATTAAAATGTGGAAATTGAATAAAAAAAATGAAAAAGGGGAAAATTATCAGATTCTGTCATGGTTAAACCCAGCTGGCCACCAAGCATGACACAACTGCTTGTTTACCCTCCCCTCACCCTATTGGGTTGGGGGAGAGAATTAGAAGAGCAAAAGTAAGAAAACTCATGGTTGAGATAAGAACTGTTTAATAATTGAAATAAAATATAATATTTTTTTAATATTTAGTGAAAAGCAACAAAAAAGCGAGAGGAACAAAACGCAGGGGAAAAAAGTGATGCAACCACTCACCATGCACCAACTGATGCCCAGCCTGTTCCCAAGCACTGATTGCTGCCCTGTGGTCAACTCCCCCCAGTTTCTATAATGAGCATGACATCATATGGTCTGGAATAGCCCTTGGGCCAGTTGGGGTCAGCTGTCCTGGCTGTGCCCCCTCCCAGCTTCTTGTGCACCTGACAGAGCAGGGGAAGCTGAAAAGTCCTTGACTGGTTGTAAGCCCTGCTCAGCAACAACTAAAACATCCATGTGTTATCAACATTCTTCTCATACTAAATCCAAAACACAGCACTATGCCACCTACTAGAAAGAAAATTAGCTTTACCCAGCCAAAATCAGGACAGATTCTTACAAAGAATCCAAAAATAGAAAATATTACCTCTTTATGATGTGTGCTTTTTCATAAGACTGTCAAAAATTATAAGGCATGTTCTCAATTCCATTTGGACTGCTTCCCAGGAACAGCTGCTGTATTGCTTATCTTTTAGGAAATTGGTGATTCTTTGGAAATACTTTTTGACATTGAATGTAGTGCTTATTAGGATCCATGTTTGCAATCTGTTTCTTGATTTTGATAGCTCTTCTGACAAACATGTCTCTAATTCTTCAATTTGGTGATGAATTCCATTTTGGAATTTCTCGATCTTGCTTGTATTCCAAGCACCGACGGGAATGTTTTTGCTAAATAGTTGGAAGATCTGTTGGAGGAATTCATAGGTGATCGTTGTGACATTCTTCTGTGTGACCTTCGTAATCTCCATGGGGAATCTGAAATTGGTTGTTTCTCTGGGACACTGCTGAGAAAAATAGCCTCCCATTTTGCGCAGAAAGTTCATGTTGTGGTAGTTCTCTTTGATTCCTTGAAAAAGGCAAACTGAATGCGAGATTTTGATGTACAATACCAATGTAATGCAAACTTGCATTAAACTTCTCTGAAGCAAGATGGTCATGGTGATGAAGCAGTCGGCACTATTTTACTTGCCTTTTTGCAGATCTGTAAGCTTGCAGTTTCTTGGTTGTCTTGTCTGTACTCATAGGCTTCTCTTTCATGTCTCTGAATTTATTTCCTCTGAATGACATGCTGGGCATTACTCATTCTGTAGGAATTGCATTTTTATCAACTGTGATCCTGCCAAGGTTTACTGTTGATTTCAGTTTCAAACAAAGATTTGCTCATTTCTGCTTTGACTGTATTTAATTGAAAAAAGAGTGAGTGAGTCAATCTGGTCAGTCAGACGACATGGATGGATTAGCAGGTTAGATCTGGTAAGGGCATTTTATCGTCTTGTGTTCTTACTAGAACAGGCAGTCTTGCTTTATGCTGAGAAATTTTTCTTTTATCATTAAGTTGGCCAAGATTGTGGAAAAGAATCTCATCCTCAGCTAACAGATATGCGCTCTAAGCAAAATGTAATTTTACTGATTTAAAAACAAATGGCTTTTTTGTTAGGACAAATTGTATTGTTTGGGGAGTGGCTTAAATTTTATTAGCAAAATAACTCTGTTGTTGACACAAGAATTGACTCACTAGGGGCATATGTTGCTATCACTATGTCAGCAAAAAAAGTATATACAACTTTCTAAGATACCTTTTTCTCCAAAATCTCTGACAGTTTGCTGCTCAGAGAAGCTTTCAGCCTAAATTTTTAGAGCTGTAAAGGAAGGCATACTTTTATCTAAAGAGGAGGAATTCCTTACATTTCAGAGTAAGGAAACTTCTGTTCTGAAGCCTTCTGCTGTGCAGACAAGTTCTCAAGGAGACTGAATTTACTTGTGTTGGTAGCAAAATGTCCTATCTTCAGGACACCCCAGCCAGTGTAATGCTGGAACGTGTCTCCCAGTGTCTGACATTGCACTTCTCTGAATATCAAGTCTTTGGGCCAGCTTGTAGTAGGAGTGCAGGCGGCCACCAGCATGTTAATTCTAAGTGCCCAAAACAGTCTCAGCCTTTTGTGATGACATTCTGAGATAGTACTACTACATAAGCACTGTGGCTTGAAATGAAACTGCTTGTTTGGTTCCTGAATATGGACTAGCGAAGTACCATCTTTCTAAGTAGTGCTAGGTTCCTCTAGTGCGGTACTAAGCCCTTTCAACTGGTTCCTGTAGTCACAATATGAGAACTCACTGGTGATTGAAAAGGAAGACTTTGTTGAGTATTAAGATAAGCAAAAGTTACAAGGCATTTAGCAGGCAGATTTCCTTCTCTTCCTGTGGGAATCTTTGAGGATTGCTAAATCTATACGTGAACCAAAGTGATTTGGTCACTGAAGCGTACAGAGTTTAGAAAGCTAGGGGATGTGCCATATGTCATTCAGCCTGCATAATTACAGGGATATTTGAAAAAGAATATGGAAAACGTTGATGCTCAGGAATGTTTGATGCAAGCACCAAAGGAAATCCTGGATGTTCTTGAGATTAGAAAGTATTTTGTTTAAAAAAAAAATAAAAATCCTGTTGAAGCATGGGAGGACCTGCTATAATGTGACAGACTGAAAGATGGCTATGGATTGGCAGTTTCTTTAGCAATCCACAGGATGACTTCCGCAGTTATACAGTAGGACCCTACTAATATATTAATGCTCTTGGGGTTGTTCTTCTTGTTTTGCTACTGCTGATGCTAATGCTGTAGTAATATTGTGGTATTGTGTTGTGGTTTAATGCAGCAGGCAGCTGAACACCACAGAGCTGTTTGCTCACTCCCCCGCCTCCCCAGTGGGATGGAGGAGAGAATTGGAGGGAAAAAAAAGCAAAACCCGTGGGTTGAGATAAAGACAGGTTAATAAAACAGCATAGGAAAAGAATAATAATGATAATGATAAAAACATACACAAAACAAGTGAGGCACAATGCGATTGCTTGCCACCTGCTAACTGATCCCTGAGCAATGATCGCTGCCCCCGGGCCAACTTCCCCCAGTTCAGATACTGAGCATGACGTCATATACTCTGGAATAGTCCTTTGGACAGCTGACCCCCCCTCCCAGCTTTGTGTGCCCCTGGCAGAGCAGGGGAAGCTGAAAAGTCCTTGACTGGTGTATGCACTGCTCAGCAACAACTAAATCATCCATGTGCTATCAATATTATCCTCATACTAAATTCAAACCGCAGCACTATGCCAGCTACTAGGACGAAAATTAACTCTATCCCAGCTGAAACTGGGCTAATATTGTTGTAAATTATGACAACATTTGCTTAGGGACATGGTTTAGTGGTGGGATGGGTTAGGTTAGCAGTTGGACTTGATGATTTTAAAGGTCTTTTCCAACCTAAACGATTCTATGCTTATCTACTTCCAGAGATCTTCAGAGAAGTTAATTTATGAATGAATTTGTGAGGAGGATGGTTTTGTATTTGAAAGACTGGACAGAGAATCAAGAAGACTATGGTAGATTTGATGCATGGATTTGCCACAGATATCTTTTGGTGAGACATTGAATTACTTTCAGCTCTTATTGTTTTTTTAAGGACAGGATTATTACACTTCTCTTGCTTTTGTTTGCTGTATCTGTTTATATTCCTTAGCACATTTAAGATATGTATGACTTCTAGTGCACAAGGGATCTAAACTTAGTTGGAGGTCTTGCATTTGTTATTTGTTTTTTTAATTTTTTTGAAGTCTGGGCACATATCAAAATTGTGTAAGCTAAACAGTCATTAGTGTAGTGTTAACATGTAGTATTAGGAAGATCAGAATATCTAATTGAAATTTAGTGTAATAAATGTTTACTGAAGCTTGTACTAGAGGGATAATTGTGAGTTCTCCTGAAATAAGATCTATCACAAAAGATCCCAGGACACAGCATCCATTTATTAGTCCTTACGCAGAGTCTAAAGCAGCAGCAAATATGTTTATGTGACTTTTTTTATGTTGACACAAAGTTAATGTTGAAAAAGGCAGTAGAGTATTTCTTTTTAAACTGAGGAGATTATAGTGTCAGAAAATTCTGGCTTTAATAGACTTGAGTAAGCAGAACAGAAATAAGTAGCGGGCTGAACCAGACCTTGATGCATGGCTGGAAGCGTATGGTGGGAGATCAGTTACGTATGCTGAGCTGAAATGGGTTCATTCAAGGCATCGTATGAGAATAAAACACATCAGATCCATGTCTAGGTTACAGCAAGAGTAATCATATTGAGAATGTCTATACAGTAATGCCAGAGAGATCAGAGTCTGAGCCAAAAGCTTTACCATTGGGAACATCGTTTTAATGTCTGGCCATGGATTTTATAGTTCAGTTCAGAATTAAATGCTAATTCATCTCATCTTTAATTTGGCTCACTCTTTGCAGTAAAAATCTCAGGACAAAATTTCAATTTAGTGTACATATGGATAGCTCTGTTGCATTAAATGGAACAACATCAATTTAAACCAGGTGAGGACCAGTCCTTTCATCTACTAAAGCAACACAAAAAACATCTTAGTGTTGCATGGCAAAGCTGGATCTGATTCACTGTTAAAGCAGTTCTATTCAGTTTACACACTGGAGAGCAGAGTCACATCCCAGTCATCCCTTGTATTCCTTCCATTGTGATTTCATAGGTGATCCATGAGCTATTGGGATGTTGTGAAAAAATACTAAAATTTCAAGGGGAAGTAAAGCAATAATTAAGAGGTTCTTTTAGCTATTATTGGAGAAACTGAAGAAATTTTCTCAAAAATAAAAAAAAAAGGCAACAAGGGGAAGCCCGTTCACAGTCACTTCTAGATGAGCTGCTGTAGGTGGTGAAGGAGCAATGTATTCATTGTGGAAGAGCCTTTTGGCCATGATTAGGGATCAGAGACCTGTTGGCTTTGTGCTGCTTATCTAAGGACAAGTAAGGATGACCGCTTCCCAGGGAAGTGGAGTTGTCTCAATGCAATACTGTGTGTAACTCCCCTACTTTGAGGACATCTGTTTTACCCACATGAAGATCACCATCTTCTAAATTAAAACCCTCCTTCCCTGAAAACACAGGGAGCAAGAAGAGATAAACACATTCTAACTTGTAGTACAAACCATCCACCCTGAGACAAATCTCCTCACACCGACCCTTTCTTAACCTGGATTTTCCTGCAAACACGGAAATACTTTCCCTGTAGGAATTAGAAGAATGGCTTGAACGAGCAAATTGGGAGCTATGAATCTATGCTTTTATTTTAGTGCTTCAGGGTTTTCTAAGTTTTGCATTACATCCTTTCCTCTTAAACAGCTCTCTGGAGTTTGGTCAAGGGACCCAGAATTCCTGGAAGAACCATGTTCTATCTCACTAGAGAAAAAAATATTTGTTGTTTTGTTTTTTAAAATAATAATAATACTGAAAAGAATCACTCCATTACAGATTTTGTATGTCTGTAACAAGTGTGAACATCAAAATGTCTTGTACTCACATAGACTGTCATGCTTCAGTGAAGGCTAAGGAACTCTTCTTGGACTGTGGATCCCATTTTGTGCCAAAGCAGCTGAAGACATAAAATTTTGTGGCTTAGGTAGGAGCTGAAAACAAAACTCAGAGGTTAAATGTGAAGCAACAGGTCCAGTACAAAGGACTAAGAGTCAGCTGTATGGAACTGACATGCCAGATCTCAATTCACCTAGGTGATGCCTAGGTTCAAAGTATCTTTTCGTTTTCCTGAATTTTAACTGCATCTTTACAAGGTGGATACACCTAGTTAGTGCATGCCTTGAGAGCGTTACACAGCTTTACCCAGGCTCTATGTCAAGGTTGTCTAGTGGAAGCATTGTGAGAAATGCTGAAGAAAAGGAAAAAAGAAAAAAATGGCTGAGGCCTGATAAATGCAAATCGGTTTTTCAATCTGCATGACACTAGTTTCTGAGAGAGAGGCTACTTTAATTTCTCAGTTGTCTTTGTTTCACTCAGTATTGCCCTGCTTGCTTGCTTAGTAAGTAATGGTGATAAACTCTGTTAGTCTATATGATAAAAACTTTACTGCACCCCACAATGTGGTCCAGAGGGACATTGGCAGGTGAGGGAGCCTGAATAACACTTGCCCCAGCTGCTCCCAGCCCCATTGCAGGAGCCATCAGCCCAACAGTGGCAGGTGGGAACCGAAATTAAGGACTCGGAGGAAGGGCCCCTTTCCAGGGTTGTCCTGGAGGAGCCTTACCCCCATGGCCTGGGAGAGAAACCCATCAAGATGAGTCAGTGGTGGAGCACCTTATGGACTTCCTGGGGGTTGCCACCTAGAGGTAGAGGACACATTATGGGATGTGGAGGACAAGCATTTCAGGTGTACACAGGACCTATTATGGGATGTTTAGGGGAGGAATCAAGGACAGGGAAAGTGATGGATCTGGGTGTTTTGGGAAGGAGCAAGCATGTGAAAATAGAGCGATGAAGGGATAAAAAGGACTGGTCATGTGTAAACAGCAGCTGGTCAATACACTGCTCTTGTTGTGCCCTGAGCCTGAACAGCGGTATGTTCTCTTTTCTTAGTAAACTCAGTTTTTCCTGGGTGAGGCACTGTATTCTGTAGGTGTGTGTGAGTATGGTGTTTAAGTGCCAGCACCTACAGTCAGAGGGCCCATGTGTCATTGGTACCAGCAAATGGAGAGACAGGAATGAGTGCCATGGGATAAATGTAGCCTGCCTGAAAACCAGAGGTGGAATACCCTACAAGGGCTGTTTGGCTTTCCAAGGGAATTTCCATCTGGCTGCACTGTCAGACTCTCTGTTTTAGATTGTTGTGACTCTAGTGTTCTCATCTGCTTACAATCAATTATGATAAACAGAATAGCATTATTGTTCATTTGTCTGTAAAAGGGTCATCTTGGCAGCCAGTAAAATCACAGTAATGAAGGCATCTCCACAGTGATAGGAGATTTATGGAGGGAAACTATTGTACTGATTTAATTAAAAACTTTCTGTTGCTGATAAATCCTTTTTGTTTCAGTATGGCAGTTTGCTTGTGAGAAATATCTTGAACAATGCAACATGACTGTAGGAAAACTGCTGAGTAGTGATGCAGAATTGCCAGACATGGTGAGATGAAGAATTAACTATAAGTGTGTTTATAATTTTAAAAATTTTATTTCATGAGCTAATGATGCCTGGCTTCTGACCTCCCTTCACTTGATTCTCCGACTCCCTTCTCCTTGTGTTCAGAATGTAAGACAGAGGACATACAATAACGGATTTTCAACCCCACGTGTGCTGAGTGATTAGGTTTTTCCTTACTGAGGTCACTGGGCTTGTTTTCATCCCTGTCCAGCTGCTAATTTTGTGAACTCTGGAGGACAGTATTTATTTTGAGGTTTGAACTGCTCTCTCAAACATCATTGAAGCTGGATGATGGTTCTGAAAGTTATTGTGGGAAGGGAAGCAAGACAGACAGTTGGGCTGTGTAGTGTCTTGTTTCTCGGAAACGGTTGAGAAGTGTAATAGAGATACAATTACATACCTTCCCTTAAAAAGATGTTTAAAGTCAATAACACACACAGATATTATGTCTTTGGAATTAAGCATTATTGTCAAGTGTAGTTGCAGTGGACTTCTTGTGCACATGTGAAATAAAGTGAGGACAGAGTGTATTGTCATTGACTTGGTTTGACAACAGGAGTAATAACCATGCCAGCTTCTGCCTCTGCTTCCCTCCCTCCCCCAGGTAAATGTTAGTGTTTCAGATCAGCTTTGCTGCCCCTGGGGGGCTGGTCACATCATGAAAATGGTCATTATCAGTAGTTCTAACAGCCTGCCTTGCTAATTATCTTGGCTAAAGGATTAAATGTTAAATGGTCACAGAGACACTTCTATCTGTGGTGTGGCTGATGGATTATCAAGTAACAAAGTTGTTGTTGACGGGCTCTCATAAGCCTTGACAGGAATGTGTGATTGCATAGGCTCCTGCAGTGGGGCACATTCCAAGTTGGGAACAGCTCATGTTGCTTCACAAAGATATGACTGTGTCTGTTGCCTGTCTGCCATGTGCATAGGATTGTTTGGGGTACCATCAATTCTCACGCTTCATACTACATCAGAAATAGTTCAGACTTCCTGCTTGAAGACCCCAATGAATCCAGTGATATTCAATTAATTTGCTTTGTAGATTGTGACTCCAGAGTGAAGAATTATTTGTACTGTGTGTTTTGCTGCTGAGGACTTTGCAGAAGTCTGTCTGTGAAAGAGCTGGGTGGGTTTCCTAAGCCCTTTCTCAGTCTTTGCTCAGTAAGAGATTGTTCGGACTGTATAGGAGGAGATCGCTCCTGGAATTAGCGAACTGGTGCATGTGCCTTTTAATGCAGTGCAGTTAGTAAGTGGTCCAGGCTTTTGGCACCAATGCTTATTTTGAAATTGCCCAGCATACACGACAGGCATCTGAGCAGGCTAGTGCATGACAGATCAGTGGTTTGGACAGCATCTGCACACAGGAACTTTTGATGTGCTGAAATGGTGAGCCAGTTCACCGTAAAGTTTATTTCAAAGCCTGTGGGAATGACAGCTTTAAAACCCTTGATAGAATAGAGTATAGGTTGCCAGGTTTCTCTCTGTACATTTGCATATTAGGCAAGGAGAGGTACTATGGCAAACTGCCACAACAGGCTGCAGTGCTATGAACTTACTCATCTCAATTCTGCAGTGATTGACACTGACCAAACAGCTACACCCTCACTCCGGAGGCCTAGCAGTCATCTTTTGTGAACCATAATTCAGATTAGCTCTATGGGTGTCTATCAGCAGTGCAGTTGGGAGTGAATGTGCAGTGCTGTAAGCAGAAAGCAGCTACGGGCCCCAAACCCCCACCTGTTTCTAACGGTGAGGTTAACAAGTTTCTGGAGAGATTGATGATTTCCTGGAAAAACTAAAACTGGCTGCAGTGAATGAGTCCCCTTTTAGTCCAGTACTCCTATTGACTGAAAAATAACCTGACCTGGAGACACTGAGAACTGCAACCTTTGCTAAAGCTTCTTTCCTAAATGCTGCTGTTGCTTTTGTAGAGATCTACAGCAGACTCTTAGTACTAATGAGAGAGGAATTCAAACCAATAACAGTATTCTATTGTCAGATGTAAAACACATTGAGCACTGCTCAGCAGTAACGAAACATCCCTGTGTTATCAACACTGTTTTCACCACAAATACGAAACATAGCCCCATACCAGCTACTATGAAGAAAATTAACTCTGTCCTAGCCAAAACCAGCGCAGCAACACCTCTATATTGAAAGGGTGAAGCAACTGAAATTTCTCTTGCAGGTCCCAAACTACAAGGTGTGACAAGGTGAACCCCTGAGATGCACCACTGTTTTGGCAGGTGTGTCAGTTTTGATTACCTGTGATGCTACATCAAGTTAAAATAATAAACTAGAAATGTTCTGTAAGATAAACTCTTGCACCAGTGGCATCACTGTTTATATACCATGATAGTGTAAGGATGAGGGAAGAGAATTACTTTCATTCAGTAGATAAGAGTTGAGAAAGTAACAGACACGATTTCTGGTAGAGAAGAGCAGGAGTCCACACAACACTCCCTGCTTGTTTTGTCATTGCTTAAAATGTAAAAATTACTCTGATTGTCCTGCATTGTTTAACTGAAACAGGCACTTCTGGGTCTGAAAGACTCTATTTGAAATAAAAGTCTTGTCTACTACTGTGCAGTTAGTATCACACCTATTTTTCTGCTCTCAGTTTGGACATTAGAAGAAGAGGTGAAATGGGATATAATTAATTTTACGAAATAGAAATTTTAACCCTTTTAACCTGTCTGAGCTCAGAACAGGTTTCAGTTTAACCTATTACCATATGTAGTACTCTTCAAGATTGCTGAAGGGTTTTTATAACAAGAATGGAGTATGATCTTTTTTCAGACTGAATTGACCCTCGTGTAAAAAGAGCAGGGTTCTGGTTTGCACTGCAGATGGGTTTCTTGGTAGGATGGCATTTGGGGGGGTCTGGAATTCCCCCATGGTCCAATGTCTTCCTTGGGAACTCTTAGGAGTGAAAAGGAATAGCACCAATTTTTAAAAGACAGTTCCCACCTAGACAGTTGCTAATCTGTTAGTGACGATAGGCAAGAGGACAGCCCAGTATGTCATCTGAGAGAGATGAGAAGAGAGAGGAGTATTGGTAGTTACCTCTCTTCTCCTTTATTTATTTATTCCTTTGCTGTGACTGCTAGAAAGATGCCTTTATTTTTTACCAGCATTTAGGTCCCGGGCAACCAGGACAGCTGTATGCTGGACTGACCAGTTTGGGAACGGCTGTTAAAAAATCCTTGACTTGTCAGCTGAGCCCTCCAGAATCCACATCAAAGGAAAACAAGTACTTGCAGAATTCTGGTTACTAACAACATATTTTCTATCTACAAACTCTTGTGTCTTGGCAAGGTGATGACGAGAAGTGACTTCTGGGTAACCTGCACCAAGTTTCTGTGTTGTTAAAAGGGTAAGGTTTTCCTTGGGTTATTTCCTTTTTTTTTCTTTTTAATTAAAGACTATTTTGATAAGTGGAGGGAAAGTGCCGTTCTGGCTTTATGGCTTTTTCTACCCATCTCCTCTCCTTGTTTTGGGCTACCTCTACTTTGTAGAGATGTTATTTCATCTGCAAAGAGAGTCCATGTGTCAACTTGGTGAGTGGTTTGTGGTTTGTTTCTTTTTTTTTTTTTTTCTGTAGCTTGCGCAGCAGCTTAATTTAAAATGCTCCACAGGAAGGGTGTTGACAACTGCTATTGCCTGCCAAGCAACTAATAATTATATGATGCACCTATTCTCTCCCAGCGTGGGGTGAGAGGAGGACTCCCAGCATGGAGTGCTTAGCATTGACATTCTTTTTTCTGGACAGAATTTGGGCTGAAGAACTAAGTCTTTGCATCTCTGTAAAGAGAGCTAGGATGGGGTACTCACATAGACCCTTGGACCTTGAGCAGAGGAGATCAATGGTTAGCTGTTTCTAAGGAGTTTAATTTCTTACAAGGAAAGTCCTTAGAAGTAGTGTATGCCCTTATAAGTAATATCTTTATAAATATAATGCATGATATTTCTAATGGGGTCTTGAACAAAGTAATTTCCTGAATTACATTTTTTTCTGTAATTTTGTTGTGGTTGTTGCACCAGAAGTGTTATTAGCAAATGGAGCCCTGATTTCTTCCTTCAGTGGGATAGTGATAATTCAGCTCGGAGGAGATACATTTTGTTCCCCTGATCCAAAGTCCTTGGTGCCAGAAAACCATTCACTGTGGTAGAGTCCAAACCTACACACAAGTTAGAGGTGTACAGGAATCACTTGATTAAGTTCAAACGTACTCTAGGTGTCCCATGGTGAATGAGTAACTATTCTCTGTTAATCACAGATTGTTGGACAGATGTGCTATGCTGGAAAGAGGCACAGGAATGGGAGAGAAGATGCTAGGACTTGGAATCTCAAGAGGTTTTGCATTTTCTCTCACCAGCTAAGTGTGCCCCTTGATACCATTTTTCTTTTTCTTCCTCAGAACTTACCATTTTCAGACAACGACTTTAGGCAATGTCTTATAAATCCCTTCAGTCTAAAATACTGCTATTGCTTTGGAAAGTGGTACAGTTTCCAGAGCTAAGAAACAAGACAGTGAAGCAGAGGTGACTATCAAGCAGTTAGATGAAGGACTAAAGTACATGAAGGAGAAAAAGGTGAACTCATAAAATCAGTCAAATTCATCCTCTGCTCTTCCATCCATCCCCAAACATCTAATGAGTCATGTTCATATTTCTTCCAATAACTTGAGCTGGCACCTCCTAATTCTACTATTTTCTGCTCTGCTTGCAGGTTGAACATGCTAGTTTAATAAATATGAGCATGCCTATTCTAGTTTAATGACATTGAGACTTTAAGAACAGTGCAATTTCCTAGCAGGTCAGAGAAAAAAAACTTCCTGAGGGTAAGAAGATGACAAGTTTGTGCTACCCATTTCCCTGACATCTTAATGTCCAGACTTACTTCATTTCCAGGGTGAATCTATTAGATCCAGAGGACTCCATTATCCAGAGGAAACTGGGACATATGTTGTTTCACTGAGCAGGTTCAAGCCAAGTTAAACAGAGGTGCCAAAGTCTGCTTCAAGAATGTGTTTGGAGTCCAGCTTCATGAACCGATGGCAACTCCAAATGAGGCAACTATGGTTTTCTTCCTTGGTCTGCTGTGTGAACTTGGGCAAATTACTTGCTCTCATGTCTCTTGCTTTCATCTGCTGTTCTCAAAGCACTTAAGGAGACAAGTATTTTACACAAAACCAGTGGGATTGGTTTTGATAAGAATTTTGTGGTTATATCTTACAGCAGAGAGAGGGGCCATTTAAAAATCAGGCCTTTCACTATTATAATAAAGTAGCTTTTATAATTTGATTTCTTTTTGGTTTATTGTACTGAAAAAAGACACCAAACACAACTTGATTACATGAATGGCGTTTAAAGAATTATAAAGGAGGAAAATTCCTCTTGGGTTGTACAGCTTATTCTGCTTGTAGGTGTAGGCATCTTACCTCCTGGCTTTTTCTTATGGTTTGTGCTGGCAATTTACTGGTTTCTCCAGTGTCGCCAAAAGTGGCTGATTGCAGTCTGCTTCCGTTGGGTATGTAGGGGACAAAAGAGTCCTAAAACATAATGTAAAGCATATAGGATACTGATGGCATTCCACTTAAATCCCTGAACAAAATCTTGATTTGATACTACCTTTAAATAGACCTTGTCTTGCAACAAAGATGCTTCGGCTGAAAAGCCCTCTGCTGAAGCATCTTGTCCCTGGTGATGGAGGAAAATAATAGAACGAACTGCTAAAAAATATGGCTGAACGCTGTAGTGCATAGCTGTCCCAGTTTCAGCTGGGATAGAGTTCATTTTCTTCATAGTAGCTGGCATAGTGCTGTGTTTTGGATTTAGTACTGCAAGAATGTTAATAACACACGGATGATTTTAGTTGTTGCTGGGTAGCGCTTAGACTACTCAAGGACTTTTTGAGCTTCTTCTGCTCGGCCAGGTGCATAACAAGCTGGGAAGGAGCACAGCCAGGACAGCTGACCCAAACTGACCAAAGAGCTATTCCATACCATAGAACGTCATGCTCAGGGGGAGTCGGTTGGTCGGAGAGGGAGAAGAGGGATCGCTGCTTGGGACAGGCTGGGCATCAGTCGGTGGGTGGTGAGCAATTGCATTGTGCATCATTTGTTTTGTATATTCTGTATATTCTCTTACCATTCTCATTATTACTATTATTATTCTTCTTTTCTCTTATTAAACTGTCTTTATCTCAGCCCACAGCTCTTACCTTTTTTTTTCTTCCCAATTCTCTCCTCCATCCCACTGAGGGAGGGGGGAGTGAGCAAGCGGCTGTGTGGTGCTTAGTTGCCAGCTGGGTTAAACCACAACAACAGCACAGGGGATGCCTGATGTAACTCCCTCAGTATCCTGAGAGCAGAGGAATTAGCAAAAACAAATTTTTACTTGCAAAATCCTTGGGAATTTTCTTTCCTTCCTGACTGCGCATCTAGGCAGCTTTTCTCTCTCTCTCTTGTATGACAGGTTTGGAGGAAGCAGAACTTTGCTTTTTGGTTTAAACAGTCTTGAGTCCTGCTGTGTGCTGCTTTACAAAATACAATCACCCAAATGCAAGTGCCAGGTCACTTTTTTAGGCAGAATTGTGAATTATGTCATTAATGATCCATCTCTTACTAGTAAAACTGGAGCATGAGCTGGGAGAAGCCTATGTAACCCAGCCCTCCTACTCAGATAGGTTTGCTGCAGAGCCAGTCTCCAAATTCTCAAGGCTGGCTGCTTTCCATCAAGACAGGGTGCAGAATCCACACGGGATGATGGATGGGAGTCTGCTGTGATGACCTCATTAACAGGTATCCGCTTGTCCAGGTATTATCTTCTACATTGTACTGTAAACTAACATGGTAACAAAACAGAATTTACCATATAAATAAAGGCCTGGAGAGAGAGCTGTGCCAGTCATCACCAATAGAAACCATCAGGTTCCATTTTCCAAAGTTTGGCAAAACACTTTTCTCATCTAGGAACTAGATAGGATTAAAAGATGGTCATAGCTTGAGGTCTTCTAAGAGAAAGTAAGGTAGGTATAAGGAGTTAATTTATGCTGTAGTAGAAGGCCTCATAGTAATGGAGAGTGCATGTGGTTTGTTAGATAAAGGATTTAGCCCTGAGAGTCTGAATTCAACTGGTTACAGCCTTTTAATGTAATGCCTAGTGCCTCATGGCAACCTATTCAGTGTAATGAAAATAAAATAAGGTGATTAGAAGAAGACTGTATTTGTAAGGTCATGGGTAGAGGCCACGTAAGACCATTTGAATTTAGCAGTCATTTGCCTTGGACAGGTGTCGTGGTTTAGCCCCAGTCAGCAACCAAGCACCACATAGGTGCTTGCTCACCTTCCCCCCCGCCCCCAGTGGGATGCAGGAGAGAATCTGAAGAGCAAAAGAAAACTCATGGGTTGAGAATGGAACAGTTTAATAATTTAAATCAAATAAAATAATAAAAATACTAAATTGTAATGAAAAGGAGAACAACGAGAGGGGGGGAGAGAGACAGAAGGGAACAACAGCCAGAAAAATAAGTGATGCAACCGCTTACCACCCACTGACTGATGGCTAGCCTGTCTCTAAGCAGTGATTGCTGCTCCCTGGCCAACTCCCCCCAGTTTATATATTGATCATGATGTCATATGGTATGGAAAACCTGTTTGGCCAGTGGGGGTCAGCTGTCCCAGCTGTGCCCCCTCCCAGCTTCTTGTGCCCCTGACAGAGCATGGGAGCTGAAAAGTCCTTGACTGGTGTAAGCCCATCTAAAACATCCATGTGTTATCAACATTATTCTCATCCTAAATCCAAAACACAGCGCTATGCCAGCTGCTAGGGGGGAAATTAACTCTATCCCATGACAATAGGTAAGATCAAGAGTAGGGGAGTCTAGTCAAGAATTAAATATGTCAAAGTCTACAACAGAAGTAGCTATATTTCAACAGTTGATCCCCTTTCCAAAGGTTCTAACTGTAACCCCTCTGTATCTTACCACTACCCTACGCCTTATCCCACAAGAAATAAATTGCCTGTGTTTATGTACTTTGCTATGGCAATAACCCACACAGCTTACCTGAAAACTTTAACTTTTGCCATGTTCTCAGTCGTGACAGTGGCAGCTGTGTTTTTTCCAGCTGGACTACTGTATTTATCTGTGCCAGGGCCACCAGTGTTCTGCATTAGGGGAGCATCGATTACCTTGAGGGTACTGCTGGACCAGTGTGCTCCAAAGGGCCGGAAGGGCCTCCCCAGTTTTTGTGCTCTGAAGAGTGTAGTGTAGCGACGCTCTGGGGACTGGACTGGGCTGGTGACCACAAAGCCAACGCATTTCTGTGTCCTGGGTGTGCAGTGATGAAGCATCAGTGCTGGCTAGGTCAGGTGGCTTAGGTGATCAGGCTGTGCTCAGTATGAAATTGTCTCCCTGGCTGGAATTGTGTTGTCCCTGTAAACTGTACAGTCAAAATTTGTTCAGTCCTAAGCCCTTTCAGAATTTAGCCTGTTTTAGGCAATGTCAGTCCAGAGTCATAGTTGCCTTACTCTGCCTTCTCCGTGTTTCTCACCCAATAAGCTACTGATAGTTAACTGAGGGTTGCTGGAGTTGCTTGTTAGGAGCTTTGTTCATGCACTTACTCGATTTAATGTGTGTAATTGTTTATTATGCCATATAATCTGACATTTGGTCCAGGAAGGTGGAGTTGCTGAGTTAGTATTTATAATTACTAGATTTCTAAGGCAGGGGCATTAGTTGCTTTTACTATGGGCTTGTGCTCAGCAATGCAGGAAATTAAGCTGATATATACTACATTATTGCGTTGTTCATATTGTCCTGTCAGTTGTAAATTGTGGGGTTTAATTACGCCCTGATCACTGTGTTTATATTGTTGCAGTAACACTACCAAGCATTAGTATTAAATTCAGCACAACCTGTACTGTTTCTAATGATCAAAGCTAAGCTTCTCTTTAGATGGGTCAGTCTTGTTTTATTAGTTAAACTAAAGGAAAGCATGTACAATGGTCCAGTATATTTCATCTGATGTGAAAGCTGTTTTGCAAACATATATAGGACTCTTAAATGGCAGGATTTATTTCCAAAGGCACTTCATGGGAAGCACACAATAAAATCAGATCCGCTGAAAGTTTATTTTTGCCATGATTTTTCACGTTGAAATGCCAAATCTTTGTTGGCCCTCTAGACTACTCTCTTACCACTTATGTTAAGTAGAAAGGAGCATTAGTGGGCCAGTTTAGTACAATATTGTGGAAGGAAGCAATTGTGAGTGCATTTTCTAAAATGCTAAATCCTCATGAAGAATTGGGTTGTAGTTAGGAGGTCCTCAACATCCCATGGCTGACAGGTACGGTATTTCCAGAACTTGTTTCTTCATTCAACAAAAATAGTTAAAAGGGGCTGTTACTATTTACCTTCCACACTGTCATTGTCAACAGGTTTTCCTCTGGAACTAATATACTGCACTGCTAGCAGATACTTATTTCAGATCTGTAAATATGGGTGAATGTGTATGGGTACGACAGCAGAGAAGGACTGCACTCAGTCTGTGAAAACTCACATGGAAACTGGATTTGAAATTTAAACTGAAATGGAAACATGTTTACCCACAAAAAGATTGCTGCTTTACTTTAAGAAGATGGTAATTTGATCATAGGGTAAATTTAAGTCTTTACAGGATAGTTTTGTGTTACTCTGTGCTCCTTTTTACCTCTGTTTTGGGGAAGCAAAGCATGCCTCAGTTCTTACTCTCTGCATCGAGCAAGTGTAGCTTAAATGAGAATTTGTCTTTATGCTGTAAGTTTATTCCTGAAGACCTTTCTGTGTCCATGCCAGGGTTTCCACTCGAAGCAGACAGTAGGATAACAGTAGGGCTTGTTTTAGTTTTCAGGGATACTGAGGCCTGTAACAATGAGTTGATGTTTGTATTCCCCATGGATGTCCCCTCTCCCCAGTCCATTTCATTATACCTTCGCAGAAAAAAAAGAGGTGCAGCTGAACCAATTCGCTTGTTTGGGTTCTGCCTGCACTCTGGGAATTTATTCCAGCAAAGTCTCATCTTCTAATGCTCACAGGAACAGTAGTGCAGCGGTGCACCCTCTGCACCCTAGACTAGCTGTATTCATCTGATAATGTCTTAGGAACCAAAACATTCTGAAGTCTTAAGCAGACAAGGAGCGTAATGCTTGGCATAATGTTTTCTGTTTTTTCAGTGAAGTTGTTAGGTAACATCTGTGTGGTACTGGAATAAACCATGCAGTTAATCTAACAGTCCTATTGACAAAGGGATGTGACAGATCAGAAGCGAGCATGTAAGGTTACCCCTTACCCTTTGGCAACCGTATGTTGAAATCCCTTTTGTGCTTTGTGCAAGGCACACTTCAGGTTCTGAGTATGCAGTTTCACAGTCTGGATCCAGTATCTCTGCCACACAGATGAAATATGAGTCGGTATATCCAGAGACTGCTGTCAGCAAGCTAAAGTTTTATGTGTCCAGCCTACCATAGATGACCACTGTTCTGTGGAGTTTTGCAGGGTATTATGTTATTTGGCTTAAGGAGTGTTGCATAGGTACCTGTGTTAGAAATTAAGGGTTATGTTCTGCCTCCACTGGTGTGTCTCCTGAAATCTATAGAATGTGAAGGGAACCTTTTGTATCTTTGTAGGCCAGAACAGCTACACATTACAGCTATGGAACTCTCTGTAGATGTAATCTGCTTCAGTAAATTACATTGGACTTTGATTACTACAGTTTGCATGGGGCCTACACAGTTTCAGAAGCACCATTACCTATATTATATTCTCAAGATTTATCAATATGTTTATAATAAAGCAAATCTCAGTCGTCAGGCCTTTAGAGAGGTCTAGATAAACTTCTGAAAGTTATCTGTTCTCTTGTTTTAAAACATATATGCATGACCAATTTCCTGCTGTGAGCTTAATTTAACTCCTGTTCAGTCCAGTGATTGAAGTATATTTGAATCTGAATGTATGCTTGCACTGCAAGTTAGCTCTCTATTTTTCAGTATTCAGAATATTTCAGTTTTGCCTGTTGGTTTGAATATTTTTTTTCTTTTAGTAAGTAGTGGAAAATACAGTGCCAGTGTTTGTATTTGTGGTGGACTTGGTAGTGTTAGGTTAATGGTTGGACTTGATGATCTTAAAGGTCTTTTCCAACCTGAATGATTCTATGATTCTTTAATATAAGGAAGCTGGAGCTGAAAGAAACAGAACAGTGATGATGCTTAGCAGAATTTGGAAAATCCAGATTTCCTAGCAGTAGTAGATTATTTCATTGTAATTATAACCAGCACAGTCAGTATTTTAAGTTTTCTCCTACATTTACCATGCTCCTTTAGAGTGATCGTGTTCTCTAAATTTATATATTACTTATACTACACTTTTCATGCCAACTTAAGCAGGTGTATTAAAGAATGAATCACAGAGTAGTGGATTTTATCTTGAATTCCCAGGTGTGCCACAGCAGTCTGGGTATGACCTAAATGGAGCTAATCTCATTTTATTTTAGAGCAAGCAGGTGAAGAATTGGGTGATAGGCTCTGGTCTTACAGGCTGTGTAACTTGTAGTATGTTGTCCTGTTCTTAAAACAGGAAGTGCGCAAGAAGAAGAATACTTCTCTAATTGCATGTTCTCCCACACACATGCAACAATTTAATAATTGAACCTGTCTGCACATGATGATATAAAAAGCAGCAAACGTAGGTGGTTTACACTTTGTATATTCGCCTGATTGTTTTCTGTAGTTGAACCTAGGGTTAAAAACTCAGTAGAGACAAAATGGGATGCAGCCAGCAGCCTTTGCTTTGGTGCCTGCTGCCAGCCTTCTAAATAGGTGTTTAGCTGGCACTTAAACTAAAGCCTGTTGCAGTTCCTGGACATGACTGAGAAAAACACTAAGTAGGAGAGTGAAGAAGGGAAGGAAGGAAAAAAGCGCAAGGAAACTGAAGAGAGTATTTTGGAAAAAAGAGAAGACTAAGAGGGATAGAAATTCCTTATAGAGAAAAAACAATAGGGGAAAGTATTTTCAAATCTTTGATCTTGCAGCATTGCCGAGATGCGTGTTTTCAGCGTGTGAAGCAGTACGGGAGAAGCTATTAACTACAATCCAATTTGCTGTAATCATGACGTCTGCAGATACATCTCCAGTGATTTGCACATTGCTACTCCTTGGGTATCTATAGTCTAAGTTTCAAGTCTTGCTGGAGCCAGAATAGTGGTCTGCAAGGCAGTGACTCCCTCAAAAACCTGCTTGCTTAGAAACTCGGTTGTGTGGCTTGCCGTCCTGGGTTCTCACTCATTTTTCTAAAGATAACTTGGACTTCTGTCCCTGCTGTGTTAGGATTGGGATTCAGTCTTCTCAGTTAGTCACCTGGGTGGCATGCTTTTCAGAGGGCAGATGTATTATTATTTGGGAGTACTCTTGGGATTTGCGGTGATTGCTGCCTTAAAAATTATGATGGCGTCTGCCTCGTTAATAGCAGATACTGCGTGTGATACAGCTGGGTTTACTCAAATAATTTGTGACTAGATCAAAACCATAATGTATGGAATGCATGGGTGGCAAAAGATGTGATTGAAATGGGATAAAGAATAGCAAGGTAGCAATGCAATTTCCTAACCATTTATTTGTATAGCAACCAGAGTGATGAAAGCATCCTAAAGGGCAGTAGGTCTAAGACTGTTTTGGCTTAATGCAAATTTAGGAATAAATTATGAGTGCTAATACTTGTGTGAACATAATCAGCATTCTCAGTATTGTGAAAAGCTCTGTAAAATTCTAGTGGATAAATTATGTGTTAAAATAAATTTAATAAAGCTATGTAGTAGAAGTGCTAAATACATAGTGGAAAAAAAATCTCAACACCATTATTTTCTGGGCATTGCAGGATGTGTGTTTCTGGTAGGAAGTAGGAGAGGGAAAGCGATACTGAACCTGGGCGTGGAGACATTCAACAATATAACAGATACTCTTGTTTCTGTTACGATGTGAGCCAGGGTATGGCACCTAGGCCACAGTCTGGATGAATGGGTGAAAAGCGTGTTGCTGATCCAAGTGGTTCAAGCAGTAAATGATGTTTTGCGAGGATATTCCTTAGTATTGTTTTTCTTCAGTTAAATACAACTAACTTGAACATACGAATTATGATTTATGTAAGGTTCTCCACATTAGCTGCAAAAACTGTATCTTGCAGCCCTCCTGGGAATAGTTTTAAGTCAGTTTTCCAAGCAGCAGAACATTAGTGGATAACAAAGTGCCATATATTCAGATTCTCAAATTGGGAGTGAGCTGTTAAAAGAGTAAGATAGAAGACTTGGAGTCTGAATGCAGGTAGTGCAGATAGTGCAGGGCTGTTTACCCCAATGACTTCTCCACACATTTTGGTGGCTTTCCGCCTCCTGATCTCACATAGCCTGTTTTCTCTCTTCAGTGGTCTTCTGGGTTGTTTTGGTTTTTTTTTTTGCTATAATTACTCTGAACCAACCTCTTACTTCTGATGTCATAAGGGTTATGTGAGTGTGTAAGTCTTAGGAAATCCTATTTTGAGGGAGTAAGAATCTTAATGGTGTATTGGGTTATACACATGTGTTCAGTGATATACTGAAGGTGCTGTGAGTTCCTCCACTGCTGTAACCACTGTGACCACCCAATGGTTTGGATGTGCCTTTGATAAGACAGCCTCTCTTGCAACGTATGTTCCCCAGCATCTACACTCTCTTAGCGAAAATGTCGAGATGTACATGCCTTTTAGCAGTTCCCTCTAATGCTCTTCTGTCCAGCCCTTCTTTAGGAGATGTGAGGCCACGGCATGAGGTGTGGTGGAAAGTGGCCTTAAAGTTTCAAGAGTTCATTGAGAAATATCATCACAGATTCTTGACTAGTGACGTTTTGGTTATACCAGCAAATAAGAGTTTGTAATGGTGTTGCTCTGGCTGGGGCCTAAGACAGAGACCTTCCTTTGGAGTCACAACATGTGCTACACCCAAGTGTACAAGTAGAAACAGGGAGCTATCAAGTTTTCTTTTTTCTTGGTCAGAAATTGTTGGGGAATTACTGAAATTACTGTGTTAACATGCTGCATGAACTATTTCTGTAGGGGGAAACTTAGCCACCTTCAAACTGTGCCAGCTTCACAGTCAATTTTTGATTAAAATCAGCAACTGGCTTTTAGTTAGGAGCTAGAGCAATTCCAGGCTGTGGGGAACCACTGTTGTTCAAACCAAAGTCCTTCAGATGGCACCTTCCAGAGACTGTCAGCTGTGCGCTCCCTGTTTGCTGGCAGCTATGGCTGCACAGACCACAAAGAGTGCTCAGTTATTTTGCTTCAGGGTAAACTTCTTGCTATAATGGTCGGGAAAGAACCCATCTTAACCCTCCCTGCGGGTCGTTTTTCCACATTGTATGGATAATGATTTTTGTTCCCTTCTTTCTCTAGCATTGGGTATTTACTGGCCATAGCTGTGGGCAGCTTGGTTTGAAAAACCAGATCCTTAGCTTGCAGTGAAGGATGTTTTCCTCTTTTTATACCCATTAAGAGCTTGGTCCTATAGCTCTGTCACAGTAAATTTTTTTTTGTGTATGGCTAGAAGCAGAGTAGGCTAGAAGCAGAGTACTGCATATTGCAAAATGGTTTAGGGGAGCACAAAGACCTGGGCTCAGATGTAGTGCTGGATGGGAGTTTCTCTGACCACAAACTGTAAAGAGTAATCAAATACTGTAGTTTTGCCTATAAAATGCTTACCTCAGAGACTAACTAAAAAAAACCCAAAACCCTCCTTCCAGATCAGTTTGTGAGTAGAAGTTTCGTTTGTTGTGTTAAATGCCTTCTTAAAGCACAGTATGGGTTAAGCATTTTGTAGAAAAGGCTTTGAAAGTAGTTTAGTTCACTAGAAAGGTAAAGTAGAATCATAAAAAGTTATTCTTTGGTGTGTAGGGGGAAGAAAGCGGTTCCACAGTTGTTCCTTATAGCATATTGCTAGTGCATTGCTCCTCTAGTGCTGTGCAGAGCTATCCAGTCGATATCGTCCTGGCTACTTACTATCTGCAAAACTGCATTAAAGGACAGCACATTTTTTCTGTCCTGTACTCTCCTCAGGTGAACAATCCTTGTTACAGCAACAGCTGTATTACAAAATGGAGAGGCTGGCTGTCCTCAGAGGAGGTAGTTGCTATCCTCAGTGTTCTTTCTAATATTAAGTGTTTGATATATCCTGTCTCTGACTTCATTTACTTGCTTCCATTATATTACAAATATCACAGATGGCAAAGAAAACACTTTTTTTTTCTCCAGTTGAGTCCTGCAAGACTGTTGATTTACAGCTCTGGACTGTGGATGATTACCTCACCCAGGTATTCTGTTTCTAGCCTGGTTTATGGGGGAGTGCATATATTTAGCAAATCTCTTGTTTTTCCCTCTGTGCATAATAGTAGGTCGTTTTGACCAAACGATAGGGTTGAACGTGATAAAGTTGCAGGGTTTGTGATCAAAATGGTTCTCTGAAGAAAAATCTCTTCAACAATCAAGTCATTGTAGTCCTGCAATTTAAGAGCAACATATTTATCAACATGATGGATGATTTATTTCTCTGAATTTTGAAAGCACAGATCACATAACTGAACACTTATGACCCCACCACCAACTGCTGGGGATATGCCTTGTGACTGCATGCTGCTGAAGCAGAGTATGACTTGCCAAGTTGCAGGCTGCCAGTACACCATACCCTTGACCTACCAAATCATCATCTCTCTTAGATCAATTAAATCTTTTGTATTATACAAATACCTTGACTTTATATCTCCTTTGTATGAGATTGAAGATGCCCATAATCACCTGTAGTTGCTGCCACTCTCCCAGTCTCCCATATTGAGCACTCTGATCCAAACCATGGGAAAGAAATATTTTTTTTTTTTTTTTTTTTTTTTTTTTTTTGTTTCATATACCTAGCGTTTCTGATAACCATACACAGCTGTGGTTTAAAGTCAATAGTTGAGTCGTACAGCTGCTGGAGCTCCATTTAAGAACAAATTTTTAGATATATGGTATAAATAATTGAAAGATACTTGCAATAAAAGTATCACACTTTTTTTTTTCCAGATTTCTCCATTTGCAAAGAACTATGCATTTTGCCTTGTCTTGATCAGCCCTGCTTTATAAAAAGACACCTAAACGCTATCTCCACTTTGTTAATACTGGAGCTACCTTCACTGTCCTCCTACTGGAGTGTTTAGTGCCTGTATGTCCTGGTTTTGGCTGGGATAGAGTTAATTTTCTTCATGGAAGCTAGCATAGTGCTGTGTTTTGGATTTAGTAACAGAAGAATGTTGATAACACGCTGATGTTTTTAGTTGTTGCCAAGTAGTGCTCAGACTACTCAAGGGCTTTTTGAGCTTCTCCTGCTCGGCCAGGTGCATAACAAGCTGGGAGTACAGCACAGCTAGGACCCAAACTGTCCAAAGAGCTATTCCATACCATAGAATGTCATGCTCGGGGGGGGTTAGTCGGTCGGTCAGTTGTGGGCAGAGTGATCGCTGCTCGGGGACTGATCGCAGCCCGGGGAGTGATCCACTGCTCGGGACGGGCTGGGCATCGGTTGGCGGGTGGTGAGCAATTGCATTGTGCATCATTCGTTTTGTACATTCTGTATATTCTCTTACCATTCTCATTATTACTATTATTATTATTTTCTCTTATTAAACTGTCTTTCTCTCAGCCCACGGCTCTAACCTTTTATTTTCTTCCCGATTCTCTTCCCCGTCCCACTGAGGGAGGGGGGGAGTGAGCGAGCGGCTGCGTGGTGCTTAGTTGCGAGCCAGGTTAAACCACGACACCATAGCAATCCCACTCAGTTTTTAGTTATTGGCAGTCAATTCAAGGGGCTGCATAGGTCAGGCTTGACCTCAGTTGCTGAATCCCACATCATTTTAGGTAAATTTTGTCTCTCAGCAACATGGAGGTAAGGGTGGGGGTTTGTAACTGAAAATCACCATGCCTGTATTGAAAATTGTCAGTGTTAGAAAGGGTGCAGTGCACCAACTGAAGATGGTCTTCTTACAGATCTTTGCTTTGGAAAACATCTCTGAAATCCTGAGCTGCTTAGGACAGTTGCTGAGGCACCATGTCACCAATTTGTTTTCTCCCCTGTCCTCCCTCCCCACATTAACTTGAGCTTTGGTGGGAGAAGCCAGACTAAGGCTGAAGGGTCTGAATGAATGTCAGCTGGACTTCTTACATCTGGTTTTCAGTATCTGTGCTTGCAGGAAGTCCTGTTTTCTCCATGGAGTGTTAGTTATTTGTCTCTGCCAGCACAGTGTACATAACATGACTCTGCCTTTGTAGCTCTGTTCCTTTGCATGCTTTCCCCGGACAAGAAAATGAGTGGTTTTAATTTAAATGTCACTGAGATGGAACATATGATTTAGACTTTTGCTTAAAGCAGAACACATACATGGTTTCCTAAAGCTAGGATTTAGACCAAAAATAAAACTGAGTTGGGCCACTGCATGCAGAGTAGGGCTCTGAAGTTCTAGGGGATAAACTGCTGGCTTCCAGCAGATAAGCCATTGTATCACCTTGTACAGAAAGACCTGCCCTCTGGTTGATTTGTACACAAAGGAGAAGAGTAAGTCCCTTACATGAGGTCTGGGACCACATTTTTGTGTGTGCATGTTTCACTGTTCCCTATCATTCACATGGCCTGACGCACATTTTTTCAACAGACTTCAATGGATTTAGTTTTAGGCTTTTGTATGGAAATTGTGTGGATGATCTGAGAGTGTACGAGTGAACAAGAAACTGTAATTTAACTCTCTTCGTCTACCCAATTGTGCCAGTGCTTTTAAAAGCCAAAATGTAGATGTAGGAGTGAATTAACCTGAATAGAACAAAGAAATTCGTGAAGTTCAGCCGTAGTTTGACAAGGAGTTATTATAGTCTTGTCAAAGGCACGTGTTCAGAGTGTAAAATTTTAGCTCTGTTGAAGTCAAGTATCAGAGCTCCCACTGACTGCAGCATAGTCAAAATTTCATCTTCAGAAACAGGTTGGAGTCAGAAATGAAAGAAGCCAGAGGACACAAATGTGTATTATCATAGAGAATCACCATGTAATTTAATTTGTATCTCCTCTTCTTCTTCGGGGCTGTTAAAATTTTATTTCTCTTTTCACCTGTTCTCTGTATATTGTTTTTAAAGGAAAGAAGGGTAACAGTCTGTTGCAGCAAATGCTGCAATAAGCATGCTGCAAAAGTGTAACAATCATACACTGTTGTGGCAAGGACTCCATCCACAGAGACCGCAAGATTTTGGAAGAAGGAAGGTTAGTGAGCTGGTCTGTTCCTACTCTACAGCAGTAAGCAAGCTGAACCACCCAATCCACCAGCATAGTAACTGTTAACAAGAGCAAAACAAAGGCTGCAGCAGGTCATTCTTGTCCACAATAGTGATGGTTCTACCTGAAAACTTTTACTGTAGAAGCCATGGAGAAGCTATCCAAGTCAGCACCTGGGAAACTGAGACACATTTACACATAGCTGTGTATACTTTCTCTAAGTCTTACAGTAAAAATCAGACACCCTTAATTCTGGGAGCTTAGTCTTTACGCAGTTTAAAAGATTGTTGAGGATAGGATGCAGTGTAGGAAACGATACACTGACACTCTGAACCTGGTTTCTGTGTTTGTATATGCTGCTTTTAAGAAATGTTTTCTCAGTAACCTGAATTTGCTTTGATCCTTTCTCCTTTCCCTTTCAACTCTGGCACAACCATAAGGCAAATCCTCACCTCCTTGTGTGCATTATAGGTTAGTAAGGGGAAGGGTTTTTGCCTGTGAAGAATGTCTTCTTATATCATGAAGTTTTCACTATAGCATGGTATACGTATGTGCCTCCATATAATGTATTTGCTGCTGCAGCCATAGTAAAATGGCCCCTTGTATGGATATTGAAGTATGAAGCCAAACATGAGAAGTCTGCAAAATGTTGGACCTTAACAGGATTTGGATCACATCTGTGCTTTCCCATGGGCTTCATCTAGCTTTGGATCAGACTATGCAAGCGCTCAAAATGGAGACTTATATTTTGGAAAGAAAAATGTAAAAATCAGATGATGCAGAGTTGGTTTTCAGACAGTGTCTTGCTGGATAGACAGCTTACTGTGCATTTGATGTTGGAGAAGTCACATCTCCTCACTTCCTTGATTAATAAAATGGGATTTATAGCAGCTGCCTTCCCAGCAGCCCTCAAGCTTGTATAATGCTCACTGGAGTGCTGTGATGAAAGGTGTGTGTTATAAACAATGTGTCATTTAACATTCTTATTACCTGTGATTTAATAAAAAGTATATGACGAAATGATATAGTATGTTTTTAACTCAGCATGATTCAGACATAATGGTGATCACGGTGTGTGGTTTGATTTGGGTGGGTGTTTTAGTGGTAACTGCATGGGTAGGACTGGCTTATTATTTCTGTATGTTCACTTGGTGTACCTGATATTCAGACTGATACTGAATTTAGATACTTATTATTACCTGATATTTAGGCTGTCTTGATATGTGCCTGTTTCTACATAAGGCTGGGGATAGCATTGATTACTGTGCCGCTGACGCCATGGATGAAGCTTGTGAGGGTCTGGTTCTTTGTTCTGAGATCATCTCCAGATCTGTGGTTGCCATCCTCAGCCATGGCTCTGCCACCAAGGGAATTCACTCAACTGCACTATTCATGTGATGAAATAGTCCCTCAGAAAAAGCTGTTGTTGACTGTCACACACCTTCAGAAATGCATTGCTCGGAAAAGGAAGATGAGAAGCTGAAGTGTTGGAAGGAGTTACCTATCTGAGCTGCCTGTACCAGGACAGACCTACGTTAAGCGTCTCGTTCGGGAGAACATACAGAACACCGGCTCTGTATACCAATGAGCTGCAACTCTATTCTTTATGCCCTGTTGTATAGTTAGAACCCGTCAAAGAAGACCAGAAGCTGGTTTCTGTTGCCTTTGACACAGGTGTAAGTCAGGAGCAGTTCTGCTGGAATTACTATGATATGAGAAGAGAGTGCAAAATACCTGTTACATGGAAGGAGGGTGGGTGCTACTGTACCACAGATTTCAAGGAGTTATGATCCAATCTAACCAATGCCACAACATTGTTCACAGTGTTTCATCTCTGAAGTAACTCTCCCAAGATCAGTTGAGATAATGAAACTGAGAGCGTTTCTCATTCCTGTCAGCTGAAATTTGTCATGGAAGTGAGAGTCTTGGCCAGCAAGCCAAGTTACATTCTCAGTGCGTTAAAAATTAGGAGGTTTTGCTCAGCATTTGTTGTTGAGATTATCTGATGGTTTTCCGTTCACTAATGCTGTGTGATTTTGAAGCAGTAGTTTTGCTTTGTAAGTCCAGCAGTACAAAGTTTTAATTGACTGTGTGAGATCTGGGATGGAATGACAAACCTCTCATCCCTGATTGTTGATTCAAACACAGTACAACAATATGTTGGAAGTCCAATGGTGAATGACTTCCTGCGGTGGCTTAGTGATTCAGTCCAAAGCAGAGGAGTGGCTATCCTACCATTAACTACCACCACTTTATTGCCTAAGCAGTAAAGATGCTTTTAGAGCCCACAGACCTGGCTAGAGCTTTCCCATTAGCTTCAGCCTCTGAAGGATCCAAACCTAAAGTGTCTTGTGTTTAATCTCTGCTGAAAATCAGGTGAGCCTCTTCTGTCTCTTGTGAGTGAAGTGAAAGCTTCTTTATTCCAGGGAAGTAACATTTTAGAAAAGCCTAACTGAGCTGGTTGCTTGAGTAGGGCGAGGAAGGGCAGCTGTGTAACCTGCAGGAAAGCAGTCTATTTCAGAAGTGAGTCTCAAAATTCTCGTTTATTTCTTCATTCATTTCTGTTACCTTTTGAGTGAGGACAAGGGTTAGACAGCAAATACATTCGGGAAGCAGGATGTCCTGGTTTCAGCTGGGATAGAGTTAATTTTCTTCATAGTAGCTGGCATAGTGCTGTGTTTTGGATTTAGTACTGCAAGAATGTTGATAACACGCTGGTGTTTTTAGTTGTTGCCAAGTAGTG
The DNA here is from genome assembly GCA_034008185.1 of Gorsachius magnificus. Lineage (NCBI taxonomy): Eukaryota > Metazoa > Chordata > Aves > Pelecaniformes > Ardeidae > Gorsachius > Gorsachius magnificus. The sequence goes on along the minus strand of CM067109.1, from coordinate 26,027,792 downwards.
CTCAGACTACTCAAGGACTTTTTGAGCTTCTCCTGCTCGGCCAGGTGCATAACAAGCTGGGAGGGAGCACAGCCAGGACAGCTGACCCAAACTGACCAAAGAACTATTCCATACCATATAACGTCATGCTCAGGGTGAGTCAGTTGGTCGGAGAGGGGGAAGAGGGATCGCGGCTCAGGGACTGATCGCGGCTCAGGTACTGATCGCTACTTGGGACGGGCTGGGCATCGGTTGGCGGGTGGTGAGCAATTGCATTGTGCATCATTCATTTTGTACATTCTGTATATTCTCTTACCATTCTCATTATTACTATTATTATTATTTTCTCTTATTAAACTGTCTTTCTCTCAGCCCACGGCTCTTTTATTTTCTTCCCGATTCTGAGGGAAGGGGGGGAGTGAGCAAGCAGCTGCGTGGTGCTTAGTTGCGAGCGGGGTTAAACCACGACACAGGATGCAAAACAAATATTTCAGAGGGCTGATTCGCCACAGTATTTCTGTGAAATTCAGGTCATACACTTTTCTATTTTGTGTTTTTGCACATGAAAATGCATGAGAAAGTGAATCTATCCATCCCCTGGCTTTGTACAGCCTTAAGTCATGTTTTAAGAGAGAGAAAAACATTAGCTCTTAGCAGAGCTAAATCTCAAAGAGAAATTAAACAACGAGTTTGACTTCTACAGTCCAGCTTTGCAAAGACAGTATGTAGATTTGTATTGTGTAAACAGAAAGATGAAAGAGGAAGAGCCTTGGCTTTTATTGCAAGATGCTGAACAGAAGACTCTCTAGACAGGAAATGTGTAGGAAATTCTTGTTTGTTCTGATTCCGCCTTCGTGAGTTAAAGAACAGTTTCATCTAGATTCACAGTGATTTTTTGGATTAGTCTTTGAGTTGAATTTGACCATGATGGATGTGTGCTTCCTCAGACAATTTCAACATGTGATTCCTGGTACACAGAAGACTTGAGATAATGAGTTGTTTGCTGAGTGTTTTGGTTGCTTTTCCTCTGCATTAATTGGTTTTATGCAGACTTACTGAATGTATGGAGAGCAGTGGGAAAGAGTACGTATATAATACGATTAATTATATTTAAAATTTATTGTATTTTTCTTTGTTTTTTTTTAAATAAAAACTCCTGCATGTTCTGGTGAATATTTACAGGTGAGGAAGGGAGTCAAAGTAGCCACATAGAGCAACAGGTATATTAAAGTGGGAAAGAAGTAGTTACCTAAGCTGTAAAACTCTGAAGCCAGCATCCTTATTACTGCAAACTGGGGCATTGGCTCCATGCCATCTGAAAGTGTGTCAGTCACAAGCTCAGTCTGTGCAGCAGGACTCACCTATTCTTTGAAAGGCTTTTAAATAAGCAGCTGACTCCCATAGAGCATTTGAGAGATGGAGATTATGGGTCTTAGTAACAAACAACACACCGTAGGGCAAAGTTGTCTCTAAAGTGCCTTCATTTCCACCAGTGACACTTAACTAAATTGTTTCAAGGCTAATTTTGTTTAAAGTCTTTTTTCCCTGACTTTTGTCGTGTTTTAGGATCTCTGCATTGGAACACTCAGGATCTCTGTGTTTGAACATTACTCCAAGGAGCATGTCAGATACGACAACAGTCTCCCTGGAGTTCATCCCTGAACTTCACATATTTTGCTGGCACAGAAAGAATGGCTGTTTATAAACTCATGATTGCAGTATCCCCCCATCATTCCATCAGCAGAAGGAAAAACAAGCACTTCTCTGTTGAGCCTGTTTAGCTGCTGCTTGCTGGCAAATTGGCTGCATGCTAATCTTTGAGTTATTTGGGAGAGGATTTTTTTTATGGCACTTCGGTTCTGTTGTGTAGGGATGGGGTCTAGCACAGCAGATTTCCCTTTGCTTAGGTATGTGTTGCTTTCTTGTGGTGCTTTAGAAAAAAAGCACCTTTTTCTCTTCCTTTCTGCCCCTCAGCAAAACTTTGGGCAATTTTCTTCAGAAGAATTCAGTGCTTTCCACACACAGCCTAGTAAAATTTTCATGGACATGATTTCTGTTAAGGGAAACAGTGGAGCATATATAAACCCATTATGAGAATTCATCAGCAACTCATAGGATAGGATTTTTGTAGTGCTGGGCAAATTTAAAACATACAATGTGTTATTTAATTTAAATAATGCACAGCATGAAATGTTTTCTTTCTGTCTTTAATCATAAAACCTTCACTACTAAAACAGAAGTCTGAGGTAGCCCCTATCTACCCTATCACGTACTAATTGCTTACATTTACTGATGGTAATACTCTTCTGCACGTGTATACGTAAGAACAAACAAGGCTCTAAAGCAGTAGTTTATTTTTTCAGTCAGACTGGCTGTTAAAACCATTCTTTGTTGCCAGAGTAGGTCAGATGGAATAACACAAAATCTGTGCTCTTCCTTTTGTAAGAATGCAAATGGCAAGTATTCCCCTGTAGAGAAGATGAATACAGCTATAAAGAAAGTGGCCACTTCACCATTGCTTTCTTACCATTCTACACAATCCAATAGAAAATTAAGACCACTACTGAATTCCTGAAGGTGGGTCAAGAAAAACAATGTCTGTACAGTTCTGTAGGAGACGGGAATTATTTTTGTGCAGGGCTGTATGTTTCACTCTAGGTTTTATGAGATTTGCAAAATTAGAAATAGAGAACAGATATGGAAGAATCTTGCTTGGGGATTTTTTTCCTGCAGAGAAGAGCACTGAAGCCTATGGCAAATGCTTAGAGGTGCCATCGCTCATGTTAGGAGCAGTTAGATAAGCTACATCTAAATTGTAACATAGTATTTTGTCTACTAAGTTTATACATACATTATGTATGATATGCAGTCAATGTAAAATGCAACACAATTAAAAGGTTGGTTTAAAAATTATCTAAAGATGAGAAGATTATGCAAGATTTACTGAATTCCCAACTTTATGATAACTTCAGAGCCTCTATTTGGGTAGATATCTAAAAAGGACAGAGAATTTAATTCCTTAATACTTTAAAAAATGAAGTTTGGGGGTTTTTTTAAAAATGTTTACCAGGTTAGGGGTTGGCGAATTTTTAAGGCTAGCTTGTTATGTATTTGCTTTTCAGCTTATAATTACTAGAAAATGATGGTAAAACAGTAACAAACTGACAGGGCCAGACTTGAGCTTAATACTAATGTATATTGTTTCCATATCCTTAGGGACATGAAGCCTTTCGGGAAGGCTTTCAAGAGGAAGAGCTAGTAGACTGCTCTGAAGTTGATACACGCTTCTCTGAGAAAAAGAACAGGGCCTGGAGGACCTGTGGTAGGGAGAAACTGTTTTCAGATACCTGCATTAAATCTCAGCCGTGCTTTTCTGCCAGCTGCTGCAGAACAGAAGATTAGCAGACATGTCCATAGCACTCAAGCAAGTCTTTAATAAAGATAAGACTTTCCGCCCAAAACGCAAGTTTGAACCTGGAACCCAGAGGTTTGAACTTCACAAACGTGCACAGGCCTCTCTGAACTCAGGCGTGGACTTGAAAGCGGCTGTGCAGTTGCCCAGCGGAGAAGACCAAAATGACTGGGTGGCTGTCCATGTTGTTGACTTCTTCAATAGGATCAACCTAATTTATGGAACTATCTGTGAGTTCTGCACAGAAAGGACCTGCCCAGTGATGTCTGGAGGTCCTAAGTATGAGTACCGGTGGCAGGATGACGTGAAGTACAAGAAGCCCACAGCGTTGCCAGCACCCCAATATATGAATCTTCTCATGGACTGGATCGAGGTGCAAATCAACAATGAGGATATATTTCCTACGAGTGTAGGTAAGTGCAAGGAAGAAGTCCTAAAGCATAAAATGCCTTTCATTCTGTGTACTAAGCGTGTTCTTTTCCCACCCCCATTTTTAGGGATTGTGAAACTCAAGCCTTTAAACAGCAGGTGGGGAGGAGGCAGCGAGTGTCTTGCAGGAATAGTGTGACCAGTGTGAAATGTTAACTGCGGCTGCTAGGTATGGTAGGGTTTGTTAGCCTGAAATATTTTCATTCTAGCCATTTGTTCATGGTAAGCCTCTCAGTTTAATCACGAAGGGTAGTCAGCATTGCGTTATTAGCTTGTTGGAAAGCTGATCAAGTTTGCATTCCTTTGCAGTTCACTTGGCCACTTAGGCAACACAGAATGGATGGAAGGCAAAGCCTAATTAGAGTGGTATCCTCCCGTCAAAGTGTGTACAGCTATGTGCAGCACAAGGCAGTAGAGAGTCAGGAATGCAGCGGACTCTGCCCTCTCACCCTCTCTTGAATTCCCATCCAAAACTGACAAATTGGGAAGTGAGTTATGCTCCAAATTACCGTGTCTAAGACTATATATAGCTAACAAGCTTTGCAGAAGAGTGCATTGTATAGTGTAGCTATACACTTTAGCTGTGGCTGCAGGTAATAAAAAAAGACAGGATGGTATACCTTAGAGATATTAGTGTATTTAGGTAATTTTTAGCAGTTTTAGTTGATGAGTCCTGATTCACTTCTTGCAGGTGGGAAAGCTGGGAGCTTGCTGTAAGAAATGTGAGATGTTATATTAAAGTACTTGGCTCAGATGAGTAACAATCAAGAAGAATGCTCATATATTAAAACTAGTTCAGCTGAGTATTTTGCAGTTTATATGCAGCTAGGGCCTGTGGCTAATTCGTAGATGACACATCAAGAGGCTGCGTCTATCAGTATTTCCTGACCTTTGAAATACCTTATTTTTGGCCTTGATAGCTATTTGCCTGAACAAACTTGCGTTTTGTTTCTCAGTTGCTATCACTTTTCTATACTAATAGGTAGAAAGAAGGCAGTAACTATATCTTTTAATCTGGACTTTGCCAGCACAGCAAGAAGAAGGAGAATTTCAAAGGAAGCAGTGGCATATATTTTGTGTAGTGAAAAACGGGTTTGATTTCTCAAGCATTTGTTGTTTGATGTTTCTTCAGGATGAATGATTTTGGGAGTTGAAGGTGCGTTGAAAGTGCTGTGAAGTATGTGATTTTGTTTCCATTGGTATTTCTGCAGGCTTTTGTTACACCAAGTTTCCATCTTGGAGTATTCCAATGTTACTCTGTGCTTTTGCAGTTTGCATATGCAGAAAACGTGGTCTGTCTGCAAGCATGGGGAGCAGGTAACAAACTGGCATGTTGATGGAACCAACATGAACCAACAATCTGTAACACACAAGCTTTCAGCTCTAGATGCTCCCTCCTTATGTTTGTATTAAGATACATCTGGAGGACCTTTTGTCCTGAAAGCTTGCCTATTGTACGCCTAAGAATGGAATCAGTAAATACCCTCATAACTACTGTTTTTTCTCCTCCCAGCAGCTCCTGCTGTTGTAGATTCAATCAAACCTGAAGAAACTGAGTAAGGGGAAAGACCTGTGGTCTCTAGAATGGGGCTGGACTCTGATACAAAGTCAGAACAGGGATGCTTGATGTCTGTGAGAAATCTTCATCTTGCTCTGAATTGACCCAAAAGAACGGGAAAAGGCTGCTTGAGCCTTCATGGAATGGTGGACTGTGTCATGGCTGTATTACAGACCAAGATGACTGGACAGTCTGGTAAAGAGATTTTGTAGATACCTCTTTGGAGCATTATTCCATAGAGCAGCACTTAGCATCTGTATTCTGCTCTCCCCTCCTCTTGAGCTGTTGTTGCAGATACTGTAGTGGCTGCCTGCACACTTCTCATTATCTTCCTTATTCACCAATTTGTGGCATGAAACTGGATAAAATCGCTTGGGAGGCCTTAGATCTTACAATTGAGAAACAGATGCACACTATGTTGAATTTGGCGTTCTGGGTGCCTCTTCTCTCAGCAAGTCCCTACTTAGGCACCCAGAATGGTCAAAGGGAAGTTTGGGTCTGTTCCTGGGTAAGTTACTTTTCTTTCATGGGAATCTTTCTGATTTCTTTGCTCATTAATCCCCTATGTGTAAAATGGAGATAATACTACCTGACAGCCTGTCGAATACTGCTTACAAAGCTGATGAATGGAAATGGAGTCACTCTGCATGTACGTTGTTATATGTTTTGCTTTTCACGATTGATCAGAGAAGAGAAGCTTTGTTGCTGTGTTTGTTCTTACCTGTTCTGCAGCAACCTTCGGTTAGGTGCACGATAGGCTTAGTATTAATGCAAACCTCTATTTTCTTTCAAAGAAATGAATGAGGGTGAAAATTACAATTGTTTGTTCTTCAAAACAGTTGAAATAGGTCTTGAAAGATGGTATATTCAAATGTGAAAACGGAACAGGCTTAGGTATGTCCTTACTAATAGTACAACAGTTTTAAAGCACTGAATGGCTGTAACTTAAAGAGATTAATTTATTGCTTTGAATCTTTGTAGCATATGGTCTGCAGAGAATTCTTCTGGAAAAAGTGTATGTCCAGTGGTTGGGATTTGGACTGACCTTTCCATTAGGAAATGAGTTTGGTGAAGAGATCCAGAGTGGGATTCATAGGAGCTGTCCACAGAAACTTGAACTCATTTTTCTCAGCTTAATCCTGTTAAACTGGTCCTCCTTCATTTGACATACCACATGCAAACTATCTAAAAAAGGATTGCAAGAACAGTGATTAAGTGCAGCTGTCACTGAGGAGCTACTTTCAAGACAAATCATTCCAGGATTAGGATAGCCAGGTTTGGTGGGCTTTTATTCTGTGGTGGTGTTGTTCTTCTGTGGTTTAAAAAACCCACAAAGGCAGTTGAGTTATGAATTGTTATGAATGTTATATTTAACCCTCTTGGTGTTTACATTGGCATGATGAACTCTGGCCATTTACCAGCTTCTGCTCTTCCTGTGGTCTGGTGCTATTTCCTCTCTGCTTTCTCCAGTGGTTCTGGTCTATTCATTTGCTGGTAAAGAGCTTCTTCCTCCAGCCGCTCTCATACTAATACTAAACTGGCTGGCAGGTGAAAAGGGACCTAGTACGGGAACGGAAGATCTGTCAATAATTATGTTCAGGTGACAAAAATGAGTGCTGAATATTAGGACCACTTCCTTGTACAGCAAAGCTTTAAGGACTGTCTTTGTAAAATAGCCTCACAGCCTATAGAGGATTTTAGACATGATTATGTCCTGGTTCTTATTTCCATTATTCTCAATTTCCTTTATCCATTTTAAGTGGATGTAAGGCATTTAAGAGGCTGACAGCTCTGGAAACAAGTTCTGTATGTAACTACAGGTATACCCTGACCTGTCTCAGCCCTCACTGAGTGGAAATGTAGGAACAGAACAGAGGAGAGTTGACTCTCTGTGCCTGCTCAGGCCACTCTGGTGAAGCTATCTGTATTGTCCCCAGCATGAATTTTTGTAGTGTGCTGGAGTTTTATTTAGCTTTAGGGTAAACTCTTCAGTAAATACTAGTTGCTCTTCCAAGCACCTGGTAGTCTCACTATTTAAACACCTTTCAGGGGATATATTTCCCAGGCTTATATGGAAAACTGAAATACTCCATAGCCTCAAAAGTACTTTTTTCCTGCTCCCTTTTTTTATTTCTGTGCTTTTTCGGTAAACAGGCTGAAGAAATCATTTAGAGTGGGAAACAGTAGATCCTTGGGACAGCTGCAGGTTTTGGTGAACTGCAGTTGTCAGCTTTCACCATATGTATCTGGACAGTGTCAAGAAAGGAGCTAAGAAAGCAAACAGATCTCTGCTGCTGTGCTCCCTTCAGGCCCTGATTCCCAAACAAGACAAATTCAGTTACCGTAGGTTTTTTCTCCTCATCATTGCAGCCTTAAATTGGGAGCAATTCTGTCTTGTTTGGATTTTCAGTGAACGGAATGTTTTTTTCTGTTGTAAGAGTTGCTAGGAAAGATATCCAGATATTCAAGGTCACAGGGGATTATTTCATTTATTCCGATCTGACCTCCAGCATAACAGGCCAGAGAATATCACCACTGGATTTCTTCATCAGGTTCATAGTTTGAAATGAGAAGTCAGTCAGAAGACAGAGAGCTCTGCTGAAGTAAACAAGAATGTGAACTTATTTTCTGATTTGACATAATGAAAAACTTTTCCCAATGAGGACAATAAAGCTGTTGAGAGGGGACCCAGAGAAGTTGTGCTGTCTCCATCCTTTGGGGTTTTCATGACGAGGCTGGATAAAGTCCTGAGCAACCTGATCTGATCTGATGGCTGTATAAAGCAGAAAGCTGGGATGCAGACCTCCCAAAAATGTGTGCCAGTCTGAATTATCCTGTGATTCTTAATTCTAATTTCAGCTCTGACAGGCTGCTTCAGGAACAAGAGCTAAATTGATTAGAAGCTGATTAAACAGTTTAAGAAGCTGCAATTTGGCACTTAATGGAAGTACAAAATCACTTTTAAGCTGTGAGAGGAGGTTTGCAAAGGTTATTAAGTTACTGTAATTAAATAGCCTGACAATATGGCTGACTAAAATGAAAACATACTTCTAAAGTGTTTAAAGCCTAGGACTTTGGCTGAAAAATTAATCTATCTTTAGAAATAAACTGCCTGGTCCATGCTTAACTAGTAAATTTTGGTAGCTGGCAGCTTCAGAGGTTTTGCACAGAGCATGTGTGTGATGCTACTTCCAAAAGAGGAGCCCAAAATGTGACCACAATGCATCTGCAAAAGCAGACCAAGACTCTGGAGGGCCCTTGTGGATGTGATTCAAAACAACCACTAAATCAAGAACTAAACTTTTAAAATTGTTTCTTACTGATACTGTGGTAGATTTTTTTCTGGTTCTCTAGCCAGTGGTAATACTTACCACTTGGGGCACTTCTCTGCAGGGGCATGGGAGCAGCTGACTGGTGGTGGGTGTGAATAGAAGCTCCTCAACTACTTCTACTGAGCAAAGGCCTCTTCACAGTACAGCCTGTAGAAATGTGGGGAGACCATTTGACATCACTGACTTTGTCTTACAACTGTCCCTGTCTTCCTTCTTTTCCAAAATATGAGGAGATGCCCATGGTGTGGGCAAAGTTGGGGTTTGCAGGCACTTGCCCTATATACTTGTTCTTCATTCTTTGCAGCCATTGCAATTGCACCACCTAGGAACCCCCATTGCTTCATGCTCATTCATCTTGCAGTAAGACATGTACAATCTCTGCATCTGGTTTGTCTCTTATATTTTAAAACAGCTTTGCCAGGGGCTGAAGGGAGGGGTCAGATTGCTGGCTGTTAACTGATCATTCAGTGACAGCGTATAGCTGTAGGCTACCAGCTGGACTGTTGTAAATTCCAAACAATCCTTTCTGCCTGATCTTACACCTGTCAGATCAATGCTGGATTTGGGCTAAAGAAGAATTTTGTTTTGTAACACTTACCTTCTTTTCACTGTTGTTGCCCTTCCTTGGCCCCTCCTTCAGCACGTGGATGTGCTTGCCAAGAGCTTTGAGTTAATCTCTTGAGCAAATGAAGTAAAGAAAATTCTACAAGGCATAGACCATTGTGTGGCTGTAGCTTTCCTCTAGTCATTAAACACTGCCAATCCTGTGCATATATGTATTTTACAGCAAAGAGATAGCAGCAGCACAGCTCTCCTTTCAGAAAGTTTGGTGTCTTGAAATAAATGTGCCTGGAAAATATCAGATAGATATTTTACACTAGACTAGAGCTTCTCCCCCTTTTACTGTTCCTGTGGTTCAGGATCTAACAGATGCTTCTGTGTAAACTAAGCTGGCAGATGAATCAGCCTACAAACCTAGTACACTTCAAGAGTACCATCAAAGAAGACTGATGAAAATTTTGTTGGCCCCATCTGTATGGTAAGTGGTGAAGTTTACTAAGATAGCTGTCTATCTGGCCTTAGCATTGCATTAATTTCTTGCTGACTGATTGTAACTTAGAGCAATTTGATTCCCTGTTTTTGTCTGGTATCTAAAATGCCTTGATTAGCCTAGGCATTCTGTTTATACAAGAATAGGGACTGAAGCTTAGGAGTAGTCTAGACAATCCTCAAGCCCAATCATTGTTGACTGACAGGTGACTCGTCCCAAAGCTATCCTCTGCAGCTATCTTCCCCAGTGTACCCTCTGGATCTGATGCTAGATGGGCCATTAGCAGAACATACAAGTCTGCTTCCAGCTCAGACATATAAATTAACCCATTCTTCAGTCTAGTTCTAATAATAATAGAAAATATGTGTACTGAAAAGTAAGTTCAAATTCTTCAGCACAAGGATTTGGTGCTGCTGGTATGAAGGAATGCTGCCTCACCTGGAGAATGCATATGAGAAGGCTGATGCCTCATACGCCAGGTTTTCTGTATTAATCAGTAAGGGCTAAAAAGCACTTTTACTAACATGTAGAAAAGCAGGTCTCAGCAGCTCTCTTATTCTGTTCTCCATGAAACTTAAAAAAACAAAAAAGAATAGCACAAATGGTGGATGGAAAGCTTGTGGGGAAAAGGATGTGTTAGCTGGCTCTGCAAAGGCTGAAAGGTGTCAGGATCGCTGCTCACTCTGATACTGCTTTGGGAGGAAGAAAGAAGTGTGGAACACCTGCAAGAATGCATTATGATTGCATATGCTGTGGGACATCACTTGAATTAGTCTCCTGGAGGATCTGCAACTCCATGACCACAGCTTCTACCCTAACTGAACTTGTGACCTCTTCTCTTTAGATACCTTCACACCATGTCTGATGTCTACAGTGTGTTAAGTCTATGGCATACTGGGGCTCAGCCTGTGCCCAATTTAAAAGTGTGGGAAATTCAATACCTTGAACATGTTTGGCTTTGGAAAGTGGGTTTGTGTGAACTTGAGTAGTCTGCATTCCACAGTGTTGTGTGCATTCCTTTCCCTGATGAACAAGGAGAATAGCTCCTTATTTGAAACGTTATAAAACAGACTTTGTCTGATATGCTGCAAAGCAGAATATGTGTAGGAGTAGCATTTGCAGATCATAATGACTTTGCTGGTTCATTTTTTGGAACCCAAATGAAAAAAGATTCACAAGTGTCAGCTTTCTTAGAAGCTACTTTCTGCCTATGTTTATTTCACCAAATTTCAGTTGTTATTTCAGCTCAGAAGTATTGTAGAAAATTCATAGTAGTCCCTACTCCCACAAATCATCCTTAAAGTCAATCTTCTGAGGACAGCACTGGTACTTGGGGCATGTTTTATGTAGAATCTAGCCAACGGAAGAGTCGTATGTCAGTGGGGTCTTCAGCTGCCTGAAATGTATGGTAACAGTCATCAGAATAAAGTGTGGTCATAGAGGTATACAAATAAAATTATTTAGTCCTGTTTAAAGTACAACCTCCATTTAACTTCACTGGAATGGCCGGAGTGCTACAGTAGTGTGGTTCTAAGGAAACTTCTGGAAAGCCTAAAGCAAGGCTTCACTTCAGCCAGAGGTATTGCACTAATACTGCCTTTAAGTTTGGCCACCCTCTTTCAAGTAGAATTTTGGCCTTCTAGATTCACACAGAGTATGTCAATAGAGCAAAATTAGAAACCTTAACAGGAAAACTCATTAGTTTATTTTAAATGCATCCTCATGTCTTTTATAGATATTTTTTGGAGGAAGGTCAAAAATGTACTTTAAAAATACATGGTTAAAAATCCCTTGTGTTGATAAAAGCCATGTATAAGCCTTTGTATTAAAACAGTGTGGCCAGCAGGACCAGGGAAGTCATCCTTCCTGGTCTCAGCATTGGTGAGGCCACACCTCAAATGCTGTGTTGAGTTTTGGGGCCTTGACTACAAGAAGGACATTGATGTGCTGGAGCATGTCCAGAGAAGGGCAACGAAGCTGGTGAAGGTGCTGGAGCACAAGCCCTATGAGGAGCAGCTGAGGGAACTGGGGTTGTTTAGTCTGGTGAAAAGGAGGCTGAGGGGAGGCCTTATTGCCCTCTACAACTACCTGAAAGGAGGCTGTAGTGAGGTGGGTGCTGGTCTCTTCTCCCAATAAACAAGCAATAGGACGAGAGCAAATGGCCTCAAGTTGTGCCAGCGGAGGTCTAGATTGGATATGAGGAAAAATTTCTTCACTGAAAGGATTATCAGGTACTGGAACAGGCTGCCCATGGGAGTGGTTGAGCCCCCAACCCTGGAGGTATTTAAAAGATGGGTAGACATGGTGCTTAGGGATATAGTTTAGTGGTGGACTTGGTAGTGTTAGGTTCATGGTTGGGCTTGATGATCTTAAAGGTCTTTTCCAACCTAAATGATTTTATGATTCTATGATTCTTTACTGTTTAAACTCAAAAGCAAGAATGACATATTCAGATAAACTGAAACATTTGTAAGCACAGTGTTCAACTTGATAATGATGCAGAGAAAACCATCTAACTTTCTTACCAGTATTATTTGTGAGTGTGATTGTCGCTTTTGTGCTTACCATTAAAAACTGCAGTAGTACATTTCTGTGCCTAGTTGTGCTTTGAGGATCTTACATACTTCAAGAAACAAGTCAGCAAGAGATTATGGAAAGAAAGACTATTCCCAGATAAAGGCTGTTTAGCATGGTTCCTGCTAGAACTGATTTTTATACTCCACGTTAGTTTGACCACTGTCTTCAGCTAAACACTTACTGGAAGTACTGCACATGACATGACTAGCTCTTGACTACATGGTGCTATCTTACAGTTTATCTTTTCTTCATGAGTGTGTTTGCATGTGTTTATGTTGGAAAAGGCCATTCCAAAAAAGTGAAAGCTGGGGACGATGATGCTCATTCTAAAGTGAGTTAATTTCAGAGTTTCAGAGTGTCTCTCCTTTGATTTTGGTCGTTGGGTTCACCATTTTTGTGGTATGTGGGCCACTGCAATCCCTCACACAGGGGACTGTCAATAGTTGGTGCCTTAGCTATTCAGTACATTGAAGAAAACAACTTGAAATCTCAACTCTGATGTGACGTTGAAGAAGGTAGCTCTATTTCTTCTACTGTATTGATTCTTAAGAGTGCCTGGTACCTTAACAGATAACAGGCAAAAAGTAGGAAGCACAACAGTCTCCTTTTTTTTTTTAAATGTGAGTTGCTGCAACCCTGAACACAAACATGTGGTTGCTTAGGAGATAGAGGAGAAAGAAAAAAACAGAGGCCAGTCTTTGCACCATTAAGGACAAAGTTCATTTCTACAGTATGCTCAAGCCTCCTGCTTATTCACTGTCACTTCGTCCTCGGCAGAGGGGACCATGTCTTGTAGCTTCTGTTCCACAAGACTGCATTAGTCATTCAGCTGTTCATTAAAATGGAACACATTTAAGCTTGATTGTCTTCTACATTCAGGAAAAGCTATATTACTCTTGAAAGTAGGTTCAAGTTGTTGTTGGCTCAGTAATGGAAAAGAGTTTGCTAGTATCTTTTGTCATAGCTACTAAGCCACCATCACATAGAATCATAGAATCATAAAATCACCTCGGTTGGAAAAGACCTTTAAGATCATCGAGTCCAACCGTTAACCTAGCACTGCCATCCCACCACTAAACCATGTCCCTAAGCACCTCATCTATCCGTCTTTTAAATACCTCCAGGGATGAGGACTCCACCACCTCCCTGGGCAGCCCATTCCAGAGCCTGACAACGCTTTCAGTGAAGAAGTTTTTCCTAATGTCTAGCCTAAACCTGCCCTGGCGCAGCTTCAAGCCATTCCCCCTCGTCCTATCGTCTGTTACCAGGGAGAAGAGGCCGACCCCACCTCGCTACAGCCTCCTGTCAGGCAGTTGTAGAGGGCGATCAGGTCTCCCCTCAGCCTTCTCTTCTCCAGACTAAACAACCCCAGTTCCCTCAGCCGCTCCTCGTATGACTTGTGTTCCAGACCCCTCACCAGCTTGGTTGCTCTCCTCTGGACATGTTCCAGCAAGGCAACATCTTTCTTGTAGTGAGGGGCCCAAAACTGAACACAGGATTCGAGGTGCGGCCTCACCAGCACCGAGTACAGGGGCACGATCACTTCCCTACTCCTGCTGGCCACACTATTCCTGATACAAGCCAGGATGCCATTGGCCTTCTTGGCCACCTGGGCACACTGCTGGCTCATATTCAGCCGGCTGTCAACCAGCACCCCCAGGTCTTTTTCCACCAGGCAGCTTTCCAGCCACTCTTCGCCAAGCCTGTAGCGCTGCATGGGGTTGTTGTGACCAAAGTGCAGGACCCGGCACTTGGCCTTGTTGAACCTCATACAGTTGGCCTCGGCCCATCGATCCAGCCTGTGCAGGTCCCTTTGCAGAGCCCTCCTCCCCTCCAGCAGATCAACACTCCCACCCAGTTTGGTGTCATCTGCAAATTTACTGAGGGCACACTCAATCCCCTCGTCCAGGTCATTGATAAAGATATTAAACAAGACCGGCCCTAGAACTGAGCCCTGGGGGACACCGCTTGTGACTGGCCACCAACTGGATTTAGCCCCATTCACCACGACTCTCTGGGCTCGGCCACCCAGCCAGTTTTTAACCCAGCGAAGAGTACATCCATCTACGCCATGAACTGCCAGCTTCTCCAGGAGAATGCTATGGGAGACTGTGTCGAAGGCTTTGCTGAAGTCCAGGTAGACAACATCCACAGCCTTTCCCTCATCTACCAGGCAGGTCACCTGGTCATAGAAGGAAATCAGGTTGGTTAGGCAAGACTTGCCTTTCGTGAACTCATGCTGACTGGGCCTGATCCCCTGATTGTCCTGCATGTGCCTGGTGAGCACACTCAAGATAAACCGCTCCATAATCTTCCCCGGTACCGAGGTCAGGCTGACTGGTCTGTAGTTCCCCGGATCCTCTTTCTGGCCCTTCTTGAAGATAGGCGTCACATTTGCCAACCTCCAGTCATCTGGGACCTCCCCTGTTCTCCAGGACTACTGGATCTCCAGGATTCACTGTTGGTGGTCTCTGTTCAGCTGAAGCAAGCTTAGCATTGGCCTAGCAGAAAGAAAAAGACATTAACAATGTGGGGACTGGGGCTAAAGTTGACCCTTGAAGTATATGTTCTTAATTTTTTTGTTTCTTTTTAACACTGGAGAATACCTGCAAAAACTTCAGGTTTACGTGCAACTCACTAATTATTGATTAGACATCGTAATTCAACCAGTTCACATTCGGTGATCTTAAAATTAATGCATCAAACCCTGTTTTGTTACACAGGTGTGAATTTAGTCTGATGTGAATCAGTATGAACACCAGTTATCAGAATTCCTCCATGTTCAAGCCAATACAGTTATTTTGCTTAGTAGTCATACTTAGTGGTAATCCTTCTTGTTTTCACTGACACTTGTGTACTGAGGGTCATCAGGATCTTTGGTCAGAACATGTATAAGAATAATGGACCTTACTTTACCTTGTCTCACCATCACGTAATATACCTCATTGCTTTCTGTCTATTTAAATCAGGCACGCGCTGCTGATGCCAGCTAGCATCCACCTATCATCCAACAGTGGTAAAGCAGGAAATACTCCATTGAATGGTTTGGGAGTGTACATAAATATTAGTGATACTGCTGTAAAACATGTTTCTTCATTTCATGTTTCTGTAATGAGCAAGGCATTTTTAAATGGATAATTGTTTTCCTGGTTTGGAGTGTAGAATTGTTCGTATTGGTCAGTGGTGCTGTAATACTCCCAGAACCTGTTTTCTGCAATATCCATGTTAATGCATACTTCAAAAAGTAAGCAGCACAGAATAATTTTTTGAAGTGTATTTGTGTGTGTATAGATCCACACTGAGTGGCAGAAAATAAAGCAACTGAAAGTACTTCAACAACAGAACAAAAATGCATACTTGTCAGCTTATGGTCCATGCTTCAATGGAGTGTATGTGTGCTCTGATTCTAACACTGCCAACTGTTACATGCTGGAGGACCACCCGACTTCAGGAAAACTAAAACAAAATTAAAAGCTTCGGTAGGTTTTTTCTCTCTGTGCTTCTATCGGTCTGTCCAAGAATGCTTTCATGCAACTTTGTTAATGTCCTGGAGAAATCCAAGTAGAAGTCGTTAAGTACTGGCTGCTGGGAGTTCACAGCTGCAATGCAAACATTTCTATAAATACGATCAACACAAGGCATGTCTGTGAGTTGTGAGTGAAGGGGTTTTTTTCCTCGATAATTGTGAGCTGTATTTTTCAGTCCAGTGGTGCATGCAAGCTTGCCTTTCTACGTGACTTGCTTGCTTGTTTCAAACTGTCCTGTGGCTGTATATGTGACATGCGCAACTTCACATGTTCATAGTTTTTCAGCACTGTAGAACTCCCATCAGGTCTCCCATCTGCCCTCAAGGTACCTCTATGCAGTGCTGTTACCCCTGTGAAAATCTACTTATTGTTGGAATTGCACAGACAATACACAACAGAAGCTGGAATTTCACTGATGTTCTCTTTCATTCTCCTCTTAACATATGTAGCTGCTGGCATAATTGTTTGTCTTTTTTTCCCCATAAGCTGGGCAGTTTTGACTGGAACCTATCAGCTAATGCAGCCCAAGAACTGCTTGCAGTGAAACAGGAAACAAAATGTGCATACTGCATATGCCTTTTGGCATTTGAAGCCAAAAGATGAAGGCCAATCTTATCAATGTAGCTGTGAGAGGACAAGCAGTTGACCTGCAAAGAGATCTGATGAGTCACAGAAGTAACATGAAATAGTTACCTTCACTCTTACCTTCTGCCAGCCATCTGGACAGAACTGCATAAGCTGTTTTATTAAAGCAACGAACTTCCCTTCTCCGCCATTGATGGTTAATGTAGATTGCATGTGCCTAAGCAGTGTGCTGTGAGATGCCTGACAACTGTTGTTATGCTGTAACTCACATTAACAGTAGGGTCCCCGGAGAAAGGCTCTGCAGCCTGGCAGGCATTATCAGGCTGAGTTGTAAGCGCTGTGTCACAGGAATGAACAACTCTGACTGTAAAAATTCTTCGTCTATAGTAGGCTGTGTGCCACAAAACTTACATGTGCAGCATATGGACTGTGGAAATATCCAAATAATTTTCAGTGTTTGACACTGTTTGCATGAGATCCAACATCCTGTGGTTACACATTTAACCTCAAAGAATTGTTTTCAAGTAGAGAAAACCACAAAGCCAAGGTCTAAATTGTTCCATTTTCCTTGAAGACTGACACAAGATGCTCTCCAGCAGATGATGCACCACATGCAAATGGTTGTAAGAATTTCCTAAAACACAGATCTTTGTATTGTTTCATGAGTCTGCCTTTTCAGAAGTTTCACTTTACTTGGAAAATCCTCTGAGCCATGCTTAGAATCCTTGGAATAGGGGGTAAATGCAGGCCATGGTACCAGGTGGGTGACTGTTTTGTATGATTGAGCAGAAAAACCCACTTACAGCAAAGTCAAAGATTAGAAAAGACCTGACAAATGCTCAGAGCATCTCAGCAACACAGTACAGAGTGAAACAGGCTTTACCACCAGTGCTGACACAGGGGATTTTTTTCTTCTTTCCATCTCCCAGTGAGTCACATGTCTGAGGAACACCGGGGGGCTGCACTCTTTCATAAGCTTGAAAATATACAGTGGAAACTTGTATTTCTTTCTTATAATGTGAATCAGTGGCATTTTGACTCACGAGAAACAAAATGAAGGTTGCCGAGACATTTGGAATCAGGTATGATCAAAAAGGGAATAATCAAATTCCATTATTGGTTGGAAGGGGAAAGGGAGGACGATGAACAGCTTGTCTTTGAAAGACAAAACTCTCATCTGGATACAGAAGGAAGTACCTTTTCTTTTATGAAGTGGATGTTCACCGAACTGAGAAACATTGTAGTTTACCAATAAATTTATACATTAGCATGGTGAAATAATGGCAATTGTTGTTTGTACAGCATCAGTTCTAATCAGCCTTAATAGAAAGAACCCGGCCCTCTAACAGACAAATCCCTAAAGCTTGAAGCTGTAATACTCAGCAATGGAAACACTTCCAAACCACATGCTGGATGACATTTAGACCTTTTAGAAAAGTGCCAGTGAATATTTGGGCATTAAAACAATACATCTGTTTAGAATTTATGTGCTTTAAAATTCATTGCATACTATGGCTGCTTTTCTCTTGGAGTTTTATTCATTGCATACTATGGCTGCTTTTCTCTTGGAGTTTTAGGGCTTGGTTTTGGTATTTTTTTTAAAGATCTAATTGTTGAAGAGCCCTACAGAGCAAGGTAAATGTTACTATTTCATTTGCCTATTAAGAGCCCAAAGCTCAGGTAATCAAAGTAGTCTACATAATGTATGAATAGCTATTCAGATAGGAAATTCTGAGCAGAAATGATTTTCCTTGGATTACACAGTGGTTCATTGGTGGATCCAGAAACAGGTAGTGTCAATGATTCCACGAATACTCTTGATCAGTTCCTAAACATCTAGCTTTGTGTATGCATTTGGAGTAAAGGAAATGAAAACTGAAAGGCTTTAGAAAGACTCCAATCTCATGCATTGCTAGCCATCCAGAAGAATGCTTGACAGAGTTTCTGGAGGAATTAAAATTGCAGATCAAACACAGAAAAGTTTTGCCAGGGTGTTTGTTTACTCAGGACCCACAAGATTACAGTCTTTTGAATATTTTGTTCCAGCTCCATGGGGGTGTAGGAAAGGGGAAGGTGCTATTTCCCAGCTTCCAGCATTCCACATGGTAGAGATTGTGTCAGAGGTGTCAGAACACCCTTTGATCCAGAAGATTCTGGCAAGAATGAAGAATGAGGATCTCACAAGTGGCAGTCCCAGTGTTTTGTCTTCATGGTGACTCCCTGCTCTGCTCATCTCAGTTTTCTACTGGTTTGGGCTGCAGTGTGAATTTCTGCCCATGAATTTTCCTGGTGAAGAAAAGAGCAGTTGGAAGGTTTGGGCCGAAGATGCATCCTTGTGTTCTCCTTTGAAGTGAAAATAAGGGATCTAAAACTTCATGCCAATTTTATCTTTCATTTATACCTGCAGTTCCTTTAAGTACTTTATTAATTGTCTTTAGACAGGCGTGTTTTAAAAACTGTTTATGTCACAGTAGTCGTCGCATCCAGACCCAGAATTTTTGAATAAAAATCAGTGCTCATTTTAGCATTCAGGCTGTGTTGTAACTTGGGCTACTTGATTTAACAGCTAGCTAACAGTATATATTTTGCTGCAGAGATCACAAACATTTGCAACTGTCCCAGAGCATAGCAACAGGTGTCAATAAACAAACAAACAAAAAAGATACAGTAATTTAATTGCCACCTTCTGAGAAACCAACAGCAGCAAAAGAGAGGAAAAAACCCACAACTGAAGCTTGTTGATGCAAAGAAATCAGAGTTATTCACTCATGTGGACATTTGCCACACGGATTGTGATAAAGTTTTAGTTTAGCGTATTCCGTGTCTTGTGCAGACAATTGGGTTGCAGGACACTGAGGACTTCATTTTGAAGCTGCAGCTGCTTGCACGTGAGCTGAGAAGCTTTACAGTAAAGCAAGGAATTATATAAATATTGAAGATGAAAAAATTGTCACATGGAATGTAGCCTTCAGCTAAAATGAAGGATTTTCTTGTTCTCAGGATCTCTCCTGTCATCTGCCAGGCGTATCCTAACATGTCTCCTATTATGAGGGGCTCAGCTGTTAACACACACAAAACTTCTTTTCATTCCATTTAAGATATGTCTTAACGGTTCCTCTTTAAATGAAATTTAACAGTTTTCCCATTCTTAGAGTAAATGCTCGTGACAATGACACCTTCCTTGATTTTTTGAGCAGGCTTTTCTTTATGTGAATTTTTATAGGGCTAATTTACAAAAGTTAATGTTTGTTGTGTCAGAATCTTGTTTCGTTGGTTGTGCGGCTTCCCTATGACATTTTTTGTCATCAGGTTGGATTTTGTAAATACGGAGGGAACAGAGTCAGGCTCTGACAAATATCATTGACTTCCAGTGAGATTTCTGAATCTAAAATCTGAATCTTTTTATAAAACCTTTCTAAGGCAGACTGATTCTATATAGCATAACTGAGAGCATTAAGCTAATGAATTCTGTCATTAGAAGTACTTCAGAGTGTGTAGACCAAAGCAGAGACACAGATAAAAAAGCCCAGTTCTTTTCACTGGCTGCAGTCTGTATTCACTGTTTAGCCAAAGATGTCCTAAAGGTCTGGGAAAATTTCTCACAGCAGGTGAGGATCCTCAGACATACACCAGTACCACTGCAGTGCGCCAAACCCAGTTTAGGGAGGATGTAGCATGGGACAACAAAACCGGATTTCTGCTTTGACAAAGAGTTCTGTCTCAGACAGCTGCAGAGATACTGCAAAAAATTAGAGCCACCTTCAAAAGCTATTTCGTCTCTTGCTTTATCCTGCAATCAAACCCATAAAAGCTCCCCTGAAGTAACGTTAAACAGCTCATGAACCGTACCTGCCTTTCAGCATCATGGGGATGTACAGCTATGGAGGCCACACATGCAGTTAGAGGTCTCATTCAAGCACTGTTCCTTCAGATAATTCAGAGTCTCCATTGTCTTAATAGTGTGGCTTTTGGATTCTTGCATATTCAAATTGGGCTACTCCTTTTCAGCCTTGTTACGTGTTACATACTGTGATAACATAAACTGTGACCTGCTAAATTTCTGGCCTCAGACTACTAAATAGACATTTACAGACTTTTCCAGTGGTAACTAACTTTCACTCTTCTTCCAGCAATGAGAAAACAAACTGTCCAGTGTCAGAGTCATATTCTGCCTTCACTGAGGTACACAGAAACCTTGCTGAGCATGTACCCTGAGTTACCTGCACCCCTGAATCTGATCCCAGCCTCCAGGCTGTGCTGTTGGTCTGAAGTGGAAGTGTACATGCATTCCTCTCCTGCTCTTGGGGAAGTAATTGCTCTCTGAACCTGTCAAGATGCCTATATTCAGTACTGTTTGGTCTAGGACTGATACCGTAAGCTACTCTGTCAAAGTACTCCTACAGCTGTTGGAGTACAGCTCCAGATGGGAGTTGTACAGTACAACTCCAGCACAGCTCCTGGTTGTCAGATGGGATCAGGCCTCCTCACCTGCTAATGTGGTCATGCTTAGATGGTTCCCTAGCAGCTCCGGTCTAAAGGTGTTTCTTGAAAGCCATGAGTGCAATGTGGTAAGAAAGTGAGCACTCTGGCCCTGATCCTGGCACTTGGAGCTGTACTGGACAGAATTATAGAATCACAGAATAATTTAGGCTGGAAGAGACCTCTTGAGATCATCTAGTCCAAACTCCCTGCTCAAAGCAGTGTCATGTAGAGCAAGTTGTCCAGCCCATGAATGGAGACTCCACAACCTTTCTGGGCAACCTGTTGCAATGTTTGACCACCCTCACAGCAAAGAAGTGTTTTCTTGTGGTCAGTTGGTACTTCATGTCTTTTAATTTGTGCCCATTGCCTCTTGTCCTGTCAGCAGGCACTACAGTGAAGAGTCTGCCCCCTCACCTTCATTCCCTTCCACCAGGTATTTATACACATCAGTAATATCCCCTGATCTTCTCTTCTCCAGAGTGAAGTCCTACCTCTCAGCCTCTCCTCATGTGAGAGATGTTCTAGTCCCTTCATCATCTTTGTGGCCATGCATCAGACTTGGTTCAGTTAAGTCCATGTCTGTCTTCCACTGGGGAGCCCAGAACTGGGCCCAGCACTCCAGGTGCAGCCTCGCCAGGGCTGAGTAGAGGGAATCATCACCTCTTTTGACCTGCTGCCAATGCTCTTCCTAATGCAGCCCAGGATACTGTTGGCCTTTTTTGCTGTGAGGGTGTATTACTGGCTCATGGTCAGCTTGCCAGAATCCAAGGTCCTTCTCAGCAAAGCTGCTTTCCAGCCACTGAGCCCCCAGAGGGTACTGGTGCCTGGGTTGTTCCTCCCCGGAGGCAGGACTGCACATTTACCCATGTTGAACTTAATGAGGTTCCTCTCTGCCTATTTTTCCAGCCTGTTGAGGTTCCTCCAGCAGCACACACAGCTGGTTTATCAGCCACTCCTCCCGGCTTTGTATCATCTGCAAAATTCCTGAGGGTATGCTCTGACCCAGAATCATTAATGAAAATACTGAACAGTATTGGCCCCTGTATTGAGCCCTGAGGTACACAGCAAGTGACTTGCCTCCAGCTGGACTTTCTGCCACTGATAACAACCCTCTGGGCCCAGTACTTCAGCGCGTTGTCAAGCCACATTATTGTCCACTTATCTGACCTGTACTTTGTCATCTTGTCTATGATGATGTTACGGGATACAGTGGCTTCGCTAGAATCAAGGTAAAGAACATCAACTACTGTTCCCATTATCTGCCTAGTGGCCTCACTATAAAGGCCATGAGGTTGGACAAGTGAGATTTTCCCTTATAGATCCATGCTGACTACTCCCAATGTCCTTCATGTATTTGGAAATGCCCTCCAGGATGATTTTCTCCCAACACCTTCCCAGGGACTGAGGTGAGGCTGACTCGCCTAGAGTTCCCCACATCTTCCCATTTGCCCTTCTTGAAGATAGGAGTGGTATTTGCTTTCTCACGGTTTCCAGGAACATCCCCCAGTCACCATGACCTTTCAAAGGTAAGCAAGAGTGGCCTTGCGGTGACAGACAGTTCCCTCAGCACTTGTGGGTGTATCCCTTCAGGCCTCATAGACTTATGTATGTCTAATTTGTTTAACTTTTCCCTAACCTAGCCCTCCTCCACTGAGGGGTAGTTCTTCTTTTTTTCCACACTTTCCTTGGCCTTGGATTTCTGAAGGCCCATCTTACCAGTAAAGTCTGAGCCCGAGAAGGCATTGAGTACCTTGTCATTTTCTGTATCATTTGCCACCAGTTCCCATGCCCTTACTCAGCAGCAGACCCACATTCTCCCTAGTTTTCCTTTTGCTGTTTCTGTACTTGTAAAATCCTTTGTTGGTGGTGTTCACATACCTTGCCAGATTCAACTCCAGCTAGGAGCAACTAGCTCATCCCTGCAGGCCCCCTGCAACATTTGCTTGATTTCCTACTTGACAGGACAGACCTTTCTTGAGCTCAGAGGAGGTGATCCTTGATTATCAGCCAGCCCTACTGGACCCATCTTCTCTCCAGGATTGTATCCCATGAGATTCTTCCAAGCACATCTCTGAAGAGGTTAAAGTGTGCTTTTGTGTAATCCAGGGCTGTGGTCTTGATTTCTGCCCTGCTATCTCCTCTTAGGATCCTGACCTCCACCATCTCATGGTCATTGCAGCCAAAGCTGCCTCTGACTTTCACGTCCCCCACCAGTTCTTCCTTCTTCATTAAGTATCAAGTCAGGCAGAGCACCTTTCCGTGTTGGCTCCCCCACTACCTGTACCAGGAGGCTGCAGTGCACTCAGAAAGTCCCCTAGATTGCTTGAGCCCTGCTGGACTGTCCTTCCAGCAGGTATCAGGGGGGTTAAAGTTCCCGTTGAGGACCAGAGCCTGTGAATGTTAAACTTCTTCTACTTGTTTGCAAAAGGCCTTGTCTTCTTCTTTTTCCTGAGCAGGCAGTCTATAGCAGGTATCTACCATGGCAGCACCCATGTTGGTCTGCCTACTAATCTTGACGCAGGAGCTCTTGACTGACTCCTGGCCCAAGGTAGAGCTCTTTGCATTCCCAATGCTCTCACAAAACAGGTTGCTCCCCTCCTTGCCTTCCCTGCCCCTCCTTCCTTAAAAGCATCCCTCCATTGCAGTCCTCCAGTCGTATCCACCATTGTTTATAACGTGGCCACTTAGAAGAAGCATTACGATTTCTGATGTGCTTATAACTACCTTTTAAATGGAATTTTGTGGTATAATCATAGATTAAATTAGCCTGAAAGAGACCCTGCCAAAACGTTCCTTGCTGTAACTGGTGGATGGCAGCCCCCCTCTTTCAAAACCACTTGGGATGGCATAGCTGACAGTGATTCAGAAGTGCTGGGAGCAGTGCTGGGAGACACGGCCAGGTGACCCTCTGGAGAGGGATAACAGAAGGTATGGCAAATAAAATTAATTTCTGTAAAACCTCCCAGGATGTTACGCACTCTTACTTGTTCAGAAAATATTTCTTGGATGATAGACCAGTGACTTGTAGGCAAAGAGAAAAAGATAAGATGGAAACACAGACTGTGAATTAAACTACAGATAAAGTTTGAATGATTTAAAACTGAAAATTGCCTTCACAGTACTGTGGCTGATTACAAAAAGTCCAGGAGAAGATTGGGCTTACTAGTTACAGGTTAATCTGACTTTTTTGTTTCTTCAGTAGTTACAATGAAAATTCATATAAAACCATATTTTGATTTTCATATTTTCTTCTTGAACAAAATGGCAGTAAACAACATCTTCCTTTTGTTTATATTTTGGCTCTGTTTGGCTGCTATGTGTCCCCAGCATTTTCCTCTATAATGTCTACATTCATCTGGTCTAGATTTAATCACCCAGATAGGAATTCAAAGCTGTGAACTTCCACCACCCATCCTGTTCCCCTGGGACCAAAGTTTTGACTTGCAAACTATTTGTCAGAATATGATCCCAAAAAGGCAAGTAGTTTGTCTTCCCGTGTGAAATTCCAATAGCCTTTGCTGAGCAAAATGGACACTGTTTTTGCTTTTTTTTTTAAAAAACTTTCTATTGTTAATTCCTGCTCATTGAGACAGACAAAGAAATGAGCACAAGGACTCAGCTGCAGGCTCCAGCTGCTAATTCAACCAGCCAGCCTCTGCTGGCTTTGGCAGATGGTTCTTCCCTAGCATGACATCCTTTAATGGCCCCCTTCCCCTTGTTGGCCAGGGACAAGCTGTAAAAATCATCTAATGGTACTTAAAGATACCTATTAAGGCTTCCATCTGCGTACCACATTTGAACTCCGCACGCTGCCTTGTAACTAACATGGTTTTCCCAAGAGAGACAGTCACAAAGCTTCCAATTTATATTTCAGGGTTTTTTGAACATCTGCATTTGGAATTGGTTTTTAACTTCAAATTTTTTTTGAAGCAGAAGCACAAAACTCTCTGAATGTTTACTTTTAGCATTGATGGTCTCAAAGGAAAAAAAAGAGCTTGGACTAGCTTTCAGAATCTCAGAAATTTAATAATTTGAGCATGTCAGTGTGTGGCCAGCAGAAAGGGTTTCAAAAAACTATGTCTATTTTCAGTAGACCCGTTATCACAGTGTCATTTTCTTGTGTACATTAGTTTCTCTTTCTCCAGAAATTTGTTTCAGGGTGACTTGTTTTGCTCTGACTCACTTTCACTGCTTTGTCACATACTGTCTCAGTTTACCTCCTAATATGTAGAGGGGTTTTCCGGGTTTTTTTTTAAAGAACCAACACAATTAAAGAACACTGTATAAGAAGGGTTTTCCCCATCTAGTCATTGGTCTTTATCCATTCTTGATTAATCCCGTTGAAAAAAGTGGTCTCTTGATCATGATACAATTATGATATTTCCATGCTAACAGCTACTTTGCAATGTTGAAGCTGCAGGTGATAAATCCATAAAATACTGGCTAGAAAAGGAAGCAAAGGGTCAGAGTAAATAGTGGAATTCTTCTGTGGTGGAACTGAAAGGTCCACAGGGGAGTTCTGCAGCCTGACATGCTGAGACTTTGATTGCTTAACATGGTCATAGGTAAGCTGGAAAAAAGGGTGAGCAACGAGGCAATAACATTTGCTGATGTTATAAAGTTATTCAAGGTAGCAAGACAGGGACTGACTTTGAAGGACGGCAAAAGGCAATACCATGAGACAGTAACTGAGCATTAAAAAAGCAGACATAATTCTGTGTAGAAAAGTAAGAAGTGATACAAGTGGGAAAACAGTCCTGGTTTCTGTGTAAAATTATCATCTCTGAAGTGACTGTTACCATGCAGATTAAGAAAGGCAGTTCAGTGCCAACCAAAGGTTAAGAATTACTTGGAAATAAATTCAGAGCAAACCAAAAAGTGTAATTATGCAATTGTATAAAATCCTGTTTCTCCCACGCCTTTTTGCAGTTCTCGCATCACAGAGAAAGTAGTGTTAAAACTGGAAAAGTTTCAGAGAGGGCAACGAGGATGAGCAAAGGTATAGAAATGCCTCTGAATTAGGAACTGAGGAGTTGACTTAGACATGTCTCCATAGAAAAGAGGCCAGCTGATAAGCAGGGTATGGTACAAGCATGGCAGGCAGGGTTTGCCTGTTTACAGCCTCTTCCAACCCAAGGATTCGTCAGGGAGAGTGAGGCTTGCAAGAAGCACAGTGCCTGGCAGCCTGCAGAGTGGAACTGCGGGCAGATTTACGGGGTAGCTCAAGAGGTAGTTTGAAGAGAGAGAGTTCTATTGCAGGCTGCTCAATAGACAACCTACAGTAGGCTCGGCAACTCGATTCAGCAGAAGGCAAGGAGGGCATTAGGAGAAAGCATCATATACAGAATACTGGCCGGAACCAGAACAGTTGTTTTCATGGTACTTATGAAGTAAATTGCTTATTCCTCATTAAAGTTGTAATGTATTCACCTCTACATCTAATTCAGCTTGGACAAGCAGGTAGAAACAAATCGAAGCAACATACCCCAAGCTGCTGCTGTTCTGATGGATGGTGCCTTCCCTTGCGGCCTGCTTGGGAACCAGTACCCAAACTGCTGCACTTTTCAGCACATTACAGTAAATCAGCTCAAATTTAACTTTTAGAAGTAGATCAGACATACATATCATAACAGTAGCAAAGTATGTGAAGGGAGTGGAGTGACAGGTTGAAGTGGTAACAGCCGACAGATTTTCTGTGCCTCATGGTCTGTCTGCCTGAGCTGTAAATTTCAAAGACAGACACATTTGTGGATGCTAAGATGAAAAATGTCCATTATGTTTGGCAGCGTAGTGGATCTTTTGAGTTACTAATGTATGCTACATTGAGCACTGAGTACAACAGGCTTTTTTCCCCCTCCTCTTACTAGCTTAGTTACTAATACTCATCTTGGATTTTCAAGGGAGGGTAATAGAAAGAGAAGAAATTTTCTAACACTGCAGTGAGAAATGTTTGTTATGCTAGGGCATCCCGTATAACTTGTATTTATGACCTCATGTTGTGCACTGAATTATTTTCCGAAGCTTTACCACTTTACAAAGGTAGGTGTGTAGCAGTGACCACGTAGTGCAGCAGCTTCTAGTTTTACAGGAACAAAGCAACCAACTTGTTTAAGAAATTTTTAGACTTTTTGAAGTACACCTTCCTCCTTTGAAGTATTCAGTCAGGCAGTACATTTTGCCACTACAAAGGACCAGTGATAATAACCACAGGAATATTTTTTTTTTTTTTTTTTTTTTTTTTTTTTATTGCTTGGACAAGTCCCAGGAATCATAGGGAATTCTGGCCATAATTTTCCTGGGCTTCCATGCATACAAATTTTGTCGTTGCAGCAAGGGAAGCAAAACTTTGGGTGCCTGGGGAGGCTCGCGGTTGAGCCAAGGCATGGATTGGCAGCAACTGAAGACAGAGTAGCTCAGGTTGCAGTTACAGACTTCTGAAAGAGTGGATCTGGCTTAGCTCTCTCATGTTTGAGAGTGCTTAAGTGTTCCTCTTTTTTCCTCATCTGATGGGTTCATTGAATTTTACAACCCTTTAACCAAGGTTTTTACAACCCAGTTGTAAAAACAGAATAGTGAAAAGCATCTGTTGTGTTACCCCAGATCCGATGTTACAAAAGTAAAAATAGTTAAACACACAAAAGCCCTGAGTGGCTCTTGCTTGTCAGCATGCAGCATTCTTTTCCAGGACACTGGACTTTATTCCAGGCTGCACTGTTGTAAATCAGGATTAACTCGAGCAAAGTCAGGGACCAGGATTCTGTTCTTGATTTTTGATTCTTAATTTTCTGATTCAGAACTTCCAGTCTTCCACTAAGCTTCCCTTGCACACTGCTGTATCTCATGCACACTTTCTCTATCTCATGAAAGAGCTACATTATACTGCAGGGAAAAATAACTTAAAACTTCTAAATCAACTCTCCAAGGAACTGTCGATAGGAGGATGTTCTCTACACAGAAAAGATCACTGAGTCAGCACAGATATCAAAGGACCAGAAAATTACTTGCATTAGGAGACACAAGAACTGTGATTGGAGGTGTTAGAACTGTCTGAATTTTTCTTCTAATGGCCCCTGAAAAGGAATTTAGCACAGTAATCATCTGAAGGACACACATTTCTTCTGTGATAGGAACCTTTCTGCTACAGTTAACTTGTTATTGTCATGCCATGAGTTTTGGCAGATGTCAGGCCTCTGTTGTTCATTCGGCTGCTGGAACATGCGTGTCTTGGGGACAGGAGGCTGTTTTGTCTGATTCTGAGTGCACCTCCAAGACCATGCTGCTTCTGGTAATCACAGAATCATTTAGGTTAGAAAAGACCTTTAAGGTCATCAAGTCCAACCATAAAACTAGCACTGCCAAGTCCAGCACTAAGCCATGTCCCTAAGCACTGGAGCACATCCAGAGAAGGGCAACGAAGCTGGTGAGGGGTCTGGAGCACAAGGCTGATGGGGATGGGCTGAGAGCACTGGGGGTGTTCAGCCTGGAGAAGAGGAGGCTGAGGGGAGACCTTATCACCTTCTACAACTGCCTGACAGGAGGTGTTGGTCTCTTCTCCCTGGTAATGGGTGATAGGACAAGAGAAGATGGCCTCAAGTTGCGCCAGGGAAGGTTTAGATTGGATACTAGGAACAATTTCTTCACTGAAAGGTTTATCAAACACTGGAACAGGCTGCCCAGGGATGTGGTTGAGTCACCATCCCTGGGGTATTTTAAAGATGGATAGATACAATGCATCTTGCTGCATCAGTAAGTCCGACAGGGGCCTGTAGAACAGCACATTTCTTCCAGTGTCCCTGTAGAATTAATGGGGAACTAGAATATTTGCTTCCTGAAGACATCAGAAGTTAATAATAAAAATAAAAGCTGTGCTGGCAAGTGGTGCACTCAGCATGGAAAGCTGAAACAATTACCCAGAAATTGTCAGGCCATGGTAAATATTGTAGGAACAAAGCTATTAACAAACCTCTGCCAGGTGGGGAGGAAAGTTTTTTTCCATTGATATCTTGGTTAAGCTCCAGTATTTGTACATACTTTTTCCTTACGTTCACTCATTGGGTTAATAAGCTCTCTTTTCCCATCCTAAGCTGGGAATACAAATGGCTGCTGTATTTTCGGTCCCAGAAGAGGCTGCATTTTGTTCACCTGGACTATAGTTTCTGCTAAGGCAGGGAGAGCTCTAAATTATTCTATTGGGTCTCCAAGCCTATTTTAGACTATGTATATATTAATGCCTTATCAACTTATTCAAATGCAGTGCTCCAACAAATTGTATTTTGTTACTATGGTGAAAATGGATCTTCCAGGGCAGATGAGTTAACAATGTCACACAGCCATGACTCTGCAGCTTTTTATGGCATTCACTGTTCTCATTGCCTTGAAGAGCTACAGATCTATTCTAACGACTT
Organism: Gorsachius magnificus; assembly: GCA_034008185.1. Taxonomy (NCBI): domain Eukaryota; kingdom Metazoa; phylum Chordata; class Aves; order Pelecaniformes; family Ardeidae; genus Gorsachius; species Gorsachius magnificus. Next base: position 25,998,455 of record CM067109.1, on the reverse strand, counting down.
TATCAGCCTCATTATTGTCTGTGGTAAAATGAGCCTTGCTTGGTACAGGTAGCAAGAGTGTTCTGCTCTCTGGCACTGCAGTGTTTCTCTTCTGTTCCTCTGCAGCAGCAGAAGCAGAAGTAGTTACAGGGAGGAGGTCAGGTTGTAGTCCGGAACAGCCATTGTAAATTTGCCTAAAATCCAAGGGATCTGACTTACGCAGTGCAAGGATTTAGGTCCCTCTGTCCTCTGATTTCAGGAGAGTCAGTTCAGGTGCTTTGCATACTTACGTGTTTCTCAGAATTTGCATTATAAGATACTTCTTCTAGTGAAATTGTTAATTAAATGGCAATAGTCCCATCACCCATTTCTTGATATACAGCAGCAGCAAGAGCTGTTGAGGATGTTAAGGTAATGCAAAGCCTCAAACAATTTTCTGCTCTGTACCCTGTTCCATTTAGGGTTCTCTCCAGCACAGCACAAGAGTACCTTTGTTGAAGGTCTGACAGTGGGTCTGACTAGAGGCAGCCCTGCTTAGAAAGGGAAAAGGACACCATTTTGCTTAGAAAGCCATATAACCTCAAGAATATCTTCCTTCCTTTGGCTTTCTCTGATATGACAGCAGAAAGTAGGGCCGTGTCAGGAGGATGTAGGTACATGGTAGTCTAGTTTATGCCTAATATTTTGCAGCTGTCTGCTTATTTATGTGAGGAGGAAAGTCCAGCAAAACTGACATTGTTTTCATTGGCCCTTGAGGCAGACAATTCCTTGACTAACACACTAAGATAACATTAAACATCTGCTTGGATCAGGATAGGTGTTTTTGCAGCAAAGCTTCTAGCAGTAGCAGGGGGCATCCTTTGGAAATTTTTGTACTGGGGCTGGGATGGGAGAAGGAAAACTTACAGGGAGGAGGGGAGGAAGGATTAGGTTCAGGTGCCTTCTCCAAATTGTTAGTTTCTGGTAACACTGTTTTCTTGCTCCTTATTATAAAACTGGAAAAAAATCTTATTTTACCAGGTTGGTATGTTTTTAATCTGTCTTTGCAATAGTATAGTGTGGATCCTTTTGCCAGTGGAGAAGGGAGTCTCTTTTTCTCACATGCATTTTTAAAAAAAGAATGCATTATGATTGTGGCCTGTAAAAGGATTTTCAAATGTGCAGCAAAATTTCTGTGCACAATTGCCAAAGGGCTTACCAGTGTCCCTTGAGTAAAGCAAGACTTCAGACCACACAAATACAGAAGGTCAAAAATGCTCATGCATCTGGCATCACGGAAGATTTAACTGGGCAGTCATCTCCATTGCATGCCAGTCAAGAACCGCATGTAACATTACAGACAAAAAGTCTGGGTTGCTCCCTCTGGTTCCTCAGCATCAACTTTCTGGGGCCGTATACTTTCTGACTCTTGCCTAGAGGTAATGAGTCTGGCAAGAAAGACAAACTGTATCATGACTTATCTTCTGTTTCCTCTCTAACCTGTGCAACTGGCCTGCTTCAGGGGAGGCTGGGATACATATTGAAGTAAAAAGATTCAAGATTGTCATGTATCAAATGAGACAGACTTTTTGCCTGTTGCATTCACCTCAGACCTTTAGTTACGCTCCTTTATCCCCACCTAATTTAGTTTCTTTTAGTGTCTCTGTCATATCCCAACATTTTTTTTTGCATCGTACAAAGAACAGGTTTTGTACCTTCAGGGTTTAAATTAGGACCTTCATCATGGTGTTAAAACATCTGTATTTTAGACCATTAACTCACTGGTGATCAATAGATTAGATCTGGATGCTCACTCTGGCACAGGAGCAAATCACCTGATAGGAAATGAAGAACCTGTAAGGAATGAAGTTGATAGCCTACAGAAAGGTGTGGGCGTAAGGCTGTTCTCAAAAAGAAAGGGAAAATCCCTCCATTTTCCAACGGAAAAGAACTTGATAAATTGATCAGGCGAGTTGAGTTTTGGAAGTTGTAGAGAACCCCCTGCTCATGCAAGGAGTAGCCTTTTCTAGCAAAAAGGCCAAAGGAGCACGGGGAGGTTGGAGTGCAGGGGAAACAAGGGGATTGTTCCCCGATGCTGCCATGGGCATCTGTCAGCAGGGTAAAGGGGCTCAGCTTTTCTGCAAGAGGAGCCTGTCTGTTAGTACAGCACCGCCTCCAGACAGTCCATGTTTATTACTGGTTATACCATGCCCCAATGAATTGTTTCCCAATTGCATCTATGACCGTGAGTTAAAGGAGCTTCTGCTGTGTGGCTGGGACATTTGAAACCTGCTTGCACATTCTTGGGACGTAATGGGGAGCTCTGGGGTTTTGAACACCAGGTTAACAAAAAGGACCCTTCTGTTACTTTCATACAGCAGCACTGAGGCTCAGCGTGCAGATGAATCAAGGCTGCCAGTTCAGTCATCCAGAAATACTTTTTTCAGCAAGTAGCGGCTAGCTCAAAAATTTCAGTGTCATCTTTGTATTTATTTGCCTTTCAATAACCGTAACTCAGCAACCCAATTTGGCGACTTTACAGTCTCTCTCTTTACAGTATCACCTTGCAGTTAGTAAGACAGTCATCTTTCTTCTTGGAAATTTTTTTTGCTGTTAAAAAGAATCCAAAGTTTAAATAAGTACACAGACTTTTGGTGGGTTTGTTTTTTTTTTTTTCCTTTCTCTTCCTCTCCCTTTTTAACTACAAAGTTCTAGGGAAGAAATTATTAAACCTGGACTCCATGGTAAATGAGGGCTTGGAGGGGGAGAAGGAAAAGGCTACTGTGGCTGAGCTGAGGACAGAGGACAGGACTCCTCTTAGACAAGAGTCTAAATCTAAGCTAGTCCATTCCCAAGAGCCACTCATAATGATTATGTCCAGTGGTTGGTTTATTTATAACTATAGCAGTTGCAGTGGGAACAAAACATAAGCCAAATTCTGACCTCAGAATATAAATCTAGAATCATTTTGTTCTGATTGTTTTAAATGTTGATGGCATTACTTTGGATTCATTATACTGTAACTAAGATCAGGATCTGTTCTGTTGTATTAGATTATTTTTTTTTTTCTCTTCAAGACTGCATTTCTACCATCCTTTTGTCTAGTTTTGAACACAAAGAGCAGTAGAGTGTATGTTTAAACTAGTGCTGCAGCCACCTCCATATGCTCATCTGTACCTTGAGGCTGACCAGACCTCGAGCCTCCTCCCTGCTCCAGGGACAGTCTGGCTGGCAGGCTTGCCAAGGCTGAGCAGTCAAGCTCACTGCACAGGACCAATTGCTTTCAGTGGTACGAGGAGGCACTTTTTAACTACTTAGGACACCGTGTCAGTTTGTAAACCAGTTTTGCCGGAAGGGGAGAGAAGTCAGAGAGCCATTATAGATTCTGCCATACCCAGGTGATAAGTCTGTGAAGGCAGCAATGTTTATTTAAGAGTAAATGAAACAGAGATAGCTTTGCAAAGTTGGAAAAGTTCCACAATGGCAAATGAAATTACACAGCCTGTCTGAAAACTTAATGCACGTGAGGAGCAGTGAGTGGGAACACTGCAAGTTTATTGTGTGCCTTAGGCTGTTCTGCACCAGCTGTTTTTTTTCTGTGTTATTTACATTTCCTCGAATTGACTGCCTAACACATCTAAAAAGCTTTCAGATTAAAGTCCTTGCTCACAGGAGAAATAGTGCTCTACACCCTTTGCACTTACTGCCTGTAACTGCTAAGTGGGAACATGGGCTGCAGAGAAATTAAAGGATTTGTCAGCTTGGTTTATTCAGCTTGTTTTAGTCAGTTAATACAGAAGTATGAGTTTCTTCATTACAGTAACATTCTTCAGTAACAATCATATGCCAGCCTGTGGAAGATGAAACTAATTATTCTTCATTTTGGGACACACCTGTTCTGGATCAGAAAATACAGTGCCTTTAAGAATGCATCTCTCAGTTCAGTCAGTGACAAGTGCCAGCTATTCCTCTTCCCCCTTTTTAAAGACTTACCATTTTCTTGGGGATATTTTTAAAATTCTAGTTTGGGTATCTTTTATGAAAATGTAAAGCAGGCTGCTGCTGTAAACATTCCTGAATTTAGCCATGCTCTCATGGCTGAAATGTGATCCCCCTGGTTAATAAGCACCTAACTGGGTTTTCTATTACGTTTTTTGATAGAGCGTATTTATTTTGCCCTTGGAAATAACAACAATCATTTGTTATAATCCAGGTGTTTGGCTAATTGCAGAGTTTTGATTCAAGTATTGCGAAGACATCTGTATGTATTATCATTTCTGTAGCTTAGCAATGTCTCAGTTCATGGCTTCAGCATTTAGGCCTCCTCCTCTGTGACCCTCGATATTAGCTTTAGCATTGAGGTGAATGGATGTGACAAACAAAAGCAAACATTTCTTAAGCAGATAAAGTAGGTGTGCTTTGATAGATGTGGCTATTTCTCTCGTCCCTGGTTTGTACATCAGGAAGTAAGAAGGGCTGCGCTGCATCTCTAAAGCTGCTTGAAATTATATCAGAAGGATTTGCCTCCGATGAACCCAGTACAGGCCAAAAAAACCCGAGACACTTTCCCATGTTATCTGCACCTCAGTGATGGCAAATGTAGAGGCAGTTGAGGGATATCCTGAGCAGGACACTTCTGCACGCTGGTGTGCTTCCCTCCTCAGATGCTGACAGGCACAGGGGTGTTCACATCTGCAGGGGATATGCCCTGGTATGACCTTGGCCAGGGAGTCCAGAACAAGGTGCATGTGTCTGTTGACGGGACTCAGACTTGTTACAGCCACAGTTGGTAATTTATGTAATCTGTAATCAAAAATCTGTTTTCAGCAGGGAAATTCTCACTGTATGTCCTCACATCCCCCTCAGTGAAACCAGACAATTTGTCCATTAATTCACCACTCTTAAGAGTGCTGAGTGGTATTTAACAGGAGATTGAAATTTTAAAACTAGTAAGCTTGCAACAGTGTTAATTTAGTATCTTCTTTCTGCAAATAATAAGCGCTTTTCTTGTTGAAAGCATGAGCTGGGCTTTTAAGGAATATGGAACTGGTTAGTTCTGGGGTTTATTTTTCTTTTTTAGAAGAAGAAATAGCAACAGTTATGTAGTTCAAATCTGACTAAAACATGAACTATAAATAAAGAAATCAGAAGAATGTGCCACAAAGCAAAGTAGCAGTGGGGTTTCAAGCACGGCACTAAAGTCGTCATGTCTGAGGCACAGTCATAGGAAGAGATGAACCCTTCAGCTTTTGGGGACAGCTCAGTGGTACTCAATGCCATGTAAGATCAGTCTTCAGTGAAGGGCAGTTTTGAAGGAATTATTGGTGCCATATTGTGGATGCCTGGCTGTTTACCTGCAAGCATGGCTTTTGCTGTTGCTGTGGAGTCTCCAGCTGAAAAGCGGTGTAACTTCTAAGGTATTTTGGAAAAACTGTTCTTGTGTCACTTCAAGAGTTTTTATACTAAAAGAGCAGCCAGATTGGTACACATAACTGAGAGGAAGGTGAAAGCAAAAGGGTCTGTCCTTCAGCCAGTTACTTCAAATTCGTTACTACATTTGATGCTGTGAAATGCCACTGGTGAACAAGATGAGATGAACTCCGTATGTATCAGTGTGTGCAGCAGCCATCTCAGGATGTAAAGCCATTGATTTTAATGGGACAGTGTGCGCTGCAGTGAAAATGACATTTCTGAACATTACAATACTGGATGTTCTTCCATTAAACTATTCAGGGAAAAATGACCGGTACCTGTTGGTCTTGATCCTTTAAAGTCACTTAAGTATTTGGTTATCTTTGGTGCTAGTGATCAGATAAATTTATGCATTAAATGATCTTCTGGATTGGAAAGGAGACCTAGGAAGTCATAACCTAGTCTGCAGTTACAAACTCACACTTTACTCCAAAGCTGTTGTCTTGGGAGGATGACAGGATGGTTATGACAACCCTGCCTTCTCTATTCACAGGTGTTCCCTTTCCAAAGAACTTCCTTCAGATCTGCAAGAAGATACTCTGCCGGCTTTTTCGGGTGTTTGTTCACGTCTACATCCATCACTTTGACCGTATCATCCTTATGGGGGCTGAGGCCCACGTCAATACCTGTTACAAGCATTTTTATTACTTTGTGACTGAGCTCAACCTCATAGACCGCAAAGAACTAGAGCCTTTGGTAAGTGCGGGGCCTGGGGGAAAGCTCTAGGAAATTTTCCTCCTCCCTTCACTGAGCCTTTCCCACACTTGTTGCAGTGGGTTTCCTCTGGGAATAAGGTCCATGGTTGAACACAGACAATTTAAAGGGATGAACTCTTGCCTCAGTCTGTAGACCCATTCCATCTGCTGCAGTATCTGTGAAATGCTCAGTAGGCTCAGTAGAAAGAGAAAAGTGTGATGTATTTTGTATGGAAAAATACAGGGTGGGAAACACTGCCGTTTGAAAATAGAAGTTCATTTGTCTTCTGCTTCTTCCTGTACTATATATTTTATATAGAATTTTATTCTGGTTTTTTTCATTGGTCAGTAACAGCATGGCATTCGTAGCAGTCACTTGAATGAATGTGAAGGGAACAGTGGTCTATATAGAGGTGAATTGTGGGGTGTTTTTTCTTTTTTAATCTTTAAGTAGGTGTTTGTGAAGGTATTGAGTGTGTTAGATCCAGAGCACACTCTGGATCTAAGTGAGACAGATGAGGTGAGGTAGAGGTTCAGACAATTAGCAGCGTAACAAAACCAGGCACTTCCTTCTGGGCTGAAATAGATCAAAAATAAATTCATTGTTTCCAAAAGTAAGGCTCCAGAAATTGAGACAGTTTTTCTGTTGATGCAAATGTAAATAAAATAAGAGTGTAAGCAGAGAATGAAAAGTAAGACGCAATTCAGAAAGCAGTTTATGCACAAACCCTCACTGTAGGCATTTAGCCAACTTTAGAAGGGATCAGGGCAACATTTCTCCATGGGTCAGAGTTTGGAAAATACTGTGTCAAACAATTTATTGATGAAGTGCTGGAACCACTGGGATTTTTTTTATTCCACAGAATCACAGAATGGCTGAGGTTGGCTGGCACTTACGGATATCATGTAGTCGAAATCCCTGCTCAAAGCAAGTGTCACTGAGAGAAGGCTGCCCAGGATCACATCAAGTGTTCAGTTATTCCACATAAAGGCACATTGCAAGGAGGTGTATAATATAGTTGGTATGAAACACTTCTGAAAGTGTAGCAAAGTGACGTTTGCCTGCATTTCTGCAGGAATTGGAGCTGTTGCAGGTGTGGTACGTGTATACAGTTTTGTTGATTGAAGGAGAGCCTGTAAAGTGAGACAAAAGAGATGGTCTTGTTTTCAGCAGTTCACAAGGCCTGCTGAAAGACACTGCATATGGCATGTATTGCTAACTTGCAATGCATCTATGGTTTCTTCCCTGCCAGACTACTGATCCTAGGTTAGCTGTAGCTGTTAAATGCTGAGGATGTGTCACATGCAAGATAAAGACAGAATATCTCAGAGGTAGGAAAAGAGGCAATCTTAACACCGCTAGAAGACCCTTGCTTGCTTTGGAATACAGAGAGCACAAAAATTATTTAATGCTGCAGCTGGTGGTTAGCAATATTCCTGCAGTAAGCAGACAGATGACGGATTGGAGCCAGTGGCGCAGGAGGTGGCCCAAGTCCAGCAGCAGAGCAAGCTAGGAACGTGCTCCAACTGGTGTGTGCTTTCCCCTTGCATTCCAGCATTCCCTCCCTTCACAAAATTATCCTTAGGATCATCATGCGATGCAGTATTATTAACTTTGCTGGGATGCAGGATATCCCAGAAAAATATTTCATCTCCACTGGGAAGGCACCAGCAAACTGACAAAGCTCTACCTGGCCTTGACTTGGGTGGGTGTCAGCAGTGTGGAAATGCAGAAAAAACCACATCTGTATTTTTGCCTTCAGCTGGGTGGAGAGGAGGGAAGGACTTGCCAAACAAAAGCAGACATTACAAATAATCTTGAATTCTAATGCAGTAGTTGAGGACAACCTGTGCCCTGCCAGGTTCACCGTGGCAGGAAATGAGCCCACATTATCTCCCTTAATTAGAAAATGGGCCAAGAGCTGATTAAATAAACAGACTGCCACATGCTTTAATAAACAGGAAGGCAACTGATTTATCAACATAACTTCAAGAAGGGAGACTAATTGGGGAAGCAGGCAGTAGATTAATAGTAATATTAGCCTGCAGGACTTGTGCTCTTTGTTGAGGATAGATTTTTATCAGCCTTTTGCACCCCAGTGCAGCAGTTATAAAATCAAATTAAGCAAATGAGTCAAATAGGGTTCCTCCTCCCATTTGGGAGTTGCATAACTTGTCATTTCTGCAGTCAAAGAGACGTTTATAGTTTAAAGTGCTGTGTATCTTTTTCCCACCCCCTTCACTATGTTAATTTGACAGATCCCTGAGTCTTTCATAGAGCTGTTTGGGGGAGGGAGGGGGGCAAAAAAGGAAGCTAGCACAGTCACTGACCCCACAGGTGGTCCTGAGGAAAAATACACATGTCCAGTTGGTTAGTTTGGGGGAAAAGAAGTCTGAAAGCATATCTGCCCTTTCCTGCAGCTAACAGCAGACAAGGCAATCTGCACCATGAGAGCTCTCAGCAGACCTTTAAGGCACACCTCCATAGGGAGGCTATCAGGAAATAAACTAAGGTTTGCATTTTCAGATGTGGCATCTGCTTTGTGCTGGCTCCTGGTGTGACTGGCTTTATTTTCCACTGGCAGTAGTTCTCCTTAATTCACTTCTGAGCCTCTTCCCATGGCCAAAACTGCCCAGCAGAATGGTGCCTGTTAACCTCCATCCCACCCTCACCCTGTGTAGGTGACTGCTTGTATAGGGTGCTTTAAACACTTCATCTAAACGTGCTTTTTAGTGAGAATCTTAATGCAGCTGCCTCAGCACAGTAACTTACTGTTCAAACGGCAGCCCAGCTACAGCGAGTAATGCCCCTCTACTTCCTTCCTGTGATCCCTTTTCTCTAACATCGGATTTCATAGTACATAGGATTTAAGAAATATGTCAGAGTACTTTATAGGCACATCATGAGCAAACAGTCTTGGTTCAAGGAATTTTACTTAATTTATTGCCAGTTAACACAACTTTTGATTACAGACCTGGGTATTGAGGAAAAAAAGACAATTAAACAAGAGTCTTGGTGAAGAAACGCCTTTCTTCCCCAGGGTCTAATTCAGTAAAAAACTTCTCTTCCCCCCCTTCTGGGTTTTGCTACACATTATACTCAGCTACTAATCCCTTTGGTGGGATGAGGGGCAATGCAGGAGACCAGTGATGTGTGTACTGCTGCTTGCTTCTTACTTTTTTTCCTCTACTCCAGGATGGATTTACCGTGGGACAGAGCCCCTTTGTGGTGTCCCTGCTCTGGTGTGGGTTGCCATGACCCACAGTCGTTCAGGGGTGTGCCTGCTGTGTCATGGGGCACTTCCTTCCAAGAGTACGTCTCCAACCACATCCCCAGTGGTGCCACCAGCCACGTGTCCTCTCCTCTTAGCGGCTGCTGCTTTTGTAAATGTCTGTGATCAGAGGCACCATGTGTTTCTCTAACTGGTTGAAGTTTTGGCACATGGTGGGTTATTTGCAGCAGTTTCAGGGGCAGCTGGAAGTAGCTGTGGCTCGCACAGGGCAGTTCATGGCCTCCTGCTATGACAGAAGTCACCTCTGTAGCCCCCTGCTACCAAAATTCTGCCAGTTACAACCAGTACAAAGCACCCTCTGCAAAGTAAATCACACACAATCTGTTGGTTAAAGCCTTGCTTTCGGTTTCCAGTTTTGTTGTGGGTTTCTTGCCTATCTCTGGGTAATAGCTCTCTTCATGAGTCCTCCCATGTGGAATGTAAGAATATTTAGCATTTGACAGAAGTACTGTGAGCCTGAATTCAGCGATGTTTGCAAAGTACTCTGATGCCACGAACGAAAAGTTGTAATGAGAGTAGAGCTTGCTCCTTATTTAACTTCCTACCCTCTAGCAGCAAGCTGGATGCATACAAAAGGAATGGGAGGACCAAAAATTCCTGTGTTCCTTAATTTGGTTTGCTGATTTGTTTTGCTGTTGCTTTAGGAGTTCCACTGCTGAAAATGGGAATTGTGCAAGCACCACGCCATCATGCTTCGTAGCTCTGTAGACCTCACATGAAACTAGCAGACTGTTAGACTGGGCTCTGAACTGCAGATCCAGACCTTTGTTCCCCTTCTCTCCCAGGGGATAGATTGGGTATCTTCAAAACTGCTTCATAAAACACCTTACCTCTATTAAAGTGTTCTCAGTATATGCAACGATATATTCCATCCCCACTTGCGAAAGGTGTAGCTCTTTGTAGCTAAGATATAACTTGAGACCTGGTTTTAGTATCTTTTGCTGGGACAGTTCACTCATCAGCTTTTTTTACTTTTAAGGAATACAAGGCTGCTGTGTGCCAGGCAACATAATCCCTTCCAAATAGTTTTTGATTTCTTTAGCTCAACACAGCATAAATCATCATAAATCTGATTTTCCCTTAAAGAGAGGTGAGTACCTTCTTTGATATGCATCACTTTACATTACTCCTACCTCAGAAAAGAAAGGCTAACAAGCAGGAATGAAGTTATGCTACAGGTAGAGCAGGTCCCCCCTGAAGGAATCTACCATTGAAAGTGTCTTCTAGCGATGTGGCAGCATCAAGTCACAGAAGTTGTTTCTCTGGTGTAAATAACACTGTTTCAAAGAAAAAGAATTCCTCCTTCCATTCCTCAGTGTGAAGGGGTAGGGTGACTTTTTTAGCAGTAGCTGGTGACCACCTTCAGATGCCTGGTTTGGCCTGGTGATTGCAGAGCCTGTGTACCGCTGCACTCCAAGCTTAGCTGGAGCAGTACAGGGCCGGTCATGAAACCTGAGGATCACTGCAGCTACAGCAACATGACCTCTAGAAAAGGGTGGGGGGAAGAAAAAACTAAAACCTTCTGAAAATCAATAAAGTTAATGGCCAGAGAGGCATTAAGCCACAAGGTGGTTTGTTTTGGTTTATTTTTTTTTTGCCCCCGGGCAGGAAGGTGCCTGTCAAAAAGAGAGACAGAGGCAAAGAATCCAGCAGCTATACTTTCTCCTTCAGTCATCTAAGAGCCTTCTGATTCAGAGACCTTAGAGATTTGTGACTGAATCTCAGTGCAAAGCATTTTGTCAGATAACAGTTAGTTGGTGATAACAGCCAAGTCTGCTCCCAGCTTCTCAGCATTGATCTGTGTGTATTGAAGTATCTTGTTTTGGTTTCTAAAACTGTGTGTTTTAATTTGCCTGATACTTCACTGTGCCTTGTGTTTGTCAGAGTTAAGTTAAAAAAACTCAAAACACCTAAAAATGTTGTGAGATTTCAGTGTTAAATTTGCAGGTCTGAACATGGTGTAATTCACTTCAAGGACACAAGGTTCCCAAGATGCATTTTTAAAAAAAACTTGTGGGAGGTGTGGACCTCGCTCTTTTTCTCACTGTTAAGCATTACTCATTAACATAACCTTAAATTATATCTCTAGAGAGAGAGGGCCAAAAACCGAAGATACTTGGTCTTTTTGCTGTGCAAATCTGTGCAAGGTCATAAGAGGGCCTGAGAATGTGTGCAGGGCTTCTATATTCAATATGTACTCTGAAACTCGTGTTCTAATAAAAAAAATCCAGGTGGCAAACCCAAGTATATTTCATCTCTCCACAGCCACCCAGTTACAGACCTGTGGGCAGGTCAAACATTCATATCATGCCAATGCACAAGGAGGACCCTGCCAAATAGGAAGGAACGATTCACGCGGTTTAAGTACCTTTGCTTCTCTCACAGCTATTAGGAATTGTTGAATGCACAAATCTGTTTGCCAGAGATACCAGTATATGCCATTTTTGTACATTTTTCTATTTAAGCAAAGTAGTGTCCTCTTACAGAGTGAAGAGTACCTTTTGTGCTCTTTCAGAAATATCCAAAAATATATTGCAAACCAGTCAGATTCCCAGCAGATTCCTACATAACTTTGGAAACTGTTGATGGCAGTGAAATTTCCCTCTTAGGACAGTGGTAAAAGGCAGCAGAATATGGCCATCTGCTTTGCTCATTTTCCAGAAATCTTTTTTTTTATATGTCCCATCCTGTGAAAACTTTGACCTTCTTCTCAGAAGTCATTTTTTATAAACATTTTGTTTATGAGAACGGAAAGTAATAATTAAACTTGAATGAAGAAAAATAGAGAATGATATTATTTGCATGTGCTGTTCTGATAACGGTTAAAATGCTGATTTTATTTAGATGCAGAGACAATCAGCCATGGTAGGAAGTGGATAGCATTGGGACTGGAAGTGGAGGCAGTCAGTGGAGCTGAGTGTATAAAAATGGTGAAGCTGGTAATTGCCTCCATGAGGATGGAGTTAATCTGCAGGATAAGCAAAACCAGTTATGTTTTCTTGCCTTATTCTCCATGTAAAAGCTTCCATTGGCTTTATAGCATGATGGACTTTTTGATAACATTTTCATCCAATATTTGGAGCTGCTTAAAAGTAACCATCTAAGTGGATTTTTTTCCCCCATCTCTATAGCAAACTGTCTTTCCAAATTGAATTTCTAGTGCTTGTCCAGTCAGTCTATTAAGTAAGAGATGAGTGTTTTATATATTAACCTAGTCATTAAAATGTTTGGTTGTTTGGGGCTTTTTTCTTTTTTTCACCCTCTCTCTTTTTTCCCCCTAGGAAACAGTATTATATATTATTTGCAAAAAATGTATTACTGTATGGGTGACAGAAGATTTCAAAGTTGAATGTGTTCAGGAAATTACACATTGAGGTTTGTCTAATAACTATAACTTGACCTTCCTATATTTTATGATTCAGAGCTGCATTGATGCCCTGATGACACCAACATGAATCTGAGGCACTTTCTTTTCAGTCAGTGGAACTTTTCCAGATCTTCCCATAAAATTCAGAGAAAAATCTAACCCCGCAGTCACTCGTGGTATGCTCATGTGCTGTTTTTCCACCAACACTAGTGTTGCACAATATGCTGCTTTGCATGCTGCGGTAGGGTGCTCTGCACCCCATGGACGTATTAATTAGCTGGTTTGTAGGCACGTTTTGCAGAACAACTGAAAACTACAGAGACAAAATAAAGTTACTTTTGTACTTACAGCCAGGATGTCAGAAGTGCTGCTGCTGTATTTGTGACATTGTTTGTGAAAAGACAATGTTTCCATCTCTGGGTCTTTCAACCAGTATCGTCCATAATCTATTTAAAAAAAAAAAAAAAAATCACTTAAGTTCCACAATCATTTTAAGCCAAGATGAATGCAGTCCAAAACTGGAAATGGTGATCCTGCCCTTCCTATCTCCTCTCACTGGGTAGTTCTCTCTCTGTTCTTGTGTCAGAACTAGCCTTTGTATTACCATACTCAGATCCAGGAGTGGATCAGCGGAACACTAGCTCAGACAAAACTTGTGGGGTCTATAGAATCAGTCATAGAATCATAGAATGGTTTGGGTTGGCACAGACCTTTAAAGGTCACCTCATCCAACCCCCCTGCAGTGAACAGCGACATCCTCAACTAGATCAGGTTGCTCAGAGCCCCATCCAACCTGACCTTGAATGTTTCCAGGGATGGGGCATGCACAACTTCCCTGGGCAACCTGGTCCAGTGTTTCACCACCCTTATTGTAAAAAATTTCCTCATTATACATAGTATGAATCTGCACTCTTTTAGTTTAAAAACATTACCCCATGTCCCTTTAAATACTGAAAGGCTGCAGTAAGGTCTCCCCGCAGCCTTCTCTCCTCCAGGCCAAACAATCCCAACTGTCAGCCTGTCCTCACAGGAGAGGTGCTCCAGGCCCCTGGTCATTTTTCTGGCCCTCCTTTGGACCTGTTCCCAACATTTGTGCTGAGGGCTCCAGAGCTGGACGCAGTACTCCAGGTGAGGTCTCACCAGAGCAGAGTAAAGGGGCAGAATCCCCTCCCTCACCTTGCTGGCCACGCTTCTCCTGATGCAGCCCAGGGTACGGTTGGCCTTCTGGGCTGCCAGCGCACATTGCCGGCTCATGTCCAGCTTTTCATCCACCAGCACCCCCAAGTCCCTCTCGGCAGGGCTGCTCTCCATCCTTTCTTCCCCCAGCCTGTATTGATACTGGGGGTTGCCCTGACCCAGGTGCAGGACCTTGCACTTGGCCTTGTTGAACCTCATGAGGTTCACAAAGGCCCACCTCTCCAGCCTGTCCAGGTCTCTCTGGATGACATCCCGTCCTTCTGGCATGTCAACTGCACCACTCAGCTTGGTGTCATCTGCAAACTTGCTGAGGGTGCACTTGATCCCACTGACTATGTAATCGATGAATATACTAAACAGTACTGGTCCCAGTACAGACCCCTGAGGGACACCACTTGTCACTGATCTCCATTCCAACATTGAGCCGTTGACCACTACACTCTGGATGCAACCATCCAGCCAGTTCCTTATCCACTGAATAGTCCATCCATCAAATCCTTATCTCTCCAACTTAGAGTGAAGGATGTTGTGAGGGACAGTGTCAAAAACTCTTCCCTTGTCCATGATCATAGAAGGCAGCTAGGTTGGTCAGGCAGGACTTGCCCTTGGTGAAGCCATGCTGGCTGTCTCGAATCACCTCCCTGGCCTCCATGTGCTTCTAGGAAGATTTGTTCCATGGTCTTCTGAGGCACAGAGGTGAGGCTGACAGGTCAGTAGTTCCTCGGGTCCTCCTTTCAACCCTTTCTAAAGATGGGCACAATGTTTCCCTTCTTCCTGTTCCTAGGGACTTCACCCAACTGCCTAAACTTTTCAAATACTATGGAGAGTGGCTTGGCGACTACATCGGCCAATTCCCTCAGGACTCTGGGATGCATCTCATCAGGTCCCATGGACTTATGTGCATTCAGGTTCCTCAGGTGGTCACAAACCTGATCTTCCCTTACAGTGGGAGGGACTTTGCTCCCCCACTTTGCAGTCCATCCACTGGAGAGGTGTGGGAAGAGAGGTTGTCAGTGAAGACAGAGGCAAAAAAGTTACTGAGTACTTCAGCCTTCTTCTTGTCTGTTGTTACCAGTTTGCCAGTCATGTTCATTGGGGGTAGGAGGTGTGTGTCATCTTTGACCTTCCTTTTCTGGCTGACATTCCTGTAGAAGCCCTTCTTACTATTCTTTATGTCCTTTGCCAAGTTCAGGGCACACGTTGGCTTTCCCAACTCCATCCTTGCACAACCGGGCAATATCCCTATACTCTTTCCAGGATACCTGTCCCTGCTTCCACTGCCTGTGTGTTTTCTTCTTGCCTTTTAGTTTGACCAGCAGGTCTTGACTCATCTGTGCCAGTCTCTTGCCTTCCTTTCCTGATTTCTTACACCTGGGGATGGAGAGCTCTTGTGCTCTATGGAAAGCACCCTTAAAGATCTGCCAACTCTATTCTGCTCCCTTGTGCCTGGCAGTTTCCCAGTGGGTCCTGTTGACTAACCCTGGAACAGCTGGAATATTTGCCAGGACACTTTCCTGAGCAGTTACACACTGCTTAATGTTGGCACAAGACATGTGGTGGAACGCTTCATATGGGACTTTGGACATGCAGCAGTTGCTGGTGCTAATCCTGCCAGGTGTTTAGGGGATCACACAGAAGTCAGGATACCAAATTAACAGGTCTTTTTTTTTCACTTGAGTTTCTCCAGGCACCCTGTTTCAGCATGAGCTAATTAAAAGTACTGCAGGCAGATGGTGCTCAGGTAAACACTTAAGAGTTTCTCTTTCAAACTTTTTGCTTTGCCAGGCATAATTAGTCCCCCAGGTCTGTCACTATGGTGCATGAGGCCCAAGTAGCTGCTGTTACACATCCAGTTGACTACAAAGAGTACATCTTTTCATAAAACAATTAGCAGCTTTGCTGCATCTTTGTCTATACCACAAAAAATGTTTACTCCTCAGATAGTTCTTTTCCATAAATGTACTAGAAATACTGTAAACATAGCCTGTCTGGCACTAGTCCCATCCAGTGCTGACAGTGGAAAAATCAGCAGTAGCAGATTAACAAAACATGGCAAAGTATTGGCATTTTGACAAGAGCACACTCCGATGAAACACGGCTATGTTGAACAGGATGTTTGAGTGAGACTTATTCTGCAGACAAATTTTTCAAGCATATATTAAAATAAAACTATACCTTTCTTAATGCACTTGATTTTTTTCCAAATTCTTGTTTTGTCTGCTTACCTGTTTTTTGTGTTTATGGTGAAAATTAGAATTTGCGCTTTTCCAGTCTGTTTTCTTCATATGTCCATTTACAATCTTCATGAAAGCAGTGATGGTACCCATAAATCAGTAGACTGTGAAATATAAATTATTTGCCAGTCAGCAGAGGACAGTTTGAGCTCAAAAGTAGAGGAGAACTAATTCCATTAAAGTCACTGTGTTCTTGTTATCACTATCCTTTGTAGCTGCCCAGTTCTATTTTTATGTTGCTGCTCATTGCCATCAAAGTACAGCCCTTCAGATCCTCCTGAAGTGTCCTGTATTACAGCACTTACAAGAAGCAGGACAACAATAATATTAACACATTATTTTAAAGATATCTCTGGCTTTTTATCCTTCTAGACTTCCCAGTGTATTCTGTGTGCTGTCTGGATGGCTTAAGCTTTAGGCAGGGAACACATAAGGTTTAATCTTGTTCGGAGTCATAGATGCTGCTCATGCTCCAGAATAATAACTGATCATTTCCTAATTAATTTATCGTTAACAGATTCCAACCCAAAAATCTGTCAGTGAAGCTTCTGTATGAAAAGCTTTTCTTTGTGCTTTCCTCATGCCTGGACATTGGGGCATTCAGAGGGAGAGCTGGCAATCCCCTGCCACTCTGGTAAGAACAGGCAAGCCCAACGCAGATAGCTCCTTCTGGAGAAGCTGGCACCTGCGTTTCCCATCCCTTCTCTGACCTGCTTTTGTCTGTCCCTCCACAAAATTACACACCACGCCTTCTGCTAGGTGGAATTGACTATCAGCCTCTCTTAATGCAAAATTTACTTGCTAAACATTTACCATGTGCCTTGTGGAAAACTGTGCCCAAGTTACACATGCCAGTAGATGCAGAACACCCAGTATATGTGCACATACAGATTACTGAATCAGAGGTTGTTTACCGTGTGTGTGTGTTCGGTGGCTCTCTTTAGGCATGTTTTGTAGGCATACAGCTATTCAGATACTTGCCTGTTCACAAGTACAATTCAAAATACGAATTTATCTAATAATTTAGTTTTCCTACAAGGGTGTTGCTTATAGTTGCTACCACAGAGTGGTAGGGTGACTTACTGTTTGTTCAGGTATCATCCAAAATTAGATAAATACTCATTGAGCCAACTTTAAAGTAGATATAATTTCCTTCCGCCCCCTCCTCCCCCAGTTGGTTGCTTTAGTAAAAGAGTCCCTATTCAGGCAAGGCTTGTCACTGCTGCCAACTAGGCAGCAGTACTTTTTTCTTCTTAAAAAAAAAAAAGAAGAAATCAAGCATTCCATGCCCCCAGTCCAGTTTTTCCACTACAAGAAGATATGGTGATAATATCCAACAGGATTTTTTTTTGCATTGTACAAATGACAAGAATTTGTCAACAAATGGATCTGATCAATAACTGAACAAGAAACCAGTGGTAGATAAATAAATGCCATCTTTTCCATCTCCTCCATTTCTTGCAAGAAATTAGGGGGGAGATGAGAACTCTAGGACTTTACACTGCTGAAAAATAGGATTCTCAACTTTGATGTTCAAAGAAAGCAGAGTCATAAGATGCACTGCAGTGCCAGAGTTTCTGAGTAAATAATGTATGGCATGCATGTTTTTAATGACTGTTTTTATTACCTCAGCTGCTTTGCTTGCACTGAACCCAAACACTCACTGCTGAGAACAGGAGTGCAGAAGGACCATTTTCTGTGTGTCATCGACTGATCAGAGGTTCTGGAGTGGTTCTTTTTGGTGCTCTGGATTAACCGCTCTGCTGTCTCATGCTTTGACACAATTATCCCTCTTCTGTGCGTATGTAAGTAGAGGTGTCTGTTGCTGGTGAGGCATACACCACCTAAGTCCTGTTTTAAAGTTCAGCTAATGGATGTAAATTATAGCCTGTTGAATAAAAAGGGCTTCTCCAAATTAATCCACATTTCAGGGTTTATAATAAACACCACCACATTTGTACTTCAAAGTCGTTCTTGACACACAATAGAGTTATAGTTAACAGTCCAGAATAAAGCGAGAACAGGAAACTTTTGAAGAAGCTTATTCCTCCAAATGCCTTCAATTTTGCAAAACTTTAAAAGAGCAGAAACTAGCTGCAAAATAGCATCTGATGCTTTTGCATGTCTTCCTTTTTTTTTCTTTTTTTTTTTACAATGAACTCCTAAGAGATTGCTATAATACAAAAGACACACAAAAAATCTTTTCTGAATTTATTTAATTCAGTTTGAGCTGCTGATGAGTTAATGTGAATCTTGCCTAGTCAATAGCTTGTTGCTCTGTGCTAGCTTAGTATGCGTGGGGAGTAGCTGGTTTGGTTACAGCAACAAGGAGAAAAAACAGAGCAGAAAAAGGCAACTCTGGTTGCAAAACCACAAAAAATGACAGGGGCATTCTAGGTCAGGTGTGATATAAAAAAAGGAATTTGAAACTATTTGCTTTATAATGGATACCTAATTGTTTGTTGTGTTCTACTCACGTGTGAGCTTCCTGCACATGGACTTGCCCATATTTAAATTCTGAGCTGAATCAGAGCCAAAAGTGCTCCTTAATAACCACAACATGATACCTTACTCTGCCTGTTCTAGTAACTTGTAGCCGATGTGAGTCAGAGTTGCAGTTCGTGACCCATAAAGAAAAAATTCTGGAGCATATGCTGTAGGTGGAATCAGAAAGTGGCAAAACCATTGTAAGTTTAATCAAATAGGCTTTTCCATCTACAGTTTGTATGGGTCTGTGTACATGAGTTCTTATACCAGTTAGCAAAAAGGGGTCCTTGCTAATTGTCTGTGCTGTATGTGGAAGGCACGTTAGCAGCAAGTGGAGACTGGAAGAAGCTTTTTCACCAGCACTGTAAAAAGTATGATGGGAACTCTTCCACCGTGGTTCCTGTAATGCTCTTGGAAATGCTTTTGTCCTATCTGCATTAGTATCTCAACTGTTCTTATTACTATGGCGAGAATGACTGCTGTTCATCCTCTTTGACAAAACATCACCTTCTCAGTTTAGATATATCCTGTGCTTCTCTGAATAATGTAGATCAGCTGCCCATCCTAGACTGAAACAAGGAGGCAATCCACTGATTGAGTGTTGTCAATCTTCACAAAAAAAAAGACTGCTTAAAAAAACCCGGTAGCAGCAAAACTTATGTTTCCTAGAACTCAAAACAACATGAAATTTTGGATCAAAAAATATCTATAATTTCCTTTCTGTAACACTTAACAGCTTGATCCAGTAGTCTAACTGGCATCAGAAGTCAATTATGAAGACATTATTAAGAACAAGTTTCAGGAGAGCTATTCTACCTGACTAAAAATATGTATTTTCATAATTTGAATACAGCTTGCTGAGTGACTCTGTTAATTTTATTGAGTGTTGGATTGGGCTGTGTTATTATTTCCAAACCCACATGAACCAGAAAACTGAGAAACAGCAAGTCCAGTTTTTCTAATAGCCAAAAGAAAGAAATCTAGTGCCACATGAGCTTGGCAGTTTTGTAAAAGAAAAAAAAAAAAAAGGAAAGTTGTATTTATTGTCCCATTTAAATAGATCTGTTAATGTATAAAATTATTTATGTAAATTACCTACTGTATGCAACAGAATTGTAGTTCCTAGTAGAGAACTAACATGTCTCCTGATAAATTTTCTGCAAAATCTTATACTAGAGATACTGTTTGCTTATTCACTCTGCGTGACCTCAGTGCCAAGTGCAGCACATTTAACGTCCATTTAATAAGGTGAGATACACTAAAACCAACCACCAAAGGACTTTGATTTTATTGTTGCAGAAGACAAAAACATGCAGGAGGTGAAAGTACCTCTTTGGAATACGATGCCTTTAAGCCCGTTAGTCATCCAGATGCCTGTTCTGTCTATCTGCCTGGATCTAACCCTACCAGCAGATGCATTTCGCAGTGTAACTTCCTGATCCTGCTCCCACTTGCACCACTCAGTTGATAAAATGCCTTTGTCATCAATGATAAGGGATTACATTTGCAGACAGGAGTATTATCTGTGTGCTGCAAACATCACCGTACAATTCAGGAGTAATCAGCTAGGACTATTATCAGGCCATCCTTAGCTTCAAAATAACTACCCTGAAGCCAAACAGACTGTAGGAGAGATTAATTTAGTCCTGTGCATCATGATAATTGAGAATCATTCAAGTGGAAGATATCCTGAAACCTAACAAAGGAAATACCCAAATGGTCAATATGCCCACTGGACAGCAATTACCAGTCTGTCATTTTTTTCTGTCAGGATACAGAGACAGGGGCATCTTAAACAAGTAGAGGAAATATAGGGGGTTTTGTAACTTTGGAGAAAACAATTTCTAATAAAGACTCAAGGCAAGTAACTATTACAAATCTGGCTTCAGCTGTCTGAATATAGATTAGTTGTACAGCACAGGATCTTAGACCGCGTGATCTGTGCTATTCCATAGTAAACAGCCACTTCTGTGACCAGGATACAAAGCACTTCGTCCACACAATGACCATTTGTCAATTGTTGAAATCCCTGTGAAGAAAACAACAAAAAAAGTCATAGAAGTCACAGCCATTTGCTCTTTGATGTACGGCATCTAAAATGTTCTTTTAAACCTTTTGCTTCTTCATCCACTTACTCTGTGGTTCTGATGTGAGCAATGAAAAGACTGTGCCCTGGCTCCATGGGTACATCACTGAGCCTCCTTGCGTGTATATGAGATTCCCCTTGGCTGTGGCTCACTTTTCTGTCTGTGAGAGTAGGGAGGAGAAAAGTATGTCCCAGTGATGCTTGTGCCTGCTCCAGCAGAGCCTTCTAATCATGAACCACAGATCAGAAGGGTTGGTTGTGTATTGCCCTCTTGCCCAGCGTGGCATATGTATTCGCAGGGCTGTTACACGGATGTTAAGTTCCTTAACCATAAGAACATGGTCAAGGCTGGGCAATGCTTTTTTTGGGTTGCAGTGTTTGAAGGCATCAGTACATGATGGGTGTTTTCTCTCCCATCCTCTCACTTCTCTCTCCAGCTACTGAGCCACAGCCGGTTTTTTTCCTTCTTAAATATGTTATCACAGAGGCTTGCTGATTGGCTTGGCCTTGGCCAGCAGCAGACATGGAAAACTTCTGGCAGCTTCTCACAGAAGCCACCCCTGTAGCCCCCTTTCCTACCAAGACCTTGCTACACAGACCCAGTACAATGGGCTACATGTGGAAGGTTGTTTTCTCTAAGTTGGTAAGGGACAAGTGAATTGGGCATGGTGTCGGTGGCTGGCATCTCCTTGCTGTCAGCTACTTGGTCAGGTCTTCCAAGCTGCTGAGTAGCCCTGGGCAGGGATACCCTAATACATTAATTAAGGTAATACATTTCCTCTAACCACTTCTCTGCTGAGACACTTGTATACACATCTTAAACCCTCACCATGTTTAAAACAGTTGTCAAACGGCTAAAACAAGCTGTTGTCACATCATCCTTAGGCTCAGTGCCTGGCAGGAGGAGGAGGTGAGGAGCAGGAATGGCAAGCCATGCTCAGCTGAAGTTCGGGGAGCTGGAAGTGAAAGTGGGATACAGGCACTGAACAAGGATTTGAATCTTTAAAGCTGTCCTGGTTTTAGTGAAGGTGATTATTGCATTTATTAATTTTTTCTGGCGTTCTTATAGAATACTATTATTTATAGTATTTACTCATGTCACTTCCCTACTTTCCCATCAGCTCTTGCACAAGACAGACTGCAGGCCCCCTGCTTCCATTAAATACAGAGGTGATGTCTGGGTTTTTTATGCCTTATGTTTTTCCAACTCCATATTTGACTCACAACAAGCATAGAAACATCATTTGCTTAGAATAACATGATTCTTAATTCGGGGACTCACTCTTCTCATAATCCATTCAGATTTGATCAGCATCCCCCATAGGCAGGTTCGTCCCATTTCTTCAGTGACTCAAGCATGCTGTAAGATGTCAGATTTTTCCCATTCTTTTCCTGCTTTATTTAAAGGTGAACTGAGGACCAGAAATTAAAATAACTAGGTGTAGATTTATGTACTGAATGTATCTGACAGGCATGTTAGAGCAGTAAGGAGGGGAGAGGACCAGCCATCCATCAGAGACAGACTGATTACCCTTTTAAGACTGTTGCTTTTTTCCCTTTTTCTGGGAAATCATGTTGGTAGTCCCTGAAAAATACTGAGGAATGCATCCTTCTGTGAAATCACAGATACTGACAAAGCAGACAGATTTCTGGTGCTTACAGAGTGGCTTGTTAGCATTAACTCCAGCAAGGACTTGACAAAGAATAGCAAATGTTTCTCTTTTAAGTTAATTAGAAGTTAGTTCTGTATTGAATTCTCCCCAGTGGCTGGTCTGTGGGCATATTCAACACACAGATAAGAGTCCAGATTTTATTTGCTGTTTTGTCTTTGAAAAACAGCATTTATTTCTGCCTTTGGAGTTAATTGTGTAATCCAAAATTGAGAGCAGGAAGAAGTCTGAATGCAGCGATACAGAATAATGCTCTGGAATTTCTTGTAATTTGTTTTCATAGAATCATAGAATGTTTTGGGTTGGAAGGGACCCCTAGAGGTCATCCAGTCCAAACCCGCTGCAGTGAGCAGGGACACCGCTAACTAGATCAGGTTGCTCAGAGCCCCATTCAACCTGGCCTTGAATGTTTCCAGGGATGGGGCCTCCACTACCTCGCTGGGCAACCCGTTCCAGTGTTTTACCACCCTCATTGTGAAGAATTTCCTCCTTCTATCCAGTCTAAACCTACCCTGTTTTAGTTTAAAGCCATTACCCCTTGTCCTGTCACAGCTGGCCCTACTAAAAAGATTTTCCCCATCTTTGCTATAGGCCCCCTTTAGGTACTGAAAGGCCACAATCAGGTCTCCCCGCAGCCTTCTCTTCTCCAGGCTGAACAAGCCCAACTCTCTCAGCCTGTCCTCATAAGAGAGGTGCTCCAGCCCTTGGATCATTTTAGTAGCCCTCCTCTGGACCCGCTCCAACAGTTCCATGTCCTTCGTCTGCTGAGGGCTCCAGAGCTGGATGCAGGACTCCAGGTGAGGTCTCACCAGAGCAGAGTAGAGGGGCAGAATCACCTCCCTCGACCTGCTGGCCACACTTCTCCTGATGCAGCCCAGGGTACGGTTGGCTTTCTGGGCTGCCAGCACGCATTGCCGGCTCATGTCCAGCTTCTCATCCACCAGCACGCCCAAGTCCCTCTCGGCAGGGCTGCTCTCCATCCTTTCTTCCCCCAGCCTGTATTGATACCGGGGGTTACCCTGACCCAGGTGCATGACCTTGCACTTGGCCTTGTTGAACCTCATGAGATTCCCACAGGCCCACTTCTCCAGCTTGTCCAGGTCTCTCTGGATGACATCCTGTCCTTCTGGTGTGTCAACTGCACCGCTCAGCTTGGTGTCATCTGCAAACTTGCTGAGGGTGCACTCGATCTCGCTGTCTAAGTCATTGATGAAAACGTTAAAACAGCACCGGTCCCAGTACGGACCCCTGAGGGACACCACTCGTCACCAGTCTCCACCCGGACATCAAGCTGTTGACCACTACCCTCTGGATGCGACCATCCAGCCAGTTGCTTATCCACCAAACAGTCCACCCATCAAATCCATAGCTCTCCAATTTAGAGAGAAGGGTGTTGGTGAGGGACTGTGTCAAAGGCTTTGCAGAAGTCCAGATAGATGACGTCCATTGGTTTTCCCTTGTCCACTGTTGTTGTCACACCATCATAGAAAGCCACTAGGTTCGTCAGGCAGGACTTGCCCTTGGTGAAGCCATGCTGGCTATCTTGAATCACCTCCCTGGCCTCCATGTGCCTTAGCATAGCTTCTAGGAGGATCTGTCCCATGATCTTCCCAGGCACAGAGGTGAGGCTGACAGGTCGGTAGTTCCCAGGGTCTTCCTTTCTACGCTTTTTGAAAATGGGCACAGTGTTTCCCTTTTTCCAGTCACCAGGGACTTCACCTGACTGCCATGACTTTTCAAATATCACGGAGAGTGGCTTGGCGACTACATCGGCCAATTCCCTCAGGACTCTGGGATGCATCTCATCAGGTCCCATGGACTTATGTGCATTCAGGTTCCTCAGGTGGTCACGAACCTGATCTTCTCCTACAGCAGGAGGGGTTTTGCCCTCCTGGTGCCCCTCATGCCATCCATCAACTCGGGAGGGGTGAGGAGAAAGGTTGCCAGTGAAGGTTTCAAGAGGAAGTGCATCTCATATCAAACGTTCTGGCCTGCAGAGTTTCTGCTAAAGATGATTTGGGTGTTTAGTCAGCACAGAAAGACTTAGGAAGTTTTGAATATCTTTAAAAATGTTTGTGTGTGCCTGTCTGTGGGTCTGATTCCCTTGTCTGTCTAGTCTGTGTATTTCATTTAATATCCAGTTGGGGCTGGGTATCATAGTACCTGAAGCCAGAGTCAGCATTTCCAGCCTTCCTGCCTTCTCAGAAGAGTCAGCCAATAGATAGTTGTCATTTCCCATGTTTGGGAACTACCCTTATGTGCTTTTAATCGATCATCATTAGTCAAGAACATACCTCTACACCTTTCCCCAAATTAAAATGAACAGTGAGAAGAAGCCCAAAACCAGGAAGACTCAGGGAGCACTGAAGAAGGCTCAGCTTTCAGTTTGTGTTAAAGGCAGTGCTCGCCTAATGGCTGTGCACCACCAGAATAGCTAAGGAGCCGGATTGAGGGGGACTTTCCGCTGAGTTAAGTGGAGTGGGACTGTGTGCCAAGTTCCCTGGTGCCTGTCAGAATCAGTGAGAGATTTTCCAGCTGGCTCCGTGAAGAGCAGCTGAATGGTTTTTAAAGGTGAGTATATCAAAGGGAGCATTTGGCAAGCCAGAGCTGCTTGCTCTGTGACAGGCTGAGCAGCGGGCCGAGGGTGGATGCCGTGGGTATGACTCTTCCTCTCATTCACACCAGCATTTTGAGCGGAGCTAACTTTCTCTTTGCCAGCTTCATAATTACATCAGTCTCCTTGAGAAATCATTTCCTTTTTGTTTTTCTTCCTTATTGTAAATTCCTCGAGGAAAAAAACAACTAGAAGTAGGTCACTCTCACAAAGCATGTACCAGTTCACTGTTATGAGGATCATGTTGTTTGTTGGGTTTTTTTTAAAAGCACGTCTAGTTCACTGTCATTGACTGAAAGCAGTAAAAGCTTAGGCACGTATGTGCAGGAACGCGATGCGACTGTATGTCTATACTTCTGTGTCCTTCATTTACGATAACAATGTAGGTCAATACAGAAAAAGTTTCTGTGCATTGGAGATGATGATGTTCTGCAAGTTTTCTGGCTTTACAACTTGGGTGAGCATTTCCAAAACCAAAGCGAAGCAGGTGCTGAAACAGAAGACCCATCCAGAAGCAGGGAGAAAACTGCAGCAACATTCTCCTGACTGGGTGGAGGGAATAGGATTTAGGGGGAAGACAGTGGACATAAGGGACCATGAACGTAATGTATGACCAAACAAAAATCCAGAAATGAAGGGAGGGAGAGGCTTGGAGAGAATTTGCATTGCTATAAAAAATAAATTCTGCCTCAACAGAAAAGTTAGGAATTAGGTTGATGCTACATGATTCTTGAGCCGTGAAACACTCACAGCTGCCCATAGCTGGAACATTTCAGAAACTCACATGGCAAACTGGTTTAAAGCCCTCTAGTTTACATTTTAGGCATAGATTATCTAGAGTCCTTCTCTTTCCTTTGCCTGGACGCATTTATCCATGTCTAAACTCCTGCCTCTGATGGTAATTTTTTCCTTAAGGTAAGAATGGAGATGCATTTTGCGTGTTGAATGTGTTGCTTATGATGTTTTATTACCATGTTGGGAGGCAGTTTGCCTCCCACTGCTCCTGAAGGAGGGTGGCCAAGTTTACAATGACTCCGATACTGTCCACATTGCCCTCTTTACCGCGTTTCTGACAGGATAAGATGCTACTGTCTGACTGCAAACAGCTGTGTGGCGGCAGCTGCAGAAAGAAGTGGTGGTGTTTTACCTCGCAGACCAATCAGCTGTGGTTATTGGTAGCACAGTATGGACCTGCAGACACTGAGCATGTGTAAATTTAGGGGTCCACAAAGATTAACGCTGCCTTGAGAAGCATTAGCACCTAATTAATCTTCAGACAAGGGATATAAAAGAATAATTTAAAATCCAAGAAGAAAACACAGACTTTGGGAAGGAGTACTCCCTGAGTGTGCTTTAGCTCCTTTCTGCTTGCGGCAGATTTTGCTGAGGAGGGTGCTGAGCAGCCTCTGCAACGCCTGTGCCTCCCGGGCCCATAGCAAGAAGCCTGGGGCCACAAGGCTGGCACCATCCCACTGAGGCTCCGGGTGCGGACGGCTGGGGAGCCGCTGGGCAGCACCTGGCATCCTCGTCTGGGAAAACCAGCTCTGGAGATGGTGTCCAGCCCTGTTGGTAGAACTTTTGCGTGGTGTCAAACCACATCAGGGCTTGTGGCCCCTACCCTGCCCTGCCCTGCCCTGCCCTGCTCAGGAAGAGCTTCCTGAGGGCTTCAGATCAAACTGAGTGCTACTGGATTTTCCCAGCTTCCAGATGCCTACTTTGGTTGGAGCTCGTTGTCATGGTGTTGGTGTGGTAATAAATTATATGCTGCTCTTCAGTATTTCCTAAGATAGTTGCTTTTTCTCATCTATCAAAGAAAGGAGAGCGAGAGGCATTTTGTACCTGCTTATGTCTAAAACGGTAGGAAGCTGTCCAACAGTGTGCTGGATTACATGAAGTTCTGCATTTGGTGTTTGTTGCTCTGAAGGAATGAGCCTAATTGCAGCTGTTTGAAAGAAAAACAAAACAACACAAAAAAACCTCCCACAAAACATTTAAGGAGAAGGGAAAGATTTCTCCATGAACATTAACCTGTGTCACCTTTAGCAAATTAGAGAAGAAGCAACTACTAGTTCAGGTTACTGTATGGATCACTGTGGAGATCACACATTACTGTATAAATTACTGTACTAATTACCAATGTCTTTATAACAGCTGTAAATGACAATATTCCATTCTATGACATGCATGACAGCAAAATAACAAGGGTGCAAGGTAGTTTATGAAGAAGTTTACAAAAAATGAAAACCAGTTTAAACTCTGGAAGGGGAAAAAAGTCCTACAATTCTGCATACGATTCTAGGTGGAGAAATTACCTGATAAGCACAGAGTAAGATACAGTTACAAGACTGCCAGGAAGCCGTTTACAGTAGATATCAATCATCTCATAAATTATAGCAAATTATTCAAGCAAGCTAAGAAGGTTTTCAGGAACTTCTGAGAACTTGATAAATCTAAATAGATTTTCCAAGGGGAAATGCTGTACGGTCTGGAGACACTATGAAGGAGGAGCTAAAGGGACAACCTGCACAACTGTGGTGACCCGTGGGCACGGCAGCCCTTCAGCCTTGACAGCAAACAGCACACATTAAAGCCGCCTGTGTGGTTGACTGTCGGACAGACCATCTGATACATCTTTCCAGAAAATCTGCTGACAAATACAAAGAGTTTTATAGAATGGGGCAGCCAGTTACCACAGAGTCGGTATCAGGGTGCCTGTAAATCAGATCAAATAAAATCCTGTATGGATCCCAAACACCAGGTCCTAATGGAGTCTGTGAATGCTCCAAGACACCATCTCAGAGACAAATGCCACAGCTCTGGTCAAGTCTTAAAGAAGGTGTGTGTCCATGTGTCCTTTGTGCCCATGTGCAGTTAGAAATAACTAGAATGTCTCTCCATGTTTCCCGTTGGCTGCAGGTTCAACGGCAGCAACTGGAATCCTTTTTCTTACATTAGGTTAAAAGGCTTCCTGCTTTTGTGGGTGATTTATTTCTGATCTGTGGGATGCAGTACCATCTACCTGACCTGGCTAGGGAATTAGTAGGGTATTAAAGCTGTCAAAAATGACAAAATGCTGCATGCTAATTGCCAGTTATGTTCATTGTCCTTGTAAGTGATGGAGAAGAGCAGGACCATGGTGGCATATAAAACCACGGGTTTTCAGAGATGCAGAAATGTTAACTGGGAGGATGTGCCTGCACACTTTACAACAAATGCCATTTGCTTTTTAATCTCTCCTTGTTTTACAGAAAGAGATGACAACAAGGATGTGTCACTAAGAAGTTACCCACTGAAGAAAAGCAAAGTCCAATTTCCTTCTCACAACAGAGTTCAAGAACATGACAGCCTTCATGGACTGAGACTACTCGTTAATCCATGAAAGTAGGAAAGTTGGGAACCACAGTTACTTTCATAAATGCTTCCCACCACTGTCAGAGTTCTTAACACTGAATATGCTGCTAGGAACCTCGTCTGAGCAACGCGGATTATTGAGAAAAAGAAGAATCTACTTCTTATTAGTTCTAGTTCCTTCGTTAGGGATAAGAACCTCTTCAGCCACAAACGATGACAGACTGTGCTCCTGCTGCTAAAGCTTTACTGAAATCCAGATCCCTGGGCTGACCTCCAGATTAGTTTTGAAACAATACTGTATTGTTAGCTGCAATGTTGTTTTCTTTTTCTTTTGTTTCTTGGTATGTGCTTTGTTTCCTCAGTGCAGCAGAATATTAAGACGGTCTGGAATCATGGAAAAGTTTTAGCCTTTAATGCCCTTCGCCCCTCACCAGGCCACCCAAGGCTTGGCCACCGTTCCCAAATGCCAGTGAGCCTTGTGTTTCCAGGAACATAGCCCTGTCCTTCAGCCAATCAGGCAGTCTGTGCTTCATTGTGACTCATAATTGGGTGACAATGGGACAGTTTCTGGTCTCAGTTACATGAGTAAGAATCTAGATACAGCTATGCAGTGTTCAGGTCTTTTCTTTGAATTCATACCGTGACTGACTGCAAATCTGCTCACTATCTCTACGTTAGGTAAAAAAGCAGCTATAGTCAGCATTTTCCTAAAGTATCCTGTGAAGTGCAGCAATCTGTCATGTCACTTGATATCCTCCCATCCTCAGAAAAAGGATCGCTCTCATTCATCTTAAAATTTCATCTTTTCAGGGAAAAAGTAATTCAATTTTACTGACTGGGAAGAAGATACAGTAAGGATGAGTAGTATAAAGGGTAGAGCAGGAGGGACAAAGAAATGTCTCTTTTGCATCTAAACAGTGTCCAGCAGTGTGGCTTGCTTTCCACACTGGACTAACATAATATTTTTTTCCAGTACTCAGTCTAACTTAACTAATGCATGTATGGAGAGCCTGGAAGGATCCATTGCAGTAAATCAAGACTTCTATGCCAAGTATGCCCTGACAAGAGGCATTCCTCTACAAAAAAACTGAAGCAATACTTAACAGAGGGATCACAAGAGAAATAGATGAATAAAGGAGAATCAAGGGGAACATGCTTACTATATTCTGTGCCTTCTAATGAATTTTGCACATTTGTGTTATT
Source organism: Gorsachius magnificus (assembly GCA_034008185.1). Classification (NCBI taxonomy): domain Eukaryota; kingdom Metazoa; phylum Chordata; class Aves; order Pelecaniformes; family Ardeidae; genus Gorsachius; species Gorsachius magnificus. The sequence continues at coordinate 25,968,828 of CM067109.1, read as the reverse complement.
GTGAAAGATTACTCCTTCCTGAGTAAGTGCTGAACCCTGTTGCTGCCTTCCCCTCGAGTGAGTTAGGTATGTTTACATCTTCTGAGAGAGTATCAGAAGCAAATCTCGTAGAGCATCCAGTGATTGGAACATTTAAAAGAGAGGGGTAGCAAACACTAAAAAATAAGAGCAAACCTTTTCTAGCTCATATTGTGGTACATTCGGATGGGCTTGCCTGCTTGCTTAACATAGGGCTTGTAAAATGTTAGTGATGATGTCCTTGCTGGGACAAAGGGCTTTTGTCTGTGAATATTCAGTGTAGCTACCTTGGAAGCTTTTCTGCATCTTCAGAATTATGCAAGCAGAACTATCCTTTGCTTTCAAGGGGATGGCCTGAAGTGTTCCTACCTCCTTCAGTGGTCTTTGCAATCAGGTTAATTCTTTGGGGATTGGAATGCACACACAGGTAATTCCTGGCCTGCTGGCACTTTTGCAGGACATAACTAGCTTGTGGAATTCATTGCCACAGCTACTGCTGAGCTTAGTTGCCTCCTTTTAAAGATGAGAAATGTTACATCTTTGGAAGAAGGTACATGGTGCATGCAGATGACAGGTACCTGCCTGAATTACAGCATCAATTGCATACGAATGGGTTTCGTGTACTCGTCCGACGTGCCTGGGCTGCTGCACTGTTGCAGATGGAGCTGTAGCCAATACAGTGCTCTTGAATTTCACTGTGGTCAGTTGCCATCTGGTGTTTGTACAGTTGAGCAGTACTGCAGCACTACATTTTAAAGATCAGCATGAAGATGCAAACGTGTGGAATTCTGTGCATAAAGAGCAAAGTCACTATATAAATTGAAAAGCGTGGTATTTTATGCATAAAATATTTTATTCTTCATTTTATTACGCTACTTACCATATGCTGTTTTGAGTCTATTCACTGTAGCTCAGTCTGAAGATGAAGCAGAATTTGTTCCCAGTTACTTTGAATTATTCTTTAATAACTTTTTTGTGAATGCATTAATCATGTGAATGCAAAACTTACCTGTTGGAGTATTTTCCTTTTTCTAAAACTGTTTTTCATTAAACTCTTGTGTTTCCTTTTCTGCTACAGCACACAGTGTATGAGGCAAAGGAGGGAAATGGAGAGTTGAACCCTAGAGGATTTGTGTTCGACCTGGCCAAAATTCCTGTAATGGGAAAAGCCCATTACAACCCAGCCACAAAGAAGTGCAAAATGTACTTTCTTTGGTCGCTTATTCTGCTGGGGAGAACATGGAGTTTGCTACGTGATGAAGTAAACTTCCTCCAAACGGCAGGGTTTGGCATTCAGCTGGATATCTCCCAACAGGCACTCTTGCTTCTGCTGCAGAGGTACTCAGCCACGGCCTGGCCATCTCATGCCACAGGCCATTTCTCCTTTTGCTGTGCCTGATATTTGAGATCCCAATAATAATAATGATGCCTGGAACGTGGCATCACAACATAAAAATATCATAGTACCTTTCCCATAGAGGAGAGGGGGCAGCGTCCTGTCGGACCTCACACTCAAGGATTCCAGCTTCGTCAGTCATTTGCTCAGGGCCACATCTGGACAGAATCATGTTTTGGTTGTTAATTGCAGGTAGTGATTTATGTGATTCCTCAGGACATGTAATAGGAACTGAGTTTAAACGTGATTGTGTGCAGAGACACGCATTTCACCTGCTGAGAAAAACTTCCTACCTGATCTTAATTATGTATGTTCCTAATCATTCCAGCATTTCATATGGTTCTGTGATTTGGTGGGGGGAAGGGATTGTTGCTTATGTTTGTCATTTTTTTCTTTTAATCACCTTTCTACTCTTTCAGTCAGGTCTTGTTATTCTTGCCTAAAAACCAATTTTTTTTTTTAGTCTGGTACTTCAAGATGCTGTTAGTGTTAAGCTTCAAGGCACCGTAAGAGCGATCCCTTCAGCTGACTGAGACCACAGTCAGCTTTACTTCAGAGTGTGAAAGGTTCCTGTGATACCAGAATTGCCTTCAGCAATTAAAGGCTTAATAGCTTTCATTGATGTCTCTGTAACAAGGGATTTTGTAATGAAGTCCTGCTCTGTGTGAACATAGGCTAGTGTCGCCGTAGTGACAAATGTTACATGAAACAAATCTTACCATTTAACCTCCCTTATGTTCTATAAAGGATGGAGCCCCAGGGTCTATCAAAGAGGAGGTTTTTTACTGATACACAGCAGTGAAATTGGTTATTTCCATCAGATTTGAGAGAAGTTGGGTACTTAGGAAAACATGAGTTTTATCCAAGAACTCGAGGAAAACTTACAGCAGACCCTCAGGTACTTAATTCTCCCAACCGATGGATTTGTTAAGAACAAGGCGGGGAGAGAGGAGAAAGCAATTAATGTGTAACTCCATGGGGACCTACAGACAACTATTGAAGACATGCAGAAACCAAAGGGGTAAACGTTGTCCTGGTGATCATGTGCAAGACAATTCCTGGGGCTCTGTGGGAAGGATGTGGGGAAGGGTACCCGTTGTAGTCAGGGAGCCACTCTCAGCAGGTCTCTGTTAGCATTAGACTAAAAGGGTCTTTTAGCACCTTTGTACTTTGGGTTGAATAAATGACACATTCTGGAACCTTCTCACAAAAAGTCATTCCTTCCTTTTGCTTTTTAGCTTTTCTGCTCTTCTTCATGTTTCTCACGTTTTCCAGGAGTGAGGTCTCAGAGCTGGCCTTCTGCCTTTTAATCTTCTCTCTGCTTCTCCAGGGACAATGTTGTTTCAAAAATTAGCTTCCTCTTCTCTCTCCATGACTCCAGAAAGGACACCTCTCGCCTACACCCTCTGAAGAGAGACCTCCATGGGTTGGTTTTCCATTACCCCTTCAGAAGAGCAGAAGCAGGGAGAGCAGGAGGTACCTGCAAGCACTGCAAAACAGGATGCACTATGTATAAAATAGGAGTATGCTTGCTGTTATATCACACGCTTTAAGTGCTTTAGAAAGGGGATAACACTGGGGGACCCAGTATAGACAAGTGGTCGGTGTTCACACATTTTTTCCTATATATTGGAAGAAATTAAAGACATTTTTAATAATTATGAAGACTATTCCAAGGGTTAAGCAAGCCAAATCAGTAATAAGAGCCTGGTAGTGGTATACATTTAAATTTAAAATTATCAAGCTTGATTTTTCATGTATTTCATGCTAAATAGAGGCAATGTTTTTCAAGGTTTAGCCAAATAAGTTGGAGCTATTAAAGTAGTTGTTTCTTTGCTGTTTTAATAAGTTTTCCTGTTTTAAAGACAGATATAATATAATAAAGAATTATAACAATATTCTCCCAGGGAAAAAAAATAAATTACTTGTCCAGTCAGATACATGTATGTGTGTGTGTGTATGCCTGCACACATAAAAATACATATTATATATTATGTATGTTTGGGTGGGGGTATGGATATGGAAGTACCAGTGTGTGCCTATGTACACTCCCTGCTCTTCCCCACAGAATACGGGTATTTATTTTGGTAATTTTTAAGGGGGATGCATCTTTCTAAGAAATAAGTGGTTGATTCCTTTTCTTCCTCCAAGCATCAGCGCTGTTTGGTATGTTAATTTTTTTTAATGATGTCAGATGTGTCTTAGGCTCTTTTAGTTCTGTTTGTTATTACATGGTGGTTCAGCTGTACGGGAAGAGAGACCGGCACTAACTGTTGTAGCCATTGAAAGAAAAGATTACTTTTCAAATCAATCCTAGTGGATGAAGCAATGAAATCTGAATACCAATAAAAGAACTGTAACCCTGCAGAGGTGTTGTGAAGCTGTTTGGGATCTGACTTCAGCAAGAAAAAAGCACGTGGTTTTCATATGGCAGGGTAGAGTTTCCTGTCAGGCTCACAGGACTTAGAGGGGAGCGAGTTCCATTGCTGCCAATGCACCAGCTTCCTCAGCCCTCCTGGTACTGCCGCCTCACCGCGAAAAATCGACCAAACGTCACTCAAATGGATGCTGGCCAGCCCTCTCACCAGCAGCAGTGGTGAGCAGTGGACTAGCCATGCAAGTAGCCTTTCTTTAGCTATGTTGGCCTGCTAGTTCTTGCCTGTCAGTTCTTTGAGCCTGGGTTAACTCACAGGTTTCATCATGTTCTCAGCTGGTTCCTGATGGAACGCTCCAAGACAGGAGGGACATGTCAGCAGCACTGAGCCGGTTCAAGGCTAAGTTTTACCTCCTGAACACACAACTAAAAAGCCGTGGTTAGAATTTGGCTGCCACACGAGGAAATGGAGGTCTAATAGGACAATAGAAATCATCTCCAGCATATGGACTTGCAGCTCATTGGTCTGTTCTCTTTGGCCTGATTCCTAAAACATATATAACCATATATATTTATATATATGCATTATTATATATAAAGCTACTGTATACTGAATACAAGTCAGTTACGGAGCTTGAGGGGACCAGGAGCACAGGGTTTAAGAGTGGCTGCTGGCTATGGTAAGACAGCACCCAGAAGAAGAAGAGCTGATGCTGGACTTTGGGTGGGAATCCCCACGGATGGTCGGGAGCAGCTGAAGATGCGAGATACTGGAACTAATGGAGTAACTGGAAAACAGCAGCTGAGGGAAGCTAGGGAATTTGGTGGAGCTGAAAGAAGTCCAATGGCAAGGGTAGCAGGAAGGTTCTCAGGGCAATGTGTGTGTATCGAGAGGGCTGTGCTGCCATTCAGACGGCCTTCAGGAGGTTGGAGAAAAAGGCCAACAGGAACCTCATGAAGTATAATGAAGGGAAATGCGAAGCCCTGCTCTTGGGGAGGAACAGCCCCAGGTACCAGTATATGCTGCAAAGCAGCTGGCTGGGGAAGGACCTGGTGGACACCAGGCTGGCTATGACACAGCACTCTGACCTCATGGCAAACAAGGCCAGCAGCCTCCTGGGCTGCATTAGAAGGGGTGTTACCAGCAGGTCAGGGGCTGATCCTCCCCCATGTTCAGCCCTGGTGAGACATGCCCAGAGTGTGGGGTCCAGTCCTGGGCTCCCCAGTGCAGGTGACAGTACAGACTGCAGCAAGTGCAGAAAAGGGCCACAAGGAGGATGAATGGACTGGAGCATCCCTCACGCAAGCAGAGGCTGGAAGAGATGAGACTGTTTAGCCTGGAGAAGGCCCATGAGGGATGTCATCCATATGTATAGATATTTGATGAGATCAATGAAGACGACAGAAGCAATGGACACAAACTGAAGTACTGGAAACTCCCACTAAACGTAAAGAAAACCTTCTCTGTGAGGGTGGTCAAACACTGAAGCAGGTTGCCCAGAGAGGCTGTGGGGGTCTCTGTCCTTGGAAGTATTAAAAAAACCCACTGGACACAATCCTGAGCAACCTGTTCGAAGTGACCCTGCTCTGGGTATAGCATTGGACAGCCAACCCCCAGCAATGCCTCCAAGCCCAGTGCTGTGGCAAGCCTGCAATTACAGCAGTGTGCGTAGGCTCTTCAGTCTGCCATCTCCAGTTTCCCTGCCTAGGCCAGAAGAATCATAGAATGGTTTTGGTTGGAAGGGACCCCTAGAGGTCATCCAGTCCAACCCCGCTGCAGTGAGCAGGGATAGCGCTAACTAGATCAGCTTGCTCAGAGCCCCATTCAACCTGGCCTTGAATGTTTCCAGGGATGGGGCCTCCACTACCTCGCTGGGCAACCCGTTCCCAGTGTTTTACCACCCTCATTGTGAAGAATTTCCTCCTTCTATCCAGTCTAAACCTACCCTGTTTTAGTTTAAAGCCATTACCCCTTGTCCTGTCACAGCTGGCCCTACTAAAAAGATTTTCCCCATCTTTGCTATAGGCCCCCTTTAGGTACTGAAAGGCCGCAATCAGGTCTCCCCGCAGCCTTCTCTTCTCCAGGCTGAACAAGCCCAACTCTCTCAGCCTGTCCTCATAGGAGAGGGGCTCCAGCCATTGACCACTACCCTCTGGATGTGACCATCCAGCCAGTTCCTTATCCACCGAACAGTCCACCCATCAAATCCATAGCTCTCCAATTTAGAGAGAAGGGTGTTGGTGGGGACCGTGTCAAAGGCTTTGCAGAAGATGACATCCATTGGTTTTCCCTTGTCCACTGTTGTTGTCACACCATCATAGAAAGCCACTAGGTTCGTCAGGCAGGACTTGCCCTTGGTGAAGCCATGCTGGCTGTCTTGACCTCCCTGGCCTCCATGTGCCTTAGCATAGCTTCTAGGAGAATCTGTCCCATGATCTTCCCAGGCACAGAGATGAGGCTGACAGGTCGGTAGTTCCCGGGGTCTTCCTTTCTATGCTTTTTGAAAATGGGCACAGTGTTTCCCTTTTTCCAGTCACCAGGGACTTCATCTGACTGCCATGACTTTTCAAATATCACGGAGAGTGGCTTGGCGACTACATCGGCCAATTCCCTCAGGACTCTGGGATGCATCTCATCAGGTTCCATGGACTTACAAGTGTGTTCACGTTCCTCAGATGGTCACGAACTTGATCTTCTCCTACAGCAGGAGGGGTTTTACCCTCCCGGTCCCCCTCATGTCATCCATTAACTTGTGAGGGGTGAAGAGAGATGTTGCCAGTGAAGACTGAGGCAAAAAAGGTGTTGAGTACCTCAGCCTTCTCCTCATCTGCTGTTACCAGCTTGCCAGTCTCACTCATCAGCGGGGGTATGCTTTCTTTAACCATCCTTTTCCGGCTGATATACCTGTAGAAACCCTTCTTATTATTCTTTTCATCCCTAGCCAAGTTTAGCTCCAGCTGCGCCTTGGCCTTCCTGACCCCATTCTTACACAACCGGACCGTGTCCCTATACTCTTCCCAGGATGCCTGTCCCTGCTTCCACTGCCTGTGCATTTCCCTCTTCCTCCTTAGTTTGACCAGCATCTCTCGTCTCAGCCATGCCGGTCTCTTCCCTTCTTTGCCCGATTTCTTACACCTGGGGATCAAGAGCTCTTGCGCTCTGTGGAACACATCCTTAAAGATCTGCCAGCTCTGTTCTGTTCCCCTGTCCCTGAGGACCGTTTCCCAGGGATTCCTTCTGACTATCTCCTTGAGGAGCTGGAAGTTTGCTTTCCTAAAATTCAGGGTCCTGACTATACTCTTTGTTCTTCCCATTTCCCTCAGGAGCATGAGCTCTACCAGTGCATGATCACTGCAGCCCGGGCTGCTTCCGATCTTGACATCTCCGACGAGCTCGCTTGCATTGGTGACCACCAGGTCCAGTATTGCATCCCCTCGGGCAGGGGTGTCTATTCCCTGGCTTAAGAAGTTGTCCTCAATGCATTCAAGAAACCTGCTGGATTGCCTACAGCTTGCCGTGTTGGTTTTCCAGCAGATGTCAGGGTGGTTGAAGTCCCCCAGGAGGATGAGAGCCTGCGAGTGTGAAGCCTCCCAGAGTTGGAGGAAGAACGCTTCGTCAGTCGGCTCCTCTTGATCTGGTGGCCTGTAGTAGACACCAACCACCAGGTTCCCTTTGTTGCCTCTCTCTCTGATTCTTATCCATAAGCTTTCGACCTGCTCGTGGCTATTCTTCAGGGCCAGCTCTTCACACTGTAATGATTTCTTGATGTAAAGGGCAACGCCTCCGCCCCTCCTTCCTCGCCTGTCCCTTCTGAACAGCCGGTAGCCATCAATAGCTACATTGCAGTTGTGGGATTCATCCCACCAAGTTTCCGTAATGGCAATCAGGTCGTAGCTTTCTAGCAGCACGATAGCTTCCAACTCCTCTTGTTTGTTTCCCATGCTGCGTGCGTTTGTATAGAGGCATTTCATCTGAGCTGTCGGCCTCGTCACCTTCATAGCAGAACAGCCCTCATTTACTTTGAGGTGTTTCACGGGCTTTTCCTTGTTGGCTCCTACTACCTCAGGAGCCTCCAGCTCGCCTCTGCCAGACTTCAACTTTCCCTGGCATGCTGCTAGGCAACGGGTTTAGGGCTCATACTATCCCCCCATCCCTCTAACTGTTGTGTATCATCCCCTAGCCTGTCTCTGGCAAGCCCAATAGGTCCCCCTTCCCCCTTCCCATCTAGTGTAAAGCCCTGTCAATGAGCCCCACAAGCTCCTGGGCAAAGACCCTCTTCCCCCTTTGAGAAAGCTGGCTCCCATTTGACTCCAGCAAGCCTGGTGCCGTGTAGGCCATCCCATGGTCAAAGTATCCAAAGTTGTGGCGGCGACACCAGTCGCAGAGCCACGTGTTAATAGATTGAGTCCGCCTGTATTGCCCAGTGTCTCTGCCCACCACTGGAAGGAGCGAGGAAAAAATAACCTGCGCTCCAGATTCCTTCACTAACCACCCCAAGGGTTTGAATTCTTTTTTAATCACCCTCGGGCTACTTACTGCTACTTCATCGGCACCCACATGGAAGAGCAGCAAGGGATAGTAGTCTGAGGGTCAGACCAGGCTAGGAAGTTTCCTAGTGACATCTCTAACCCGGGCTCCTGGGAGGCAGCAGACCTCCCTAAGAGCAGGGTCTGCCCGGCATATCGGACCCTCTGTTCCCCTCAGATGGGAATCTCCCACAACTATTACCCGTCTCTTCTTCCTCATGGATGCAGTAGTAATACAAGAGGCAGGTCTTTCTGATCTTTGTGCCTCCTCCAATGTGGATAGGTCAACACTTACCCCATCCACTGCCTTGTCTTCCACCTCTAGAGCCTCATACCTGTTATGCAGAGGCACCTGAGGAGAAGTGGTGGGCAAGGACAGGGTTCTCCTCCTGCCCCGACTGCAGACCAGTTTCCACTCACTGCTCTCCCTTGAGGCCCTTCCTTCATCCTGGTGGGGGGGGGATACTAGTTCCCTTTGATCCCGGGCCTTTTTTGGTGGCTGTTTCTGTGTAGATTTCTGGGAGGTCAGGGTGCGGCTCCACCATTCTATCTCCTGCTCCACTTCCCTGATGCTCCATAGCCTGTCTACCCCTTCTCGTAGCTCTGCCACCAGGCAGAGTAGGTAGTCCACTTGATCGCACCTCATACAGGTGTTGCCTTTGCTGGTGTCCGTCTCCAGTCCCAGCTGGTGGCACTCCCTGCAGCCAGAGGCCTGGGCAGCCGCGCGCTTTCCAGGGACCTCAGTCTGCCTTGAGGCTTCCTTTCTGACCAGCAGATTGGACGTGGCCTTCTGATGGCGGGCGCCATGGCCAGGCTTCCTCCCCGTTGCTCACGCTCCCGGGGCTGCCCCGGCACGTCAGGAGGGCCAGGCCGCCGTCACCCCTGACCCCGCCCCGCCCCGCTCAGAGCTGCCCGCACGTGAGGACCCCGCTCGGAGGGGGAAGGGGGAGGGGGGCTGGGCTGCCCGCTCCCTCCCTGCGCTTTTGACTTCGCGGTTCTGCTGCTTTTAGCAAAGGGCCCCCCGGCGCGATCCTCCGCCCCGGAGCCCTTCGCCTCGGTGTCTTCGCCGAAAAGAGAGCCATGCTGTCCGGGGAAGGAGCTGCAGTATGCTCTTCCCTCTCCATCTTTGCTGCGTGCCTCCCTCTTTTTCCCCAGCCAGACTCCCAAAAGTAATGAAAGCTGAGCAGCCAGTGGGAGGCACCTGCTGGGCCAGCCAAGGAACGAAGCGGCAGGGGACAAGTGGGGCCGGCCATTACATCCCACGCACCCGGCTGCGCTGGAGAAGTGGCCGCAGCTGTGTCATTGCCACTGGAACTGGGATGGTGACTCCCTGCTGCTGCACAATATGATGGCAAAGAGGACTCGGCCTCCCTTTCCTGTTCCATCGGGCTCTTCACAGCCCTCAGAGCCGGCATAAAATAGAAGTGAGGCAAAGCCAGCAGGCGACATGGTGAAAAATAAACAGATCTGCCTGAAGAAGAAAATAGAACAGATGGACCTCATGATCTGAGCCCTTGGACTGCATTTAATATGTCACAGCAATTAGAACAATTCCAGTAAATTCCAGTCAATACTGGTGATCTGAAGGTGCCACCGACCTGATGTGTGCATTTGGGTAAGTGGAGCCATTCTGGCACCATTAGCAGCAGAGTAAAAGCCACAAAAGTCACTCGAACCCCTGAGCACCATACTGTAGGTAATTACTAACCATTCACTAATAAATGTGGCAGAAGGGGTAGCAGTTGTTAGGAGCGGAGGTGGTATCTCATTGCATAAACAGCCAATCAAGGCCCTCTTCTGCTGTAAGGCAAATTATATCACATTCTAGTGGTTGAACAGAAAAAAAAAACACACCACCACCACAAACCCCAAACCAGGCCATTCTAAAATTTGACATTTATAGTGTATCAGCAGGAGTCATGTCACAGAGTCCTCCGAGAGCACTGCAAGAACCTTGTCAGGCTAGTCAGCTCAGCTCTGCAAATTGGGACGCTTCAGTGCTGAGCACCTCCCGTCTTACTTTCTGCCTTACAATGGGCAAGTTCTATCAGCTGGCAGTACTCCTAGGTGCCGCCGCTGTTCATAGCAGGGCCTGACTTCTAAGAAATGGCATCGCTGTGACCAGGGGAGGGGAGCGGTTTGCTGAACATACGACCACCTACGTGTGAACAGAGCAACAAGGCAGCAAAGTGGCTGGGAACCCACCGAACCTATCTGCGTCCTTTATTGCTGGTGGCCTCTGGCTCAGTGGTGCTGTTGTTTTAGACAAATCATTGAACAATTTGTTTTCTACCCAGTATTCATGAGGAAAAGGAGAGTCAGCGTGCACAGCGACAGTAGCAGAATTTGGGCCCAGGTTTGGGAGGCCTCAGTCTGCAGATAGTTCTGAAGTCAGCTGTGATTATCCAAGCTTTGTGCTGGCGTGCTGCACTGGAGTGCATTTCACTCACGGTCCCTCAGTCTTTAAGGCTCTCCTGAGCTCAGGCTGTAAAAATCATCAGATGTTTCCACAAATTGTTCTGTCCTGCTCCCAGCAGACAAGTACTTAGTCAATTAAATGCACTTTATACTATGTTAACAGAAAAAGAAAACCAAACCACCAGCTGTTTCAACTTTCTGAGGCTTTCTCTTAGTAATCGATCAGAGAAATACACTGACAGTGCAGTCCAGTAACTCCCATGCTCACCAGTAGTTTCAGAGACGCTTGTGTATAAGACCTGCACAGTTAAGCCCAAGAATTGTATCCTGCCCCCCCGCCAGTTGCCACCATAATAACCATATTAATACTATGCTCAATTAATCTGCCTACTTGCTTCCTTAATTTTTAAGCAGCTACAACATGACCAAGCGTGAGGAGAGAAATGGTATATGCTGGCTGGCAAACTCTTCAAGGATAAAATCCCAATCATTGCATTTATCCTTCTCAAGCTGGGTGTTACACAATGAATTTGTGAGCTGGTACATGCTGCCTGAGCAGCAGAGCTGGTTTCACTGGCAGGACATCCTTCATTTTACTCTCTTAAATACCTGTCCAAGTCTTCTAAACAGACAGTATAAAACCAACATCAATCCTAAATTTGGTGGGCAAAAATGAAATGAAAAAGGAACTTGAAATCAAGAGGCTTTGTTACATCTTCATTTGAGAAGCATAGAAGACGTAAAAATCATTAGGCAAACCCTGTCTTTGAGACAGGCAGGTAAATAAACTGGAGTCCCAAGACGATGAAACTTAGCACGGGCCATATTAGCAAGCCATAGAAAAAGGATTGCAAATCAGTACTTTGACTCTGAAACCATGCTTCTACCCCAAAACCTTGAAGAACGCTTTAGTTTGTGTATCTCCTGTTTTCCTACCTCCAGTTACATTTTATTACTACTCTGCAACGGAGGGAAGATGTTAAACTTATTCACAAACATATGGATCAAGTTTTTACTGACCTGAACGGAAGACGTGCATTTGTGTGCAAGATTTGTATACAAAATTTGGCCTCTGAGATTGTATGGTTGGTATCCCTATTGATTCATGAATGGAACAGCAGTATATGCTTTCTGTACCTCTGGCAAACCAAACTAGCTTGTTTCTGAGGAGCTAGAAAAATACACCAGCCACGTTTCATTTTCTAACAAAGGGCTAATAAGCAAAAGCATTTCTATAACAAAGCTGTAAGGAAAGAAAATATCCTAAAAGGTTTGTCTGTTTGTTGTGAGTTTGTATATAGGATCATAAAAGGTGAAATAAAAAGTTACTGCTTAAATGTAAGGTTTTCCTTAGCGGAGTATTACTATACCTCACATTTTTTAGATCCAAGAGCCAAATGTATGCATGTTTGTGAGAATGTCTCTGACAGTAATAGAAAAACACAAACAGGGACTTTCACCTTGATAGACAGAAGTAGCTTTATGACTGGTTTGGAACCCTTTTTAAACTGAGAATTAGTCACCATTTAAAAACTGTATTGTGCTAAAAGCAAAAGATGCGATTGGTACTGCCTATTAGAACAAATTGCACTTAGGAGAGTTAACAAGATCTAGGAGAAACCAAGGGGGGCTTAGATCTATATGAACTATAGCAAAGCTAGGATACATAGATAGCTGTAAAAAGCAGCAAAAAATCTTAAAATCTTAAAAGATGGAGCGACTAGCGCCCTGGAGGCAGCTCCGAGTTTCATTGCTTTTCACAGGCAGGAGAAGTAACAACGTCACAATCCAGTGTGTTACAGCAGTCACACACAAACCGTTCTGAATCCTTCTAGGACAGCCAACTGCTTGTAAGTTATTTATAATCCCACTTGTTTCTCTTGAAACAAAAGAATGAGCTATGTATTTAAATAACAGATGGAAATGCGGAGGAGCGATGGGGGTTTTTAATTGCATCAAGGACATTTTTATCATCAAAAAGAGCACATAACTAAGTTCCTGACCTCAGTGGCATCAGATACCATCCAAGCAACGTATTTTTCCAAGAAGTGCCAAGTAAGAATATAGTGTAGCAGTCTTGATGGGTTTTGCACAAAGTAAATTTGGAACATATAGAATTGGTAGTTCCACAGATGCTTAAGACCACCCCATCTCCTCATAGGTGAAAAGATGGGTTCTAATAAACTTGGAGCGGTAGCCTCTCCACAGTCGCTGGGAACTGCTAAACTGCTGTCAGAATTACTCTTTGCGGTGGATACAAATCATGTCTAGAAAGACTGGAAGATGCACGTTGGGCCAATCCATTGACAGCTGAATGGATCTGGCCTTTCAGAGAACTAGTCCTTTCATGAGGAAGTGCTTATTTTTATTTGCACATCGTGTAGGCATAATGCGTTTCTGTGTCCGTCCGTTAGTCCCAGACATTACCTGTGTGCGTACTAGTGGTGTGGTGTGCTTTACTGTTGTAGTGCCAGACAACGCTGATGTGCCTCAAAGGAGCACAGCTCAAGAAACCAGCCAAGAAGATTTCAAAGCAAGTGTAATGCTTGCTGTGTCATGTACCACTCTTGCCTGCTCCTTAATATTTTTGATATGCTTTTGTATGGCTGTCATCAAGTACAGGATGGAAAAAGGGTAAGTTTTCCAACCATGTGCTGTGCTTCACTTTATTGTTTGGATAGTAAAGTAAGGTGCTGCTCCAAACATAGGTTTAAAGACTGTGCAAAAATGTGATACAGGCTCAGAAAGGCTGTACACACTTCTAGTTCATTTGCTTCCTTTTTCCCCTGCCAATGCAAAGTGAAGGCAGAAATTATTAAAAAACAGGAAATTATAGTATTACCAAGAGCGTACGTACTAAACATTTCCTTGTAAGTGGAGATGCTGCCCTTTGTCAGTTCAAATCTTGGAAAAAAAAGAAGCTGGTTCAGCAGTCTATTGCCCGTCTTCCGTGGTGTCTGTCAGGTTTCTACTGGATTTGTCTGCTTAGAAAACCATCATGATTTTTGTTCTGTGTTTTAGGAGTTTTTGTCCTACATTCAGATGCTCACGTGAACAACAGACACCAGCTTCTGCATCTTACTTTGTCCCTCTGAAGAGAGTTCCCGATTCTTCCGCCTCCAGAGCTGCAGAAAGCAGCCTGTGGGCTGAGAAAACAGCATCAGACAGACAGAGCAATGGGAAAGGCACAGAATCAGAAACATTACCTATCATAAATTCCATAGTTGATGTGCTACCGATTTCTCATGCCTCGAGTCTCAGCAGCATTCCTTCATATGAAGCCTTAAACGGAGACCACATCTAAAGAGAAACTCACTGGCGTTGTCTGACAAGCTCTCTCTAACTCAGATGCTGGTTTATGTATAACTATGCTTATATAAACAGTACTTGTGATTCACTGAATTTGTAACTTGAAATTTCATGACAGGACAGAATAAACGTTACATTCTGATAAGGCAGTGACGTGTAATTAAAATGTGGTCACAAATGTTTGCAGGCAAACACTAACTGCTTCAGAATCAAGTGCCAGGAGATACAACCATGGCCAAAAGACAGCTCCACGTTATTTTTCCAGTGAAAAAGGAACAGCTGAAACACAATGACTTCTTGAAATGAATTCAAGCCATCCAACATTAGCAGCACACACTGAATGGGAATGTAGTGATGGGTCTCTGAACAAGAATTTTTAAATTTGCATGGTTTTGAGCAATAATTAACTATCTTTTTTAAATATTATGTGAGCATATGTGCATTTTGGAATGTTTGTGTACATAACGGCCCTGTATGCTGCTTGCACGTATGCAATAACATGCAAGCCCAAATAACAGAAAGGCAGGTATTTTTAACAGAAAAGGAGATAGTTTGGTAGATCTTTTAAGAGAACACAAATTTTCTATTTCCTCTGCTTTTTACACACCGCCCCAAACCCAGAATATCATACCTGTCTTTGCCACTGCCAGACAGTAGCAACGATTCTTCAGTTGACACTGCTCCAACATGGGGAAGGAAAGTGCAATGAGAATCACAAGGTCAGAAGTAGACACTGGTCTACAGAGAAGTCTTAAGCAGTGGGGCACAAAAACCCTGGGGTTCCAGATTACAGCCAAAATTGATTGCCTTCAAGGCAAAGCAATCCATTTAGAAAACTTGCTCGGCTGTGGTCTTCCGAAGCCAGCTCAAACCCCACGAATTCTTCCACTAACTTTCAGGATTCTGTGTACAGAAGTAGCTATAGCGACTTACGTTTTGAAAATAACTTGTCCCACAATGCAGAAATATAAGACGACAGTGCAAGATTTTTCGAAGACCTGGACGAGGGGATTGAGTGCACCCTCAGCAAGTATGCAGATGACACTAAGCTGGGTGGGAGTGTTGATCTGCTGGAGGGGAGGAGGGCTCTGCAGAGGGACCTGGACAGGCTGGATCGATGGGCCGAGGCCAACTGTATGAGGTTCAACAAGGCCAAGGCCCAGGTCCTGCACTGGGGTCACAACAAGCCCATGGAACGCTCCAGGTGTGGGGCAGAGTGGCTGGAAAGCTGCCTGCTGGAAAAGGACCTGGGGGTGCTGGTTGACAGCCGGCTGAATATGAGCCAGCAGTGTGCCCAGGTGGCCAAAAAGGCCAACGGCATCCTGGCTTGTATCAGGAATAGTGTGGCCAGCAGGAGCAGGGCAGTGATTGTGCCCCTGTACAAAACCAGCCCATTGGTGAGGCAGCACCTTGAATCCTGTGTTCAGTTTTGGGCCCCTCCCTACAAGACGGACACGGAGTTGCTGGAGCGTGTCCAGAGAAGGGCAACAAAGCTGGTGAGGCGTCTGGAGCACAAGTCTTATCAGGAGTGGCTGAGGGAGCTGGGGGTGTTCAGCCTGGAGAAGAGGAGGCTGAGGGGAGACCTTATTGCCCTCTACAACTGCCTGACAGGAGGCGGTAGCGAGGTGGGTGTTGGTCTCTTCTCCCAAGTAAGTAGCAATAGGACGAGGGGAAATGGCCTCAAGTTGTGCCAGGTTTAGATTGGACATTAGGAAAAACTTCTTCACAGAAAGGGTTGTCAGGCACTGAAACAGGCTGCCCCGGGAAGTGGTTGAGTCCCCATCACTGGAGGTATTTAAAAGATGGATAGACGAGGTGCTTAGGGACATGGTTTAGTAGTGGACAGGTATGGTTGGACTTGATGATCTTAAAGGTCTTTTCCAACCAAATGATTCTATGATTCTGTAATTTCTTTTTCTTCATTCTTTTTCATATTTTGGTATTTAGTTATTCTTTGGCACGTGACAGCATGGATTTCCTTTTTCCAGCCATGTTACTTGCCAGCAGGGCAGTTACATTAGCATCCCGTTTTCAGGTAGATTCTGCATTCCTTTTCTTGTTATTTTCATGTTTTCCATGTTTTGAAATTGTCCTTGACTATTGTGGAGTCCTTTTTCCACACATCAGTTGTATGTACAACTCGGAAATCAGAAAAGTTTACGTGATCGTGTGTACGGGGCTTGGAAGAATATGAAAGCTGTATGGAAAAGTATAATAAATGGCTTCTTGGTGATCGTATTGATCGTGTCAGGAGTCCGGTCTTCCGCAAGTGGTGACCCCAACATGATTCCTACAACGGGACAACAGTTCGCGAAAAGGCAGTGACGTGCGGAAAACGGACTCCACAATCTGTAAGACTGTATAGTAGGTATGTTTATTCAGCGCTGGGCAGCACGGGGGGTAGTCCCACCAAAGTCGTGCGCACCTCTACGTGGCATCTTGTCCTGTTTATATGTAGCAAAGTGTTACATATGCATGAAGTTTCCCAATACGCCTATACATATGCATAACCTGTCTCCGCTTCGTATTAAAATTAGTTTCATGAGGTCATTTCCATAAGTCCCTTCCAACTGCGTTTGCGCAGTGTCTCCTTGTGGTGGTCGTCGGGGGTTGTGGGGATGAAGGCTGATGGCTCTTCTTCGTCACCGCTAGTAACCCTTTGTTCTTGCGCAGACTCAGTTGCTCCTTGGCTTTTGCCCAGACTGCAGGGTCGGTTTTAGCTGGTTCTCAAGGCAACTTCTCGGTTCTTATCAAGAACTTGTACAATAGTGTCCTGGTTTTGGCTGGGATAGAGTTAATTTTCTTCACAGAAGCTAGCATAGTGCTGTGCTTTGGATTCAGTGCTAGAAGAATGTTGATAACACGCTGATGTTTTTAGTTGTTGCCAAGTAGTGCTCAGACTGCTCAAGGACTTTTTGAGCTTCTCCTGCTCGGCCAGGTGCATAACAAGCTGGGAGTACAGCACAGCTAGGACCCAAACTGTCCAAAGAGCTATTCCATACCATAGAACGTCATGCTCGGGGGGGGTTAGTCAGTCGGGTCAGTCGGTCGGTCGCGGGCAGAGTGGTCACAGCTCGGGCTGTGTGATCGCGGCTCGGGGGGAGTGATCGCTGCTCGGGACGGGCTGGGCATCGGTCAGCGAGTGGTGAGCAATTGCATTGTGCATCACTTGTTTTATATATTCTGTATATTTTCTTACCATTATTATTATTATTATTATTATTGTTATTCTTCTCTCTTATTAAACTGTCTCTACATCAACCCACGGGTCTTACTTTTTTTTTCCTTTTCTCCGATTCTCTCCCCCATCCCACTGAGGGAGGGGGGGGAGTGAGCGAGCGGCTGCGTGGTGCTTAGTTGCCAGCCGGGTTAAACCACGACAGTCCTATTTTGGCGCCCAACGTGTGGCCGAAGGGTTGAGATAACGACAGATCTGAACATTTCTAAAACGCATTTGTGATAAGCATTCATTATATTAGTCTAATAGTCGCTGGTCGCAATGTTGTTTTATTTGCTCTCAGAGTTGTTGTCCTTGTTCATGGAGTTCTTTTATATATCATCTTACCTTCTGTGTGCACTCCCTGTGCTGCTGGCTATCACTTTTCGCAAGTGGATTAAAATTGCTGTCCTGCTGTATTGTATAATACTGGCTTATGCTATGATAAAACTATTGGTCATCAGATTAAGCTCATATTTTTACTCAGTATTGCTGTCACCTCTGTATTTTGGGAACCATCTATTGAGAATTATGAATAATTATACATTTTACTTTTTATCCTCGGAGAGCCAGCCTGTGGGGGAGTCACCTTACTCCATCTTCCCCTTCTTCTCTGAGCTAATTACAACAGTTCTTGAGAATGTTGAATATCCTTGGGATGTTCCAACTAGCATGGCCCTATTGCTAGGTCTCCTGAATATAGTTCAGCTTTTACTCAGGGTTAGACTCCTACGTAAATTATATACCATCCAAAGATCGATTCCTGCAGCAGGCCCTGCAGCTACTCCAACCTCAGTGACACCCACTGTAGCTACTCCAACTGCAGACACAGGCACTGCACTTCAGCCCCTGCAGGGGGCCAACCCCAGTGACAGCCACTGTAGCTCCTCCGCCGTAGGCACAGGCACCGCTGCTACTCCAACCCCTGCAACAGGCACCGCTGCTACTCCAACCCCTGCAACATGCACTGTAGCTACTCAAACCCCAGCAACAGGCATTGCAGCTAAGACAGGGAGCGAACCTGTGCCGGTATCAGTTGCCCCTATACACAAGAAGAAATCTTGGAAGCGAAAGTCAACTCGTTTAGAAAGGGAGGATGAATCAGGGACATCACAAAAGGAGGAGGAAGAGGAAGAGCTCATAAATGAGACAGAAACTACACGGTCTCTATCCTTGGGTGAGCTGCGAGATATGAGAAAAGATTTCAGCCGTCGTGCAGGAGAGCATCTTGTCACCTGGTTGCTCCGATGCTGGGATAATGGGGCCAGTAGCCTGGAACTGGAGGGTAAAGAAGCTAAACAGCTGGGATCCCTTTCTAGGGAAGGTGGCATTGACAAAGCGATTGGAAAAGGGACACAAGTCCTCAGCCTCTGGAGACGACTACTGTCAGCCATGAAGGAAAGATATCCCTTCAAGGAAGATGTCATACATCGCCCAGGCAAATGGACCACCGTGGAGAAAGGCATCCAGTACCTGAGGGAATTGGCTGTCCTGGAAGTGATTTATAGTGACCTGGACAATGACCAGTTGCCTAAAGATCCAGATAGTGTCCGGTGCACACGACCCATGTGGCGGAAGTTGTTACGGAGCGCACCAACATCATATGCCAACACATGGGCAATGATGAGCTGGGAAGCTGGACGGGGACCGACAGTGGATGAAGTGGCTAGCCAGCTCCGGGAATACGAAGAAAGTATCTCTTCTTCCCTTGTCTCTGCTGTGGAGAAACTGTCCCAAAAGGTTGAACGACTCGAAAAGCGTATACCCTACACCTCTCCTGTACAGACCAGTATCTCAGCCATCAGAAGTAAGCGCCCTTCTGCTCAAGGAAAAGAATATCGAGGGTACACACCACGGGGCACTCTATGGTTTTACCTGCGTGACCATGGAGAGGACATGAGGAAATGGGACGGAAAACCTACCTCAACCCTAGAGGCACGAGTGCGCGAGTTGCAAAGGAAAACAAGCACAAAAGGGGGCTCTTCCAGGAAACTTGTTGCTCCAATTTCCAAAGACGGGGTAGATCGTCATTTTTTCAGACAGAATAGAAGAGCTGATCTTAATTCTGATTGTGATGAAGGAACTTCTGACTCATATACACAAACCATGAGCAACAGTGATCAGAATTAGAGGGGCCCTGCCTCCAGCCAGGTGGAGGAAAGGGACAACCGGGTCTACTGGACTGTGTGGATTCGATGGCCTGGCACGTCAGACCCACAGAAGTATAGAGCTCTAGTAGACACCGGTGCACAGTGTACTCTAATGCCATCAAGCCATATAGGGGCAGAATCCATTTGTATTTCTGGAGTGACAGGGGGATCTCAAGAGCTGACTGTATTGGAGGCCGAAGTGAGCCTAACTGGGAACGAGTGGCAAAAGCACCCCATTGTGACTGGGCCAGATGCTCCGTGCATCCTGGGCATAGACTACCTCAGGAGAGGGTATTTCAAGGACCCAAAAGGGTACCGGTGGGCTTTTGGTATAGCTGCATTGGAGGCAGAAGAAATTAAGCAGCTGTCTACCTTGCCTGGTCTCTCAAAGGAACCTTCGGTTGTGGGGTTGCTGAGTGTTGAAGAACAACAAGTGCCGATTGCCACCACAACAGTGCACAGGCGGCAATATCGCACTAACCGAGACTCCCTGATTCCCATCCATAAGCTGATTCATCGACTGGAGAGCCAAGGAGTGATCAGCAAGACTCAATCACCCTTTAACAGCCCCATATGGCCAGTGAGAAAGTCTGATGGAGAGTGGAGACTGACAGTAGACTATCGTGGCCTGAATGAAGTCACGCCACCACTGAGTGCTGCCGTACCAGACATGTTAGAACTTCAATACGAACTGGAGTCAAAGGCAGCCAAGTGGTATGCCACAACTGATATTGCAAATGCTTTCTTTTCAATCCCTTTGGCAGCAGAGTGCAGGCCACAGTTTGCTTTCACTTGGACGGGCATCCAGTATACCTGGAATCAACTGCCCCAGGGGTGGAAACACAGCCCTACCATTTGCCATGGACTGATCCAGACAGCACTGGAACAGGGTAATGCTCCAGAACACCTGCAATACATTGATGACATCATTCTGTGGGGCAATACAGCAGAAGAAGTTTTTGAGAAAGGGAAGAAAATAGTCCAAATCCTTCTGAAGGCCGGTTTTGCCATAAAACAAAGTAAGGTCAAAGGACCTGCACAGGAGATCCAGTTTTTAGGAATCAAATGGCAAGATGGACGTCGTCAGATTCCAATGGATGTGATCAATAAAATAACAGCTATGTCTCCACCAACTAGCAAGAAGGAAACACAAGCTTTCTTGGGCGTTGTGGGTTTTTGGAGAATGCATATTCCAAATTACAGCCAGATTGTAAGCCCTCTCTACCAAGTGACCCGGAAGAAGAATGATTTCAAATGGGGCCCTGAACAACGACAAGCCTTTGAACAAATTAAACGGGAGATAGTGCATGCAGTAGCCCTTGGACCAGTCCGGGCAGGGCAAGATGTAAAGAATGTGCTCTACACCGCAGCTGGAGAGAACGGCCCTACCTGGAGCCTCTGGCAGAAAGCACCAGGGGAGACTCGAGGCCGACCCCTAGGGTTTTGGAGTCGGGGATACAGAGGATCTGAAGCCAACTATACTCCAACTGAAAAAGAGATATTGGCAGCATATGAAGGGGTTCGAGCTGCTTCAGAAGTGATTGGTACTGAAGCACAGCTCCTCCTGGCACCCCGACTGCCGGTGCTGGGCTGGATGTTCAAAGGGAAGGTCCCTCTACACATCATGCAACTGATGCTACGTGGAGTAAGTGGGTCGCACTGATTACACAACGGGCTCGAATAGGAAACCTCAGTCGCCCAGGAATCTTGGAAGTGATCACGGACTGGCCAGAAGGCAAAGATTTTGGAGTATCACCAGAGGAGGAGGTGGTGCGTGCTGAAGAGGCCCCGCTGTACAATAAATTGCCAGAAAACGAGAAGCAATATGCCCTGTTCACTGATGGGTCGTGTCGTCTTGTAGGAAAGCATCGAAGGTGGAAGCCTGCTGTATGGAGTCCTACAAGTCGCAGAGACTGCTGAAGGAGAAGGTGAATCAAGTCAATTTGCAGAGGTGAAAGCCATCCAGCTGGCTTTAGATATTGCTGAAAGAGAAAAATGGCCAATGCTCGATCTCTATACTGACTCATGGATGGTGGCAAATGCTTTGTGGGGGTGGTTATAGCAATGGAAGCAGAGCAACTGGCAGCGTAGAGGCAAACCCATTTGGGCAGCCGCATTGTGGCAAGATATTGCTGCCCGGGTACAGAACCTGGTTGTAAAGGTACGTCATGTAGATGCTCATGTACCCAAGAGTCGGGCCTCTGAAGAACATCAAAACAACCAGCAGGCAGATCAGGCTGCTAAGATTGAAGTGGCTCAGGTGGATCTGGACTGGCAACATAAGGGTGAATTGTTTCTAGCTCGGTGGGCCCATGACACCTCAGGCCATCAAGGAAGAGATGCAACATATAGATGGGCTCGTGATCGAGGGGTGGACTTAACTATGGACGCTATTGCACAGGTTATCCATGAATGTGAAACATGTGCTGCGATCAAACAAGCCAAGCAGTTAAATCCTCTCTGGTATGGAGGACGGTGGCTGAAATACAAATATGGAGAGGCCTGGCAGATCGATTATATCACACTCCCACAAACCCGCCATGGCAAGCGCTGTGTGCTCACCATGGTGGAAGCGACCACCAGATGGTTGGAAACATATCCCGTGCCCCATGTCACTGCCCAGAACATTATCCTAGGCCTTGAAAAACAAGTCCTGCGGCAACATGGCACCCCAGAAAGAACTGAGTCAGACAACGGAACTCACTTCCGAAACAGCCTCATAGACAAATGGGCCAAAAAGCATGGCATTGAGTGGGTCTATCACATCCCCTATCATGCACCAGCCTCTGGGAAAATTGAACGATACAATGGACTGTTAAAAACTACACTGAAAGCAATGGGTGGTGGAACATTCAAACATTGGGATACACATTTAGCAAAAGCCACCTGGTTAGTCAACACTAGAGGATCTGCCAACCGAGCTGGCCCTGCGCAATCAAACCTCTTACGTACTGTAGAAGGGGATAAAGTCCCTCTAGTACATGTAAAAAATATGCTGGGGAAGATAGTCTGGGTTTCTCCTGCCTCAGGTAAAGGCAAACCCATCCGTGGGATTGCTTTTGCTCAAGGACCTGGCTCTACTTGGTGGGTGATGCGGAAGGACGGGGAAGTCCGATGTGTACCTCAAAGGGATTTGATTTTGGGTGAAAATAGCCAATGAACTGAATTGTATAATGTTAATTGCTGTGTAATATAGTATATCTTCATTTTTACTATTGCTGTATGTCATATCAATGGTATAGCAGTAAGAATCGCCCAGATTAATGAAGAATGAATTTTGAAGAAACTGAGGAAGTGCAGCGAATGGAACCAGAACCGACTTCAGCAAGCAACAACCCAACACCAGACCCCATCTCTCCTGCCCTGAAAGACTGTTATGACAGATGGAGCCCAAAACCGTGGACTAAATGAACCCAATGGACATTTTCGAGGGATGGTCCATAGACTAAGGGAATGATATCTGTGTATGTACCAAAAAGATGAGAAAATGGTGGTGATTAATTGGAATGTATTGTAAGGGTAGGACATAAGCATGACGTAAGTGGTATAGAATAAGGGGTGGAATGTCCTGGTTTTGGCTGGGATAGAGTTAATTTTCTTCACAGAAGCTAGCATAGTGCTGTGCTTTGGATTCAGTGCTAGAAGAATGTTGATAACACGCTGATGTTTTTAGTTGTTGCCAAGTAGTGCTCAGACTGCTCAAGGACTTTTTGAGCTTCTCCTGCTCGGCCAGGTGCATAACAAGCTGGGAGTACAGCACAGCTAGGACCCAAACTGTCCAAAGAGCTATTCCATACCATAGAACGTCATGCTCGGGGGGGGTTAGTCAGTCGGGTCGGTCGGTCGGTCGCGGGCAGAGAGGTCGCAGCTCGGGCTGTGTGATCGCGGCTCGGGGGGAGTGATCGCTGCTCGGGACGGGCTGGGCATCGGTCAGCGAGTGGTGAGCAATTGCATTGTGCATCACTTGTTTTATATATTCTGTATATTTTCTTACCATTATTATTATTATTATTATTATTATTGTTATTCTTCTCTCTTATTAAACTGTCTCTATCTCAACCCACGGGTCTTACTTTTTTTTTCCTTTTCTCCGATTCTCTCCCCCATCCCACTGAGGGAGGGGGGGAGTGAGCGAGCGGCTGCGTGGTGCTTAGTTGCCAGCCGGGTTAAACCACGACAAATAGACAACAGTGAGCACAGTTTTAAGTAACATCTTCTCTACTAGGATCCCCTTTTCAGTCCCCCCTTTTCTAAAAAGTTAGTAAATTCTTTTACTACACCTAATTTTAGTATACTGGTTTTTTTTACCTAGCATTTTCTCAAAATATTTATTAGATTCGAGCTTTCGTCATAATTGGTTTTTCTTCCATTTACTGTATGAGTCTTCAGTGCTTTGGAAACTCCAAAAACTACACTGAACTATTATACACATTAACACGAGTAGTAGAATAATCGTAAGAGATATGACAAATAGCTGTTTCAGTTAGGTTAAATTTGGCAACCAGGAAGTCTATTTTTCAAATATCCCTGTCCAAGATGTATTGTCTTTTGCGACTTCATGTAAGATGTGTGTTTGTTCTCATACTTTATGTACAATCGGCAATTACCCCTCTCGATTTGTCAATATTGGTACAACAGCTTTCGTTGATTAGGGTGCAAACCCCTCCTATCTGTGCCGTTATAACATCTAATGCTTTGTGATTTTGCTATACTATCTCTTAACAAGCTTATTTCAGTTTGTAATGATAATGTTGCATCTATAGTATAGTTCCTGATGATTTCTACTTCTGCTGAGATGTTAACGATGGCTTGTTCTAGCTGGATTATGCCTAATAAGGGGAAGAGGGCTCTTACAAAGCTATGATACCCAGTATTATAGGTTGCTAGTGGGTTAACATTCTTCTTTCCAATTTTCTTCCATGTACCCCTCACTATTCCTTTTAATTCAGTACCATTATAGACACTCATTGAGGGAACTAATACTCCTGCAGTACGCTCCCCTGTCCACTTGCCTGGCAGTTGTTTCCTAGCTCGCAGATCACCACACAACCACCACCTGTCTGGCAAATCACACGTAACATTTATCACCATTGTTACATTAGTGGTACATTTGCCGTATAAGTAGTCTGCCTATTCGTAAGTTCCTAAGCCATCCGTATAGTTTACATGAGTGTTCGGGTTCTCCATGGGGTGCGCCGAATAGCTGGCTAGTTCTCTTAACTGTGACTGAGATGTCCTAAGTTTGGTCTGTTAGTATAATTAATATAAAGCACACTATCATTCAATAACATCAACTGATATCTAGTATCCTGTAAGAAACTCTGGTTTTGTTTACATTGATAAGTTGTATTAAGCACACTATAGGGGTTCCAATTTGTCCAGTTCTATACAGGGACACCTAAGAGTGAATCATGATACTGGTCTGCGGTTCCACAAATCCAACAGTTGGAGGTGTTCATAAAAGGGCTAAGGGAAGAGACTAAGGCCAGGCTAAGTCTGCTTCTTGTCCCAATTTCATAATTTGCTGTTTGATTAAGTGGTTCACTTTTCTACTTGACCACTCGACTAAGGGCAGTATGGGGTATGAAGTTGCCAATTTATACCTAAATGGCGGCTAATTTGTTGTACCACTTTTGAGGTAAAATGTGGTCCTCTGTCAGAGGATATAGTCGCTGGAACCTCAAAACTTGGTATTATCTCCTGTATTAATACTTTATTTACCTCCCGAGCTTTAGCTGTTCTAGTTGGGAATGCTTCTGGCCAACCTGAAAAGGTATCAGTTAGTACCAATAAATACTGATACCCCCCTTTTCTTGGGAGTTCTGTAAAATCAATCTGCATTGTTGTCCAGGCCCATTGCCTTTTCCAATTTGGCCCATTTCTGGCCTGGGGTTATTTTTGGGATTGGTCTGAAGGCAAAGATCACACTGCTGAGTCACCTGTCTCACCATGGTATATAAGTTTCTGGCTACAATTTCTCTGATTAAATGTCTATATAGGGCCTCTGTCCCCTAGTGCCTTTTTCTATGTTCTTCCCTTACCAAATGCCATATTAGACAGGAGGGAATGATTAGTTTTCTTTGTGGGTTGTAAGCCCATCTTTCTTTGTTATACGACCCTTCTAGATCTGTGATAAGCTTCTGATCTTCCTTGGTATATGCTGGCTTACCTTCTAGGGAGATATGCCCGTCAGGGACCAAAGCCCCTTCTGTTTTTACTTCTGTTTTGGCTGCTTGTTTTGCCTCTCTGTCCGCCAGCTCATTTCCTCTTTCCAACTCTGAGCTCACTTTCCGGTGTGCCTTAATGTGCATAATTGCCACTTTTTTAGGGAGTTGGACTGCTTCCAGAAGTTTCAAGATCTCCTCTGCATGCTTGATATTTTTCCCCTGAGAGTTTAATAGTCCTCTCTCCTTCCAGATTGCTCCATGCGCATGTACGACCTTGAAGGCGTATTTCGAGTCTGTATAGATGTTCACGGTTTTGCCTTGGGCTAATTCCAAAGCACGGGTCAGAGCAATTATTTCTGCCTTCTGTGCAGAGGTATTAATGGGTAGAGGTCCTGACTCTATTACCTTTTGATTGGTGGTAATGGCATATCCCGCATGTCTCTTACCGCTTAAGACATAGATGCTCTTGTCTGTAAACTAGTTTTCCCCTTTTTCCATGGGGCTATTCCTCAGATCCGGGTGGCTTGCATATGTTGCTTCAATGGTCTCCAAGCAGTCATGATGCACTGGTTCTCCTGTGTTTTTACTGAGGAAAGAAGCGTTCAGGCCATACAATCGTCTTCTGTTTTGGTGGCGATTAAGATATCATCCACATACTGTAACAGTTTCCCTTCTTCAGACGGCATTTCTCAAGATTCCAAGTCTTTTGCCAGCTGATTGCCAAAGATGGTAGGACTGTTCTTAAATCCTTGTGGCAACACCGTCCAAGTGAGCTGAGTCTTGCGACCACTTTTGGGGTTTTCCCATTCAAATGCAAATAACTTTTGGCTGGCTTCATGGAGAGGGAGGCAAAAGAAGGCATCCTTTAGATCTAGAACAGTAAACCAAGTTAGTTCAGGTGTTAACACAGTTAACAGGGTATATGGATTTGCCACTACTGGGTAAAGGTCCTCAGTTATCTTATTTATGGCCCGTAAGTCCTGGACCACCCGATAAGACCCATCGGGTTTACGAACAGGTAATATAGGGGTGTTGAAATTAGATTCGCACTCCTTTAGTAATCTTAATTGTAGAAATTTTCCAATCACTGGCCGGATTCTTTCCCTATCTTCCTTCTTTAAGGGATATTGCTTAACTCTTGCCGGTTGTTGGCCTTCTTTGAG
The DNA here is from genome assembly GCA_034008185.1 of Gorsachius magnificus. Classification (NCBI taxonomy): domain Eukaryota; kingdom Metazoa; phylum Chordata; class Aves; order Pelecaniformes; family Ardeidae; genus Gorsachius; species Gorsachius magnificus. Next base: position 25,942,089 of record CM067109.1, on the reverse strand, counting down.
TGTAACTTCAACAGGTGGTTCTTTTTTCGCCCTTCCAGGTACATCGGTGGCCCATACCCCAGGATAAACCTGGTTTAGGATTTCCTCACTAATCTTTCCTTCTGTGGGGAGACTGGTTAAAAATAGACTCAGTACTTGAACATATTGCTGATCTTTTACCTCCAGAGTAATTTATCCTTTTTCAAATGTAATTTTTGCACCCAGCTGTTCCAACAAATCCCTTCTCAAGAGTGCCTTTGGGGAGTTGGGCATATACAGAAATTTGTGGATGCCCCATTGTTTTCCCAATTTATACTTCAAAGGTTTACAAAAATATGCCTTTTCACTTTGGCCAGTTGCCCCTTTTACCATGACGTAGTCATTTCCCGGGGGCACTAAGGCTTGATTTAAAACCAAATATGTTGCCCCTGTGTCAACCAAAAATTCTACCTCTTGTTGTTGTCCTTTCCCTATCTTCATTATAACCAGTGGATCCGCTAGGGTAGATTCCCCAGGTCCTCGTCAATCTTCTATTATATGGGCCACTATTCTTTTTGTCTGGTGGGTTCACCCCTGCTCCTTGTTCTTTGGACATTCTTTTTTCCAATGACCGACTGTCTTGCACAGCGCACATTGATCCTTGCCTAATCGGGGCGGTCCTTGCTTAGGTCTCCTTCCTTCCTCTTTTCTAACAACCGCCACCATTCTTCTCTGTCCTTGTCTGTATCCTTCCTCTCTATTACTAAACACCCTCCACGCTTCATCCAGTAACACTTCCAAGTTCCTGCTTTCTGTGGGATGCAACTTCTGGAGTTTGAGCCTACTATCTCCTGTTGACTGGCCCAAAACCAGGGAAACTAGTTGTTGTATCCCTACCTCTGACCCGGGATCCAGTGGTGTGCTGCGGCGCATTACATCCCTCAATCGATCCAGGAATTCAGATGGGGACTCGGAAGGACCTTGTTTAATTGCATATAACACTGACCAATTTATGGTTTTGGGGATGGCCCTTTCCATCCCCTTTGAAATCTACTCCTGATACATCTGCAACCTTTCCATATGCACAGTCCTATTCGCATCTCACTTTGGATCTTGGAGAGGGAAATACTCCTTTACGTTCCCTCCTGTAATCTTATAATGATCTTCAGCCAAATTTCCTGCTGTTTTTAAAATCAATTGTTTCTCTGTCTCGGTCATGAATTCTAATAATTGTATATCATTCCAATCGGGGTTGTGTTGTTTTATAATAAACTGAAGATGTTTAGTTAGACTTACCGGATCTTTTGCAACCCTTTTCCATACTTCCAAATTGGTGGTGGAGAAGGTACCTTAATTAACATTGTCCCGCCATCAGGCCGTACCGCCTCTCAAAGGGGTGCTTGTAAGGCTGCTGGGGCAGATCTTCCTAGTACGGGAAGTCACAGGGCTGTTCGAGGGGGTGGAGGTTCCGTCCGAGTCTGCTTCCTGTTCCTGTGGTTGAGGGGGAGGCTTAAACAGATCAGTTAGATCTTGTTCCGGTGTCTGGTGAATTTTATTTATTTTAGTACACCTTTGTTCAATACTACATGCCGAGCAACACTGCCTCAGTTTACCTCTAAGTTCTTTGTTATTTTCTCACTCAAGTGCGAGTACCATGGAGTCCTGTGGTCTTACCATTCCACAGTCCCTTTGCTACTCTGGATGGTTTTGGAGGGTGAAAAACATGCTTGCATATGAAACTTCATCTCATTTTCCTTGTCTGCTTTCTAATTTTAGAGGATATTGTTTAATTCTTACCAGAGTCGATCCCGGTTTCAAGTCAATTTTTATAGGCTCAGCTCTTTTGGATCTACCTGGAACTTATCCGGCCCAAACAACTGGAATTTCTGCATTATCTACTTCTTTCGGTATGAATTTATTTTTGAGGTTGGTGTCCTGCAACAATAAAGCTGCTACCTCGATATATTTAGTTTCTGGAATTAAAATTCACTGCCCTTAAATTTGATTTCTGCTTCCAATTTTTTAAGCAGATTCCTTTCCAACAATGGCTTGGGAAAGTTAGGCAAATACAGGAACTGATGGGTGACCCATCACTTTCCCAAGTTCATTGTCAAAGGCTTAAAGAAAGGCCTAACTTCACGAATTCCTGTCTCACCAACCATGCTTATGTTTTCAGAACTCAATTCCTCTTCTAAGGTATTTAAAAGAATAAGTGGCTTTTGTATCTACTAAGAATTCAATTTTCTCTTCTCCCAGCTTGACTGTAACCAGAGGTTCCGCTGGAAGAGATTCCTCCAGTCCCTGTCAAATATCTTGATTAATTTCTGCAAGTAGCAGGGGACTGGAGCGCTTTCGCTAGGGACACTCCTGCTTCTAGTGACCCTACTCCTTGCAGTGTGCACATTGTTTCTCACCAGCTGGGGGCCTAGCCGGCAGGTCCCTCCATACATCATTCCACATACTTGTCCTCGTCCCCTAAAAGGGACTCCTCTGTTCCTTCCAGCACCTACTTCCAAGGCTGCAATTAACTTACTGTTTACCCTCTTCTCTGCCATGCCACCTCCAACCAAGGGGGCCCTTCTCCACAATACCACCACTTTGCCGTCTTTCCATCTCTCCTCACTGATTCTGCATCTCCGCCATTCTCCCACAGACCATCTCAATACCCTCGACTTGTCGCCTTTCACTTTCCCACTCTGACCACTCCAGGCTTGGCCAAAGCTCTCCTTCAACTCCGCCAATTCGGTGTCAGCACAGGGGACCTCCCCAGCTACAACCTAGGGAAAATGATCTCTCCCATCCTCACAACTACACACGGTTTTAATTAAGGGTCGCAGCGAGGGTGGTTCGGGTCTTTCTATTTTCCAATTCACCAACTTGTCTTTGCAAGGTTTGAACTAAAGTTTGGAGGGATTCAATAGTCTGAGATTCGGTAGCACCACGGCACTCTCCTGCCTCCACTGCTACTGCTAGGTTGGTAATGAGGACGGCACAGACAATGGCTTTCCTTTTGCCGTGTTGAGCCCTGGTGTCCTTTTTCAGAGCAACTATACAGTCTACAACGCTCTGCAAATTGTGCCAATTGTTTTGCGCCCAATCCACACCGGGTACAGAAAGCTGGGTACTATGTTTCTCTAAGAAATCAAACAAAACTTCTCTGCCTCCAGGGGCACTCATTTTATCACTCAGATAAGGAGGGGGCAGTCGTCCCAGGAAAGCAGCACAAAAATCTCGACTATATTCGTTCCTGGGAGGTTTCACATAAACAAGGCAAATCTTAGTTAAGGAGGTTTCACATTCATTTTCACAATGAAATGCACAGTTCTCCAGATTTCTCACTCATTTTACAATCGTATCGTCTCAGTTACTCATTCATTCACCAGTCACACTAGAGTTAACTCAGTTTATTTACACTTAATTATCAATTTTCCACGCAAATCTTTTCTTGCAAATCTCTATAGTTTTCTCTCAGTCTCCCTACCACACGTCCCAGACTTCTGGGATTAGAAGCTTCTTCCTACACACAAACTTCACTATTTAAACATTCCTAATGTTTAAGCCTAAAGTACCAAAGGAGTGACTCTTCGCTCTGCCACCCTGATGATTAGCCAGCTCGCCAGACACTTAGGAGAATTGGCCTTAGGAGAATTGGCCAAGCACCACAGTAGCTCAATTCACACATCAAAGATTTACAAATCTTATAAGCATTCCAGGTGCTTTGTCCGTCCTTGGCCGTGCTCCTCGAGGAGTTATGGAACCGCAAATCAGGACTGCCACTCCCTTCACAGCGATGCTGTGTCTCAAACACATACACACACACACACACACACACACACACACACACACATGAAGATCAAAGACTTTTAACATAAAATTCCCGGGCATTTAGATGGTACAATTATCACTCCAGCTAACATCCATCCACAGCTGCAAATATGAAATGTAAGTGCAATTGCGAGGAGGCCCGCTTACCCTTCTCCTGCTTCTTATATACCAGTCATTAGCAGGTCCGTCCTGGCTCCCAATACCGGGATGCAGCGGTGACCTCAGATTTGCTCGATCTACCCCCAAGATCGCTAGTGGCCGCTCTATCGGTCAGCAAATCTCTTTGGCCGCTCTATCAGCCCACGTACCCTTCTACATGGGGACTACGCTGCACGCCAGTCATCTCTGCACAATTTACCAGCAGCCCCAGCCATGCGTATGACTTACAGGCCTTTCTTACAAAACATACCGTTTTCTTCCGCGGCTTCAGGAGGTTCTTGTCTCCTCCCGCGGTGAGCAGCTGGCAGCGGAGGCTCCTCCGAGGAAAGTGCTCGGGGTGTGCCCAGGGGCGTCCACTCCACAGTCGATCCTGCAGTCCAGCAGAGAGTCTCCTGGCTGGCTCGCCAAACTGACGTGCAGAAAACGGACTCCACAATCTGTAAGACTGTAAAGTAGGTATGTTTATTCAGTGCTGGGCAGCACGGGGGGTAGTCCCACCAAAGTCGTGCGCACCTCTACGTGGCATCTTGTCCTGTTTATATGTAGCAAAGTGTTACATATGCATGAAGTTTCCCAATACGCCTATACATATGCATAACCTGTCTCCGCTTCGTATTAAAATTAGTTTCATGAGGTCATTTCCATAAGTCCCTTCCAACTGCGTTTGCGCAGTGTCTCCTTGTGGTGGTCGTCGGGGGTTGTGGGGATGAAGGCTGATGGCTCTTCTTCGTCACCGCTAGTAACCCTTTGTTCTTGCGCAGACTCAGTTGCTCCTTGGCTTTTGCCCAGACTGCAGGGTCGGTTTTAGCTGGTTCTCAAGGCAACTTCTCGGTTCTTATCAAGAACTTGTACAATAGACAATAGTGAGCACAGTTTTAAGTAACATCTTCTCTACTATGATCCCCTTTTCAGCAGATGGGCTCGGCTGGTGAGGACGGAGTAGCTGAACTAACCGGGACTTGAAAGAAAAGAACGACGACACTGCGCAGTGGATCACCTAACGAGAAAGGTGAGCAGCCGAGGCTGGGAACATGAGGACCGCTTTAACTAAAGAGGAAAAGGCAATAGTGGACATGTTCCAGCATATTCTCTCTAGGAGAGCATTGAAATATAATAAAGGGACTTTAAATCACTTGTTGCGATGGGGACAGTCGCATGGTTTCTTTACCTCAGCCCAAGATGTTTTTGATTTGGACCTCTGGGATAAGCTGGGAGCCGTGTTGTGGGTTGAGGTCAGCAATGGGTCTGAGGAGGCTGTTGCTTTGAGTTCGGCATGGAAACTCATTACCACGGTGCTCAAGGAGCTAAAAGCCGAACGATCAGTGGCTGCCTGTGCTGCTGAAGCACTAGGCCCAAAAAATACCTACGCAGAGGCTTTCCCGGCTGATGCAAAGGCATTTTTTGGGGGGGGAAATTATTTGTTCGGTATCCCCGTATTGCCATCAGCTCCTCCTGAAGAACAGGAAGCTGAGTCAAAAACGGACAAACCTATGATTACTGAAACAGTATTTCACCTCCTACTCTTATTCCACCTTTGCCAGAGACATTCTCTCCTACTGGTGTGCAGACGATTAGAGAGGAATTGTGTAAGCAAAATCAAGAAACGCAAAAAATCATTCAGAAGTTAGCTGACTTGCCTCCAACTCCATCCGGAGAGGGTCTGTCTGACGCAGACATGTTGTTCTTACGAACTGAGTTGTCTCAGCATAACGCTGAAGCGCAAAAGCTGATAGACCGATTGGCTCACCTGCCTGTGCGGGACGATGAGATTTTACCAGGGCTGAAAGAGTTAACAGAGCAAACGGCAGAAGTCTGGGAAGCGCTTGGTGGAGGCTGGTATACAGGAATGCGACCTGCAGGGCTGGAGAGCAACGTGGAAGGTCAGCCTGTACTGCTGGTTTTGACACTGCCACTTCAGGTGCTGGGGAACACAATGTCTGCAGTTTGTTACTTCAGATTTGCTCCTTCTTGTGTTTCACCAAGTTGTCATGGTGCAAGCTAGTCTCCGAACAGCGATCAAACTACTGGAACAAGGACATAACAGAACTCAAAACTCTCTCCTGAATTCAAACCAAGGTCTGAAAGTTTGACCTCTCTAAAGCAGGCGGTGTAAGAGCCTCGCTGCAGCGGCTCACTCATTAACAGGCTGCAGTAACAGATGGGACTCAGCTTTGTTGCCGTTTCCCATTCCTTGTTTGGAGGTGGTTTTGCAGGGTTCAAAGGGGGCCTGACGTATTCACTCAAAACACTTTCGTGTTCCAACAGGTTGGTGGCTCCCTGAGGGTCTGCGGCCCAGCCCGAGGCTGGTGGTTGGATCCAGCTAGGATTTGTTACATGCCACCTTCAGAAGGGTGAAAAAAGCTTCTGCTTTTCTCAGAAGGAATGAGAGAGGTACAGAGCAGAGCAACAGGCAGCACAAGCGGGTGAAGGAGGAAGCTTTTTGCTTGAACCAGGAACAGAAGACCGTAAAAAGAGCTAAGTACGGTACTTAACTTTTCCTAGTGAAACACCTGGAAATTGTTAACGATTACTTTTTTCAAGGGGAAACTTTGAAATAGTATTTTTTCTATTCTTGTAATTCCTATGTGAATGTACAAATTTCAGCTGTTGCCTATGTACTTTTATATTTAAATAAAATGAAATCAGAATGTTTCTTCTGTAGCTGTTTCCACTGTCCAGAAATCAAGCACTTCAGGCTGGGTTTTCTTCAGGGTTTTTATTTGTTGTTCTTTTTTTAAGTGTTTGTACTGCACTGCCCTGGCCTTCTCTTCTAAACCTAGGGTGATGCAAAAAAAATGAGGAAATGTCCAAATCCTTTTATCTTGTTCTTTCTGTAGGCTAAAGTCATCAAGCCTGTTTCTTGGTTGTCAAGCCCAAGTTCATAGAAGCAAATTCCGAAAGTCCTGCTCAGAGTAAAGCTAAGGCAAGGAATCAGTGTGCTACAAATGGCACTGGAGCTGCCAGTGCTTACGGTGGCAGCGTAATCACTATGCAGCTTTTTAGTCTTGAGACGGAAAAAGCTGTATTTCCTTTCAAAGCAAAATGCAAGGTACTGTGTTTGCAGATTTTAACTAAAAACCTAATTCTGTGATTGGCAGGCAGAATGAAATAGACCTCAGGGTTTTCTGAGCAGAAATTAGTTTATAGGTCAGTATGAAGTTCCTCACATTATATTATGTTCTGGGTTTTGGATTCCTTTTTTTATTTGTTTTTGGTTGGGTTTTTTTTGTGTGTGTGGTTGGGGGGGGTTGTTAGTACTTCCTCTGGTACTTGTTTTGGGAAAAATCTCAGTGTCCACAGGGAGCAATGTGGAGGGTGCTAGGCCGGGGGCTGGACAGGCACCAGCAGTCTCTCCACAGCATCCAAGCCCTTCTCAAGGAGCAGCTCCCCCTTACAGCAGCAGATGGGGCACCCGTCCCCAGGGCAGGAAGTCTTTCACACTTTCTCCTGATGCTGCCGTAGGGCTCAGGCTCTGCTGGCTTGCCTGCTTCATTGGACACAGCTCCAAGCCCCTCCACTGTTGTTAGGATGCTGAACCTGTTCTGTAGCTGACGATCTACAGGTGGAGCAGGAGTGGTCCTCCTGGTGCAAGAAGTCACCAGCTCCCAGCCTTCGCCATCGAAGGAGTCTCCCTTTCCCAGCCAGATGAGCACAGACTCTGCCTGTCCCTCCTTTGGGACAGCTGGATGTTCAGGCTCTTCTTTGGACATGACCCAGTTAAGCTCCTTCTTGATGGATCTGAGACCGCACAGCCTGTCGACCTTCTCTTGCTGCTCCTTTGCTTGGCAGCAGGGATCCTCCAACAGCACACACCCCCTGTGAGCACCATCACCCCCACCCTGGCCTCAGTGAGGCCCCAGTCCCAGTCTGCGCTGCCTTCAGCCCCACGCCTGGAGACCCGCACCCTCCTGCGGGAGTCCCATCTAGGTCAAGACAGGAGCAGTTTCTGCAGTGGGTGCTCGGGACTGTGGCCGGTGGGGCACTGCCACCGTTGCTCAGCACCCATGCATGGCTCCCAGCAGAGTCCCTGTGTCCTTCTGCACAAACTGCTGGACCTCTGGGCTGCCTCCATTAGCTGTGCTCGTTGATTTAAAGTGTGGAAAGAGCATCGCGCTGATTCCAAGGCAAAGTGCAGTGGGAAGGAGAAGAACAATTTGAAACTAGTGGCTTTGGTTTAAGCATTGGCAAGTGGTTTTTTTCCTTCTCTTTTTTCCCCTCCTCCTCTATGTTGTTCATCACCTTCCTCTTCTTCCATTCAGGTTTGATCCTCCCCACAGCAGCAATACAAGGATAGGGAGTACTCCTCCAGTTTGGTGATACAACATCACTGGATGCGTATCTTTTACTGGGGTAAAAGACTGTTGATGATCATCTGGAGTTCCTCGTTACTTCTTCACTTCAGTCCCCTCCCTCCAACATCTTCCAAAATGTTAGTTTAGATGGTTGGTTTTTTCCAAAGCCTCCCTTTTACCATGTGTCCAGTTCTGCCAACTCAACCTCTCAGCTCAGAAAATCACATTTCCTCATGTCTTGCAGCACAAGCTTCCTGGTAGCTCTTAACGTTGCTCTATGCCCCTCTTCGTTCACAAGTCAATCAATCACTTCTAGGCTGCTTTGAATATGAACCCAAATTTTTAGCGCAACCAAACTATGCTTCATCATAGGGCTCCCATTCTGTTTAACTTGAATTCCCAGGGGATGGGTCTGTGGACTACCTGCACTAGCTGTGTAGGGAATCGCAAGTCTCCTCTGTGTACTCCTCTCACCCGGCGTGAGGGATTTATCACTCGAATACAGTCTACCTCAGGCAGAGGTCGAACCTTTCTTTTCCCCAGAGAGAGATGCACTTGTCTCTGATGTTCAAAAAGACAAGTTTTACACCAAAAGGGGTGCAACTGCTCATGTCCGAATGTAAATCTGAAAAAGTAGTGACTGTTACAACCCAAAACAGAACGACTCCAGGAGGGACGATGGCTGTAAGATCACGGTTCATTGTACTGAGCCAAAAGCCATTTTACTGAACTGCCAAAGGCTACAGGCTGGGTCTGCATGTGCCACACCAGAAACGTTCTTCCTTCTCATCCTTGAATTATTCTCTTAACTTCAAAATTCTTGCTTAGGTGAGTAATGTGGGTCAGCAGTAAGTCAGCTTATGTCAGTGTTGACTGAAGAAGCATTCACAAACTATGGACTTCTCCCAGTATAACTACGTTGTTGTCAGCCTTCGGCTTTTCTTCGTATTTTTGTTCTGCGACGCCCTTTCCTCTCAGCGGGTATTAATTTACCTTTTAAAAACCTGGCTTTTCTTCCTGCGGTCAGCAGAGGGAGCTACGTCACTTAGTGATGTAAAACCGCAGCGGCTTGGGCCTCGAATCTTCTTTTTTGCCCCTTTTTTCAAAGCTCACGTCAGCTAGAATGATTCTCAAGCCTCAGGGTTTCTTTAGAAGGCTCTGGCACAGCAGCAGTCACATAGGTAGGCTGACAAAGCGTTACAGGTGAGGAATAGGATACCTTTCCTAGGTTTTTAATTTTGCAACGAACCACACCAAATACTACCAGAAGCCTATGTTCTGCATTATCTAAGTGTTTTGAAGCGATGAAGTCTTTCAAGAGTTTAGACAAAAAACCTTGGAGCCAGAAACGTGCGTTTGAAACAGTCGCGCTTTACAAGTCCGGCAAAAATAGTGCTAAGCGAGAACTGAAACGCTGTGCTCAATCCGGCGCCAGCCACGGGACGGACGCTGCAGTAAGACCCTTCAGCAGGAGGCGGCGGCTTTTTTTTTGCTTTTTTTTCTTTTTAACCCAAAACAGGACCCGCTACAGATGGCAGCGTCGAGCGCCCCTCCCGCCCCGCCAGCGCTCAGCGGGGTTTGCGGCGCGGAGCGCCCGCTCCCGGCCCCGGGGCCGCCGCCGCTCCCGTCCCGCGGCTGCGGAGCGATCCGCGGGGCCCCCCCGGAGGCGCGGGCGGACCCCCCCCGCCCCGCGCTGCCTGCGGGTGACGTCACAGCGCCCCGCTCCGAAGACGTACCCCGCCTCTCGTCACTCAGACCAGCAGCCGCAGGGAGCAGGGCAGCCCCTCCGCGATGGAAGTGGGTTTCCTGCTCGTTTTATCGCTCCTACCTTCTGCGGAGATTACCAGAAAATTTATTCCGCCTGACGGTATGTTCTAATCACAGCTTTACGCTGGTAAAAACTTATCACGGAGCTTACGCTCTGCTAGATACGAAAAAAAAAGAAAAAAAAAAAAGGCAGAAGGCATTTCTTCCTTTCGTTATTTTTTAGTTAAATGTTTTCCCTCAGAGAGCTTAACGAGACCGTTCCCCTCCCCTGCGGTGGCACTGTCGCTCTGGAATTCTGAAATCCTGCGGTTTGACCGGTTCTGCCTGCACGCAGCTGCAAAAGCGCGCGGAGCTTGTCCAGCACCTCCCGCAACCACGCAGCACCCGGTCCGAACACAACCCCCAGCGCCCGTGACGGGGGGGGGCGCAGCTCCGTGACCCGAGCACCGAGCTGAATTGAGAATTGCACACGGCCTGCCCCTGGGCTTTCCAGCGGTGTGGGGACGGCCAGTCCTGGGGCTGGGCGACAGAGTTCGGTCCTCAGGAACTGCAGCACACAACACCGAAACACTCGCGACTGTTTTTCTGGCTGGCCCCGGCTCAGAATCACAAAACGCGGGGGGAGGGGGGGCGAGCGCGGTGTGTGTGGAATATTGTTTCACAAGGTAAACAAAGGGCTGTTGGTTTCCTGACCCCCGCAGCCATTATCTCACACTCCGGACCTGAGGCTGGAATATTGTTTTCTTAGCATATATAACTTTTTGTCCTGACTGAGAAATGTTCTGATTGGCATGCTGCTGATTGATTGGCATGCTGCTGATTGATTGATTGGCATGCTGTACCACGAAGCCTGCAGGTTAGAGCAAGTGGGAGCCTGACGCAGGAGACAGTTCCTGAATGTCAGTGTATGTACGTAGCGGTTGGCAACAGGCCATGTTCAGAAATACAGTATCGTGCGACTGCTGAGATCTTCATTAAATAGTAACAGCATTTTTAAAAAGTTAATAGCATTGCTTTATTCTTTATTAAACTGGTTTGTTTTAGTCGCTTGTTGCAGCAAACGTGTTTTGCAGCCTGTCAAATCATCAGCAAGTACAGGTTTTAAAAACAATGATGTGTTTGACTAAGCAGTTACTGGCTAAGCATTTTCTGGATTACTCCAAAGGAGCGGTCTCTGGAGATTACTTGGAAAAGGAGAAGGAAGAAGATGGTGATGACGAAAAAACCAATAATGTTGAACAAATTTCTGGTAAGAAGATTACAGAAACTAGCAAAATGAAATTAAGTCGCAAAGTGTAGATATTCTGTCACTTCAGGATCAGGTACTCAAAATTTTATGTGGAGTTGTCCCTTTTATAGACCATGAACTTAATGTTTGCCATCCCTGCTCGTAGTAAGGTTCCATGGAGTCGCTGTCTCCACACAAACCACCGGAATGGCTTATGGCATTCACACGAGTTCAGTGGGGAGTTCTCAGCAACAGGACTGGATAGATGCATCCAGGGATCCTGTTAGCTGTGTCACTGAAACAGAAACCTCTTATCTGATCACGCAATGCCTAGTGCTTATGGATGCAGAATGCATATGGGACAGAAACGGGAAGCCTGCCTGCAGTGAGATGGAGGAAAGAGAGGACTGTAGGACATCTCAAGGACAAAGCCAGCTTGGCCTTTTTTCTGGCAACATTTCAGACACACAGAGTTGTAATACCAGAGCATTATAGTGTTAAAGAATGGAATTATACGATACCCCTATGAGGAATTACACAATACCCCTGTAAGGAAAATACTTTAGTTAACTCTTTCTTCCTCTTCAGGAAGGGGAAGATGGGAGAGGAACTGGGCTGTACCATTCAGTCCTTGAACTAAGCACATTCAAAATTTGTACTGTTCACTGACAAGCATGTTGTAGACTGGAAACAGAAGAGGTTATGAATAAAAAAATAGAGGAAGAAACATGTGACATGTGGCCTTCAGAATTTCGATCGTACTTCAGGCAGTTACAGAACAGTGCAATGCAAATTTTCAAAGAAGAGCGTGGTTGGTTTCTCTGTAAAAATGACTGCATTTAAGGAGCCACAAATCGGTTAAAACGCAGGCAGGTAGTTTGAAAGCCATCTCTCTCACTCAGATGTGACTTTTTTGTCAGTACTCTTTGGAATACTTTGCTCTCTTTGGAAAATGCCAGACTTGTATGTCAAAGATAGAGTTTAACTTAGTATGCATTCATTTAGAAATTTCTGCAAGGACATCTGTGACCCAACTTGATGACAGAGAGGATCTGTTAAAGAAGAGTATGAAGAGTTTGCAGGAGAAATGTAAGCAGCAGCAGATGCCTTTTAAGTCAATTACAGCTATGAAACTATGTGAAACGATATGAAACAACATACAGCTGCTTAAGTAGTAGTAAGGTGCAGACAGAAGAGCCTGGCACACACATCAGGCAGCTACCCATCTGAAATTGTATCTTGTATTGCATTCGTTACCGATACAACAACTGTTCTAAGAACAAGACAAATTAATGAGAGGCTAGGTGAAGAAACCCTAAATTAGTCCCAAACTACTAAAAAAAATTACAGAATGGTAGGTAAGAGAGGTGAATGAATGTCCCACTGCCCTCCCACCTTTTAACAAAATCCGTTCATAGACATAAATTTGACTTGGGAGTAATCAGACCCCACGGATTCCTGCTTCATTTCACTGTGTTTCAGGAATCCTCTTATCCTATCTACTGCTCCCTGGTGACCTTTGTGGTCACCAACACGGTTTAAAGGCAGCCCACATCTGAATTAATTGCAGAAAGTAAGTAACGCCGCAGTGCCTCTCAATGCCCTGGCACTGTGTACAGACCAACACAGTCTCTTTCCAGCTCTGCCTGAATCATTCCTTCAGGATGTTTCTGTTACAATTTAGACTTAACAACTGAGGGTTATGAAAACGGACTCTAACAATGATGTGGGGTTTTTGCCGAGTGGCTAACTGTGTATAGCAAGTGACATACCAGTGCTGGCCATTACACTCATCAGCTCTGCCAAGAAGCATGAAAGGTGGGGTCGTGTACAGACTGTTAACCCATCCAGAACACCATAGGCAAATGACACATGGCCTTCCACACATGGCCAGCAAAAGTCAAATACGAAACTGGAAAATGCTTCTGCAAAAATAGCTCTGCTTTAAAATTTATACATAGATTGGGATTTGTAAGTAGTTTCTTCTCCTAAGAGAGTCACCCTGCGTAACTTCAGCTTCTTTATTGTTGCTGCTTGTAGTGAAATTCATCTCCACCAAAGGAGCGGAAGAGGAGAGTTCTCAGGAAGAGCAGGGACTAGGTAACAGCTAATTGGTGTGTTCTCTGGGTTTTCTAGTATTATACTGTCACACTAAAAAAACCTGGTTTGACACACTGATCTGACACGATTTTCCTAGTTTCACTGAGCTCAAGACCAGGTATTCTTTTCCTATTTGTAAGTTCATAACGTAGCTATTCTAAGTTCTCAAATTTTTAATCACTGCAGCATTGCAAAGTACTAGAGAATAAAACATACATATGTTTTGGTTTTTTTTCCAAAGAAAGGAGTTCCTACCACTTTTCCAATCATGTTTGTTAGTGGACTACATAAATTTCTCATTTTTCTAGCTTTTAGACTTTTGACAATAAAGCAGCAGGTTTCATAGGCATGCTTTCTCTCCTTCCCTTTCATTTCAGATGTTGAACTTTTGCACTTGTTCTTTTTTCTTTCCAGAATCCAGATTTGGACCCCATTTGGACCTTACCACCCTCACAGACAGTCACAGTGAAGAACCACCTCGAGATGGTATGGTAGAGGACTTGGCAAAAGATTAAATACCACTCCAATTCTTCTAACCAGACAGTATAAAACCAACATCAATCCTAAATTTGGTGGGCAAAAATGAAATGAAAAAGGAACTTGAAATCAAGAGGCTTTGTTACATCTTCATTTGAGAAGCATAGAAGACGTAAAAATCATTAGGCAAACCCTGTCTTTGAGACAGGCAGGTAAATAAACTGGAGTCCCAAGACGATGAAACTTAGCACGGGCCATATTAGCAAGCCATAGAAAAAGGATTGCAAATCAGTACTTTGACTCTGAAACCATGCTTCTACCCCAAAACCTTGAAGAACGCTTTAGTTTGTGTATCTCCTGTTTTCCTACCTCCAGTTACATTTTATTACTACTCTGCAACGGAGGGAAGATGTTAAACTTATTCACAAACATATGGATCAAGTTTTTACTGACCTGAACGGAAGACGTGCATTTGTGTGCAAGATTTGTATACAAAATTTGGCCTCTGAGATTGTATGGTTGGTATCCCTATTGATTCATGAATGGAACAGCAGTATATGCTTTCTGTACCTCTGGCAAACCAAACTAGCTTGTTTCTGAGGAGCTAGAAAAATACACCAGCCACGTTTCATTTTCTAACAAAGGGCTAATAAGCAAAAGCATTTCTATAACAAAGCTGTAAGGAAAGAAAATATCCTAAAAGGTTTGTCTGTTTGTTGTGAGTTTGTATATAGGATCATAAAAGGTGAAATAAAAAGTTACTGCTTAAATGTAAGGTTTTCCTTAGCGGAGTATTGCTATACCTCACATTTTTTAGATCCAAGAGCCAAATGTATGCATGTTTGTGAGAATGTCTCTGACAGTAATAGAAAAACACAAACAGGGACTTTCACCTTGATAGACAGAAGTAGCTTTATGACTGGTTTGGAACCCTTTTTAAACTGAGAATTAGTCACCATTTAAAAACTGTATTGTGCTAAAAGCAAAAGATGCGATTGGTACTGCCTATTAGAACAAATTGCACTTAGGAGAGTTAACAAGATCTAGGAGAAACCAAGGGGGGCTTAGATCTATATGAACTATAGCAAAGCTAGGATACATAGATAGCTGTAAAAAGCAGCAAAAAATCTTAAAATCTTAAAAGATGGAGCGACTAGCGCCCTGGAGGCAGCTCCGAGTTTCATTGCTTTTCACAGGCAGGAGAAGTAACAACGTCACAATCCAGTGTGTTACAGCAGTCACACACAAACCGTTCTGAATCCTTCTAGGACAGCCAACTGCTTGTAAGTTATTTATAATCCCACTTGTTTCTCTTGAAACAAAAGAATGAGCTATGTATTTAAATAACAGATGGAAATGCGGAGGAGCGATGGGGGTTTTTAATTGCATCAAGGACATTTTTATCATCAAAAAGAGCACATAACTAAGTTCCTGACCTCAGTGGCATCAGATACCATCCAAGCAACGTATTTTTCCAAGAAGTGCCAAGTAAGAATATAGTGTAGCAGTCTTGATGGGTTTTGCACAAAGTAAATTTGGAACATATAGAATTGGTAGTTCCACAGATGCTTAAGACCACCCCATCTCCTCATAGGTGAAAAGATGGGTTCTAATAAACTTGGAGCGGTAGCCTCTCCACAGTCGCTGGGAACTGCTAAACTGCTGTCAGAATTACTCTTTGCGGTGGATACAAATCATGTCTAGAAAGACTGGAAGATGCACGTTGGGCCAATCCATTGACAGCTGAATGGATCTGGCCTTTCAGAGAACTAGTCCTTTCATGAGGAAGTGCTTATTTTTATTTGCACATCGTGTAGGCATAATGCGTTTCTGTGTCCGTCCGTTAGTCCCAGACATTACCTGTGTGCGTACTAGTGGTGTGGTGTGCTTTACTGTTGTAGTGCCAGACAACGCTGATGTGCCTCAAAGGAGCACAGCTCAAGAAACCAGCCAAGAAGATTTCAAAGCAAGTGTAATGCTTGCTGTGTCATGTACCACTCTTGCCTGCTCCTTAATATTTTTGATATGCTTTTGTATGGCTGTCATCAAGTACAGGATGGAAAAAGGGTAAGTTTTCCAACCATGTGCTGTGCTTCACTTTATTGTTTGGATAGTAAAGTAAGGTGCTGCTCCAAACATAGGTTTAAAGACTGTGCAAAAATGTGATACAGGCTCAGAAAGGCTGTACACACTTCTAGTTCATTTGCTTCCTTTTTCCCCTGCCAATGCAAAGTGAAGGCAGAAATTATTAAAAAACAGGAAATTATAGTATTACCAAGAGCGTACGTACTAAACATTTCCTTGTAAGTGGAGATGCTGCCCTTTGTCAGTTCAAATCTTGGAAAAAAAAGAAGCTGGTTCAGCAGTCTATTGCCCGTCTTCCGTGGTGTCTGTCAGGTTTCTACTGGATTTGTCTGCTTAGAAAACCATCATGATTTTTGTTCTGTGTTTTAGGAGTTTTTGTCCTACATTCAGATGCTCACGTGAACAACAGACACCAGCTTCTGCATCTTACTTTGTCCCTCTGAAGAGAGTTCCCGATTCTTCCGCCTCCAGAGCTGCAGAAAGCAGCCTGTGGGCTGAGAAAACAGCATCAGACAGACAGAGCAATGGGAAAGGCACAGAATCAGAAACATTACCTATCATAAATTCCATAGTTGATGTGCTACCGATTTCTCATGCCTCGAGTCTCAGCAGCATTCCTTCATATGAAGCCTTAAACGGAGACCACATCTAAAGAGAAACTCACTGGCGTTGTCTGACAAGCTCTCTCTAACTCAGATGCTGGTTTATGTATAACTATGCTTATATAAACAGTACTTGTGATTCACTGAATTTGTAACTTGAAATTTCATGACAGGACAGAATAAACGTTACATTCTGATAAGGCAGTGACGTGTAATTAAAATGTGGTCACAAATGTTTGCAGGCAAACACTAACTGCTTCAGAATCAAGTGCCAGGAGATACAACCATGGCCAAAAGACAGCTCCACGTTATTTTTCCAGTGAAAAAGGAACAGCTGAAACACAATGACTTCTTGAAATGAATTCAAGCCATCCAACATTAGCAGCACACACTGAATGGGAATGTAGTGATGGGTCTCTGAACAAGAATTTTTAAATTTGCATGGTTTTGAGCAATAATTAACTATCTTTTTTAAATATTATGTGAGCATATGTGCATTTTGGAATGTTTGTGTACATAACGGCCCTGTATGCTGCTTGCACGTATGCAATAACATGCAAGCCCAAATAACAGAAAGGCAGGTATTTTTAACAGAAAAGGAGATAGTTTGGTAGATCTTTTAAGAGAACACAAATTTTCTATTTCCTCTGCTTTTTACACACCGCCCCAAACCCAGAATATCATACCTGTCTTTGCCACTGCCAGACAGTAGCAACGATTCTTCAGTTGACACTGCTCCAACATGGGGAAGGAAAGTGCAATGAGAATCACAAGGTCAGAAGTAGACACTGGTCTACAGAGAAGTCTTAAGCAGTGGGGCACAAAAACCCTGGGGTTCCAGATTACAGCCAAAATTGATTGCCTTCAAGGCAAAGCAATCCATTTAGAAAACTTGCTCGGCTGTGGTCTTCCGAAGCCAGCTCAAACCCCACGAATTCTTCCACTAACTTTCAGGATTCTGTGTACAGAAGTAGCTATAGCGACTTACGTTTTGAAAATAACTTGTCCCACAATGCAGAAATATAAGACGACAGTGCAAGATTTTTCGAAGACCTGGACGAGGGGATTGAGTGCACCCTCAGCAAGTATGCAGATGACACTAAGCTGGGTGGGAGTGTTGATCTGCTGGAGGGGAGGAGGGCTCTGCAGAGGGACCTGGACAGGCTGGATCGATGGGCCGAGGCCAACTGTATGAGGTTCAACAAGGCCAAGGCCCAGGTCCTGCACTGGGGTCACAACAAGCCCATGGAACGCTCCAGGTGTGGGGCAGAGTGGCTGGAAAGCTGCCTGCTGGAAAAGGACCTGGGGGTGCTGGTTGACAGCCGGCTGAATATGAGCCAGCAGTGTGCCCAGGTGGCCAAAAAGGCCAACGGCATCCTGGCTTGTATCAGGAATAGTGTGGCCAGCAGGAGCAGGGCAGTGATTGTGCCCCTGTACAAAACCAGCCCATTGGTGAGGCAGCACCTTGAATCCTGTGTTCAGTTTTGGGCCCCTCCCTACAAGACGGACACGGAGTTGCTGGAGCGTGTCCAGAGAAGGGCAACAAAGCTGGTGAGGCGTCTGGAGCACAAGTCTTATCAGGAGTGGCTGAGGGAG
The DNA here is from genome assembly GCA_034008185.1 of Gorsachius magnificus. Lineage (NCBI taxonomy): Eukaryota > Metazoa > Chordata > Aves > Pelecaniformes > Ardeidae > Gorsachius > Gorsachius magnificus. Next base: position 25,924,000 of record CM067109.1, on the reverse strand, counting down.
CTGGGGGTGTTCAGCCTGGAGAAGAGGAGGCTGAGGGGAGACCTTATTGCCCTCTACAACTGCCTGACAGGAGGCGGTAGCGAGGTGGGTGTTGGTCTCTTCTCCCAAGTAAGTAGCAATAGGACGAGGGGAAATGGCCTCAAGTTGTGCCAGGTTTAGATTGGACATTAGGAAAAACTTCTTCACAGAAAGGGTTGTCAGGCACTGAAACAGGCTGCCCCGGGAAGTGGTTGAGTCCCCATCACTGGAGGTATTTAAAAGATGGATAGACGAGGTGCTTAGGGACATGGTTTAGTAGTGGACAGGTATGGTTGGACTTGATGATCTTAAAGGTCTTTTCCAACCAAATGATTCTATGATTCTGTAATTTCTTTTTCTTCATTCTTTTTCATATTTTGGTATTTAGTTATTCTTTGGCACGTGACAGCATGGATTTCCTTTTTCCAGCCATGTTACTTGCCAGCAGGGCAGTTACATTAGCATCCCGTTTTCAGGTAGATTCTGCATTCCTTTTCTTGTTATTTTCATGTTTTCCATGTTTTGAAATTGTCCTTGACTATCTGACAGTAAAGTTTTGCCTTATGGATGGTACCCAAGCTCAACCCACCTGTATGAGTTGACAGTGTGGATGACTCAACCTAACAGAATTAGTAGGAAAAGAGCATAGAGCAGCATATAAAACAGGATGTTGCGGTTCCACAAATTCCCAGGTAATCCACGTTGTGAATACTGAGTGCAATTCCAGTCCTTTACACTTGAAAGGAAGAGACAAAACCAGAAGAGTTTCAAGGTAGGTTGAGAAGAGTCGTCAGAAGAATGGAACTGCTTCCACAACAGAATCCATGACAGTAGGCAGGAGAAGAGTAGGTGATGGTGGGAGAGGGGAGAGCCTGTTACAGCACGGAGTGCCACGGATGAAACTGCCAGGAATTGACCGTCCACTCCCTAGTAAGGAAAGGCAGGAGCATCAAACAACACTCATGGGAGCCGGGTTCAACGTACGTAACTGGTGCCGTTCTTGTGGCGGGCAGCGAGCCGGCTAGGCAAGCCTTGGCCACGGCTCAGCAGAGAAGCTGGCCAGGCCCCCTGCCCAGCCGTCTCCAGGGGAGACCCGCACGCCCCTGCTCTGCCCTCACAGCTCCCCAGACACCGGGCTCCCGGCCGCTGCCGGAGGCAGAGCACGGGACAGACGGACCCACGAAGTCACCTCGCCCTCACAGCTGCTCTCGCTGCTCCTCCGCGGGAGGCGGATCCGGTCGTCGACAGCCCAGAGCCCGGGAGGCCCCTCGGCTGCCGGACGAAACGGCGCTTTCCCGCCAGGAGCGGGCGTCCCCCTTTCCGGCCGGGTGCAGACCGCGGCGGCTCGGCTGCGCCCTCGGCGCCGCGCGCCGTCGCTTCTCGCCGGCCCCGGGTGGGCGATGCGTCCGGCCGGCAGCGCCGCCGCCCGCTGCCCCTGCGACGGCCCCGCGGGGGGCGGCTGCTCGCGGCCGCGCCGGCAGTGCCCGCGCCAGGCGCCACGTCGCGGGGAGCCGCCGCCCGCCGCCGCCGGCCGTTGCCAGGGTGAGCGCAGCGGGAAGGGCGGCCCGGCCCGGCCTGGCCCGTCCCGCCGCGCCTCCTCAGGGGCTGCGGGCGGGTGGGGCGGCAGCCGGGGGGGCTGCCGTGCTGAGGGAGCGGGGCCCCGCCGGGCCCGGGGAGGGGGCAGGACGCGGGAGCACCGCGGCAGCTGCGGTGTGATCGTGTAGCGAGGTCCGGTGAGCTTTCCCTCCCTTGCGTATGGCCTTTCCTTCGTGGCGCGTGTCCCTTAGCCTCTGTAATGGGGAGCAGAAGTTGGAATGTGAATGGCTTTTAATCTTTGTAAGGCACTTGCTTTCCTTCCCGCAGTCAGCGGTCTGCACGAGTGTCTTGTCAGGACTGCAGCCGTGTGTCACGGTTTACAGGAATGGGTTGTAACTTTTATTTTGAAGCTGGCTGAAGAAATACACATCTGTGAAGGAAAGCTAAAGGAGATATCTACTGTGGCTGCAGAGCAAAATAACAAATGTAATCCTGGCAAGCTGCTCAATTTATATATTATCACGATTAACAGACATTACGCTTGCAGCTATTTGTTCTTTTCCCAGGAAAGGTAATCCAACCCTGGAAAAGAGAGATAATACACTTCCTTGAACTACAAATTCATTTCAGCATAAACATGGTAACTGATGTATTCCAAAATGTTATCTTGAAAATGGGACTGAGCACATTTCTTTACAAAAAATTAAGCAGGACAGTCTGAGTAGAAAAGAGCAGATGGCAGATTATTCAGCTGCATAAAAGGTGGGGAAACATTACCTCTCTCCAATTACTTGTGTATTAGAACAGTTACCAGCTCATAGGGGCTCAGTATAGTTCTTTGAGCTAGAGGTGTACGAGTTTGGGCTGGAGCAAGTTTTCTTTGTAGCACTGTATGGTGCCAAGTTTTGGGTTTCGGACCAAAACGATGTTGGTAACACCACCTGTGTTTTAGTTATTGCTGAAGAGTGCACAGCTTCTGGGGCTTCTCTGTTTCTCACGCTGCCTGGCCAGTGAGTAGTCTGGGGGTGGGCAAGAAGGTGGGAAGGGGTGCGACTGGGACAGCTCACCCAGGCTAACCAAAGGGGTACTCCAAACCGTGTGATGCTGTGCTTGGCAATAAAAGCTGGGGGAAGAAGGAGGAAGAGGAGACATTTGAAGTAATAATTAGGCACGACGGAGCCCTGCTTTCCTGGAAGTGGCTAAACATCTGCCTGCTGATGGGAAGTAGTGCATTCATTCCTTATTTTGCTTCACTTGCGTGCACGGCTTTGCTTTCCCTATTAAACTGTCTTCATGTCAACCCACGAGTGTTCCCACTTTTACCCTTCTGATTCCCTGCCCCATCCCACTGTGTGGGGCTCAGCTGCCAGGCAGGGTTAACCCACAACAACAGGGTAGTGAGGCTTTGTGGAACCACCCTGGTTTAGGGTATTGTTATTGTATTAATGCCAAAATTACTTATTTTTCAGTAACCTGGAAAGGATCTCATTCACTAATGAAACGTGGCTTCCTAGTAATTCTGTGAAATGTTTTCTAATTACCGATATGATCCCTGTTGAAATCAAATGGTGCCATGTGTTTCTAAATGACAATGTAAATAGCTTTGTTGTTAAAAGACATGATTGATGCTAATGGATCTCTTGGATGGCAGGGTCTGTGTACAATTAATAAAATTTGGGATGGTAATGAATTTTGTGATTTTCCAGAGTATCTGTGTGAGGATGGAGATAGTACTATATGCCTCTTAAATCTGCGGTTGGAAAACTTTACTTTCAAGGCTGCTTAAAGTTTGTGCACAGTTATGAGTATGCCAGGCTTGAAATGTTGCTTTGGGTATTTGGGACAATGAGACTTGTAGTCTTGTGCATAATTAATAAAACAGATTATTTCTTTTTTCTCAGCTGAAATCTGTAGATTTAGAATGACTTAATTTAAGGTCATGGCTGTCTTCACGAAGAGAGGCAGATGACTTACAAAAACCCAAAAGTATTAAAATAGCAGTACATTCAGTCAGGAATGAAACTGAGGAGCAGAAGGAACTCTCATAGTACAGTCCTCCCAATTAAATGATTATAAACACTTTAACCCTTGAAAATTATCTTAAGGTAAGACACTTTTTCCAGAGGAAGCTATTGTAGCGCATTTTTTAGCGCACACATCATGTGTTTTCAGTTTCCTGGTGTACAAATAATGGCTGTTGTTTTTTAATTAGAAAAATACATTTTTTGTTATAGTTATCCAGCAACTGTTCTTGAATATAATTTTTTTATCAAATTATTTTGCAGGTGTCTCTACCTCTTCTGTAACAATTGAGGATGAAGATGCTAAGCAGCAGTGTAAGCCAACAGAAGTATTTCCATGTGAAAACCAGGATGGGAATTCAAAGATCTCTCCATTTAGGAGTAGACATGTATTCACAAAGAGGTCGAGAAGCCCTTCCCCAGTGAAACTTCAAATAAAGCTTCAAGATTCTGATGATGAGTGTGATCTTGTCATTGATGTGCCACCACAAGCTGTTAATAAAAAGCCAAGAATAAGTAGGAACTGCACAGATGGAAACAGGGACAAAGAACTGGTTGCTGGAATATTTACAGAAAAATTACATGATAGTGCTGTAGCAGACATTCTTGGGTGTACAGAAGGAAAATCAGATAAAATTATCATTTTGCAGAAGAATGGCAAAAGTTTAAATAAATCTGAAAAACTAGGCAACGTTTCTCCAAAAGCAAATGAGATTTATTTGCCTGGTGTAAACACTGATATATTGAAGGTTTTGGAGGAAAGAGATGCCCTTGCTTACACTGAAGAGAAATGTGTATCTTCGGCTGCGTCTATTGAGGCAGACATGCAGAAAGGAATTCTGAAGCAAGGGAATGCAGAAACCAATATACTGGTTGAAGGATTTGTTCAGGAGCATGCTACTAATGAAGACTCTCTGAGCAGCAGAAGAGTAACACAGTCTGTCTTGTGTACTGGTCACTCGTCAAAAGATGAAACCACAATTGAAACACCGTATAAGAAAATAAGAAATACAGGGGAAAGCCAGAGCACAGAAGAAAATGAGAGTAATGATGGCTCAGAAGATACATACCCATATCCAACTTACTACTTAAACAAGAAAGAAAGTGAAATAACTCTGCTGAGTTCATCTGCTGAGGAAGCAGAACCCAGTGGGGAGGACACAGAGCTCTCTGAATCAGATGATTCTTTAGAGGAGTGTCGGAGAATTTTTGATGAGTTTGAAAGAGAAACCCAAAAGAAGGGTGGTGATAAGCAGGTATTTTCTTTCTTTTTTCAGTGCTTGGGTTTTTTTTCCTGAGCATATCAGGATGGTACGTGATACATAGTCAAGTTCAAATACTCCTCCCAAATTGTCTGTTAGTAAAGGTTAAATATTTGATCCTTCAACACTAGTAGACAAAGCCGTAAGGAATACTTTATGTTTCCTGAAGTAGAGAAGTGCTCTGAACAGCTCCCTGCCTTGGGGTAGCCACTTTTACTGTAACAAGCAAAGTTTTAGAGGCAGTTGTGTATTCGGTAGTCTCCTGTTCTTATTAGCAAATGTAGGTACTCTAGATACCACTGCCTCAGCTTCAAAGCTCTGTGGCTGAACTGAATGTAAAATAACTGTATAATACTGATGGAATTGTAATATTCCTGGTGAGTTTTTTGACTGAATGTCCTGAAACATTGGAGTAATTAATGAGGATATTACTGAAGTCTAGAGCTTCATAACGGTTGGTCTGAATAGTCTGTTCTTGTTTTTAATAGGTCCATGGAGGAAATGTAGATCTCGATTTATTAGAAACCAAAGTAAATGTTCCTGGGAAAAAGAGAAGAATTGCACACACAGCAAAACCTGATGTGAGTTGTAAACTTGTAATAAACTGAAGGTCAACATAGCTTTACTTAACATCTGTAGACTCATGTTGAATTTCAGGTTGGCTGAGTCTTATAATCTAATTGTAAAAACATTTTGAAATGAGTTAGAACAAATGTCTCATCAACTCTTCTGTTAAAAGTTGTAGCAAATATTGTAGTACTTAGAGTTGATTCCTGACAGGTGAAGTAAGCTGCTGAGGCTCAAGAGAATTGAAAAGTCAGTTTGGAGTGGAGGCTTGTACCATGAGACTACAGATACAGCACTTGGAAATGCAAAATGGCTTATCCTTTCTCTGCTTTTAAAGTGCTTTAGGTGGCAATGTAAATAGGCATAATTCTTTAAGCCCCCTCCACTACTCCTGAGCTCTTTCAGCTTGGCGTTTTCCTTCCATAGACAGCATGCTGAGCTCTGTATCTGATAGCAAAATTCACTTCTAAGAAGTGGTGTGTTATCTTTAACACCGTCTTGCTGTGGTTTGGAACTGCTTGAATGTTAACTGTGGTTTTGTGTATGTGCATATCAGGTACACAACAAAAATGAAATGGTACCTTTCAAAGCATCTCCTTGGCAGCAGGGTCATGATGCAGAAATTCAGCAGGCACACAGGGAGGCAATGGAGTTTGCAGCTGGAGTTGAAAGGGGACAAGTTTTTATTGCTACAACTTCTGAACAGAGGAAAACTACGTTTGGATTGTCAGCTACTCAATTTCAAAGCATTGGACCAATGGGTATGACAGCTTGATCTATAGGTTTGGCAAACTAAGCTTTATTTCGCTTCAGTTTGGCATTGTTTGAATGTGTTAATTTTTTTGTGGTGAATGTTAGCTGTGAATTTGATGATGGTGAGCACTTAGCTTGTGCATACAGATGCCCTATCTAACTACAAGGTTATATTTGAAGTCTTGGTAGGTGTAGAGGAAAGAGGACAAGTACTTTGGTTTACGTTCTTTGAACGTGTACAGTTTTGACCAAAATCCTGAAAAACATTTGCTTTGTTGAAAGTCTTTTTGATACACGAGTTGAAAGAATTAAAAAAGAAATCTGGTGAGTTTGTTAGAAACTGTCAGGTTTCTAGTCTGAAGCATTCAGACCTTCTGAAACGATTTGTTAAATCTTGTGATTTGAAAATCTTATGTTCTCCCTTTAAATTCTCCTTCATTTGTGAAAAGTCCTGGAGCAGAAGTTATTTTCAGCATTTGATACCAGTTAAACAGTGTTTCCCCTCCAGTTCTTCTACTGTCACTTCAAATATATGCTTACAAAGTAACCTTCCTAGCAATTAAATTAATAAAATACCGCTTGTTAGTTTCATTCATGTGTCTGTTACACATGCTGTAAAATTTCACATAAAGTTAATTCAGTTTGCCAGTGTATGTGTTCTTTCTGAATAACAGTAAAATGGATTACTGGATCTCTTGGTGTACAAATGTGTCTTGCTGAATAACAGGTGCTGATGCAAGTAAGTTAAGCAGGATGACTGCACGTCAAATGCTGATAGCTTGGCTCCAGAATCTCATGACATGTTTTTATTTCTGAGATCTGTAGCTTTCCTGACTCTAAAAAGGCAAAGCAATACTTTGAGACACTTACTCATTGCATTGGAAGATGAAGTTAGAATGGTGGTTTTCCTGATTCCTTTTTCTTTTTTGCTATCATGTTTTTTTTTTGCGGGGGAGGGCAAAGGAACAGGGAAGGCAAGCAAGTAGATGTTTAAAAATCATAGTCGTTAAAACTTGAAAACAGCTGTTGACCTGTGTGGCTGCTTTATTCTAATATCTTCAAACTTGTATATGATCTCAAAAATACTGGAGTGTGCTTTGCATAAAATCTATTGGCAGAAGCGAAGTCTTAATGTGCTTACTGACATTCCAGGTTTGCTTTTGTGCATTAGTTTACTTTTACCCTCGTGAAATACCTGTGCTCCAGATTAATGTAAATTACATAATAAAGCTTACCATTAGCATTTAGATTCAGTCTGTATCTTCTGTGTTTTTCAGTGTCTTTAAACTTGCTTGAAGTTCAGCCTGCTGGAACCAGCAGTGGTCAAATGAGTATACTACTGGAAGGAAATGTTCCAACAGGAATACCCTGTGGTCTTTCTGTTAGTTCATTGAAAAGGACTACTGTTGTGCCATGCAAGGTACTGTAGAGTTATCACTGCAGAACTTGGATATATGAATGGGAAGAGAAGTGGAAAAAACTGCAGTTAATTTCAAACAGTATTTTGTAATGTGATATACCAGCATAGCTTTTTTAAAAGATTATTTTGTTTCCTGAGTGCTCTAATCAAGTTGCTATGCAAATTGTATTTTCATTTTACAACACTACACACATGTAAGCAATTAACTATATAAATTGTTAATCAAAGTGGTTATGATGGGAGAATTAAGTACTAGTTTGTTTTCAGTCAAGTCACCCTTGTGTCTTTGGTTATTTTCCCTTAAAACTTCCTGCCATGTATAATGGCCAATAGTATCTGATAAAAGGCTTTATTTGGCTTCAAGAGAGGTACACTTATAAATTAAAAGGCTTTCAAGGGACATGTTTTGGTTTGTTAGTGCAATTTTACTTTGTAACTTTGAGTGGCAGAGTACTGTAAGGTTCTCTTCTCAGAAAAATTACTCTAACTTTTTTTTAAGCAGAAGTCACTGAAGATTCCTGGGGTCAGATAAATTACTAGATCAGAGTTTTGCTTTCTAATTAAAAGTGTCAGATATTATGGCTTTGGTCAGTTTGGTTATTGACATTTTTCTAGGATATCAAGTAGTGCTTCATATCTCCTGTATGTACCTTCTTGTTTCCTAAATAGAATACTTCATGCCCCAATAATGGTGAGATTAGGTTGTCACAATGATACACATTGCCTTTGTTGCCTTTACGCAAAAACTACCTTCTCCTTGGTAGTAGCACGCACATTTAAATACTGCTCTTAAAGGATCTTCCTTAGCGAATAAATGTGGTATAGAAATACTACTCCTTGTTTGATACAGGCAAAGCATCTTTGTAACTGTTTGGACATTATTGGGTGTGATGGTACCATGGTTAACCTAACTTACTGCCACATTCTTGAATGTGATGATTTTAACTTCAGTGCTTAATGCTTAAAAAAAAGGCATATTGTGATAAGCAAAAAGTCTACATTGCAGTCTAACAAAGGCTATAGGTTCCTAAAAATAAACTCATTTTTTTCAGTCTAGTTCATTGGGTCCTTAGTTTGTGCTCTGAGTAAAGTACTGCCTGAAATAAAAGCCAGATGGAGAGCATTACTTAAATTGCAACTGAACTGCTAGTGCTTGCTGAAGGACTGAACTTTCTCTGAGAAATAAGAAGCTAAGAAAATAGTTTTCATACCTCCCATAACTTTGAGCAGAAGACTACTTTCTTTAGTTCAAACAGGGAAAACCTCTATGGCTACTATTTCTGGTGGTTATTTCTGGCTCCCTGTCATGTACATTCCAGTTTTCTGAATAGCTATTCAGCAACATTTGATTTTTTTTTTCTTTTTTTCTCCGAGGATGAGTAAAGGAATGTCTGAACCAGTTTTAGTTCTTTGGGCTGTTTGTTACATATTGGCCACATTAGTATGGGGGTTCTCTTGTGTGTTTTGGTTTGTGGTTTTTTTAAGGTTTCTACTCAGAAAAGGCCTTCCATTCTGGAATCAGGATCCAAAGTACCACTTGAGACAAGACAGCGATATGTCAGCTTTTTTTTTTCAGAATGCTTCAAAACTTGTAGCACAGTGAATGAAGCTATTGACAAGGTAATGTTTTATAGATTTTTACAATACCTCTTCTGAATTAAATCAGTAGGTCTTACCTTGAATAATGTGTTGGGGGGGTTTTAAAAAAAAAAATCAAATTAAAGGCAAGTGTTTCAGTCTAATCAGTAAGCAGAAGGAAGGTAAAATGTACTCGGTCTTATACTTGCCAGTGTTATCAATCAGTTTCAGTTTTCCCCAGGTAAAAACATTTATCTTCAGCACTGCTAATTAGCTTCCAAAAAGACATGTTATTTTAATATTGAAAAGTAAAGGGTTTTTTCTTTTGCAAATGCAAAAGAAAAACCTTGTGAATACTGGAGGCTTCCTGGAATGTGATAATGACTTTGAGATCTATTCAGGACAGGAGGAAAATATGTTTGAAGAACAACCATAAATCTCTTAATCATTTTGAGCCTTTGATCTTGTATTTACTGTTTATACCACACCAAGTGCTACTCAAGCTTATAGCCAACAGATACAGTCTGACAGGCACAAATATCCTGATCTTAACCTGTACGTGATCTAAATTTCTTGCATGCTGAAAATCAAAAGACTTTGTGGAGCTGTCAGGATAAGACTCTGCATCTGTATTTAATTATACATTGAATGAAAGCTTGTAAAACATCATGTTACTTCTCTGCCATTTGCAGTGTTTTCCCTATGTTACGCGGCATACCTTGGTATGCCTGACTTTTCATTCTCACTGAGTAATATTTCTTTTACCTTCCCTTTAACTTCTTCTAGCGTTATTTCTCATCTTCATCAGTTCTCCACTTTCTCTTTTCCTCTGCTTAGAAGTTTTAAGTTGTGAATTGTACTTGCTGTAGTAATTGTTAGAAGGCACTGTTTATGCATGAAATGAGATTCTTTTTTGTTGACTACGCAGATAGTGTAAACAGTGAAATAAAGCCAGGGAAGAAGCATTTTTGTTTCCCCAGAAGATTAGTGAACATACTTCTTATTTCGAGTGTGCTTCTTCATAGTGAAGAGGTGCTGGACCTTCCTTTTGCTTCTGTTTGTTATGACTTTTCAGAAAGAAAATTAAGGAAACGTTTCTTGACCTAAAAAAGTAATAATGCCTCCTTTGAAGCAGGATCAGAAAGAGCTGTCGGTAGCCACAGGAATGGTTGCCCTAAGTGTGTTCAAATTCCCACAAGGATTAGATTTAAACTGAGTTGGAGCATTGATTTCCCCCACAGATCTTTGGTTCATAAGTACTGAATTTGTCTTTCTAGGCGTCTCATCCATCTGGCTTTGTGTCTCATGTTGCACTTCAGATTTAGGACACTACTTGCATGTGAATCTACCTTTAGAATCTGAGATTCTGACCCTAAATGGCAATGTTTTTTGTAGAACATACAGTACTCCACTAACATTCAGTGTCTTTTTTTTTTTTTTTAAATATAGGCCCTGATAGAAGAGCAATCTGTTTATGATCGTTGTGGCAGTAAGAAAATGTACCTGAATTTTGCTGTGAGGACTCTCAAAAAGATGAGAGATCATGGTAGTTTTGCTTTCAATGAAGATGTTCTAAAACGGGTTGTAAGCATAGAAATTAGAACACCAGAGAAATGTCTTAAAAGGATTATTTAGTTTAACTTAGTAAAGATATTTCTGCATATTTAAATCCTTTTGTAGAAATATATTACTGAAATAAATTGGTGTTTTGATTGATAAATACTTGCTTAGGATATTAACGCAAGATCTAAAATTGAGGAGAAATGCTAAAAATATATTTTCCTGCATTCAGGGCAACTTAGTAACAGCAAATCTTGCAGTGGTGCTGGATCCATAAAGTCAGAGGAAGAGAAAGGTAAAGAAAGGGGAAGAGATGTCAGTTCTCCGCTTGAACCTATAAATGAGCTTACTTCAACGTGAAAATTTTGCTGCTTTTGGTCAAGCTTTATCTGTTAGACACGGCAAGGGTTTCCAACACAGTTCCTTGTTTATATATGAAGGCTTATTCTTAGGGGAGAAATGTTGAACTTTTGTTTGAAAAGAGCATGTTAGTATTTCATGCTTAGCCTTTCTGGGATACCCAGTCCTTGTTGTTCAGTGTCTTTGTTTTGAATAATGCTTCTTGAATAATCACTTCTAATTGTTCTGAGATACAAGCTTATAGTTTTTGCATGTAAACTATAGTGCACATCTTGTAATTTCAGTTTTGTTTTATTTTGGAAGTACTGGGATATTTAGGCCTACTTACATTTGTTCTAATATTGCTTAAGCTTTGGGTTTGTTTACTTCTAAGGTTTTGGTTGTTTTGGGTTTTTTTTAGCATTTACAGGTGGTGCTCTATGTGAACTTTTAAGAGATTATCTTCTGACTGAGGAACAGTTGAATGAAAATAACTTCCCTCGTCCAAATCCTCAAAAAAATGGTGGTGCTATACTTGCTGGGCTTGTCAAAAATGCTGGATATGATGGTGAGTGCCTACTACACTGCAACAAAATTGAATTTCAGCCAGTGGTTCACAGGACAGTAAAATACACAGGTATAAAATTATACATTACAGCAGTGTTCCAAATTTAGTGCCTGGAGTCAGGCAAGTCAATTCACAAGCTTTCCTGACTAAACCGTGAAGCTTCACAGATCTTTTTAAATTTTTGTTTCAATGTAGTAATTGAAGAAGTTGCAGGTAAACTTGAATTTCTTAATGTGCTGTAGAGGAACTTGTTTGGGGGTTTTTTATACATGGCTAATCTTGGGAGGCTGCTTATGTATTGACACTCTGCTCTCTCAACTACTGTTCATGTAACTTATTTTATACTTCAGCATTTTTTAACTTTATGGCAAGCCAGCTAGGAAATACACTCTATCATTTTTTTTTTTAGCTTTCAAAAGAGTGTGCTGTAGGTGTGGTGAAGTATATGCTGTTAGTTCTTCAGGAGAACATAGACGTAAAGAAGAATGCAGCTATCATTCTGGTAGAGTACTGGAACAAAAAGGTTGGTATCCTTGGCATTCAGTCTTTGTGGAAGCTGTTAAAAGTTATCTCATGTCAAAACTCAACAAGATCTGAGTATGAAACTTTTTTTTGCACAGGGTTCAGCTGAGATGCATTCTGCTGTACTTTTGGGAATGTAGCTATGTAGTAAAGCCTGTTTTCTCTGAATATGCCATAACTTTAGAAAAGCTGATGTTAATAAAACTACATGGGAAGAAGGTATAAAAATGTTCATTTTGTGGCCTTGCACTGACTTAAGTGAACCTTGTAATCTTTTTTGAGACACCTTAAATACTCAGAAGTTATGTTAAATATCTCCCTCAGGGAGAACCTTCTAGAGCATACCACACCTTTGTGTCTCTCCCATTCATTGGTACTTCTTTGTTTTGATGAAAACCTTGTCTCAGGAGGGATTGATTCACAGTTTGTCATCTTGGCATAGCTGGGACCTGTAGGTGGGACTTACTTCTTTCCATAGTGCAGTCTCAGGAGAAAATGGGAAATAAATTTGAAAGGAGGAGTGAAGGTACTGATTTGTTTCTGCCATTGCTAGTTGCTGGAAAAATTGCTTAGTTTTCCACTTTTCTTTTTGGCAGTTCCTGGTGGTATGGAAAAATGCTATAGCTGTTGTGAGAGAATAGTTGGGTCTGCTGGGTGTCAGATTGCAAAGGTAGGAATAATGTTCTCAGAAGATTTATGTAATGCACTACCTCAGTTTTGTTTTCTGTGTCCTTTTGACTTAAAACTGGGTCATAGCTTTCTGTGAATGGTTTGATATAAGCCTTTTAGGTTTACTTACTAGTGTTTAGTAAATTATGTGGCAAATATTGACTAGTATTATATATATGTGCGCCTGAGTCTGTTAGACAAATAAACTGTCTGGCAATTTGGGTAATGTATATCTAGCAAACTTGCACTTAAATACTAATGGAAACTTTGCAGCTTCATGTTCATGATGGAAGAAGGGAGAAACTGGAAGGCTTTGTGAAGACATTAACTAAATCACCACCTTTGGACGGCAACTATGGTGTATATGCTCTGGACTGTGAGATGGTATGAGCAACCTAAAAAGCTTAGTTCAGTTAATAGAAAACTATATTGCTGTTCATGAAGCAATGTCCTAGCTATAGTAGTTTGTGACTTATGTCTCCAAGAGGTCTGCAGAACTCTGACTAGTAACTCTGCATGACTAGAATGTTAGTGTTGAATAATGCAGTGAGCAAAAATTGTTTGGATCTGAGTTGGTAGCCAGTTCTGTTTTCAGTACAATTTATGTAATGTAAGGAAACATCATTGCTGTGCAGATGCTTGTTAAATATACTTTTTTCTTCAGTGTTACACAACCCACGGCTTGGAACTAACTAGAGTGACAGTGGTCGATGCTAAGCTACAGGTTGTCTATGATACATTTGTTAAACCAGATGGTAAAGTTATAGACTACGATAGAAGGTATGCTAATTAGTCCATAGGACTTCGGGATTAGACTTAAATTGGCAGATAACTGTATAAGAAGAATCGTGCCTCTCAAATGTCTATTTATTGTAGCATAAATCAAAGACCTTCAACACGGAATGAGGCTTTTGTTCTTACAGGCTCAATTAAGAAGGATTTTTCTCTTTGCCTAGTTAAATTTATTTTTTTCTGCATTTGAAGACTTTTTGTCCCCTTCCTTCAAAAAAAACAAAACAAAACTAAGTTAAACCTCCTAGAACGTCTTAAATTCCCTAAGGGGCTAGAAGAAAATGCAAACTTCATCTATAAATGTTGTCTCACAGAAAGGCAGTATAGTCATAAGCCATGCACTGAGGCCATCAGCCTGTACTGCTTAAAAGATTTGGCTGTATTTAGTGCAGATCACTTGTGTTTAGCATTCCTGTTGGGTTTTGTCTTTGAGAACTGGAAGACATGTTTTCGATTCCTATTAGTTCTTTGAAGTCTTGCAACTGCTGTAAGAAGAAACACAGGTTTTGAGCCTCGCTGTAAAAAGTTGGAGGAGAACCAACATAATGTGTTCGTACTTCAACAGCAATATTTGTTTGCTTGGAGCCCTGTGTTTGGTACATGCTTAAAAAACAGGTTCAGTTGCTTGTAGTGGTAAAGCTAAGTTAATGTGACCTAGCTTAGTTTATCTTGCACTACCTAGGTGAAAAGGAAGAGAATGAAAAAATGCCTTATATTGACTTCAATATTGTATGATTTCAAAGCTGGCTATTGTTAACCTGAGATGCTGGGGGAATGACCACTGTAAACCTAGTTCTTTTAGATATTTCTTAGTGTCTCTGTTAGTGAAGCTCTTCTAAATCTGTCTTTAGACTCTCTGGAGCGACAGAGGATGATCTGAAGAATGCCACAACATCTTTTCAGGATGTACAGGCAATACTGCTAAACTTGTTCAGTGCAGATACAATTTTAATTGGACACAGCTTAGAAAACGACTTATTTGTTCTCAAGGTAAAATAGCTGGTTTGAAGCCAATTTTAAGCTATGACTACTTGTCTTTACTGTGTTCTAATTAATTTCGAAAAGGAAAAGAATGTTGCATTTCAGCAGATCAACATATATGAAAAGAATGAAATGTACTTGATTGTTAAATTATAGCTGTATTAAAGGTAGTACTACATTCGGAGAAGGAAGATATGTATATGCAGTGTGGTAAAGACTCCAACATTTGGGGTTCCCACTTCGCTGTTTTTTGATTCTAGCCATGCAACCATACATCACCACTGAATAATACGGTCTTTATTTCTGGATTCACAGAAACCTAGAATTGCATATTTTCTGACCTGGCTGAACTCATGCTGGCAAATACATAAAAGGCAGTGACAATTCAAGTAATACTAAGGTATCCATCCAAAACCAGAATTAATCAAGTTCACTGTGTATTTATAATATATACACACAACTAGTGAGCAAACGTCGATGCAGTGTACAGAAATCACTGTGAAGCAAAATTTTTACCTTGGGTACTAGAACTGTATGGATTATACTATTAAATATCAAAGGCAGCAATATTCCATAACAGACATGACCATCTGCTCAGGAAGGCTTGGGGGGATCTTATCAATGTATATAAATACCTGAAGGGAGGGTATGAACAAGACTGAGCTAGGCTTTTTCCAGTGGTGCCCAGTGCCAGGACAAGAGGCAGTGGGCACAGACTGAAACACAGGAGGCTCCTTCTGAACATCAGGAAACACTTTCACTGGGAGGGTGACCAAGCACTGTCACAGGTTGTCTGGAAAAGTTGTGGAGTCTTCTACCTTGGAGACGCTCAAAAGCCATCTGGACATGTTTATGGCCCTAGGTAGCCTTGCTTGAGCAGGGGGTTTGGACAAGATGACTTCCAGAGGTCCCTTCCAACTTCAACCATTCTGTGATTATTATTAAAGAAGGAATTAGAATTTAGCCTTGGTAGACTTCCCTGCTATTGATATCTAAAGGCCAAAGTAAATGAGACTTTTCGGTATGATATTGGCCATCCAAAACCAGAATTAATCAAGTTCACTGTGTATTTATAATATATACACACAACTAGTGAGCAAATGTCAATGCAGTGTACAGAAATCACTGTGAAGCAAAATTTTTTCCACCGTTCTTGCCCCACAGTTTGCTATTCTATAAGGAACAGAGGAACACAAGACAGATGATGTAGTATTTGGGGCTCAAGGATTAGTTTGGGCGTATTACTGCGAAAGGAAATGGCTTAGATGCTATATGAGATTTCTTTAATAAAGGAGGTGCGTGTATAACCATTACTGTGGCCTCTGCTCTTTTCCAGCTAATTCATGACACAGTAGTGGACACATCAGTAGTGTTTCCTCATCGGCTAGGTTTGCCTCACAAAAGAGCACTTAGAAGTCTGATGGCTGACTACCTCAGGAGAATTAGTCAAGATGATGGTAAGAGCCCAGGTTCTTATTAAGCAGTCGGTACATTGAATCATGAAAGGGGAGACAGGAATAACCCAGAAAACTGAAAAGGTTGTAATACGTTTGCTGTCATTTAAAACTTTGTCTTTGATACCTTTACTTCAGTAGTATTGTAAATGCAGACCTGAAGGGTAAGATGGTTGGTGTTGTGGTTTAATCCTAGATGGCACTAAGCACCATGTAGCTGCTCACTCATTCCCCCCCAGTACAGATGGCTTGTCAAAGTGTTTACCATAAAAAAATAAAGTGTTCCAGTTTCGTTCCCATGTAGAAGGGGCATTCTTAAAATTCTGAAGGTAGTGTGATGAGGCTAACATCTCTTTCAAGATTCACTTGCTTATCCAAGCTGATAAAGGAACTCTTCAGTTGGGGTTTTCAGTAGTAAGATTATAGCAAAATTCTTGGCTGGCTGTCAAAGACAAATCAGTAAATCTATTCAGCAGTGTGCATATAATCCATTGCATTTGACAGATACATTTTTGCATTGACCGTGTCATTCTAAATAATTGGTTTTAATCTGATTTTTAGAACAAATTGAGTATCTAATAAACTGGCAGATTGATATTTTGCTTTTATCAGTGAAGCCTTCTGGACAACAAATAATATTCTATTCTGCTAGTGTATCTTCATTGCCCAAGGAATACATAAATGGCCACACTGAGCAAACCCTGATGGCCTTTGATACCCAGTAGAGTAGCTGGATGCTGCATCTCAAACTTCATAATATCCTATGACTTCCCTTTGCTCTGACAGTCTGATGCACAGCTCTGTAGTGGGAGTAAGGGGAACATCCAAAGTTATTTCTACAGACCTTAAGATGGCTATCTCAAATAGCCCAAGCTCTGCTGTTAGCAGACTCCTCTGCTTAAGTTGGATTTAATCATTCTTCATTGATCACTGCTGAGCTAAAATCCAATCTTAACCTATAGAGCTGGGTAGCTGCCATTTCTAGGAAACAAAAAAGAAAAATCCCGACGCATGACTTCCACTCCCTATGTTTTATATGGGTTTGTGCTGCAGCTTTGTGCTAGTTCGTGTTAGTTTTGCCCTAGTACAAAAGAATGGTAATAAGCTTCAAGTCTGGATTTGGTTTTTTTGTAAGTTCAGGGATTAGCAGCGTGAAACACCCTTTGCTATCAGAAGGCAGTAGGTCTGTGGTGATTTAGCTTGCTCTGAATTTGACTGTTGGCTTTTTTTTTTTTGACCATCTCAAACTGGATTTTGACTAGGATCTCAGCTCCACGACTTTCGCTGTCCAGGGTACAGGAGCTGCAACTGCTGAGGTGGATTGACTTACAGTATATCATATACTTGATTTCACTGAAAAATTGAAGAATACATAACAGAGCTAGAGGACTATGGTTTCAATAATTGAGTCTTTTTGGACTACTTGAACAATATGTCCTATACAGGTCATATACTTTCTTGAGCAGTTAAAAATAGCAGCAGCTGAAGGGTGGAATGGCAAGGCAGAGTACTATTTCACAGGTTGGAAAGCAAATGAGAGTTGGAACTTTTTACGGCAAAAGATAGTAAGGGTAGAGGGGAAGCTGACAAGATCATTTCTGTTTTCTATTTGATTATTCACAACTATTCTGTTTTATTTCTTAAGGTACATTTAGGAGGGGAGAAAACTAGAACCTGCAAGGTTATTACCAGCTGTGTTCTTTTTATAAACAGCCTGGACAAGGGGATTGGGTGCACCCTCAGCAAGTATGCAGATGACACTAAGCTGGGTGGAAGTGTTGATCCACTTGAGGGTAGGAAGGCTCTACAGAGGGACCTGGACAGGCTGGATCGATGGGCCGAGGCCAACTGTATGAGGTTCAACAAGGCCAAGGGCCAGGTCCTGCACTGGGGTCACAACAAGCCCATGGAACGCTCCAGGTGTGGGGCAGAGTGGCTGGAAAGCTGCTTGGCAGAGGGGGATCTGGGGATGCTGGTTGACAGCCGGCTGAATATGAGCCAGCAGTGTGCCCAGGTGGCCAAAAAGGCCAACGGCATCCTGGCCTGTATCAGGAATAGTGTGGCCAGCAGGAGCAGGGAAGTCATCCTTCCCCTGTACTGGGCACTGGTGAGGCCGCACCTCAAACCCTGTGTTCAGTTTTGGGTCCCTCCCTACAAGAAGGACACTGAGTTGCTGGAGCATGTCCAGAGAAGGGCAACAGAGCTGGTGAGGGGTCTGAAGCACAAGTCCTGTAAGGAGCATCTGAGGGAGCTGGGGGTGTTCAGCCTGGAGAAGAGGAGGCTGAGGGGAGACCTTATTGCCCTCTACAACTGCCTGACAGGAGGCGGTAGCGAGGTGGGTGTTGGTCTCTTCTCCCAAGTAAGTAGCAATAGGACGAGGGGAAATGGCCTCAAGTTGTGCCAGGTTTAGATTGGACATTAGGAAAAACTTCTTCACAGAAAGGGTTGTCAGGCACTGAAACAGGCTGCCCCGGGAAGTGGTTGAGTCCCCATCACTGGAGGTATTTAAAAGATGGATAGACGAGGTGCTTAGGGACATGGTTTAGCAGTGGACAGGTATGGTTGGGCTTGATCTTAAAGGTCTTTTCCAACCAAATGTTTCTATGATTCTTCTGATTCTGTCAATTGTAGAGGTTACTGAGTGGTATAAACTGTTCTGCTACAGATAAAAGCTATGACTCTCCTCCATTAGCTTCTGTTGCTCTTTATATGTCCGATACATATTTATATTGCAGGGATAGTCCTTATAAAATTTGCGGGTGAAAGCATTTATGTAGTACACTAATGCTGTTGCAGATGACTCCCATAACTGTGTAAATTTTGGGTTCACTGAGAGGGAAGTGTAACCACATCCACACTCAAGATATTTTGCTACTGTAAGCTAGTAGATTTCTGAATTGCAACTACATGTCTGAAAATGTCTGAAGATCAGGCCCCATTGGATATTGAAGCTGGAAGATGCGGTGGGAAACTGAATATTGCCAGACAATACTGGACTGCTAGAAGTATGTGGTTATTACCTTGAATCCTGGTAGCAAGAATTGCACCAAAAACTGTCTGAACACCAAGTATTGTCTTAATATTCTTGACAATTGTTCAGATAATAAACAAAGCTACCATTCTTTTATAAAGAAATACATAATCTAAGACTTCTAACTTTTTGTTTTGTTCTCTTCTAGTTGATGGTCATAATTCCAGGGAAGATGCAACTGCTTGTATGGAACTAATCCTTTGGAAGGTCAAGGAGGACAATAAAAGAAGACAATGGTGATTATTATGGCTTTGGAGGAACAAGACGGGGGAAAAAATCAACCTCAGTTCGCCTCACTGCTCTGTAATGCTTCAGTGCCAATTATTTTTCTGATGTAAAAAAGAGGACAGTGGAAAAATCTAATGGGAAGACTTGACTATCTACTTCTGAAGCTTAAAGATGTACAGGATGGAGAAAAAACAAATGCACAAAATATATGCAAGTAAGGTGCACAGAGTAAATTCTCATGTTAAACAGCAAGCTTATGCTTTTTTTCTTTCTGTTCTATTAAGAGTACTATTTCTGTAATCACCGTTACTGCTCTGTAGCTGAAAATGATTTTTTTGCAGTAGGTGAAAGTACTGATTGTTTAAAGTTCTGGGTATAACTTTTGATTTCACCTTGTTCAGCCTCTGTGAAATAAAACTTAAGTTTCTGCTGTGTGATTAAAGTGTAAGATTGTTTTCTTTTTCCCCTCCTGCTTCTTTCTACCTCTCCATCTGCTTTCAGAGAGAGAAAACAAACTTAGTTGTGTTTAATTTGCTAATTGACACAAAAAGGCGTAATGGTAGAAACGTGACCTCTTCTAGAGCAGAATAAGCTGGTCTCTTAAATAAGTTCAGCCTGTAGGAAGCTTTTCAACTGTAAAAGAAATAAGCTTTGTTGACTTACTTTACGTTTTGGAACCCTTGTATTTCAAGAAGTAAATATGTTCACTGTTTCAGCTAAAATTGGGCTATACTTCAAGATATAATTCCCTCTCTCCCACTTAAGATAGGATTCAGCATCTGCTACCTTAAGAGAGGAGGATTTTTAAGTCAGTTGCCACTGACTTTTGTGTGAAGGAAACAGAAGGAAATGAAAATGTAAGAATGGACCACATTTTTTGTACAACACTAGCTCTGAGCTGAACTTGTGCTTTGCACTGATTCATCAAAGAAAGCTGAGAGTGGTGAGGAGAAATGGTCTTGACTGAGGACCCTGTAAGAGAAGATCAGTAGTGCAAAGATGATGTCTCAGTTCTCACATATGTGCCCCAAAGAACAAGTATGCTTCGTGACTGAATCTGTATTGAAGGTTAAAAATCACTGCAGCTGCTTCTTCTGTATTAAAGTACTTGCAGGATATGTCCTGTTCTGTGAGATACTGCCAGATGATAGCTGTGGTTAGAAATAGCATTGCATGTTTCTTGTCCTGTACCTACTGCTCAGAAGGAAGGGGAAAAAAGAAAAAAGCTGCTGACTGGGTATTACTTTCCATATTAATAGAACAGTCCTGTAAACAGGCCCTACAGCTTAGAGAAGGGGCTTTGGCATGTTCTTTAGAAAGGGGAGAGACTTGCTCCTCCCAGCTTTGAAAGTAGATCTTTTTAGTGAAGATTGCCTTTATTATTTAGCTTTGAGTAAACCTAAGGAAAGATACGAATGTCTACTCTATAGAACCTGCTCTACTTAGCAGAGAAACCTGTGTTAGTCATCTAACAAGCTATTAGCAGTGACCAAACTGGTAATTCTGAGATTCTATAGGCCATCTAAGGAACCTCCATCACCTGACTTGCCTTCTTCCTACCTTCATGTAGTTGACTATTGAATTAATAAAACCAAATGGATAAAATACTGTGTACAATAAATAAAATAATTTTAGATACTTTTTTGTAAAAATAGCAAAATAAAATAGTATTCTGAAGCTGCAAGTAATGAAATTTCACCAAAACTGAAACGTGGTGTGAATACAGATGCAGTTAATCATTGGAACAGTGACTTAACTCTGAGTAATCTCTCTGCTGCTGTCTGCTGTAAGCATATTCTTCTCTTTTCCACATATATGTATGATATACACTTAGCTACTGTGAAACCTGACCCAGCATCTTCAGGAGCTGGAAGCTTAGTTCATGTTTTGGAGATGTGAGGGACTGGTGTGGTCTGACTGGAAGCTGAGACTATAGGCTCCTGCTGTGGGAATATTGCTACCTGTTTTGTGCCATTAAGTGATATGTGAAAGAGCTTTGAAGTATTACACAGAAACATTGCACTAGGTTTGCTTGAGGATTTTGACCTGCAGCCTGGAACAATTTGGCTTGCTTTGTTCCAGCTGTTGCTTAACCAGCCTTCCCCTGTGCCTTGCACACTGGAATGGCCCATCAGTATGTGACTTGAGGAAAGGCAAAATGTTGTGTTGGGAGCAAGGAACATTGTGTACCACCACAGGGAGGAAATTAACAGTGAGAGGGAAAATTTGTGGTTCACCACAGCTGAACTATACCCTTGTAATTTAATTGCTCATGCTCTTTAGCTGCGCCTCTGCTTATTTTTTGCGTTTGCATTCCCCCATCTTGCAGAGTTCACAGAATCACAGCATAGCTAGGATTGAAAGGCATCTGGAGAGATCATCTAGTCTAGTCCTCTGCGCTGTCCAGTCAAGTTTTGGATATATCTAAAGCTGGAGATTACAGCCTTTCCAGGCAACCTCTTCCATGGCTTGACCACCTTCAATGGAATTTCTTAGATTTCCCTTTATGCCTGTTGCTTCTCATCTTGTCACTGGATCCTGCTGAGATAAGGCTAATTCCATCTGCCTTGCTTCTTTCCATCAGGTATTTGTATGTTTTATTGAGATGTATGTAATAGTCAACATTTTGTATGTTAGTTTCAGCAAATGCCTGACCATTGTATTGTGGGTAGTGGAGAGGAGCTGTCTTTGACTTTAAAGTTGTGTCAGGCACAGTCTGTCCACAGAGAAGTAAGAATTAAATATTCCCATCATTTAAGACCAGAGGAGTGGGAGAAGTGCAGCCATTGAGTGGATTAGCTGAATTCAGACATCTCCAAGGGTAGTTATACCTTACTTCTCAGCCAGTCTAATGAGGTTAAAGGTGCTTGTTTGGAGTTTTTGTCACCGTTCCCCTCACAATGGTATCTAGTCAACCTTGCATTACACTAGCCAGTGATGTCTGTTCTGTGATCATTTCTTAGCTTTCCTGCCAAGCACACTGTGTTCTTCCTGAGTTTTGCTTGGACATATTAAGGACATCTTTTTTCTGCACTGAGGCCATTGAACAGTCAGAACTGTCACACTAAATGAAATTGAGGATGGTGAGGGAGAAGGTTTGGGAGAGAAGTTGTGTGGAGGCTTTGCTTCTGCCTTTTTGTTCTTAAAGGCTCCACTTTCTCTGATCAGGTGTCTGATAATTTCTTTTTAAACTACGGATAACACTTGACTGTAAGCAGTTACCTGCCATCCTGTGCCATGTACTCCTCAAAGCATGGCCAACTCCACTGGTCTGAAATGCTTCTTTTCTTTCCCAGCCAAAAACTTGTAATGATTAAGAGCTTGATAACTATGTGACAGAATATAGGAAAAGTAATGCTGTGATATCAAGAAACAACACAGGAAATAGCTGATGATACTCTTAAGCTTGTGCATTGAAGTCAGCAGATGTAAATAGGTGAAGGTGTGTAAAGAATGCTAGGATGTGGGGTATTTGGAATAATGCAAAACTGTTGACACTGGTAGTGTTATGCTCTTGACAGCAAAGAAAGAAATCGAAGACACTTGGGAAGGAGGCGACGTGGGATCTGATGTATTGTGCTGTGGAAGACAGAACGTACAACCTGCTAATGGTTAATCCAAAAACCTCTATACACCACATACTGCCATAAATCAGGCTTTCCAGCACTGGATAACAGACGATAAAATCTAGCAGTTGAACCTGGGACACCCTGTGCATGTTTCAAGCATGGAAGCAATTCTGTCTGAGGCACTGACAGAACTAGTGGATATTTTTAATACCTGCAGTTCTGTGATGTGTAGACTGAATAGAGACATCTCAAGCTGTATATTAGAGTTATTGTTTTCTGTATTTCTTAAAATGGTAATTTTAAAAAAAAATAAACTTCATTACAGCAGATTAGAAAGTTAATGCATGCCACAATGTTAAATGAAGATATGAAGAACATTTATAAGGACACATAAATGACCTTCAGCTAAATTTATGGTGAGACTTGAGCACTTAAAATGCAGACAGTATTAAGCCCTGTTGGGTTGATGAATGATTCTTTCCTTATGTGGCATGTTGGCCGAAGTAAAAGTTTGCCACAAAAAAAGGGGTTCACATCAAATACTAGAATAGTCAGTTGTGTCCCCTTTTTAGAGATGTGTGAGACAATGAGCTGTTTTGGACCTGTGAAAAATTCTGTACAGAAAGTGGAGCAGTTCCAGCAGAAGTTCTTAGCTAGCTTTGCCTGGCAGCTTAGAATGGACCTGCAGAGGTCCATTGCTGTTCACCTCACTGACCAGTAGGAACCTGGCTGGACTACAAAATGCAATGCCTGTGCTTCAAAAGTGCCTGGCCAAGTAGTCTTCTACGAAAAATATAGTGGAGTTTGTTTCTCTTTTCCGTTTTGGACTTGTTCATTGGTCCAGTGAATCTGTGCACTCTGTCAACTCAGGTTGTAGCACCTGTACTTACAGTGCAAGTTTTGCCTATGTCAAGGCCACACAAATGATCTGAGCACCCTTGTTTGTTGACTTATTCCCTTTTAATAAGGCTTTTGGTGCTTCTCCTGTTTGAGTCAGAATGCTGTGATACCCCTGCCTTGTAACCAATCACCCACCCGCAAACTAAGTATCAGAATCATAGAATCGTCTAGGTTGGAAAAGACCTTTAAGATCATCAAGTCCAACCGTTAACCTAACCCTGCCATCCCACCACTAAACCATGTCCCTAAGCACCTCGTCTATCCTGCTTTTAAATACCTCCAGGGATGGGCACTCCACCACCTCCCTGGGCAGCCCATTCCAGAGCCTGACAGCCCTTTCTGTGAAGAAATTTTTCCTAATGTCCAACCTAAACCTGCCCTGGTGCAACTTCAGACCATTCCCCCTCGTCCTATCGTCCGTTACCAGGGAGAAGAGGCCGACCCCCACCTCACTACAGCCTCCTGTCAGGCAGTTGTAGAGGGCGATCAGGTCTCCCCTCAGCCTCCTCTTCTCCAGACTAAACAACCCCAGTTCCCTCAGCCACTCCTCGTAAGACTTGTGCTCCAGACCCCTCAACAGCTTTGTGGCTCTCCTCTGGACATGTTCCAGCAAGGCAACATCTTTCTTGTAGTGAAGGGCCCAAAACTGAACACAGGACTCAAGGTGCGGCCTCGCCAGCACTGAGTACAGGGGCATGATCACTTCCCTGGTCGTGCTGGCCACACTATTCCTGATACAGGCCAGGATGCCATTGGCCTTCTTGGCCACCTGGGCACACTGCTGGCTCATATTCAGCTGGCTGTCAACCAGCGCCCCCAGGTCTTTTTCCACCAGGCAGCTTTCCAGCCACTCTTCGCCAAGCCTGTAGTGTTGCGTGGGGTGGTTGTGACCCAAGTGCAGGACCTGGCACTTGGCCTTGTTGAACCTCATACAGTTGGCCTCGGCCCATCGATCCAGCCTGTGCAGGTCCCTTTGCAGAGCTCTCCTCCCCTCCAGCAGATCAACACTACCACCCAGTTTGGTGTCATCTGCAAATTTACTGAGGGCACACTCAATCCCCTCGTCCAGGTCATGGATAAAGATATTAAACAAGACCAGCCCTAGAACTGAGCCCTGGGGGACACTGCTTGTGACCGGCCGCCAACTGGATTTAGCCCCATTCACCACAACCTCCTGGGCTCGGCCACCCAGCCAGTTTTTAACCCAGCGAAGAGTACATCCATCTAGGCCATGAACTGCCAGCTTCTCTAGGAGAAAGCTGTGGGAGACTGTGTCAAAGGCTTTACTGAAGTCCAGGTAGACAACATCCACAGCCTTTCCCTCATCTACCAGGCAGGTCACCTGGTCATAGAAGGAAATAAGGTTGGTCAGGCAAGACCTGCCTTTCATGAACCCATGCTGGCTGGGCCTGATCCTCTGATTGTCCTCCATGTGCCTGTTGAGCACACTCAAGATGAACCTCTCCATAATCTTCCCCGGTACTGAGGTCAGGCTGACTGGTCTGTAGTTCCCTGGATCCTCCTTCCGGCCCTTCTTGAAGATAGGCGTCACATTTGCCAACCTCCAGTCATCTGGGACCTCCCCTGTTATCCAGGACTGCTGACAAATCATGGAGAGTGGCTTGGCAAGCTCCTCTGACAGCTCTTCAGCACTCTTGGGTGGATCCCATCTGGCCCCATAGACTTGTGGATGTCCAGGTGGCATAGCAGGTCAAAAACTGCTTCCTCCTGGATTATGGGGGGTTTATTCCACTCACTGTCCCCATCTTCCAGCTCGGGGGGCTGGGTACCCTGGGGATAACTTGTTGGGCCATTAAAGACTGAGGCAAAGAACGTATTTTCCTCATCCCTAGTGGTAATGTTCCCCCTTGCATCCACTAGAGGATGGAGATTCTCCCTGGCTCTCTTTCGGCTATTAACATATTTATAAAAACTTTTCTTATTATCCCTTACAATAGTGGCCAGAAGGGGAATCCTTTTTCTTTTTCTTTCTCTAGCATCTTCCTCCAGCTCTTTGAGGGTGACCTGATCCACCCAGCTAGAAAGTCACTGTGGTCAGTTACGAGCTGGTGAATTATGGGGGGATGAGGGGAACAAACTTACAAAGCATAAGTTAGCTGATATGTGAATTTTGAACGGGGTAAGTCCACAGGATCCCATGTGGCTGACTTTATATCAGAAGCTCAGGCCAATACTGCCTTTATTTGTCTAACCTAAGGACTAGAAGATTTTTAGTAGGGCCAGCTGTGACAGGACAAGGGGTAATGGCTTTAAACTGAAGCAGGGTAGGTTTAGACTGGATATAAGGAGGAAATTCTTTACAATGAGGGTGGTGAAACACTGGAACAGGTTGCCCAGAGAGGTGGTGGAGGCCCCATCCCTGGGAACATTCAAGGCCAGGTTGGATGGGGCTCTGAGCAACCTGATCTAGTTAGTGGTGTCCCTGCTCACTGCAGGGGGGTTGGACTAGATGACCTCTAGGGGTCCCTTCCAACCCAAAATATTCTATGATTCTATGATTCTAAGATCTTTCTGGCAGGCCAAATATCATTGTTTTGAAGCATTTCAGTACAGTATTTTTAAGAGGCCGTATCACACTACAAACTGCATAAAGGATAAAGTAAGCACAAGTAAGCAAGCCCTGCTTGTATACAACAGGTAGTAATTTATAATTATGCAGTGAAATTATTAAATGAAATACAAATTGAATAAGCCTCACATATATCCAGGCTAATTGTAAAAATGTGTTTTACGATATGTAGGATATTTCTCAATCCTATGCTTCATGATAATTGCTGTGTGGCTGCCTCCGATAACATTAAACACTTAAAAATATATGCATATTTTGTATATTGGCAAATGCTGACTGCTAAACCAGACAATGAAAGAGCAATAATATCCCCTTTATCTTACAAATGTCAATAGAGTTTCTGAACAGATTATTTCTACTAGCCCACTTCTACATTCAGATAGGAATCTTAGTTATCCTTGGTGAGCATACTGGATTGACATCTGCTTGTAACTCCCATTGTCTCACTGAGCTTAGCATTTTTGTTTGAATGACAATGAAATGTCTATGAAGTACTGCTATAAGATCCTGAGTTTTCTATCAGTAGGTCTTGAAAAATACCTAAATGGCAATACCTAATGCATTACAATTGTATGCATACACTATATCTACATGACTAGGAAAAAAAAAAACCCTGCATATGAAACAGCAGATTTCATAACATCGGTCTATTCCTACTCTGAACAGTATATACACTTCCACAGCCTGTGGAGGCAGAGGTTACTGTGTGATATACACATACGTATCTGTAGTAAAACAGTATTACTGTATTATATACAGTTAAAGCTATACACAGTTCTACATAGCGCATCACATTTTGGGCTCCAGCAGTTTGAGTTTTGGTTTTCTTCAATACATCATTCATGAATGGAGATTTCTCCTGTCTTAAGCAGCTTCTTCAGCGGAGCAGTCAATGCCTGCATAAGTAAACTTCTCGTATAGGGTAGTATTCACATAGGTCTGGGAAGGAAATAAACAGAAAGAGTGTGATGCAAGGTGCATGCTAAAGGACGCTGAAATTATTCATGCCCTAATTCTTTTCTGGGGATTCATTCTTACCTTCCTTTCTTCTAACATCCTGTTCAGTGACACCAGTATCTGAGCAAATGACGGCCTTTCATATGGTTTCTCTCTCCAGCACTGTCTCATTAGGTCATACCTTTAAAAATCAAACACCAACCTAGTTTAGATACATACGTTAAAGCTACAAATTCATATTTATTGGAAGATTGTCCACATTCTGTTTTTCAAAGGAACGTGGATTTATGCGTAGCTGGAGTTACATTTTCCACAGCTGGTTGAAAAGCTCTCTTGGAGCTAATGCCCAGCCATGTTGTGTAACGAATGGGATATCTGACAGGAGCAGAGAGCCTGGGAAAGGGCTCATGGCAAATAATAGTGCATGCTGGGTACAAAATGACCAAAGTAATTATTTCCGCTTGTGCACCCTTTTTAAAATGTTTTTTTAAAAAATGTAGTTTTCCTGTTTTCCTGAAAAAATGTTTGGTTTATTAGTTTCTTGTAGACATCATATATTTCCTATAGCAGATGTTGCGTTATTCTGTTCCATTTCTTTTTTATGAGGCAGTTACTTACACTTCATCATCACAGTTGAGAGGCTTTTCCAGTCTGTACCCTTGAGGCAGTTTTTCATAGAGTTCTGCACATGTCATTCCACAATATGGTGTTCCACCTGAAGCAGTTTAACCATTATCATGAACATAAGGGGTGTTTAATAAAAGACAGTTTAATTTCATAGCAGAAATGAAAAAGAATGACCAACTCAGTAACAGGTAAATTAGTCCAATATTAGGGAATATTTTGCAGCTACATTTTTGTTGTTAATGTTTCCATACTGCGTAATGCACAGTATTGAAGAGAAGAATAAAATTGAGTATAAGCTTTCATCATCTGTTGGACTGGCCTAAATTTCTCTACAACTCTGAGGGCCTGCATCTGATTGTATTTGAACTGGTTTTGCAATACCCTTGATGGCCATAGGCAGGTCATTCCTTCATCAGTAAGATACTACTAAGATCCTGTATAGACTCATGGAGCTATTACTCTTCAGCTGGTTTTGCGCCTTTTTGCAGATGTTTGGTTGCTTACACTCTTGATTTTCCACACTGCAGTGTGCTAGTTCCCATCAGGATCTAGCGCAAACGCATTTACTAAGGAAAGCTGGGAACAAATTAGAAAGCAAGAGTCCATGGTTAGTCCAGTATGCAATGTGCATGTCGGTCAGTATACATCTCTTGGCCAGCAGACCATGGGGCACACTCCAAGGCAAATCAGAAAGGCTCTGTAACACGGCCATTTTGAACAGTTTGAGGCTGTATCACATACATTATGAACAGAGGTGTCTGCAGAAATGAACTCTACGTTTTATTTGAAGTTTAATGTTCAGAAATTTTCTTTGAGAATACATGGATTAGGAAGTATTTGCCCCCACTCCCCAAGTCATTAAAATATGTCTTCATTTAAAACTCAGGAAGGCTCAGGAAAAGCCACCCGTCACATTCAAAACATAGTGGATTAGGGCTATAAATCATGTGATATGCTGGATTTTATGTTTAGATATGGCCTAGGTTTTGCAGAGCAATGCAAACATGGTCATTATGTTTTTCTCATTTAGAGTGGTACCTGAATTGAAAATGTGACAATTGCATTTCCAAGCATACTGAAGCTAAATAAAATTTAGTAGAAGGAAACAGAAAAAAATCAAATATGTTGCAAAGGAATAAATTTTTAACAGACTGAGTGAATGGAGCTGACTTGGCTCAGATAGGTTTATTTGTGCAGTACAAAATTCAGATACTTACCTAAACTAACAATTTCCCATAGTAGGACACCATATGACCATCTGCAACAAAGGGATATTATGGAGTGCAATAAGAATGCAACAAGATTTCATATGTTTAAATAGTAGATAGTTTTGGTAGTATTCAGAGAACACAGAGAAGTGTGATTCATTCTTTTATTATTATTATTTTTTTTATATATAGTGACAGGGTTCATAGAATCAGAAAGCAGGAGTGAAATCTTTAGCAAAATTAATTCACTATGAGCCCATCAATCAAAGTCCTTTACTATATACTGTGAGCTCTCAGCAAATAGCCCTATTACAGAATTGCTTTGCCAGATATCACTTCCAGTTCCCCGACTAAAATACTGAGTTCCTCTGGGTCTCCCAAGCGTTCATCAGGTATCTGATTTCAAATGAGAAATATATTTAAAGTAGTGGCCCAAATCCAATTAGCTTGTGAACACAGAACTTGTTCAGACACTGATGGTGAAATAAAGTAACTTTTTTGTTGTGGGTTTTATTTTTGCTCCCATTGCTCACTCATGCTGACACGGCTCCTGAGTTTCTTGAATTAAGAGTAGATGTCTCATCCTGGCTGCCAGACTTTCCTTGGTATTGAAAAATACTTCTTTATTAAAAAAAGACCACTTGAAAATATACTTACACATCACTGTTTGTGGTGTAAACACTATAATTCAAAGATTCAATTGCCATCCATCGCACTGGAAGCCGTCCCTGAAAATTATTTCACGAAAGTTTATTTGTTAGTGGTTAGAACAGCAATATTGCAACTTATACCCCAACAATTGTTCTCTGTGTTACTTTAATGGAAACTGTCTTTATGCAAGTAAGCTTAGTCAAGTAAATAAATTTATTTCTTTAAGTTGTGCATTTACTTCTCAAAGGGACAGTTCACACTGAAGCTAATAGAAAATTTATCCAACTAGCCTCAAGAGGAAATGGAAATAATTCGTGCGTGATGTCTTACGATGCCGTTAACCAATCCTGTTCCCTTGACCACGTGGTGTTACTCCTGGTCTATGACGACATGATACTTGTTACACGTCTTCCTTTTTCAGGCCCTCCAAAGCGTTAGCTTTGGACAGCTGGATTTTTCAGCTCCTGGATCCTGACATGCCTCTGGTTACCATCTTGCTAACTTTGGCCTTGTTCAATAAAGTTAAACCAGCTTGCCTCAGCTGGACAATTTCTGGTATGAAAATGTTACTTTCATAGCTGTACAGATCCACCCACATGCACATATCCCTTTCATATGTCAAATGTATATTATATGGGGTTTTATAATACATTTTTACTAAATCTCATAACTGGCTGAAAAATTGGTTATTGTACTGCCATCCATATCAATATAAATAATTTTCAACTACTTTTTTATATTACAAACATGGTATAGAATTGATTTACAAGTAATTTATGTATATTAATAAACACAGTATAAATATTTATACAAGTGAATATATAACATTTAAATAACCAGTTCTGTAGTACCCACAAGTTTGCATTTTTGTTTGTATGAAAACACAAAGTAAGAAACAAGAAAACAAAAAATGAGGAAAACAGACTTTATGAGTTTGTTTTGATCCTTACCATGGTCTTCTTAACATAAACTTCTTGACCTCTTGATAAGCCGAAGTCAGCTATTTTTGCAACATAATTTTCTCCAACCAAGATATTTCTTGCTGCCAAATCTCTATGAATAAACTAAAATTTAAAAAAAAAAAAAAAAGGAAATCACCACAGTATCTGTGAGCTTTGGAGGTATTATTTTAGGGCTGTATTGAAAATTGCAAACATTCAGAGTAAGAATGAAACCCAAAACAAACGGCTTGGTATGTCACTACCAAGAACATTGTAAACTTTATCTGAAGTTGAAAGCAGTTAGTTACCATGTCATTTGTAAGTTTTAATGCCTCTCCCTTGATTCATCGTGACCATAGCACTTGAGATGGCTAAGTGAACACAACAGAATAAAACTCATCCAATGGCTGCTATAGAAGCTAAAATTAAAACCTTACTTTGATTTAGTTAAAAGGCATAGTCCCTGAAAAATGAATTGCTGTGCTTTCAGTGGGTAGAGAGCTGAAGACTGACCTGTTTCTGGCTCAAGTAGTCCATCCCTCTAGCAACGTCTGCAGCAAAATGCAGAAGTTGCTGAGAGGAAAGTGTAGACGCAGTACTGTTGGCGATAGCAAATGCTGGGTCTGTTTCTAGCACTCTGCTTTTTCGAAGGAAGTCCAGTAAATTTCCATGGGGGGCATATTCAATAGCAAGATAAAGATACCCTAATGAAATATTAGATAGTGAGCATATCACAAAGTAAAAGGAAGTCAGTAATAGTATTTGGACACTTACACTGCTTTGACTGAGAAAGAAATAAACATAAAACAGACTGGAGAGGAAATATCAAACAGCATAATTCCTAGGTGCAGAGGAGTATTTAGAGCTGTTGAGGAATGTAATTTCTGAAGGGTTAATGTGGGTTTGTAGATCTAAAACCAAGCTTGTTTGGCTTTTTAACAAATGTTACAGAAAGACTTGCTTACAAACTAGTGTTTCTATGACATATACAGGCTCTAC
This sequence comes from Gorsachius magnificus, assembly GCA_034008185.1. Taxonomy (NCBI): domain Eukaryota; kingdom Metazoa; phylum Chordata; class Aves; order Pelecaniformes; family Ardeidae; genus Gorsachius; species Gorsachius magnificus. The sequence goes on along the minus strand of CM067109.1, from coordinate 25,892,259 downwards.
TGGGGTGGGGTGGGTAAACCAATTTTTAAAATATGTGTATTCAAGAGTTATCTTACCCCGATGTTCACAAGCTCCCAAAAGATTTATGATGTTGGGATGATGACCAAGTTTACAAAGAACTTCAAGTTCTCCGGCAAAGTCTCTGTGATCATCTTTTGATGCATACTCTGAAAATCAAATAAGCATGCATTTGTTTCCCTTTGAACTGAATATACAACCATATTGTTAATTATGAGGACTCTGGGCTGCCCGGGGCACTACTGCTTCAGCCCCAATAGAAAGAGAAAAACTCTAAGGTGCATTAGTATTCAGTGAAAAAAGTAGGACTTTTCAACTGAAAAGAGAGAACCTAATGTCTGTAGCAGCCATCTGCAGAGAAAGCATCTTAATATACCACATCAGTTCCCTTACTTCCCTTACTACTTGAGAATGTAAAATTTCATAGCGAATCTTACAAAAACAAGCTGCCTAAAAATGTTTCCATGTGTCTGCTGTTGACTATTTCTTCCTGCATGCAGACCTTGGCTCTTTTTCAAATTATCATCATACTCAAGACTCTCTCCCAGTTTGCCTAGATAGTGATCTAGTGAATTGAAAGAAAATATACGTGTTCTTGCAATATTCTATGTATTGTAGTTCTCTCTGGAACGTGGCAGTTAATGCCTAATGAGTACAAAGAAAATGAGTGATCCTTGTAGTATGTATATATAGAGATGCATAGATAGATACAGTTGTCTCTCAATGGCTGAAGTAGAGCAAGATGAGCAAATTCTGTGCCCCAAGACTAGCTCTGAGCTACTCTCTCTCTTAAATGCATCTTTTAACAGCTCCCACTTTGCAGGTGAGCTCATACCTGAAGTTCATACTGACTTATGAATTGAAAAATACATAATAATTAACAATATTAACAATTAGAGAGAAATGTAAACCAACCTGACAGTGCAGAAATACAGTCTTTGCCAGGGCACAAATCTTGGCCTAGTGACAGCTGATACAATTTCACTAGCAACTTTGAATATTTACTTTAGCTTTAGAAGAGGGCTCCTAAGCATTTCTTACAACAGAGAAACACATGGAACAAACAACCAAGAAAAGTCTTTAGTCTCAGAGTCTCTGATCTTTACTACCTTTCATCCTTTTAATCGCAGCGTCCATGCGTAAGCCATCTTTCTTAATGCGTGCTTTCAGGACTTGCCCAAAGTTACCTTCCCCAATCACATCTTGGAATTTTATGTCATTCCACTCAAGAACAGGATAAATAGTGGGATCTGGGCTGTTTTTGGCTTTCCTGCTCAGGGTGAGAGTACCTGAGTTAAACTGTACAGCTGGCTCTTCCCTCTGTAACAGAGTTAAGCAAATGACATTAATTGTGATTTCTACTTCACTGAGCAATGCTCTGATTACACTCCCCAAATACGTGTGTGCTCACTCCTGTACACACACACAGAGCCTGATCCATCTCTTGCTCACGCAAGAGTGAGTAAGCAGTTACACCTACTTTAGACACTAACTGCATCAAGCACTTCTGCCCAGATCCACAAAATTAATCAGGCTCCTAATTTATCCGTAAGTGCCATTGTAGACCTAGGCCTCCTGAACAGTTTTATCATCATCTTGAAGATGAAGGAGATGGGCAAAAATAGTTTGGTGAAACTGATCTCAAAACCAGTTTTAAGTCTCAGGTTTGAGATTTATCTCATATTAGGCTTGACTAAATCCTGTGCTGATCAGGCTCAGTAGGAAGACTGAGGAAAGAAGAAGCAAGGAACTAAAAGAGAGGAAATTATCTTCCTCCATACTTGAGGAGATATCTCCACTTACATGTTCCCATGAAATATTTCTGTGGGGAAAGTTTCAGGACAAGGAGAAGGAGCTATTCTGTGTGGCCTGGGGACTGATCATCTATTTGGATGAGCCCCCTGGCCCTTTGTTTATGAAACAACCTATGCATATCTGTATGGAGGAGCTCTTTGGCCCAGCTCCATTCTGCTTCACAGGTTCCCCTCCAAAGTGAGAGAGCAGCACCAGAAATAAGAGTGATAAAGAGACTACAGCAGGATACAAATATATATGTGTATATAGAGGGAGGGATATCTTTATGTGACATTACAACCTTCAGCTGGAAACCCACCACCACATTTTGGAAAGCCTGAGCCATTCGGCGCTGGAAGTTGGCTCGCTTTAACTGCAGCATGATGAGAAATGCCAGGAGAATTGTTACACAGGTCATCCCTGCAGAGCCAAGGATAGCAATAAGCAGCATTTTGCCTCCTTTTGATTCATATGGAGCTGTTGAGGAAGCACATAAAGACTTCATCATTATTTCCAGCTAGTTCTAAAAAGGCCATGAACAATGTAGAGCTAAATACTCATGTCTTGTAAACTGTATAAAGACATAGAGATACATTCCCTTGTTTTTCAAAAACGTCACAGATGTTGGGCGCTCTGACTTTCAGATGTATGAGCACTTGCAGGTCCTGCTGAATTTCAGGCAGAGCAGACCTGAGGTCACATTCAGTGCTCTGATAGTCCTATTATACACAACTCCTTTAATTTATGAGCTATTGGGCAATTTCTACTGGATACACACAAATGTTGTATGTTGTCACTTCACTGATGCCATGCAGTGAACTGAGAATCAAATTTTGGGGATGCTATGTTGTGTGTCAAAATTAAGAGCAAGAGAAAACTAATACTAAAAAAATAATATTATGACTTTGCCTTAGCTAACCAGTTCATACCATTGGCCCTAGTTTGTGCAAGTCCAGCATGCTGGAATAACCAACCTTTAGTTTCTGGAAGAGTCTTCAGTTCAAACAATGTGTTTGGGTTGCTCAAGCCAATGTTGTTCTGAGCATTAATCTGAACCTGATACACAGTGTTTGGCTCAAGGCCCTTGAGATGGTATTGAGTAATGCTGGTGTTCTTTATGATAATATCGATGTGGTTGTACTCAGCCTTGCCATAAATTTTGTAGCTGATGATGATGGAGGAGATGGAATGACCCTCAGCAGTTGTCCAAGAAATGACTGAAGACGTGTCTGTGGTGTTAGAAAACCTGATGTTGTATGGTGCTGGAGGGATTCCTGAGAACAAACACAAACACACACAAATCATTGGAGCATACATCCACCTCTCTCTCCTTCCTGCAGTGCGCCACTTTCCTCGGTGCTTTTGCTGTGCTAAACAGAAGCAGAATTTTGTTGATGAGCTATGGTAACTGAATGCAATAGTTTTATGAACTTGATGTGCTTGTCACCCAAGTTGCAGTGCTCCATACTTCCAGCAGAGGTCGGAGTGGCATTCAGTATACTCCTGTCCTTGGATGATACGGATGCACTGAGCTGTATGCAAGGACAACATGAATGCTTTCAAATTAATACAGAAAGGATTACTTTTCTTCTATACTGGATCATCATCCCCATGTGATTCCCAGGTTCCATACTTTCACTGCTTCAGGGAGCAGTTCCCTGTCAGGATACAGGCTGTTAGAAAGAAGGGAAATGGATACCAAGCTGGTGAGGGGTCTGGAGCACAAGTCTTATGAGGAGTGGCTGAGGGAGCTGGAGGTGTTCAGCCTGGAGAAGAGGAGGCTGAGGGGAGACAGAGATCACTCTCTACAACTGCCTGACAGGAGGGTGTAGTGAGGTGGGCGTTGGTCTCTTCTCCCAGCTAACAAGCGATGGGAGGAGGGGAAATGGCCTCAAGTTGCGCCAGGGGAGGTTTGGATTGGATATTAGGAACAGTTTCTTCACAGAAAGGGTTGTGAGGCACTGGAACAGGCTGCCCCGGGAAGTGGTTGAGTCCCCATCCCTGGAGGTATTTAAAAGACAGGTAGATGTGGTGCTTAGGGACATGGTTTAGTGGTGGACTTGGCAGTGTTAGGTTAACGGTTGGACTTGATGATCTTAAAGGTCTTTTCCAACCTAAACAACTCTATGATAGCATTTCCACAAACTTCATCAGAAAACTACCAGCAGGCATGAGTGCTGGACTTGTGGGCACACACATGACTAATAAGCTAAGTACCTTCTCCTGGAAAATAGTACCCTTATGTTTTTCTTAGTGCAGTCTGGCATCAGAGCTCAGGAAACTGGAGTGTCCCATAGCAGCCATTGATACTTCCATTAATACATGTAGGATCTCAGTGAGGGCCTCTCACATGACCTGTAAGGAGGAAGAAGCCCACCTCCCCAGCCTGTGGTTTGAGCAGTGACACCCATCAGCCATTCAGATGGACATCTGTTCAGATGGTACTTCATTCAGACAGGGCATTTACTGTGGCATTATGAAAGGATGTTACTCACATTCAGGAAGTTTAAGGGCAGTCATTGGTCTTCAGTGTAGCACACTTAACTACTCTTTGCTCACAGGGGTTTTACCTTGCATTGTATCTTCTTTTCTTTAACTGCTCACTATTTCTGTATTGACATAGCTGAACTGCAGGGTCTGAGTGGTTTTTTTGAGTAACAAAAGAGCTTGGAGTAGGGAACTCTGTGGGTTTGTCCTTATGAGGAGGAAAAAATGCTACATGTGTCAGAAGCATGAATTGCACTGAAATGAAGATGTCGATTCCCAAGCTTTTGATTTTTTTCATTTTTAATTTTTTTAAAACTCGTTGTTAGTTCCTGATAATTTCCAGCGTAAGAATTTCTTTGGACACTGAGCTATCTTTATAATAATAGTAGTAACAACCACAAGTGATCATCAGGAACCAAGTGTTACCAGAACAAAGGATTACATTTAATGGTAGTCATTAAGGGACAATCAGCCTGATCACTGGGGGAAAGAGGAAGTTTTAAACAGAAGGATGTGAATCAGCTACTTACTGTCACTGAAAGTCCATGCATACAGATAGTTGCTCCATTCTCCTTGGGACCTGGTGTTCACCCGTACCCTGCACATGTATTGCTGTCTAGGCTCAAGATCTTTAATGATCAGGGTGGACATGTTTCCTGGCACTTGAGTAATAACACTGCTCTCATCACCATTGTCATTCACGCTCTTCCTTTCCACTTCAACACGAATGTCATCCTCTGTCCTCAGTGTTAAAGGATGCCATGACAAATTCAGTGATGTCATACTTTTTGGAAAGAGAGTGAGACCTTCTGGTGGAGGAAGACCTTAGAAAAGCCACAGTGAGACAGGAACAACATTTCATGTCTGGTATGCAAGCTGAAATAGGGGTACCAGTTATTCCCAACCACTTGCCCCATCTTGGAGTGACAAAGGGTAATTCTCCCTGTCACCCCACCCAGTTTGGCAGAAATGCCATTGATAGTACCAAGGTATCTTATCAACAGCTGTTGTGCAAACAAAAAGGTCTCTTCACTGAGCTGATGTTGCAGATGCACTTTTTATACATGAGAAGCCAGGTCTTTTGCTTTCTTGTTGGATAGTTCCTGGTGCAATCCTCATTTATTTTGTATGTCTGTTTGGGCTGTATCCTCAGTGGACTAAAAGCTTTTCTGCTTGTTCAGACATGTTAATTTTTGAAGTAAACTGATCTAATACTAAGAGGGAGGACTGATCTGGTATTAGGAGGAAGGACTGGCATGTAAAAGAAGTGATTTCTATCTCCAACTCTGCTGCACAGCTAGACAAAATATGTAAATTTTCCTTTCCCAGATCCTCCATTTAAAAATCAGGGAGAATAATAGCTCTGCCTTTTTCTGGTTTTCTTCACCTCTGATTTTTTTTTTTTTTTTTTGCTTTGCCTGAGATTATTTTGAAAGACTCTACATGGTTTTCATGTCCAGCCTTCTTTGCTCAAATGAAAGTGCTCTGGCAGAGATCAGGGAACAGACCACAGAGAAAAACTGCTGAAACATCCATTTTGTGAAAAGCCAAGGTGATGACTTACCAAGCGCAGCTGTTGTGAAGCTGGCCTGTGGTCCAGGATGGCCTTCCCCACCTTCCCCTTGACGACTCAGCTGAACACAGAACTGATATTCTGTTTTTGGTTCCAGATTGTCCAGTCTTTTAGTTGTGCCTTTTACTGACAACAAGAGGAGAAAGTAAAGCCATTGCCCATGCTGAAAAATGTTAAGGCAGAAAAAGTTTGGAAAATATTCCTGAACCACCAACCATGGAAGGTAAGATGCTCAAGATTTTCTTTTGTTCCTGATTCAGTAAGATAAGCTATTTAGGCCAGGTTGGATGGGGCTTTGACCAATCTTGTGTAATGGAAAGTGCCCCTAACCATGGCAGGAGGGCTGGAACTAGATGATCTTTAAGGTCCCTTCCAACCCAACCATTCAGTGATTCTGTTATGATTTAGAAATACAAAATACTCATTTTTAAGTTAAGCTCCAACCCAGCCCAAAGGATGTTTCCATCTGCCCTTCCTTCAGGACAGAGCAAGTCTGGTTGCTTAGGCAGTGTGCATTGTGTATGCAGATCTTGGGTTATGTTGAATTAGTAACAACAGTTGTTGATTACCTGTTACAGTTGCTGTAATGTTACCTGTAATATTTCCTATAATATGTTGAAACAGGGCTGAAAGAGGTCATCTAACTCACAACTTCATTTTGCCTGTACTATACCTGATAAATATTTAGGTAGGGTATTTCCAGAGAGGGCACAATAGACATGAAGGAAGATTGTAGATGCTCCAGGACATCTCCATACTGCTCACTACCTTTGAAAAGCTGCTATTTATCGGGGAGTTTTCAAGAGCAGGGCCCAACATTGAGTGCTGTTTATCTTAAGGAAGGAGGGGGGAACCCTTTGGTTACTGAAAACTGAATGTACACTTTTGACTACTGTTGATGTACCACATCCACATTAACATTATACAGAGTGATATACAAAGGGTCCAGTCTAAAAGATTTAACTTTTATGTGTTGTAGAGTCTTTTGAGTCTAGACAAGAGCAGACACCACGTTATGTTTCAGCATGCAGGTGAAGTTTGTGTTTAAGGGAATTAAAGAACATCCTCTTACCTTCCACAGACATCCAGGACTGATAACGTTTTGCTGGCTTGTACAGGAGTTTTGTTGACACAACAGGTCCATCTCCAAGATGTAACGCAGCATTGATATCAATTATAAGAAAATTATGTCCACTGTCTGTCAGCCTTGGGGCATACTGTGGCACAGGAGGAACTGAGCAAGAACACAAGTATTAAACCAGCCTTTTAATTCCCTGTGTCAGTAAAACTCTGGTATGTTCCTAGATCTACAGGAAAATGGGAGATGCTCTTCAAATCTCTTACAAAGTAGACACGGGTTTACACCCTAAAGCTGATAGTCTAGATCCTTCGAAAAAACTTGGGTTTTCTTCTAATCACACATATTTTTTCAATGCACATAATTAGTATGTTGCTTATAAAGGGTTTCTGTTCATATTTTGACTGTAGATATTTATTCAGACATTTTCCTGCATTGCAGAGAACATAAAGCCCTGCCATGTTAGGGTATAAAGCTGCCCCTAAAAGCAGAGAGACAAAGACATTTGAAGAGATTCATGCTTTTACCTTTGACTGTAACTTGAAATGCTTTCTCTGCCATTCCTGCTACCGTTTGCACACTGCAGACCCAGGTTCCTGTGTCACGGGGCTGGATTCGATTAATTGTAAACATGGCTTCAGAGCGGTTACTGGTAACAATTAGGGAAGGCTGAAATGACAAAAGACATGCAGGGCCCGAAAAATATGGGCATTTAGGAATATTCCCATGACACTTTCTCACAGTTTAGGAACTTGACTAGAGCCTAGTGTTATCAATAGAAAGGGTCTACAATGGTCAATTCCATAGTTTCATATGTGCTCCAGTTCATGAGTTCATGAGGTACCTCAGAAGACTGAAATTTCACACTATGCTTGAAAAGTGTAGTGTGCATCAATTACAGATAAAGTCAGTATAAACATCAGAAATAATAGGAAGCAATTAATTGGGAACCTACCCTTAGGACAGTTCCATCTTGCTTCAAAAGTTTAAATTCTTCAGATTTAGGAAGTGGCATCCCAGTTGCTATACAAAAGGGCTTGAACTCGACGCCCGAATTGAGTTCTACAGGATCTAGTAAGTTTTCTATCTGAGGTGAAAGATCTGCTGAACCTACAGAAGATATATGGTATTTTAATGTCAGCCTTCAAACAGAACTTTGAAAAGGCAGCACCAAAACAGGTTTAGGCATACCATGAACACAGGCAGCACAGGTGTCATGGTTCACCCATGTGGGCGTACACAAGGATCGTGCTTACCAAAGTCAGCACTGTTACATGAGTGCAAATATCATATGAGAAGGAAGAAGCTCTGTGTCTACTCCTCTGTCTTTTCCCCTCCCCTTTCTTTCTTACTGACAGTCTAAGCACAGACAGTCTAGGTATGGCAAAGTCATGCACAGATTTTTTACTGCATGTTCAGTATCTATTTGCTCTCAATTTTGTCTGTTTATAAGAGCAGTCAGGTCACAATAGTATAGTTTGGCTGGTTGAATCATGGTCTTATTTATCTGCTTGTTTTGTACACTTGGAAGCTTTTACAAGTTAACAGTGGATTTATCATTTTATTTATCAAGCAGAAATAATAGGTGCTGAGTGTGTCTTATAAAGTACTGTGTGCAAACCTTGCCTGAATCCAAAGAGATTTTGAATGAGGTATGTTCAGCTTTGCAGACTTAAGGCTTTCTCAGAGAGACAGAGCTGTTTTAAACTCTGGGGTTGTCTTGGTGTCTTAGTCATCAATTTCAGACCATGAGGCACATGGTATAGGAGTGTATGCAGATGAGTAAGAGGTAGGTAATGGTAAAGTATAATGAGTCTATCCAAAAGCTGATCATGCAGGTAGGGTGAGCAGCTTCTGTCAGTAACTGATATTACGGTCCGCATCAAATCCTATGGAATAAGGTTTGCAAATCTACCTCTGATGAAAGCAAAACCAGATGAAAAGGTAGCAGACAAGCCTGCTAAATGCAGCGTGTGGGGCAGAGGTTTGAAAACACTGCATTGCCATAAGGATGTACAGAAGTGTCTGGGCCCCTGGAATGGAATTGGCAGAGCAAGGATACCAGCCTGGAGTGGAAATGCTCTACTAGTGTGAAGATCTGTTTCAGTTACACTGGGAAAAGCCATTTACTACCGTGTTACCTTGCTTTACCTTCTTTTTCACATTGCAGACCATGCCATCCGAGGGAGCAGATGCAGCCCTTAAATCTGTCGCAAGTCCCTCGATTGTGGCAATTACACTTAAGTTTGCAATCCGACCCATAAAAACCAGGTTTGCATTCTGCAAGCACATATGTTTCCAGTTAGAGTAAAGGTACTAGAAAATGTCTTACATTAGTTTTCAATCTCACTCATCAGTTCTCCAGTAGGGTTTAGTTCCGTCAGTTGGGTTGAGTTTGAAACTGTATGTATTAGCACTAAATCATGCACAGAACATCCTGACAGCACACTAACGTCAAAAAAGTACAGCACGTTTGTATCCATGCCTGTCATTTGTAGACTAGATGCCAACATGGAAGCTTCTTCAAGCTCCACTGTTGTTTACTTGCACTGTGGTAGTGTCCAAAGGCTTCATCAGAGTTGTGTCGCCATTGAACAAGACGGCACATATTCATAAGGGAAGATGTGCTTCATGTCCCCAGGAGTTTGCAGTCTAATTGAAGTGAACAAGGCTGATTATTCTTAGTATTGCTCAGCAATAGATATGTTTGGCACTGAATTGCTCAGTTTGACTTGTAGAAATACAGCTGCACTGTGGCTGTCAGAGGATTTTAAATGTCTCAGTAGAACATCAGTTCATTTTGCAGAATAATTTGAATAGTTTTAAACTTTACTATGTCCTTCTTCTGAGAACCTGACATGGTCCTCTAAGATGGGTAAACATTATTATCCCTCTTTTACAGAATGTGAAAAATCCCATCTTCTACTCTCCTCTACTAGTTCCCTTCTTATGCACATTTCTTATGTGCAGCACACTAAGGACTCATCACCGTTCCTCATATTTTTTACTATACCTTTATCACATTCCAGTCCCATCCATCCTGTGGCACAAGAACAACCATATGGATCTGGCAGACAGAACATATAGTTTCTGCAGCCGTAGTTTTCTTTACAGCTCTCTTCACATGTTTTGCCAAATGTATTTGCTCCACAAGCTATTGAAGGAAGAGAAGGAAAGAATAGCCCAACAGCAATAACTCCACAAAAGAGCTAATGCTTCTAATGATACAGCTTTAGACAACAGAAAGCATGAACTAAAATTAAAAAAATAGCATTTTTGCCATTCAGATACCAGATACATTCACATCTATAACTACTTAAGCCACGGCTGCACTATTGGTTAAGTTCAGGCAGCAGCAACAAGCATAGCATTCTCCCACATGAGGATACATCAGAGAAGCACCCATTGCTTTGGATATGTGGGGACAGAGCTTCAGCAATAGAACCTCTTTACAAGCATTTTTAATATAAAATGGACAAACAGTGCCATGAAAACCAAATATTCTTCCTAGAGGTCAGTGCATACAAAACTGCCAAGCTCAAAGTTTTGCTTTTCTGATGTGATCAGTACTACATTAGAGTTGTTCAGATGTCGACTATTCCAGTCAATTAGCTCTAGTATTTTCAGCACTGCAATTCAGTCAAAATATTAGGATACGTATTTAGCACTGGACCCAGAAGTTGCTTGGAGAGATCAGAGCAATGTGATGCCTACAGTAATTATTCCAGAACCCAAACTAATTGTCACTGACACTGATGTGCATGGACATATCCTGTTGATATGCCCCTGCAGAGACAATTCGTCCTGTGCGCATGTTAGCAGCTCATTCAGAAGTAGCCAGGGAATCTCTAACAAAGGTCTTCATTTCCTAGTGCCAGTGTATCCTTATGATTTCCTATTCTACCATGCATTTAACAGTCCATCAGTTGCTTCAAGCGTAATGATTTCCAGGGAATCATAGAACAGCCCAGATTGGAAGGGATCTCAAAAGATCAGCTGGTCCACCCTCTCATGGGAAAGGGAGGCTAGAAGAGACTATCCAGCACACTGTACAAGTGCATATTGATCAGGAAGAGTTGGAAACACTCACCTTCCCTGGCTATATAATCCCTACTAGGAGAAGAGGGGGAGAAGCTAAATCACAACTACAAGAACAGCCTTACTAATTCAAGGGTCATCTCACCTAATGCTGTCCTGTCTCCAGCACCAGCTGTAAATGCTATAGCTATAAAGAGTAAAACCAGGCTGCCCCATCTGATGCTTCCCTCAATAATCTGCCAACTTCTGCCACTAATAAGCAATCTGTGAAAATAATATTTGCTTACCTTTCTCACATGTTTTTCCCATAAAACCTGGAGGACAGATGCATTCCCCAGTATCTTCATGACAAATGCCATTGTTTGTGCAGGAAGGGCAGTGGGAGCTACAGGAAGGGCCCCACTTCTGAGCTTCACATCCTTTTATGCAAAAATATAATGACATATTTGTTGTCTTATTCAGTAACCAATCATGTAGTAAAATTCTTTTTAATTAAGACAAACAGTACAATACATAAAAATATGAACCATATGGACCCCCTAAAGCCCCAGCCAACTGACCTAATGTAAGGAATCACTTTTTTCATTGTGGAAGTGCCGCTGTTTCTGGAGCAGAACGGCTGCATAGTATGTAGCAATACTACGTAACATCTTCAAAGCAGGAACTTAAAAAGTCTTCCATTTCTGATACTAGAGATAGATTTTTTAGTTTGGAAGAGTAAGTCTGGAAGTTGACAAAGTTGTTATATTTGTATTCTTGTATTGGATTTGTATTCTTGTAGTGGGGATGAGACCTACAAAAGATCCAGCCTTCACCTGGAGCTGGCTGTACTGGTAGTAAGCCAGCAGGACCAAGCTTGGCATCACTGGCATTCTACTGGCATTTGGAAAGTCATGATTTTTTTCTGTAACAATGTTTTTCTTGAAAGTTCATTAGACCGGGTTCGCATCTGTTGTATTTTTACTATCTTCACTGGGTCTTTACAAGAAAGATCAATCAGCTGGTGACCTGTTTCTGGAATAAATGGACTAAGAACAGTCAGTTGTTTTAATGCCTGTCATGATTTCCTTTCCCACTTTGTAATTTTAAAAGATATGACTACCATTAATCCTGCTAGTCAGAGTTTTGATACTGATTTCATAGAAGCAGAGCTCAAGCTCTAAACAAGTGTATATAACTTCATCAGGCAAATGCTTAATCTGCCCCCACAAGATGCAAAATTCTCTGAGCTGCTTTTGAAATCAGTGGGAGCTGAGAGGACTCAATAATTTTCAGTATTTGATTTGTAGTAATGTTTCTTACATCACAGAAATGGACCTTCATGACTTTCTCTAGTGTAAAGCTAGGACTGAGGAAAAAATAAACTGGGAAGTCACTAGGCAGGGTTACTAGAAGTGGGTGATCCAGACTTGGATCAGCTTTTTCAGATTTCAGCAAGCACTTAATGTATCAGCGTGGTACTTTGAGATCTACCTCCTCCTTCTCCCAGAGTGAAATTCTTAGAAGTGGGTACTTCAAAACAAAGGCTTTGCTAAAAATCATCAGTCTGTGTCTATACTAATGCAAGAAGGGCAGGACACGTGTCTGAGCAGTGGCATGCAATCATCCATTCTCTTTATTGTTAGTGTGCTCCCTACCACTCTCCCAGACTATGCCCCAGGAGTTTTCCCAATGGGTGGGATGGGCAAGACAAAAGCCTATTTCAAGGCAGGGGACAGAATTTATGGGTACAACTGCTGTAGCTTGGCACTAGAGCAGAGAATAGATCTTGGGCTGTTTCATTTATTAAGGTGGCAATAACTTCAAAATCCAAATTTGGGGCCTTATATTGATTCATTTCCGACTCCTGGAAGTATCCAGTGGATGTTAGCAAGTAAAATACATTTTACCATCAGAAACATTTTCTCCATAATGTAAGATATTTGAACAGCTATTTATTTTTACATGTTAGTTTTATATTTCTATCCCAGTTAATAGAATATAAGCTTTTTTATCTCTGATGAAAATGGACATAGCAGCATGAGCTACAGGACATGCAGAATACTTAACGGAAAATATCCGCCTGCATCATAACCTGGTCCTGTCATCCACGGGGAGGTAGTTAAGAGCTAACTGAGGCTGGGGTAGTTTGTGAAAATACAATACTGCATGCTAAAGATGAGAAATCTTAGGATAAATGCGGTTTGGATACAGCCCACTATAGAGAACTGAGACATTTGAAAATGCCTATTTTGTGCTCAGACCCTCATTCATGGGAGAGCCAATGCCACATTCTTCGTTCCTGCTTCCTTGGTGTTTGAAAAGCTGAGATGCTGAGAAAAGAGCTAGCTATCCTGGCAATAGCTAAGATGAATTGAACCTATATCTGAATTTTTTTCTCTCTCAGCTGCTTAAATCAGTATCAGCTTGTACAAAAGATCCTTGGAAAAAATTTCTTCTGACATAATATGATGGCAGCTTATGCCAAGAAAGATTTTGGCCCTTATTTGGGCACAGTGTAAGCTTCATTTCAGATTCATTACAACTTTAAACAATTAATCATAAGCACACATTAATGGAACTTACGTCTTACAATAAGCCTTGTATAAGCAGAAGTAAAGAGGTTTCCTCCTATATATCTGGCAGAGTAAACCCCTGCATCCTGAGGCTGAACCTGAGGATAGGAGACTTCCAGCTCCCCTGGTACTTCATGCCTGGGCACAGAGTGGATGAAGGAACCTGGGGAAAGGAACACACAGATACAACAGGCAAAGTCGTTCACCCTCTACAGACAGAAGTGAGTTTGCATTGGTTACTGAGGAAGGACAGCTGGGATGAGCTAAGCAGCAGAATCTATTAGTTGTGAATTCGCTGACAACTGTGCTAGTTTTTGATAATTGGAGAGGTGCAAGTAAAAAGGAAGCTAGATATCGAAGAAATTTAGTAGATGAATGGGACAAAGTACTTAGAGTTCAGCATTGCCTTACAGGAATGTTGCTAAGAGCCTAGTGGTTCAAAGGGTTCGTTTTGTTTCTTGGCCTTCCCTGAAGGGAGTGGGTGACCATCTACAAGGAGTCTAGTGTGGCTGGAAGCAGTCAAATAGCAAATGCCAGCCAGGTCCTATTTAATCTGAGTAGCATAAAGATTTACTTAGCAGACAAAAGCAGGAAGAACACAGCACAGCTTTATCTTTTCTTCCCAGACTTAACATGTTTCTGCCTCTTTTATTTTTTAACCCAAGGGAGCATATCCATGTTATTCTAGGTTTGCTGTAGTTGGTCATACATGCTTGCTAAGTAAGGCAATATAATTTGGTCTTCTGCCATCCCTCTGGAGCACCAAGTAACAATATCAGAACCTTGATTGCTTCAAAGAGACGCTGCATCCAGTGAACTTCAGGACCCCTGGGAGTCCTTCCACTCTGGTCCATCAGACCAAGGCTGCTGCAGTCAGCTAATGGCAAGTCCAGCCAGCTACCACCAAAACATACATGCACATGCTCACACACACTGTACCGAAACCCCCAGAACTGTGCAGAAGTGTGCCTTTACAGGTACTGCATATGCATGCGGGACTCACATACACATGAACAACCCAGGCAGCGTGATCCTATTCTCACTTGCCAGCTAGTCAGGCTTGCTGGCCGATCTCATACACACACCAAAAAATGGCTCTTAGCTGGCCTGGACCTACAATCTCTCTAATATCTGTCTCTCACACCTCTACTCACTGGTTAGCCGGGCTTGAAGCTCACTGGTGTCACACGTGCACACACACACATGCACACAAATGGCTCCTTGCCATAACTGGCCTGAGACACTTGGTCTCTCCGGTTGCTGGCCCCAGACATACAAGCCCCTTTGACCCCTGGCATATGTTCCCAGTTACTAGGAGTCAAACCTGTTGTGCCTTCTAGTCTGGCCTGAAGGCTGCTAGCAGGTTATACATATGCATACCAGGTAGGGAGCACACTTAATAATCTGAATAATTAAGAATAGAATTGAACAAGGTCAGACCAACCGTACTGTGGAGCTTGGCCAGACCAGCGTACTGGCCTGCAGCTTGCACACGTGCAAGTGGCAGCTTTTACCCGCCTCCAGACCCATTTTCCCATGCTTGTTCCTTTCCCATTCGCTTTGAGCCCTCCTTTTCTCCTGTTTGGCTCTTTCTCTAAATATCGCATTATTTCATACACATCCCTTTCAATCATGTCATAATAAGTTTGCTCTTTCCCCCGAGACCCATGATAATCCCGCTTCTTACACCTACAAAGCTCTGGCTGAAGCTGCTCAGGGCTTCGCTGTTCGTTCAGGCTAAAGAGCTCTGCCTTTTGGTGTTTTCACTGTCATCTGCTACTCCTTAGGGTTTCTGTGTCTCTTGATTTGTTACTTCTCTTGTTTCTTGTCTCAATCTTTTATGCTGAATGACCATTAACCAGATGGTGCTCCCACAAATCAAATGCCCTTACTTTCTATATGCCCGTACAGTTACACCGATAATGAAACAACCTTTTTTTCACTATGCTGAAATAATTTAAAAGGTAAACTGTGTCAGGGAGGACCTTTACTGTCTGCGATCATACGTACTATCATAATATCAATTTGACTATAGTCAAATTGCAGGCAGCCTGAAAACATATAACTTTGCTGAGGATCATAATCAAAACAGCAAAAAGATCTTGGGTTGATTTAGTCCGTGACAACACAAAACAGTTCTTCAAGAAAACATGGCCTAAGAAAAAGAGAGGAATGAAAGGTATTAGTTCTGAAACTGCGGGGCTTTTTTTGCATGTCTTTTGAGTTACAAGCTGCAAACAAACTTTGGCAGCAAAGTATTAAGAAAGCTTTATGCTCACAGTCTCATAGCAAGGTTCAGTTTTTGGGCATTTTTTCAAAGATGGCACAAGTTATGCGAATATCTTAAAGCAATCTTGTTTAGCAGAACAGTTGCATTCCCTAGACAGCCTTTATGAGGGTCTGCAAGGGCGAAGCTGTACTTTAAATGACCAAAGTGAAAGACTGCAACAGTTAAGTATAACGGGACAAGTATTTTCTCTTTTTTGGCAGCTCCCGTATCAGGAATCCTCAGGGATGCTATTTCAGCTGCAATCTCAGGTGGAGAACTTGACCTACTGTCCAGAGTCATGGTTAATTTGAGGCTTTTTTGCCAACTTTCCAGTTGGAATCCCAGCTATGGCAGCACCATGATGTAAGCACTCCTGCTCCAACATATCAGTTGGGTCTTGTATGGGAAAAACGCTGACAGGAGATCACAAAATTCCCCTGGGGATCCCGAAAGGACAAGTGATGGCAAACTTTCTCCACTGTGCACTGCCAGAGCTGAATCTCTGAAGAGCGAAGAAACAGGTCTTTAAAAAACCCTGCTTTGCATATTCCCTTTTAAAATTATACCTTTTGGTTATTTTTCTCTTCCAGCCTCTAGAGAAGTGCTCCAAGTATTCAGTAACTGGGGCTGAGGCCGACCCACTGTGTTCTTTTGAAGTGTGCTGACACTTCCTTGCTTCATCCCACTCTATTTGCTCCCTGTTTCCCGATAGCTCATGGTAAGCTAGACTATCAGTAAACAAAGATGGACAGGTACATTATGTGTACTTTCTGCAACTATAATTTGTTGTGGTCTAACGTTCTGATTGAGTATGAAAGCACTGTGACTTTAGTGACCAGTATTTTCCTGCATTTCTACAGGAGGTAGATAGCAAACTGCTCGTATTTCCAAGTGTCAAGCAGTAGCAACATACAGCTGAACAGTGAGTTATGTGTGATTTAGGCCCCATGTTAGACAGAAAGTTGGGGTCATAAATTTTACAAACTGATAGCTTCTGTAGTTGAATGAAATAAGGATTAGATTTTCTTAGCCTGAAGAGCATCATAGAAGCTAAATGGCCTCTAAAAGCCTTTTGAAGAAGGAAAGGTATGCACTTGAAAAGCAGTAGAAATGCAAGGAAAGATTCAGTAACTAGGCCCTTGCAGTGGCACAGGGGAAAAAAAAACAAATAAAAAAAAAAAAAAAAAAAAATGCAAAAGCAGCCAGGCAAATATATGAGGGGATATGGAGGGAAATCAAAAAGAAAATGAGAAACAAAGCAAAGGTATAAACAGAAGATCTGGCATTCTAGTGGAATAGAAACAGGTCAGGTCAATATATTGGATATGGCAAATGGCTCCTTTAAGGAACATAAAATGCATGAGGAATTATGTCTGTTCCAGTTGCACAGCATGGGTTTCATCACGGGTTTCATCAGCAATGACTTTCAAACAATTACATGGCACTTGGCTAAGATGATGATAGCGGAAGAGGGAAAGGTTAATTACCATTTTTGTAGATCACTGCGTCTTCTTCTTTTGCTGCCATTCTGATGAAGGAAATATTCACATGCTCTCCCTTATTTGCTGTAACAGTTAATGCCACTGGGTGGAAGGAGGCTGAAAACAGAACAGGACAAAAGTATGGGATAAATAGCAGCAGTTATTGTTTCTATCTGGTCTCTGGGCTGAAAGCTGAGAACAGACCCTGGCTCATATTTTTACATTTAAAATTAGTTAGAGCACACACTGACTCTTTATCACCAGTAACCTCAGCTCTATGTTTTGGCAAAGACAGAGGACTCACCTGTACCCTGAAAAAAAAGACTTCCACTAGAACCTGGGGCATGGAATTTAAAAAAAATATTTGATTTTGGCTGAGTACCTGGAAACACTTCCTAACTAGGAGCTCCAACTGTCTGTAAAACACTTTCCCAAATTTCTTCATCCCTTGAGACTTTTTTAAAACAGACTGGATAAAGTACTGGAAAATGTATTGTAGAGAACAAGCTGACATTGGCAGACAAATGACCTGAGTGACTCAGTTCTTTTCTGTTTAAGGTTTATGATGCAGAACAGTCAAGATAGTTCCGGGCACCACAGTCACGCAGGGTCTGGGGGAGATGCGGTAAGATAGAGTAGGTCTGCGCTTGGGGTAGTTCATCATGCTCTCTATAAATACCGAGAGTGCTGGCTTGTACTAAGAGCAGAAGGAAAAAAAAATATTCACAGCCAGTGGTACTTTTATCAAAATATTCTCATCTGAAGATGTGGCTTAATTAAAATAAAAATTCTGTGTGAGGAACTGTCTAGATTGGTGATATTTTTCAATGTTGCCAGTTGGGAAATCAAAATTAATTTTTCTGCTTAAACAGAAAAGTACTTTTATACATTTTTTTTATAGTTCTTGGTTTAAGAAAAAGAAGAAAGTAGTAGATAGAGCAATTTTCACAATTTTTTTGCCTTTTCTAGTGCCCATTTTTGCCCATTGCTAGTGGAAAAAAAGATCAGAAGATAATTGGGAAAAGGACAGAAAAAAATCTCAAGAGGTAGTACTTTTTGAAACCAGTGAAATTATAATTTTAATTGCAACATTACTTTAAAACAAGTTAGAAGTTAAGGATGCTTCTTTTCATTTAGTTGCAAAATTACAAGGGAAAGCCATGAGGTTTACTGAAGACCAAAATTCAGGTTTTCTGACCATTTTTAGGTCTGAGTTTTTGTAACATGCTGTCATTGTTATGTCATATGGCAAAAAAATTTACAGAAACTCTTCTAAAATTAGGCAAAGGTAATTTCCAAACTCATTCAGCGCTTTATCTGATTGACAATGTTACACCTTTGTACGCTCCCTTTTAGAGCAACCAGGGGAGTGAGGCACTGATTTTCACCATCCCCTTTTCTCTTTCTGTTTTTGTGGCTGTTCAGCCTTAAGAGTTCCTCCTATGCAAGTTCGTCTTGGGTAAGTCCGTCCTGCATCTTCTTGTTGTTCAGCCCCTGGGAACCCATTTCTGCTGCCACCGGCCTCCCCAGCAAGGTGAGTGGGACCTTTCTGAAAGAAGGACCCACCTGAGCCTCAGCTGGAAGGCATCCTTGAAGAGCCATTTGTGCTCCTAGTCGGCTCTGCATTTGCACAGGTTCCATTTCTATTAAAGCCACATTTATTTCACAGGGAATATTTTAAGGAACACATACACGTTAGTACTAACTGTTAAACAACTTATTCATAAAAAAATGCCATTTATCTATAGCCATGCCTCTTTTTTCAGTTCATTTTTAGGAAACTGTCAAAATGTTCTCTGTTTCATACCAATGGTTGCAGAAAACAAATTTGGAGTGTGTGGCTGAAAAGTGGTGGCAAAGAAATGCACAGAGATAGGATCAGAAAGCAGAGAAACAATGATAAACTAACTTTCTGTTATATTACATGTGCAGTAAGGTGGTAAAAAATGTGCAGGTAGGTGCTACATCAGAGTTTGTATGAGGCTGAAACCGTGTTAGTACCTCCACAATATTATTTTGTAAAATCGGAGGGGTAAAAAGGGGCAGTATTCTTGCAATATTTGAGGAAGGTACATTTTAATGCTTCCATTTCAGAATGGCATTTTAATTGAAAATCAAAATGTTTGTGTTATGTGATGTAAAATTCAAGAGAGAAAATTTGAGTAAAAATGAAGACATTTCTATCAATCCATGCCAACCTCTCTCCCAGAATTTTATTTCCTTGACAGTTTTGACATTTTAATGTTTTATTTCAGATTGGAACTAAGACAGCTATTGAAAACTCAAACTTCTCTGCAGAATGGAATTTCCATCCCCTGTGCAGGTCTAGTGTTTATGCTCTGAGCCTCTGCCACATGTTTTCATTCCTTTGTAAATGCTATCCAATTGATTTCAGCAGGACCCTTCCTCCATGATATTAAGCACACACATGGGAATCTATTGAGCATTTGCCATGTTACCTAGGCACTGGTATCTGAACTTACATCTTAGAGAAACAGAGAATTCTAATGTAGGATAATGAAATAAGATCTCATTAGAAACAGGCAAACAAAAACTGAAAGCAGTCCCAACTTGCTGTCAGCTCCCGAGTTAGAAGTTATTTATGAATAACAAATGCATGGTGAAAATCACTGTCTATTTAGAAAAGAAAATTCAACAGCTTTCCCAAAAATGAATTGCTAGTTACAAATGATCCTAAGTGTTTTAGTTCCAGTGTTTTTTTGGAACAAATTTAGTGAGGCATTACTAGTTGTTTTAACAAGATTTTAAACTTTTGTATTCCCATTTTCTTTTCGTTGTATGTTTTTTAGCTTAACCACAAGACTTTTTCTTCAGACTATTGTTGCAATGGAAAGGAACCCAAACTCCCTGGTGGCCTCAGTTCCAACGTATTTTTAGCTTGTGACTTGTATTTCATGATTTCACATCTTGAGTGTGCCAATTCCTTATAGAGACATAATGAAGTGAGTTGCAGGGCAAGTGCCATAACGGTCTGTTGCTAGCATTTCCATTATTGTCCCTTCGCCTGCTCTAGAGAGTTTCTGGGGGGGGACTCAGTCATATATATGAAAATACACATTTATTGTGAGGAGAAATTGCATAAATTATATTTGACTAGATGCAGAACAGGCTATATAGTGTTCTATTCTAGACACATATGTTGTATACACTATAAGCATTGCTCCCCAGATATATATATAAAAAAATCATAATCTGTTCCCTCTCATTGCGTGTATGAATATTACATGTGTAACCATAATGATAAAATATAAAGAATTCAGGAGAATGGACTCGTTACTTTCAGAATGGCACATGTGTAGAGGAAAATGAACCTGTTCTCCCATACAGCAAAAATCACCACTGTACCTGTGTATCTGATAATAGGTACATAATCGGGCAGATGACAGTTCCCACTAAAAGTCAGTGGGGCTATCCAAATGATTAATGCTGAGGGAGTGTTTCAGCAGTTTCTTGCCCTGAGGCTGCAGAACAGTGGCTGGGTTTTCAGAACTGCTGCTCCTTCCTGTGCCTTCTGTGTGGGAGACAGCACACTTCAACTCTTGCTCATTTTTTGGTGTTGAAAAACACACTCTGCCTTTAAAAATTATTCAGACAATGACAGTAAAGGGGAAAAAGGCCTTCTTTCCAACTACAGATGCTTTGCCAAACCTCACAGTCCTTCACTGACCTCTTCTTCCTCTTTCTGTGCACTTTAATAGCTTTGAGAATTTCTGTCACGCCTCTTTCTCACCCATCTACCCTGATTAGATTATATGCATTCACCAACAAGTTGCTAGCTCAAATTTTGGCAGTGACAGCTGTTGCAGAGAAAATCTGAGAAATGGATTCAAATCCAGAAATGATTCAAAGAAACCTACCTACTGCTGGTATGAATGTTGTGGTTTTCTGGTTAGAAAAACTTCCGTCACATAGGAACCTCTGAAAGTTTGATTACTTTAAATTCTCTGCTCTTAGGTCCACAGATATCAAATGCAAAAAAATGATTGATTCAGAAGACACTCTTCCACCTATGGAGGTTGTTCTACAGGACAGCCTGAGGTGTGCTCAGCTCACCGGCATTCTGCCACACGCAGGGTCGCATTGACTTTCCATGGACTATTATCTTATCTCCTCCTCCTCTTCCTCAGTGCAGCCTCCTTTGAAACAAAGGAATTCTCAGCCTGCACCTGCAGAGCTTTCTCGGTGACCAGGCCAACCCTTCAAAGACCACATTTGGTCAGAGAAAACATAAGCCAATGTCCTGGTTTTGGCTGGGACAGAGTTAATTTTCTTCACAGAAGCTAGCATAGTGCTGTGCTTTGGATTCAGTGCTAGAAGAATGTTGATAACACGCTGATGTTTTTAGTTGTTGCCAAGTAGTGCTCAGACTGCTCAAGGACTTTTTGAGCTTCTCCTGCTCGGCCAGGTGCATAACAAGCTGGGAGTACAGCACAGCTAGGACCCAAACTGTCCAAAGAGCTATTCCATACCACATAACGTCATGCTCGGGTGGGGGGGGGGGGTTAGTCAGTCGGGTCGGTCGGGTCGGTCGGGTCGGTCGGGTCAGTCGAGTCGATTGGTCGGTCACGGGCAGAGTGGTCGCAGCTCGGGCTGTGTGATCGCGGCCCGGGGGGAGTGATCGCTGCTCGGGACGGGCTGGGCATCGGTCAGCGGGTGGTGAGCAATTGCATTGTGCATCACTTGTTTTATATATTCTGTATATTTTCTTACCATTATTATATTATTATTATTATTATTATTATTATTATTGTTATTCTTCTCTCTTATTAAACTGTCTCTATCTCAACCCACGGGTCTTACTTTTTTTTCTTTTCTCTGATTCTCTCCCCCATCCCACTGAGGGAGGGGGGGGAGTGAGCGAGCGGCTGCGTGGTGCTTAGTTGCCAGCCGGGTTAAACCACGACAGCCAAAAAAAATGCACTTGTCCCTCTTCTAATGTTCCCATACTAAAAGAAATAAATGGACATTAGCTGTAGCTCAGACAAATGAAAAACCTCTTTTTCTAAATTTGCTGTATAATTTCAGTAGATACCCAACAATGATAATTCCTCTTACTAAAACCTTATAAAGAAAGACTAAAAGTGTCAAGTCTACTCACAGATCAGCTGCCATGGCACAAAACATCAGCAACACAGTGAAGTCTACTGAAAATCAGCTGAAGGTTTGAAAACCTGATTTACTGAAGAAAATTAGCCAAAATTTCTTACACGTTTCTTTATTTTATGGTGATCTCTTTGCTTTGGAACTTGTCCCAGAAGTCTAATCAGGTCCAGAGACAAGCAAAATTTTGCGTATAAGAAAATGTATTGTAATGGCCAGAGTGCTGGGCCTTGGAAATCCCACCTTCTCATCCCACCATCTCCCTGCCATTTTTGCTTTTTCTACTGTGCATAGCCTTAAAACCAAAACCAAGTCAGTAGGGAATCCATAGTGGATTTTTGTGAATAATCTTCTTTGATTTTGGGAAACTTCTCTGGAGTTCCTTTCCAGTGTTGAGCTGGACTGGGGTTTATTTCTTACTGACACAGACTGTGCAGATCCAATGTTGCTGATCTGTAGTTTTACTGAGCCTTAGGCAAGGCAGTTGTTTTCTAGGCTCCGGATGCCCGTTAATTAAAAAAAAAGGACAGCAATGTTTAGCTATCTGCATTTCAGACCTGTCGAGACTTTAAAATGGAAGCATGTTTAGAAATGGAGGGTCTGGGATATGAAAAACACAGTGCAGGAGTTACCATATGCAGTTACCGCTATTCCATGGGGTCAGTGAGGCCAGTACTTACCTTATTTGCCACCTGACTTTGTGTTCGTGGCAGGAGCCAGATACAGGCAGAATACCTACAGATGTCTGACTAACTTCCACAAGGAAATGACTAGCAGCTAGTATTGAGCAGTTGTCTCTGCACTTTAGAAAAAAAAACAACCCATGGGCTTGAGCCAAGTCTATTTTTGTTGACTCCAGACTGCCTTGCCTGCTCTGGAGCCACCTTTGTGCCCACTTGACTCAACCAGGGATAACTGCCTGTACTGCAAGCAGTGACATGAAAAATTCAGATCTGACCACCATACAGTACCTCGCAGTGGCATCTTCATGGTGTGTATCCTTGTCACCTCATCCTTGAGTTTTCCTTCACAGTAATATGCTCCAATAGTTTCACTGGCCTGCTCCCTCTTCCACACCACTGTTTTGGCTGTTGCTCTCTTTGAATCTTCATTAACTTCCAGTGGTTCCCGGTGCTGGTTTGTTACATCCTCCTGGTCTCGGTCTATTGTGATAGACTCACGGGAACGCCATTTGGAAGTGATACAGATGAGCGATGTCTCAGAGTTGCCCACCAGAGGGAATGAATTGATCAGTATGAGGTCCAGTGCTGCTTCCACTTTACCTAAGGAAAAAAGCAGCAAGTGAAACAATTCTATGGCAGAGTTTTGAGTATGTGGCCGATCAAATCACCAGATAAGCTGTTTCACCCAGTACTCAGGGTTTCTCTGGCTGGTGTCTTGCACAGCTTTTGTGCGGAATAGGAAGAACATAGGTTATCTAATGTGCTACACTGACTCTAGGATTTACTTTTTATGTCAGGAGCAGACGGAGTTTGTTCTTCTTAGAGGAGAAAATAAGCCTCACAAAGTTGTGGAATTTCTTTTAAGAGCTGTTGCAGAAGCCCCAGGAAAGCTATGGGTTGCAGAAGCAGGAAGATGCTTGGATAGTTAGACAGGTATATAAGTGCCTCAGGTATGGTGCTTTGCTGATAACAGGGTCAGCAGATCATAAGGCTGTCAGTTTAATAGTTTCTTTTATGTCCTTTTCATGGATTTAATACGTATGAATTGCTGTAAAGCAGCTATGTCTTTCAGTCATAGGAACTGGTAGTACTTTGAACACTTGGACTATTTCTTTTTTCAGCTGTTTTATGAATTTGGATTAATGATTTCATAATCATTCGCATATTAACCATTTGAAGACCTAACAGACAGCAGCAAGAACCAAGGGACAAAGAACTTTCTCAAAAACGAAGAGTAAGCTGGTGGCACTAGTAAAGCCATTTCATATGAGGCTAGGTTTAAATCAGTCAAAATGACTCCCTTTGATCAATACAACTGCCAGAAATACATGGAGATGGAAGTTCTTGGAAAATGATAGATGCAAACCTAATCAAAACACTCTGGCAGAGTGCTACAGATTTAGTTGCTCAAATGCACATAGCAGGAGGGAAATAGAGCTCTTCTATAATCAACAATTTGCAAATAACAGGCGTTTCCCTTTACTTGTGAAATTCAGGGTAAGGAGAAGGGAAACAGTAACATTTTTTCCAGCTGAAACAGGAAGAATAATTGATTTCTTTTATTCATCATGTCTATTTTCCTGCTCTGGATACAAGTATATTTTGTATTTACACAGAGACACCCAATATTTAGTGCCACTTGGCGTCCAAGTGTTTCTCTGATTGGAAGGAAGGGGTATAGTCTTAGATAAGGGAGGTCAAGAGGTGTTAGTGCTGACTGCAGTCTTTGCGTGTGTCTCTCCAGTGCTCGGGGCCAAGGGAGGAGGTCCTCCCCTGTTTTCAGTGCCAGCAACCACTCTGGGGACTGAAGTATCTTGACAGCACACTGACACTCACCACACCCAGCCAGTGGCTGCCCTAGTTGCCTCCCTTTAATGTGCCAGCCCAGATAACTTGCAGTTAAAAAACAGAGAAATGAAACCTTCTGGAAAGGATGCGACAGACGCTAAAGTAAATATTGCAGAAGGGTGCGGGTCAGCAAAGTCAATTCATCCTGCTGCATGTTACAAAAATAAATCCTTTGAACAAAGTCAAAGGAAGTATGTGACAGAAATGAGGCCAGACCTGTGCATTCATTGCAGAGGCCACTTATCTCAACATTTTCACTTTTATATGAGGAACGTTTGTGCTCTTACTATGGGTCTGATGCACCAGCTGGAGGCAGGCATAATTCAACAGTCACCAGCGTTAAAAGCAGAGGGCTTCAGTTTATATCAGCAAGGACTACATGCCAAGTAGAGGTATTTTTAACATCGTAAATTGCACGATCCTGATTTCTGCAAACTTTTGTGCAACTCAGAGTCAAATCTGGATCCATGACTTGACGTGATTACCCATGCCGATGTCAGATGAGAATTGAGATGCTGCACATGAGAAGTGAAATATTTTGATGTTTCTGCCTAGCATCCACAGTGCACAGAGCTGTGACTGTCTTTCCAATACAGAGGTATGGGCCCAAGTTGCTGGGGTCCTTCAGAGGATGGCTGCTCGTCCAGGGCTCCAGATCCATTTCTCTAGCATTTCTCTGTTTTTCTGATTTCCAATACAGATTGAAAGGAGAAAATAACACCTCTTTCCCCCCTTGCATCTCAATCTTTTAATATGCTGAGAAAAAGTAGTACGAGAAGTCTGAGTTTTGAGGACTAGCTTTCATATGGCCTTTGATCCCTAGGCAAGACATGGAAAAGCAGTATCATATCAGATTCAAGGCATTTGCTGCGTACTTTTCTGTTATATTGCAGTAGTACAAATCATATAATCAAGCTATAAAGCAACCATAGCTCAGGCATATTGCTTATTTACACTTGTGATTATACCAGATGAATCAAAATCTAACCACTGGTGGATGGATAGTGTTCTGATTGATTGTCTAAATATAGGTGGTTTTTGGTCATATTAGACACTGCAGAGTAACCCAGACACCTGCGTAAGGCAGAGAGAGCATGGATGGAGTTTCACGTCTTCCTGGAGAAATACTAGAAGGCCTTTCTGTGTCTAAAAGGGAGTGATATCTATAAGTATGGAATAATACGCCAAGCATGATTTGGCAGCTAAGGTTTCACAGCTGGAATATATTGCAAGCAAAAATTAAAATATAGCCAAGTGAAATTTTTGCACTAAGACAAGCTAAGCTTTAGGTGTATTTTTTTTTTAAAAAAAGCACCCTAGCAGCACATAGACTCGAGGGCAACTCACTCATTCAACTCAGAATCTAGCAGGACTGGCATTTTAAAGTCAGCCTAGGGTCTCTGAGGTGATAGGAAGGTTTTCTTTGACTCCAGTGGGAGCTGCTGCTCTCAGATTGTGGAAAAAAAACCAACCCAGAATAGTGTAAATGAATATACGCTTTATGCTTAGGGATTCCTATTGCTTTTCTTCTGGTAATGCAACTTAAACAAACTCAACTATCCTTGCTAAAAAGGAATTTACCTACTCTGGCAAAACTTAGGCAAATCCTACCCTTGATGTTAAAGAAGACTTTGAGTATGTAAGGACCAAATAAGGTCATCAGGATTTATCTCTCTGAGAAAAGTACAACAAATTCAGACAGGAAACAGCCTGTCTCTGTGTCAGTGACCATCCTCTGTGCTTCCTTGAAAAAGTCCTTTGGCTCCTGCCCTGGTCCTTAAGAACTGACCTTATCAGGAAGGCAATTTGCTGTGTGTGCAAATAGGTTTTGAGAAAAGAGAGAACTTGCAGAAGGCTAATGCTGGCAACAGGAGATACCACGCAGAGGGGATTCCTTGCCCGGTTTTCACGAGACACGCTCACTGTGGTGCAGGGCTTCGAGCCCTTCCATCACAGAAAAATTGGCATCCACTAAAGTAGTACCTTTAAATAATAGTACACCCACTGTAACCCAGATGGCAAAATAACTGCAGGGCGACCTTCGCAGTTCCTCTTGGCCCACTCATAGCTACAGGGTTGTGCTCTCTTTTGCTAGCTGATGCCTGGCTTTGTCTTTCACAGCTTCTCTAGTACATATTCACCTGGGGAAATTGTGCTGAACAAGGTGTGTATCATGCTGTCTCTGCAGCCCTTTGTGTTCTCATTCCCTACCGAATTGCCATTCATACAGGCACAGAGCCATCATGCTTTCTGTGCCATGCTGCACCAGCAAAACTCAGCCAGGACCAGCTGCAAGAAACAGCTCTCAGAAATTCCCTGGAACACATCCCAGACACAGGTCTGGTCAAAGAGCAAGAAAGTCTCCGATAAAGGTTAAAACATCACTTCCCTGGATTGGAGTTGCTGCTAGATGCTAGTTCAGGGATAAAACAATGAGGCAGTCATGAGCTGAGATAGTTTAATGCCATAGATGTGTACACAAAACAAATCTTACGAGAACAGAAAAGTGTTATGATTCATCCTTTTGTCTCAGAAAGTCCCTGCCCAAATACTTCCAGATTTGCACTGGTAACCCTTGTCTGGTCCCCAGGAAAACATGGAAATATTCAAGACAATTTCTACCTAACCTGAGGCCTTTCCAAAGTTGCCTGTTAACTGGAAAAGCTTTCAATACTGTGGAGTGGCTAACACTCCTCTACCATAGCAAGCAGCCAGAGTGGTCAGCTCCATCAAGGGAAAGGAAAATCATACCCCACAGCCCCCCAAACATATTTAATCACTGGTCTGTATTTGTGAGGTGTATTGAACATGCAAAGTTCTGAGGAAATGTTTTAACTATTAATTAATACTGAGCAGAAGTAGAAGGGAAGAAATTGTTTAGATGTAAAAAATTTACTGATGTATTTATTTTCCTTATATTTTTAGAGCTTTATTATTAATTGCTGGAAGTGACTATAAGGTAGAAGCCCTTCCCGTGGCATTTTGAGCATAACAGACGAAAAAGAAGAGCTGTGGTAAGAGGTAAGTGGAATGGAACTGTTAATACTTTTAAAGTACTAATTATTTAAGAGAAGAGGGGAAGGCAGAAAATTCCAGTAAATTCCACCCCTTTTTTCATCAGGTAAAGCAAGGGGAGTAAACGATGGTGTAACGCTTAGGCAGTTCTTACTTTTTTAACTGTCATTGCTTGGAACACAGATTACTTCTGCTATTAACTATCTGGGAAAATGAATGTAAAACATGTAGAAACTATACTAGCAGGGAAAAAAATAGAACCTGTGCTTGGTTTAGGTTTGGTGTTATGCTGGAAGTAAAACAGTCAGTTGCATGTGACGCTTACTGCAGGATGTAAAAATCACTTTGAGACTGATGGAAACATACGTCCCAGACTGTCAAGTCACCAACCCCTCCTCCTTCAAGTCTCTTAAAAAACAACACCAAGCACTCCCTCTGCTTGAAAGAATGAAGTTTTGACTTAGAACAAACCTAACTTGCTAAATAACCTGCACCTCAGGATTTCTCATTGTGTCTTGTTTTGTAGGTACAAGTTCAGCTGTACCCTCCTCGATTGTATTTTTCTGTATAAAATCACACACCAGATTAAAGGAATTTATCTAATCTATTTAGGAATATGAATGGAACCGTGAACAATTTTGCTGAAATAGTATAGCATTTGATTAATTCTTAGTGAAGTATGAATAAATTACTTTTTTTTAATTAACTAATTAGCCAGTTTGGAAGATAATCAGGATGGAAATAATGCAAGTGAAATATGAAGAAGGTAACAAAGCAGACACCCAATCCCCATGTCTCCTTTCCCTTAAAAAAAAAAATAAAAAATAGAGTACTCCTTACTTAATATTAAAGCTCATCAGAAACTAACCCAAACATCAGCTGTTTGGGGATATTTTTCATATGGAGAGTGGAACATATACCACACCAGAATTGGGCAACCTTTACTTCCTCTTTTTATGTGCACTCAACATTTATTAAACTTGGTTGTTTTTTGTTCATTCTCTAAAAAAAATGGATAACTGGGGGGGGGGGAGGTGGGCTTTGAAACCACATACTGATTTTATGGGCTCAGTAGTCTCTTGGTGTCCCAGAAACTTCATCTGGGATGCAAAGTTAGCAGCAGCTCAGGTCATCTCTCCCAGTGAGTCAAGTTCTCCCCCGATAGCTTAGTCCTCCACAGAAAAGCAAGGCTGAAATTACCCAAACTGATTAAGATTCTCTGCCATCCAGCAGCAGCAGCAGCAGCAGGGTGCAGAAAGAGAGATGCAGAAAGAGATATACAGAAATGCTGCTGAAAAACAGCTCATAAATGAGAAAAAATGTCCGGTTTTCCAATAAAACCTTTCTTGTTGTCCATGGAAAGAATCTTACTGCTTCTATCTTACGTGATGCTACTGGGCAGCTGTGGGATGGCTCACAGCTCAGAGAATACCGAGACCTCTTGCCCTTGGAAATAGGGCATTATTTGTATATAGGGCTTTATTTGTATTATGAAACTAGTAAGAGACAAAAAATTAGTGACAGAACATCACTTTACTACTCAGTAGTAGTAGTGGGAAGATAAGAGCACAAGCATGAAAAATAAAATACTCTGTCAAAGCTACTAGGCCTAAGGGTTTCTTACAGGCCCTTGGGTACACCTGGAGCACCTAAAGGAAATGCAACTGAGAATGCAACTGCCTTCTTGTAAAATAAAGTGAAATTGTTTTATCTACATTTCAGTTGTTGTACAACCCATCAAAGCAATCTTTTAAGATGAAAAAGCTAGAAAAGAAGCACTGGTGCAGCTTGGTTGGGGGTTTCCCAGTGAGGGTGCCTAAATGTGTGTGTGTAAGTAACCAAAATGTAGAAAGATGCTTTCTCATGACTTCTCCTTGGGCCTGGCTGACCATAAGCAAGTAAAGCAGAAAGCAACATGTCAGCAGAAATTGCGTCTTGAACAACCAGCTGACAATGTGCTAGGTAATGCTGAAAAAGGATGAGGAATGTGGCAAAGCTCGAGTAGGACAGGCTTGTAGTTCAGCTACATCTGGCTGACTTTGCAGCTAGCCAAATACGGGTACTACCATCAAGAAAGCACTTGCAAGCAAGAGCAAGCATGCCCATAAGAGGGGTGGTCCTTCCAAGTTGCATTATGGAGCTACTATGTATATTGCATATTTATACTGTATGTTGTTTGTGAGCATGTGCCAAGCTGAAGTATGCAGAATAACATAGCTAAACAATTAGTCTTCATAGGATATATCAGTGCATACAACATGCATAAGGTTAACTGTCTGAAGTGTCTGTCAGTGTCGGCTGATGGACAGACAGACATACTCTAATACGTTCTTGTCTGTACAGTAGCGTACCCTCACTTTGTCACTTACTGATCTTTCTGAGTAGAGTAGTGGGAGATGGTTCTGGGGCTAAGAACACTTCGTGACTCACGAGGCTAAGGTCCCCGACCAGTGGCAGGTCTGGGATGAACACCCAGATGATACTGCAAGAGAAAATCATCAGCACGGTCAGAAGTGCAGATGGAGCTGCGTTGTCAGGAGAGACTTGTTACACTCCGAAGGGGAAATTAACCAAGCCACGAGGCTGACACAATGGAAAAAGTAAAATAAATACCAGGCAAGCAAAATATTGACCGTGAACCAAAAAAGTTTACATGTATAACCCTTGAATACAGAAATGTAATTCAAAAAATCCTTTAGGAACTTAGTAAACGCCTAATATCTTCACACCCTAAAAGTGCTTGCATTTCCTAGTGATGAGTTACAAAATGAATTTTGATGGGGTTTTTTTTACTTCTTTATGCTATGACCCTTGTTTAACATCATTAGTGCATGTTCTTAGTTTGGGTGTTAGTCGGAGAACAGTTATCAAATCTGTACCCTAAAAAACGATCAGCATTTTACAGTCCTTACAGGAAAGTCTCCATTTCAGACACCGTCTGGTTCTTTGCTATGTGTCTCCACTGAAACTGCAGTGGAACAGCACCCTAATTATGATCTTGCCACTAGCACAGGGTGGACACTGTCTTTGGAGGACAGTTCTTCATTGCAATTTCTCTAAGTTTTTCATCCCTCCAGTCCCA
This sequence comes from Gorsachius magnificus, assembly GCA_034008185.1. NCBI lineage: Eukaryota > Metazoa > Chordata > Aves > Pelecaniformes > Ardeidae > Gorsachius > Gorsachius magnificus. The sequence goes on along the minus strand of CM067109.1, from coordinate 25,861,217 downwards.
GACAGATCTTGTGTCACCCTGGGAGCTGACTGTGGAACCGTACATCTCTCTCACACAAGTAGTAGGAGCATCCATTTTTGGTTTGTTTCTTCTGTGCCTACCCAAAAACCCCCACACCACAATGACTTCTTGGTCTTCCATGGAAAGCTGAACAGGGTGTTTGTGTGTGTAAGAGAAAGGTCTGGCCAAGCAGGCTCAAGTCTACATGACCGATACAGAGCAGGTTTCCCACCCAGGTAACTCTGGTTGTGGGCACATGAAGCACCAACTCTGCATCTCCCCTGCCCTCAAGCCAGCTGCTCAGCTGCAGTCAGTCTCTCTGACTTCTGTTCTCCCTCCTGTCCATCTAAAGCCTTCCAGATGAAATTCTTGTGGGTCTCTGAAAAATGTTACAACTTCGTTTTTTTTTTCCCTAAAATGAAATTTCAGCAAAAAAGTAATCCATCTAACCAGCGTAATTATGACTAAATACCCAAACAATCTATGTGTGTGTGTGTGTGTGTGTATGTATGAAATCTGTATCTGAAACAATAACATATGTTAACACTTGAAAATGTAGTGTGATTTCATTTCCCCCTTTTAGATTTGATTCCTCCGGGTCTGATGCCGTGCCTTTTCACTCCTGACCATTCCCAGCTGCTGAAATGGTCTTTGGGAACACAGGCTTCCTGAGAGCTACTCTATCTCTCACTAGGTCTGAACCAGGCACACACCAAAAGCAAACTCTAAAGCTAAAAAAAAAAGTAATGGGAGAGAATCAGCCCACTGTTGTAATTCTGCTTAGGGTAGGTGCACAGAGCTGCCAGCGCAGGCTGAAGCTGTTGGTGTTGGCTCCCAGCTGCAGAGTCAGGGAGCAGTAAATTAGGTCACAGCTGGAACTTTTTTCTTTGCAAACATATAGCCATCAATGTAACTAAAATAGAACAGTTCTCTTTCTCCCATAAAATACATCCATCAATTTTTTTAGTCAGGATTGTCCTAACAGAACTGTGCGGAGATACCGACATTCAGCAGGTCAGAGATTCAACCAGTGACTCCCGTGGCAGGCTCATCATTTCTGGGTTAGATGAAGGCTACCTCTCAAGAAACGTATAAATTCCATGTAAATTTCAGATTCATGAAAAAGTGACCAGGACACCATCTCCTCTGGGTACATAACCTAAGTGTGGCAGGCAGATGTAATTGCCGGGTCTCACAAATCAAATAAGCTTCAGGAGCAAGGAACAAAATCGCTTCTTGAATTTCTCTTGCAATTTACATTTGTAGTTTGATAATTTAGGTGTCTGAAAGGTTGCACATCTGCCTAGTGTCTAGTCAGCATGGTTTTGAAATACCTGGGATTAAGAGCTCAGATGCGGTTTGTGTCCACTGCTTTGGCTGTGGGAGGCTCAAAACCCCAGCGCTGCAGCTGTAGGACAGACTGGTTGAAGCTCAGGTTCCATTTTGGTCTGCCAACAGCATATTTGAGGATACTGGCAGAGGCCTGGTCCCTTTAATTATGGGAAGAATGACATTCATGTTCATTGTCACAGGCATGTATTAACCGGACGTTATTACAGGTTTTCTTTAGGTTAAGTTAAGCTTCACAAGGGAGAAACAAGTCTTGAAACAGAATTACTAGAACTTTCCAGTCTAATTAAAAGTTATGTTTTCTTGGAACTTTGAAGATCCTACAGCATCATAATAGTGCTTCTGTGTCTGGCAATTTATGTTAAAACCTGCTTAACTTTCTAAATATGTATATGAGCCACATAATAATGGTTATATATATGATTTATTGGGTTTTTTAATAACACCTACTGATCCCAAAGAAAAAGCATCCATCAACAGGGATAAGAGAGAGCTATGACTGAGTGCCACTGCACTGTTAGCTCCACTGTCACCCTTTCTTAAAAGGCTAATACAATCTTTTGAGTCTTTTGCCATGTATGGGTCCAACAGCTAAATTGCAAAAAAAAAAAAAAAATCCAGTATTTTTAGAAACCCACGGAATCTAAGATTATTGGTAGAGCAAAGCTATAGCACAGAAGATTCTCTCCATCCTGGAGAACAGAGACATGTGACAATGTATGTGTTTCCTGCCAGAAACAGTCCAAGAAATGTGTTTGAAACTGATTTTAATCGTTGCCGGTTTCCACAAATCTCTTATGATGGGCCACCTTGGTAAAATAAGGCCCACACATGAACATTTCTGAGAGTTAGCCCACTGTGAGAAGCTGCAAGGAAATTCCCAGACCACCTGAGGATGTTGTTAAGAGGCAAAAGGCAAGTTCTAAGACTTGTTCCTTGCTTTGCCCTCAGCCTTCCAAGGGAATAGGTGAGCCTGCTGCTCTTCTTTGGTCAGGACTTAACAGATCGTACCTAGCCACAACCTTGGGGTTTGAATCCATACTTCAGGATGGATGCCAGGATCATTCTGATTCCACAAAATGTTGACTGGAGTAGAATGAACCAAAAGAAAAACAAGAAAAAAAAAGCAAAAAAAATTAAATGAAAGTCCATTTTTCGTAACAGGAACAAAGCCGGGAGTCTTCACCTTGGAAAAGGGTGGAGTGGAATTTGTGCCTTCCCAGCAACACACCCAGAGAAGCCCATGATCATTGTGGACAAGGTTAAGCCAGTTCACTGTCTGCACCGAGTGTAAAGCCTCCCGTGCTCCGGGAACGTCCGTCCTGCCTTCCTGAACTCCGCCTGCAGTATCTAGAGGAAAGCGGGCTTGCATTGTCTTCCACCGCTCGCCCCAGGAAACATGATATCATTCTCAAACAAAAGCGGGAAAGCTGACAGATCTATTGAGATGGGTGTGACTGCAGCCCACACCTCACTGGCCAGCCCCTGTGGAAAAGGCAGCGAGCGGCAGCTCTTCAGCGCTGCGCTGTCTGCGCTGCCCGTGCTTGCGGCTGACTGCCGCGGCCGGCTTCTCTTCCTGCGACTCGGTGAACATTGCTTGTGCTCTCTGTCAGTCAGGTGTATGTTACCAGGCAGAGAAGCAGGAGAGACAAGGGAAAAGAGTCGGGGCAACTGGGATTTCTTTTCTTCTCCATCCCTAATGCTTACAGCGCCAGGTATCTCCTTAAAGTGAAAAGCTGGAAGTGATCTGAGGGCTAAATACATTGAATCAATGTGCAGCTAAACAATCAAGAAACTTAAGCCACAAAAGAGGAATTGGTAAAAAATACGCAGCCTATTACAGCAACACCTAGATAAGAATACTTCCAAATATGCATTTAACAGATTTTAAACACATTTTTTGCCTGTATTGATCTCTAGCCTTTTAGAGAAGCCAAAAGTAACATCTCGAACTCGTTTGTTTGTAATTTCACTTAGCTATTAACATGCTGCTAGTCAAGAAGGCCTGGAAATCGTAAAGCAAGTTATGCGGCAATGAGGACTTCTGCCTTTTCCTGCTACTTTCACGTTTTCATTGCAGCACAATCTGCAGTTTTACAGCACATCACCTCTTTACTGTGAGATGGATCTGAACAACCTATGCATATCTCAGTGAAGTGGTTAGGAGTGAGTTAAGCGTCTAAGGTTATTGTGTGAGTTGTATTTCACTTTTACAGATTTTGCTTGGTATGTTACCCAGGAGAAACTGTCTAGAAAATCAAAATACAGATGGTGAAAGCGATACTCAGATGCTGAGCAACTAAGAATTTGATGGGAAGAGCGCAGGCTCCCTCAGGGCTCTGCTTTGTGACAACTTCACCAAAGCGTCTCCAACATTAATGCTCTGAATAGTATAAACTAAATTTGCATTAATATAATCTTACTGTGTGTCTTTCTGCAGATGTCTCATGACTAACTTCTGACTTGCTGAACTTAATGACATTTGCTGACAAAACTGAATCATTCTTTAGCTGTATCTGAAGTGCCATTAATTAATCTGATATAGTATGCATTTTTCTGCCCTTTTTGTCCACTGACTTTCATCTAGATTCCAGTTCTGGAATATTGTCTAAAATTTTGTCTAAAATCAGATACTGGAATACCTGGAAATGTCAACATTTCCTACCGCACAGCCGGTTCACAAAGCTGGTCACAGAAAAAGTCAACACTTAATCTGTACTTAGAGCAGATATTCTTGGGGAAAGACATTGACGGTTTCAAAGTAATGAGCTTTATGAAAAAGTTAATACCAGTAGACAGAAGAGAAACCCTGTTGCAATGTGCCTTTGTGTCAACAAATGACTTCAACGATTAAAAAGGGGTAGCAGCGGGTTCTGCATGTAGGTAAGCCTTCCCCAGTAGCCTGGCCAGGGTCCTGCCCTCGCTCACTGTGAGAGCACTGCAGAGAGATGCGTGGTCTTGCTGAAACAAACACAAGCACTTAAATCATCAATAAAGGTAAGTACTGGCGTAAGGAGCAGGGAGTCCCGCGCTTTGCCTGCACATCGCATGAGGAGCAAGAAAGGCATGACACAGGTCAACTACAGATATTAAAGCAAAGGCTTACCTGAAATCATCAGGCTGAATCCATAGAGAACTAGGTGTGCTAAAGGGTCCATGCTTTCCAAAATATATCCATCCAGTTCTTACAGTTGCTCATGGAGTATCCTTTCCTCAGGGCAGATGTTTACTGGTTACTCCTCTCCTGCATGGTACGCTGTTTACAAGTCACAGGCAAGAAATCGCAGCGCTGGAGCAGGCTGGAACAGTCTCATTGCTGTCTGAGTACAGGGAGTTTAAGTTCCTTTTTCCTGTTTCCTTTGTAGATTAGGATGGGAAAGGCAGGATCTTAAAGGCATTTTTGTATCAGCGGGACTGCAGGGCAGTGCAAATCCCGTCCATCCAGCAATACATCAAAACAGTTATCTGGGGCAGCTGGAGAAGCGGGGGACTGCTGTTGGTCACAGTCAGGAAAATAGGAACAATGATGGCATCCTCCAGTAGGCGGGAGAGTGCGAGTGAGAAGTCCTCCACCTAGGTACGGTAGGTGGAAAGTGTCATCCCCCTCTCAAAGTGCAGATCTGCTAACTTATCCGGGTGCTGTCGTCTTTTCCCCTATTTATTTAATCCACGTGTAAGCTGCTGGCTGCAGCCCATCTCAGCACACAGTAATAAAAATATGAAGCAAACAATAACAAAACAACCAGCTGAATCCAGTATAGACCAAACTCAGTCATGATCCAGCAAACTGCCCCATTAGTTCATGTGCTTTACTGGAAACAATTCTTCTCCACGTTTGGCAATTGGAAACAGACTGAAAATTTGTTGCGATGGTAAATCGCACCCAGAGTCATTATGACTTCAGTGGGATCAAAATGCCACATCGCTCAGGGGAGTCTCAAAACTCAGAAGCTGAAACAAAACATAAGGAAAAAATACAAAGAAAACCACAAGAAGATTAATGAAATAAATGGAAAAGCAGCACTCAGATATATAAACAGAACTGCAAATAAAGGGCAATCTTATTTACCACTCGACTAAATATAACCCATGACAATGTAGCATTTGAAAGTCTTGTAGTTCTGCCAAGATGCTAACACCCAGAATGACTTTTACAGAAGTATAGAAAAGCGAATGTTCAGCATCATTTTGGAAAGGGAGTCCTACTTTGATTTAATGTTCTTAGGAAGACCTTTTAGCCTTTGATTGGTGTAGATTTCACAGAGAGCCCTTTACACCCAAGATCTATTGCCATGTGCACAGAAGGGTGTCACCTACTGCAGATTTCAATGCATTAGCCCAGAGCTGCTCCTCAAATGCAACCCCGCTTCCCCCGCCCCTGGAAAAAAAAACCCAACCAAACAAACCCTGAAAGCCAAACCAAGTAGGAAGTTAAGCTGAAAATACCCTCTGGGTGCAAAAACACAGTGTGATGTCCAAAAATGACTAAAATTCCATTTTGAGGCTTAAAAGAGGCAGAGTATAAGGTATGTACCTGATCTATTTCCAGACCAAAATATACACATGTATTTTGTCCATCTTTGGTTTTGGGGAACATTTTCTTCTGCTCTTAGACATGAAGAGGCAATGATTATTCACACTCCAATTGCACATTAGCCTTTATAAGCCTGCTGGTATAGGCCCCTCCAGTGTCAGAATATTTAGTATATTACCAGATAGTAAGCATTATCATAATTCCTGTTTAGTTGATAAATCTGTTCTGTTGCTCAATTAACCTACTTCTAACATGGCCTATGCTTAACTTTTTTTCAGTGTCTTTTAGTTTGTTGAAGGGTGAGGGGTTAAACAACTTCAGTCAAGGCTGTGGTTCTCCAGGTTGTTACTGTAGGCTTAGAGGGGTTTTTAAACTTTTCACTTAAATCTCACTCCCCAGGGCATAAAAGGCCACTGAGGAGAAACGCATCATGTCTCCATTTTTATTGCGCCTACATGCAAAGCAATGCATATGGACTGCTGGTGATACTGACCTTGCAGTATGCATAATTGGCCAGGTCAGCTATTCACTATTGTTTGAAGAATCAACTTGCGCCTGCTGGTCATTCCATCTGCCATGACATGGTAGGTGTCTCCAGGATGAGAGCGGACAGCCTAAATATGCAATACTCCACAAATACATGAAGCCTGCAAAGACTTGCTGAAGTCAAAAGAGAGGAAATACGTACTCACCCAAGTCAGAATTTGGTTCGGATACCAGCCTCAGCAGGCTCATGTATTTGTTTTGTGTTTCATTATACAATTTCATTTCTGAAGAAATAAAGAATAGGATCTGTGGTTCAGCTAACATTTAAGTTCTTGTTCATGTGTACTAAGTGTTCAAGCTTAGATCTGTTTCTCTTTGGAAGGCATTTAAGCACCATAGTTTGATTATTGCTCCCACTGACAACAAAATTAATCACATGATAAGCTTTTGCCTGACTCTGGAATTTGAAGGACTTCACCTATGCTGGCTTATTCTTACTCATATCTAAGTGTCTGCTAGCCCCACTTTCCATATTTTGATGCTTGTATTTAATCTTTAGATTCATTAGAACATGAAACTTCCTAAAAGTAGGTCGTATCAATTTTCTGTCCTGTGAACTAAAAACGGTATGATCTGATCATCCATCTGTTTACTGAGCAACACAGAAGTGCAGCAGAATTGTCTGTCCCCTCCACCAACCAGCAACAACACTGTAGCAGGATCCCGTGCATGAGCCCATTTCTTGCTATCCCTTCCTCAGATTAGGTTGATGAATCTACAAACAAGAGGATCCTAAATCTCAGCCTGCATTCACTGTTACAGAGCAGAAGACTTGGAAATAGCCTTCTGGCAAAACCAGATTTCCAGTAAAAGAAACTGGACTAAAAATGAGGATGGCAGGAAGAGTAAAAGATGATACCGAGCTACTCTTGGTTTTTGTTGGACGTGGGACTAATAGAGGCTGTTGGCTACTAGGCTGGCTGATGAGCATGTCTATGGCACGTCCTCAGGTGGGTATGTAGCTGTAATTGGGCCCCATAGACTATACCCTTTGTCTTTTCTAAATGTATTTGGAAAGACTCAGGAAGGCTGTCCAAGCCCACATGATTTCTAAAGCATTCCCGTCAGGAAGATTACTTTTGTTGGTGGTTAACTGCTGATTAATACATATCAGCATTCACATCTAATTTAACACCCATCACAATGGCATGCATGAGTCTTTAAATTAGTTACAGCAGGGAAACAAATTGTCTTTTAACACATAAGCATAACCCTAGCATTAAACATGGCTTTTCATAACTCTGTTTGCTGAAGGCTAATTTTGTGATATGTCAGGTTCCCTGAACTCCCAACTCCAGGCTTTCCTCTTTAGATAAGCAGCCCACTTGTCTCAAGGACAATCCATTCATGCATGCTGTAGTGCATGGAAATATGTGAGGAGGAAAAAGAAACAATGCCACCCTGCACTTCTTTAATCAGGTAGATGTGTTAGCAGAAAGCACATATCCTCTCACAGTGTGTCACTGTATTACGCTTTTTGGAAACAAGCCATTACTTTGGCCTTGACATGATGTTAATATGCATTAGTAGGAGGCAGCAAAGGAACTTGAGGAATTATTACCACAATCAGCTAATGTGAAGCAGAGGCTCATAAATGATGGAGTTTAAGCTTCTTCTTAAAACTGAGAGGGGATCTCATAAATACTTAAAAATATCTTAAGGGTGGATGTCAGGAGGACAGAGCCAGACTCTTCTCGGTGGTGCCCAGTGACAGGACAAGGGGAAATGGGCACAAACTGAAGCATAAGAGGTTCCAGTTGAGTATGAGGAAGAACTTCTTTACTTTGAGCGTGACAGAGCACTGGAATGGGCTGCCCAGGGGGGCTGTGGAGTCTCCTTCTCTGGAGATATTCAAAACCTGCCTGGATGATGTCCTGTGCAACCTGCTCTGGGTGACCCTGCTTAAGCAGGAGGGTTGGACTAGATGATCTCCAGGTGTTCCTTCCAACCCCTGCCATTCTGTGATTCTTTTCTTAAACAGATCCTGTTCTCCCCTACAGAACAGCCTATACCACTGAGGCCAACCACAGCCCCTAAGCCACCTATTTTGGATTACCTGGAAGTGACAGGTAGCAGCCAGATGACCCATCAGAGGACATGTGCTGTTGCTGGTCTAAGCAGTCAGGATGAGGACTACCCCAATGCAAGGCAGTGGCAAGATAAGAACTTGGAGGGAGATAAAGGCTTCTGCGGTACATAGTTAAAGATAAGTCCTGCTAATGTGGAAGGGACAGTGTGGAGGAGTGGCGATATTGTAATAGGTGATTGTGAGGAAATTTATGGTGGGGTAGAAAAGGTAACAGAGTCTGGTTTTTTGTTGCAGCTCATTCTCTTGACTTGGCAGCCTGTGCTAAGGAGGTGCAGTTACTTCTTGCTTTTTCTGCTGCCTCTCTTGCATATGTGCACTCAAAAGGTAACTCAGGATTGCAAATGTAGATATGATCAGGGGTTTTGCTCAGTGTTTTTGTTTTCTTCTCAAAAAAGAGCTTCTCTTGGATTTTCAGGAGACCGTAGTCTGGAAAATGGCTGAGTATAGAGCAGAACAGAACAGAACAGCCTCAGCCAAAGGGAGCTGTCACTTTCCTGTCTTCCTTGCTAGTGAAATGAAAAGGAATTTACTACAAAGGAATTAAACACAGGATCTTGTCAGAATCTCAGGTTTCTCTCAAGGGGAAAGTTCAGGTGATGAAACAACACAGGAGTACTTTAGGGCTTCTGTATCCGCCAAGTCACTGTGAAGGACATCAGGCTGTTCGAGTTAGGTCTGTCCTCAGGAAACTTTTACTCTGTAGGCCTTACGTAGATTTTAGAATGGCGTGTTGTCAGCAGAAAGATGAAAAATAATTTCTGTTTCCCAGTTCTTTGCTGACAAAAGAGACTGATGCTATTTCTAAACAATGTTTGGAGAAAGAAAATGTGAGAAGTGAACAGCCTGCAATGGTGATGGCCACTGATAATGTCAAACATGTATATGAAGTCACATAAGTGAGAAGTCAGCAAGCTAGCTATATTCCACTTAGTTTGTATGAAAAGACAAAACTGCATCCTAGTTGTCATTGCTTCTTGAGCCCATTGTTTTCCTACTTAAGAGTGTGTCTGCTCTGTTCTTTGAAAGATCTGCTAAAATGGGTGATTCCAAATGTGCTACTTTAACCCCAAATCAAGCTTTTGTTTCTACGCCAAGATTGGATCAGACTGTGGGAGCACAAACGGTAAGTGATGTTAATATTCCTGCTGCCCCAAAGTCAAAAGGAGGTCTGGAGATGAATGAGATTCTCCAGCCTGAAAGAGGCATCATCCAACAGGAGGTAAGCAGAGCTCATAGTGAAGCTACAGAGTTCACAATTTTTCTCCTCTGTTCTGTTACTGCTTTTCTACTTAATTTTTCTACATACATTTTGAAGTAGGAATGAGCCTGTGTATTTATGTTTAAGCGTAACAACTGCATATCGAAATGTCTTTAAGATATTAACACTGAATCACCCCAAATGATGCACAGCGATAAAATATGACTTCCTAAAGTAGCCCGGCATAAATGAGGCAAATTTCACATCTGTGCAATTTGGAGACATAAAGATTAACTGCATAAGCCACTTAATGCATGTGAAGTTTGCAGATCTGACTGTTGCTTCCAAGGACCAGGAAATGGGCCTTGCTAATTAGATCTCAGGGTTAGTGTTTTCAACCATTAAGGTTACCAAAATTAATTCTTAAAATCCTGTTTGCAGGACCAACCATCTTCCACTGAATTAATCTCACACTGCTAATGTGATTCTAATGGTAATTTTTATTTGATGACTGCATCATTTAACTTCATTTAACTTGAACCACCATTCAACACGTGCAGCTTAGTGATGCATTTGCTATCTACCTGGCTCTGCTTCCAAATTTATGTCACACTGGCACTGGCTAAAACCTTGTACTGGTGCAGGAGAGCCACATGCGTGCTGTTGGTGAGCCGCAGTGTAACAGTTCCCTCTCTTGAGCACTCCAGCTTTCACTTCAGTCTTCTCTCTGTGTGAAAGATTGCTAAATGGCAATTTCTTGAACAATATAATTTTAGCAATTCTTGAAATACGGAAGCGTGAAAGACGTGCACATCTCATCTTAAGGTGAGATGTTAAAATGTGGATTTGCGTAAAGAACTTCAGTAACTTGCAGATCAATAATCCTAAAAAATTATTAAATACAGCAAACCTGAAGAAAAGTCCAAGCCATGAAACACCCTCTCTTCATTTAATTTGAAAAAAAAGGGAAGGAACAGGAAGGATACTGGAAATGTTAAGGCTTTATTTGGGATTTTGTCCCCCATGCATAACTGTTGGGGTGACTGATACTATTGATAATTTCTTCTACAATCATTTCTTTCTTTTTCTTTCTAATTTTCAGAGGTGCTGAGTGCCCCTCACCCCACTTGAAATAGCATTTCTGGGCAAACTTGTGTTGTATGTTGGAGACAGGTCTTGCATCTTACTCATCCTTTGCTCTATAGGAGAAATCTTGGGCCTGATCCAAAGATACCAGTGCTCAGTGAATCAAGCTCAGTCACATTAAATGAATGTAGCTTTCAAGGAATTAGCTGTACAAGAGGAAACAAAAGCGGATCATTTTACATCTCTGGCTCATTTTTTTTTTTTTTAGATGTGGGAGGCTTCCTCCATTTCACACATTTGGCATATTGTCCAGTTAGTCCTCCTTCCTGAAAGGAGAACCTGCAAGTGTAGAGCACAAGTCAGGGCAAAGATCATTTCTTCACCTGCTCTAAACTTCTGCCAACCCCAGCGAATGATTGATCAAGGCTGGGGTTTGAATTCAGATCATCTCTGCAGTTGTGAAATGCTTAAAGGCTTCCTTCCTCTCACCAAAGAAGAAAAAGATGACAACTATTTTGTTCAAGACTAATTCAGTTCCCCTTCTCAGTGATTAACATGCATTTCACAGGATTGCTCTGGCTGGAGTTATTGCCTACTACATATATACACACACACATATATGTATATAGTGTTCAGCTAGTATTCACCATGCAAATGGGCTCCGATTTTATGATCTTTCAGAATCTGAGGGATTTTTTCTTCACTCCGGACAATTGCCACATCCACCCCACCCAGATGCCTATGAGACACATTTCCAAGGGCTTCACTCAAAGCAGATACTTTGCAGAACAGTTATAAAGTAAGCACTTTAACATAGTTCTTCTCAAACTGAGATACACTTATGACTAGTGCCTCATCACAGGGTCTGCCTTAGGCCTTGTGTTTTTGTTTTCCACTTGTGGCAGAGAAATAGAAGCATACTGAGAGACTTTACAACCGCTTCACTTTGGAAACATATCCCTCCGATTGTGAAACTGCACATACCAGCACCAAGAAGCATTAACGTTAACGAATGTCATCAGGCAGAAAGAACTAAAAAAGAATCTCAGTGTTCTGCCTGTCTGGAATTGCTCACAGGAATGCTGCTTGTTGTCTTCTAAACTCACTAACACAAGGGAAGAAATCAACTCATTTTGAAAGAAAAATAAGGTTTTTTTCATCACAGTGAAAAGTAGTGAAGGTAAGATGAAGCAGGAAGACCAACAGGAGGACTAACTCTTGCCTGCAGCAAAAATACTGTTTGCCTGTAGACATGATATCCCTAAACACAGGAACAAGATTGGTGCAGTGTCACCCCCATCGTGAGATGGGAAAAAGGACAGTCATTCCTACATTCATCCTCATGCAAAGCACAGTGATAAGATAGAAATAACAGACCCTTCGGTTGAAGATTTTGAAACCAAAATGCTCATTTCCATGCAGTGTGTCAGTGAAGTGGGATTTGGAGTGACAGATGCTGCCAAACCTGGTGTACTAATGCCTTTGTGGCATCTTCCGGGAGGAGGACCAGGTTAGGGAACTTTTAAACAAACTGGACATACGTGAGTCCATGGGGCTTGTTGCCCACCTGTGCAAACGCAGCTGCTGATGGCACTGTGAGGCCATTCTCCATTACCTGTTTTTTCATGCTGATAGGAAGAGGCTTCTGAAGACTGAAAGAAGGCAAATGTCACTCCTGTCTTCAGGATGTTGTCTACCTCAGTGTTAGCAAGGTGTTTGTCATGGTTTCCCATAAATCCTCACAGATAAGCTGACAAAGTACGGATTAGGTAAGTGGACAGTGGGGTGGACTGAAAACTGGCTTGTGTGATCAGTGGCCCAAAGTCCAGCTGGACGCCAGTCAGCAGAGGTGTACCCCCGGGGTGGATACTCGTGCCAATACTGTCTAAACTTTTCACTAATGATCTGGATGCTGGGTCAGAGCGTACCCTCAAGAAGTTTGCAGATGATACAAAGCTGGGAGGGGTGGCTGATGTACCTGATGGCTGTTCAGAGGGACCTCAACAGGCTGAAGACATGGGCAGATAGGAATCTCATGAAGTTCCACAGAGGTAAATCTACAAAGATGCAGTCCTGCCCTTTGGGAGGGACAACGTGGGCACGCATACACACTGGGGGCTGGCTGGCTGGAAAGCAACGTTGCTGAGAAGAACCTGAGGGTCCTTCCTGGTGGACACCAAGCTGACCATGAGTGAAAAACACACGGCAAAAAATGCCAACAGCATGTGGGCGTGTTCAGAAGAGCACTGCCAGCAGGCTGGGGTAGGTGATCCTTACCTCTGCTCAGCCCTGGTGAGACGGGGTGAGCAGAAAAGGTTTTCAATTTCTCCACTCCATAGATGCTGCCACTTCATTAATGTCCTCTCAGGTTGAAGTCATAGCATAAAAAGCATAAAAGATTGCCTTGGTAGAGAGACCTGCATTACTGAATTACCATGACCCAGGACCATAAGGATGAACTGTTAAATGAAGGAACAGTTGAGAAGATTCTCAGACAGAAATGATCTGGAGGACCTTCAACAGAACAAGGAAAAGAACAGCATGCTGGAGAGAGGGCTTTTATGACAGGCATCTCCCGGGAAGTGCAACAAAAACCTGCACATTTTACCATGCTATCTTACAGAACCACTACCAAGGAATAAAACCATCCCCTGCTCTGAGTGCAAGCAAATTTAAAGCAGTCTGTTTATTCAGTCTGCAGCTTTTTTCCATTGTTCATTAAAATATGTTATTGTAGCACAAGTGGAATTCAGGAGGCGATTTCTCCAGCTGATGGTTTGATTGGTGGGAATATCAGACTTCAACTTTATCTCAGCAAATTACGGGCTCTCTCTGGAATAGCTGAAACTTTGACAGGAAGGAAGAGACATTAGTGGGAATTTCCCCTAGATAACGGTCCTTGGTTTATAGAAATCCTGTTCCATTACCTGTAAATATTATACAGACATAAATATGCAGAGCACCAGCATTTGCTGCGCTGAATTTGGAAACACAGTGCTCTCTAAAAGCATCTTCAATATTTTTGTGTTATACACCTCTTTATACTCAAAATGGCAGTCACAGATTTGGAGACACTTGGCGACAAAAATACAGAATTTCTATTTTAATGGACTCAGTGCATTTTCTAATTCTTGAAGCATATAGTCTACTTCTTTTTCAGAAAACTTTTCTAAAAGAGCAGAACAACCATAAATCCAGACCCCACTGTTTTTCATTATTTTCTGTAAAAGGCTAGGTTACTGTCTGGCTAAGATTCCTACCTATAATCAGCTGTGCTTTATTCTCTTTGATCAGGACTAGCTTATAACATACCAGGTGGAGGAAATTAGCAATAGGTAGTTTATAACTATACGACATATAGAATGTCAGGGAAATATACATGTGGAAATTTTGTTTTATGTAAACATTTTCTGAAATGTCTGTATTATAAAGCACATTATTTTTTTCTGTATCAGTCCTGGTTTTGTTCTATGTTAAATCTATTTCTATGTATTTTTGTCAAAGTAGAGGTTGCATATGACATTACAGCTTGAAACCTGAGGAAAAGAGCCATTGCAGAAAATACAAGTGATTTTCCCTGTTACAGTCTTTATTGGTGAATACTGCAAAAGTAAAATGCTCCGCACAAGGTCAGTATTAGGTCTGTTTCACTACTTTTTATCACAGTTCTCTCCTTAAAGTTACATTAAAAAATATAAAATAAGGAAGTTGATCAGTTCTCCACTGGGAAATGAAAATTTGCTGACAGATCCAAAGTACATTTGCTTTTATTATAAGGCTTTATACTATGAAGCAATTCTGACTTAAAAGGATGCTTGTTATCCTTAGGTGTTTTCCTTACCTGTTATAAATGGCTATTTAAATAGGGATGGTATGCTGATTATTGCCATTTATCTTATTACAGACTTCATTTAAGATATTGTGTTTGAGAGCTGTCAGGCAGTCCTTATTCAGGGAAAGCTCCTATTCCGTTTGGCAGGCATAGGACCACAAGACAATCAGAGATTCATCGTGTAAAGCAGACTAAAGTTTCACATTTGAGATGCAATCCAGCAATGGGCCTCAGTAAAATGTTCTGATGATTTTACACTCATTGTACAGTTTTTCCTTTTTGTTTCTACAGGTGTCTAAAATTCAGAAGTTTATTTCTAATTTTTTTTAATGTTGCAAAAGAAGGGATACTATCAAAACCCATGACTTCTAAAAACCTGGAAAAAAACTTTTAAGAGTATCTGTCACTGTAGTGGTGAGCAAACGACCTCCGTAGCCCAGCTTTCCACACTGCCTGTGCACATCTCCCATTGTTGGTCCACTGGGGCAGGAAGGAAGTGCTGGGGTTCAGTTCTTGGTGTTCTGTAACGCTTCTATGAGAGCTTTGTTGTATTCTGTGACCAGCTTTCTCACGTTCTTCATTATTGGCTGGTAGTCACTCTCCTGGCTTTTTGTTGCTATGACTGATTAAAAGAATTAAGGAAACAAGGTGCCAGTATAAATATTAGCATAATTAGAGATCATAAGGAACCATAATACAGTGGTTCTGTGAAAACTGTCAAGGGTTGCAAACAGTGGAAAAAACTCAAACTGGGTCTGAAAGATTTACACGAATTTACTAGCTGCCATCTCATGCCAAGCATGGTAAAAAAAAAGAGATTACACGCAAGAGTCAGTTTTGTTTTCATATATATAGGCAATAGGTCCCTCGTGGAAGACTCTGCCCATTGTTACGTTGCAAACAAAACCATTTCAAAGCACTCGGCTATTTACAGCCATACCGTTTGGCACTGCAGGACTCCAGCTACAAAAGTCCCAGCCCAAGAAAGTAGGACCGACCTTTCCACTACCCCAAGAAGATAGAAAACTGTAGAAGAGCCTGCGCTTGGATTGCTACATTGAGGCAAGTTAGGAGGGGCTGTTAATATCCTGATCAACTTTTTCTCTTGGTTCTAGAGTTTTTTGTGTTAGAAAAAAATAGGATCTAAGATACTTGCATGAATAAAATATTCCTGTAGAGCCTTTTTCATAGAGAAGGTGGCTCCAATTATGTTACCTTGTCCAAGATTTTTTTCAGACTTTTTCTAAGAATTAGAGCACTTACCAGCTACAAGAAATGGGATATTTGGTATATGAAAAAGATAATGCTACATACAGATCCTGTATTATTATTTTCTTTTCCCTGATGGCTAGGCTATTACAGAATTACCTGAAATACAGTCTTGTGCCATTTTCTGAGACATGTAGCAATGTCCATTGTCCAACACACAACACTGGATGATACAGTCTAGTTTGGCTGTTACTTTTACCACTTACATTTGTACTATAATCACGTTAATAACAGTAATTCCAGGCATCTTTGAGATTTCAGATTTTCTGTTTCCTAAATCATTTGAAAGAAGTGAATTTACTGCAGTGCATTCTAAGTCCCTAGAATATAAAAGTGCAACTATGTCCTACTCAATCTCTACAATAATGATGGAGAACAGTACAAGATAACAAGAACCATCAATTCTAATTAAAAAAGCTTCAGTGCTTTTGCTAATTTCAAAAACTACCTTATGAAAGTCACTTGCAGCAAATAAGATTTTGCTGATGTTTGGGAAGGTCTTATGTGATTAGTGGAATGTAACACTAATTAGCATCACATAACGGGAGAGCTACAATGCAGTTCCCCCATTGCAGCTCATTTTGCAGCTAAAGCATCTCCTTGCCCTATCTTACCATATTTCTCTGATCTTTTCCTCTCTAACAGGCCATTCCTCTTTTATTTGATAGGAAATACATTAAATACATACGATTTGTTGTTTATGTTTTCATCATTGATATTTATGTTGTTTTAAAACTGCAAAATACCAAGCAAAGTCATCATGCCATACAGGTTTTCAAACAATGCTACACCTGCTGGATAATTTCACTCCGACTGGAGAGATGTGAAGCTGATCTTTGTATGAAACCTAATGGCAAAACTGACCCAACAGGAAAAACTCCAGACTGCAGGACAAATCTTATGGTTCAGGACCCCATAAAATTGTTTCAGACAGCACATGCTAGTTTTGCTATATATAAGATCTATCAGCTAACCAGACATTTGCAAAGCATCACCTTTCCCCTCCTCCCCTGTCTCCTGCTCCCCATTCCGTCCTGTCTTATTTTGCTGGAGGAAACAGACTTCTTCCTCAATTAATGCAGTGCATGAATTTTACTGTATTTCTTAAAGTAAAGGATACATTCCTTCATCATAAAGTTATTTTGCTCATGGTGCTGCCACTTCCTCTCCAAATTTGTAAGCTGAAAACACAAAAAGAGCCAAAAATGAAAACAATAATTATTACACATGTACTTATACAAAGAATCTCCCAAAAATATTGTATCAATACCTTGTACTCTTATCATCTGATAAGATCAAAGTTATTTCACAAAAAAACCACAGAAATGAGAAACAATGGCAAAATGATTTTTAAAGCTGCCAACGATTAACCTTTATATAACTTAGCACTTCATATGTCTATTTATATAAAAGCACTGCATGCCACTGCAGTGGTTAGATGGAAAAAATCAGACTGAGAATTCAAGACTCGTCATACAGGGAAACGTGTAAGCAAGTCAGAAGTAAAAAGGTGAATATTGCAGGGAGATACTAATTCTCATTACACTTCATACCACTTAAATGATCTCTTCTTAAAATCACTAAGATCTAAAATCACCAAAGATACAATATTTCCTGACACTGTCTTGGACTTTGAGCTACACAGAAGAAACTTCCTCGCTTCCATAGTTAAAGCTTCCTGTCTGATGCCAGAAGCTGTGATAAGAACAGAGCTGCAGCAAGAAGATTGTAGGAGTGTGGGTTAAGTGCTGGCACTTCTTCAATACTTTCAGCATCAACAGGAAACTAATGTGGACATTATATCGATGGCTGCTTCCTTACAATAGAATTTTATAATATTTGTTTTTCTGATGCTACTTGTTCAAAGTTCTGCATTTCAAGATATGCAGATATTTTTAAATGCAAACACTGAAAATCATTCCGAGACTAAACTTTTAGTAGAAACTAAGGTAATAAATTAGGAAAATATTGCAACATTTTACTTAAAAGCTTATTCTTAGGCTAGAAGATAAGAAAGTAGTTGATATATTACTCAAAATAAATCTCACAGTGAAGAATCAGTTACCTAGTGTACTGGTTCACAGCAAAAATGGCAGTCATTATTTCCAAGATACAATATTTCTGACCAATTCTAATTTTATTGCCCCCTTTGCAGATGTTGCTACATGCAATACAGCCCGTAAAGGAGCCTAGGTTTAAAATACTGATGTATACCATAGGAAATATTAAGTACATGAAAATGAAGGTCCTTGCATAAAAATAGTAATTCCTTGAATGCCACATACAATTGGCTGCTTGCAAAATCGCCCAAACCCTCAAGATACATAAACACTATTCGTACTTCAAAATGCAAGATGCATGTCAACTAATTGGCCATTTTAAGATATACCTTTGTTCACATTTACACTCATGACATAAAAAGCAAAGAAATAAATCCTTTTTGCATGTGCTGAAATAGAACTGCCACAGCTTAATTAACTGAAGAAATGCCGTACAGCTACTGTTTCCTATAAAGTTTTTAGCATCATTATGCAAGCATCTTAATGCTGTCGGGGTATCCATTTCTGATTTGCATAATCTCTAGGAATAAGAATCTGGTTTTGGCATAAAACCTATACAATATGTGAAGCCTTGAAGACTTCAGCATGCAGCTGTGGGGATTTGTATCATCACCCTAGAGTTAACCCACAATGATCATATGCTCTGAGTCTACATGTATCGCCTCATTTAGAAATATGCCCTGTCATCCACTCCATAAAGTTCACTCCAGAAGAAAGTTAACTTAAATATGTATAAATAGCACCTCAGCTTTTAGCTGAATTAGAAAAAAGTAACAGTTTTAAAGGACAAAGATCTCAACAACCTGAAACAATAAAAATCCAGCAAACGCACAGAAAATAATCAATTTCCATTTTTCAGCTTATTTTGAGGTTATCCATTTTCCTTCAATCAAACCTATAAGCCAGTAAAGTTCTGTTGCCAAGACAACAGCAATTTGTGGGTTTTTATAATGGAAGAATTAAAGCTGCTCAACCGTTTATAAATGTTTTCTATCCTGACTCACTTTTGAAATCTAAATGTAAATATAATCATATACCAAAGTTCCTTGGGTTTAAAGAAGTCTGAACAAACCCTGAAACTTCAGTGGCCTGCAAGGAGCAGACGGATTGCAAAAAGGCAAATGGAATTAATAGCACAGGTTACAAGAAAAAACTTACCACCATAACTTTACAAGGGATCTTATCTAAAAAAGGGACCTTATCTAATTAGAAGTGACTTTTTTTGCTGTAGTTTCTTCCTAAATTGGTCCTCAAAACTTCTCAAGCAAAGGAAGGGCAAAAGGCAGAGAGTTCTGAGCAAGATTATTACAAACACTTAAACAAAGGATTCACACAATTTTAAAGCTCAGGTAGACCTCTGCCTAGTAACTTTGAAATCCAAAGCATACAAGAAATTTATTGGTATGACATTAACCTTTGTTTGAACACAAAAAATATGGCTATGCATTTGCAACACATAACTTTGAAAAGTCCCTGAGAAGGAATAAACAGATTCCATCCATACAATGCTTCATGTGTGTGGGAAAACCCAAACTGCAACGGAACCAACTGAAGAGATAGTATGCAGCTTGAGCTATACCTGAGAATGTGTCTCATTCTCTTGCAGCTCTCTCTTTAGTGTCTCATACTCTGTATTCAAGTGCTCCATTATTTTCTTGAAAGCATGGCTACGTTTTGTTAATTTTTCTTTGTCATCCTGGAGTCTCTAGTTGGAAAAAAAACCCAATACAAACCAATTAATGGATGAGTTCATTCGCTGTGGGCTACAGACAAATTATTTTAATTCAGCTTTCAAGATGCTACTTTTTCTTCCTTTCAGAACAAGATCATATGCATAAAGAACTCATAAGGCTTTTCTCTAGCAATGCATGCTCTATCCTAAAGATAATATTCAACGGTTATGACCAAGTTGTAGGCTTAGACCCTACTATATCAGCAGAAGTGGGAATGCTGATGTTAAGAATATGTAGGAAATTTATCACATGTGAAATGGGAAGTGCACTAGATGGAGTTTGTCTTAAAGCAAATACACGCCTGATAGATTTTTCTTTTTTGTTTGGGTTCTGTGGTTAGATTGCTAAATTCAAACTTATGGGTAATCATCAGGTACAGCAGAAAAGTTCAGATGAATCACTGAAATAAATAGGAATTTTTGTGGAAGGAAGTTATCAAAAGGTATCCAGCTGATAGCCTGCAGTATGTACCTAGTTAGTAAGTCACATATATTAGAATAGAAGCATTTGGATTCCTTTGCACTGATGTGCAAGCCCAGTTTTCAGCTATCAGTCAGGATTCACAGTAAGAAAGCTGGATTCCCCTCCATTAGGTGCTCAAAACCACACAAATTCTCTATAGTCCAAGGTTTCATTCCTTTCATTACCTTCTTCTTCTCCTCTCCTGATGCTTTCAGAGCTGGCAAATTATTATAAACCTCCAACTCAGTTTTGGTTTGTTCAATTTTGTCTTTAAGAGAAGCCAGTTCATCAACCATCTTGCCCTCCAAGAGTTCCATCTTCTGTAGGTCCATCTGCAGTTTTTGACTCTCTAGATCACCAGATACACAATCTTTAATTAACAGCACTTTTTATTTCATAATACATTGCCCAA
Source organism: Gorsachius magnificus (assembly GCA_034008185.1). Classification (NCBI taxonomy): domain Eukaryota; kingdom Metazoa; phylum Chordata; class Aves; order Pelecaniformes; family Ardeidae; genus Gorsachius; species Gorsachius magnificus. The sequence continues at coordinate 25,840,646 of CM067109.1, read as the reverse complement.
TATATAAAGGCTGATGTTATACTTAAGCAATACAAACAGCTCCTGCATAGCTTTCTAATTTTGATATTCACGGGAAAGTTAATGTGACTGCAAGAGAAAAATTTGATCTTCACTATCATCCCATAAGTAATTCTCCTATATTACAATGACTCTATTATACTCTATAATTGAAGAGTAAGATAATGTGGTAATTTTCTATATCACAGTGTGGTATTTCTATTGTTAAAGTTGGTTATAGCATCAGTAAATTTCAAGTTGTAAAGCATTGGTGATACCTTACAAAAAGTTCACTGCAACAATGCAGACATTTATAAAAATTATTTTTGTTAGTTTTTTAGCATCACATTATTTTATTTGTGTTGCTGATATATGATAAGAATTAGTTTTATAACAGTAAATAGACAAATTTGCTTTAAACATTTGCTCTGTACAGGAAAAGACTTCCATATCTTCACAGAGTAAGAACTGTTGTAGCTTACAAAATGAGCATGTGCTACAATATAACAGCATTTACTTCTGACAGTCCATTAAAAAGAAACAATGGAGATACAGGTAATTAAAGGACTTGGAAGTATGGATGGATTCTTACATGAAGAGAGATGTAAAGACTGAAACTGTTCAGACATGAGATACTTACGAGAGGACACAATAAAGGTACACAACATAAAAAATATACTTTGATCCAGTTTTGGGGATATGCTATCCACCCTGAGTGTGGAAGGACTAGATGTTGTTAGACTTGGGTTTGGATGGTTTTCTGACCTGCAGCCTTGTCACTGTATTTTCTTTGTGTTCCTGAACATTTAAACACGTGGCTACATAATCTTATGTTTCAGAGCTGTGTCTTAACTCAGAAGAATAATACAAATAATGCAGGGCTTTTTTCTACATTCCAAAATATCAGGCAAAGTGGGCTAGTGGGAGGGATGAGCACAAACTTCTCTCAGCGTAGATGCTGTATTTTGCTCACACACTCAGGTTTGTGCTGATCACCTGAAAAAGAGTAGGAAATTTCTCCCCCAACTTAACAAAGGCAGTGTAGAACTTTATGGTAGAAGCGAGTGGATATGCGTATGTGACAGAACGAGAGTTCACCTTTCCAAAAACTGTGGGTGTGGTTTCTTTAGTGGAATTATTTGGGACAATCTCATCTGATCAAAACCCTGTCATAGCAAGATTTGGTACTCATCTCTCCTCTGGTGTATTTATGCCATATACTCATTTTTTAGAGTGAAATACTGGCTTTAATCAGCATTTCTGGTTATTACAGAGTGCTTTGGTGATTTCTTTAGGAACCTCAAACTAAAAAAAAAAGATAAGCCAAGATTTTTGTGTACAATATATAATTATCCTGAGGAACACACTTCCATAAGGTAAGATTGAAAGGGTCCTGTATGTGCAAAGAGCATATTTTCATACCAGTAAAAAGAAGGGTTTAAAAATAAAAGGCTTGGAACTGCATTGCATGTCTGTGATTCAATGTTTATGCTCTACTCCTCCACTCTAAAGGGCTTAAGAAAACACTTTTCCTGTGTCTAAAATATTTCAGAACTGCCCATAGTTTCACTTTGAAGTTCCTGATATTGGTCAATGTCAGATCCTAAAACACAACCGAACAGACCACAGCTTTACTTCTCTTGTTCCTACAGCACTGTGGTTTAAAGACAGATAAATGCTTAAGGACGTCAAAAGTTTAGGGCTTCAACATGAAAACCAGTAAAAAATATAATTATAAAATAAAAATAATTCAAATTGGAGAGAAATAGCAGAAAACAACTTTATATTTCCTTAAGGATTCATTTAGGCCTAATCACAGCATTTTTTCTTTTTATATAGTTGTTCTAATATTTATATTTTGTTACTTAAAAATAATACATCGTTGACTAACTGGGATTTATTTACATGTAAGGAGTAATAACAACATAAATACCAAAAAGCCAGAAAGGATTCTTAGATGGTTCTGTCTATACACTGATAAAACCTATGGTAAGACAGCAATGGGCTATTCCTATCTGTTCATACTTTCTGGAGAAAAGGGACGAAACTGGAAGGGGTGAATTTTATCCTTATCCAGCAATATCCTTAATGAAAAAAACTCAAAACTGAAAAACCTCAAAACTTCTCTAGGGGAAGAGACAGGAAGAGGATGCAGCCCTGTTCCTTCTGATATGCCATGAAGTTGCAGCGTCTAGCAGGCAGTGTGTACACAGTAGCAAACTCTCAGACCAAACTACAGTGACCCAGGGAAATGTTTTTGGGAAACTATGCCATCAGCACTTTTGTTTACTCCTCATGGTTTCCTTTCCTTTTTTTTTTTCCAGAGTTCTGCTGGTGGACTTTTTATATCTTTGTTACGGCAAGAAAATATGGAAATCCAGATTTTAATCACAACAAAAGAATCCTGAAGACAACTGTGCTGTAATTAGAGGGTTAGGAAGAACTTTAACTGTGCAAATTGAACATTCATTGTATTTTTGACAGACTCTTAAGTTGTTTGTTTTGATATTTGTGATTCCTTGCTTTAAGAAGTTTACTTATGAATCATTTAAATGATCTGCTGAAAATTATGTACTGTAACTTCCTTCTCTCCCCTTGTGAAGAAAGAAATATGTCTTTCAATAATGTCTCTATAATGTTATGTGCTTCTGGAACATCCTTATATTGTAAAGTAATAAGAATTTATGCTTACGCAAAAGAACAAAAAGCCATATTTGAACTCGTAATGTATGGCCCAGCTTTTTTAACTACACTAGAACTGCAAATTGAGTATTTGCAGATAAGCAAACACAGTATGTTCAAACAAACAACAGAACGATCAATTTCTGTAACACTTTGTGCCTAACAACTTCTTTGCACATAACTCCTTTGAAGTTACAAGACAGGCTCCTATTTTGAAAGTTACTACCAAGTACAGCACGTAATAGCCTTCTAAGAAAATGATTTATGGTTCTTAATTCCTGCCCTTTCCTTTCAGCCTAACAAACAAGGAAAGCCTTGCTGAACCAATAATGATATTGGCAAAGGCTTAGAATTATGAGAACAATTCCACTATGAACAGTGAAAATAAAGAACTAAATAGATACTTGTTACAGAATTGAAAGAAAAATACTGTCTGCTTTCTGAAATTACAGGCAAGATACTGCAGATTCTTACTCTTCATTTTAAGTATTTGAGTATTTCCAAAATAAAGTCAAAATGAATATTCACTTTGGCAAATCAAAGCCTGAAAATCTGAAAGCTATTCACTGGTGTTGCCAGTTCTTCTCCCATAGTACATAACCCTTTGAAAAGCACAAACCATAAGTGATATTAAGAACTACATTTACAAATAATACATGGTTATATAACTGTGGAAGTGTCTACATCAATGTATTAAACACTATTTTAAGATAATGAAAAAAGTTTATTTTAAGGTGAATATTAGTAAAGTCCAACTTCTAGCTCAAAGAACTTTGTACCCCTGCATTCGAACACATCTGTTTAACATATATTTGTGCAAGTAAGCTAATTGTTTCCTGGTAATAGGAAGTGAAATACTCCTAAGGAATGGTTTCCTGGTAATAGTAAGTGAAATACTCCTAAGGAATGTAAATAACTTGTAACCCACAAGAGTTTCAATTTGTCAACTTGCCACTGTATCTTAATATCTGGAGATCACTGATCTTGTACTTGTTATTAGTGTAATAACTCAGGTAATCTTAATTTTTTTAAGGAATGAATTTGAAAAATTCATTGCTAATCTCACCTGTAATCAGATTCTTAGCAGTGCTCTGTGATTTCTGCATTTCATTTGATTTGAAAGTGAGGTCTTCCTGCATAATCTTCAGCTCTTGATTGGTAACAGACGAAATTTGTTTCATACGATTCACATTCTGTGTGTTACCAATAACAATAATGAGAACATGCTGTATCTTTGAAGCAACAAATGGTAACTGGACAAGTAAAAAACTCTCCTGTCTTAATACACTGTTTATTATCTGGCTCTTCTACTACAAAGACTGGAAATACTGGAAATAATCTGAATTGATGTAAATGTGAACAGTTTTCATTCCGCCAACTTTTGATAAAATTTGTACTGATAGGCCAGTGAAGATGAAACAAAAATGCAGCAAGTGTAAACTGTGTCACTGTATTAATCTTTCCCAAAGTAAGTGTCATTGCCTAAAATATACCTCATAGTACACCACATTGAAAGAGTCAGAAGACAAAGTGATGATATAAAGTATTACTCAGTTGAAAGACTTCTGTAAGATAAAAAAAATCCATGGGAACCAAAAATGTTAAAAGCAAAAATGTTTTGAAAGTGCAAAAAAATGGCAGACTGCAAATGGGAACAATTTCTAAAGTGTTTACATTAAATATTACACAGCAGAGTATTCCAAACATAATTCTAGTAGATCAGAAAGACAATTGGAATATTGTCAGTTACTTAATAGTAGTGACAGAATACCCATTTGAAGACTTTAGGTAAACAAAATATTGAAGTAGTTTTATTTGCAGAATTTGGAAATGTTTATCATGAATGGAATAACGTTCATTATAGCAATGATGATGAGTTACAGCAATTATGCAAGCTCTTCTTTTATTCTGGTCACAAGTATTATCTAATGTTCAAAAATCTTTCCCCAGAGATGAAGAGAAATTAAACAAATATTTCTTTTTTTTTTTTGAATTACAGATATACATGGTTTGATGTTTAATCCTTTTAAGAGATTACTATGCAGATACTGACTGGATAATGTCAGTTTATCTTTATCTATTCATTCTCTTCTTCTGTGCTTCTAAACTCCTAGCTTGCCACAGGAGGAGGGAAATGCACTTACCCGGCTTGAGTGCTCCAGGAGTGCAACAATGTTGGCTTCCATTTGGGCCTTTCGTTCCAATTCCTGATTCTTCACCTCCTCGAAAGTTTCAAGAAAATCTAGAGATCAACAAACATGATAAAGGCGGCTGCTATTTGCATGGGTACAGCACAAGCCCATGTTGTTTCCAGTCAAAACTTTGTATTAAATTGATAAGCTGTACAATTTCAGAGAGGTTACTTCAAGATTAATAGTTTATTTAAGAGGCAGGTGGTAGAATCCTTGAAACTTGTCAACTTATAGGTTGGAATGAAAAAAAGGACAATGTTTCCAGAGACACATATTTGACTGATTAATGACATGAGGTCACCACCTTCTTGGGCACTGTTTAGGTGAGGATTGTCAGCCAACGGGAAAGAAATTTCACAACCATTATTTCTGACACCTTTCCGAATGCTTGTCCCAGCAGCTGTTGGTCTTCATTTTTCTGAAAGCTATCAAAGTAGGCTATGAAATAAAGGAAACGGGTGACTTCATTACCTCTAATGGCCTGGACTAAATGCCAAACACTGCTAAGGACCTGACACCAACATTCACGTTGTATTATCTCTTTCCTTCTGTATGATGTCTCTTTGCTACACCTTTAACTTACGTTCATTCTAGTAAGTGTCTAACTGAATCTGACAAGACAGTTGTAATGGTGGCATGCATTCTGTATTTGTGTTCTATGCATACCACATTGTATTCCTGGTGACAGACATATTGAAAAAAATGTGCTGGCAACATCACATGAAAGTCAGAGGTCTATCAAGATGCCACCCAGGGCTTTAAGTTATGATGATCCCTCTCCAGCTGGTTCTTCTCCTGAAACATGGCTCATATACACAGGAACATTCAGGAAACGTAAGAGTTTGCAAACTTTCTAGCTGGATGAAAAAGGGGAGAAATGCTGCTTTAAGCAAGTGCTTGTTTGAGCAAGAAGGATTAGAAAACAGTAAATTCAAGATGAATTATTTGGGAAGAGAGAAAGAAGACAGGAGGAACTACTTAATGGAAATACTGATGAATCCTGAAGGGATGAGGACTGACTACAAAACTGTGGATCCCAGAACATCCAAGATTTAAAAAAAATACCTATTAAAATTCTTTGCTAATAAAACATTTATGGATAAGAAAACTATTGTACTATCTGACATCATCTGCAATGCTATCCACGAAAGAGTTAACAGAGACACTTCACAGTGTACAGTTTCTAAAACTTCTACAGGGGAAAATGTGCACTATTGGAACCAGGGGACAATACAAAGATACTACAAAACTGCTTCTGAGGCACAGATTTCAGGATGAAAGACACTTGAAATTCTTAGATGTGATTTTTTCCAAACATTTTTGAATTTAAGAAACATTAAGGCCCATATTTACATTTCATCTCATCTAATTTCTTTCTGCAAGCAACTTTCCTTTTCATCACACCTGCCTGGTTGACCTTGGTTCATTTGAGCGCTGTATGTTTCACAGATTCATAAAAAATGGAATGGAACAGACTGCAAGAGGTCATCTAATAAATTCACTTGCTCCAGGACAAAAACAACTCTATATCAGTAATGCAGATGTTTGTCTATACTCTTCTTATGGACAGCTCATGATACTCTACAATCCTCCTGAACAATTTATTTAAATGCTTGGTGAGTTTTATTGTTAGAAAGTTTTTTCTACTATCCAACCCAAAATGTTTCTGCAATTATGTGTGTATTACTCCTTTTCCATCTTCCATGTATATGCAGAGGTAGATTATTCGCTTAATATTTGAAACAGCTTTTTTACACATTTGATGGCTTTGATAAATCCTCTAAAATAAAAGAATCATTCTTTAGTATTTCCTTGCAGGTCATGCTTTCCATGTCCCTCATCAGTCTCTTTTCAGGACTGCCAAACTCTTCCTTTATGTACAGAACTAGAGACAATACTCCCACTGAAGCCTTCCTCAATGCAGAGAGCAAGGTTATTTCATGTGTCTGACAAATTACACTCTTATGTATACCTACTGCTGTGGTTATTTTCTCTTCCATGTTAGTGTGGTACTACTGAGCCATGTTCTTTTTGTCTTTCACTACTACTCTGAGCCATACCACAGAGCTGCTCCCTATTCTGTATTTTTGCTGTTGATTACTCTGCCCAAGTGTATAAACTTACACTTAGTCCTTTTTGAACTTTTTGTACTTTATTTCTAATCTGCCATAAGTATTTTAAATTCTAACCCTGTCCTCCAACATGATTTCAGCTTTTTTGATACAGCATTTGCTGTGAAACTATGTATTTACTCTCTCTCCCATCATTCAATTGATTAATAAAAATATTGACTAACCTGAACATCCAACACACTGCAAAACTCTACTCAATACTTCTTTCTACCTTGGCAGTAAATCCTTCACAATTAATAATTCTTTCATCAAATGCACAGTACAGGTTAATAATGGACAATATTTCCCTACCTTGCTTCTAAGAACACCATGAGACAGCAGTAGATGTACTGAAGTCAAGTACACATCATCTGCTGCTCCTCCCCTATTCTGCAATATTTTTCTGTCAAATAAGGAAATTAGTTGTTTGCTCTTGACAAATCAATACTAGTGTTATTCATATTCCTATTTCTGTAATGTTTACAGTGTCTTTGCTTGTTTATTTTTTCCACAGTCTTTCTGGAAATTGAAATTAAGCTGACTGGTCTATACTTCCCTGGCTCCTCTTCTTCAAGACAGTTATCATATTTGCTCTTTTCCCATATTAAAATTCCTGCATGTTCCCCCAAACCTCTCAGTTAATCTCAAATAGCTCTGCAGCTGCATCAATATCCTCTGATGAAGGGCAGAAGCAGAACCAAATCACAAAAAGTCAGAAGGATCATGAGGCCCTGTATGGTCTGTATTCATACTGAAAATCAAGATCAAGTGAGCTTCTGCTTCTGAGGCAATCAGGTCATTCGAAAATGCAGAAACTCTCTAAGTACACTCTTACCCATCTTTCCTTATTGTCAGCCGAGACAGTAAGGAAATTCTCTCAATATCATGCTAGCTGAAAGTTATAATGAATGTTTTTAGAGAACACTGTTACAAAAAGATATTAAATACTTTGGCCTTCATGGCATATTTATTGATCATTTTCCCCTTTTGCTGAGTAACAGACCAGCTTTTTTTGTAAGCTGCTTACTACAGAGTACTAGAAATACGGTATATTGCAAAACCAGTTCTGTTTTCATACTCTGTTAGTTGCTGCTGAGGTCTCTACATCATTAGAACCTTTTAATACAGAAGAAAGCTTTAGTAGCTTTCATCCTGAATAAACAGATATGAGGAGCCTTAATTCTGAAGAATTACATGATGTCAACGCGTGTTCATTTTTAAGTTCTGCTTTTAATCAAACCTGAACAGCTGGTTTTATACATCTTTTATTTAAATTAAGTTTAAAATTTATTTCAGCCTTGCTTTCATAAAACAAAGCTGTTCCTAAGACAACTGTTTGATGAAAAGCCTTGAAAGATGCTCCAAATATTTGTGACTGTCCTTGAAGTCCTAATATCAATTAGCTTGTCCTAAAGTAGATCACATAAACTTTATGCAAAGATCAGGACATCAGTTCTTTTTGGCTCTAAATTAGCTGTTAACAATACAAGAAAACCTATATTTTAGTGGAATTAGGCCTGATTAAAATATATCAGACAACTTACTGTCCATGCTTTCTTCCCTCTTCTTCAGCTCCTTGTATTTCCAATTTTCCTCTCCTGCAAGAGATACAACATTGATTTAACTTTATATTGTCTCAGCCCTGGATTCCTTTAGGTAGGCATAATGTCAGTTTTAAAAATAAAAATTCTACATGCTTAGAAACTACAGAATTCATCCCATGTCATTTAACGTAGTCACTTCAACTGACTATGTCATACAGACTTTTATATTAGAAAAAAAAAATTAGCTTAATAAATCAACCTCAATGCAATTGTTAGAACCTTTTAGAGGTTAGAATTTTTTATAAATAAGAGTGGGATAAATACTTGGTTTGAACAAAAGAATTTCATAGGGTTTTTCTGAAGTCAGGTGAATTTCAATAATAGAGAACAAATGCTTTTGTGTATTTGGGCACCATGGTTAGTTAAAACTTTCTGCAGCTCTGTTTAACACAGGGGACATTTCAATGGCGCTTTCACATACTAGAATGGACTTCCATTAGGATATGCAGCTTGTAAGTAACAGTGTGACAATTTCAGGGAAATAAATAGGAAAACTGTACACGCAATGCTATAGGAAAATAAAATGCACAGAAAGCTTTCTACATTTATGTTTAAAAGAACATTTCCATACACATTCTTTGTACTGGTATTAGGAATAATGAATAACATACAGTACATAATTCACTCCATCTTTAAATCCAACTAATGACTATAAATAGCTCTTAATTAAAATGTACTGGTAAAGTGAGAGACCTGATACATTTGTCACAAGTTTCAAGGAGACAATTCAGCTCCTAAGGTAATTTTAAGTTTCAAACATCTAATTTTTAATTGTTAGAGTCTTGGTCATTGATTAGTTTTCAGCATAATCTTGTAACTAAAGAATAAAAAGGAAAAGAAGCAGGTACAGATATAATTGAGCAAGCAAATTTCTCCAGGTTGTTTTACTTGTACACCCCCATGCTTTCCTTTTTATCTAGTATATACAAACAATAAGAACATGGTGGGCCCCTAAGGGACTGTAATTCTGCTTCAGCTTCCTTGCAGCTGTGGCTTTGTTCGTTGCTGGAATCTCGTTTTGCAAGGCAAGTCCCCAATACTTAATAACTCAGTCTGTTCTACTCTTAAAAAGTCTAGTTACAGTGAGCCATGAAGCAGAAAGCTACATGATCTGCAAAGTGTTTAAAGAAAAAAAATATTTGAAATAAAGACCACAACCTTTAAAATGTCTTTACAGAGAAGTTTCCTTTAAAATATGTCATCATTACATCAGTATCTTAGCCTCTCATGCAATTTATGAAGAGTTAAGTCTATTCTATTATGAGTTAATGTTGACTTTGACTAATTAGTTAAAAGTAACTGCTAATATATGGAATATATAGTAAGTGGATAATTTTTTTACTTATTTAGTAACAGTTTTCACTTCTTAAGTGAAAACTACAAATTGTTATTTCTATTTATGGCCTGTTTATTTTGTGTTTCCTGCTTAAAAGTGTTCCTAGCACTGAAATATTTTTCCTGAAACATTCAAAAAATCCTTAGTTGTAATTTTTTTTTACTGGCTATTTTACGTTAAATGTAACCAAAAAAGTTTAGGAGCTGAAGTTTTGGGAATGCTTTGTAGTAAATAGTTTAAATCCTGAGCCAGAAGTAAGCTGACCAGCGAGGGGGGGAGGACAGGAATCTCAAGGACACACCAAGATGCTGATTTAGAGCAGAAGTATGAATATCCCTCTGGGATGCTCTCTCCATTCGCTACAGAAGAGGGTGTTGGGCATTTAGATTGCTGTGTCTTAAAGCTACTCCTTATGAATATCTTCTTTATTCCCTCTGTGTTATGCCAACGGGTATCATTGCCTCTATATTATACCACAAGGTAACTTTGAATCAACTGACTGTTCCCGGTATGTTGACAGAGAGCACATGCTTTCTCCTATATATGCTTTAAACCATCTTCTTTAACAGAGGTCTTTTTCTAAAACAGTGAAAGACATACAGTCTAGCAGTGAATGATTGTGTGTGTAAACCTCAGTATAAAATACGAAAAGCAACGCACTTCTTACCTTCTGCATTTCCCCAAAGATACAAAAAAAGAGTTGCAAGCCAAACAAAAAGGAAAAATTAAAGCAGAATAGTGAAATTGGCAATGATATTATCTGGAAACAAGAACGCTAATAAACCAGTCTTGACACATTATTTGCACAAAAATACTGAAATATCTGGAGAAATCTGAAATATTTTGTAATGCAAAAGATGAGAAACATCAAACATTTGTTTAGGGTCAACTTTAGAAATATTTCTTCACCTTGAAGAAATTTACAGCTAAATTTCACACTGATCACCCAAGAAAAGGTATAAAGTGAAAAGGACACACACATTAATTCACTAGTCCTGTAGAATTTAAATAACTTGTTACAAAGCTTTCTGGATTGTATGCACATATTTATGTAACTCCTATATCAACAAGATTCCTTATAATTAGAAGGTTTTCAGTGGGATGAATTTCCATTTTAAGGAGAATCTTCCACAGCTGTTAAGGGTCTATGCCTAAACTAAGTTACTTCCTCCAGAACCTTAACTTCCAGTGCTAGAACAAATCGCAACTTAACCTAGCGTAATGTACCACGGCTGGTGTTTGCTGGAGGTAAATTACTAAGCTAATGGCATTTCTAGGCAGCTCCAAAATTCTTCTTGCAAAGATCAACCCAAGAAGTTTCTGCAATGTTGCCAGTAAGAGAAACTTCTACTCCTCAAGTAGTCCTAAAAATAGAATTGGGGCAAAAAACCAGACAGCTGTACTAGTATTTTATATGGTACTTTTACTACTTAATATGAACTTGATGAACGTGCCACTGTGGGGAGGTACTCGCCACTCTCACATCCAGAAAGAAGCCTGCACCCTTAGACACAAAACCTTCTTCTGATGGTGAATAATGGACATTTACATAAGCCTAAAAGCTTCAAGCAACTAATGTCCATAACAGTATGTGTTATAATACAAACAGCAGCAGCTCTCCATAGTTTGCTACAACTCGTAGTCATATTACCTTGATGATTCTCCAGATCCATATCAAGTCGTTGAATAACCTTTTTAAAATGGTTTGTTTTTTCTTTTACTTCTGTCAGCCTGACAAATAGATAATGAAATTCAAGGTTGTAAAATGTGTTGTAAAATACCTATTTTTTTAGACAAAAATGGAGAGAAAAATCAAGAGTAAAAATAGCAAACCTAAGTTTATTAAAACCAAAAGAATATAATGAGGATTGATGTTATTATAAAAGGTATATGTTAAGCACTTGTCACTTTACTCCCTGTATCTATTAAATATAAGTACTGCTGCTCTTTTTTATTAAAAACATTTTTGTTGAGTCATCAGTAGTTCTTAATTTAGTCAACTGGTCCCTCTGCTGGTTTTTGTACAGCTTTGCAGAGGTACTACAATTGGTAAAGTGCAACAGGGAACTGTATTCCTTAAAAATTACCTACATGTTCACTAAAATCCATGAAGAGCTGCCAAGTAAAACACTGTACTACATAATCAATTGAAGTGAGAAAGGAAATTACCTTAAAAACATTTAAAATTGTTTCTAGGAGATTTCAGGAATTATCTTAATTTTTCTGTAAAGACAGAGAAACCAAAAGGCTCAAAATCACAAAAATATTGTACTGTTTTATCCCCTTCCCCCAATACATTACTATTTATTATAACATTTACCAGAGTTTCTGGCAAATCTTCAAAAAGGTCTGGTTCCCAAGAATAAAGAAGCAATGCCCCGTTACTCCTTAGAATTGAACTTTCTGTAAGCAACTTAGGTTTTAAGAACACAAACACACTCTTCAAAATGGGACTGCAGCGTAACGTAGGCTGAACTTCACAGAAGTCCCAGACAAGTAGTTCTTAAGGATGAGTGTCTTCTTCAGCCTTAAAGGAGTTTATGTCAGTGCTATTACCAATTTATATTCTCAAGGCATGTTGTAAGGATAGGAAGTATCTTAGTATGCAGATTAAATGTCCTATCACTATAGAAGTTGTTTAGCTGAAACAGAAGGATATATTCTGTTCTCTGTGGAAGGTTAACACTAGAAGTTGGTGAAAATGTGGTGATGTTCTAAAAGTCCATAGAAATACGTGATAGAATTCAACTATCGGTCTTTAGGGTCTAAATGTAATTTATAGCAACAGTATAATGGCATTACTCACTGTCTTTCCATGCTGGCTATTTCTTGACTATCATTCTTAACCTATAAAAAAGTGTAACAACTTGAAATAAAATCTACAAATGAAAAAAGGAAAATGAAAAACGATTTCTTAATTCAGCATATAGTGAATAGAAATTCAGCAGATGAAATCACAAACTTGCGGTCACATTGTCCAGTAATGGCTCTTCATTGAAGAGAAGTGATAAGATTTAAGAGTTATGCCTTCCAGATGTTCTCCTGCTTTCTCAATACACATTTAAAAATCGACACACATATCAGTATCGTTCGGTCCAATAATCCGTATACTATCTATGGATAGTTACATAACACAGACCTTTGAACACTAACTAAATTGTTCCTAGATTAGTATTTCTGGTCAGTAATCCACAATGTACCTTCTGGAGTTATGTTACAGAATTGTTCAATAGGATCAGTTTTCCTGTACCAACATGACTGATGAATTGGAACAAGTCAACCAGCTGAAAAGCAGACTGTGCCAATTTTGCTTTAGCTGAACCTGAAACATCCCATCCAGCCAATTCATTAACTGTTCTTAATTTCAGATGATTTGTGCTACTTAAAGAGCAAATAAAGGCAAGATTCAAACCCAAGTATTTTCAAATATTATCATCCCCTAAAACACTGACTCAGAGAATCTTTTCCATGACAAAATTTTACATTCTTGCCTGCTTTAGTAATCTCTCTCTTTCCTCCTGTGGAGATTCCATGTTCTTATCCTCAGCAATCATTTGATCTCGACGTTCCTCAAGCTCATGGAGCTTTTCATACAGCTGCACAGCCTCCTGTTTCACCAGAGAGTGTGCAATTTCCTGTTGGGAAGAGCAAACACCTAATAGCTATTTTCAGATGGCAACAGAGCATTACAGAAATTATGTTTTAGTTAAGTAACACTTATTTATACATTGAAAGTGAAGCTTATTTGTTACAAACAATACAGAGACAGTATAAACAATAAACTTTATAATCCATATTCTCAATAATGCATTTTCTGGAATGGAATATCACAGTCAGCTACTTCTTGCTTTATGAGTTCATCCGCAGGCCAAATTTCTGAGTAGATTTACTAGGAGATCACAAACCATATACAGTATTCAAAAGGACTGGAAAAATCTCTAGTAGTATTTGAAAATTACACTTTTTTAATATATACATGACTGCACGTTTCAGCTCATAGATCCTTTTATCCATGAACGACACAATATTAGAAAATTCTCCTCAATCTAGCAATATGACAGTGCATTAGAAGTGTGTGGTTATGTATGTAACTGAGAGGCAGCTTTGCCTTCCCATTTTATGGCATGATTCTACAGCATCTGAAAATGTAAGGAGGAAGATTATAGGTATTTTTCTACTGTTATTTTTCACACTAGAGCTCACTGAAGATTGGTACAGAGATCACTTATTATGATACATACAGCCCTTAGAGCCTCCTCCTTTACATTTAGTGCATCCAATTCCTGCTGTTGAACAACCAATTCCTAAAAAGGAAAAAAAATGCAAAGTTCAAATAAAAATTACTACTTGATGAGATCACTTTTTTGTTCTGCAGCTTAGTATTATAAAATGCTGTAAAACATCTCATTGCTGCTCTTAAAATTTTAAAAGACAAGACTGTGTCCAGGTTCTCCAAGTAACTCAGATGTAATAGCCAGTTACTTTCAGCATCCAACTTTTCCAATAAACTCCTGTTCTTTGCAGTTGGGCTGTAACCAAAAAATTGTTTGCCCTTTTCCCACTGTTTTTCTTAAAATGAGTACCGAATGCGGATTCATCATTTCTGCTTCAGAAATTTAAAGTCAGATTTTAAAATCTGAACGAGCCACCACAGTTTCTTCATAGCTGATAAAGAGACAGGTAGGCCCTGACTGGTGATTCAGCTCATCTTAAGACGGCAGGGAAGCAATGGTCTCAAAAGATGCCTACCTCTCTGTACAGACTATACAGACAGACTTTCTAAGACTGTATCATAGAATCATAGAATGTTTTGGGTTGGAAGGGACCTTTAGAGGTCATCCAGTCCAAGCCCCCTGCAGGGAGCAGGGACACCGCTAACTAGATCAGGTTGCTCAGAGCCCCGTCCAACCTAGTCTTGAACGTTTCCAGGGATGGGGCCTCCACTACCTCGCTAGGCAACCCCTTCCAGTGTTTCACTACCCTCATTGTAAAGAATTTCTTCCTTATATCCAGTCTAAACCTACCCTGTTTTAGTTTAAAACCATTACCCCTTGTCCTGTCACAGCAGGCCTTGCCAAAAAGGTTGTCCCCATCTTGCCTATAGGCCCCCTTTAAGTACTGGAAGGCTGCAATCAGGTCTCCCCGCAGCCTTCTCTTCTCCAGGCTGAACAAGACCAACTCCCTCAGCCTGTCCTCATAGGAGAGGTGCTCCAGCCCTTGGATCATTTTAGTAGCCCTCCTCTGGACCTGCTCCAACAGTTCCATGTCCTCCTTGTGCTGAGGGCTCCAGAGCTGGATGCAGGACTCCAGGTGAGGTCTCACCAGAGCAGAGTAGAGGGGCAGAATCACCTCCCTCGACCTGCTGGCCACGCTTCTCCTGATGCAGCCCAGGGTACGGTTGGCCTTCTGGGCTGCCAGCGCACATTGCCGGCTCATGTCCAGCTTTTCATCCACCAGCACCCCCAAGTCCCTCTCGGCAGGGCTGCTATCCATCCTTTTTCCCCCAGCCTGTATTGATACTGGGGGTTGCCCCGACCCAGATGCATGACCTTGCACTTGGCCTTGTTGAACCTCATGAGGTTCCCACAGGCCCACTTCTCCAGCTTGTCCAGGTATGCCTGAAGCTAGATGATCCCAGAGAACCTGAAAATCTTACTGCTTTTGTTAACATCAGGATTAGTGAAGTCACAAAAATTTTACAAAGCCCAGTTAATTTTTGTGATACATTCAGACGTACAACAAGAACAACAAAACCCCCCAGTCAGATTCCATTTTGCACACAGGAAGAAAACTTTCTACTCAAGTGACCTAAAAAAATTTCTGGGGTTGTTTTTCCCTTTTGCTTGCTTTTTACATGTGATGAAACATCTAAGCACTACAGTGGCTTTTAAAATCTGCATGTCAGTCCCCAAGTTTAAAAGGACAATTGTTAACATAATTTGTTCTTAAAATAAGACATAGAAAAAGACAAAGTATTTGGTTTTAGTCAATTCCTCTATTTATTTTTCAGGCACTTCTGCAATTGATTAAGGTATCAGCAAGCTTTTTTATTGTATTACTCCATTCTCCAGCTCTTTATTATTTAAACTGTATCTGGAACCAATGGAGCCAGATTGAGAAACACTTTAGGGAAGTACAAGGAAACAAACCGACCTGGGAGAGTTTTTCATTTGCAGCCTTCATCTCCATATATTTAGCTTGATTTTCCTGTGACATGTCTTTTATTATGTCATCTGCTACAACCTTTTCACGTTCGATATCTTCTTCTACCCCTTGAATAAACTTTTCTGTGCTGTAAAAATGGAAAGGTTTTGTAATTTTTACTAGTTAATGTTTATTTTATGAATTAACTTTTCTGTGCTGTAAAAAATAGAATGTTTTTGTAACTTCTACTAGTTGATGTTTATTTCAAGAACCCATTTCAAACTCTGGTATTCCTTCAGCCTCACTGAAATGATCCTTTAACACAAAAGCTCCACAGGCTTTAAAAAAAGGATTTACCTACTTGTATCGGACCTTCTTGGAGTTGGATTAGCTATATAAACATTCACACCACAGAATGCAGAAGATGAAGCATCCTTTGCCTTTACAGTACCCACATAGTACTTTCCAACACTCCCACCCTGTCTACCTGCATAGTCACCAACACTGGCAAAAGTATACTACTCCCTCTCAGTTGCTCTCAGGAGGTGAATTCCTGGAATAAAAACAGGCAGCTTGAAATAAAGCAGCCGGTATGTGATTTGTAACTGCACATAAAGAAAACATATTATATAGATACCAGGACATGACGGTACTAGGTAATGATGATAAGATGACTTTCTTTTAGCAATGAAATTGTTGGATTCCTTAAGAACGGAGAGTGGCATCAGAGTCTTAGGCAATGTAGATCTTCTTAACCATGCAAGAACTAAGAAATTAGCCATTCCTGACATTCTTGATTCATGACTTTAATCTCATTAGGAAATCAATGGGCTGCAACCGTAAAAATGTCTCTACTGCTGCAGCTACAGTGAGCTACAAGCAAATGTTCTAGCACATTCAAGGAAGGCATAAAGAGTTTTTCTCACTGTTTCATGTAATGTCTAGTAATTTCTATGAAATTCCTCAAAGCTAGAGAGTCAATTTGAGAACAAAGCTAAAGGAAATTAACAAAACCCTCCGAGACTCTGAAGAGTATACTTTCCTTCCCTTCACAGTTAATGAAAGATTGTTTAAACTGTCTGCTTGTTTCCAGAGTGACTTCTGCTATTAAGAATGACAAAATCAGCTGGATACCTTCCTTCAGGATTTATTTTTCTTCTATTTTTCATTAATTCTCCTGAGTTGCAAGGTGCCAAAAATTTTAATGATTGCAGCGAAGAATGCCCTCAAGCTTAAAAGATGATGTAAAGCAGTGGAACCGCACAAGGACAATCTCAGAGTAAAGGAATAATGAAAATTTTATAGAAGCAGAGTAGAGCTGATGTTGGAATGGACTTCTGAAGCTCACCTAGTGCAGCCCCTCTACTCAAATCATGGTCACCTATAGCAGGTTGTCAGTGTGTTGTTCAGACAGTTTTTAAGTATCTTGAAGGATGGAGACCCCACAACCTGTCTGGGCAATGTTTCAATGTTTGGCCACTCTTACAGCAAAAAGAGTTTTTTCTTACATTTAAATGGAATTTCCTTTTCTTCAGTTTGTGGCCACTGTCTCTTGTCCTGCCCTTGGGCATCACTGAGAAGAGAACAGCTCCATTTTCTTTACTCCTGCCCATTATGTATTTACTTTGATAAGATACCCATTAAGTCTTCTCTTCTAGAGATTAAACAATTCCAGCTCCCTCAGCCTTTCCTCATAGCTTTCACCACTTCATAGGAATTCTCAAAAAAGACTAAAAAATTTTATCAGTCCTCCAACTGGCTTCAAAAAAGTTCTATTATCTCCAGGAATATGAAGGTCTAAGTAGAAATTCTGTCAGGTTAGCAACGCATGCTGCAAAGATGCTTTGGAGCCTTATAATGAAGAAACAAATGGAAGTGATGATCTCTCACTTTCTGTGTCAAATTTGGACTGCATTGGAGTTCCCATCCCTGGAAACATTCAAGACTAGGTTGGACGGGGCTCTGAGCAACCTGATCTAGTTAGTGGTGTCCCTGCTCACTGCAGGGGGGTTGGACTAGATGACCTCTAGGGGTCCCTTCCAACCCAAAACATTCTATGATTCTATGATCCAGCATGTCCTTGAGACTAGAAATGTCTGACTTGTGATTTTCTAAGAGGCAATAAAAATATCAGCAATGGCTCTCACAGGAAGACAATTAATTACCGCAAATAATTTGAAGACTACTGATGAAGCTGAATCAGGGATGAGGCTTGGAAGAGTTGCAGAATGTTCTCAGATATTAAGCACAAAAATCAACAATGACATCAAAGAGGGACAGTGAAGTAAAATGGTTTCTACAGACAAATATTTGAGAGGAATGGAGAATGAGAGGATACTGAACTATTTTGTAGTTTGATGCTGTACATTTGACAAAATGAGGCTTTGAGAATGAGCACCAATGCAAGAGAAAATTTATTGGACGTAGTGTTTGTGTATCAATATAATCCCTTTTTCAACCTGCATATAGACATGCTCTAAAATCAGAGCAAGTATCATTTGTTTTTAGAATTTCTTCCTGAAATATAGCCCATATACAGTTGTCCTTAAGTGCTTGTAATTCTTTGTAAATAATGAGCTTTATATATCACACCCTGCAGCTCCTCTGATGCTGATCCAAAACACAAGAATTTAACACAGATTTAATTAACCACTACAGATGTTTACTTTAGTATGCAAATACCTTGAAATGTTCTGCATCTGATGACTGACCACATAAAAAATGCAAGTCTTTTTCTGTCTCCAGCATTTCTTTAATTGATACAACAGAACTTGCTTGTAAGTTCATGGTGGCATTTTGACTTGGTGTTTCCTACGTGATCTGGAACTTGACATTTGAACATACTACTACTAGACTTCCCTATTGGCTGCAGATCCAATTAAATCCAAGATGATTATAAGGAGTTGCTCAACCTGGTCAATCTTTTGCTAAGGATTTTCTAGGTTTATTATTTTTTTACACTGCCTGCTTATTCATCAGGTACAAAGGTTGAACAAAACCAAAGTGCTGTTGCACCATATTATTTCTTGTCACTGCACTGAAAAATCTACACATGTGTACATATGCTGCCTATGAGAAGCAACAGAAAGGTAAGATATTTGGCACATCTTTTTTTTTTTTAAGATGTAGGCAAAGATTTATTATCTTTGTTGCTAGACTGGAAACAAATACATCTTGAGATACATTAAAAGTTCAGGAATTACTACGAACCTTGGACATGCCAAGTTGCTAAGTAAATTGTACTTCAGTAGAAAACCAGGGAACAGTCCACTACTTCTCTGAAAAGCAGGCTACCTGATTATACAAACGCTATTACCTCCCCAAACCTGGCTTTTTCTTTAGAAATGCAAGAAAACCGATAGGCATTATATTACTCTTAAACAATAAAATCTTGAAAATTCTCTGAGGAAAACTTCTTAAGAAAACGCTTCTAATTATAAGGAAATGTCAAGGTATTACCAGTGTATTTCCAGGCTCAGTTTCTTCCCAGAACAGTTACTTTAAACAGCAATTCTTGAAGTCTGGTTCTAGCAAAAAGCTAAACTGCAATTAAAATTACAGATGCTTTCCTGTTCTTCCACTGATTGTATGGGTACACACACACAATGCAGGAAATCAAATTTGTAAGAACCCCCCCTAACTTTTCAGTAGAAACTAAAATAAAAAATAGGAACTACGTTTTTGACTTAAGACATATGTAGGGTGAATTTTTTGACAGAATTATATTTTGCTGATTTAAAATTTTCAATTAAGTTTCATTTTCAACTTGTTATTGATTAACTTACAGACCAATTTTAAAAATAATATTTGAATTTCTTTTCCCCACTCTATTAAAGACAGTATTTTTCTTGAAATCTGCAAACTACAATAATGCAGTTAACCTGTGTTTCTAGATTGCCTGATTAAGGTCCGCTTCATTTCTGAACATCTTGGAAGTGGTATCCTTAAGGTCCAAGTATGTCACAAGATACAACTGTTAACATAGTCTATATTGGGAGTCCTCAAACTGCATCACATTTTCCACTAGCAATATACTAACTGGCTCCAAGATGTATGCAGGCCACCAGTACTACCACTGACAAGAACAATACCTAATACAGAACATAATAACACAGTGGCTGCTGCTGCTAGTACCCCTTGTCCCTGCCACTGACAAAGTCTTAACAAAAAGGTTTATGAACACTTTTTGTATTTAATGTAAATTTCCAAGAGCAATAGAAACACACAATGGATCAGAGCAGTATAAGTGGCATTTATCTTCTCTTTCTTCTAAGAAGTTAATAAGTTTCCAGGATGACTCAGGTGAATGAGGTCGGTCCTCAGACACACAAATGCAAAGAAGCAATCAATTAGACTTGACCAATTTGTTCTGTGACCTCACCTACTCCACACTGATCAGCAAAGGTCTCCTGGCATTCTTTCTAAGGATAGGCGGAGGTTTTTTTTAAATCTGACTGGCTGCCTATATTTAGCATTGCTTGTGCAATTGAGCTTGTGCTTGTGCAACTGAGCTTTATTATGTAATTTCCCACACTATTAAATTCAGTGAATACTCTCTACAACTCAAGATACAATAGGCACTTTAAACAAGTATCTTACAGTTTATCTTTCGCGTCTTTTTTAATCTGGAAGCTAGAGATCTGTGGAGGAGAGACTGAGGTTCACTTAGCCCACTGTCTTTTCAGATGCTTAAGAAAAAGTGTAAAAATGCAGGGATAATCTGCCTATTACATAACGTTTCAATTCACGCCTGGCATAAACAGGGACTGATAATGTAACACCTGACAGAGATGGTCTAACAGTCCTGTGCAAAATGAGTAGATCTTGTAAATAACACCTGATTCAAAGGGGGTAGATAAGTGACACTTTCTCTGAGAAAAGTTAATGTCACAGTGAATACAATTTGTCAGAAAAGCTTTCCTGACTCCCCAAAAATAAGGTTCAAATCTGTACAAAAACCCCAGCACAAGAGATTGAACCATGTTTACTTAGTTCCAAAGATCAGAGCAACAACTATGCCTTCATAATACAGAGCTCCAGGTTTATGTTATATGATATATGCTATATTATGAATAATAAAGAGATTGTAACATCAACCTACTAATTAAAATTTCACAAAAACCTGCTTGATAACTTACGTAAGAACGTAAAAGAAATCTGACTGGATAAACCAACAATCCATCTAGTACAGTATTCTGCCTCTGTCAGTGGCAACATGAGAAATTATTTAGGGAGAGCATGCAAGCCTGAATACTTCCTGCAGTTTACTCCTACCAGACTCTTCCAGCACCCATAATTGCTTTAACAGGGATATTAATGAATACATCCCTGCCTCTTCGTTTTATCCATTTATGAAACTGTTGCCTATTAACTTGTCTAATCAATCCCTTTTCTATTTGCTGATACAGTCAGCTCACTGGATCTTAGGTGTGAATCAATTAAGTGAAAGCTGAATGCATGACTTCTGATAACCTATGTTTTTCCTCTTAATTTTACATTTCACAGTATCTATGTTAAAAAAGGAAATTATTAAATTGTCATTGAAGTAAGTATATCTACCAAATTGTTAAACTACCACTACAGAAGGCACAGGTATTCTGGTCTTGGTATACAAAAGTGTTGTTTTTTGCTAGGGTCTAAACATGAAACTCTCCTGGCTTGTGATCTGGGCTGGAACACTGTTTTTGAATCCAGTTACTGCTGACTGCAACATTACTTCTCAAACTGTAAGTTTTATATGTGCGTAAATTACCCTTACTTTTGAAAAATACGCTAGAAGCTAAAGGCATTTTAAAAACTACCTTGTAAACATAAAATTCCTGAAGAAAGAAGCACACAGAGACAAGTAAGATGATGCGGTTTTCTGCTAAATGGACAACTAACTACTGACAGTCATTGTAAGTGCGTGAATAACACTGAAATATATTTGAGATAGTTTTAGACAAATCTCTCTGCATACAACAGAAGTACCTCCTTAATCTTTTTGGAATAGACCAGAAAAGCAACAGTAATTTGGACAAGACCAACTACTGCTCAAGTTAGAGAGATTTCTTGAGTCAGCACTTGCCCAAGTCAGGTCCAAATGTACATAAAAAATGTTAAAGTTTTTTTCAGATATTAACTCAGTGGATTTTGTATTTATTGGGGAATGGAAGGCATGGAAAAAGTCTTGATTAACAGTCAAGTGATAAAACTGGTATTGCATTATTTTCTCTGACTCACTGCCTACAGGTCCAGTACTATATCTTTGGGACAAACATGAAGAACAAAAAAAGCCATGCAGTGTATACATACAGCACAGAAAAGGCACTCCACCTACATTTGTTTTTAAATAAACTAACTAGACTCAACCTGGTCACAGCAGTAACAAGCTGAACATAGGCTACTTATTTAGGAAGAGGGATAACATAACCAATCTGTTTCCAGTACCTCGGATCTCCTTTAAAGCCAGTTCAAGTATCTTGACACTAAACTGTAGTCTGCAGTGATGCATAAGTATACATATAAAGAAATCTACTCTTTTCAGAAAAAAAATGTGTTTCAAGGTATTGAGAGTAAACAGTCTCAAACCTGAAAAGGCTGCAGCTATGCTAAATTTCAACCCAGAAAACCAAAATGAATTTAAGTGCTATATTTATAATAAAAATATATACTAAATGTTTTCTTGAAGGTCTGCTCCAAAGATGTTTTAAAGAGTAAACATAGCTGATTTTAAACCAAAACATTTGAAAAAGCATATTCGAAATAATTTTCAGCCTTGAATCTACTTCCTCTATGACACCTTTTTTCCATATTTTGTGGGAAAGGAATCCTTTTCCTACCCAGCCAGTCTTCATATAGAATTCTAAAACAGACAGCCCTAATTCCAAAATAGCATGCTGAACTGTTTATATTTTGAATGATCACCCATAAAGAGCCTTGCATCTCAAACAGAGTCTAAGCACTACGTGATCTGGAACTTCAGGTCTCTATACACTTGGAGGATTCATTCCCCTGTATCACCAGAACATGAGTATGTGGGGAACAACATAAATTAAATTGCATGAAGAATAGTAGAACTTTTCTTTTAAAGTACTGGCATCAAAAAACACAAGAAAGATTTTTCATGCCCTTAATAGTCACCACTAAGACACCTTCATCACCAGACTTCCCTACAGAATTTAATTGTTGTCATTCTCTTTTTTTCAACAGGTCACTTGTGAAGAATCTGGAAAGAACCTCTCTGATATCCCCACAAACCTCTTCCAAAATGTTACTAAATTGAGCCTCAAAAATAATAAAATCGCTTTAAAAGATAGTGACAAAGAGATTCTTCAAAGCTTTATCCATCTCACTGAACTTTATCTGAATGAAAACATGATTACTGTACTGTATAATAACAGCTTCTGCAGTCTGACAAAACTCGTAATTCTGGATATCAGCAACAATCGTATTAGCACAGTTCATAAAGCAGCTTTTGCAGGATTAAATCAACTGTGTTGAATCTATCCTATAACACGATTACTCAATTAGATTCAGATGCATTTACTTCTCTAAAAAGTCTGACAGTTTTAAATTTACAGCATAACACTCTGAAATCTTTTCATATAAAATCACCTTTTAAATTAATTAAAATTGGTTTAGCTGGAAACTCATGGATCTGCTCCTGTGACCTCCTTGACTTACAGATATGGCTAACTGCTTCCAATGTGACAATGGGTAAGTTTTGGTAAGAGCAGCATTTCATACTTGTTTACATCAAACAGCCTTACCTTGTTTTTTCCTGATCTGGATAATATTGACAATCAACTTATCTGTATTTTGCAGTAATACATTAGTTATCCACGGAAATGTTTTAGATTTGAGTGCAAATTAATTAGCAATATCTCATATTCACAGAAAATGAAAACAGCACTGTATGTACATTCCCAAACACCACGAAAAAATTCTCCATCAAGACAGCAGATATCCAACTAGCTGACTGCAAAACTGAAAAAGCTTCTTTAGAAAACACTGTAACTTCCACTTCTGCCATTAAGCTTAAAAATAGTCCCTTACTAACAGCTCTGACTCCAAACAACGTCACTGGAAACAATGGAACTCATGCAGGTAATATACAGACGTTTCGCTTTACGGCTTACAAGCTGTTTGATTTGCTGTTCCGTGAGTTCATACTGTTGCATTCCTAGCACACTGTCATTCTTCCATAAAAGCCAGGGCTACAGAACAAGAATATTTCCAGGTTTTGGTAGACCGTACATGCATTATGGTGAATGTTAAGCTCCCCTGAGTAAGCGTTCAAAATGGATAAACCACACCTGAATTCTCAAATGATACTACAAACTGGTGATGAAATTTCAAAGGGTTGAAATTCAGATAATTGTCCAGATTTCTGCCTAACAGAAGTAGGGAAGCATCTTTAAAAAGATTCAACTACTTCTTCCAAATTAACTACTTTCTAGATGTAGCTGTCTTAAAACGGGAATGAGTGAGCCTATTAATTTTACTCCTGCCCTCAACTGTGTTCAGTGTAAAAGACATGGATGTGCCCATCCCAGATTCTTTGAAAATTTCACCTTTTGATGTTAATTCCATCATCAGTCTGTAATACTCTAGCTTTTATTTTGGTAAATTTTTTTCTTCTTACATGCAAATTAATGTTCTCCACTCTTCCACACTGAAATGCTTTACTTCTTGCTTCTGGCTAAAGCAGAAGAAGTATCAATCTCCAGATACATATACAAATTGTAAGCCACCACTGCCACAGAATTCTTTTGCTGCAGCAGGTATAACCTATTTTAGGATAGTTGCCAGCACAAAAAACCAGCTTCTAAATAAAGACTAATGGCAACTACAGGCTACTGAAATTTTTATTATAAAAGAAATGCAATTGAAGGATATGCCAAAAAAAAGATGTAGTATTTTAGGGTGCAGGCATCATCACCATACAGAAATTTAAGCCTGGGAAACAGAATTTGAAGTAAATTACTGACTTTTTTTTTTTTTCCAAAGCCCAATCTTGGAATTTAGATTTTGAAAAAGTGACTATTTTGTATGTCCCCAGGAGTTTATCTGACTTTGAAACTATTTTTTAATTTTGATAAATATGCATGGTGGATTTATACTGCTAGGAAATATGAGATGTACATGCATTTTTGGTCTGAGTGATGTTACTGACTCCCCGGTAAAAAAGCTGTAACAGTCTACTAAAGCTTTGGAGACACTCAGTAATTCCCCTGTCATTGTTTATTTTGTGTGTTCTCAATCTAACTACGAAAAAATTCATACTAGAGTTCTTGCTGGTATTCCTCATGAAGATGACTCTTCTTTTTTTCCTGTCTGTTTTAAAGAGTTACCACTTCTCAGCAAAAGTTGGACCTTCGTAGCAGGTGTCCTAGGGTTTGTCCTAAGCACTACACTCCTGATTTTTACTGCTATAAAGTGCCCAACATGGTGTCGCTATTTGATCAGCTACAGTCACCGTCGTCTGCAAGAAGATGACTCAGAGATGTTTGAACAGGAGTTCTCAGATGACATGAGTTCTTTTCCTACAGTATCAGGTACAGACAATGAAGATCACAGAGTAATATTTGAGAAAGTTCATGCATTTGTGCCGGGGGAAGATGGATTTATTGAAGATAAATACATAGACTCTTATGCAACCGAGGAGAGTTAATGTCTTAAACACTGCATGATGATGAACTGGCTTTTCAAAACTGTAGTACACTTGTACTTCTGTATTATGCTACTTATGTACAATACAAAATGAAGCTAAGCAGTCCACCTCCTTTCATCTTGTCAAATCCATGACAAGGTATTGCTGCATGAATCATGAAGCTAAAAATGTGGTGACATGCATGACGAGCAGTGTCACAGCAAGTATTACAAAACATGCAAAAAAATACTCATAATCCACTTTTCATAAAAACGTATTTGGTTATTTGGCGGGGGGAGGGGAGAAGCTTACTGCGTACTGCTTAACATGAATGAGTCTTTACAAAGCAGCTCGTGAAACTGGCATAATCACTAATGCTTTATATATGAAGAAGTCCCAGAAGGAAAAATAGTTTCTCTAAAATGTTGAAGCAGACCACAGCCAGACTGGGGACTGAAGTCAGATTTTCTTAACACATAAAAATGTATTCAGGGGCAGATTAGACACATTTGTGAGCTGTTGAAAACCACAGTATATTGAAAAGGGACTTCTTATCAAATGGTAAATTGTTTTTTAAAAGTGCTTATATATAAATAAAATCTCATCACTGAGATTGCTCTTACTGGCAACAAGCAGGATCATATCTCTTTCTCCTGCACATCTCCTGTCCCTAAATTAAACATCTCAGAAACTCACCCTCCCAGCCTATCACTACACAAGCTATTTTTATGGCTTACAAATTCTTACTGCAAGCATCTCACTGCCCTTATCTTCCCCTCCACAAACCCTTATACCTTGCTAGACGGGAATCTCAGTTCTAGTTCCCACTTCTACTTGCTTTCCCCTGCTACTCCACAACACAACCTCCAGAACTCAGGAACTTGGCAGCAGGTTGCCAAAAGACAGGAGTTTCCACTGCCACCTAACTCCTCCTGGATGACGTGGTTAAGTATCTCCACAGCAATTACTCAGAAGAGTCTAAAGCTGGGAACTCCAGCTGCAGCCTGGCACTGATGTATCATCTTGAAATTGCTCAGGTGTCACTTGTGGCATGCATCGCACTGCATTAGGTAACACTTCAATTTTGCCAAGTTCAGTTATGATTTTAACAGCTTTGGAGAAGCATACACTTCATGTACTTACGCTTGTCTTTCTGTGAAAATTTTATCCACACTCTGAGCATCTCGGTCGTTCTGCACCTTTAACTTGGAAAAAAAAAAAAAAAAGATATTTTGATATACTATATAATAATAAAGATACAGATTTTACACACCAATTCAAAATTTCCTTTAAAAGAGCAAGAAGCTGCTCAGAATGCCGTAGAGGAAGAAGCAGCAGAGGCTGCCTGCTCCAGACGTTTTTCACAGCTGATACCGAAGAGAGACCTGAAATTGCAGGCTCCCACTGGAAACCAAAGGAAGTAAGAAGGTGTATCTCTGTTTGAAAAAGAAATACAATCAAGTTTGTAACAAATCAATTAACTTACTCTTACTGTGGGATCTATTCCTGGAATACTTAGTAAAATACTGTTTAAGCCTACAAACAAAATGAAAATGTAACACTTGCAAAGCATTCTTCTCTTTATGGCACGTTGTGACTTCATTTTTCAGTCAGATGTCAGAGAAAAAGAAATTGTTTTGACCAAGAAATACTCAGGTGGTTTTTCAAGCTACCTTTTCTAAAACTAGTGTCTTTTGCTTATGGACAAAGTGATCTTAAGCAACAGAACACGCTTAATGCCACTCACACCTTAATACTTCGCACCCTGTAACTGTGCTAGAAAATAAAGAAAATAAAGGAAGAACAAAGCTCATTGATTTTGTGGCTGGCCACGTCAGAGACCTACTTAATATTTATTATACTAGAGTTATTTAAAAGCTAGAAACAAGAGAGAACTGAATTTCCAGAAGGCCAGGCAGCTTTACAAGGCAGTGCAGTCTAGTCAATTTACCTTTCATAAGACTAGTGTTCTAAGCTTCCAAGTCAAATAAAGAACATATCTTAACACTTGTAGTTTGGGTTGGGATGACAACCTTCTCAAATCTAAAACACAGGAAACTATCACGGTTTAATGCAACACTTCAGACAAGTCTCACTGCAAACACATTGCCAATATTATGGTTAATTTAACTGGAAAAAATGGTTAAGTTTTAAATTAGTACTAAGCTTTTTTATGTATGTTGTATGTTCGAAGAACCAAGAATGTAACACACACTGTTTCATTGTTCGAAGATCGCAAATATCTTAATTCTTACCATATTATAATCTCGAATCACTTCTGCCATATCCGTATTGGTGTTAAGTATATCCACAACCTGAAATGAGATGGAATTCCAACCTGTTATTGCTCTCCTTTTTTTTAATTACACACAAAAAAAAATCACACGAATAGGTAGCAACTCACAAAGTGCTCATGAAAACACAGCAATTTTGTTATTGCAAATGGAAAAAACATGATTTGGGAATCTTAATAGATTACATGTAGCTTTCAGAAGTGATCATTATATCTAGCTGTACAAACCCCACAACACAGCAGTAATTTCTTAAATCCAAATGCAACTACTTCTCCTAATGTATAGTACACTTTTTTTTCCTTTAATGTTTTCCTTAGTTTCTGCCTTTTTCCTTTCCAATAATGCAATAACAGGTAGCATTAACCAATACATTTTTACAGAGAAATGTCAATAAAAAAGATGATGAAGTAAAGCAAAAGCAGTACAAAGTAAATGAGAGATGGGAGAGTGTTTGGTATCAAAAGCTGACAGCAGCATACCATGTTGTAGTCTGCTAGCTGACCTTGAAATTCTTTGATTTCACCAGCTAAAGCCTCAGCCCTAAATACAAAACAAAAAGCCAAACTTAATATGGGAAGATTCGTATATGTAAAAATAAAATAATGAAAAAAATAATTATTTAATGGTTCCTGGAAGCCTGCACAATACTCGCAAACAGTCTTGTGACTGAAAAAATTAGCACTGTATTAGCTGCAATACATCTCACCTTTTTTCATATGACAAATAGACAGATTTCTCTTGCTTGTACATTTCTACTTCTTCCTGCAGCTTGTTAATTTCTGTTGTGAGTTCATTTGTTTTGCTTCTACAAAAAAATAAATAAAATAGAATCATTAGCATTTGAATGTACAAATAAACCGCAGATAGAACAGGAATTATATTTTACTACAGCAGATGTGCAATCAGTATCTCTTTCTCACACTGTGCCATGTTTCAAATCAGTATTTCAAAGAAGAGCTGGATGAGTGAGGAAAAAAGGAGAATGGTTCTATCAGATAAAATCATAAGATGTAGTTAGAAAACCCAGACATGAAATAAAATTTTTTAATTAGCTTTTTGCCCTTACTGATGAAACAAATGTGGATTACTCTCAAAAGTACAGGAAGAAAAAAATTATTGTGCTGTTTCACAGAATGTGGATATCATCCATATTTAGAATGATATCTTTTAGGACAATACTGAAATATGATCAACTGACAAAGTAGCGTATGTAATACAGTTTTTGCAAGGCCTTGCCTTTGTCAGTGTTAGCTCAACGTATAATTTAAGTAAACCACCTGAAATGTACACTAAAATGTGATGCTACTCCCCAGAAATGGAGCTATCAGACCTATCAAGTGTTACAGGTGGAAGCTCAAAATCACTGACCCTCCTTTTATTAACGCTGTGGGATTGCAATTAAATTAGCAAGCCTAATAACAAAATGTCAAAGGAATCTACTTGTACTTAGACATAAGCATAAAATGCCTTTCCTCCTACAAACTATAAGCAAAATGAGCTTAATTCTTACAACAGGACAGATTTCATTGTAAGTGAACACCACTTATACCACGCTATTCTTAAGCACCACAAAGTTCATGTCAGAAAGGGAACAGAGCATTAAACCCTCTGCGGTTTAAATGTGTTGCTAAAACATACCTCAGCAGTCCGAGATAATAAGTTTTATCCATTATCTGTCTCTGAGGACCTGACAAAAGAGAGTAAGATGACATTTTGTTAGAAAACAACTATTTTTGATGAACTGTAAATTACAGAAACAATCTGCAGAATTTGCAGGCAGGGAACTGCCATGTTCTCGGTGTTCTTAAATAAATTTTACCTCATTGAAATAAATGAAGGCAGAAATTAATTTTAGACTGTGGCAAAGGTAAACACTACTTTTTCAGCTATATGAATATTTACTATATAATAAAGCATTTTAATCATTCTGCAGTGATGGTAGAAGACAGAATTTACCCTGTTCTATTCTTTTGAATCATTTTTAAACACAGCTCAGGCACAGAAAAGCCTTTGTCTTCTCTGACTGCCAAAAGCAACTAAAATAAAAAAGGGATGCTTTAATCTTCCTTTCCTTTGTCCTGCTCCTATTAATGATAGCTATTCACTCCGCAATTTACAGAGTGATGAAAAGTTTTCCTTTAAAAATCTAAATATTTCTTTAAAACATTTGCAGACACCTTGATAGCTATTTTCAGTAAAAAATACCTTTCATTGCAGTTTTCATTCCACTTAATCCCTGTTGAGTCACTGGACGGTCCGCAACTTTAATCTGAGATGATAAGACTCCTCCAGTAGTTGACGAACCACCACGAGAACCAGGCCTTGATGTACTAGGAGGCATCTATAAAAAAACCAAACCAGAAAGCTTACTACTCTGAATTATGAATTTATTATCCTTATGCAATTGCCAAAGCAATTAAAAACCTCAGTTAGTCTCTATACTCTTCCTATATGAAACTTTTACCATTTGCATCTCTTCAGGTAAACAAAAGCTTCAAATGTCTGCTGCAGAAGGGAAAGAGATTACCTTTGAGCAGCTGTTCATTGTTCCCCCTGTCTGCAACATTAATGCTATTAAGGTCTCCCAGGTGAACTATTGATGCAAGACCTCCTTGACCCTTTTCAGTCAAAATCAGAAAATAAAACTCTCTACGAAATCAAAATCTTAAAATTCTTCCTGAGAAACTATCATTCCAGCCATGGCACTAAAAAAAAAAAACAAGAAAAAATGAATAAAAATCTAAATATATCAAAGTTAATATTAAAATTTTTTAACATACCCCTGTTCCTATCCTGGTTGCTGATGGAGTCCTTGATGAAGAGCTAGGCCTTGTGGTAAGCCCTATTCCTGCTCTCGAAGAAGGACGAGCTATTGGAGGTCTGTTACTGCTGGCCATACTTGGTCCCTTTTGAACTTCTCTCTGGAAAGAAGGATAGAAATAGTCCTTTAATTTGCACAAGTTCTTTACAACTACCAGAGATCAACTCTTTTATGCTTAATTCTACGCCCTGTTAAAGGCAGTTTAGTTTTCTTTAGACATCTGCAAAGCACTTCCTTACTGGAAAAGCATGGCAGAAGGAGACGGCGCTCAGAGAGGACCACAGAAGGTCCATCGGGAAGGGGAAAGAGCAGTCCCCCTTCAGTGCTTAGTCAGGCCGCAGTTCGTGTTGTTAAACCTTGCTAATTCTTGTGGCACTTACTGTTTGGGCATCTGCCCACAAAATTCAAGTCCCTTATGGAACAAACTGGCCGCGAACAGCTGCTGTAAACACCCATTTGGGCTATCTACAGCCAGCCCTTCGGGCACCGCCGATCACCGAGGCGGCCCCGCAGCCCTCACCAGCCCCGTGAGGAGCGGCCGCCGGCCGCAGCGCAGAGGCGGCTTTTCGACCGCCGAAGCTGCCAGGCGGTCGCTCGGAGGGGCCTGCGAGAGCGTGGTACTGGTGGCCGCGACCCAGGCAGGCAGGCAGGCAGCAGCACTGCTCCCCCGGGGCGATAGAAACCCGCCCACAGGCAGGCTGAGGGCGACTGCAGCGGGTCCCCCCCCCGGGAGCCGCAGCCCGCCGCGGACCCCGCTTCCCGGGCGGCACCAGCCCCTTCCTCTCACCGGACTCCCCGACGGCCATTAAGCCCCGGCGGGCAGCGGAGCCGGTATCGCGGCAACCACCCGGCCCCCAGCGCAGCGCCCACCCCGGCCGCCGGGGGACGGCGGGCCGGGGCCCGGCCCCCGCCTCCGCCTCCCCCGCCCCGGCGTGCCCGCGGACACCTCTTCCGTACGCGGCGCTCGGCGGCTTCCGGCAGCGGCGGCGGTCGCGGCGGCGGGAGTAGTTGCTGTGTCAGGACGCCTCGGCGGCCTCCCGGGGGCCGGTTCGCTCCCCCCCGCCGCGGCGGCTCGGGCCTGGGGGGTCCGCGGCCCTCGCCGGCAGAGCCGCCGGGGCCCGGGGCGGCCGCTGCGGGTTGCGCTCTGGGGAAGGGAGGGCGCGGAGGTGCACCGCCGGGGCCCCGCCCGTGCCCCGCTGGCTCGGTCCCCGCGGCCGTGTCCCCCCCGGGACTCCGGGCTGATTTCTGCGGGAGCCGGGGGGTGGCGGTGGGAGTCTGTTCGCTGGGGGGCGTTTTGGTGAGTTTGCGAACGGCTGAGGCGTTACCGCTTGCGCGCCTGCTCTCGGGGACGGCTGCGTGCGCTCGGGCAGTTCGCTGTACCCCCGTGCCTTTGGCGTGCTCTGCGGGCCCTAATGGTGTCTGCAGATCGGGCGTCTTTTATCCCGGCGGTATTCGTGTTGCTTTCACCTCTTGGTATTGAGTAGCAAAGTAATCCTGCCAAGTAACAATGCTGCATTTTTGACAGTAAGGCAGGATGCTTTGCATATTTTTAAAAACCTCTCTTCTCTCCCTTGCGGAGCAGACTTTATTATTACAACGTTACTCGTCTTGTACGGGGTTATCTCCTGCTGGGTTTGTCTTGCTGAATTCACTCAGTGAATTTTTCAGCATATCATTACGACCAGAAGAGGTATTGCTAAGCAATGTGAATAGGAGATGGTGGAGATGTAAGGTATTGCAGGAAGCCACAAGACATATTTCCTCACTACATTATGAAGTGGCTAGGCGTGGGTATTCTTTCCACTGTCTTCCAGTGAAAGAGTGTTGTCATTTAACCCCAGCTGGCAACTCAGCCTCACACAGCTGATTGCTTGCTCCCCCCGCCCTCCCCCCGGTGGGATGGGGGAGAAAATCAGGAGGTTAAAAGTGAGAAAACTCATGGGTTGAGATAAAGACCGTTCAATAGATAAAGCAAGGAATTAATTCCCTGCTTCCCACAGCAGGCAGGTGTTCAGCCATCTCCAGGAAAGCAGGGCTGCATCACACATAGTGGTGACTTGGGAAGACAAATGCTGTAACTCCAAACATCCCCCCCTTCCTCCTTCTTCCCCCGGCTTTACATGCTGAGCATGACGTCATATGGTCTGGAATATCCCTTTGGTCAGATCGTGTCAGCTGCCTCGGCCGTGTCCCCTCCCACCTTCTTGTGCACCCCCAGCCCACTTGGTGGTGGGGTGGGTGAGAAGCAGAAAAGGCCTTGACCCTGTGTGAGCAGTGCTCAGCAGTAACTAAAACATTCCTGTGTTATGAACACTTTTCCAAAACAGAGCCCCATACTCGTTCCTCTGAAGAAAATTAACTCTATCCCAGCCAAAAGCAGCACATTCTCCACCCATTATTCCATACCATTTACTTATGCTTAGATCCCACACTATCCAATACATCCTCATTAACAACCACCACCCCACTTCCCATCGTTTGATGTAATACACACATGTTATTCCCTTTAGTCTATGCACCACCCCTGTATAATGTCCATAAAATGTCCACTGAGTTCCTTTAGTCCGTGACTTTGGGCTCCATCTCTTATGGTGGTCACTCAAGATAGGAGAGGTGGTGGTGTGTGGAGTTGCTGGGCACCAAAGCCAGCTCAGGTTGGGTCACTGCTGCACTTGGATTGCTTCCATCAGTTCAGGTGGTTCCTGCTATAGTAATTCCTGTAACACGCAACTCAGATCATGGGTTACAACAATTTAAAGGTATTTCCTTACAGTCTCCACTTCTGGTCCCTTTGGACCTGACCATCAGGTTTAACACTGCTGTGAACTCCTCCCCTTGCCCCTGCTTTGGTTCGGACTTACTCACAGACTGCTGTCCCGTAGGGGCATACCAGCTCCAAGCAGAGCATTATCTGTGAGCCACGGTCTTTTCAAGGGCATACCTGTTGTGGCATAGACTTAACCACAGGCACAGATGCTTCAGGGTGTACCTGCTCCAGCCATTGACTTATCCTTGGGCCACAATCCCTTCAGCAGTATACCTGCTGTGGCACAGACATAACCGTGGCCACAGATGCTTTGGGATGTACCTGCTCTGTCATGGACTTGTCCATGGCGACAGACACTTTGGGGTGTCCTGCTCCTGCGTGGACTCATCCACAGGTCACTGTCCCTTTGCCCGGCCAGGCCAGCCCGGTTTGGGCCCCCTGTTATCAGAATGTTCCCAGGCACAACCAAAACATCCTGGTGTTACCAACAGTTTTTATCACAAACCCGAAACATAGCCCCATACTATCTACTATGGAGAAAATTAACTCTATCCCAGCCAAAACCAGCATGCAGATAATGGCAAATTTGTCTGAATGCTTACATCTGTGTTTAAGTTGATATCTCTATCTCTGCAGCTGAGGGGAAGGAAGATTAATCTCATTAACTGTGTTTTATTAAATCTCTCATCATAAAGAGAAGAACTTGTTAAATTGAATAAAAACTTGTTGCAGGAAAGGAAGTTAATTCTAACCCATCATTTTTGAGGGCTGTGTGAGGAAGACATGGGTGACTTATGCAGAGTCATAGCGTTGGTAATGATTATCTCTGTCTGCTTTGAAGACTCTGGGATTACAGTAGGCAGGATTCAGTGGGTAAACAAACTGCTGTATGTTATTTTTGTTATTTAAATTTTACAGGAAGGTATGTTACTTTCATTTGTTCTCTGTACCTTCAGCAGAGATGTTTTAGAATTTAGAAGAGCGTCATGATTTCCTTACATATCCCAAGCTTTCCAAGCATTAGAGTATGAAGGATGACAGTGTGACATGATGTTTTTTGGGGGGAAGAAAAACCCCAAAACAGAAAGGACAAAAACCCCAAGCCAAACAAACGCCACCACAACCCACATGTTTGTTGTGTGGTAATAAATAGCTTTTTCCAATTAGTGCTATAACTATTGAGGCTGGATCATGAAGAAGAAATAAGTGTGCTGCTTGAATCAGTTATAGTCTACTTAACTATTTGTCCTGGTTTCGGCTGGGACAGAGTTAATTTTCTTCCTAGTAGCTGGTATAGTGCTGTGTTTTGGATTTAGTACTAGAAGAATGTTGATAACACCCTGATGTTTTAGTTGTTGCTGGGTAGTGCTTAGACTGGCTAAGGACTTTTCAGCTCTCAGCTCTGCCAGGAGAAGCTGGGAGGGGACACAGCCGGGATAGCTGACCCAAACTGACCAAAGGGCTATTCCAGACCATATGATGTCCTGCTCAATATATAAGTTGGAGGGAAAAAGGAAGGGGGGGATGTTTGGAGTGATGGCGTCTGTCTTCCCAAGTCACCATTATGGGTGATAGAGCCCTGCTTTCCTGGGGATGGCTGAGCACCTGCCTGCCCATGGGAAGTGGTGAATGAATTCCTTGCTTTGCTTTGCTTGTGTGCGTGACTTTTGCTTTCCCTATTAAACTGTCTTTATCTCAACCCACGAGTTTTCTCACTTTTACTCCTCTGATTCTCCCCCCCATCCCACTGTGGGGGGAGTGAGCGAGAGGCTACGTGGTGCCTAGTTGCCAGCTGGGGGTAAACCACAACACTATTAAACATCTACTGTGCATCTAATTAAGAGCCAGTGAATTGATTTTGCAGGCAGTAAACTGTCTTCATTTAAGTGCTCTGTTATTTTTAGGGTGTACTAGGATATGTATTTGAGTCTTCAGACAACAAACATTTTCATAAAGGCAGACTGCAATTACTTCTGATCATTGGCAGACACTGTGCCCAATTTGAGCAGGGAAAACTAAGTCCTTCCAGGCTACTGAAAAATAGGTGGAAAGCTTTAAATATTGCTTACTGGGTTGGAAAGCTGGGGTATAATTTTTCTCTTAAGTTATTCATTCTTTCTAGGTAATCCGTAGTATTTATTCAGCATGATGCAAGCATAGTTATTAATTCAAGAGTTGGAGTATAAAACACCTGCTGTAATTCAGTGCCTCAAATAAGTACTGTTTCTGCCATGACTCCGAACTGATTATCATATATGTTTAGTCCTAACAGGGGCTTTACTGAAATGCACTGTATGAGTGGCCACTCAAATTTTGTATCTTGTGTGTGCATCATACCTCCAAGTGACCTCTATCCTCGTGGGCTGATTGCAACTGGTGGCAATGATCATAATATTTGCATTTTCACAGTTGACAGCCCAGCTCCTCTTTACATCCTTAAGGGTCATAAGAATACAGGTATGTTGTTGTTTTATTTTGGAGTTTGTTGCATAAAAGTTGATGTGATTTGTTAGAGAGGAAATACAAGTTGAAGTTATAAAACCCGATTTTAATTGCTTTGGTATTGAATGTAGCAAGTTTTTAATTATGGCCTCTGAAAGTAGGATTTTATAATCTCAATTCCTTGCAAGTTTACACTGATGAATGCTTGAGCTTTTACTGTATATGTGAACACATGGCAATTTACAGAATGATTACCCTTTTGCCAAGAGTTGCATTTTGAAGAAGCAGTTAATTTAGTTCTCTGTGTATTAAGCTTAATTTTTTTCTAAGTTGATAGCAGTAGGAAAAGTGAACTTCCTAAATAAACTTTCACTGCCCATTTTGTTATCTAGATGGGGAACTTGTATTAATTGGTGCTGTAAATATATAGTAAAAGTAAAGATTAAAAACTCACTGCAGAAATTTAATCTCTCTTTGTCAGTGCAACATCTGACATTAAAGCAACTTTATGTACCCTTTCTTGAGCTATATAATAAAAGATTCAGCAATTTTCATATTGGCATACTCAGTTTGTCTTTTTGTGAGCTGATCTGGTATTTAATAGACCTTTGAACAGTCTAATTATGTAAGTATAGAGTGTAAAAAAATAAACGTTTCAGGATTGAAGGCTGGGGGTTTTTTTTAACCATGTTAAAGAATGGTTGTGGACACCAGTTTGAAAATACCCTGGACTGCTAAGCAGCACCAAAAATCTATTTTTGTATTATAAACCTCTTGGCTTTCTCTGAGAAAGAAAACAATGTCACTGTGTAAGGAGGCATGGAATAGCTTATGTACTTTCTCAGAAACCTGAGGTGGATGAGTAGTTAAAATAACATATGACATGCTTCCTCCAGAGGTGTAAAAAGGGATGAGGTGTTCTAGAGAAGTTATAGATTCCCCTACAAAAAAGTATTTGTAGCAATTTTTACAGTAATATAAAACATTTAAAAATGTTAAAATTATATTGATTGCAAAATCTGTTCTAAAGTGGGGAAGAAGTAGGGCGCGATAGGTAGAATACTGTTCAGTTCCCACTGTGGAATCACAGAAGCAAGAAATATAAGGCCATACTTTCCTTTTATGAGTGATTAGACGGATAGGGTACTCTCTGTTTATGACTTAGCTCTTTTTGTAAGCTTATTAGTATAACCGTATTACACCACGTGTGTTCAGTTTTATATCTCTCTATCACTGGAGCATTTGCAGATTATGTTTTTGCTAAATCTTTAAATGTTACCACAATTTCTGGGTAGTAGTATTTTGCCTTCCAAGAAGATGAGCTAAGTATTTTTTGTATGAAATCTTCCTTCTTGAGGACATGAACTAATACTCGTTGATGAAATCTTGGCTTTCTCTGTAATCTTAAAACTAAACCTTAGCATTTATTCTGTGTCTTGACTAGTTATCTAACCTCCTTGTTAAGATACCCTACTCTGAGGAGATCTGGTACTAAGATTAAATTTAAAGGTATGAATGGCAAAAAGATACGAAGCTTTGTAATCTAAGGTGAAGAGCGTTTTAAGAAGCTCTTTTCTAGGCTGCAGTGCAACTACAATTAAGTTCCACTTAATTCTTCCCTGAGCTCCTCAACACTAAATATGCTAATACCAAGTAAATGTCCTTAAATACTTCTCTTCAAATTGCTGGCATAAAATTGTCAGGCCTGATTTGAATGTTCCTTCCAGTTTGCAGCCTTTCATCTGGGAAATTTGGCACATTATTAAGTGGATCATGGGACACCACAGCCAAGGTCTGGTTGAATGACAGATGTATGATGACATTACAGGTATGAAGTTCCTCTACACTAATACAAAATAGGTACTCTGAATTTGATTCTGACAAGTCTAACAATGTTCTTTTTTTGCAGGGTCACACAGCTGCAATATGGGCAGTGAAAATACTGCCTGAGCAGGGATTAATGCTGACAGGTTCAGCTGACAAAACTATTAAACTGTGGAAGGCAGGCAGATGTGAAAGAACATTCACTGGTAAATGTTGCTGCAGTTGGTAATTTCATCAGGGTCACAACCCCTTTTAAAAATAGAAAAAAAAATAAATCCCACAAAACCATAGATAAATGGAAAAATTTTTCAGCGGATTTCTGAAGTCTCTCAAGTTGTACGCCCAGAAATCACACCACTTCTGAAAGAATTAGATTTTTTTTTTTTCCCTAGAGATTCATGATCAATGAATTGCTTTTTTTTTTTTTTTTAAACTGCTCCCACAATGGAAATAGGTTGCCAGGATTTAGATATGAGCTTATGAGCTAAATAGAAATGGTATACTGCTGCTAATGGAAAGAAAAGCTGCATTAAAAGTTTTCCTATCTTTTATAAAGGACACGAAGATTGTGTGAGAGGTTTAGCTATTCTCAGTGAAATGGAATTCCTTTCCTGTGCTAATGATGCAAGTGTTCGAAGATGGGAGATCTCTGGCAAGTGTCTGCAGGTGTATTATGGACATACAAATTATATATACAGCATCTCCGTCTTCCCTCAGTGTAAAGGTACGATTATTTTTGTGACTACTACCCAACATTCTTCCAAAATGAAATGACAGGGTAGGCATTCTGTAGTTCTTTGGAGCTGCCACAACCAAAGAACTCAAGTAACATTTAGTTTAATTCTTTCCTTTAGCATAAATAATTTCAAAAAATAATGTGATTGACTTCAAGTCAGACCTCTGGCAGAATTGCTCTGGCAGTAGGTGAGATGAAAGGTCCTGAGTTAGACCTAATTGTAAAGCTTAAGTGAAACTTTGTTGAAGCAGTAGGCAAAACTATGATCAAGGTTGCCACCTGTTGCACTGTTACAGAGTACTAAAATGGTAATGCATGGATTACCAGTTTGAAGTAATGTGTATTTAGATACCTCCGCAGAAAGTTTTCAAAGTACATTATAAATAATTTAGGTTAGGAATTATGTGTGGGGCTTAATTGCATTTGTTTTTACATTTAGAGGTTTATTGGTTCAGAACTAACTTGTAGACAGTTGCAGAAGAAATTCCTATTTAGTGAGTTTATGTGGAGTATGGGGCACTTGGCACACTTGTTCAACTTGTATACTAGTGGATGTGTATGTCATAAATCTCTTATGCCTTAAAATTCCTCACTGAGGAGTTTTAGACTTTTGAGAGTGCTGTATGCATGTTTCCTGAAAAAGCAGGCTTTCTTTGCAAAAAATCTGAATTTAAAACAAATGTGAAACTATGCAAGTGTAGTGTAAGATAAAACAGTGATGGTTACAAAATTGTTCCAAGTTCTTTATTTAAACTCTTGAGAGGAGGAAGGAATCTTTTGTCTTGAGCCCAATATCATTCCCTGTCTGGTTGCTTAGTCTGCAATTTATGCATTTTTTTTTTTTTTGAGAAGACAACTATGCCATGGCTTTATTTTAGCTCTCTTTTTGCAATTGAGAGCAGTCTCAAATTGTAGAAAGGTTCTTTTACTGTTCTAATTTTTAGATACCCAGTTGCAGAACAGCATCTAGTGTCACAGTACACTAAAAACACGCTTTAAAAGTTTTTGTCTTTTTCTTTTCAGATTTTGTAACTACTGGAGAGGATAGATCTCTTAGAATCTGGAAACAAGGGGAATGTGTTCAAACAATCAGACTCCCTGCTCAGTCTGTATGGTGCTGTTGTGTGTTAGACAATGGTGACATCGTAGTTGGTGCAAGGTATCCAGGTTTTACTCTCAGTGTATTTTTACATCTAAGTCTGCAAACCCTTGATGAAACAGAAAGCATCACTTTGGATACGAGTTTAATCTGTATTTAAAAATACAGCCATTAAAGTGTGTATGGGGATTAAATTTAAATATGTGCTATACTTCATCAAAAAAGTTATTCTTTTGTTATGTGAATTGCAGAGATAGTGAGTTCTTTGGGAATGCGGTAAGCCATGAATGGACTTACAAGTACAACCCTTTGACAGGCATATCCTACCTAGTTTTTATAATTATACTATAGATAGGGCTACCTGCTTAAGTCCTTCTCTGGGTGTTTTTAGCATAAGAGCAAATTGCTTTCATAAAAATAATTGGGAGGGGTTGTTAGAAATAACAATGGTTTCTCTTGGCACAGAAGTCACCATTAGAATATATGTAATCATTTTGAAATTTACAATAGTATTTTTGTTTGAATGTTTTCTCTCCATTCAGTGATGGGATTATAAGAGTGTTTACAGCATCTTTGGAACGTACAGCAAGTGCTGAGGAGATTCAAGCTTTTGAAAATGAGCTTTCCCAAGCATCCATTGACACTAAAACAGGTGATTTAGGAGATATTAATGCTGATAACCTTCCTGGAAGAGAACATCTTAAGGATCCTGGTAAGTTATTGTACTTCTGTCATGTTAGAGCTTCCTCCAAATCTTGGTTCTGAGGTATTGAAACTTCCCATAGTTTCCAAAATGAAGGCTTTTATCACTTTCAGTAGAGTTGCTGAAGAAAACAGCTTAATTTTGCTCTAGTATCCTTTCATTGATTCTTTGGAGGCAAGGCTCTACTTTAAATACATTTTTTTTGTACACTAAAATGGTGACAAATATTTCTCTTGTGAGATAATTTAGAAGAAAGTGGAATTTGGGATGGTGCAGTGTGTTCAAGATATTTTGGATCCATTATGCCAGCTATGCCAATAGCATGAGAGACAGCTAATGTAATTTGCAAAAGGACTCCCAAACATGGAATTTTTTTCCTAAAGCAGAAAACATGCATCTATTTTTCTTTTAGCATTTCATTTGAAAAATAGTTTGTCTTGATTGACTCAGTTTACACTTTCCAGGTTCTTGGGAGATTACTGAGAATACAGTGGAAGCAGTGGTGGTTAAATAGACAAATACTTTTTCCCAAGGCAAAGTAACCAGTAACCCTTGGCTCTGATCAACAAGTGGCATAAATCTTAGTTGTATGAAACTTCCCATCTTGTTAGACCATGGGAGAATATCCCCTTTCTTGATTGTCATCTCCCTGGGAAAATGGTAAACTTTTGAAATACTTGACTTAGGGATTGCTTTTGCAATTTAGTATGTTGGCAGATGCCATTACCGTAATTGTAAAATGCTGTTGTCAAGATTTTTGCTGTTCTTGTTTGTGACATGTAAGTATCTAGTTACTTCCTGTGCTGTGGCTTCAAATTTCGGTGAACTAGCTTTTCATCTTTAAATTTGGGCACTATTTGAAGACTTCTTTTTCTCTCCTAAAGTAAATTGTATTCTTGAATTTGTTCAAAATCTTAAACACTTCTGTCTACAGGAACAAGAGATGGACAGACGCGGCTTATTAAAGATAATGGGAAAGTAGAAGCTTATCAGTGGAGTGTCAGTGAAGGAAGATGGATAAAGATTGGCGATGTTGTTGGTTCTTCTGAAGCCACGCAACAAACACCTGGAAAGGTTTTATTTGAAGGAAAGGTATATGCAAACTTTAAATGGTTTTATTATTTCCTAATTAAAATGCTTAATTTCCCATTAAAAACTTATTCCAGTCTTCGCTTCGATAAAACATAATTTAGAAAATTGGTACTTGTTGGTACTTTTTTGTTGTCTTTGATCTATTAGTGAGGTAGAAGTATAAATAATTAGAAAAAGAGGTAGAAGTGTAAAAAAAGTACTACTTGATTTATTTACTTTTGAAACATGTTTTGTAAAACAAGCAAGCCAATAGAGACATTATTTTGGAGAAAGGTAAATTATTAGTAGAGAAATGATCAAGTTCTATAGTATTTATTGCTAATACCTTGAAAAGTTAGTTTTAACTTCCTTTCTAAAGGAAGTGAACTGTACAGTTTATAGTGTGAGGCTTATCTAAAATATTAGGCTTTCTGTACCCCTTTTTTATAGTCACTTTTGAACCTAAAGACAGGTAAGATGAAAAATGTTTCCTTAACTGAAATATACACAGAAAAGTCTCTGTCTAATGCCACCACAGAGGAATGCCTTTGAGATAGTAATTTTCTCTCACACAATTTTAAAGAAACCTTAGGAATTTGTGGTTTTGTAGTATTAGAAGTGTGCTTTAAGACTGAAGTTTTTTGAGGCATCTGACTGCCCTATAGCTTTGCAGGCAGCCAGAGCTGACCATGAGTGTTACCTGATGCATCTGTTACTTTGTAATATATCTGCACACATATTATCCTGATCATGTTGTTGTAGCCTGCTCTTCTTGAAACAGAATTCTGGAAAACACCATTGTTAGTCTGCATTTGTATGTCCTCGTGTAAAAAGTGCTGTCAAACTTCTCATTTGTTTTTGTTCTCCTTAAAGGAGTACGACTATGTTTTCACTATTGATGTAAATGAAAGTGGACCTTCCTACAAACTGCCATATAACATCACTGATGATCCTTGGCTGACTGCATACAACTTCCTGCAAAAGAATGATCTAAATCCTATGTTTCTGGATCAGGTGGCCAAGTTTATTATGGACAACACCAAGGGGCAAACACTGTTGAGTACAAGTGCTCAATTTTCAGATCCGTTTACAGGTAAAAATTATAAACCTGAACGAGGACATCAGTCACTCTGCCCAGTTTTGTGTCATCAGTAAACTCACCAAGGGTGCACTCTGACCCATCTTCCAGCTCATTCATGAAGATACAGAACAGGACTGCACACAGTACTGACCCCACCAGTGACTGGCCTCCAACTAGATGTTGTGCTGCTGATCACCACCCTCTGGGCCTGGCTGTTCAGCCAGTTTTCAGTCCACCTCACTGTCTGCTCAGGCAGATTTCAGTGTCGTAGCTCCTGTGCTTCTCCTACAGGACTTTCAAGTCCTCAGGTGATTGAGGGCAGGGCACAGATAGGTCTGACAAAAATATGAAAACTTGACAAACTTATGAAGTGTTTGTCATAACAAATCTTCAACAAAATTTTAATCAAGCTAGTTGTATTTTTTAGTCTAGTCTTTTTTTTCCAGTG
Source organism: Gorsachius magnificus (assembly GCA_034008185.1). Taxonomy (NCBI): domain Eukaryota; kingdom Metazoa; phylum Chordata; class Aves; order Pelecaniformes; family Ardeidae; genus Gorsachius; species Gorsachius magnificus. The sequence goes on along the minus strand of CM067109.1, from coordinate 25,797,660 downwards.
GAATAAAACTTCACTTTTCTTATTTCTCTAAAGAGGTGGCCAGATGCTGTTAAGGCAATTAATAAAATACAAAAATTTAGTTAGAGAATGAACTGAAGCTGAGTGAAATACATAAATGACCCTTTTTCAGGCAGGGAATGGAATGAGAACAAGTTAATTACTCATAAGCTGAATCATGTTAATCAATTACATCCTGCTTATCACATTTACAAAACAAACCAGTCTTATTTTGACTGGTTTCACAAAGATGAAGTTAGGAATAAAATGACATTAAAATAATTGAGCTAAATCTTTTTCTTGCAATGAACTAGAAATGAGAATACAGGCTGTTAATCAGGTTCAGGTGTAATGCATAGAGCTGCAGTCATCTGAACTTATGCACATACTTCTGATCTGGCTGCGTCTGAATGTGTAATGCGTGTGCCCCAGAAAACAGAGTTCTGACCCTTTAATAATTAGGAAGAACTTGTTCAGCATCAGGAGACTTCTGTGTGGATAGGATCAGATTTCTTATAATGCCACAATAAACAATAAGATGTATTTGAAGTTTGGCTTTATTTTTGAGCTGCTTCTGTCTGAAAAGTATTGACATTTTAATAACATCAAGCTGTGTATAGTAGTCATTGCTCTTCTTACTGTTTCACTAGGTGCTGGACGTTATGTTCCAGGCTCTTCACCTGGATCAAGTACAATGCCTGCAGCAGATCCATTTACAGGTAATGTAAAATTCATAATCTGTCTTTCTAGCATTTAAGATGCATATTTTACCATGTTCGGTTGTGTTCAGTGTTTGGCGCCAGACCACTGTTTCTTGCAGTTCTCCATTTGGGGCAGTAGTGTGGGATAGACCGATAAGGTGGACACACCACCTGGGACCCTCATGCTTGGCCCCAGAGCTCTCTAATCACTCTTGATGCTCCCCAGGACTTACTTGGCAGTATCATCGATGCCCATGTGGAAAAGTAGCAGGGTAATAGTTTGAAGCCAGGCAAGCCTTGGCAGTCTCTTTGCAGCGTTCTGGCCCCCACCAGACACAAACCTCCCAAGATACTGGGTCATGTCAATAGATGGGTGCCTCCATATCCTGCACGAGGAAGCTTCCCATCACTGCTGCTTGCCTTTCCCCTTTTTGCAGACCTGAGGTGCAATCTTAGCTGGCTTGGATGTTAGTCCTCACCAGTGCCAGGGCACTGTGCCTGTTCTCCAGTTGCAGATGTACAAGTGGAGCAGAAGCTTTCATGCTGTTGCCAAAAGCCACAGCCTTCACCCTTCCCAATCTTGACAGTCTCTTCTCTGTTCCTACTCTACTGTGGTCTGCAGCTATGTCTCCTCCCTTGCTTTGTGTGGCTCAGGCTGTGAGTCTTTGCAGATGCAAAGACCCTGTAGTTCCTTCACCTGAGGCCTCAGTGCCACAGAGTCCACCTCCTACAGGAGAGGCCATGCCTGGGCAGTGGTGCCTTCCCACTGGAGCTTGTCATGATAAAGTATCTGCTGTGCTGAAGGCCTTTGCACCTGTGGGTGCCAGAGACTGCCAGAATGTCTCCCAGCTGTGAGTCACTGAGTTTGTGAATTGCCATCACCACCACACCAGTACCACCCTCGCACACATGCATAGATTTAATCCTTAAATTCCAGGGTTTGAAGACTTCTTTTTAATTCCTGTAGTGCAACGTAACACCTTTAATAGTGATGTTTGAAAACTAGTAACTAAATACAGATATATGTTACATCTTTACCAGTGGTGGTGGTAAAGAAGCCTAATGTCTGTTCAGGTGCTGGTCGCTATGTTCCTGGTTCGGCATCAAATGCAGTAGCTCCAGTGGGGGGGGTTGATCCATACACAGGTAAGAGATGATGTCTGCCAATGAAAAGCGTCACTGATCTTTTGCTTTGGTTTTTCCTTTGACAAGGATCCTATATGGATGCAAATTTACACTTAAAAATAATGAGCCGATTGAAGCTACTCATAATCTAGAAATTATTCAGAAAATACGGGTAACAGAGCCTTCCTTTACACACAGGAATCATGCACAGAAGCTATAAAATATGACAGTAATCTGCTTTTGAAAGGATTTTTGGTTTCCTACCAGTTATGCTGTTGATCAAAGAAACTGATATATGTACTTAATGGAAATTACACAGTATCGGCCACTAATTCACTTGTGATTCTAGGAGATCATTATAGGTCATAGATTAAAGCTTTTTATTACTCTCTTTGTAAGGAGATTTCCAGGCTACTGTTGCATGTGACATAACTTGGTCATATCTGAAAATCTTCCAATATACAAAAACTTTGCCTATTCATTATGAAAATAATCAAAAGGAAAGATTTCAGGTGCAGCAGGGATCTTTGTTTTAAAATTACCCTTGCCATTTTCATGTCTTAACTGCAATACCCATTCCTACAAATGACTGTGTATTTAGTTAATGTAATTCAGAAATCACTGTTAATAATTTACATTTGTATAGTAAATTTTTACATTGAGGGAGAACAGTTTGTGAAGGTATTGCTTTCAGCTTTAACCCTTGAATGTAAAATTAACATAAGGAAGGACACCTATTTGCATAAGCATTCATCTTTTAAAAGATATTTTTCTGGTAATGTCCAGCAGGACGGACTTACTGGTAGAATATTGTTCTATCTCAGACACTTTGGTACACTGTTGAACTTAATGTATTTCCTTTATGTAGGAATGGGTGCCTACCGATCAGCTGCAGCAAACGTTGAAAATATTTATTTTCCGAAGAAGGATGCTGTCACCTTTGACCAGGCCAATCCTACACAGATACTGGGTCAGTGGTTTAGTTTCAGGGGTGCTTTTGTTCTTCATCTGGCTGAAGTAACTTCACTTTTGATCATTTCGGAAAGCTACGTGATTTCCCATAGCTTTCCTACTGTTTCTTGGTTTTGACATTTAAAAATTGCATTGATTACTTTAATGGTGCATGTATTTGAAGGTTTAGGAATATGAGTACATTTCACAAGAACTCTAATACAGGATATCCAGTTCTTTTCCCCTCAGCTTATGTCTGCTGTTGTTCAGCATCTTTTTTTATCAAGCTGGTACATTTGAATACTGTATGTTTTTCCCCTAGCTGCTGGGTATGCAGGTCATGTGCATTCCCTTCTGGTTTTTCTCATTAAAGTTTTAGTTCACCAGGTAGCCATACTGTGTAATATACGAAGTTTTAAAGTAAGGCATTCTGCAGTTTCAGAGGTTGTAATAGTCACTTCTATATTTAAGCAGAACACGCTATATAACAGAAAGAGAAAACAGTGCACAATATTTAATACACATTTTTGGTAAATGTTATTATTGGCTTGTTTTTACCTTTTCCCATGTTTCATTCCTATTATACTATGTCTTCTGTATTTTCTGTAAATGTTCCAGAGAATCTCTACCCTATTTATCACCAGTTTATTTCCGTATGTTTCTGAAGAGTGCCTTAGTACATTTATGGGTTTTATAAAACTAGTTTGTATTCACAATGTACCTGCCTTGAAGAACTCCAAATTAAATTCTCTTACTTCCTCCCCTCCCCTTTACATATAGAGTTTAAAAATGTTGTAGAAAATGTCTAGATAGTCTGATGAGGAAATGTAAAACAAGAGATTATGCTTTCTAGAAAAAGCCTATCTTCACCTTTATCCAATTTCTTGAAGAGGGCAAGCTTCTGGCCTTACTGTCATGGAATCAGAGAATGATTTGGGTTGGAATGGATGTTAAAGATCATCTCGTCCAACCCCCCTGCCATGGGCAGGGACATTTTATAAGTCCCCTTTAAGTACTGAAAGTACTGTAGTATTTCTTTTGAGATATAGTTTTGGGAAGTTCTCATGTCAGAAAGCCATGCCTCTTCTATTGGTCTTACAGGCAAATTAAAGGAACTTAATGGCAGTGCAACTGAAGAACATAAGCTTACAGAAGATGACTTGATAATCCTAGAAAAGATACTGTCTGCAACGTGCAACACTTCTGCAGAAACACCCACAGCACAGCAACTTCAGACTTTATGGAAAGCAATTAACTGGCCAGAAGGTAGACACTTGCAATTATTTTCTGTGCTGCCATCTCATCAAAACTTCACTATGAACTAAAAGTCTTGTTATACTGGCTTGTTATGACAGAGTCTGTCCCAAAGAGTTTACAACCCAAGTAGAAGCTAGAAGATGATAAACAGATGCTAATAGTACTGATCAGTGGCATGGGCTGCAAAATTGGGAATTGGTTGTCAGGTTTTATTGTTGTCACAACAGTAAACATAGAGGAGAAACTTGATATAAACATCAGTCATGGTTATTTCATTAGCAGGAGCATCCTCAAGAAAGAGGCATGAGGTTTGTTTGGAAAGAGAAGAAAGAAGTTTGAGTTTGGAGTCCTAAGAAATTGGAGATAAATGATTAAGAAAATCTCAAAATACTCATGTTTAATATGGTAGAATAGAAAAGTTACTGAAGCTAGGTTATGTGGTCAGAACTGCATTAGTGAAATGACATTCTGAATTAATACAAGTGGAGGTGATAAAATTTCATTTGATAATTTATCATTGTCAGCACTGGCGGATTGGAAAGACTATTTTGTTTGTTACTGCACGTTCTAGAAAAAATAGATAAATTGCATATACGAATATCTAAATATGCAGTTAAAATGAACTTTCTTGAAATTGCAGTTAAAGATTTATTAATGGGAAGAATATTTTGGTATTAAAAATTCATGTTCGTTATATAACATTACTTAAACTGTTTTGCACAGCTGGGAGCTGGTGATGGCTAATGTCTTCATACCTTTTAGACTTGTCATATCATACAAAGTGTTAATTCTCCAGATTCTGCATATCTGCAGGAAAAACTGCTCAATAAGTAGCTAAGGAGGTTCAGCTTTGATTTGGTTATAAGCATGGGATACTGACAGTTGACCCAAGGTGACAGATATATTTGGTAAAATGAGGGGAACTCTTAAGTTCAGTTTCCAGCTGATTTCCAGCTGATCGGCTGAGGGCGTTATTTTTTTCTTTGCAAATTATGTCTTGAGCGTTGAAGGTAGTCTAAATTTTTTTCCTCTTTTTCTTTAAGCAGTTTTGTAGCTATATTAAACTGTAAGATAAAGAATGAGGAAAAGGGGAGATGCTGCCTGTGTAGGGGTGTTCAGTCACTGAAAAGCTTTCAGAGACCTCTTTGGATTAGTTACATTTTGTGCTTGCCTTCAGTGTAATGAATTAGAGCTTTTAGGAAAGATTTTAAGATTTTTTGCAAACCTCCTTAATTTGGGATAAACAGTGTATGTTCTTTTTGTGGTTAACTGAAGTGTTACTAGAATGTGTTTGTCAATACTTGTCTTCATGAATTTCAGACAGCTTGTGCTTTACCTGAACCTCTTCCTTCATTAAACTGTTACCATCTTTTCCCAAATCTAGGGGTTTAAGAAAGTCTGTGTCTGAAATAAACTCACCAGCACATTTGCATATAATGCAAAACTAACACTAAAATACTTTTTTGTTTTGTTTCTTAGATATTGTCTTTCCAGCCCTAGACATTCTTAGATTGTCTGTCAGGCATCCCACTGTGACTGAGAACTTCTGCAGTGAAAAGGATCACGTACAATTTATCATCCTTCTCCTTAAATTTCTGAACCCTGAAGGAAAGCAAGCAAACCAGCTGTTGGCACTTAGAGCTCTTTGCAATTGTTTTGTCAGCCAGGCAGGCCAGAAGCTCATGATGGAACAGAGAGATGAAATAATGGCACAAGCAACAGAAATGAAATCAAGCAATAATAAGAACATCCACATTGCGCTTGCCACACTGACGTTAAACTATGCTGCATGTTTACATAAAGTCAACAACATTGAGGGCAAAGCTCAGTGTTTATCAGTAATCAGCACAGTTATGGAAGTTGTTCAAGATCTTGAAGCCATTTTTAGACTGCTTGTGGCTCTTGGGACGCTAATCAGTGATGATACAAATGCTGTGCAATTAGCTAAGTCTCTTGGAGTTGACTCACAAATAAAAAAGTATGCCTCTGTATCAGAACCAGCTAAGGTAAAGGAATGCTGTAGGTTTGTCCTTAATCTGCTATAATTGTTTTTCTTAGCACTGGGGAGATACAGTGTATGCAGAAGAAAAATGATGCTTTTGTTCGTATTTTGTGACAGACTGTAATTGAGAAAATACTGTGGATGAATTAAACTTGATTTGTTGCAAGATACAGAGCAAATAAAACTTTTTACACTGTTTGTCATTTGACTGCTTTTCTGAAGTCTGTAGTGCGAAGGATCTTTGCAGGAAGTCCTTCTGATGTAGCTCAGATCAAACCAGATCACCAAGAAGTCAAACCATCTCAGTACTTAAAGGTCATTTAGATGGAAATGTAGGAAATGGCTGTGATTCAGTGACTGTCAACTCCCAACACCCACTTCAGCCATACTTCTATGTTTCAGCACAATGAGTCTCTCTTGACACTGCTTTTTGTCAGCAGAGAAGGGGCCCTGAGAACTGTATATGAACAGTTCAATGGTGCTTTTCACAAACATATTAGTTAATATTGTTTAATAGTAACGCTGGCAAGGAAATGGCATCTACCTGATTTTCCATCAGCTTCCATTTTGAAGCCTACCTGTTTTATGGCTCTTGCTGTTTTTAACCTAGAAGTAGGTGACGTTTTGAGGGGTAGAATCTTTAGCTGCCATATAGATGTCCTGCATCACTGATAAGTGAGTATCTTGTAGCTGGTAAAATGGCTTGAACTTCCACAAAACCTTACACACGGGTTTTAACGTATAATGGCAGGAATACTCCACCAGTTGATAGCAAGTGTCTTACGTATGTTGCAAAAAAAAGTCATCTTGGAAAGCTTGAGAGAAATTTAGGTGCAGAGAACAGATTGAGCTGCAGAAACTGGAAGAGGTGGTCGATGCCCCAAGCCTGTTGGTGTTCAAGAGGCATTTGGACAATGCCCTTAATAATTTGCTTTAAATTTTGGTAAGCTGAGAGGTGGTCAAGCAGTTAACTAGGTGATCATTATAGGTCCCTTACAACTGAAATACTCTATTCTAAACTGTACAAATGTAAAGTCATGTTTTATGAAGTAGCTGTAACATAGTAACTGTGTTGACTGTGAAAAGGGAAGTAGTATTTGACAGCTCTTCCAGCAGATTCAAGGTATTCAACTCAAAAGGGGAGTGTTATTTCCTACTACTCTTGCAAGTGTTACACTTTGGTTTAGGATTAAGGTGAAGTCAAGATGGTCAATGTTCAAGTTACATTTTTCATTAGACAAATAGAATGGAAAACATGAAAAAAATGGGCAAGCTTTTCTGGCACATGAGCTCTTCATCACATGCCTGCCTGCCTGCCTCTGTGCCAGATGTGAAGGATTTTGTGACCAAGAGCTCTAACCTTTCTTGCTCTGACTGAACTGTCTGAATTACATTACTTCCAGCAAACCTCATTTCTCAGATCCGTAGTTGCACACTTGTACTGTTACACTTCTGATGAATTTCCAGATACATATCCTCACAAATGGTCTTGATCATGGCCTTTGTCACTGTTTTAACTCATCTGAGGAAACCATTGCAGGTTCAAGTATAAGGCAGTCCCAAGAGATTATTCAGGATTTACTGTGCTTAACAATAGATCAACCCCTTTCTGGGAAAACATCTATGAAGTTACCTTTAGAAAACGTGTGAAATAACGTGCCTGTCTGTTGAATTTTGGTTGCCTATTACACAATTGTTCTTGAAGCTTTAGCTTTTTAATGTACTGCTCTTTAACAGTGTTTGTACATGTGCTATTTTAAGAAATTTATATTCATCTAACATTTTGGTTTTGTTATTGTGGGATTGCTCTGTTACAGATTACCTCTTTATGTGAAAATTGTCATGAATTTCCCAGACCAAAAAGTTTATATTAATAAACATACTCTGGCAACTCCAAGAAATGGTATATTAAGAGATACTACAAAATTCACTTAACTTTGCAGGGAGATGATGGGGAACAGCAAAAAATCCTGCATCTGGGGACTGCAGCATTACGTGTTAGGGAAGATATACCAAGCAGGCCAGGAATATTTGGATAGAAGCAGAGCTGCTGCTACAGGGTACGGTGATCCCTGGTACATGATAGAGCACTGTCTGAGGGAACAGAAGGAGTGGGGGACACTGGATTCCATCCCCCCAGGAATTGCCCTTGGAGGTTCTGTCTCCACAGAGACATGCAGTGGCAGCACAGGCAGCGGAGGCAACGTCTAAAGGAGGTAATGAAAAAAAAAGTTACAACACAGGGCGAGATTTTACAGTATGTTGTAATGTCTTAAAACAAGTTTGGATTTTTTTTTTAATTGACACAAGAAGCATGTTGGTGTTCTTATGCCTTCATGCATTTGTGTAGTTGCTTTCAGTGAGGATTTTCCCAAGCTAGCAAAACTGGGTATGTGTTAACACAGGTTGAGTGCAAAACAGGAAGAAACTTGCATCTTTTACAAAGCAGTGGGCTTTCTTCCTGTCTTCTGAGGTATAACAACTAAGCATCCTCTTTTTGTCCATATTGTCTTGAAAATGAGTAATCACTATGGCTTCTGTTTTAAATGACACTGTTCTAAAACTCCCATCTAAAACTACAAAATCTGCTGCTGAGATCTACAACAACTAGAAAACCTTAAGGATGTCGGCAGGATGAAGTTTCTGTTTCAGTGACAGGATGTCAAAACTGTGCCTAGGAAATGTGCCAGACAGGAGGTCCACGGTGTGCTGTCTTTTGAGACCAGAGGACATTGAAAACAAGGATGTGCCTAGTGCAGAACTCAGAGCTGGCTTCCTATCTACAGCAATAAACCTCAAATAAGTTGATCTGTTTGCTAAGTGCTCCTGATTTGATTCATCAGGGGAATGGTGAAAGTAAGTTTGAGAGATTTCAAGAGCACCTTGAAGAGAAATTGTATCTTACGCTAAGAATTCAAAGCTTCTCAGTAGATGTTATAATTCTGTTGGCATCTTTTTCTAAGCTAGAATGGAAGCTCTTAGAACAGCAAATGGCATGTGGCAGCACTGCACACTAAGCCTTTCTTGTTAGGCCTGCCTTAGGTTTTATGAAGTGGGAATACTTGGGATCTACTTAGATCAGAACTTGGCATACCATATAAAATGCCTTACTAGGGAACTGAATGAGAAATCAAAACCGATTTAGGTCAGCACAAACTGCTGTACTTGCCACAACAAATGGAGACTACAGTCACATAATCTGGGATACACGAATCACAAGATTTCTGTAATTATTATTATTATGATGCACTTTGCTCTCACCAGGGCCTAATCTTAAGCAGACTTTTAAAAACTATTCAGTCATGCTCAGGTTGCAGACTTCAGCCTGCAAATCTATTTCATTAAAAGCACTGCACATTGAACTATACGTTCATGAATCGCTGGATGCAGTTGCTTCTCTATAACATAATATGCTAATCTACTATAGAAGAGTAGTACCATAGATCAGTACTAAAGAGGTAACTGTAAATGCTTTAGGAAATGTTAAAACTTTCTGGTTCCAATTGTGTGAAGTTTTTGGTTTAAAAATACTTAGTTAAACTGTCATAGCTGAATTTGATCCATTACTATATACTGTCATCACCTTCCTTTTTTTTTTCCTCCCTCTCTTTAAACTGTGAACTAATCCAAACTCTAGGAACAGTAGACGTTTCCCACCTTTTCAAAATGTGTACTGAATAGACTGAAATTAAGTGTTCAACAACAAGATGCCATACGTGACTACTGAAAGCCTCAAGGAGCATCTGGGCATTTTCAGATTTCCTGTTCTTCCCATGTATTTTTGGTGTTTATTGACCACAGAGATTGAGCCTTCCATTTTGGTGAGAAATTTTTTTTTTCTAGACTTTCCAATTGCAAAGATGAATTTGCAAATGTGGCCCAAGCCACTGATGATCTGTGTCAAACACATGGAAAAAAGAAGTCCTAAGTATGAACTATGCCTTTTTGACAGTAAGTTTTGAAGCCTGTGACCACATAAATGCCAATACTGTTAGAAATCATTTTATCGACACACCCAGCTAGCTTATGTACTCTAGCTTATGAATAGGAGCTGCATTCTCTGAAAACATAGTCCACACAGATAAAGATGCAGGTTTTGTACAAAAACAGCAGCTCAGGCAGTTATTGGGTATTTTATTATTCCTGATTCATCCTGAACACTTGTCCTGTTTGCATGCCTAAGCATATACATTCACCTTTTATTTTCCATAGAGCTGCTCAAGGCATCTCATTTTCGTGTCAAACTTGTACACCCCCCATCAACATTTCCTAATTAGGTTACCTCTGCCAGGGCTGTCGTTTGGTGATGATAAATACGAAGATCTATTCCCACCCATCCGGGCAATCTAACAACACAGACTCATCAGGATCGACTCCCGACTCTGCCGACCGCTCGTTATCCGAGTCTGCAGGGACGCATGCTTACTGGAAAAGGAACAGACACTTCTTAATGGACACTTCCAACCCTTTTGAAAACACAAGGTCAGCCACTGCGCTGCCTGTATTCATTTATTACTTTCTATCACCTGGCCACAACGCTTCTGCTTACCCACTAGCTTTGCACAACTTGCGTCCAGTGGACCTCTACCGAAATGGGGCAGTTCCACCAATGCTGTCTGAAGGTCCAACACCGTGTGGAACGCTTCAAACTGGAAGGCGGAAGAAAGGCATTTGTGTAAACCGGCGCCTTGCCTGCCTTGCGAAGCAGCTTCTTCATTCCCACCTCGCTCCCCGACAAAACACACGCAACAGAACCCAAAAAAGCAATCCAGAGCCGCCCCGCACGCGGGCAGGCAGGGAGCCAAGGTGCGGGGCAGGTGCGGGGCAGCTGCCGGCGACAGCGGCGAGCGGGGACCCAGCACAACTGCGCAGGGTTCGCGGGCTGGAGGCCTGAGGCCGGAGCCAGACCAGCCCGCCCGCCGTCCCCCCCCCCGGCACGCTCCGCTCCCCGCCGGAAAGGGCGCTGACGCCGGGCGAGGCGGCCAATCAGGGCTCGGCGGGCGGCACGCCCCGCCCCGGGCGCGGGCCCGGGCGCGCGGGTGCGGCCGCGGCGGGGCGATGCCGGGCCGGCGGTCCTCCAAGGAGAAGAAGCGGCGCCGCTCGCGCTCCTGCTGTCCGGAGGGAGCCTCGGGGCCGGGCGGCAGCGAGAGGAAGCGGCGGAGCACCGAGTCCAGCCGCGGCGCCCCAGAGGTAGCGCGGGGAGAAGGGGCGGGCGGCCCCCCCCCGGGGGAGGGGGCCGGCGCCCGGCGCCCGCCCGTGCCCTCCAGAGCGCGACGCGCGCTTCCCCGCCGCCCACGGCGCCCCGGCGGGCGAGGCCTGGCCGTGTGGCTGCCGTGAGTTGGCCGGGAGGGTCCGGGGGGCAGGCGGCTGCGGCCGCCCCCAGGGGGGGGGGGATGGGGGCAGAGCCCGGGAGGTGGCCCCCGTGGCGCCGTTCGTGCGTGCGGGATCGTGAGTCCGTCCCGGGAGGCCTTGGTGCGCCAGTACAAAAATTGGCGTGACACGTGCCCCTGGGGGAATGGTGGGGCTGTCAAAATGTGTTTCTGTCAGTGCAGGGGCCTTCCGCTGATGTATGGGAGATACATTTTCTGATGTGGAGTCCACTGTTCTTCTCGGAAGGCTGTGCCACACGGGGAATTGTATGCCAGTTTCCTTCGTAGCCAGGGTAGCTGCAAATTATGAGATTAGTGATTTAATTGCACAGCAAATCGGAGAGACGGGCTTCTTCTGCCTTAAAGTACGCTTCCACAGATAAGCAGCAGCTAGGTATTTACAGATAATGTTTTCCAGTTAACATCTGAAAGTACTTTTTGCCTCTCGAAGCTTTTAAAATTTCCCCTCGCAAAAGAATGCTTTCGGTAATCAAAAATGTAGCTTCTGTAATGCAGTTACTTTGCAAACTAAAACACTAATTGAAAGGTCAGAAATCCACCTTAACACCTACCTTGCAATCGTGAAGGGGAAACCGTTGTAAGCACAGATGAAGCTCTAAGTTTCCTTCTTCTTTAGTTCACTAGAAGATGTGAAAACTGTACTTGCTGTCCTTGATTTTAGGAAGAAAAGTCCAATGTACCGTCTGAAGAGAAAGTGGAAGAAGCTGAACAGCCCAGTGATATAGAAGAAGGAGGATTAGATCTCAGTGTGTCGCTCAAACCCGTCAGTTTCTATATTGCAGACAAAAAAGAAATGCTTCAACAGTGTTTCTGTGTCATAGGGGAGAAAAAACTACAGAAGATGCTGCCTGATATTTTAAAGGTACTGACCTTTATATACTTCTTTACAAGCTTGAATGTTTGTGTAACAAAATGCATTTATCTCTCAAGTCTGGCACACTTCCAGCTTAAAAGCTGCCTGTGTTTTTCTTAAATGAAGATTATATCAAGTCTCTGAAAGTGAGACTTGTCTAAGATTTGATATAGTTGTTCCAGCTTACTGCTTTTTCCACTGCTCAGCCATTGCTTAACTGCAGGCTGCTTGTTTTTATGCCACCCATAATGCTTAGTTAAATGCAAAAAGATTTTCATAATTGCATGGAATAAATTCAGTAGTGTTGTTCACTAATAAAAATGATGATTTGTTACTAAAAGTTTGACTTCTGTTTTGTGTCAGCTGAATTTCTTTGTATGGTATTAAATCAGTGTCTGAGATAAGCAATAAAACCCCTTCTTGATAAACAGCTTCTGAAACTGTAACTTCTGTGGACTTCAGTCGTAGTATTGCCAGACTTTTTCTGGCTTAGAACGTATACTTTGAGTCATGTGAACTGCAGGACTTGGTAATAACAAATTAGGCTAGCAGCCTGTACAGAAGAAGAGGCTGCAGGTGAAACGTCATTTCTGTGATGTTTGTTAATAGTTTTAAAATTGTTGTCTTTAATTTTTATCTTAATGAGCCATATTATTAATGTGAGGCAGGACTTCTTCATTTTAAGCACATACCATTCAGTCTCATCCACCCCTCATCTCTGAGAGAAGAGGTCTGGTGCAGCTGGAGGCAAAGGCATTACTGACTTTGAAAGGAAGTTGCCTGGTGGTGTAGAAACAAACCTACAGTAGGGTTCTGCATGTTACAATATGCTTGGCACTTCCTAATTTTGGTACTTGTACATGGTACCATAGTCCATTTTAAAGTGTGAGGTTATCACTTTATTTCACCAAGAGGACGCCAAGTAGCGTGAAAGGCGTGAAGGTAACAGGAATACCCATAAAATCTGTGGCAGTATGTGGTAGTATCAGGCACGAGAAATGGATCACGATTTTCGTATTTCTTACGTTTTCTTTATTTTGATATACCACTGTTTTTTGTTTAATTTGTAATCCACCTGCTCCCAAGTAATGCAGAGTTGGGAGTAATCAGGGCTACAAGTTGTTTGTTGTTCTGTGCTTCACACATATGGCCCAGTATTTTTGCTCCTCAGTGTTGCAGCTGCAGTGAAAAGAGCAAGTCATGGGTCAAGTAACTGATAGTGTGTATTGCTTAATTTTTTGGAAAAAAACATGCACAAACACACTATTTCCGGTATTTGTCAAAACCCGCACACCTACACAGTGTTCTTCAATAGTTGCTAGGTCAGAATAGGGAAGGCACGTGCAATCCTAGTTAGCTCTTCATTCAGTACAGTTGGAGTACTACTTACCATTCATAATTACTCTGTCCTCAGAAATTTTTAGTAGCTTGTGGTCTGTCTTATTTTTCTTCTTAGAATTGTTCCATGGACGAAATCAAAAGGCTTTGCTTGGAGCAGTTGGAGCTGTTATCTGAAAAAAAACTTTTGAAGATACTTGAAGGTATGAATGAAACTTCTGGGCATGGCTGTACACCAGAGAATAGTCTGCCTTTAAACTGGATTTTCACTGAATTTCTAGCTACTTATTTATATATATATATATATATATATGTATACACACACAAATAAGTATATATTAGTTCATGTATATATATGTGCGTATCTATTAGTATTACATATATACACATGCTAACAGTATATATAGAGTATACATATATGCTGGTTTTGGTCTTTTAAACTTGGATGAAATCATCCATTGATTTGGAAACTACTAGGGACACACGCAGAAAACAGTAGTATAAGTTTCTTTTCCTTAGTACCCAAACTAAGAACAAAGCTTTTGCCTTGGTGGAAAAAAAAAACAACCTAGGAGTGCAGAATTGTTGTTATTTTAGGTAAACCAACATTAAGCTGCCTCCTGGTTCTCTGCAGGGGAAATCTGACGTACTGCAGTACCAGTTCAGTTGTATCAGCAATTGCATTGGAGTATTTGATGTAGGTAAAGGATTCTTGGTGAACCCCTCTGCGCTGCTGAGACGCACAGTTTATGTACTTTGATTAAGCATATGACATCCCTGCTTTTCAGTATCTTATTGAACTTCCACTTGATATGTGAGGGCTGTAGAATTTATTTGTGAACACATTGCTGTCTTCTCAATTAAGTGGAACTCTTTTGAATCTTGAATGCTGCAGAGTACCTTCTATTAATTCTGTCTCCTGTGCTTTATTTTTAGTGCCTATAGTACTGTATAGCTATTATGTTTTTTTCCTAATACAGTGTAACTGAAATAAGGTTTTTTGTTTTGAGTAAGCCATTTTAGAACGCTTGCTTTAACTGGGGAAAAAACCTTTCTGCTGATTATTGCAATAGAGTTAATCATTTAAGAGTAAGCCTAACTATATAGAATTAATTGCATTACCTGCCTAAATTTTCATGTTTGAAACTGTATATCTAGGCAAGATTGGAGCTGATTCTGATACTGACGAGGAGGCAGATGGAGGAGACAAGACTGGAGGTGAATCAGTCAGTCAGTGAGTAAAAGACAAAACACTTAAAGTACCTCTTAGTTACTGGTTTGGTTAGGTCATCTAGGCTTTACTAAATAGGAACAAATGGATGGGAAAGGTAGTGATAGTAATGCAAATTTCACATCGTGGTCAGTACTTTTCATTTAACAGGGACCTGGTTTCTGATCCTGTCTTTTGATTCAGAACAACTTCTACAGGTATTGAATGAAGTAATTTTCTTTGATCGCATCTCATCATACAAATACACTAGAAAATGGAGTAATACCAAGTTAAGTGAGGTTTCAGTTTTTCTTGTGTTATATACAGTTTTAATACCCTGACACTATTTCTTCTAGGGTTCCATTTGGAGCCAGTTTGTGACTGTTTCACCCTCTGCTGTCTGTTGCCTACATGATCTGTGAAAGGTGCCAACACACTCAGTTATGTGGACTAATTTTCTTATTTTCGATGTTGCCCTCTGCTGGCTATTTAAAAAAGCAAAATAAAAAATTCAAAACCTACAAAATACACTAAATATCAGGTCTGTCTATGTAAAGGAGCATCTGTTAAATGAATTGATGTTTCGCCAGTAAACTTCTAAACAGAATGGGAAGACAGACTTGTTGGCTAAGGAAACCATGAAAAATGCCCCAGGATTTTGATGTCTGGAGAAATTGCATGATTTTTTTTTTTTAAGGCCTAATTCACAAGCTCTTTACTATTGCAAAATACATGAAATGTTCTTCCTCTTAAAGAGGTATGGCAGGATTAGTGCTGCTAGATTTCAGGAAGGTAGTAACACAGCTGCGAGCTGTTTCAAAGCTATTGTTGAGACATGTATTTATGGCCCTCGGGTACAGTAGGTTGAGTAAAGTCTTGCTTATATGCGAATAAAGTAATGATTTGAGCTGGTAAAAACCTAAAAAGGGGAAATTGTTAATGTCAATTAATAAATAAAACAACAAAATAGGGAAAGCAAGCAGGTTTTACCATTTTTTAACTAGTGGGCATCTGAAGACACTTAACAACCCATTTGCCCATGGCAAGTAGGAAAGTTTCAGGGAAACATCATCTGTAGGATCTGAATTGTGGTTTGGAAGTCTAGTAGTTTTTACATTGTACAGATAATACTCCAAGCACAAGCAGTGAGTAAACCAAAGTGAGTTGGTGTTGTCTACCTTTTCTCATAGCTCTGTCAAAGTACAGCAGAATTAAAACTGACCAACTTCTTTAACCACTGCTGCAGTTACCAAAAACTGACAAAGCTGGGTCACCTTAATTTGCTCATGAGAAAGGTGTGAGCAGTAACTGACAGCAAAATCGAGAAGAAAATGTGTTTTAAAAAAAAAAGTCAAAGAAATTAAGAGATGTTAATGGAAGTTATAGAGCAGATTGCTTCCTTTGATGAACAGAATGGTTGAGGTGCCCCTGGTATTTGTATCTCTATCTCCATCCTGATAGTTTAATATTTCAGACCCCTCCAAACTGCCCAGGCAAGATACGTTGGTGTAGGAATTGTGGCTTTTCTTCTCCTAATGCAGTGGGTTAAAAAATAGTAAGCTACACACGAGGATGTTATCTCAGAACCTTGGCCTGTAGATACAGCTATGTGCTAGCTTTAACAAAAAAGGGAAAAGAAGGGGAAAGCTGTTCGGATGCTGGAGAAATAAAGGGATGGGGAGAAATAGGTGAAATGAGGAAAATTAAGGATTTATATTAATCATTAAGCCCGGTGCTCAGTAAGTAGAACAATGTTACACTTCTACAACTGTAAAATGTCACAAGCTCTTTTTACTAAATAGGTCTAATCTTTAGGCATTTAGGTAAGATTTTTGCAACTTGTGTGTAAATAAATATAAATGCAAGTTTGCAAAACTTCAGAAAGCTCTGTTTCAGCCAGAACAGCAACAAGTCTGTCAGTAGGCAAGGAGGCAAAAGATGCAACAGTGAAGAAATAGTGAAAACTGCATTGCTGATCCAAACTGCAGTTGTTTGTAATCATTAATCTGTTTTTATTTATCATCTGAGTTTAAATGGGTGAATTTGTTTGCTCTGGGAAGAGAAAAGACTTTTCAGAATGAAAAAGACAGTTTCTTTCCTTGTATTCTCACCATTGGGTCTTCATAGTTTGTCTTCATTACTTGTGATTTTCTTGTAAATGACTACTTTTTTCTGCATTCTATTAATGATGCAACACAAAAGCTTTTTTGTCTTAAGTCCAACCTGTCTTGGTTGGTTTCATGGACATGTAAACGTGGGAAGGGAAAAATGTAAATAACAAGTCTTACTCTAGTCAAAAATTCATTAACTGATTGGAAACATTGGTTTGTTTCTTTCATCCTTGTTCTTTAAAAAAAAATAATTTACAAACTTGTACCTTCAGCCATATCCATATATCAACAGAAATCCAGAAAGCTGAAATCAATATGTCTGAAGAAAAGTGTATCAAAATGTACAGGCTTTCTCAGAAGGGTATAGTTTGTACTGTGTCTTTTTTTTTTTCCCCTTAAAATACTTACCTGTGTCAAAAGACCTGCTTTGTGTCTGTACCTTCTAGAAGTAGCAGGGATATAGAGAAGTTTCTCCAGGTACAGGGAAGATTGCAAAATTCAGATTTTTATCTGACTCTTTTGGATAGTATTGTATCTGTAATTGTAAATTGAACTTTCCTTTTTCTGATGCACATATCTTCATTCTCTCACCAGAACTGGAAGTCCTAAGGCTTTTCCTAAATGTCAGGTCTGTAAAAGCTTCAGATTCTTCCATTAGCATTTAAAACACTTGCTCTGTTATTTGGTCACCAGCTTCTTCTGAACTAAAGACTAGAAATCCTGCAATAAGCATGCAGAAGAACTGAAGAAGCAGGGCCTGTGTTTGCCAGTAACTGGAAATTGCTCTTACGATATATATGCTTCATTAATTGTGAGCTCTGTGTGGATTATTAACCATGCAGTTCTCAGATTTTTGTTCTTGTTTCTGTGTGACTGCCTGCAATGGAATACCATTAAACTGAGAGAATTGCTGTATACCAAGCTTCCAACTAAATGACAGATATTTAACTGAAAGGAGTTAGCCACTTAATGTCCTGAAAAACCAAGTAGGCATTCTTCCCATCTCATTCAAAAGGTATTAGCATGTTCTTGAGCTATTTCTTTCCTATTTCCTGAACTGGCATTTTAAATACCCTCCAATGGAAGGACTGAATGTAAATTATTTGCTGTAGTAATAAAACATGTATTAAAAGAACAAGCATGCTAATACCACTATAATGATCGTATATTCATGTGTATAATGTAAGTAAATGATCTTTTGCTTTGAAAAATCTAATGTGCTTATTTTTTTCACTGTGTGAAAATCTGCAGTTTAATATTTCAAGAATTTACAGGCTTTTTACTGCTTTTGTCATCATGACTGCAGTTTTTGCTTGTTTTGTTTTAGAAAGGTTAGCAGTTTGAAAGCTTGCCTTTGTTTTAAGATGTTTTGCTCCTGGGTACTGGGCTGTTCACAAGCACGCAATTGCCATCTGATGTAGGACAATTTGGTTATCTTCACCATTTGGAATCACTGAAAGAATAGGCTACATGACTCACTGAACAGATATGCTAGCACTTAGCATCTGTTCACTGTCTTCTGTTCTCATGGCGTCCTCAAACTTCACCTGTAGCTGGACTGATGGACCTTTCATAGCACATTAAACTGTTTGATTACCATCTGTCATTGGGGATACCTTTTCTGGGGAGCACTACCTCATCTGGATTTTTTTCTCTTTTCGGATTTGTTTTTTTTTTTTTTAAATTGTTTGCTGTTAATTGTTTCAGTTCTCATTTGTCATGGAAAACTACCCTTGGAACAAAAATTTGCAGGAAGCTTATAAGGATTTGGGACTTGTAGAAATATTTGTTTGGACTTGGAACCACAAAGGCAAATTTTAATCTAGGAAGGTACATCATCTTCACGTCAGAGTAGCAGAGGTTCTGATCTCAAGCCTCACTCCAGGAGAATATTCCTTAACGACAATTAAAAGCCCTGTAAGGAAAGTATCAGCATGACTATCTCATGTTTTCAGACTGTCTTCTAGTCCAGCATTAAGGTATTTTTTTCTATCACAGAAGTTTTCCTGCTGGTCTTCAACCCCAGTTACTGCTGATGCTTGGGATCCCAGCCACCAGTATTGGAGTGCTATTTTCTTAATCCTTAGCCATCCATTCCCCTGACCAGTACCCCTTTTCCTAACCTCTGCTGCTGTCTTACCACATGCTGCATAATCTGCTGGAGTTGTGGTACCAAGTCACCCTCAAACCCAAATTTCTTTGGCAGCTATGCAGATTCCTGAAAGTAATAGGTTCTGTACAGAATCCATATGCGTGAGCCCAGGTAAGCATTGCACTACCTGGGCGCACACCAACACAATAAGCTACTATAGGGCAAACAAATTTATGGCATTACACCAACAAACAGTAATAGTTAGCTCCCTTTTGCTGAAAAGAACTTACCATGAAAATGTTGTTCTATTAAAAAAAACAAGCCAAAACCAAAAAAACAAACCCAAAAGCTGAGTTTATCTCCTGGAAGAATGACTTTGAACTTAACTGTCATCCTGAGGGAGAAGTCTCTTTAAAGACTGATGAAAAGAGGGAATTACTGAATTACTGTGGTCATTTATTAGCATGGCATGAAAGAAGAAGGTATTAAATTTGTGTACTGTGCCTTAATTTTAGATTAGCATATATTCTGCTCCCATTGTTTGGAGGCATGATGTTATGCTACCCTTTTTTAAATTCATACTGCGGCATAGATAATTAGGAAAAAAAGTATTTCTTACTAACAATCAAATTAAACAAGCTGAGAGCAAACTGAAGTGTGAACCGAAATGCTTCTGGTTGGCCACAAGATGGTGCAAAATGCCCACCTATTAAATGAAGTAGTGAAGGTTCACCAGCAACCACAGCTGCATCCAAACAATTCTGAAAGTGTAAAATGTGCTGTAAAAGTACTTTTGGCTTCTCAAAATTCTTTTTCTGACTGTAGGTAGCCTTTAAAGGAACATGTTTTTGCTGTAATCAGTGATAGTGTCAAGGCAACAGGAGGAAACTTTACAGCAAGTTTTGATGCGTGATTTTTCAATTGATGATTTTCTTTTCACATAGCTGTTACAATGGGTGTAGGTAATTTCACAGCCAGTGTTTGAACCATAGAGGTCACTCTGCATTTTCTGTCAAAGGGGCGATTGCAATTACTCAGTGAAATTTGGTGTCGGAGCTCAGGGTGATACCAGAAATGTGAAGTTTCTTGCCTGGATACTCTCTGTGCAAGGTCAGACTTCCCCAAGTGACACATTGCTGTCCCGTGCAGAGATGACTACTCAGTTCAAAACAATGAAGTGTATGTGTGAGGCAGGATGGGGTGGGGGCAGCCTAAGTAGCTTTTGGTCTTAGTGATGAGCAAACGTTATTTTGGTCAAGATTTGAGTGACTAAGTATAACAAATCATTAGGAGTTGCTTAAAAAACCAAAAAAAAGTAAAGTAAAAAAAGGTGGATCTTTCCAGATCTGTTGACCAGTAACTGGTCCCAGATCCGTTGCTCCCCCTGGCTGCTGGTATGTGGACAGGCAAGCCCGCAAGGTTTGCTCAGACCTCCTTGCGCACACAGGCGTCTCTGATGGCTGGTGCAGACCTACAATGGTCCCCAGTAGCTGACCCTCAGACTGTTGATCTCTTGGGTATCTAGCAGAGCTATGGTGCCTCAGATTGCCTTCTTGCAGACCCTGGTCTCTTTCAGGAATTTGGTCTCTGCTCTGACAGTCTGTCTGGTACCCAACTCCCAGACCTCTCATCCTTCTTGCTGGCTAGGCTAGCCTCAAGCTTACTGATGAATTACAAGCGTCTGCATACACACCGATGCATGACATTGAAGTTTCCTGAGGATATATGCACATTTTTCATTCTGTGTACTTTCTGGCAGCCCTGTCCTGTGGGCCCTTCTGACCTAAGGTCCCCTTTGCAGTTGTTGGTGGAGAGGGAGATGAGAAGAGGCAGGGGGATGAGAAGAGGCAGGGTGATCTCTGCACTGATGGAGTTACAAAAATGGCTACAAAAATGATCCAAGGGCTGGAGCACCACTCTTATGAGGACAGGCTGAGGGAGTTGGGCTTGTTCAGTCTGGAGAAGAGAAGGCTGCGGGGAGACCTGATTACAGCCTTTCAGTATCTAAAGGGGGCCTATAGGAAAGATGGGGATAATCTTTTTAGTAGGGCCAGCTGTGACAGGACAAGGGGTAATGGTTTTAAACTAAACCAGGGTAGGTTTAGACTGGATATAAGGAGGAAATTCTTTACAATGAGGGTGGTGAAACACTGGAACAGGTTGCCCAGAGAGGTGGTGGAGGCCCCATCCCTGGGAACATTCAAGGCCAGGTTGGATGGGGCTCTGAGCAACCTGATCTAGTTAGTGGTGTCCCTGCTCACTGCAGAGGGGTTGGACTAGATGACCTCTAGGGGTCCCTTCCAACCCAAAACATTCTATGATTCTATGATTCTACTGGGCTTCCTCTCCTTGCAGTTTTCCTCTGCTCCTTGTGGGGCCTTTGTGCGTATTCACTATTAAATGCATAACCTAATGGACAGGACGATGCAGCAGGGAACTGAGTGTGATAAGCCCTGGCAAGTGACAGGACAGCAAAACGCGAAATTTCTGGGAAGGTGTGCTGTGACAGCATCGTGGACAGATTTAGCTGGTGGTCTGTGCCAGCTTCTGGCCTAACCCCACCCAGCAATGGAGGTGGGTGGGGAACTGTTGCTCCCCAGGAGTCTGGCACCGTCTCAGAGCAGAAGACCAGTTGGGCTTTGGTCCCAAGCTGTGGCCTGGAGCCTGGCAGTGAGATGTTTCCCCTGGGTCAGGTTTTGCAGGCTCACTGGAGTGGTAATTGGGGTGGGTCTCAGTTAACTCTGACCTTGTGGGTGTGTGTGTGAGTGCAAAACTTTTCCTCACAGCCTATCCACTGCTTGACCCACTTAACAAATTGAACATGATAATGTCATGTTGTCCAGTGTTCCTTTTCCCCCGTGACAGCAGGAATATTGAGGCACTGGTTAACATGTCTAAACCATCACATACAGCAGACTTAATTTTATTTGTTGAATTCCTGGGTTTACCTTACATCTAAGAGGTGAGGGCTGTAATCCATCTTGCAACACCTCTGGCCTTTGTAGTACAAGACTGATGACTGGAATAGAAAATAAATGGGCAAACTCTCTTTGTTTGTGAAGAAGCAAAGTTTAAATAATCTTTTGAAGGGGCTAGCCATATATACTATACATATATATACTTCCTGCTCAGCATAGCTATTTCAACATCTAGTTTGTATTCATTCCTTCTCTTTCAGCCCTGCCTGGGAATGGAAATTCCAACAGAAATTAAAAGGTTGGGGGAATACTTCCTGAGTTGACCAAGTAGGAAAGCAAACTGAAAGGATACATACCACTAAGGTCTGAGAAGAATGCATCACAGTAAATAGTCTGCTCCTAGATTATTAAAATGGCATTAAACAATACATTTCTTTTGGGGCTTCCTTACTTAAGGTGCAGAACACTTAAAAATCTTCTTTTTCAGGTGTGCATATGAAAACATCTACGCATTCCCCTTAATCTATTAGTGCATGCTACCATACACATTTATGTTGCAAGGAGTAAAAAGAGTGGGAGAAACAGAGGAGTCTATTGATTTGTAACCTTTGCTACTACAGAAATGACAATGAAAGTAATCACACCAAGATGGCTAGAAGTATTATGATGTCCTCCCTCCTGACATAGCCATTGGACACCTGAAAAAAATATGTCTTTGAGAGCATGGAGAAAGTAGATCTGCATTCAATTTTAGGAAAAGCCTTCAAGACATTGCTGAAGAACAAGTTGTTAAAGTCATTATATTTACATCTGTGATAGCAGAGTACTGTTATCCTTTTTATAGTGCCATTTAGCTCCCACAGGCAGGATAGTTGCATTGATTCCATATTGATATGCATGAAACCAGTGCAACACCAACATTCAGGGTAGGAAATGGGCAATTCCACTGTCAAAATGCTCACTAAACATGGCAGTTGAACTGTTCCTGTGATTCTCGGTCCTTCTGTCTTCCTTCTTCCTGTGTATTTCACAGTATTTTCACAGTTTGTATAACTAGTACACGCAAAAAGTCTGAAGGACATGAACATTTCACAAACGTATCTCTTCCTTATCCCTTATATAAAGAAGTTGAAACCATACAGGCCAAGGGTAGAAATCTTTAAATAGAACAATCAGAGACATGCAGATACTTAATATGATTTAACAGTTGAGTTTCATTTCGTTTTAAGAAGTGGCCATTTGTGAAACTGAGATTATGATGCAGGAGAGGTGAATGGTGGTGGGATGATGGTAACTTCATGAAAATAGCTTCTTAATTTCAAAAGAAACCAGTAAATAGTATTTGAATGTAGCTGAAACTATAATTTTTTCAAATCATCTAACTGTGTGACAATATATTCTGAGTTTTAGAAGAAAGCTCCTAATATTAGGGAGAGGCTACCAATTCTTACTCTGAAAGGCTAGGATGTAGTGGAAATACTCGCTTTATCCTTGTGTATCACTAGGCAAAGCAAAAAACCTCCTCATTCTCAAGTGCTTAGATTAGCACTCTGTGCGTTTCTTTTGCCTCAAATTTAGCTGGCCTATTGGCCTACTACCACATAATTTCTTTAGTTAAAGTAAACATTTCTTAGAAAAATTCTCTTAAATTGTAAAAGGCATAGATCAAAATGTCATCTTGTTTGTTTCCAGACAGGACAACAGTATAGACTCTACTTCTTCTCTGAGAGAAGACAGCAAGCTGGAAGGTCAGGAATCAAAACAAGGTATGTAGTGGAAAAAGGTGAAATTTTGTTTCCTTGATGTTGGGTGGTGACTAATTCCAGTTAACTGATAGCTGTCTTTTGGACGGTAGCTGCAGTCGCAGAGAATCATCTTCTTAGAAATCAGCTGGTGCAGGATTACAAGCTCTCCCTTGGGCCCATTTCTGGAAAGGAGAGGGGAACATTGAAGAAGAACTTTGGAGCAGGAACATTGGCTTCTTAATTCTGTGAGACTGCATTTTGTGACTAGAAGCAAAATGCAGTTCTTCAAAGTTTGCTAGTTTAGCTTCTGGAACATGACTGAAGCTCTTGCAAGGCTCATTTGGCTCTTCACATCTGGTTTTTCAGGTGAAGAGGAACTTCAGTCATCTCAATTTCTTGGTATATAGGTGATTGCTAATACTGCTATTACCATTTGCTGAATTTTTTGAGAGTCAGTTTTACTTTCTGTTAAGATGATCATACGAGTCTACAGTACTCTGTTTTGACATTCATAGAAATCCATTACAATAATCATTTGCCAAAGGATTGCTTGTAATTTAATCATTTTGTTCAGTCTTGATATATGATACCTTGCTTTGTTCGATCGTGCAAGAGCTAAGGTCCTATGGAATGTTTTTTGACACCCACCACTCCTCATAACTGGCATATTTTACTTCGAGTCAGTGCCAGCAGAAGTACATACTCAAATCTTTGAATCTCTGAAGATGAATGTTTTGTCCTGTATATTTTCTCTTTTTAAATGCAAAAATGTGGTGGGTGAGACATTCAGGTACTACAGTGATTGGCAGAATAGAAAGTGCGAAAGCACGTAAGTTAGTGGTATGCATTTGAGTGCCTGCTGCATAAGGGAATAGTTTTCTTAACCTGCAGCAATATTTGTTTTATTCCAGTCATTAAATCAGCACCATATAACAACTGCCAGTATTATTTTGTACATGGAGCGCTAGAATTGTAGGTGTTTCTGTCTCAGTCTATTTATTTTCATTTGGACTAGCTGTATGCAATAACATCAGAAATAGCTTTTCCAATCAAAGAATGTTGCAAATTCTTATAAGCTATATTTCTCTTCTGTGATGATCTGACATTATTTTTGCTTCCTGCAACTCCTATTTCACAATTCAGAATGTTGTCTAAAAGATGTCTCTTGGAATAACTTTGGAAGCATGTCTTTTTCTGAAGTAATTAGTGAGGGGAGTTAAATGGAGAAGTAAAGAGTCATAATAAAAGCATCAAAACTTTTAGAAGCAGGTTGCTATGACTTTGTGAGGAATGGTTTAAATGTTGCTTGTTATACTATACAGAGTGACCTTAGAACTGACAGATTTCCTGCAGATTTCTTCCACTTTTGTATTATCAAAGGGAATTGATGACTGTTGCAGGTGATTGCTTCATTGTTGTTTTTTATGACTTAATCAACCAGAATGTCATGATGGCTTTGGGCTATAACAGTGGCTTCCACTCAAGATGTTAGCTTTAAAGAGCTTTTGAGAATATCAGTATAAATTCAAAAATATAACTCTAATCTTATTCTGCTGAGCTGCAGCCTGTGATGCTATGGGAAGAAAAGAGAGAATGAGGTGATAAGCAAAAGTGGATAAAATAAAATTAAAAATTGGAATTAAGTGTGTTAAAATGAATTTTGCAGCTGTAGCTGAAAGAAAGAGTAGAAGTTATCAAAATGAAAAAGATAATGAGAAATGCCAACCATGTTCTTTATTACTGGGTAAAATTACAACTGTCAAAGAGGGAAATAAAGCCCATCAGCTAATTAAACATTTATAGGCCCATGAGCTTGTGTGAACACTGTATTACAGAGTTTTGGAGGCTCCAGATTCTGAATGGAACCCAAGGTGGCTTTGCCCAGCTTCGTGGTCCATTCTAATTCTGGAACAAACATGAATGACTGTTAATATTTTGTTTCTGCTTAATACATGACCAGTACAAAAGGAATCCTATGGTGGGTTGACCCCAGACCAGCAGTAGGTGCTTCCTGGCCGCTCAATTACTCTTCCACCCAGTGGGGTGGGGGAGGTGATCAGAAGAGCAAAAGCAAGAAACTTACCCGTCAAGATAAAGACTTCTAATAAGAGAAGCAAAAGCTGTGCACTGAAACAAAGCAAAATGAGGGATTTATTCAGTACTTCCTATTGGTGGCCAGATTTTTAGCCACTTCGTGGAAAGCAGAGCCTCAGCATGCATAACAGTTACTTGGCAAGACAAATGCCATAACCGTGAAGGTCGCTGTTTCCTCCTCCTTTCCTTGAGCTTTTATTGTTGAGCACAGTGTCATTTGGTCAGTTGGGGTCAGCTGTCCTGGCTGTGTGTCACTCCCAACCTCTTGCCCACCCCCAGCCTACTTGCTATGGGGTCAGAGTGAGAAACAGAGCAAGCCCTGAGGCTGTGCAAGCTCTGTTCAGCGCTAGCACTGGTGTGTCATCAACGCTGTTTCAGAAACAAATCCACACCACAGCACCATGCAGACTGCTCTGAAGCAAACTTAACTCCAAGCCAACCGGACCCAGTGCAAAGTCAGTTTCTCTTTGGTGGTGAATTAGGATGAGTAGGCTCAGAAGTTAACTTTCAGGCTTTGAACTACAATCCATTGATAACACCTGTTTTTTTTGATTCATAGAAATGCTGCTTGGTTGAGCAGTATGTTAGGTAAATACTGACTGATGCTATGCAGCATTCCATTTCTTAATCCTGTAGATTCCCATTTCTTTTGATCTTTCACATACTTTGTGTCTTGCAAGGTAAAGTTGAAAAGATAATGTTCAAAGTTGATTTGATAGTATGGGAAATAGGTAAAACTGCATCTTAAACTGAAATATTAGTCGTGAAGCTACTGTCACAATAGGAACAGGGCAGAACTACTTAGGATTGAAGGCAGCCCTGGTATGTTCATCTCTTATGCACACTGCTGTGAGGAGGATTTTATATAGCTTCAGAATTATTTGTGGTTTAGGCTTTCAGTTTTTATTGCTTGAAAATTATGATTTATCTTACATAAAACAAAGACCAAAAGTTCTCTGTAAACTTCATTTGTATGGCTTATCATACATTTCCCAGAGTTGAATTTGCTTCTTGTCAGCTTTGATTAGAGCATTGGAGGTGCCACATACGTTAGCTGTATTTCCCAGTATGATGCAATTCAGTAAACCAGTGTTATGAGGTACTAGACTGATAGCTATGTAAGACCCTAAATCAGGAGTGCATTCTCAGTCAGGGTAACATGCAGTATTCCTGAATTGGGACTTAAATGCTATGACAAATCATAGCCTGTGATCAGGAGTAGATATCTGAATATCTTTTTTTAAGTGTATATAGTAAAAAAATCTTTAAACCTGAATCAATAAAACCCTTGGAGCTATGTTTTAAAATGTTACTATTGTTTATAAAATGAATTTGAGATTTTTTAATCGGAAAAAAAATTATTTTCCCTTCCTTCTTCCCTCCCTACCTTCCTCCCTCCCTTTTTTGTTTTCTACACAGAGAAAGTGCATTTATATCTTTCTTAGTAGTCAGAATTGATTTTTTTTTTCACACCCTCAGGATAGCAGGAATGTCATAAACCCCAGGAAAAATGGATCTTTCCTAAGGTTTTTCTGCACTACTCATGAATTAAAACCAAACTCATGCATGCACCAAAAAGCATTTTAAACAAGAGTAATATTTTTTCTAAAGCCCTATTTGTTTTTCCTTTAAAAGTAAAAGTGGTGTCTTTTAAGGTTGGTTGATTAAATTGATTTTGAACAAGGAACAATTGAATTTTTCTAATTTATACTCTACTGCTAATCTTTATACAGAACTTCCACCTAGTGTGAGGGTTTTGCACAAAAACTCAAAAAAAAAAAATACAGATCACTATGTGGATGTGGAGTTTTTTACACTTATATTTTCAAGAAAAGTCTCACATTTTTTTTTGCATTTTTAAATATTTCCTTTATAATAAGACACTGAGATATTAATAGCATAAGACAAAGACTTCTAAAAATCTCATTTGAAAGATGCTTTACTCTTTTTTTGAAAGGGGACAGAATTGTTTGTATCGGATCTGAAACCCATGTCAGAGGAACGTTCTTACTGAGAAGAAGTATTGAAAAAATATTTCCAGAAGTTTTCCAACAGTAAAACATGAAATATGAGCATCTTGAGCAAAAAAGTCAGTGATAGGAAGATAATTAGTTAAAGGTACTAAAATCATAGGTCCTTGCTGTTTTAAACTGCATTATCTTTTTTTTTTTTTTTTTTTTTTTTTTAGTTTGAATGTCAGTAAGATTCTGATTGCCTGATATTAAAAAAGAGCAATTCCCACAGAGGAAGTACTTACTTGGGTTTCCAGTGTATTGGTTGTTTTGTTCATGAGCAGTCCTTGCAAATCAGTACTTCTAGCCTTGCAGATTTGAGGTTCATGAGCCAAAGATATGGATGGATGAAACTAGGAATTAAAAAAAAAATTAATGGTTTGGTGAAAGAGAAAGATGTCAACATACTGATTTTAAGACGCAGAGAGCCATAGGTTTAGGTTAGAAGGTCTGTTTTGAGATCATTGAACCGAATCCCTGCTCAAGCAGGTCAGCCAGAGCAGGTTGCTCAGGACCATGTGCTGTCGAGTTTTGAATATGTGCAAGGGCGGAGACTCCACAGTCTCTCTGGGGAACCTGCTCCAGGTCTGACTACCCTCACAGTAAAAAAGTTTTTCCATGTGTTCAGATGGAATTCCATGTGTTTTGATTTTTGCCTATAGTCACTAGTCGTGTCAGCATGCAGTACTGAGAAGAGTTTGGCTCCCTTGTCTTCATGCTCTCCCATATTTTTAAATTAGAGAATTAAAGAAAATTTAAAAAAACAGGTTTGCAATACTGTCTGAATATATATTAAATCAAGAATTTTTTTGGTAATATACAAGATCATTATAGACTAAAGTAGCTTACTTAGGAATGTAAGTGTTATTTGAATCTTCACAGTAAGAAATTATATATATTTAAAAAACACAGATCTTCAGCTCTAAACTCTCATTATTAATTAACAGGGAGCGCAGTCATACATTTGGATAGCGGTACTACCAAAAGCAATTATAAAGCCTTTTTGAATCAGTAACTTTACCATCATCTGACTAGAAATTGTTCATTTTAAGCAGGAACAAATCCTACTGTAACTTGGGACAGATACAAAGGGTGGTGAAGGACAATAGTTTCTAAGGCCAATGTGTCAAAAGCAGTAGTCTCTCTGTAGCCAAATTGTGAGAACAGTTGCTCAGGTTCTGTTGGAGTTTTGCTTTTATATTATTGCACTGCCTCTTCTAATTTTTTTTTAAGTAAAACTCCAACTTTTAGCCAGCTTTAAAAGCCAATGCCATAACTTTCCCCATGTTTTTACTGAGTGAAATACATCTGAAATACCTGTGATAGATTATGAATAGTTGCACTATAAGTGGAGTTTCTATTAATTTTTAGTACTGTGCCTGACTATAGTGTCCCACTCCTTTTCAAAAATGTGAAATAGTGTCATTTTTAAAATTGCATTTTGAAGACTAAGTTTGCTTTAAAGGTAACAATAATCATTTTTGCACTGCAGAGGCTTCCTGTGATACAAAATCTTATGACATTTTAATTGGGAAAATAGATCATGTAACTCCGTAGGATGGAATAAATTTTCCTGGTACTGCTGCTTTGCTATACTGCATGCTATGTCTAAATTGGCATAAAAATACATTAACACTTGTATAAATTAGACCAGCCTTAAAAGTTGGAGGAGAAAAAGAAGAGGAAATAGTTGTCTTAAATTCATGGATCTTTTTGCCACTCTCCTAATCTGCAGGGAAACATTTTAAGCAGAAGCGATTTTGTAAGTTGAAAGAAAAACAGTTCTGGTAGGCTACCGTATGATTGTTATGTTTGTGTTACAGGCAAGGGAGAAGATAGTGATGTCCTCAGCATAAACGCGGATGCATATGATAGTGACATAGAAGGCCCATGCAATGAAGAAGATGGCCCAGATGTGCAAGAAAACACTGTCAGAAGTGGAGCCGGTCAGATAGATGACCTTCAGAAGGACATTGAGAAAAGTGTGAATGAGATCCTGGGGCTGGCAGAGTCCAGCCCAAAGGAGCCCAAAGCAGCAGCCTTAGCCATTCCTCCGTCAGAAGATGTTCAGCCGTCAGCACAGCAGCTGGAGCTTCTGGAGCTTGAGATGAGGGCGAGAGCTATTAAGGCTCTGATGAAAGCTGGTGATGCAAAAAAACAGCCCTGATTGTTTAGATTTAATTTTCAGTATTTGTTTTGAAGGATGTGATGTCTGTTCTCTTCAGTGCTAAAGTATGTTTGGGTTGGGTATGACATTCCTCATGCAGACCCTGTTTTGTATCCTGACCTGTGGCTTAAGCCATTGGTAGTTGGTTTCATTGCCTTTAGTGTGCTGCTTCTGTGACATGCACAGAGAGAGTGGTTTGACGCTTCACTGGGATCATGTCTCTGAGCCGGGTTATCTCCTCAAGGTGTCACACAAATGTGTAGAGCCTTCCAGAAAGGTTAGGAGTATCAATTTCTTTATAAACCCATGGTTAGAAATCACCAGCTGTTTTATTTATTAGCAACTTGTTAAACTAGTTGAGAAACTTGATTTATACGTACTTCGTTAAAAATACCATTTTGAAGAGGTCTTTTGTTGTGTGACTGCCTTCAGCATTCTGTATGGGATTTGAGATTGCTTATTTCTCCTTGGGGCCCAGCTCATCATAATGTACCTATTCTAGTTAAAATTAATGATGATTCACTTACAAGCATACTTAATTTTTAGAAAGTTGAATTCCTAAAAGGAGGGATTTTTTCCATTCAAATAAACAGTTGAACAACATTATTTTCAGAGTTATGAAAGTGCCTGAAAGTGACAAATACCAGAGTTTTTATACTGTTGGTCATTTAATTTTGTCACTTTCCTCTGCTGTTTATCTTATGTGTCATAAGTGAAATAAAAAAAAGTTTTTTCTTGCGTATGAAGCTTTTTTGTTGAATATTTGGCATAATATTTAGGACGAGGCAGCAAATCAGACTGTTTAGAGGACCTTGAGTTTTTAATTTTTAATTTAGTCATTTCATGTCCCCTGTAATAGGAAAATCCACCTAATTTCATTACAAATCTTTTTTAGAAAAGGCATTTAATTTATTTATATCTTTTATATAAGGTTTTAAAATTCATAATTCTACTTTTATCCATTTCAAGGGTATTTCTTTGTAAGTAAATTGTATTATAGGATTAATTTTCCTGCTATGATTTCTTACAATAATTAAAATAATTCTGATTTTATTTAGAATTAGTGGTGGTTTTATACTTGGCTGCTAATCAAACGCATATGAAAATATTTCTGTGTGTGTTTGTTTACGTACACACAGAAATAGATTTTTTTAAGGTATGAAGTTTACAAATGTGGTCCTTGTTAAGTAAAATGATGTATTATGTATTGTTACTCCGGATTTTCCCTTGGTTGTTACTTAGAAACCACATTAGATATTTTGCAACAGTAGCATAATTTCCATGTGCTATTTTGTATTATTACTGCAGAGCATGTTCTATTCAAATATTATGTTTTAAATTCTCTTGCAAGTTTTATAATTTTCTTTTTTCTCCTTTTTTTCCCCTTTCCTTTTTCCCCTTTATACTGTTTTTTCCCTTTCTTATTTTCACCTTTTTCTCCCCTTTCCTTTTAACCCCTTTTCTACCCTTTTCCCTTTCTTTCTTGGTAGTAAAGTGCATTGTCTTTAGTAGCAGGATTCTTATGTATTTCTTAAAGTATGATTCCTCTAGAATCAATGGTATTGTGAGTAAAATGGTAGCAAAATAGTGCAGTGTAAATGTGATTATAAACTAAAACCTTCATTAAATACAGCTGAGAAAATTACAGTGTGTATTCACTAAATGATGGCAGTGACCCAAGTGAATTACACCTGACTGTAATCAGTTGTCCACAGCAACAACATTTTTCTGTTATTTTTTAGCAAATATAGGATGTAAGTTAGAATTTATATATCCAATTCAAAAGGTAGCTTAACTGTCTCGGAATACGTCTGTGTTGTCTCCAGTTAATTTCATTTAGCTGTTTGGTGAACCTGTGATTTATTTGAGTACAACGAAACAAAGGCAGATAAAGAGAGGCAGCTGGCAAAACCTAGATGCGCTGTCTTGTTCTTTGTAAAGTCATAGGCTAGTGGAACTATGTTAGACTGTAAAGGTAAGTTTTATTGCTGCTATACTGATATCTTTAAGGCACTGAATACCTCACTTTGCCTGCTGTGGAAACGAAAAAGCTCACCTGCAAGGAGGGCATTTGCTTCTTAGTCCTGCTGTGCAGCCCTGTGTGTCTGGACCAAAAAGAAAACCCGTTTCTTAATTGTTTGCCTCCTTTCTTTCATGTCAGGGTTCATTTGCCAGTTCTGCAATCTGCCGTAGCATTGATGAGGTTTACAAAACCCCAGGCAACATGAATAAACAAAAATCAGTCCCTAATACTGAAGAAGAATGTACAGTACAGTAGTAGTTGATTGACAGGACAAACGTTTCTAGACCTGCATCTTTCCTTTTTTACTGGTAGACCCAGCACCCGTGGTTTTGTCACCCTCAGAGGTGGTTCCCTGCTGACTACATGCTCCTGTAGCAAAAGGCTGCTTCATGCAGAAGCCATACCTTGGTAGGCATAGCTTAGGGTGTCCTGGGAAAGCTGAATGTAGATCAGGTTTACTTATAAGTGTTTCCCACACCACCAGGAGATACCTTCAAAGGTTCAAAGTCCTTTCAGCGATGTCCCAGAACGATACATTTGCAGTTGTTTGGCAGCAAGGAAATGCTGCTAGAAGGAACAATAAACTAGAACGTGGTTCTCTTCTGCTGCCTACTTGCTGGAGGTACATGGCATTTATTTCTGAACTGAGCTTCATTTTCCTATTGGTTCTCCAGGTCACCTTTAAATAAGTACGATGAAC
This sequence comes from Gorsachius magnificus, assembly GCA_034008185.1. Lineage (NCBI taxonomy): Eukaryota > Metazoa > Chordata > Aves > Pelecaniformes > Ardeidae > Gorsachius > Gorsachius magnificus. The sequence continues at coordinate 25,764,974 of CM067109.1, read as the reverse complement.
TGTCAAAGGTCATTGTTTCAAGGTCTGTATCAAGAAGTCGCATATGCTGACTTTAATATGTAGTGTGACAAAGATGAAACAGGTTTACTGTGCACATGACAGAGAAGATATGTAATTACAGCCCAATTAAATTTGAAATTAAAAGAGGAGAAGGATTGCAAGAAAATTAAATTAAGCTGTTTACAAAAATAAAATAAAATATACATATATCGTAAGAGAGACTTCATGTGATTGATTACACAAGTGCTAATTCATTTTTAAGTTATTGTACTATTGCTGTGTAGGTTAAGAACAGATGTGGCTTCTTGCATTGATCATATCACTGCACAGTTAAAAAAATCCAGTGTATTTAGAATATTTATTATATAACTGTCTTGTTCACTTTTAAATATCTCTTTGATGTTTTTTCCTTGAAAAATAACTTTTATATTTCACTTGGAGGAAGAGGCAATTGGTATGTAAAATGCAATCATTAATTATTTATGAAACCTTACAATAATTTTACTGGGTTTTGATCCACCACTTTGTTGGGAAAAAATATTACAAACTGGGTGTTGGTCAGCATGAGGACAAAGATCCTGATTATATTCTGGACTGCAACAAATATTTTCTAATGAACATTGTCTGTCCTTACAGATGAAGCACAGTGCTTTTTTGAGGAGGAGGGTTGATTGTGTTTGTATTAGGTAAATAAAAAGGCAGGATCCCCAGAGAGCCAAAAGTATCTATTATTTCTGTTTAGAGGCTTTGATGTTATTTATATGGTGATTTTGTTGAGAATAATAATTAGACTTCAAGATGCCACTTCCGAGAGACAAATCACAGGCATTTCCTCAGAAAAGAATTAGTTCTGTTTGTAACACTCTCTTCGTTACAGTATTTGCTCTCAGAAGAATACTCTGCTGAACAGACTTAGTGCCTTGCAAAATTTTTTTTTTTAAGCTATGTTATAAAATCCGTTCTTTGCCATTTAAAATTACTGTAATTGTTAATTGCAGTGGATGGAAATTTTGATCGCTGGCTTCAGGTGGCTTCTAAGTAGCCACAGAGGTGGCAAGTAGGGGATGAAGAAATCATCTGTGTAGGTGACATCAGATGCTGCTGTTCTGGCTGGACACGGTTGAAATGCCATGTGAAACAGGAGCAACGCGTCTCACCGAGCGAGGCAGCTGGGTAGCGTTCTCCTGCCGCGGTGCCTGTGCTTGAGGCAGCTCGGTTCCATGTGCAGCAGCCACCGCGGGAGTGGGGCAAAATGTCTCTTCACCGTCTCATTCCTTGAAGCTGTGAGGATCGTAAATCCTTGCTTGGTTATTACTATTGTTTTTTAAGTATTAATCTGCAAAACCACTTAACTGGAGTTGCTTTGTTTTCATCTGTGGGTAAAGCACGACAAGGGCTTTTTAAAAAACAGCAACTGAAAAAAGGTTTTGTGCACGTGTGTCGTGGTTTAACCCGGCTGGCAACTCAGCACCACGCAGCCGCTCGCTCACTCCCCCCCCTCCCTCAGTGGGATGGGGGAGAGAATCGGGAAGGGGAAAAAGGTTAGAGCCGAGGGCTGAGATAAAGACAGTTTAATAAGAGAAAATAATAATAATAGTAATAATGAGAATGATAACAAAATATACAGAATATACAAAACGAATGATGCACAATGCAATTGCTCACCACCCGCCGACCGATGCCCAGCCCGTCCTGAGCAGCAATCAGTACCCGAGCGACCAACCGACCCACCAACCCCCCCGAGCATGACATTATATGGTATGGAATAGCTCTTTGGACAGTTTGGGTCCTAGCTGTGCTGTACTCCCAGCTTGTTATGCCCCTGGCCGAGCAGGAGAAGCTCAAAAAGTCCTTGAGCAGTCTGAGCACTGCTTGGCAACAACTAAAAACATCAGCGTGTTATCAACATTCTTCTAGCACTAAATCCAAAGAACAGCACTATGCTAGCTTCTGTGAAGAAAATTAACTCTATCCCAGCTGAAACCAGGACAACGTGAATGTGTGGTAGGTTGTTGTATGGCATTTTACACACCCATCTTAAGATAATAAGCACTGATTTAGCTTTATGAGATCACCGATGCTGGTAAACGTGCCCTTTTGACAGAAGATAATTGAAGATTAATTGCGAAATAGGTCCTTTAGTCAGGAACGGAGATGAGGTGGTTAGTTGATGCAGAAACATAAAGAACAGCAGCATTACTTTAGGAGCATAGACACCAAATTAAAAACTGATTATTAAGTCCTGCAATTTAGTCCCAGTAATCTAAACCTTCGTGTTTATTGCTAAGTCAATCTGCAATATAGGGAGAGAAAAAAAAATGTTTGTTCAACCTTATTTATGGCCAAACTTAATTGTTAAAACACTGGGGTTTTTTTGTCAAGTCTCATGTTTCATGGCCCTTTCTTGGCATTAGTATTAAAATACATAAACAGAATACGTAAAAGGCGATGAAAAGTCTGAAGCGTGTAAAAAGGTTTAGCCACATACCAGTTGATCAAACTGACTCTGTAGTCAGACAGGGAAAGACCCCAAAATCATAGATACTGAATGGTTATTAAATTGCAGAGCACAAGTAATCTGTGTTAAAAAAAAAAAAAAAAAAAAAAAAAAAAAAGCATGTTCATTCAGTGCATCACTGCTTTCTTAAGCACATGGGAAAATACCGTCTTTTTTCATGGCATCTGTCTTGATTATTGTCAGACTCAAAACCGAATTTTCATCTTTTGTATCTAACGGTTCTGCAGAGTTGTTCTCTATGAGTATCTTACACCGCAAATTGTCGAATCTATGATCTTGCATATTATCTTCCATTTTTAGACTGGAGTTGATCTTACTTGACTCATAAAATCACAGCTTTACTTCCCTGGAATACCGTGTGCCATTCTGCATGTTTGTATCGAAGACATACCTGTTGGGGGTGGAACCAATGCAGGCAAAGGCTTCTAAGGTCACAGAGGAACAGGGGACATGAGGCATGACAAGGAAAGCTTGTTTAGTCTAAACTTGTTGAAACTCGCCTGTAAAGACAGGCAGAAATAGAGTACTGGGAAAGACATTTAAGCTGAATATGAATACTGGTGAGGAACTACAAATATATTTTGGTTAGGTTACTTGTTCCCAGGCTGCCTCCTTGCTTTCTCCCTACCCTACCACTGTTGTGCAGCTATTGTTTACGTGGGCATGTAGAGAACCTCACCAGGAAGCTCATTCGAGCAGGGAATCCTGTCCTTTTCCTCCTCCCAACCCGGATCAGCATCCTGATGGAATTTGCTGCATTGGCACAACAGAATGAGTGGTGAAAATCTAGCTGCTGAAATTGGTGCTGGATTATCTTGCACAAGCGACACCCCAGGTTCTCCTAGGCCTTGAGATAGGAGGCATCAGAATTAAGGTCTGTGATTTAACTCCATCTTGTTGAAGCAATGCAGATCTTCACTCAGAAATGGTAGCTGAATTGCTCCAAATGTAAACTCTTCTAGCTATTAAATTTGCCAATCTACGTACTTCTGATTATTGGTATTTTTTTTTAAACAAAGCCACTGTAATTATTACCATGTGAAGTCTGGTTAAAGTTAGTGTCTCATAATAGTATGGAATTAAACTTTTGAATTGTATCCACACTAGGGGGCTGTGTTGCTTTAGCAATGTCTGTTTCCAAGCACAATATACTAAGAGCAGAACCCAAACCATATAAACAAGTTGTAAGCACTACTTTTTCCTACATAAAAAAGGGGATGGGAGCAGAATAGTAAAGGGGAATGACTTGCAATTTAGACAAATATAAGGCAGGAGCAAGGAAATTTTGTTATATATATACTTAGATGAAGTGTTGAAGTTTAAGGATGAAGCGATGCTCTCATTGTCTTGAGATGAGTGGAAAGGCTGAGACCAGCGCCCTGGTTACTTCAGTCCTAATGTGCCGCTTCAGACCTGGGATGCATAACCCAGTTTGCTGGAATTGGGGAGAGGTGGGTTGCTCTTCATCAAGATTTAGCAACCGTAGCATTTTCTCCTATACACTGCATATCCTAGTGCTTCTGCTTTAGTGTCCTATTTCTTTGGCTGCACCACTTCCTGTATCACTATAGGTTGTGGGATTGCTTTGTTACAAATACAGGCACTCCTTAAATTATCTTTTTAGGAATCTGTCTGCTCTATATCCCAAGCAAAATTAAGTTTAATTGTTTGATATCTTCTCCAACTTGCTTTCCAGGCCTTATCAGGACATTGGTGTAGAGGTACACTGAAACTCAAGTGGATGCAGTATTGGGAAATTAACCAAAGGGACCTCCTGCCATTCTAAAGGCAGGTAATGTCTTTTCTATCTTCAATTTCTACTAACCCTTTCAAATACTCAGTGGATCCCAGCAGAAAGGTTTTTTAAAGAAATGGGTTTCTTGTGGAATTTATCCTTCTACTAAAATGCTCTAGAGCTATTAATATCGTTCCCAGGAAGTTTAAATAGGTAGCATCTACCTAAAGTAGGGCCCTATTTAGAGACTCTAAGTTCCCTTTAAATTCCTGAGCCTAAGAGCTAGAACCCACTAAGAAAAAGAGTTAGGAATCAGGATTTAGGTGGAATTTAGGCCATTTGAATACATCTCTTCTTGCCATATATTGGTGTTGGGTCACATAATACTGGAGCTTCATCAGTTGTTTCATTAACCCACATATTCTTTTAAAAATACAATAGTTGTCTCTGCTTTGCAGGAGAGCCCACTGAGACAATTCCTGTGCTTTCATTGTTTTAAGAGTATGCCTCTATACATGTCTTGGCATGATGATGTTTATCATCAGTAAATTATTCATTTGGTGAAATAAACTGATACAGGAGTTGGTAGATCATGGTTTTACTAGATCTCCAGTTAGTAAATCTTAGTCTTGTAGCAAGAATAGTGAGACCCTGCAGGCATCTGTGTCTGTTTGCAGGCTAGGGTCATTCCAGACTGGTGAATACCAGTCTGTTCCTTGCACTTTCACTACATTGGGACGTTTTAATAAAAATATTGTCTGGCTGAGAACTGAGAAACAAAGCTTACTAAGATTTTTATTGTCTCATGAAAAGAATGACATGTCAAAGATGCGAAGGACTGAAGTGCTTTTTAGTGGACCAGTTTTTGAAAGTAAGTTACTTAACTGCCACAGGCCTAAATTAACACTGAAATTTGTATTGGGAAGCCAAGCCATGAACAATAGAGGGGGAGAAGAGGGCCCCTAATTATACCTCTACTTGCTGCAGAAAAAGGTAATGTTGCCAATATTGGTCACTAAATATCAAAAGGCCAAAGGGAATGGACTTAACTGAAGTGAGAGCTGTGGCCAGTGAAGAATGGCAGCTCCTAAAACTGTTGGGATATAATACATGCTTATCACTGAAAACTGGAATCAGGGTCAGGAAATCAGCAGGCAGTGTTTAACATGGTCATCATGTAAACCTGGTTAGAATTGCAATTCAGACTATCCCTTTAATGTTGGAAAAGGGTCTCGGGTAGAGTAGCTTTAATTTATTGTTACTTTAGCAATGATATGTATCAAGCAAATCTCTAAGTGCCAAATTTTCTATGGACCAGTACATTTTATATTATTTATTTTATGGTTTATATTTATTTTTATAAAGAAGGCTTTCCACATTAATTGTACCATTAAGAAAAGAACAGTGAATCCTCTCCTGAGGAACAAAAATTCTGTTATTTACCCTTATCATGTCTTAAACAAAGGACCTGGATGCAGGAGGAAAGGCAATACCGAAATGTGTGTGAGTTTTTTGTACCTCTGTGATCATATCATGAGACGGCACATACAGTTACTACTGATGTCATAAATAACGTATGTGCCCATATATAAAGACCAGGAGTTTTCATTCGTTATTCCTTTGTATGCAAAAGGGAGAAAATGTTTGCTGTTCACAGCTCCCTGTATTTTTATTGATAAAATGTTGTAATCAACACTTTGTCTTTCTACTTCATTGTACTTTTGTAATGTCCTCTCTCTCTGCTAACTTTTATCTTTAGCTACTGAAGAAGATTAATAATTCCCATACCTTAGCTGCAGAATTTTAATAAACAAAGCTTAATTAAAACAAGAGAAGCACAATAAACCCAAAAGGTTCTGCTTTAGCACTGCAGATTCATGTAATTTTTCTTGTTTGTTGTGTGTTTGTAAAAATTGGGGTGGGGGGAGGGCTGGAAGAGAACTTCAGGTTTTTATATTTAATTGAACTAACAGCATGTGCTGATAAGTAATAAATAACAGTGACACAGAGTGACTATATAAATTGGTTTCCTCAAGCAATGATTCATTTGCTGTCTTTCATTGACATCAGGTTAAGAGACAGCTTCTTTTTCCCAGCCTACAGGAGAAATATTTGATAGTGTAACAACCTCCTTTCTATTCCAGCCACAGCAGCCTTTTAAATGCATTGAATTAATACAAATAAAAATGCAGCAATTAAACAAAACTTGGGCTGGTCATTGACCGACAAAAAAAAAAAAAAGATCTCTGCAGAATCAGTTATCAAGAAAGCATCTTGCAGTGGTTCATGCACTTTGCAGGAAGGAAACACAGACAAGGTTCTTGTGCTTTTGCAGAAAAAATATTGCTGGTATTGAATCATGGATAAAGTCCCTGATCTTGGTAGGCTTCTGCTAAGCACTCATCATTCAAGAACAGGATAAATACAGACCATGTTCTTGCAAAAATTCTTTATTGTCAGACCTATACCCACTTATGAAGCAGAATGGTCAGTTCTTTAAGTGTGCACCATTTGGAATATTTTCTAGTAGCTTAATGTATCATATGGTTCTACTAAACTTACATGGGGTCATTGCTACAGAGATGGGAAAACAAGAAACTAAACAGAAAAACTAAAGATCAGCTTTTCTGACCTTTCCATCACATAGTCCAAAAGCAGGATGATAAGATTAGCCTTTGGAGGGATCCTGCCAGAGTGTAATTTACGGGGCTACTGTAACTTGCACATATACTTCAGACTGAAGAAATCACTGCATTCATTGTGCTGGTGCTCTGCTCATTTCTTTAACTAGATTGGGCTTGGGGTCTGAAGAGCCTAGCTGGTCAAAAGACCATTTTCCATCAAAGATAATTGAGGCAGCTGGGAGAATGTGCTTATAGAGGAGACGGTTGCAGTTCAAGAGCTGTTGATACGGCAGGCTCCTTGTTGCATGGCTCTTTGTTAGGAACCTTGCCCTGACCATTTGCACAGCACAATACGTGACTGACGTGGTACTTGCATGGCGTTGGTGACAGCTCAGCCTCTGGCCCGCTAAGTATCCATCCGGCACTTAGGTAACAGGAAACATTAATGAAAAGGAGGGAATTAAAATGTACTGAGCTTTTTAGATATAATGAATTTTGCCACTTGGCTGGTTAAGTGTTATGAAAGGCATTTTCAATGCCCAGAAGGCATCCTCAAACTTTTTCACACCATAAACCACGCCCACTAGGAGTTAATTTTATTGGATCAGCTCTACAGTTTCTCTTGTCAGAGATCTTTTATCCACTCACCATACTAACACCCCTATTGTAACTAAAGCAACATCCAACATATGCTATAACACAAAGATAAATGTTTGCTAGTTATTTTCTATTTCTTTTAGAAGAGTGAATATGATTTGATCAGGAAGTACACTCCTGATCACACCTAAACCTCACTATTTAATATATTCTTAATGTCACTATGGTATTCGGACAGGTGCTGACTGTAGCTTCTGCTTCTGCCTCAGCACCAGACATGCAGCAGCGAAATTCCTCATTAATTATGCCAGGTCTCCCAAATGCCTGTGCTTTATACCTACAAGTATTGTTAGTGCATTTTCAGTTCATTGTTGCTCTCTTCGGTTGTGTTAGTACTACTTAGAAATAAATGTTAACCATGTGCAGGCTGTTACCTGTCTCTGTCATTTGTCTAACCTTCTAATTCACCCTTCCATCCAGTTGTCACAGAACGGTAAAGCGCGGTTCTGCCCTGCACAGCATTGGTTTAAGCCCAGGATGCAATGAAGGGCTGCTCTGTGTGTGCATCCCATTGGGTATGCAGCTGTTATTCCTTGACAACAACCGTAAATTGTGCTCCTCTAATGGTACTGGCCAGTGGCAATATGAAGCGGCATAACACCTTCTCAACACAGAGAGATGGTTCCTGCCACACATAAATTCCCTTCTCATTATGCATTGCAAAGCTATAGACCTAAGGCCTGATATCTGATGATCTGTGTTTTTATTAACCCTGCAGAGCTATCACAAGAAAGCTGGAATGAATTAAATTAGTGCAAGCCTCTCTTTTCTCAATCTTCCATATAATGTCACCTGTGCAACTCCATATTTTTGTTTCCTTTGGACCTAAGTTTCTTTCTCTCCCTAGGCTCTCTTCCTACACTTTATTTTTGCATCTCATTAGTCAACAGTTGATACGCATCTTTCATTTTTTTTGCCAGACAAAACTCTACCCTATAGTGATCTTCTTTGAAAAAGAAATGTTATTCTATGTTCAAGGTTCCCAGAATAAAAAACCCAAATGCCAACTCTTTTTGTGCCTACTTACATTCTGTTGAGACTAGAGGATTTCCACAAATTAAGTACTTAATTATGTTCATTTAAAAAAAGTCCATGTTTTTTCTAAGATTTTGTCTCAGTCATTGGATCCTGTTATACCTTCTCCTGGCAGACTGAAGAGCCCTCTGTTATCAGGTTTGTGCTTCCTAAATGGTACTTAAGGACAGTGATCAGTGCATCCGCTAACCCACTTCTAATAAGATCCTTAAAATCTTCTTCTGCACTGCACCTTTTCCAGTTACTTAATTCATCCTTGATTAGGTCTTCCAGGAATCCTCCCAGCATTCTGATATCCTCCTTGAATTGAGAACATTGGATCATCATAAGATAGATACTTCAGGCCAGCAGGGACCTTGGCTGGTTTCCACACCAACCCCCTGTCTGGAGCAGGCTCAGCCGTGGGGTCAGACCAGGGTTCAGGGCATTGTCCTGTGGGGGCTGGAAACCCTCCAAGGATGGAGACACCACCACCTCCCTGGGCCAAGGCCCACTGACCAGCTGTTCTTGTGGGGTAAAATCTTTCCCTCATCTCCAGCCTCTCTGGTCCTGCTCAGCTCACTGCCAGACAGGACCTAGGACCTTCTCCCCAGAGCTTGCCCCTGGCCCCACCAGCATCGCTGCCAGGGCTTTGCCTGCCCAGGGCAAGGCTGCACAGTGCTCATGTCCCAAGCGCATAGGGGTCGTGGTGGACCCTTCCTCCCACCAATCCCTCTGGGAGGGACATCAGGACTAGGAAGATTATTTTATTATCATTAGCACTCATGCCAACTAGAGAGTACATCTCCTTTCTCCACACCTTGATAATTTCTTGGGTTTACTACTCAGGCGCCTCCTGCAGGAGCATGCCATATTCTGAATTACAGCTGTCCTGGATGTGGGATTCCCAGCTTTTTTAATCAGCTCTTTGATCTTTCTTTGGGGTACCCATGGTCAAAAAACTCACTCTACCTCATTTCAGCCTCTTCGTTCAGAATGACTGAGAATCTGAATGAACTGGCCTGTGGAGCAGGGCAACCCTGTGATCTCCTTTACTGAGGTGGGCAGCTGAGGCACAGAGATTGTTCAGTCCACAAAGCTACTTGGGCGTTGTCATGCTACTAGAGTGACTACCCTTGGCTGCTGCTCTGAGTTAGGCTTAAGGATCCCATCTTACTCTTTATTTTCCCAACAAAATGGGCATCAGGCATCCTCTTCACTGTGCCTTGCGTGATCTCTTGCTCTGCTCTTGATGTAGTGTTTGGTAGTGGTAGAGGTACCTCCTTCATATATATGGGAGAAAACTGACACTCCCTTATGGGCAAACTCTGATAATCTATAAAACTTCTTCATTCAGCACATTAATTTTGGTCCTGCAGACCTACCTTCAAGGCTAGAGCTGTTGTGCCATTACAGTAAACACTAAAGAGGTTTTCATAAAGACAGAACTCATGCACCTTCACAGGGCGGTTGTCTCTGCACTCGTGTTCAATTTAGTTTTTCTGTTTTTACTTTTTCTGCACCTCTTTATTGTGCCTTCTTGCTCCTATCTCTCTGGTTCTAGGTTGTGGCTCAGTCTCCCTATGAAGCTTTCTGCTAGCAGTGTTTTTCTCTCTCAGACCACCCTATATACCTTCCCAGATAACTAGAAATTTCTCTTTTGCCTTTAAAAGTACAGCCAGTTCTTGGGGTAATCCTGAGGCTTATATGGAGGAAAACAACTACAAATAGCATCCTTACCTGCTGAACACTTTTCCTGACCCTGTCCCTTTCATATCCTTTCTCTCTTCCTTCTCTGACTGTGAAGCACACCCTAGTTTTAATGAGCCCAATCTTTCCCTCAGTTAATGAGAACGGAAAGGATTTGTGTTGTTTACAGCCAACAAGTGTTTTATTGGCAGCAGCTAGAGGTTGTTAACATACTTTTTGGTCTGTGGGGAAAAAAAAGGTATTGAACAGGTACTTTGTATATATTAAAAAAATAAAGAGGGAGGCTATATTATTTTGTACAGAGAATTGGTTGGTTTTGTGACCTAGGTTATTAAATCCAATGAAGTTGGTAATCCGATTTCTCGGTGTTTTGACATAATACTGTCCGTAAAACAAAACGGACAAAATCCAATATGCATTTACCTTTGGAAAAACATACTTTCATAAGTTCTTAAAGCAGTAGAATTTTTCTCAAAATCAAGTATAGAAAGTTTTTCTGCAGTAGGTATCTGACTCGACAGTGTGCAGAACATGTTTCAGTAGCAGACGGTGTGGAGTTCCAAGCTAAGAGAGAAGCTGATCATGAAGTGGAAAAGTAATGAATTCTTTGATATTGGATGGGTCTACATTACTACCAGTAAAGAATGGAAAAGTGAGGGAGACTCTTTACAGCAGCTCGGCACCCTTCTTTTTCCAAAGACTGTATGCTCCACATTAGAGTCTTTGTATTATCTCACACCACTGTGGCATGTCCTCTTATTCCACATGAGACCTAATATTTCCAAATGACTAGCCTGTCATACTCCATCCTGTATGTAAAACATGCATTTATAGATTATCAAATAAAAATAAAAGAATTGCCTGAACAGTGTTATGACTGTTTATACTGTATAATGCTCTGACTCAATATTTCCTTTTCATTTGATGTATTTTTGTTATTGAAAATATTTATTTTGCTAACACTGCTAATGAATGCATTGCTGTTATATCTGGATACAATTTGCAGGGGCCATCTGCAAAGAATGAGGAACAGCTCTCTAAATAGTTTATTAGACCACCTAAATTTGTATGCTAGTCATAGTGCGAAATTTAATTGAGGGGTGATTTCTTCTGTCAGGTTTTAGGCCTGCTGTTATTGCAGGGCTGCAAGTTTTTCTGATCTAGAAATGTTGTCTTGTTTTACTATGTATAATAGCCTGTTTCCATGTGAATGAAGAGAAATATAAGCACCCTTCTAATATTTCCTATGTGTGCATATACGCGCAATATGTATGTACATACGTACATAATTAAGAAGCCTCTCTTTCTTTCTTTTACCAGCAGATGGAGGTGAAAAAGTCCATCCTTGGGAAAGGAATAACTGGAAAATAAGATGGGAAGGTCTCTGCACAGAAATTCTCAGAAGAAAAATCACAGCTAAATCATGGCAATTACCGATGAAATCAGTGGCTGTCAACATTTCATTCCATGAAAAGCACTGCTAATGTACATGAAAACTGAATGGACTCATTCAGCAAGTGTGCCTGAACTTAAGGCTTTGAGGAAAAGGGTTCTCTTCCTGCCTTTTGGTCAGGGAGCTGGTGGGCACTGTAGATTCCATGACAAATTCTGGTATTTTGTTGCTGCCTAATATGAGTGTCTCTGTATCTGGAGGAGTAGTGGGGTAAGAGGGGAGAATAGGCAAGGCATTACAAGGGACTCAGTGGACATTTTAATTTCTCCATTTGTTAAGTGGAAAATTCTAAGTAAGGGCAGGAATGAAGTTTGCTTATGTATTTTTGATAGGAGGACATGGACAATGCAGGATGTATTTCTTTAGTAATGAAGTAATTTTATACCACACATTCATGCCTAAATTTTTAAGAACTAGTAAGAGATTAAAACAGTGCTGAAGCCTTTCTGAGAAGATTAATTTCTCCACTGAGTAGAGCCCTAAGATACCATAATCCTGCCGCAGAGCTCCAGGTAGCCTCTCCCTGGGCACAGCAGTGGCTGAGATCCTTCTGTGGCTCTGAAGTGTCCCCCCCAACCTGAAAAGCCAGGCTTGGCACATTACAGCAGCGTGTTAAACTGGGCAGTGAGGTAAGGGAGTTTTAAGGTACACGAGATTTTCCCTTTTGACAGGGTTGCTTTTCACCCAGGAGGTGCTCACTGTACAGCCTCACTGAACTGTTGTGTAAGTGTAACTGGGGGGCAGCACGGGAGGAAGAATAATACCCAACAGGTACTCCTTAAACTGACATTTCGTCTGGGACAAAAGCCCATGACACTGTGTCCCAACATCTGCAAAGCTCTATTCACACATGTGTACTTCGCGGAACACATACATGCATCTGTGTTACCTGATGACAGCTTATAATGGGGAAATTGTTAGTCCACTTCTTGCATGTACCATTTCTGTAACATACCAAGTTGCTAAATTATAGGTAAAGTTCCTGAAGTGATTCCTTGCTAGGGTGACCTGAGTGATAAAAGCCACAAAGTCACTTTTCTGAAAACTCTGAGGTCACTGAGGTCTTTGGAAAATGATACTCCTAGCCATGCTCTAACTAGGTCAAGTCTTTGTAAAATTTCCATAGCAGTCTGAAGGTGTCTCTTGAAGGAACTGCCTGAGCTTTCTCATTAACTAAAAAAAATGTCAGGAATGGAAATGGTAGTCAGAATGGGAAGAGAAAAGTGTGGAGAAGAGCAGGCAGGTGGCCAGGACCTGTGGATGTTGAACTGCATACAGAGCTGTTAAAACCACGCTGGCCAGCCCTGCTGCAGGGCTGGGGAGCATCCATCCCTGGCAGCAGCAGATGGCCAATGCAAGCCATGCATGTTAGGCAGCTCTCAGTCACTCCTGGCCAGGGCAGCGGAACACAGAATTTAGGCTATTCACACTGTGTAGCTGGAAAACGTACACGTACCTTGACTGGGCGCCTGACGGGGCTTTGCAACACTATGGCTGAGGGTCTTTATTGTACCATTGCAGAACACACTGAACAACTGTGCAGGCTCTATTTGTAGTGATGCTCCTTAAGCATTAACAATCAAACTAAAGTTGCATTTTCAGCAGAAGTATTACAGGAATTAGCATATAAACAAATGCAGGAGAAAGACAAAAACTGTGCAAGCTGTTTTGCTTCTGATACCATTTTCTTAAATGAATTGACTTCAAACTCCAATCCTGGGGCTGTGTCTGACACCCAGTCCCCTCAGCAGGCCCAATCCTGACCCCTACCCACAGGCTGACGTGGTGGCCCACTTCCCCCCAGCTGCCCTGCTCCCTGAGGAAGGGTGGGAGTGGCTGCCAGGTCCTGCCCTGACACCCCCAGGGGAGCCCCCAGTGCTCCTGTTCCCAGCAGCCCCTGGCCCCTGCAGCACCCTGGTAAAGGTGTTTTTTGACTTTTGCTTTATTTTCCTTCTTCGGTGACTTCTGGCTGGACTGTATGATCATGTGGCATTTATTCATGCCCACACCTAAGAAGCATATTGGCTCCAGGGGAAAGCAAATAATTATGTATTAACATGAATAAGAATCAACAAACTGCTCTGTGCCTGTCACAGTCATTCGAGAAATGTCCAGCTTCCTCTTCCCATCTCCTTATACACCAAGAGAAATAATTGTTGAGAGCGGGATCTGAAACCAGTATAAATCAAATGTCTTTTTCCACCCATTACTAGACTAACTGAGATGTCTTCTCAGGTCTTTGTGGTGGCACATTTGCAGCCCAGGAAAGCCTGTGACCCTGGGTGTGTTGCCCAGCAGAAATACGGCATATAAGGAGCTTTGGACTAAATGGGTCTTATGGCAAAGTGGCTTCACTCTGTTATTTTTATCAATCCGTTTTTCTAATCTCTTGAAAAGACTTGACTATATTCTGCTTTAACTGGTGTTTGCAGCTCCTCTAGATTTAGTAGAATTTGCAGCTTTCGCAAGCGTAATATTTATTCCTTCTAAAAAAATGCACAAGGAAGGCTTTAAATAAAACCAAACCTGACTATCTGCGTGCCTTTGAAAATGTACACCACCATCTTTCACTTTTGACTCTGCCATTCAGTCTCTGTAAAAATTTTGTCTTTTATCCAAACAAATTAGAGTAAGTTTTGAGATAAATTTCCATAAAAATGCTGAAAGCTGTACCAGCGTCAAATACAGTTCATCATACCATCATTTAGTGGTGGGATGGCAGTGCTAGGTTAACGGTTGGACTCGATGACCTTAAAGGTCTTTTCCAACCGAGGTGATTCTATGATTCTATGATTCTATGATTCTAGTCCCATGTTCCCTTTATTCCGTAATCTCGGAAGTCAAATAACAGGAAAATACAGTTCCATTTTTTTGATTGTATTTGATCTTTAAATCCTCTCTTTGGTGCTAGAACCAAGGAGACATGGATATGAACCTCTGTGCTAGTGCAACCAGTAGCTTTCTGAAAGCACAGAAAAAACAGTGAAACTTCTCTGAAGAACTGATAATACAAGGAAATAAAAAGTTCTAGAAATCCCCTAGTTCAGCACTACCAACAAGTGTTTTGCACACAGAAGACTCTATAACTTTGAACCAAGACTTCGCTTTTTAATCACCAGTTCTTGAAGTTTGGGAACTTACTGCATAATTTTTTTTCTCCATTTTTTTTCCATTGATCAGATTTATAAGTATGAGAAGGTGACTAGAAAGGCAGCTTTTTGCCCTGGAAAAGCAGTATGGCACTTGCTAGCTTTTATATCCAGGATATTTGAAAAAGGAGTGAAACTGAGCTCAAGCATGATGACTCAGGATTCCTAAAATCTTGAAAGTGATATTCTTTAAAATGTTTAAAAATATGGTTTTTAAACATGAAGTGCTTTTTATCTGCTTTCTGCTCTTTTAACCTTAGACTGATGTCTTCAGTCTTTTCTCCACACATGGGAAGGTAAAAAGCTTACTTTTGACACATGAACACAAAACAAGAATTTCCCTGTGTCACATGGCTCCAGGAGCAGAGGCCTTATGAACAACACATTTTGGGATATTCATGATAAAATCACACATATTCCAGCAAGCTTGGCAGTTAATTTCCTAGTGCCCAGACTTGCGTCAGTATCATTAGGCTGTTACCCTGTGCCGAAAACCATCCTGGCAGATAAAATCAGTGAAGATTCAGGAGAGAGGCATTTAAGGCAGTGGTTTGTCCATCTGGCTCTTCCCACTACTTTGAGGGCTATGTCTGTCTTTTTTTTTTTTTCCTTCTGACAGTTTTCTTTGTTTCTCTTTGCTGAAGATGCATTTTACAGAGAGGAGAGCATTTCTGCTGTTTTTACCTCCGTCGTAGTAGGTCTATCTGTGCACTTGGTATGAAAGTCACGCTTAAGAGCTTGACGCTGTATGTTGTGGTCCCAGGACATCAATGTACACTTTCCTCAGCTCAGATTTCAAGCCACTTTTACTCTTAATTCTGGCACCTTACACTAATCCTTGCTTTTGTTTCATTGCCCTTATGCTTTCCCCTGCAAGCTTAAACTAACCTTCAATAGTTGTGGCTCTTTCTCCCATGTTCTGGGTTGGATTTTTTTTTTTATTTGCTTGTTTTTCTTCTTGAATTTCTGTGTCTCTGAGCAGCTCATCCATGGCTTTTGTGTTGACTGCCCCTTCCCCTCCTTTTTTCTTTTATCTTTGCATTCTTCTTTTTCAGAGAAGTTGGTGTCTGCTGTGTTTTAATTACAGAGGTTTCCTCCAGCTGCCTTCTGCGCACCTTGCTCCCCTCCACCTCCTGCCAGTGTCTACACAATGTTATCTTGCTTTACTTAGAGTTATTGTCCACTTGACCAGCACCATCTCCATCTGGACTCCTAGTCATGCTCTCTGAAATCATTCCTGTAAATGGAGGTGTGGCAGGGTTGCTTTGTGCTGTAGCCTGTTTGGGGGACTTGACATCTGTGGTATCCCTCTGATTGTTGCAAGTAGAACTTTTGGGGGCAGGCATGGGAAGGCATTAGCTATTTTATGCTTTTTATTGTTTGTTGAGCTTTTACCTGCATCTGTCAAGTCAGGGCTGTTGAAGGTTGAGCAGGATCACAAGATGTTACACTAAAACAGTCAAAGGAGAGGAATAACATTGAGAGATGGCCACATGTGGAGTGCTGCGCTCAGTCCTGGGCTCCCCATTAAAAGAGAGGCATGGATATACTGGAGCAAGTCCAGAGCAGAGCCACAAAGATGTTGAAAGGACCGGAGCATTTCCCCTATGAGGACAGGCTGAGAGATCTGGGACCATTCAGCCTGGAAAAGAGAAGGCTTGGGTGTGACCTTATTGATGTGTATAAGCACCTTCATGGAGGAAGTAAAGAAGATGGAGCCAGACTCTCCCCAGAGGTGCCCAGTGACAGGACAAGAGGCAATGAGCACAAACTGAAAGACAGGAAAATCCATTTAAACATAAGAAAACACTTTTTTACTGTATGGGTTTTTGAGCACAGGAACGAATTTCCCAGCGAGGTTGTGGAGTCTCCATCCCTGGACATATCCAAAACCAGATGCAACTGTCCTGAGAAACCTGCTGTATCTCAGCAAGGGAGTTAGGCTAGGTGATCTCCAGACGTGTCTCCGGTCTCGGCCTTTCTGTTATTTAGTAATGTTTCTAAGCATCCTCACAGTGGGATTTATCATGCTCTCAATCTACCACAGTGAAATCACCAAGGAATTTTGCTTGCAAGCAAAAATGGGTCCCCAGATTAACTTTATTATATCTACACATTGATCTCAGATGAAGTCCCTTTGCCCTGCCACCCTGATCTGCTGTTCAGATATGCTGTAAGTGATGCCTGCACATTTCTCCAGGGAATGCTGAAGGTCTGTGCCAAACAGTAAGCCTTGTGGTGAGAAGAGGAAGGGTCCACAGAGCTTTTGCAGAAATGTGTAGGTTCCTCCTGTATCCTTTTGAAAGCAGCTAAAATGCTTGGTTGGCTGGTGATCTTGTGTTTTATTCAGTCCCATTATTGATAATGTTCCATGTGGCAATAACTTCACCAAGAGATACTTAATGAACTTAAAAAAAAGTTTTGAATATAAAGGTTATATTATCAACAAATGGTAGTTTGAAAGAACTAAATAGGATTATGAAGATTATCCTTCTTTAACAATGCCTTAAATTTTTATCTCCTTATCCCTTCCTCATTGCTTTCTCTCTCAAGACATTATGGTTTATTGTGTCTCCACTAGGTACCTTGCATATGATTTACACACTGAATGGCTCTGCTTTCAGAGCAAGGTAATGATATAATAACCCCATTTATATTCAGAGCAGTCAACACTTTCTAGCTCTCTGAATAATAAAACCACCTGCATTTAATATACATGGAAAAACGGGAAGGCAAATAGCAGATATGGCACAATCAGATAAGTGTAATCAGATAAAATATCACAATATTATAGCAGATCAGCATCTGGTAATGACTTGAATTTTAAAAGACTGACAAACAGCATGGCCTAAAGCAATCAGGCATACCTCATTCGGAGCTACTTATCCCAGATTTGATTGCTCTTCTCATATGTTTCTGGCAGATTAAACATTCAGGCTTTCTTATTTTAACTCTTCCCATGCTGTTTCTCTTTAAGTGGAAAAACACTAGGTTTTTACCTTTTTGTCCCAGAGTGAGGAAGCAACGGCATGTTATGTAGTGGAGGAAGGAGCCCAGCACCCCTCAGCGGCGGTGGTCAACTGAGCCCCGCAGCC
Organism: Gorsachius magnificus; assembly: GCA_034008185.1. NCBI lineage: Eukaryota > Metazoa > Chordata > Aves > Pelecaniformes > Ardeidae > Gorsachius > Gorsachius magnificus. The sequence continues at coordinate 25,747,019 of CM067109.1, read as the reverse complement.
CTTCTGCAGTGTGCGCACAGTTGGGCTCAGTCTGCGTCCTCTGCCTCTGCAGCTGCTGCCAGGGTTTTGGCATCTGTCCTGGCTACTGGAGAACTAGTGGAAACTGAAGGGCTTTTTTTTGGTATCGGGCAACCCCTGGATGAGTGGCCCATGGAAGACTTAATTCATGCATGCTACTGCACTCTGCGGGACCCCGGTCCCCTTTGGGGCATCCTGCAGTTACTGTAACACAAACAGTACAAGTCAAGCAACACCACGGTAGAGCTGGTGCTCTGTAGAGGTGGGGCATCACCCATCCTCTAGTTATTTCTATGTCTCTGTCAATAGCAAGTCTCGTTTGTTAATGCAGGTGTTGAAGCGACACCCAAAATGGTGTTAGGAGCGTGTTCCTCTCTCCTCCCCTCTCCCTTGCCTCCCCCCTGACCTTTTTATGGTAGATTCCTCTCATTTGGACAAACACTTCTGGTCCTGTCATGACTGCTGATTATGTGCAATAAAATACAGCTGTAAGCTCTCTTGTATAGCTCGTTTTAATGCAAGCATTGGTGGCAAGGAGCTGCTCTAATTTCTTCTTTCTGATTTGGTGTCCCAGGCAATGCTACTCCCAGAAAGCATATCCCTTGCCTCACATCTTGGGTATGGGGAGTTAATTTTCTCCTGATTACTGAGCTTGTGATTGGACTTTGCATGCTGCAAATTGAAACACTGCGTCTCCAGAGCACATAGGGAGCTACATGCTCGCACTTGAACTAAATGTTATGCAAGCCTTTTTTTTTTTTTTTTTTCCTTTTACATTGCAGGACTCAGTGCTTACTGTAGCACCAGAAACATTTTCACAATAGCTAAAGACATGCAACAATAAAGCATCCAAGGAAAAGAGGGAACATCCTGCAGCCACGTTTTTTCCCCATTTGGTCACACCCGAGATTAAGTAATATCTCAGATATTTTGCATGTAGCTATGAGAGAGATTTGATGGTCAGAGGATATCAGCATGCTTTATAAATGTAAAATCTGAAAGCTAAATAGTGGCATCGGGTCCCATGTACACAGTTAATATTAAGCTGCAGCAGCCCTGGAAGAAATCTTGTCCAAAGAGGGGTGTGCACCTTGGAGAGGGACTTATGGAAGATACTATCCTAGTAAAGACAAGGCACTTTTAATATCAGCACAGGTTAAGTGCTCATGTTAACTCACCAGTCCTCAATAAATAGTAACAAGTGTTGCTATTACATTGAGCCTTCTTTTAATGAGGAATTGCCTTGGCATGAGTTTGGCTCCCATGAACAGGACCATGTAATGTTAAGAACACATGGTCCTCACCAGTAACTGTGAAACTAGAAAATGATGCTTTTCTGCCTTTGTTTCCTCTCCTGCTTTCTGGGTGTTACAGGAGGAAAAAAGCAGATTTTAGAATGGCACATACAGCTTAGACCCAACGTAGCTCTTCCTGTAAAATCCTGCCCCATGGTTCCTTCACCTCTTTGTTCTCTCCCATGGGACTAAAAAAACGGTGAGTGGGAATGAGGCCCTGCCCCCTCCCTAGACTGCTGGTGTACCCATATCGTATCAGCTAGAGAAGAAGAAATAACAGAACTAAACACATGATCCAGACAGTTCAAGAAACCGCTACTCACAAAACTTGGTGTATCCTATGCAAACTCATTTCACCTATGGGTAAAGAATGCATGGAAGGCAAGACCCTTGTCCCAGCAAATCAGGAGCAGAGCAAGGAAAAAATGTTAAAATGTAAGTTTGAACTTTATGAAACACAAATATAGACCTTTTTTTTCCTCTCTTTTGCAAATAACACAGATTTGTTCAATTTGGAGGAGACTCAAAGTGTTCCTGACATTATATTCACTGTCATGAGTGTATATTCTTGTACTGCTTCATTACTGCAGGGGACCAGTGAGCAAATGTATCGGGCATCCATTGTGTACAAGGAAAATAAATGAGGGATGATTTGTCATGAGTTCTTTCTTTGTTTTAATAAGATGTGTGATACAGAGATGAGATATGATCTGTGTTTTCTTTTGTCTTCCATCCCTTAATGTTTCTGATTCTGGTGTCATTGTCCTCACATTTTTATTAGGCTGCTTTGGTTAGCAGTGTTCTGTTATAATGACTTTGTCTTTCACAGGTCAATGCTGCTGATGGCATTACAGCTGACTTGGGCTGCAGCTGAATCAGTTTTGGGGGACCCAATATAAAGTCACTGCTGTTACTGGCCACAGTTTGTTCTTTGGCACAAGTATGTGTTACTGCTGCTTCAAAACTGACTGGAGCGCATACTAACCAGAACACTAAATGTGCTTGCCAGGGGCTACCAAAATTAAGAGTGTAAAGCCCTGGCTGCAGTGAAAAAAAGAGGAAAATCTTTCGCTTTTTCACTGGAGACAAGACTTTATGCAAAATGTGTGTCTGTCAGTATAACGTGGCTTTAGAAAGGTGGTCCAATGAGTATCCCAGGGACCCTGACTCTAGAGTTATTTCATGCCTGTAATGGGGGCATGAGGAGAGAAATATTTTGATCTCTAACAAGTGAGAAGTTCTGATTTTAACTTTATTTTTTTTGTCTAAAGGATGGAAAGGGAATCAAACTCAGTCAAACTCCAGCAACATTTTTTTTCTATTTGTAAAGCGCTCAGGGGGAATTTATTCCCATTAATGAGTTTCTCTCCCTTTACAGATTAAGAAAAGTAAGTACGTGTTTAGTTTTACACATAGCTCGGGGCTAGCTTTAGGTCTTGATTCAGAGGTCCAGCAGGACCACTCATGGAGGAAGGTCCCTCCAGTGGGGCAGGAATCTGGGCATGGCTTTTCCAAAGGCATGGGACATGGAAGACCTTCTTGCAGCATCTGATACAAGCCTTACCCTTCACCCAGTGTTGGGTGCTCACTGTCACTGCACAGCCAGGCAGAAATCCCGTCTGAACTCCACATGGAGCATGAATGGTTTAGCCCTTCTCAGCAGCAGCCAACAAGCAATTTAAACTCAATTCCAGATCAGGTTTATAAGAACCTCTAACTCATTTTCTTTCCCAAGCTACGCTGTAACAATTAGTAATCAACAGAAAGATGCTGCAGCTTTTCAGATATAAGTCAACAGCACTGTCTGGTTGGGCTTGGGAGTGCCGCTGAATGCACTGCTGTGCAGCAGCTGTACGTTCATTAGCTCTAGCTGTTAAGGCTTCAGATTGAACTGTCTCAGTCTGCTGGGATTGCTGCTAGTCTAAGACCACAAGTAAAATGGCCAATTCCCTCTTTTTCTCCTGCTTTTTAGGAATTTCTTCTTCCTTCAGAGCAGTACCACATAATGCTGTGAAAATGCATACCTCTACATGGGCTGTAATACTTATACTTGTGGATTTTCTGCCTCTGTTTTCTGGTAAAAATAATGTTGAACTCCAGGCTTATTTTTACACATATGCAGAGCATCCCTCTTCTCTCATAGCACTGAGAGTTGTTGAGAACCTGTTGAATATCTTACATGCAATTTGGTAGCATTTGAGTGCCAGATCACCCAAAGCTTTCTTTGAAAATCCAAACCTAAATGCTTAAGTCACAGAGAATTTCTAGGTTACAGATACTGATTTCCTTTGAGAACAAATTTCAGGAGCAAAATTACCCCCTCTTGAAATTCTGAACCCATATCCGCCTCCTCCATCTCTTCCTTGGATGATGTTTTTTTTCTTCTTTGCCTTTGGCTTGTGATCTGGAGTATTATGTACATGAATATATGCAAAATGAGTGTGGTTTTGTGTGCTAAGAAGTGAGATTTATCTGGACCTCTTGGATAAATACTTTCCTCTATTGTCAGAGAAGGGTGAGATACAGAAACTTGGTGAGTAGAGGGAAAAGCGTTATAGCCCATAAGATGACTGTCACTCACTTCAAAAAGAGTGCAAGTGGCAAAAATTATCAGCTTTTGCACGTGCACGCGTGCATGCACATGCACACACACACACCCTTTGCCCCTCTCTTGCTTGCATTCACTATCATTTCCTGATTTATGACTTGAAAGGCTGCCATCTCTCTTCATCACTTGAAAGGGAACTTTTTTTTTAAAAAATTGTGTGCAGATAAGATCTCAGGCAGTCCAAAACATATTGCAGCCCATGAATGAAATATCAGAATGGGAAACTTGACATCTAAATGTCAAAAGAGCTATTACTCCATACACATCCAAAAAAACCCCCCTCAGTGTTCTCCCAAAAGCTAAAATGGAGTAGGACCCTCCAGTGTTCCAGGTTTCCATAAGAGAAATTGGAAAATGATGCATTAAATTATAGTTAATATTCATTATGCTTGCTTAGACCCACTGATACGCTGTAAGAATGTCAATTTGCAGTCTGAGGGGCACATAGAGTCATTATTGCACAGGCATGCCTATATTAGCATTAGTAGGAATTACTCAGGCTTGCTGGGGAGAAAAATATAGTCCCTTGCTTGCTTCCTATTTTACAACCACCACAGATACTCTGCAGCAGAAGTGTGACTGAACTGTTTGCAGCTATTCTGAACCCAGGCTGAAGAACTGCTGGTACTGAAAGCTAGTTAGCCCTTCTGCTGATTTCAGATAGCTAATTGTCATTAGTAATTGAGGTTGAAAAGCAGTTGATAGTGTGTACCAAATGTACATTATTTTCTATGTCTGACTGGTGATTTCTCTACAAAAATCCTCATGAAACTGATTTTTCAATTAGAAAAACTCTGTAATTTCAAAGGAACTCAGATATGGTTTTCAAAATGTTAGAATATCTCTCATGACTTGTATTTAGGAAAGTAGTATTGGAAAGTAGCTAAGTAGGCTGGATAATGAGAAAGACAATTAACATATTTTCAAATGCATCAATATTATGGCTTGGCATGTCCTTGTTCCTATTTAAAATTAGCAATGACAGATACTGAGACCCTATTAATTCCTTAATAGGCTGATAGGCACAGCTGAGCATGCAGCAAAAATAATATAAATTAGTACTTGGGTTTATAAACCTGTAAACCCTGTTGGGGATGATGTAGCATAAAGCCAGATGCAGAAAGAGAGAAGACATAGGTCAAAGTCAAAGCCCTGTATCTCAACTTCCAGTTCTCTTTCTTCCAAAACCTTAGGGACATCAGAATCAAATTCCAAAATAATTTCCTATTTTTTCTCCTAAAAAGGATGCTGAGCCAAATCCAAGCCTCATATTACAGGACCTGTTTAATTTTCTGTTGTGAATCGAGCCTGAGGAGATGTTCAAAATTTAGAAGTTCCTGAGCATTTTTGTATCCCTAATTCAAGATGTATATTGTGATGTCACAGTAGGAAAGTATGTGCGTATAGGAAAAAACCCATTCACATATGTTATAGAAATTGTGGACTGTCGTGGTTTAACCCGGCTGGCAACTAAGCACCACGCAGCCACTCGCTCACTCCCCCCCCTCCCTCAGTGGGATGGGGGAGAGAATCAGAGAAAAGAAAAAAAAGTAAGACCCGTGGGTTGAGATAGAGACAGTTTAATAAGAGAGAAGAATAACAATAATAATAATAATAATAATAATAATAATAATAATAATGGTAAGAAAATATACAGAATATATAAAACAAGTGATGCACAATGCAATTGCTCACCACTCGCTGACCGATGCCCAGCCCGTCCCGAGCAGCGATCACTCCCCCCGAGCCGCGATCACACAGCCCGAGCTGCGACCACTCTGCCCGCGACCGACCGACCGACCCGACCAACCCGACCGACTAACCCCCCCGAGCATGACGTTATATGGTATGGAATAGCTCTTTGGACAGTTTGGGTCCTAGCTGTGCTGTACTCCCAGCTTGTTATGCACCTGGCCGAGCAGGAGAAGCTCAAAAAGTCCTTGAGCAGTCTGAGCACTTCTTGGCAACAACTAAAAACATCAGCGTGTTATCAACATTCTTCTAGCACTGAATCCAAAGCACAGCACTATGCTAGCTTCTGTGAAGAAAATTAACTCTATCCCAGCCGAAACCAGGACATGAACATATTTATTTTTGCTTTCATACTGCCTGTGTGTATCTGCCTTCTCCAAGCTATTCTGCTCAACACTTAGCAAGAATGTTTAGAAAGGTGAAGTTATTTATTTAATCTTGGAGATTCATGGTAAAAGGTGAAGAAAATGAAGTCTAAAGTCTTGTCCATGGAGATAGTGAAGGGGCTAATCGCACCAGCCTGCATTCGTTAAAACCCCTTTATTTATAAAAATTCTTCCTTTTAGAACTTCTAACTTTTTTTCTCTCAATATATTTTTCAAAGTACAATGAGGAGGGGAGAAAACAGTTTTAACACAGAGGAATGGAGGAATAAAATTAAGAACAACACACCAAATATTCCTAGGTCCTGGTGGGGTCATGGTGGACACCATGGTAAGCCATGAGCCAGCAATGTGCCTTTGTGACAAAGGTGGCAGACAACATCCAGGGCTGCATTGGGAGGGCTGGTGCCAGGAGGTCAAGGAAGATGATCTTTCCCCTCTGCTCTGGAGAGATGGGTCCTGTTCAGTGCAAAAGAGACCAGGCATACTGGGGTGACTCCAGAGGAAGGCCACAAAGATGATGAAGGGACAGAAGCATCTCTGAAAAAAGGAGAGATTGAGAGAGCTGGACCTCTTCAGAAATGAAGGCTCAAGGGGATCTTATCTGTAGTATAAATATCTGATGGAGGAGGGAAGACGATGGAGCCAGAATCTTCTCAGTGATGCCAAATGATAGGACAAGAGAGGTTGTGGAGTCTCCATCCCTGGAGATATTCAAAACCTGACTGCACACAATCCTGGATGAGCTGCTCTAGCTGGCCCTGTTCTGAGCTGGGAAAATTGAACTAGATGATCTCCAGAGGCATCTCCAACCTCAGCCATTCTGTGGTTCTGTGATTCTTGCCAGTGTCATCCATTATTTGCCTGTAAAAAGTGCATGATTGAATCTCAATATTTTTTTTTAATTAAAAGAAATCACGTACAGGAAAACTCACCAAATCCTAATAGTCTAAAACCCTCAAAAAATCCTAATAGTAAAATTTCTTTTGGAACTGAGGTGTAATTTATTAACAGAAAAAAAAATTCTAAAAAGATATATATATATTTATTCCTGAAATTTCCACAATAAATAGAGATCAAGCACATATGCAAATAAATCGCTGTAATGAACAGGTTCAAAACAGCATCTATTTTTAGCTAGATGCAAGAGGCTTGTATACATTTTAACTGGAGATTTCAGGGAGAATGTGAAGTTAAAGCTGATTTCACCTTTCACTCTGAGTACTGTAAGCAAATATGAATGACATGATGTAGCTGTCATTCAGTAATTTAAGTTTTTTAAAACTAAGTTCACTCTTTAGCACTTCTGTTTTTTATTGTAGGACTGATGGACATGTTTTGTTCTTTTGAAAGCCAATTCAAGCCAATTCAAGCCTGAGTTCTGTTTTCAGCACAGTTTGGATGCAGGGACGCAATTAGCACCTCTATAATTTTCTTATGTTTTGATTTAATTTATTCCAGTTTTCTATAGTACTGAACTTAAAATCAGGTCAACTAGACAGAATGTGTATTTGAAAAGTGATTTGAGGTTTCATCTTCTTTATCTTGAATCTGTCAGAACATGCTTTTAACAGGCATACCCTCCCTCCCACCCCCTTATGGATATCCACCCCTTATGGATATAGGGGTATTGCCCCTTTTCAAACAACCAGTGTAACACCTTTTTCTCTGCAGCAAGATCTTCCTTTTGTTTTTTGTTTATGCCATGCAGCACAAAGGTAGCCAGGTCGATTATGCAGAATGTGAAATATAGCCACCAGATAAGCAATAAATTAACCTTACCATCCCTGTGACTTAGCTGGCATACAAGGTATTTCTGCTCATTTCTGACCTGGGTTCTTCTCCAAAAGCCTTCTCCCTTCTTTCAGTGTTTCCTTTCATGCCTTTAATGTTACTGCATGGGAAAAGCATCTGATACTGCACAAATATTATTTGTCATGGTATATTTATGTTAACTTTTCATTCACTCCATCCTGGCCTTTTTTCTTCTTTTTTCTTGGCAGCATAAGAGCCAAAAAAGCTGCAGGCCACATTCCTGCTCCTCATATTGACGAGTGACTAATTCCAAAGAGAAGATCATTGCTGATCCAAAGTGCTGCAGAGAAGGTGTGGCCCAAGAATAATCTCCATAATAGACTTGTGATACAGCATTATGTAGTAGCTTGATATAATTTGTGCTTCTACTCCTTTTCTGACCCCTGTAAGAGATGCATTGATACCTCTCAAGAGCTATGCCCTGTAATTTGGTAAGGTTCAGACCCCTTGTTTCACAAAGCTTTTCTGATTAAGAATGTTACTAATTAAGGTGAGGATCAGTAGTCACGTGTGACTCAGTGCTTTATTTCAGCCGTGGTGAAACTTGAGGGTATTTGTGATGCCTGCTATAAAGCTTCTTGGGAGTTTAGTCATTAAATGCAGTCACTCTGATCCTGTTTTGTCCATTATTTGTATCCTGTCATTCCAGGTGACAGAATAATTTTTTAAAAGTACATGCCATGTGAACTGGTTGAGTGGAGAACTGTGAAAGACTTTAATAAATTATAGGTAGATTTATTAATTCTGCTCAGGGCCGTGTTAACAGGACTGAATTGAAGGGAAATTGAACTTGTCCTTTTAGATGAGAGAGCACCACTGGTTTAAAAAAAAAAAAAAGAGAGAATGTAAAAGTCGGGTCCATTTGAGCTGCATCCCAATGTCAACGTTAGAAAACTTCATTTTCTCATCTAGTGAACAGCTGTAGTTACCCTCCCCCTCAGTAGTGGCAGCCTTTCAACAAATTAAAACAGCAGAGAAAGAAAAGGTGTGACGGGCCTGACTGAGAGCTAATAGAAAATGATTTCCTGAATATTGCAAAGTAGCATGAAGTTTCTTAGAACACTTTCTTCTGAAACCCTCTAAGGTTAAGGTTCTACTCAAAAAATAATCAAAGGACACAAGTTGTGAGGGACCAAAGTGAAAAGCTCATACCCCCTCACCAAACTGTCTGTCAGATTTGAATACTAATGTTGCACTTTGCTCAGAGTATATATTTTAAATATATATACACACATATTATACTGGGTATAATAAGCAATTTATTTTCATTTACATTAATTTCTCTACATAAGTAACTACCAGATGCATTATACTGTTAAATACAGACAATTCCCAGCTGATTTGTTGCAAAATAGAAATGCTAAATGACTATACCTATATTTATCTACTTATCAATCTATCTAGGTACCTACCTGTCTACCTGCCTTTCTACCTATGTGAATGGATATAAAATAATCAACTTCACATAGATGATACTGGTATGTCAAGTGGCGGAATTATGTTAATGGGCTTTGCTATTGGATTTTTTTGCAGTGGTCTGCAAAAGTTTGAAGTTTTTTTTTCTAACTGATGACATGTTAGTGACACAATGACTGAAGTATTAAGAAACAAAAACCTGTGTCAGGGTAATCCAATTGCTGGACTGGGAAGGCCGTCAGAAAAGTCCCTCCTACTTGGTTCTGAAACATATGTTACCAAAGCCAGCAAAAGGTAGTGCTCCATTTAATTTATGCACCTCATTGTAATATCAATTATATCTGTTTATACTTAAGTTGACTATTACTGGAGGAGGCAGCTTGGGAGCAGTGTGATGTTGTAAAAGAAAATAAGTAGGTGGTGAGCCAAGTTAGTAATGAATCTATTGTCCATGGAAAAATGAGACTCTTACAAAGCCTGTGTTTAAAATGACAGATAAGGTTAAGCCACAGAGACCAAACGAAAATTACAAAACTTCTCTAGGATTCAGGGTACAGAATTTGTATTGTGGAAGTGGGCTTTACTCTCTTAAGACACACAGCTTATTTAATCAGGTTAGAAGATACAGTAAATGAGATTTTTGATCAGGTTTTGTATTTATACTTAGTCTTGCTTAAAGAGTAGCAGTAAAACTCTTTGAGCCACACATTGATTCCATGCTGCTACAAATTAAAAAAAATGCCATTGGTTTCATTGCATTACTCTGAATTCACATCAGCAAGAGTGGAATCTGACCTGCCGATTCTACCAAGTGCACTTCTTTCCTTCAGAGAAACTAACTAAACATGAAATTGCTTTGGATTTGTCTGTGATAATTATTTATCTGTAGAACAAAGAGATATTTTTGGCTCATGATCTCAGTGGGACAAAGTGTATGCTCATATAGTTTAGAATGAGTATGAAAACATGTTTAAGTTGCTAATATTTACTGAAGAAACATAGGGGCAAAATACCCTCTCTCTCATTGAACTGAAAGACTAAATTCTTGTACAAATCTGCAAATCGGTCCCTGCTTTTAAAAATAAATAGTCTAGGGGAAGTCTTTTCCAACATCACAAGCTGAAAATTATTAGTGTTTTACACAGAAAAAATACTACTTGAATTTTTCAATGCAGCAAGTAGAAACTCTGTGATCATACAAGGCTATTCTATGTTTTGGTGCATATTGTTCTTAGAAACAGTTATACTGTATTGGTTACATAAGCTATTCTAATTTTTGGTTAAATAAGAATAGCATGTACATTTTTTCTTCTTTTACTAGAAGAGGCAAGAAATACCTTTTCTTTTTAAAGAAATGCCACAGATTATTCAACTAACACCAGAAGTGAATAAAAGCAGACCTCATCTTTAAGTAATGAGTTCTGCCTTAATGTGGTCATTATAGGTCATTATAGGTGGACGTTGTTCACCTAGAAGCTATCTCCTAACCTAATAACACCAGGAAGAATGTTGGCATGACATTCTTCTTTGGAGACTAGGGTATACCTATAGGCTAATCTCCTACCTTTTTTTCTTTTTAAAATGTAATAGAGTGTAACATTTTGGAACAAGAAAAGCACACACCTCTTTCCTAACAAATTTATTACCCTCTACTGAGTAGAAAGTGTTAGTTCTTGAAGTAGCACGCAATGATTTAAAGAATTATGTTTCTACTTATTGTCACACCCACTCAAATATTAGCAACTGTGTATCTCCAAAAGGCAAACATTTTGTTGAAATCCTCTGAATAGTGTGAAACAAACTGTGTTATCTGGGTTATGTTTTGACCCAATTTATCCCCATTCAGTTGTTACAGTACTTTGATTTAAATCCAGTTATTGATTTAAATCCAGATTCTTTTTACTGGATTGTAAACTTGTTTTTTTGAAGTTGGTTACAGTTTGAGATGGGGATGTGAAAGAAGTGATTTCCAGTTCTAGATGACTTTGGAGGTGTTGCCTGGAGTTTGGTTCAGCTTGCACTGTATTTAATGACATAAACTGTCCTTGACCTCTGCAGGAGGACGAAGCCTGTAGGGTCTGGTCCTTCCGTCAAGTACTTCAAGTTAGTGCTAAGTGGCCTTACTCTCCATTCCAGTCAGAGTTAAAGATAAGTATTTGCTCAATGTGATAGTGCCCTAATTAAGACCTATTGTGGTGATTTAATAGATGATACACAGATTTTTTCCTGCTCCCCTGCATCATAGTGATTATCCTCTCAGCTGCATTGTAGCGTGAGAGGTTAGAGAGGACAGACACATATAATGGAGGAAAAAAATATTTCAGATGTAACCACAACAGAGATATGGGAGTAAAAATCTTAAACGACACCCTGAACCACAAAGTCAGACAGCACTAGGAGAGGTACGAAGCGTTGTCTTAAACCTTATTTCCTGAAGTGATATAGATGGATCCAGTGTTTTCCAGATGACTCCAGCTTTAGGCTGCTATAAATCAGCAGAGAACTGATATTTGAAAAGTCATGGCAGTCAGGTGAAGTCCCTGGTGACTGGAAAAAGGGAAACATTGTGCCCATTTTCAAAAAGGGTAGAAAGGAAGACCCTGGGAACTACCGACCTGTCAGCCTCACCTCTGTGCCTCAGAATACCGTGGAACAGATCTTCCTAGAAGCTATGCTAAGGCACATGGAGGCCAGGGAGATAATTCAAGATAGCTGGCTTCACCAAGGGCAAGTCCTGCCTGACAAACCTAGTGACTTTCTATGATGGTGTGACAACAACAGTGGACAAGGGAAAACCAATGGACACCATCTATCTGGACTTCTGCAAAGCCTTTGACACTGTCCCCCACAACATCCCTCTCTCAAAATTGTGGAGATAGGGATTTGATGGGTGGACTGTTCGGTGGATAAGGAACTGGCTGGATGGTTGCATCCAGAGGGTAGTCGTCAACAGCTCGATATCCGGGTGGAGACCAGTGACGAGTGGTGTCCTTCAGGGGTCTGTACTGGGACCAGTGCTGTTTAATGTATTCATCAATGACTTAAACAGCAAGATCGAGTGTATCCTTAGCAAGTTTGCAGGTGACACCAAGCTGAGTGGTGCAGTTGATATGCCAGAAGGATGGGATGTCATCCAGAGAGACCTGGACAAGCTGGAGAAGTGGGCCTGTGGGAACCTCATGAGGTTCAACAAGGCCAAGTGCAAGGTCATGCACCTAGGTCAGGGTAACCCCCGGTATCAATACAGGCTGGGGGAAGAAAGGATGGATAGCAGCCCTGCCAAGAGGGACTTGGGGGTGCTGGTGGATGAGAAGCTGGACATGAGCCGGCAATGCGTGCTGGCAGCCCAGAAAGCCAACCGTAGCCTGGGCTGCATCAGGAGAAGCATGGCCAGCAGGTCGAGGGAGGTGATTCTGCCCCTCAACTCTGCTCTGGTGAGACCTCACCTGGAGCACTCTATCCAGCTCTGGGTTGCCAGCAGACGAAGGACATGGAACTGTTGGAGAAGGTCCAGAGGAGGGCTACTAAAATGATCTGAGGGCTGGAGCACCTCTCCTATGAGGACAGGCTGAGAGAGTTGGGGTTGTTCAGCCTGGAGAAGAGAAGGCTGTGGGGACACCTGATTGCGGTCTTTCAGTTAAAGGGGGCCTATAGGAAAGACGGGGAAAATCTTTTTAGTAGGGCCAGCTGTGATAGGACAAGGAGTAGTGGTTTTAAACTAAACCAGGGTAGGTTTAGACTAGATATAAGGAAGAAATTCTTTACAATGAGGGTGGTGAAACACTGGAACGGGTTGCCCAGCGAGGTAGTGGAGACCCCATCCCAGGAAACATTCAAGACCAGGTTGGATGGGGCTCTGAGCAACCTGATCTAGTTAGCAGTGTCCCTGCTGACTGCAGGGGGCTTGGACTAGATGACCTTTAGGGGTCCCTTCCAACCCAAAACATTCTATGATTCTATGAACTGGAATAACACATAGCTATGCACTTTGTTTTGAGGCTCAGTGTGCATTAGACCTAACAACAAATCGTTACTTAGTGTTACAACAAATAGTGTCTTGCCAGCTTAGTGAACATCTGTACTCATTGTGTTAGGTGTTATGATGACTCAGAACAAAAAGAAAAAATCTTTGGTGGAGTGTTTGCAAGCCAAGCATAAGATAAGACAGCGGCAAGAAGGATGTAGTACAAACATGCTTACTGGATTACAAAACTGGAGTTGGCAGAACATGGGTAGTATTATACTATGTGCTTCCCCAAGCAGTTATTCCCACAGTTCCCTCAAGAAATTCTTTTTCCTGTTGTGCTAGATTTTGTACACTGCTTTTTCAGCTTTCATGTTTTTAGATTGTGAGTTGTTGTGGTTTAACCTCAGCCAGCAACTCAGCCCCACGCAGCCCCTCGCTCACTCCCCCGCAGTGGGATGGGGGAGAATATCGGAAGGGTAAAAATGAGAAAACTCATGGTTGAGATAAAGACAGTTCAATAGGGAAAGCAAAAGCCACACACTCAAGCAAAGCAAAACAAGGAATTCATTCCCTGCTTCCCACTGGCAGGCAGGCGTTCAGTCATCCCCAGGAAAGCAGGGCTCCATCACGCATAACGGTGATTTGGGAAGACAAATGCCATCACTCTGAATGTTCCCCCCTTTACTTTTTCCCCCAGCTTTATATGGTAAGCATGACATCATATGGTCTGGAATAGCCCTTTGGTCAGTTGGGGTCAGCTGCCTCAGCCATATCCCCTCCCAGCTTCTTGTGCACCCCCAGTGCAATCTCTGGTGGGGTGAGGAGCAGAAAAGGCCTTGGCTCTGTGCAAGCACTGCTCAGCAGTAACGAAAACATCCCTGTGTTACCAACACTGTTTCCAGCACAAATCCAAAACATAGCCTCATACTAGTTACTATGAAGAAAATTCACTCTATCCCAGCCAAAACCAACAAGAGTGCATCACAGTTTTGTACACAAAGTGTAAAGACCAGTCCCAGATATCCATTTTGAAAGCAATAAGCTTCATATGTTCCCACCATTGGACCTACCAAATGTGCACATATATACATAGACAGACTATTGTCAGTGCACATGTGTGAATCCCTTTAAGAGTCCAGTTTGGTCTGATGAACCCAGAGCACCCTGGACCTTTTGCACGTATATCATAATGCGTATGGAGCAGAAGTAGGCTAGGGCAGAACATCACATGTGCAGAAGAGCTCTTATGTGTGCAGTGGCCATTTCTGGGCACTCTGCCTGACATACAGAAGCCTGGTAAGCTCCATCCCCCATAACAATGAACCAACAATCAAAAATTATATTCTGCTGCCAATACTGTTGAGGTTGGTGGTTCTGGAGAATTACCCCTTCAGGCAAAACTGATAAACAAGGACTTGGCAGAGAGGTGAGCAAAGAACAAACCTCTCCTTCCTTTCCTTTTGAAGGGAACACAAACCATTTAGAACTCCTGCTCCACGTGGACATGAAGCCACTGGAATGGCTGAAATTTGTATTTGCACTGGAAGATTAGAATGAAGGACCTGAGACGTAGGAATAGAGCTGCAGAGGTGGAGGGGTCATGTTCTTCCCTTGCATGACTGGGATATGTGAGTGCACAGGTGTGTGTCTCTCAGCCTGACTGCATGTGAATTTTGAATCCTTGAGCCCTTCCTGAGGATCTTCTGAGGCTGTGAAGTACTTCTCAAATATTCAGAGAAATTTACTCACATGTGAATGGAGTAGCTAAAATGGTTCCAGTAGAAGGGCCAGAACTGTTTAACCTCCCACATCTTTAAACTACTGCCTGAGACACACCTACAGAAAAACTGCGCTGAAAGCATGAAAGAAAGGCCAGGCAGCATAATGTAGCACAGGGTGTAGGTAGCTAACTTCCTACCATTAATCTCCTTCTGAATCCTCTTTCCTGAGATTCATTTATTTCTTTTGTCCCTTCTTGACATTATAATTGCCTTAAGAGAAGTGTACAGAATGTGTATTGTGCTTGTCACTATCTGCTTGCTTCACTTTGAATTAAGGGTAGAGCAACCTGAGGCTGTTTGGAAAAGAGGATGTTTAGCCAAATTTTCAGGTTGTCTCCCTTAATATTCTGGAAGCTCAAAAGCTTTTAGTTGTGAAGGGAGGCTTTGAATGCGGTGAAGAGACTCACTGGTAGTCATGGGAGTGCGTGTGCGCAGTGCGGATGGCCAGTGCCTGCCCCACTGGCTTATTTAAGGTCTGTTTCAAAAATGAGGGGGTGCCTATTAGCTGTGCTTGCTGTGAACTGCTAGACATCTCCCTCCCTGGAAGTTGCAGCCTCTCTTGCTCTATCTAATAGGAGCAAACACCAGTTTGAAAGCCCTGCCACTTCACTAGCCTGACATGGCATTCTTGGCAGGGTTTTCTGCATTACCTCAAACACAGTGTTTTCAGGACCTAACAATATTGGAGAATAGTGAGTGCATATTTGTCTGAAAAAAAAATGTGAGTGCAGGTTTGTCTGCAAAAGCTGTGCAAATATATCAGATGTACAATATCAATGGGGAAGCCTGGCTGCTCGCTATGCACTGATATTTTCAATTTTTCGACTTGAAATGGAGGGCAAATTCAGGGTTGTAACCCTTATGTGAAGGTCGCTATGGTTGGATCAAATACGATATGTACAGCTGTCTGTCGTATTACTTGTTTTACAGTACCAGTTGTCAACCTGATCAGAGTGGCCTACTATCCAAGGGTCTTCACTGTCATACTGCCACTGAAAAACCTGTCTCATCAACCAGGGAGGAAAAGGTCTCTCCCTGGAAAGTGTTCTCTACTCTGCTCAGCTGCACCTGTGTGGCTGTGAATATGGGGAATTCCAGATTCAAACATAATCTTAAAATACTTGAACTCAGTTGAGAGATTCAGTGCTCACTGAAATGATCACGGTGTCATATGGTTTTAGTAGGGCCAGGATTCAGTGCGTCTGACCGTGGTGTACTTACTCTGTTGTAGAGGCTTGCAGCTAGCTAGGTTGGGTCCAAGATTTTGGCTAGCAGAACTGGAAGTATTCTCTGTTGTATCCTAATTGATGTTGACATTATGCTTAATTTTAATGACAACAATCAGCCAAAAGTGCTCTCTAAACAAACCCTGACCACTTTTTCTCCATGTGCTGAGCCACAAAACTGAGTCAGGTGTTTTGGAACCTGCTCAGCTAAACTGAAAAGAAGGTACCATGCTTTGATTTGGCTTGTATGTACAGACATGTTGGAACAGGAGCCTGTATTCAGTGTGCTCTTCCTGACTGAGACTGGATAAGCTTTTCCTCAGGTCACCATGGAAAAGTTTCTTTGTTTTTTAAGACTGTGCATCCTGGCTTAACCACTTGTGGGGACACCATCTTTTAATTAGGGACCATAAAGATAAGGATGTTCAGCTACTGAGATATTAATGGATGCAAATTTTACTTATTTCTTACAGTGCATCTACTTGCTCATGATCTGTTAGCTACCCATACTTACAGGCATCTGTTTGAATGGCATGTTGCTCACTTTCAAGTAGGTCAAGTTCCATAAAGCATAACCATCAAGGAAACGTGGCTTATGGGTACAGTTTTTATAATGCTGCAGGAAACTCATCGCCAGAAATAACCTTTGTAGCGATGCCACTCCCAGTTCCAACATGTTTTCTTATACTGCAAATACATCTCCTGACACTTAAAGTAATATTTCTACAGCCAAACCAGGCACACACAGAAGTTATGCCAAAAGTGTTTGCTATAATTGAAAACCCTCTTGGAAAATGATACGATGTGGATCAGTGGAGGTATTAATGTGTGTTAGAAGGTGGGTCTGTCTATAGGCAACCAACGGTACATGCAAAGGTAGCTCCCCAGCCAGCAACAACATCAGAACTGTTTTCAGTAGATGCTGACTGCTCTATCTTTTAAAAGATGTGCATGTATTTAAATAACACTATATAAGAATGCTACTGAAAATGCCAAGAATGAAGGAAAAGAGCTCAAAGAGAAGACTTGTAATTCATTAACTCTGCTTGTTGTAGTTGGGCTGGAAGACATTGAACAGAGAATGGAAAGACATGTTTGCCATCTTACCAGAGGCATGCTTATATCCGTATTTCTTTGGCATGGCTGGTGTGCGTTGAAGGTGAATTAAATCCTGACTTTTACTAGCATAAAAGGACTGGAAAATCCATTAGCTCTGACAACAGAATGAGAGAAAGCAGACTTTAAAAATATCTCACAGTTCATCAACAAAAGTCTGTTCCATGCATCTTTTTTCCCTTCCCTTCCCTTCCCTTCCCTTCCCTTCCCTTCCCTTCCCTTCCCTTCCCTTCCCTTCCCTTCCTCCTTCCCTTCCCTTCCCTTCCCTTCCCTTCCCTTCCCTTCCCTTCCCTTCCCTTCCCTTCCCTTCCCTTCCCTTCCCTTCCCTTCCCTTCCCTTCCCTTCCCTTCCCTTCCCTTCCCTTCCCTTCCCTTCCCTTCCCTTCCCTTCCCTTCCCTTCCCTTCCCTTCCCTTCCCTTCCCTTCCCTTCCCCAGTTGCGGAAATATGCAACTGCCTTTCATACTGATAGATTCCTTCCCCTGTGTGAGGAAAACCTGGTCCAAATAACAATGTCCCTACAAAGTGTTAGGCTTCCAGGAAGTGTTATGTAGCCACAGTCGTCCTGAACAATTCAATGCAACTCTGAAGCTGGATCCAACTTCCCCTGAGGAATCAGCAAGGCCACGATCAGGGGTGCAGAGGTAGAAGATGTGCACAATTTGTGACCACCTTGCTCATGCAAGTTCAAGAGGCATAGTCTTCAGCACTGGCTCAGGATGTTGATAAGCCCTACTGTTTTCACAAAAAAACTGAAATTCTCATGGGTGGTACACAGTCCTTTTTTGTTCTCCTCAGGCTTTTTTTCTAAGACTAGCATATTTTCAGCTGTTTCCAGTTCAAATATCTTACTAGATGTAATGTCTTTTAAAAATATTATTAATTTGGTATGACCTTTGTTACCTTTGGTATTAATTTTACTACCTGCATGACAATTAAAATTATTTTATTTCTTAATATGATTTCATCTGTAATGATGTATTTACTCTCTTTACTGTGGGGATAAGCTTATTACCTCTTTCATAATTAAGTTCAAGTAGTGCTATCAAAGCTACATTATAAAGTCCTAATTAACTGTTAAGAATTACAGTATTCTACTGAAACTACTTTGTAATTAGCAGGCTACCAGCAGAAAACTGGTTGCCTGCCAGTGTGTTGGCTTGACTTTCACATGTACTGGAGCCCCTCTGTGTTGTTTGGATGGCAAAAATTTAAGCTGCAGTTGGGCCTGAAAAAATTGTGGTTGTGTGAGTTGGGTTTTTTTCCTATATATTGCAGCTATATGGTACTGATTTTTCAGGAAGATTGGCCTAGGATCTTTTTATGTAGGAATTTATGGTGTGGAAATTTAGGGAAGTTTGTTATAAAAAATATTACTTCAAATGCCTCACTAATGTCTTAAACAGGCATTTTTTATTTAAAGTATACGTTAAGGTACATGAACATCTTTAAAGAACTCATTTAAAGGATAGCTTTTTAAAAGCTTGTGCCATTATCTGAACTGATAAAATGCTGTTTACCTCATGAGAGAAGAACCTGATGTTAGAGCACTTATCAGAGATATGAACCCTGTCCCGTTTTCTTGGGCTGAATGCTGACCCTTAAATCTAAAGTTTATATTTTGACTATTAAGATTGCTAAGCCATTCTTCGTGATGATCTTATAGAAGATCCATCTAGCTGATGTATTTCTGTCATAACATCACACAATTTCTGCCACCTTTTGTGTGCCTTCCATCTACTCTGCAACTGCCAAAACCTTTGGCTAGTATCCAATATCTTCTAAGATATATACAATGAAAGCTTCTTCAGGCTTATGTTGTTGCTGCCATTAAATATAGGGGCAGAGTAACACATTCGCCAGCTCTGGCTTATTGTTTCCCCTTGCTTCTTACTGCATTATCAACTTTAAAATGAATGACATCTTTCTCTTCTTTGATTACTACCTAGCCAGGGCAATTTTTTGGCTTTCAGAGAGGGCAGCTGGACTGACACATGTTTAGTGTCCTCTACAGCCAGCACAACGTGCTGTCTGTCTTTCACTGGTTCTTTGGAAGCATGGTGACCTTAGCTCTTCAGGCTTTAACCCAGCAAACACAGTGATGTCACTCAAAATATATACATAAGAGTAAGAAGTTTGCAATGGAAACATCTCTTTTGGGGGATGGGAGGAAGAAGATAGTGCAGTGCATAGGTCTAGGAGCGGGACATCTCCCCGCTCTATGCTCTCCCGTTGTATTTCTATGCTTTGGTTTCCCCTGCTGTAAAACAGGCAGCTTTTCAAGGAATTTCTGCAGAAATCGTAAGTCACACATAACATTTTCATTCCATGGAGTAAGGCAGTAGTGAAGTGATTACTTTCTAGAACAAAGTGGCTATATGATTCGTTGTTATTTTCCCATGTAGCAGAGTTTTAAGGAGGCAAAAAGTCCATCCATACAAGTGTGTGATAAGAGTATCAACTTTCAGCCCAGAGGCCATGCAAAGAATACGGTTATTTAGTGGAATGAGTTCACTCTTTAATGGAAAGTAATCCATTTCAGAGAAACTATCACATATAATTTGATGCAATTGAACTTCGTCTTTAACCTTTTACTATGATTTATGTGATTAGGTCACTAGAGGAAGTGGTTTTGGAAAGCGTGATTAAACACTTTAAGGAAATAATTTCTATCTTCAAGCACCTTGTATAACGGCACTTTTCAAGTGTTTGTCCTTCCTCATCAGCCTAGCTGGATCAAAATGTAGAAACATGTCCTTTGAAATACTATTTTATTTTTTTAATATAAAAATGTGTAAGAACAACTGGGAGCTGCAAAGGAATTATTATTCTGATACTGAATTTCTTCAGTTTTTACTCCATAATTTGAGTTGCAGTATCTATTTAGCACATTGATAATCATTTTAAGAATTGCATAATAGATATAATTTCTGTGCAGTTTATCTGCTTCAACTTGCCATTTCAAAACTAGTATCTGATATTATAGCCAGTAGATAATGCCTGAAGAAACACAGACACCAAAGCACAGTTCAGAAAGGAGTAATTTTTGAATCAGTTCAAATTCTTTGCTTAATACCTTTACCTCTGTAATGAACCTACATTTCTGAAGAGGATGCTATGCTGTCTGAACATGTCTTACCCTGTTTGGCTTCTGGCATCCGTGCCAACACGCAGTGAGAGCTACAAACTATTCCAGTGGTGAGCAGGTTGTGACCCATCAAAGTTCACCAGCTCACTGAACAGTGATTAACATTTAAAATGTATTCAAACTAGTCTCCTAATTAAAGTTCAATAATGTAAAGCTTTGAACCTGTTCATTGCCTTTGGAAATAATCAGAGAAGAGAATCATGGTGCTCATCAGCAGGAGTCATTATCATAAAAGGCCAAATTCAGCACATCTCCATTCCCCATCTTCACCATGCTGGCCAGTCATCAACAGAGACAGACACAGGTCACAAAATGTGGGCACGAACTGGAAATATACAAATTTCCCTGGGTCACTGAAGCCTGTTTCCATCTGATACTTGGAATTTATTCCTTACAACTGAGGGATCTGGTTGCAGCTCTGCTGTTAAGTTCATGTTTAAATATCAAAGCAAAGTTGATTTTCCTCTACAATTTGCATAGCCTGTCACTGTGGAACTTCACTGAATTTAGCCAATAATTTTAATATTAGATCTATAAAGGTAGCTTAACAATTCAAGTCTAATCCCTGAGACCCCAACTTTAATCTAGGGTATTTTGCCTGCTTATCTGAACCTCTTTACATTACTCCTATCCACCTCTTTCTCTTTTTCATTATCTCTTTACATGCAGCCAACATCACATAAGCCTTTTGCTGCTGCTAACTTCGTGGAAGGAGTGTTAGTCTGGTGAAGAGTATTTTCAGGAAATGGCGGAAGGTAGGTAGAGCTATTTTTAGAGTACCTGTTCTATAGTGCAAAATTTATATGATTAGTGTCCCTTAATTTTCTTTATCTCTAAGAGATTGCCAAGAACCTTATTTTCTTTTGGGTCTGTGCATGTATACAAAGATAAAGACTAGCTGCAAAATCACAACCCAAAGTTGAATTCTTCACATCACCATACAGCATGGCAGAAATCGAGGTGCAATGTTCCATTAAGGGTCACACTTTGTCTGATTCATCATTTACATTGGAAAAAATTTAATCTTGTTTCTGTCATATTGCTTCACCGTGAAACTTACGTAGAATGCATTTCTGTGTGTCACTGAGGATCATTGCTACCCAATTAACTCAATAGCATCTGGGGATACTTAGAAGTTGAAGAAAACTAATGTTTCCTCTTGTGGCATTTGAATTCCGTTGTCTTACTATCTCTTTGCAAGATATCTACTCTATGGGACTTTTGTTCTTGTCTTCTCTGGAAACAACTCAATACCTGAGAGGAAGAAGCGTAAAGACAGATGCATAATCCCCTTGCTCCTTCCTTATTGATATGTTCATGTAAAGGATTTGAAAGGTCCTATGAGACAACTCAACAAAGGAAAGGAGTGTGGGCTCAGTGCCCTGACTAATATACCTTCACTCAGTAAATCACTGCAGTTTAAATGCCAGTAGTACAAGAATTCATTATAGCCTTGCTCTTTTCACAATAGGGCTTGGCAAGTATACTTGCAAGTCAGTGCACTTCAAGAAAATAATGCATTGCTCCATAAATTGCTTTGTGGTAACATGTTTGTAGGATATTAAATGTTATATATCAGGAACCCTCATAAAATGTTCTCTGTGTTTATTATGATTGTTGCATTAAAAGAGAAGTGACGGAAAGGGCAAGGAGCAAAAGTTTATTCTGCAATCCACACAACACTATGCAGAATACAAAGACAATGAACAGCTTCTCAGACATCCTTTTGTAAGATCAGTGTTTAAAAGCCCAATTTCATTCACTATGGTGACAGGGTTGAATTTACTCCCTTTGTTTTTGGAATACTCAGTTTGAGAAAGATGGAAAGTTTGAAGGTGGGAAAGAACCCTCTGTCAGTAAGACCCTTTGAAAATGTCACCAGTTCAGGAATCCAGAAATTACAGGACTTGTTTTCAAAAAGATATTTTAAGTCAGTTTCCTCACAGACAGGTAAACTCAACTTTATATTTTCCACTTGAACAATCACTGTTTAAAGCAGCAAGTACAGCTTCATCACCCATTCATTCTTTGCAAATAAGATTATCCATCAAAAAGTCCTTCTGAGCACATGATCCTCAAGGTTAATAATTAATTGGCCATAGTGTAGATATGCCAGTCAGTCAGTGAAGTATAGGACTCCAGAAATGATCATCAGCAGATTGGTGTTTTAACTTGTTTTGTTTAAGAACAACAAATCTGAAAGTTTATTGTTCAATTCTGCTTGTGCAGGTCTCAAGCAAGAGACCCTTGGGGATCTAATGTGCTCTGTGTGCTCTGTCACCAAGAGGGGCAGGATGGAGGCTGTCCCCTCCTCAGCCCCTGCGTGGGATCTTGCCCATTGGACTTTTCTGACTTTAGTAGAGGCAGGCTTTTCACTTCTTGAAATCAAGCACAATAAATCCCCGCCTGTCCCCCCCGCCCAGCACATGGATACTGCTGCTACCAGGGACACAAAACTAGTCAGCTTGTACCGTGAGATTGACAATAAGTGCCAAATACAGGACATCTTTCTAATGAGACTGGCCACCAATTCTTTTTTACAAGCAATTTCTTTTCTATACAACCCATCCCCATGGCAACTGACTATTGTGCTGAAGAACACATGTATCTGCTGGTGGCTAAAGTTTGATTGTCTCTTCACGAAGCTTGACGTGAAAGGGAAGTGATGTTCTTCTCTTTGGTGTTTGTTTATGACAAATGGTGCAGTAATTCTTCCTTCCTAATGCACAAAATAGACATAGGATCTGCTAAACTGTGTCAGATCATTGCTTCATTGCAGATTTTCCGTGGCTCCAACTTGGTATCTAAATTACAACCTTTGCAAGCAATTGCTAATTATGGTGTGTTTCCCTATTAACAGTTGTTTTCCTCATATTTTCAGCAAAAGTTAATTGCGTACTGGGGGACTAAGCCAAGTCTGTCACTGAGTGTGACAGCGTAATAACGTTCTCTTAAAGAATGGGAATACTTAATCATAAAGGGCTAAGTGCTGTGTCTTCATACTCTGCCATTGTGGGTGAGTTGGCCACAGCAATGGGTGCAGCTGGTGACAGGACAAGCCACCTCCTGCTGTCATTAATGTTAGTGACTGTTTTCAGGTGTTTGACATCTTCTCTACCACATCCTGCTCCTCTGAGCATCATTTGCCTGCATGGCAGCCAGTCTGAACAGGGCTGCTGCTCAACCAGGCGCATGTGTTTTCCTTACCCAGACTCTAGAATGTGGTGCTTGGTAGTTGTTAGATGCAGTTGCTGTGGAAGATGTGGGGTCCAATTATTCACTGTTACCACAGACTCTTACTGGCTGTCTATTGAGATAATTCGGAACTGTGGTGAAAAGAGAGGTCTGATTCCTTTGGCATTGTTTTGTCAGGCTTGGAAGAAAATTTGGTATTTTAGAATTCATAAATTAGATGGCCCAATTTAACTAGGATAACTTTGCAACCTTTTATGATTTTGTTTGGCAACTAATGCTTCTGTGCTCACCCACACAAGTTTCATCATCAGATCCTTTGTTTTTCTTTCAGGAGGAGAGTTCATACGATACACAGTTATTGCTCATAAGGAATGTAGGATAGCTATAGTAGGGCCAAGAGCCTTGGTGTGATGTAGCCTGCTCACCTCCCACATTTCTTCTTTAACAATACTCTGCTCCTAGAGTCTACCTATCCATCCTTGTTGCCATGGTATCTAAGCAATTGTCAAGGAGGCCTCATGTTATGAAGACCACAGGTTCCTTCCAGTTGAGAGCAATAGGTGAAAAGTACTCCACATGTCCAAAAGAACCAGAGGCTTTCAAATGAATCACAGTCCTTCAAATTACCTCCTGCTCCTGCTGACCCCGGGAGCATCTAAGCAGCCCTCATGGCAGAGACCTCTCCTATAAGCCTGCCCAGGCTACTGCTGCCAGTGGGTTAGAAACCAATTCACTCAGACAGTCATGTAACAAGAAGGTGATGTGGAGATTAGAGAAAACTTTGTAGCTCTCTGATCTGAGACTCTAGGTTTAAAGAGATAGTGCCATGTGCCACACATAATGTTTGCATCATTAAAAATTAAATTTAATAAGTATGATTACTCAGGCATAGGCCATGACAGTACCTGCCTGATGATGAACTCCTGCATGTTAGAGAACAATTCAATAAGCAATGCTGCAATATTTTTATTATTTAGACCAAATTCAATGGGAGAAAGAAATTACATTGCTTCAAACACTTTCAGTTAGTTGCTGGACTAGGTAAAAAGAAACAAATAATTGTATAAATTCTTGTGAACTTTTCACAGGTATCACAGTCCCTTAGATACTCAAAGGAGGCAAATACATGCAGTATGAAAAAGCATCTGTAGTATTGCTATTCAATTTGAATGATATTTCCAGCACAGCAGAAGAACCAAATGCAGAGACCATTGCTGTTCAGAGTTATCAAAGCTGGTGGGTTTTCTTTTTTGTCTTCCCAGGACAGCATGTGCACCACAGCTCAGATCTAAGAGCCATAAAATGTCTGAATTCATACCATGCGAATGGTTCCCATTCCCTGCTGTCAGTTATTTACATCAAAATAACAAAAGGTACATTGCTTTTCACTCATGCATATATTTAAACAATGCCCCATAGACCCAGCTTAGTACCAGCTTCCTCCCTCATACCTGAGCCCTTGAACTTGGAACATCTGTTCCAGGTGGAAATGACCAAAATTGGGTCCCTATCATGTGCTGACGTGTGCTGAAGTTTGCACTTTCAAAGAGGGAAATACAAAAGAGAAGGAAGGAGAAAGAAAACTCCTGAAATGACAATTACTTGTTAACTATAAAAAATGGAGAAAATAATTGAGACAGATGACCAGGTTTAGCAAAATAAACCTCACCGTTAAAAACTAATTAAACATTTGCATTTCAGAGGTAAGTTTCTGTGCAAAAGTTTGGGGAACAGCAGGCTGACAGTGAAGACTATTGGCTGTAATTTGCTGAAGGTTTCTAAGTAAGTTATGTGCGATATATGGAGGATTTACTCAGCTTTGCATAGCTGCTTTATTATTCTTTTAAAGTGAATAATTTATAACTGTTCTGAGAGATCTTTTATCAGCCACTTATCTCCTTCATCTGGACTTGTGGTGTGGAGGGATAAAATGAATTGCTGTTTAATATTATAAGAATTAATCAGACCAGAACAGCAGGAGAATAATGAATGCCTTAATGGTTAAATATTTTACATTTGGCAACAAAACTGCAACTCAAAATATAAGGAATTTAATCTTTATCCCTTATCTGAACACTGAAAAATGTTGATGACACAGTGAACTACAATATATTTGCTGCATACTGTAATTTTAGTTGTTGTTAACTAAACAGAACTATTTATTTT
The DNA here is from genome assembly GCA_034008185.1 of Gorsachius magnificus. Taxonomy (NCBI): domain Eukaryota; kingdom Metazoa; phylum Chordata; class Aves; order Pelecaniformes; family Ardeidae; genus Gorsachius; species Gorsachius magnificus. The sequence goes on along the minus strand of CM067109.1, from coordinate 25,721,135 downwards.
AGTGGAACAAGCTCCTTGTTGTCTAACCCATTCTCTGTCCGGGATGTCCTGTGGTATTGTCAAAACTTTCACCCATCAGATGGGCTATATTCCTTACAGCTTTGGTCTACTATTACTACCTTTACACAAATTAAAGTGTCCCTTTATGGATTTTACCTGCTAAATGATAAATGTGTGTTTTCCATCACTAGTTTAAGTATAGCACCAACAGAAAAACTGTGAAAATACTACTTGTGTGCTGTTGAAGTTAGTTTTGGTAGCGTGCCCATTGTCCCTATTTTCCTGTGGCATCAGTCTTTTTCATATCTCCATAATCCTGTAAAGTTAAAGAAGTTGACCTAAAGAATACTGGAAGGGGGAAAAGAAGTATTTATGGACAATAAAACATAATCCACAAATGTACTGCACATTTATTACTCATTTTCCTTGAACATTGTGTATTCTTCTGGGTGAGAAATTACGTATGAAAAGCGTCATAGACAGAGAAGCAAGTATACCTTCATGCATGTACTCCTGCAAGAAAAACTTCATGAAGATTTTGCAGCTTTTTTCATGCTCAAATGATTGTGAAGGTTAGGCATGTGTCACGCATATGAGTAACAGCAGACACAACACATTTTGTCTGTATTTACAATATTTACACTACTGACAAGAAAGTGTTTCCTGCAGATTTTATTCTTCTGCTATACTACAAGAGTACATGGCTCTGTGACTGTGATTCACAATACACGTAGGCTCTGCTTAGTGAAACCTACTTGTAAGTTTCTTTCTGGACCAGAAATCTCCCTTTGCTTTACAAGTTTGGATCTCCTCTTTAGCTGCTATTCTGTACCTTCCAGGAGCCTGTATCCCTGAGTGATTTTTGTTGCAAAGCACAACTTAAGCCTAGCCTGCGCTCACACATTCAGCTCCACTGGACAGTGAGACTGGGTTTTCTGCTGTAGATCACTTGCCACCGTGTTTTGTCCACTGTCTTGAAATACATTCCTTGTGCTTGCTGTGTTTTTATGTGAAATGCAGTACCCCACATTTCTGTATTACAAAAGCTTCAGAGGTAGTGTCTTCCACCCAAATTAACTCACAGCTAGGAAGCATCACAAGTTTCAGGGACTTCAATTCTGACGTATTGTATTACTTTCCAGCTTGCCTGAACGGCACTTGTTCATTGACTTGTGAAAGTCTTGCTTATCTTAGCCATTTTGGCCTCTGCATTCCCTGGGACTTTCTGCTCTTGAGGACCTTCAGCTTTTTTGGTTGTACTCTTTAAATTTGCCTTATGCTTGCCAGCATATGTTGCTCAGGGATCACTCAGAGCAAAGGAGCCCAGTATAAGCTGGCACTATTATTTACACGATCTCTACTGAGTCTGAGAAGTTGAGATTGTTAATAAGACAAATTGCTTATTCCAGAATGTCACTGAAGGTATAGATCCCCAAGATGGAGACAGGAGTCTTTCTGCCTGAATCTGTGCAAGGATTATGCAAAATATCTGTTTTCTGTTATTTTTCTAAGGTGATTGTGGCCATGACTGCTTTTGAGCTTCCTTGAACAGTTCTTTGAACTGCTTGAAGCAGTAATTTGAACCCAGGGAGAGATTAAATATTTCCTAGAAATGTAGTGACAAGTAAGCACTCACGAAGACACTTGAAAATTCCATTTTATTTTCTCAGTTTACCAGTTGACAGAAAAGATGCACATGAGGCAGCAAGCAGATGTTTGGTTGTCACATCAGAACAAACTGCCTGTTAGTTTCTTCCAAGTGAAAGGCGAATATTTTCTGTAAATGCTTGAAATATCCAAACTGTGACTCTTGCTCTTTCAATCTTTATTGGTGCCAAACCCCAATCAAATTTAACAGAGGTTTTGTACACATTAATTATACAGGATTAGACTCTCTTTGTGGTGTTTTGTTTTTTTTTTTAACTACACCATGTAGTATAAAGAACATTTTTATTAGTACTTTTCAAGATCCACAATGTATTCTTCTTCTGTGTTTGCAGTATGTAGCAGAATGTAATAATATCTCATTTTATGCTTGGAATAAAAAGCCACCCTAGACTTGTCATAACTATTATAGGGTAAAATAAAACTATTACAAAAACCTGCTAATCCTGTTGGCCTTTGATTACAGTAAAGTGTTTTATAGTATTACAGTCTGGATGTGCTATGAATAAGTCAGGGTAATTCACTCTGAACTGTAAATGCTCGAGAACTTTCTTGGGTTTTGTTTGTTCTTTCATATTCTGCTCTTCCTTTTAACTTCTTTTTTTCAGTTTCAGGGAAGCTTCTGCCTTTATTTGGACTCTCCAAAACCAGAATGTGTTTACAGATTCCCTCATTTCCATAGGTAAATGTTGCAGCAACAGAGGAAGAAGCATTCTGACAAGAAAGCTTTCTTGTATCATCTGCAACAGGAAATAATATTGGTCAAGAGAAACTTCTCCCTGCCGGTTACAGTACATAGATTTTACTATGTAATTTTGTAGGTGCAGATGAGAAGGTTTTTATTGAACAGCAATATCCACAGATAATTTCCTTTTCTAAATAGTTGTGTAGATACTGGATGGCTCAGGACACCAGTAATGAGATAACCCTATGGTAATGGGATGAAGAAATTTTCTTTTTTGGGTCACTAGTTTGAATCTAGCCTATCTAAGGATCATTTAAAAATCATTAAAATTCAGTGGATGGGTGATAATTCAGGACTTGGGAAATAAAAATTCAGTTCTTCCTCTGCTACAGACTCCTGTGTTACCTTGGGAAAGTCACACAGGGTGAGATTTATGAAGATATTTATCTTTGAAGTACCTCCATGGATCTGATCCTTCACTTCTTTGCTTCTTAGCCTCCATCTGTTTTACGTCCACAAGCACTGTACATTCTCCCAAATGACCCTTTTTTCTTTAGAAATGGAGACTGACAGGTATTCACAGACATCATGTTTTAAAATGTGCTGTTGCTGGACATAACAGCAATGAGCTAAGGAATTGAACATCTCTTTCAGAAAAGGTATGAGGCCAGGCAGGATGAAAGGACAGTTGTTTATGTTGCCCCTCCTAGGCTAAGTTGCCTTGCCCATGGACTTCCATTCCAAGGGCACTTCCATCTCTGTGACAGAACCAAAGTGCTGGTGGGTGTCCCACGTCACACAGCCTATGAATATATGGTCTACAACAGGCTTAGGTGAGACTCAGAGTATATGAAATGAGGACCGAGATTTCCTTATATATTTTTAACAAGGACAGATAAGGACCAGGGAATTTCTTTCTGGACTTGCTGTAGTTAAGTGTCATAAACATGCCTTGCCTCACTTCTTGTGGAGTGCATTCTCCTTTTGCCCCTTTATAAACTTTTTATGGTATTTATCTAAAATTAGATATACTAAGGTGTATCAATGACAGGCATCTTCATAAGAAATACCTGCCAAACCTTCCACATAGTGAAGCAATGCTCTGCACTAAAAATGAACGGGGATCCCAGCTGGGAGTAGCTCCCAGCTAGTGCTGAAACTTCTGCTGGTTTCACGACAGAAAGGAATTGAGCCATCGTCCATGAATTAAATCCCCCACAACCATGTGAAGAAACAAAGACATATAGGGTTTTTTTATTTACCTACTTTTGCTGCTGCTTCATGTAAAGAAGGTGTGCAATTTCCCAAAATCCATGGAAGTCAAAGAGAGTGAAAGGAACTCCATAACTTTTAAAAAAGGGCAATATGTAAATAAATAAATAAACAGGGACAAATAATCAAGCCAATGCATCTACTTTAGTAAGAATGGTCAGACTAGGTACTTTACAAGTGCTTTTTAAGCTTTTCTTAATTACAAATATTAGCCTCACACTGTGCCAGAAACCACCGCCACTACCATTTTCAACTTAGGGCACAAAGTTATCTAGTAGATATTATTTGGTGGTAATCACTAGAAATTTGAAGTTTTCTATAAACCTTACTGTTCCCACACAAGACAACCTATGTGAGAGTTGATTTTCGTCTTGAAAGCATATTTATTTACAAAAATATTATCTTGCTTCTCTAACCACAGAGCACCTGGGTGGATAGCCATTGAAGTCGGGTGTTTGTCTTAAGACTCAGTGCCAAACAAAGCCATGCCTCTAATCAGCATCAGAGAGAGCCTTTCAAATATAGCATTATAGCTTCGGCTTTCCCCTTTGGAACCTATATAATATGCGACTGCTCACTTAACATTAAAAGCTACTTCTTTTCCAAGCATCAAGGTGAATTCAGTGGCTGATACTGAGATTATATTATGGAGATTCCAGGTATTCCTATATAAAATGAAGAAAAGCCTAATCACAGCATGATTCTGGATCAGTGGTAAGCACAATCTGCCCTGAAGTGATCCGTATCTCTTTGGACTGGAATTTTGGAATAACCCACACTTACCAACCTAGGTGTACTGAGCAGGAGATTATAGAGGAGATTACAAAAAGAAAAGATTAGACAGCCTCATATGACCTAAGAATGTCTATAGAACTAAATATTTTCTGCTTTTGCCAAAGGGAAATAATGCACTGTGCACCTGACTGACAGCAGCACTGCTGTTATTTGTTTGCTATTACATTTGTAGCCATGTGCCCGTTGTGCCCAAACTTCTGTGTATACTCACACCAAAAGGATGACCTTCGTCCTAGGAAACTTTTAGACTAGGTAGAAAACCAGGAGCAAGAGAGATGTATTCCCTGACTGCTAGTTTCCAAGGAAACAATGCCTTATCAGCTAGCATGGTAGGCAGCTACCAGTTTCAGGGCCTTGGTAGCCTAAATTTTGTCAGCTATTTTCTATTGAGTTAATTATTAAAATGAGGTTTCACCCCATTTCTTGAAGAACACATGAAAAATCTGTTATATACTGTCTTAAAAGCTGGAAAAATGGCCTTTGTATAGTATCAGTAAAGCAAATGCAGTGATCTAAATGATATATTGCAACGTAGCAGGTTTTCTGATTACCAGGTCTGTACTCATCTTCCATACAAAATCATAAAGTATTACTGAACAATTACTGCTCATCTACGTATGTTGCATTAAACTAGGTCACTAGGTCTCAGCCTTCAAGTCTGTGCCAAGATATTAACTTGTCCATAAGTCAAACGCATTAGAAATTGGCATTCTGCTTGTGTTAGTTGTTTTTAACACATCAGTGTGATCTATTTCCCCTTACGCTACAACTTTCAAAGTACATTTTTGTGCAGGTTCAAAGCCAGCACTAGTGATTCCTTTGTGTGTGGATCAGGCTTGAATCAGAAAGAAATGAGTATGGGTCTTGCAATATCCAAGAATTTGAAGTTGCAGAATATCTGTTTTGAACAACCATGACAGCCTCCAGGGTGCTTATGTGTTTTAAGGGTTTATTTAGTGGAGGTACAACAATGCTTCAACAAAAGTAGCTAGTGAATAATGAATTATATTCTAAATATTGTTCATATTTGGCATGGGACCAGAATAATGGAGGAAGAAAAGCCCAAGGTTTTTGAGGGCTTTATTCAACGCAAAGACTCCAAGATGAGAAGCGGTACCTAACTGTCCCCATTCTGCAAGGCACTGGAGAAAGAGCATTTGCTGTGACAGTCTCTCCACAGTAAGATTTCCAGATATCTCCCAGTTGCTAATTCTGGATCAGCTGATTCTGTACAGCATACATTACTTGCCCTTCAGCTGGAAGGGAAAGCTTGCAAATAAATGGAGTAACCAGGAAAGAAGCTGGGGAAGACAACAGTAGCCAAAGTGGAAATAAACAGATTTACACGTGAGTTGGTAGGTGCTGCCAATACTGTAATGCAAAGTGTCACAGAATGGGTCTGTTCACAAGAGCAATTAAAGTTATCACAACGGGTGAATATAATACAATTAACTTAATCTTTATTATTCATGAGAACAGGCAGGTGAATAGATATGGAACCCAGGCTGGAGAGTTTCTGTGAAGTTAGTATGAAAATGACTTCAGAGATAGCATCACTCTTGTAAATCTAGGAAAAGATATCATTACAATGAATGGCAAAACCATTATAATACCTTTGGTAGGGTCACCAGGGTACAATTTTATCACTGAAATCTTAGTCAAAAACCCAGCAAAGTACATCTAAAAATCTTCAGTGGGAGTAGTGTTCTTTGAATGGCAATATGGTATTAGAGCCAGTGCTAAACCCACTTTGATCCTGTTACAGCTCTGTATTAATATCATCCCTACTGGTGATGTGAATTGCTTTCCCCCTCTGAATGCAACATAAAAGTGAACTTATCTAGGTCTGGTTAGATAAAAATTTCAGATTCTATGCAGCCCTCTGTAGCCATATACAGCTTTATGTATAAAGGCTATTAAAGTGTTTGTTTAGCTTTTAGGGAGGATTTTCACAGCATTTATGACTGTGTGTTTTGTTCCTTTGACCCTGTCTAAAATTTAAATATCTTGCTCGAGGTGTCAGATTCATCAGTGTAATTCACCAGTTCACAATACAAACTCCTGCTTTCTACTTTAGCCCTGAACTGGCTATCTTTTATAGAAGTAAACTGATGTATCAGCTTGGTTTTCCCCGCTTGTTGAGGAATAATGGCAAAGATGTTCTTCAGGCATAAGCAAAGCTGATGTCATGGTTTAGCCCCGGTCGGCAACTCAGCCCCATGCAGATGTTCGCTTGCTCCCCCCACAATGGGACAGGGGAGAGAATCAGAGGGGTAAAAGTGAGAAAATTCATGGGTTGAGATTTAAAAGACAGTTCAATAGGTAAAGCAAGGGCCGTGCACACAAGCAAAGCAGAACAAGAAAATAATTCATCACTTCCCACCAGCAGGCAGGTGCTCAGCCATCTCCAGGAAAGCAGGGCTCCATCACGTGTAATGGCGACTTGGGAATACAAACGCCATCACTCTCCCCATGCACACCGCCCCCCCCGCCCCCCCCTCCTCCTTCTTCCCCCAGCTTTACATGCTGAGCATGATGTCATATGGTCTGGAATTTCCCTGTGGCCAGTTGGGGGCAGCTGTCTCAGCTGTGCCCCCTCCCAGCTCCTTGTGCACCTGACAGAGCTGAGAGCTGAGAAGTCCTTAATTAGTGTAAGCACTACCAATCCAAAACACAGCATTATGCAAGCTATTATGAAGAAAACTAACTCTATCCCAGCTGAAATCAGGACACCTGGTGTAGTAAAGATCATAGCAGAATCTTAACATAAGCATAGGGAGTCCCAGAAATGTAGGTCCAAATCTTCAGCTGGATGCAGAGCACCATAAAGCAATAGTTGAAAGGATCCTGTCTGAGACCTACTGAGCATGTGCAGAATTGATTGCACTTTACATGTGCAGTACAAGTGTGTTCAGCTGCATACTGTGTAGTTACAGCCATTGTTGAACATCCTGCTGCCAGTAAAATATTTCTGAAACTGGTAAGCAATAGATTACCTGGCTGGCAGGTCCACAGTTATGAGCTTGTTTTACTTCACATGAACTACAATGAATGCCTAAGACCTTCATCACGCCCACTGGTAATCTACAAGTGTAAGTCTCTGTAAGGTATTATTATTCTCTTAACTAGGGTTTTATCTTTTGATGAAAATCTTATTTGTGAAATGAGAAGATAACAAGGTAATGTTGTCTCCTTTGGGAGAAGCCTATCCCAAAGAGAAAGCTGTCATAGAAGTTGTGGAGTGTGTTCACTCTCTTTTAGGTGCAGTTGTAAGAGAGACTAGGAAACATTGAACCGAAACTGTGCATCAGGCCACTTCCAGGTTGTGGATCTTCTAAAGAAGACTTTTGGTTCTTCAGCAGAAGTCTCCCTGTAACCAGTACAGGATTAATGATGTGGTAGTTCACATCCTGAAGAGCAAGAAAAGCATTGAAATTCACATCATATTCTTATTGTTGAGAGGTTTTTTTTTTGCTGGAGTTGTCTTGAGTGCTCTTCTGAAGTTAGGGAGCTATATTAAAGGAATTTATTGGTTGGTTCATCTGTCTTTCAGAGTTTTGGCTTGGTTGGGAAGGAGGTAGCAGAAACCTTTTCACTCTCTTGTGCTGATGTCAGCTGTGATGCGAGGACCAGGGCAGTTAGGACAGAATTCCCACTGGCTGCAGGCTCAGAAGAGATCATTGCTATTCAGTCATGCCAGGCTGAAGACACTGCATTTTATTCTATGATGTATATGTCACTTCTCATTAATTCTGAGAGACCTGCTACTTTAGAAACTAGGGTAAACAGAGTCATGTATTGGATTAAATCTCTGCCGTGAATAAATTTATTTCCTAGCAAGTGTAAAAAATGAGGAAGGCCAAAACCCCTCAGAGCAGAAAATGTCACAGTGATTGCTAATACATTACTGTGCAGAGAAATGCCTAATAAAACCCCTATTAGGATGTCATACCTGCTTACTACTGAATTCTCCAGAAAGTTTATTTGATATGTCTAAGCTAATTATCAAAGTCTTGGTGATAAGAAGCAGCTCACTGGGCCTGAATGTGTCAGACCAGAATGAGTAAATTGTGAAAATTCATGGGCCTCTGCTTTGAATAATTAACTTGATTCTTTGTAGAAAGCGCACACCTTGGAAACTAATTTTCTCTTTGCACAATGCAATTTGTCCTTGTGTTGCCTTTGAAAAGTAAACTGTTTAACTGTGATGCTATTCTCCTCTCCATTCTATTAATCTCTGACCTTTCTTCTTTATTTTCCACTTCGTACTTTTTGCATTGTTTGCACTGACAAAGCTCTGTTCTAGCTAAAAACTGAAATATGAGATTGTGCCATTTCCCACCAAATGGAAAAAGTGCAAGCTTTCAGTGCTGGCTTTGTGTCACAGGGCCTCCTTCCCTTCCGTGATGCTGATTATACTCTTTGATTATATTCAAAGAACAACAGCTTTGCACTGGATTGGGAACAGAAATGAATGGTTGTTGGTATGCACAGTGAGTACAACTGACTTGGCAGGAGGGAATTGTGATAGAGGCTCCTGCGTCTCCTGGGTGAAATCCCGACTGTGCTGCAGTTAACGTCAAACCCCCGCCGACTGCTGTGAGGCTGGGATTGCATCGTCTGGATCATAGGTGTGTTTCTGTCCCTGGTGGGTTGCTGCTGCCAAGAATAATACTCTGTTTGCTATGTGATTGCTTAGCTGAAGGGAATGGTTCCCAGTCTGTTCCCTAGCGAACTCCTATGTCCAAATTTCAGAAATCACCATTGCATTTGGCAGTTTCAGCATAAGAATTAGAGTATGGAGGCCAAGTAATTTTTCCACCTTTGGTTTTCCCTGCTTAGAATTGAAGAATAATAAGCTTGCCAATGACAAGCTACGGCACCCAGCCTCTGCATTAACAGGTCACTCAGACCATGCTTTGGGGAAAAGAGGAGGACTGTTCAATGTCTTGGCCTGTTGCAACCTCATCTCCTGTGACTGTGTGACATGACCTGTAGCTCTGGCTACAGAGGACTGAGGAGAGCCTGTGGGCTCTTTGATCTCTTGGTGACCTTAGATGAGGAAGAGTTTGTGCTTTGAATAGAGCTGACTGGTTCAAAAGCAGAGAAACAATAATAATATTTGCAGGTGAGGGTTTACCTCTTCCAGTCAAAACAGTTATGCAACCCTCTAGAAAGAAATGCTGATGTTCTAACAGCTCAGGTTGCTTTCTGAAACAGTAGAGTACCACAGTGTATTTGGAACTGTGTCTAACAGCAGATTACCATAGCACTATTCCTCTGCTGTATTATTTTGGAAAACGCACTTTCCCTTAAGTCTTGATGGAATACACTATGAATAGGAGTTAATCAGTCTCTGATGCCAACACTGTGCCTCTAGGAAATACTGGATGTGCTTGTCATTTCACACACTTCCTCAGCTCCCTGGGTCCCTCATGGTCTGTGAAATTTAACAGGCCTCCTTCTTTGCCACCCTAGTAACGACACTTTCAAGATAAGGAGCATGGCCCTCCACAGCCTTTCTTAGACCAAGCAATACAGATTTTCTGCTCTAGTTTTGATTAAATAGAGGCAAGAGGGGTGTAAAGGTATCTTTAAGCAACTTTCACATGGTCTGTTCTGGACCTCATCTATAATTATTATGATTTAAAATTTGCGCAAATTACATTAAACTATGTGAAAAAACAGAGTTTGCTATAGCTAAGGGTAAGATGGAGACTGGATTGCCTGGACTACATCTCCTATAGTAGATATAACTATAACATTACGTCCTGCAGTGGGTCCCTCCAATTTTCAAGCAACCAGGGAAAACCCCTGGGTGAAGTTTGGTCCAGACAAAAACCTGCTTTGTAAGAAGAGGCATGCTCCTAATGAGGTGCAGCTAAAGGAGCCTGCAACACAAGCATCAGTCGTTACTCTCAGCGTGAGCAGGGAATTTGTCCACTGCTCAAAATATCCCTCCCAAAGCTATTATCTCCATACTGCTACAGGCTGTAAGGATTGAAGTCCATCTCTTTTTCCTATGCTGTATTTAGAAGAGCTGTTGACTGTTGCTGTGGATTGCATAATAAATCTTGCTCCTTCCAGATCTCAAGGTCACTTGTCTAAAATCTGTACTGGGCTGGGCTGGGTCTGGCAGTTTACCATCTTAATTCTGGGTTAATATTTAGCAAGGTTTAAAAAAAAAGTAACAAATTTTTCTTTCTATGGGGGAAAGCAGTGAAATTTGTGATGTATTCAGTGGTCGTGCTGCAAGTTATCTGTGAAAAATGTTGCATGACCTTCAGGGACCATTACTAAAATAAGCAGAATCAGGATCTTTTGACTTTTTTATGTTGCTCTGGATGTGAAACAAAGCTTAGTGGTTCAAGATACATGGGGTTTATCCATGTATCTGAGCCTTGTTATGGAAATCTCTTTCCTCTCATCAAACTGTGGAAAATGAATAGTCAGGAAAACTTTATCTTGAAGAGCTCTGTTCCACTTCCAGTCCTCTTCTTAGTGATAGATCAATGGTGCTGGGAGAGTACACCAGTAAGGCATCAGTATTATGTTTGCCCCAATATAAATTTCTTACCTTGTCTTCAGCTGCTGGCTAAAGTCACAGCAAAAATGCTAATCCAAATTGATTGCTGGCATGATGTGGTACAGGATAATGTTATGCCATATGTCTGCTGTGCAAACAGTGTCCTAGATCAGAACAGAGCAATCACATATAACAAAAAATTCACACCACTGAAATTGCTGAGCATTTTTTTGGTTGTGAAGTTGTTATTTATTTCAAACAATCAAAACCTCCCTTTTCCGTGGAACAAAAGTGTTCCTCATTTTTATATCATATCCTGTATAGGAAATAAACACAAAAAGTAGCTTTAAAAAGTGAACTGAGATTTTTCAGCTAAGCCACATCAAAAACTTTATTCCAGACTTTTTCAAAGCTACATATTTTTTACATTGATTAGTAGTAGATGTTGAATATTTGTGGGGTTTTTTTTCCCCATTTGAGAAATACTTCACCAGAAAAATTTTATCTTATTTTGATGGTGAATTTCTGTCAAATGACTTTATAGCAGAAGTAGTCATATTCAAAAAACAACAAAAAAAATCTGAGATAAATTTTGATTCTGACATCAGCTTTAATTATGGCCAGCTTGTGGACAGCCATGTTTTTGTGGGAATACAGCACTCTTTTTCTTGTTCAAATGGGATAAAATTGTCATGTTTTGAGATTCTTAAATCAGCAGGAAGCTTCAAATAAAATAGTTTTGTTGTAATTAGACATATTTTTATGCTTACTAGAAGCACCTCCTTAGCTTTATTTACAGGTAATAAATTTAGTAAAATTTTGGGTAAATTGCTTAATTGGGTCCTTATTTTATTTATAATTTTTAAAATGTGCTTTTCAGCATAATACAGTGAGTAGGGATACTGTCAGAACTGTTTGGATTTTACTTGTTTCAGGGAAAGAAAAGTATTTGTGGGGTTTTTTTATTACCACTCTGACTCTGGATCTAACCCCAAACCGTCTTTGCTCTCCTTTCCTGCTAGATAGGCCAAAAAGACTAATTTGAATAAAGTGTCAGAGAGAGGGTGATAGAATATTCAGGTTTTTTCAGTAAATAACCACTGACAAAAGTAACAAGAGGAAAAACAGTATCTGTCTTCTTTTGTCTTTTAACAGCGGAAAGTCATGCATGCTTCCCACAGGATTTGCAGGGCCCTTTGCTCTCACTGGACATGTCCTGGTAGGCAGGCACCAGGTGCCTCTGAATTCCCCCGCACAATTGCTAGGGGTTAGGAGTGCATATCCTCAGTACACACAGGGCACTGAACTGTACAATTTGCTGAAATAAACCAGTCTCAGGCTGCTCTTGATGGAGCTCATTGAGTTCAGTCCTTCACAGCACTGTTCACCCTCCTGCTGGCTGTGAATTTAACATGTCCCATGTGTTGGGTACTTCTCCGTCATTGAACCGTGTTGTGCTGAGTGAGCTGTCAAGGCATCAGTTGGCCATGTCTGCTGATATGTTGGGCTGGGCAGAAGGTGTCCCTGGATTCATGTGCTTGAGATGACAGAATGGCTTCTGCTCAGAAGGAATAGGTGGAAAGACCCTGTGGTCTTCAGTAAGGCTGTCCAACCTGCCTGCCAGCAACAGGAGGATGGAATTGAATTCAGGCCTACAACTTGTACTGCTAATAGCACACTAGTGGGTAAACCTTTAAAGAATATAGGCTCAGCTTCTCTGTCATCTACCTGTATTTGGGTGGATAACACAAAGTAGAAGACTGTGCTGCAAAGGCGCATTAGGTGCTTGAAAGGAGGTTGTAGATGTTAAATGCTTATTTTCTGAGGACCCCTTCCCTACGGCAAAATGGTCGTGGACAAACTTTTGTGAAGAGTTTCAACTTGGCTGCATAGGTAAGTGTTCAAGAGACAACAGAATTATTAATACAATTTTTATATTCCTGTGTAAACGATTTCTTTACAAGTATAATACAGACTTGTCAGCCAATGAATGATTCAGAGGAGATAAAAAGTAATAAAAGTAAAGGAGAAAGATGAAGGATGTAATTGTGGGAGATGATTGATTACAATGCCATTCTCACATCTGGGATTTTACTGCAGGAGTGTAAATTATGAAGCAGAAGAATGGGGGAAGGGGAATTTTGTGGACGCTGTTGATGCAATGAGTCCAGGCGGGACATCATAATGATGTTCTGTCCAGTTCTGTTTCCTTTATATGAAAACATAGTCTGAAATCAAATGGGAAGATAAATGACATGATCCCAGTTTGGATGGTGCTTTTCCATTTTTCTGCTTTCTGCTATTTGGCTATTTTGAACTTTTGTGCTATTCTCTGATTCAGGGACAACATATCAAAAGACTTTGTGCGTGTGACAACAAGTAAGTTTGTTGCTCTTCTAAGTGTGATGGATGTTGCCAAAATTTTGGTCCATGAGCTTCAGTGAAGCAGACCGAATGTGTAAATTTTAGCAAATATCTAGTCTAGTTTAGTTAGTTATAGCTGAATGGAAGAGGAAATTCTGAAATTTCACTGTTACAAATGAGGGAACAAAGAGCTAAGAGAGAAAATTCTGAATAACATTTGCAAAAATACAAAGAACAGAAGAATTACCTGAGAGCTAGAATATATTTGTTACCAACTGTGTATTACACTTTGGCTATACATGAAAAGATATCCTTTGAGTGATTACTTGTGTCACTAAGGACTCTAAGTAAAGCTTGATTTTTGCCTGTCTTACACTGTCAAGTATAGCAATATACACCTGTAAAATTTCAGATTTCTACTCTGGTACCTTGGTTTGGATGGATTTGCTTTGCTCTAGCAGGAGTGATTATTTGAGTGATTATTCAAGTGAAAAGATCACAGTGAATAGAATTTTACATGACTTGAACATAGAAAATGACCCAGAAATTCCCAACTGAAATTGTCCGGTAATTTATTAAGGCTTTCTTAGGAGAAATGTTATGAAACAGAGGTCATTAAATGTTTTTGCAATTTTTTGCCTGGTTGCAGTGGGAAAAAACCCAAGTAATCTTGTTGGTTTTTTTTTTTTTTCCTTTCTCTTTCTACTTTCCCTTCATCTACTATTGATGATTCAAAGAATATGAGTTCCTGAAATGGAAACATTTCTGAGTTGGTTGGGTTTTGTTGTGTGTTTTGTGGTTTTGTTTCTTTCTTTGTCTATTTTGTTAAAAAGGAAGAAAGCCCTAAGATGGTTTTCCTAAACTGAACTTTTCCAGGGCAGACTTCTGGATCACAGAAAGTAAGTCCATGCTAATAAAAGAAAAAAACAGCCTCTAATTTATTTTGTCCAACTCCAGGGTCTGTATGGCTCTGGAACTTTTCCACCAGGATGATGCCAGGTTGTCTGTTTTGCTTCTGAGTAGATGCTGTGAGTGTCCTATGTAGCTCAATCTACCTGAATTACCCCTAAAATGTTGGCTTTGTACTCCAAACATCAAAGCCAGTGGAACCTACTGTTTCCCCTGTGTAAATAAATTTCTGCCAGATTCAGCAGAAAGCTGTGAATTATTGTATCAAGACAAAGCCAGAGGTAGCTCAGATGTTCTTACCTTTTGAAGGATCAAGGCTTTGTAGGAACTCAGTGCTTGTGACAAAATCCCCATGATTTTGGTATAGTTACATGTTTTGTTGCAAATACCTTTAAATGCCTCCAGATTGCAAGCATTTTCAGGCTTTTTAATATTCTGTCCCTGTACCACCAGAATAACTAGACCTAATCTAGTGTGCCATATGGAACACAGGCTGTCTCATCACAGGGAAGATGGCTGTAGGTTGAAGAGAGTGTGAAGGAAGCTTATGGACGTAATTCTAGGTTGTAAGAGCCTTTGCTCCAAAGAGACGTTATAAAAAGGATTGACTTGACAAGGCAGCACTCTCCAGTGGTCTCAGCATATTGCTGGGGACTGGAAAAGGTTGATAGAAGGAGTGTGAAACATAGCAAGGGACATAATTTAAGAAGCTGGAAATAAGATACAGATTCAGCAGAAGATGATTCACAAATCAGGTTAGGTGAAGACCTGACAGTTTTCAGATCTACTTACAGCAGTGACATCTACACGGAGATGCATCTTAAAGCTGACCAGAAGCTGCAGCTTGTGCAGAATTTATTTGCCCCTTGATTATTAAAAAGGGTCTTCTTTCCTGAGCACCATAAAGCTGTGCACTACAAAAGGCCTGGGTCCTCCCTACTTCAAAGAATGCCTTTTCCCCATGATGCTTGGCCATGGCTGCTGGCAGTGTGGGAAGCTGCTTGTTCATGGACTTGAGAAAAAGGATTGTGGAGGTTGACATGGCCTTAGAGATGTGATTGCTTATAAGATCTTTTGTTTCCTGGAGCGTCAGTCCTGCAGAACGGTGGTAAAGCCACCATCCTCCTGTTCTACCCAGCTCAGGCTGTGGCTCCAACTTAGCCTGTGGAAAGGGCCAGAGTATCTCTTGTTGGGGAGAGCCTGGGGGGAGGGAGGGTAACTGGTGCAAGGCTGTGCTGACTGCATGGAGAGAATGGATTTACTACCTTCTGTTTTCACTGTTTTAACAGACAGAGGTTTCAGTCTGGAGGTACTGATGTGCCTGCGGCCTTAGTTTAGCCAGGATGTTAAAAGCACTGGGCATCTTTATTTTAGGATGCACAAATAGATAAAGAAATGGTTCATGAGAGCTTCAAGGGTTCTCTGATAAAGCAGAGGATAGACCAAAATAAACAGAGAGAGACTGGCTTCCCCTGCCTGAAGCCCACTTTCCCCTTCTAATCATCTTTCTTTCCTTAAATCCGTTTCATGTCTTGATTATATTTCTCTGTAAGTAATTTTACATATTGAAAAACGTGTTTATTTTCAGAAAGTGTTTATATTCAGAATGACCTATGCTACTGGTTTATTGCCATTTTCAGAGCACCAAAAATAAAATGGATTGAACAAGCTTGATTTCAGGAAGGACAAGCTTGATTTTGGACTTCCTGATCTGTAAAATACTATTGCTCACATTGCTTGAGAATAGGCTATACTTACGCTCTTGTCAACTTGTTGGTTTGAGCTGATGTGCAGGTAATAAATATTAACTCCCATCCCTGTGGCTAGCTGTACACCTGAAAGCATATGTTTAAAGATCAATGGTTCTTGCCTCTGTAATGAGCACTGCACATAATTGCGTGGTGTGTTCTAGTAAGCTGTATTTCTGATTTCACTCTACCTGTACAGTTCTGTTGACCACACTGCAACTAAAACAACAGAGTAAATTTTAATTTTTAGTAAAAGAGTCAATAATTTCATTAACCAAAAAAAAAGGAGGAAAATAAAAATGAGGGAAAAGATCAAACATTGGCATAGCACAGTTGTGATATTTTATAAGCTTTTATAAAAGAAATAACCTTAGGACCTAAGGCTTGTGATTAGATTGCATAGGACACTTATTTGGTCTTTTTTTAAGATTTCTGAGTATAAATGTTTATAAAGAAGGCTATATTTGGTTGTCAAAGAATATTGGTCTGAGCCACAAAATACAATAGAATCATATAATCACAGAATAATTTAGGTTGGAAAAGACCCTTAAGATCATTGAGTCCAACTGTAAATCTAACACTGCCAAGTCCACCACTAAACCATTGTCTCTAAGCACAGCAGTCTACATGTATTTTAATGTCCCCATCCAGGGATGGGGACTCAACCACTTCCCTGGGCAGCCCATTCCAGTGCCTGATAACCCTTTCAGTGAAGAAATTTTTCCTAATGTCTAACCTAAACCTGCCCTGGCCCAACTTGAGGCCATTTTCTTTTGTCCTATCACTTGTTACTTGGGAGAAGATACCAACCCCCACCTTGCTACAACCTCCTGTCAGGTAGCTGTAGAGAGCAATAAGGTCTCAAGACATTAGAAGGAAATTTGGCATAGTGGTATAATTTCCATGAACTTGATGTTTGTTAGGCAGAAAATAGAAGGCCATTTTCCAAGAAGAGGGTAATTTGAGAAGGAAGACAGTCTAATTGTTCTGGAAAGATGAAATGCAAATGTTCAGCAGTGCATGCTGCTTTCAGACTGTACATTAGCAAACTTTCTCAGTTTGTAAGCCAAAATGCTATGAAGACCCACCTAACTATAACAACTTTTTACTCACACATCATGACATGTGTGCACTTGTCACCCAGGTATGGGTTTAATGGCAAGTTTATGAGGTCTGTGACCTTCTCACTGTTTTCCTGCCCCCAGGCTAGGACTATTTTACCAGAATGCATATCCTGTGGCAGCTATACAGTCCCATAACTCAGACTACATCTGGCCCCAGGGTAACTTATGTTTGCTTTTTGTCAGGGCCAAATTTGGCTTGGAAATTTCCTTGCAGGGCCTGTTATGAGATTCTCAGCTGGTTTAAGCAGCACATGCCCATGGCTGTTGTCCACACTGTGCTGTGTAGAGTAACTGAGAACTGGTCATGTGTCTGAATTAGAATGGTTGCATTGAGAAAAACAGGCTGCAAACAATGTCTCTGGCTCCTTCATCACATTTTTTAGTGATTAGATTTTTGGACGAGAAAACTATGTATCTATGTGTCTTGTAGACTTGGTCTGGCTTATGACCACAACTAATAAACCACTACAAAAATAACATTCAATGCCCAGAGGTAACTCCAGTTAGATGTGGTGTCCTTCTATTGAAACCTTAATATAGGTTGTCTTTTCTGCAGTAAACTTCATGAAGGAATTCGGGGAAAATCTTTTGTCAGGGCTGACATTTTTTCTTACGATGAATCCTGCTTTCAGAGAAGTATAGAAGTTGTCATGAATATGGAAAGGCTGATATGTTTTACAATTGTTTGCATTAATACAGCATTCTAATCTTTGAAACAATTTTGGGGGTCCCTGTCAGCCCAGGGTGTTTTGTCAGCCCAGCTACTACCCTGGGTTTTTTTTAATATCTCTCCCTACCAAACAGCTAAATTCTCACCTCTTTCTCTGACCTTTTCTTACTGAAGTATATTGAACCAGTTGCAATCTACTGACACAAGATGCAATAAATTTCAGGATTGCAGCTGACCTAAAGACACATCCTTCCCTCCTGCCCTCTTTCTTTTTTATAGGAAGTTTTATCTTCAGGGACCTGAATGAATTTCTCGTTAGAAGCAATGTTAATTTTATATTCTGTAGGTATCTTTTCTGTGTGCATACCAGTGCTTGTGCATTCACATGCGTGCTGAATTCAAAAGTCACCTCTCCTTTGCTTATGATTCTTTTTGAATCATACTTGGGAAGGGGATAGAAAAGATTTCTAGATTAAAATACAGTTATTACCTTTTGATGTAATGGCACAGATTAAAAACACTTGAATACAGCTGAGTTACAATAGACAGAATTGGAAAAACTTAATCACTCTTGTGCTGTCTTTAAGGGTAATGATTAATGTACCATTGCAGGATGATATATATGCTCATAGATTACTGTTTGAATTACTGTGCCGGCTTTATGACTTATTGTTTGCCAGAGATCTCTGAACATTTCATTTAAAGATCAGAGAAGAATTAAAGCATTTTCTTTTTCTTCCCAGCCAGGCTTAAAAAATAAAAAATAAAAGGAGTAGGTTTGGGGGAGACAGATGACTCATTCTGGCCTGAAATTAAGCACCTTGAGTCAAATCAATCACTTGTCGCTGAAGCTTACAAAGACTTGAACACATGATTACTGGAAAACAAATTCAAGGAAGAGATACAAGACAGTTCTCATGATTATCTTCCCTGAGGACAGTGTGCTAAGATTTAGCCTGTTCCCTGAATCATGTCTGAAAAGTGAGTGTTCAGAGTGCAGAACTGTGTTTGAATTCTGTGCTGGACTATCTTGGGTCACATGACCCAATCCAGCTGGGTGTAAGTTATATAAAACTCACAAAGCACATTACTGATTGGAATAAACCACTGTGGCTATGCTGACTTCAAATGGGCTAGAAGAGCTGACACAGGTGTCTTCTATCCCTAGGGGATGTAGGGCCACATAAAGAATAACTGCTCCCCTCCCCCCCCAATTATCCAGTCATTTACAAATTGTTTTGGAGTAGAACAGAAAAAAATATAGGAGACTTTTATACTTAGTTTTAAAAAGTTGCTGCTCATGAGGCAAAATACCTTTTAAATTTTATGTTCTAATTATTCATTTTTATCAAGATAACTGAATAAAACTAAATATAATAAACACAATATTGACACAAATATGAGGAAAACTTGTGAAAAATAGTGTAGTATTTATAAAAAAAATCTTCATTTTTTTATTTGAGGAATATTTATTTTGTAATGGATATTTATTTAAGAAATAAATGGTAAGATTTGCAATGAAAATAATGAAGAAATTTTAGGAAGTATTTACAGGGGTGTAATTTTTAATCTGTGGACATAAATGTAAAATATATATCCATTATAGTCAGGAAGCAAAAAGCCCACTATATAATATTTCTGACCGGTGAAAATGAGCTCATTTTGACTTTCAAATTCTGAGCAGTTATAGACCCTTGTGGACAATATTAATTATTAAAGAATAATTATAGAGATACTGAGTGAATCCATTTTCAAAAATCTTTCCTTACTAAAACTGGTATTGAAATGGAGTTTCAGCCCTGCAGTAAATTCTAGCATTTAAAAAATTTTTATAATTATCAACTGGATCTAAAAGCCAAGAAGAATGAGGGAACAGAACAAAAATTGCAGGAAGAGTGGAGTAGGTGCAGTTTCAATGAAATATCTAATTTTATATATTTTTGTTTTCTCTATATTGTCACTTGAATACGAAACATTGGTGATGCTGTTTAATAAGATAAACTAAACTAGAACACTGGAGCAAAACAGAACATGCAAATTTCAAAAGAAATAACCTGCAGTGTGCTCCGTCTTGAATTAATTTGAACATTTTCCTTTGATCTTGATGCAATCAACATATTTCAGTGACAAAATAACAGCTATATAATATGCTGTATTCTGTAGGGAAAATGTTGCTTGAAAATTCTCCAGTGAATTTAACCTTTTTTCCTGACAAAGTAGGTAATCAACTAACAGATTCACTGTTTTGTCTTCACCGTTGCTCAGCATTACACGCAGCTCCACTGCAGTATCTGTTACCTGTTGTTCATTAGTCAGCCTTTTCTCAAGTCCAGTCATTTGTAGGATAGTTGTGTGTGATTTGATTAGTTGTGTGATATGGCAGCATCCATCAAGAATTAACCAAGAACCACCCCAAGAGAGTTTCCTCAATTGCCTGTTTAGTGGACAAAAAACCGCTGCAAGGCTGTTATGGTAAAAAAGAAAATTGTCCAGACTGAACTACTCTGCTTTTCTTCTGGCTGCAACATTTGCTATTAATCTTTTTTTCTTTCCTTGCAAGGTAGCAGAAGCAGCTCCAATATTACTTTCCTGAGACCTGTCACTTGGAAGTAAGTCCTCCCAAATACTGTGAATGATTGTACCATCCATTCCCAGGACTCTCTTTTTGCTTTTCTCTGCATTACTCCTCTCCAGACCCTCGCAGTTCTCTGCCACAGGTTATAATGTACTAATATATGTATGATTTGGAGAACATTTTATGTCAGTTAAGACTGTTGTGAAATTCACAATTTAGGAGCCAGAATCACCCAGCTTTTTTGTTTTCATATGTGGAAAATCTCTGGGATTGCTTCTTATCAGATCAGGTGGGTCCCAATCTCTGGTTTTATTTATTCTAGTACGTTAATGAATACATGATGGATGGAAATGTATATTGTCACACAACAGGCTTTGCCTTGGGTAGTGGAGGTGAAGTTACATATCCTCAGTGTTAAGCTTTGGCATCTTATGTGTGACTCTTGTGATACCAATGCCGAATCTCTGAAAAAGGACAATGTTATTTCTGCTATAAACCATATACTTATGCTGAACTCCTACTGGATGGAAAATTTTTCACTGAGAATAAGCAGTAATTTTCATTTCCAGTACCAGGTACTCGTTCTAATTAGACTTTGAAAACTGTGTGGGAGGTCTGTGAAGAATATTTTGAGTAAGCGTCAATTCTGGTTTTTGACTAAAAGCTTTTGTTTTGGTGTCCTTTTATTTTTCCTCATTGAGTCACTTTGCCTGTTTCCAGTGTGACAGATACAGAAAAAAAGAAGTTAAGGTACCAATAGCTTTTTCTTTTGCTTTCCCTTTCCTATTAGACCTTAATTTTCAACTTTGCCTGAAATTTCAAGTGGCTGTTCAAGCATGAGGGTGGACACATGCATGAGTGTGTGCGCACACACATACAAACAGGCTCTCCAAAATGGGAGGGGAAAACTGGCTTAACTTTGTTGATGTAAACATGTAAATCATTGGATATGCACAGAAGAAAAGCCATTCTGCTTAGCTCTAATTCCATCAGGATCATTTACGTTTTAAAGGATAGGAAAGAATGAACTGAAGATCAAAATCATCAGCCTTATTTGGGTTCATCCAAGATTTATGGTGTCTGCTTTCAAGGGCAACTAAAACCAGCCACAGAATTTATATCCATATCACTTCCTTTCTTCTCTTTCAATATTTTATAAATGTTACAGGCAAAGTCAACCTTTGGAGACATTAAAATTAAACAATCTTTTTCCTCCCGGTCTCCCTGAAATTTTAGTGAGATCTGTGTTTAGCAGCTTCCTTGACAACATCCCTCTATGCTTCTTTTTTTTTTCTGTAGTCCTAAAGTTTTACATATGTTTTCTTGCCTGTTTACCAAACATGATTATGGTGCTGGGTTTTTTTCCATTGTTTCATACTGGAAAAGATTATATTTTGGCTTAGACTTTTACTAAAATAGTAATCATTCCTATTGGCTTTTGACTCAAATTAATTTTTTAAAAAAATTTTCAGTCAGTTCTGTGAGATAGATGAGGAGATGTAGCTGGTTTAAACACAGACATGCAACAATGAAATACCCCAATTTTTCCTTGTATGCGCAAGAAAGAAAATGTCTATTTCTGTGGTGCCTCTGTAAGTAAATAAGGTTATTTGCTTTCTTTTAGATTCTTTGATTAAATTTGACAGCAAGAAATATGTCTCCCATTCATATGATAAAGGAGGACAATACATGTGAGGCTGATATAGCATCTCCCAAATTATCCTGAAGATCAGGAACTGTGGCTAGGAACTGATAAAGCAAATTAGTTTTCTGCTTCTAAGTTGCTCCAAACTTTTTTGTTTATTTGTAGCAGTTTCTCTGAAATTCCAAGGTTGGGAAACTTTGTGGAATAAGGTTTATTAAACTGTTGGGCACCATACTCAGAAGAGCAAGGTGTTTATGTACTTAGCAATACTTGGGAGACTTTGGAATTAGTTGAATGAAGAATGCACGATCAGAACCACTAATCATTCCATCGACACCCTTGATCTGGAAGAGTTATGTACAATCATAGAGACTTAACGTATGGAGTTACTCAGCCTCCAGTCTCAAATTCATTGTCTTAGATCCTGATGCCCATCTCTTCTAATCCAAATTTAGAAATGGTTTTCACTGCTTTGCTCAGTGCCAGCAAGCTTTCCCAGCTGGCATAAGGAGAGGCTACTTTCTCTCAGGTCTTTTTGTCCCCAGGTTTCAAGGAGCCCATGAGGCTTATGGTGATAAAAAACTAATTACTTTGGAATCCCAGGAAGGGTTTGGAACTATTGTTATGTTGACAGTACATTGTCTATTGTACCAGTACAGTCATCACTATTCTTGTAAGGATGGAAAATATTTGGTTTTTTCTGAGTTAACTCAGAAAAACATCTTGTCTTCAGACAAGATATTAAGGTGAAAAGTTAATTAAGTTCAAGATAAAATAAAAAGATAAAATAGAAATGCAATATCTAGCTCATATTTAGCTAACAAAAATCCTTATTAGTAAGGTGTTAGGGCAGCCAATTAAATGACTTAATAATATCTACAATTTATTTATTCCTAATAGATATTTCAATAATAACTGTAATTTTAACACTGCCAGTTATACCTCTTGCCTTACTATGAATAAACATTCTTCAAGATGAGTATCTTGCCAACTCCGTTGAAGTAGGTCTTTTCAGAACTGTTAGGGCTTGATGTGCTCCCCACAGATTCACTAGATCTCTGAACACTAATGGATGGTCACAGGGAAATGTTTTTTTTAATCCTCCTGCAGAGAAGCATCTTGTAACCCTTTGGGACACGGCTTAAAACAACTTTTTTACATTAATTAAAACAGTTTGACATACAGCTTTAACTCCTAATTCATACGATATAATCTGTGGGACATATAAGGAAGGGTCGGTCCTATCAGGAGAATCTATTAGACTTGGGTTTAGGTCTGCCATCTCAAAGGAATAGAATTACTTGGTATTCAGTGGATTACCTGAAAATGCTCTTTAAACAAGCCAGATTAAGCAGAAAGAAAACACAGTTTTGTAGTTTTAAATGAGTTGTCTATCTTAGATTTTTTGAAGTCCACAAAAATAGGTGAATGGAAATGAACAGAAGAATTCCAAGCATGATCATACCTCGTTTGCTACTTAAAATGCCCTGTCACTACTTGTAGTACGTTAGGAAGCTAGCAGACGCCTTACAACATTTACGGATGATTATTTTGTTTCTTCTTTCTTTGGAGACTGTACCTGTGAGATCTCTACTTTTTTTTTTATCTCAGCCATTTCAGTTTTCACATTAACATGTTACTTTGAAAATGGTCCAGAGTAGAAATTTGTGCAATTCTAGCAAGTTCCAGTGAAGGTGGAGCAAATTTGCCTCAAGGCAGCTTCTGCAGATATGATATAGAAAGCTTTTGGAAAGGCATATTAGTGAGTGACCCAAGTATTAATGTTGGGAGACATCTGGAGGCAAAAGGAGAACTGGGTTCTCAGGACCAAAAATACATTTTCATGGTTTTATTCAATGTTTGTGTGAAAAAGTTGGTAAGAAGTTGGTAAAACCACAAAATACACTGTAGGTGAATTTAGGTAAATGGCAAAGGTATGTTAATGCTGAAGCTGAAAAGGACTGTTGTCTTTTTAGGAACAGCAATGAAGGGGAATACTGTCTTCTGTATTTTCCTCAGTTCTTGTGTCAAGGCCATGAGCCTTCTTAAAACAGCTGACAAAAAGATTTCTGTATTAGTCAGACTATTGCACATAAATCTGCAATATAAGCAGAATTTAGAGACCTCATTGGTAAAAGCCAATGAGAAAGACAGAATGAGATCAAGGTGTGTCTGGTGTGTGGGTGATACAGACACTAGAAAGAAAGATACGGCAAAGTTGGAAATGGTGGCTTAGTGTTGTGGTCCAGTTGAAAAAAGAAAACCATGTTTAGAAAAAATTGCAGATAGTGAAAGGCACTGAGTATCCAAGACTTTCAAGTACTAAAGCCATGGAAAACATTTGCTTTCTTGACTTCTGCTGACACAGTTTTACAAATTATTCTGCATGTTTTGGAGCTTTATAACAGTCGGTAAGTATCTACAATTGATCTCAAAGACATTGTCCGGTCTTATAATGCAGAGAACATTGTTCCAGTTAAGTTTCTTTACCAAGCCACTCATACACCTCAGGTCTAGAGAATAAGCAGAGAAAAGGGAGATATAAATGGAGGGATGAATAGGTGACATTATGGGGAGAATAGAGTCAAAGTAGAATAACAGAAAAGAGGTGGGAAAAACTAGGAGAAGAAAAATGGAAGTAGGCAAGAGAAGTTAATTCACAGTTATTCTAGCAGAACCAGACCTCAGCACAACCATTAAACAATACATGATTAGAAAGCTCCTGCACTTCCTTGTTTTGATAAGAAGTAGCTATCTGACAAAACATACTTAAGCTTTTGCTACCGTTAATGAGAGGTTTACAGAAAACTTGTTTTGTGCTTGTAGAAAAGTGAAATCTTTCGCTGCTGGTAGCTGCAGAACCAAACACTCATGGCCCAAATAGGTCTGAAAAATTATAAACTGAAGAAATTACAAGGTACAAAAGACAGAGTAAAATAACTGTGTCCTATTCAAATTGCTCCTCTTTTGAACCTGCTGATCATGATGATGGGTCTTACTTCTCAGCTCTTGCTTCTGAAAAAAGAGAACCCCCTTCAACCCCCATGTAGTAGAGACTGAAGGAGAAGGTCCCCTGTTACAAATTGGAGAGCTATCTGAAAACATATTTTCTGTTGTGCAAGAAAAATTTCTTAATAAGCAAAAGACAGTTGGTGTAGTAAGATCCTCTGACCATGGTAAAATGTTGCTTAATTCTTGTTATGTTGGCTTCTTCAGACACCATATGGGTCATTCTACTCTGTGGTTTGGAAAGGTAGGTAAAGGGGAGGATGAATATCTCTCAATTTTCATATGTAACAGGTAAAGTGAAAGTCTTTTAAATCTTTCGATACCTAAACGGACACACCCAGAACAGGTTTATTTTTCAGGGAGTGCTGAACATCTGCATTCAGGCATTTTCTGCTGTTATTCAGATTTCTGTGGATAAATTTGTAGTAATTAATTTGTAAAATAATCCCCTTACAACATCATCTGGCATGCTGTGTAAAATGAATAAATGGTGCTTTTTATTAAAGGGGCTGAATGCCCAGAATTATCAACACAGGAACAAACCACTGAATGGAAAAAAGAGAACTGGTAAAAATGAAATAAGGGAGAAAAAATGATTTTATGTAAAAGTCTCTGCCTCTAGTCACTAAGGCGTATATAAAGGTTGTACGAGGGAATTCCTCATTAGAGGGACACCACAGAGAGAGGTGGGACGTATCCTTCCATGACCTGTTTGGATGCAAAATGTCCAGCATAACAGTGCAGTCACTGATTCCTTGGTTTCAGTGAGTCACATTCCAAGAATTAATTGCAGGAATTTTTGACAACGTAGCTTGAGATAATAAATGCAGGTGGAAAAAAAAATCATTAGCCATTTGTAGAGATTTCCACTGAGGAAAAAATAGTTCAGGTTTATTGAACAAAAAAAATCAATACAGATCATCTATTTTGCCTTGGAAAACAGTCTGGTATTGTCCACACTTCTAAAAGCATAGCAGATTAAGAGAATGGGAATTAAAAATGAGACAGTAACTAGAGCTTATTGTCTGTAACAGTCAAAGATTCCTTTAAAAAGAACTAGATACTTGGCCATATTTTTATATCTAACTGTATGGGATTATTAAAACATAAACATGATTCCCCCCATAAATACTTCCTTACCATTTTGCAACCTGCGGTATGTGCAAAATCCATTTTTGCTGATATGTTACTCAGCTGATGATTCATAGTATGCTGTTGTAAACATAAATAGTAATAAAGGAAGTCTGGACATTTGTAAGAGAAGCATAGCTTATGATTGATGACTATATCTCACTTCTTCAAGTAAAGAGTGGATTATGTCTTTTGGCTTTGATAAACTCAAAAGAAAAAGGGGTAAATATTTTGATATCACACAAAGACCTAAATTCTGGATGATCTATGCAGAAAACATTAATCTTCTGTTATCACATAAACACTCAACAAATCTGGATTTAGAATCTAAGATGAAGCTCAAAAAAATTTATTATTTTTGACACAAAACCATTCATTTAGTACAGTTATATTCAATGCATGGCTTTGAGGTGTAATCTCACCTTTAATACATATATACACTTTCCAGCTGAACAGAATCCCATTACAGGTCTCCCCTTGCCCCTTTAGAAATGCACTTCATTAACTGAAGTACACAGTTTCCTTCAGTCTAAGGAAGAGTATTTTATGCAGAAGGTGTGGATGTCAAGCAAAGACAAAAAGTTTACTTTACTTCGTTAGAAATTTTCTCCTGGCTTTTTCAGAAACTGTCCATGTTTGCTGAAAGTCCTTCCAGGCCCTTTAGGAAAGTGTCTCAAGTATATTTGCTGTATTCTCTGGATCACATTAGGCGTTCAGAAACCATCATGAGTGCAGTGTGAGACAGGCAGACAAGATAACGAAGAAGATTGCATGGTGGTGGCATCTGCTACGTTTAAGCATCTGCCAGTGTTTCCGCAGGCACTCTGTGATGTATCCACTGACACACTGGTGTGCTGCTGAAAAACACATCACTTCAGGGCATGGAAGTCACCCTAACATATGCAATGAGTACAGCCGACAGCCTAAGAAACTGAGACAAAATGTTCACTCGGCAACGCTGTTGTGGTGTAAGCTGTCAGAGCTTGTGGTGGAATTTATTTTGTGGAGACATGGTCTGTGACCATACTTCCCAGAATACAGAAGTGATATATGCTCACCATGCCAAACTGGCATACATCGTAAAAATGTATGGCTTTTTAAACATGGTTTTCTTTGCTCTCACCTAACAATGAGTTTACGAAGTTAATTTAAACGCAGAATTTCCAACTTTTTTTCAAGCCTACACAAATAATCTAAAAGAAGTCAATGCAAACAACTTCGTTAATTCTTCATCATAATGTAGCATTTAAATGCACTGAAGTCTAGAAGAAAGAGGTTAAGAATCCCATGTACTGTGTTGTATCGGGAAGACTAATCAAAATCTGGTAAAACTGAACTACATCATGAATAAATATAGCTTGGTGATTTCAGCGAGAGGTTTGCCTAAGTAAATGTTTGAAGGGCAGATTTCTCTGCCATGAATATACAATTAGAAAGCATATTGATACCTGTCTATGGTACCCAAAGGAAACATAAAGTGGTGCTTGTATAAAATACTTTAAAATAGTATTTATTTACATATTTCTTAAATAATCATTTATATAATGATATCTTCATAATTTAGTGTAAATATATTACCTCCTCCTTGATCTAAATGTGAAAACAGATTTAATCAAGGTTCCTTAGCACTAGTAGCAGACCCTGAAGTGAAATCAGGGTCTCCTGTGGCCCAGTCCAGTGCTGTAACTAAAAGGCTCAGCAGATTTGACCTCACATTACAATTTGTATTTCTTCTACCAAGTTTTTATCTCCTTCACTGCTTTACTATTGTTATGACCACATCAATTTGGCAGGAGTGTGTCAGCAAAGAAAAATATTTTGTCTTTTCTTTTTTTTTCTTTTTATCAGAATCCTCATGCTTTTGACATGATTGCAAAGAAACAGGCAGCACTGTTTGCTTTTTCTCTTTGGCTGTGTTCAATAGTGACAATCTGTTTTTTGGAAAATCAAAATGCCTTATTCTCAACCCAAAATCTACATATTTTGAACATAACTTCCCTGGACTCAGTGTGATGTATTTTGTGACTTTTTTTTTTTTTTAAATTACCTGTTGAAAACTACCACCATATCATGTACACAATCTAGAAGCACTAAAGGGTATTCAGATAATGAGCTGCACAGGGTAATACACCAGACAAAACAGCACTGAGGAAAGAACACCGAAAAACAGTATAAAGGATTTTCCCACTGTTTTCTGTCTTTCAAATAATGGCCTAATTTTGGAGGAAACTATTTCTTTCACTAGTACGTAATCAGGTATCTCTTTGGAGAGTTAAAAATAAAGCTGGTAATTGCTCTTCTATTCTCCAGGTGTTTGAATTCTGAATCTTTGCAGGAAAAAGACAGATTCTTTTCGCTCTTTGCCATCATCTTGAACTAGACACAGTGAGTCAAAGAGAAACCTCACACAGGAACTTCGTTTACTTTGTCATGGTAACTTTGTTCACTTTATTTTTTGCCATGCCAATGAATTCCGATTCATATTTGTTTTGGGTGAAGGTTGCCTTTAATTTTTTTTTTTTTTTAATTTATGTTAAGCTGAGCAAGCAGTTCAGGCAAAATTAACCCATGTATAAAAAGTAGAATTAGACAGCACTGCATTGGCCCTGAACTCCATTAATATTTTTCTGTCATAAATATAGCAATATTTCTCAGTTTTTGTTCCTTCTTACTCTAGATTTTATATCAAGCAGCCAACCCCTGTTGTGCCGGATGAGTATAAGTACTGTGCAGATTCTTGTGCTACAAGCTTAAACGGCATTTAGCTTTGAAAGAATTTGAGTTGGTTAAGGTGAAGGAACCTGTAAAAAGATCTTCAAACAAGTCCAAACCATCCGATTTGCTACAGTACTACAAAACAAGCAGTGCATACTGTTGTAGATTACTGCATCAGTGTTTCTCTAATAGCAAGCGGAAAGGAAGGGAGGATAGTGATTTCACTTGGCTGTGATTCAGGAAAACATGAAAACCTCAAGCTCCCTTTCCTGAAAGCTGGTGCATGAAGGCCAGGGCTTTATTGATCTGGGGCAAGTTGTAAGATAGGGATCGTTTAAATGAAATTTTAATGTACAGAGTTGTTAAGTATGTCATCTTCTCTAAACAGCGGGTAATTGTGTTGCAATGGTAGACTTCATAGTTCTTGTGTCATGTACCCATACTATTGCAAAGCCGTAATGGGCTGCAAAATAAAAAATTAATAAGCTGAATTTAAGTAAATTTTTCAATTTTTTTTTAATAACTTTTAAAATCAAAATACGATCTGGACTGAGCTTGCTTAGTTTTCTGACACTTTCTGGTATACTTAGAACAGCATTAAATTGGCTGTGTAAGTCTTTGAATCAAAACTGGTGAGTACACATGTGAATGGCAATATGATTGTGCTCTGCCAGAGTAATTTGAGCAATGCACTTCACAATCACTTAACTTCACAAGATTCATATAGGTTAGGAAATAACTGTTAAGTCAATTTTATGTGTTGGGGAGCTCAGGTGCAGGTTTAAGGTTGCTTTATTCTCACAGTAAGAGTTTATTCAAGAACCCACTCCCACTCTCCTACCTCCTTGTCTTAAGCTCTGACACATCCATCCTCTTCCCTTTTATCTGGTGAACACACATTTGCCAATTGCTGTTTCTTTCCCTTTTTCTCTTTCTCAGCCTTTCCACAGTGCTGATCCCAGAATAGCTATATCCATCCATGTGCCAGCAACTTAAATGGAAAACAAAGCCTTCTTACAAAACTGTATGCTGTCCCCAATTCAATACAGCACTTAAGCGGGCACTTAAATTTAATCAAGTGCTTGGACATACTTTAGGAATTTAGCTAAGTACCACTTTTCTTTTTCAGTGAGCAATTTCTTTTTGAAGATGCTAATCTGAGGCTGATGAGGACATCTGAACATGAATATTTGGAGATTGGGCTGAATTATTTTTTATAAATTGGTTTGCAGGGTAATAAAAAGATGCAGTTTGTGAGATTACAGCATTAGAATATTCTTATTATTGCTGATTTTTTCTAACATTATAATTGCTCTGGTAGCTTCTAAGCATTGTATAATGATGTGGTGGGTTAACCTTTGCTAGCTGCCAGGCACCTGCCCACCCAGCCACTCTTTCACTCCCACTCCTCAATAGGAGAAGTTTGAGAAAATACAATGAAAAAAAAATCATGGGTTGAGAAAAGTACAGGGGGATTGCTTACTAGTTACCATCATGGGGAAAACAGACTTGATTTGGGGAAATAAATTTCATTTATTGCCAGTTAAATGGAATAGAATAACGAGAAATAAGAACAATCTTAAAACACTTTCCCTCCTTCTTCCTGGGCTCTACTTCACTCCCAACTTCTCCACCTTCTCCCCCTTGAGCAGTGCAGGGGGATAGGGAATGGGGCTTGGGGTCAGTTCATCATGCGTTGTCTCTGCTGCTTCTTCCTCCTCACACTCTTCCCCTGCTCCAGTGTGGGGTACCTCCTGCAGGAGACAGTCCTTCAGGAAGTTCACCAGTGTGGGTCCTTCCCATGGGCTGCGGTTTTTCATGCACTGCTCTAGCGTGGGATCCCTCCATGGGGTGCAGTTCTTCAGGAGCAGACTGTGCCAGCGTGTGTCCCCTATGGAGCCACAGGTCCTGCCAGAAGACCTGCTCCTTCGTGGGCTCCTGTCCACAGGGGCCTGCTGTGGTGTGAGCTCCTCTCCACAGGCTGCAGATTCCTTCAGGGTATGTCCACCTAACACAGCGGACATAGGCTGCAGGTGGATATTTGCTCCTCTGTGGTCCTCCATGGGCTGCAAGGGGACAACCTGCTTGAGCATGGTCTTCTCCAGGGGTTAAATCTCTGCTCTGGCACCTGGAGAACTTCTTCCTTCTCCTTCTTCACTGACCATGGTGTCTGCACGGCTGTTTCTCTGACATATTTTCGCTTCTATCTCCCAGCTGTTGTTGCGCAACAGTTTTTACCCTTTCTTAAATATGTTAATCACAGAGGCGCTACCAATGTTTCTGATGGGCTTGGATTTGGCCAGTGGTGGGTCCATCTTGGTGCCATCTGGCATTGGTTCCATCTGACATGGGCACAACTCCTGATATCTTCTCACAGAGGCCATCCCCACAGTTGTGTCCCCCCCCCAAACCTTGCCACATAAGTCTAGTACAAATTTCAAGAGTCAGAACTGGACCAAAAAGCATAAAATCACAAAAGATTTAAAAAAAAAAAAGTAGAGGGAAAGAGGTAGAATTCTGTCATTTTATACATGTAGGTGAGTGGTACATGAAGACTGTAACTTAGTCAAAGGTGCAAGGAAACTGCTGAAACATCCAACCGAAAATGCATTTTCTGAGTTCCAGTGCAATGCTTTAGCCATCCTTCTTCTCAGATGAAATGAATGCAATAGGAGGATACTTTCATTATTGGAAATATGAGCCATTGAAAAACAAGTATAGCACAGGTAATCTTTGAAAAGGGTGTGAGTGCTTATGTACATAAAGTGTACATGGGAGTAAAAAATATTAATATAGGCCAAATAAAATAGCTTCACTCTGAATCTTGTAGCTATTGCAAAGCTTCTTACAAGACTTTGTGTCTACAATCCTATAATATAATCTGAAATGTCAGTACATTATCCTAAGAGGATTTACCTAGTATATCCAAATTGCATATCCTAGAAAAAAAAAACCTTGTTCTTAATATAATTATTGTTCAGTTATTAAAAAGAAACTTTTCAAAAATGCTAATGGAAGGGCATGAGAATGAAAGCTAACAGAGTTCTTATATTAGGTGTTCTAACAGAAAATGGAGTTTATCCAGTTTAAACATACTTTATAACTGAGTCTGGGAATAAAGTGTATTGAAACTCAAGTGTATGGCTGGTGGGAAGATGGTCATATTTGTTATGGGAAATGCCCAAGAAGAAAGCAAGCAGGTATCAGCTTATCAATATAAAGTAGGTATCACATCTAATCAAAGCTGTCCCAAGTACACCTGGAATTCCATAGTGATCTTGGACAGCCTTTGGGGAAATGCATTTTTATATGCAGACATTTCAACAACTTTAAAGAATAATCTTTGATATATTTTAGATCCACCTCCTACTTGTCTGTGTATTCTTGTAATGTTCAAGACTGGTAGGATTGCTGGGAAACAAGGGAAAAAAGGTTGCATATGGGAATTTTACTGGCTTCATGAGATGCAGGATCAAATCGTGCATATGAACTGGATTATATCACTAAATGATGCACATGCCTATTCAAGTAACTCAAAGGCATTGGTGACTTATACGTCATCACCATATTGCTAAAAGGAGCAAGCACAGCAAAATCTCTGCTGTCCCAGGGCTCAGCATAGAAAAAGGCTCTTCGTATGGCAGTTAGATGTGCTATATGGCTCCCTGTCCTAAAACCTGAATACTTTATACTCAGTTCTAGAGCTTTGCATAAGAATTTACTTCCTGATAGTAAGGAAAGACTTGTTTGCATTGACATACTGTTGAATTGGAAACAGAATCATGATGGGCTCTCTGTGACATGCCCCTTTATGTTGCTTTGTCATGTCCCATTGGGCAACGTGGTATTTGAGAGGCTTTTCTTGGCAGTGGAAGGTGTGCTGCGTGTCATGAAATGATGCTGTCTCCTCTATGCAGGCAACTCGAACTTGTTTTCATTTCTTTGCACACTGTTTTTTGAAACAGTTAAATTAATCATACAATATCTCTACCTTATATTAGGAGCTGGCATAGGTTACGCTTGGTTTGCTTATTAATATTGTTTACATCTATCCTTAATTTTCCCATTCTGAGCTGCAGGGAAATTTTCAATGAACAATGACTTCATGTTGTGTCAAGCCTTCTCCCATCCCATGTTAAAAGACGCAGTTTTGAAGGAAATATTCTTTTATAGGGCAATTTATTTAACTTAAACTTTGATCCAAGTGTTGATTGAAATTATTCTGAAATCAGGCACAAGCCTAGCTGAGCACATATGTTGCTGAAATGTTTTTGCTGTGTGTGTCAGATTATACAGTTGACATATACATATACATTGTCAGTAGTAAAAATTTGAAAACAGCCAAGCTTTTGCTTTTCTTTAATAAAAAAATATAGTCTCGTAACTCAAGAATATTTAATGATAGATTTGATTTGTTTTGCTCTTTTTGCTTGTAAAAAATATTTTTCTTTTTAATAATATGAAAGCTGAGTGAATTTTAAGTAGCAGGGTGAGTACAGGCAAGTGCTTTGGGCTAACTGTCCAAACGAGGAAGTTTGTGTGGCTATCAGTTACAGGGAAGTAACGGAATTCTGTAAATCTATCAGAAGGTGGGAACTAAACTATGTAAGCTGGATGGTATCTTGACTGAGCTTTATGAAATGAAGTCTGTCTTGTGTCACACAGGCTGAGATGACTGAAACTAGATTTTTTAAATTCAGTATGTGTCCTATATTTCCTGTATCGAGCTGGAGCAACTGTTAAGCAAACAAACCCTGAAACCCCCCATTATTTATTAATTTTATTACATTTTCCTGTTTTTGAATTGCCCACAGGTAGTTATGATTTTATTTAATTTACTTTTTGCTCATAAAATAATTCTTGAAAATACTTCATCTACTATAGCGTTTTTCTGATAACTGCAGAAGAAACATCTTGTAGTCCATATTTATGCTGATTTTTGTGTAAATACTCCAGAGACTTCCTTACAAATTATTTTTCCTAGACACCTGTGGAAGAGATGACTGTTCTCAACTGAAACACATTTGATTTACTCAGGCACGCCTGATCTGGGGAGTTGGTCATAGATATTTTTGGGTGTTTGTTAGGGGATGGATACCACTGTTAAAATCAGCTATTTACTTTGTAAATAGCTATTTTCTTCATAAATAGCTGATTTGAACTTTCCCTCAGCAATCTTTATTTGAAACATAACATTTCAGCAAATAATCCAGCCAGTATGCTTTTCTGCTAGGAAAATTGCATAGGGGCAACCAAAAAATGTTATGAAAGTTTGATTAAAAATGTGAGTGCTATTTTATTGCTGTCAAGGCCATCCTTTGTTTTCTCCAGGATCAGACAAGTCATATTTGGTCTGGCTTTGTAAGCATAAGGCACAGCAATATGCTAGGTGGTATTACTGTTAATATGGGAGCTTTGCTTTTAGGTGTATTTTTGTGCATAGCGGAAAAATCCTAATTTCAGAAGAAAGGCATTTCAGAATGATGCTATCATTGACACTGGGCTTGAAGAAGTAATCATAATATTTACACATACAGGAGAAAAAAAATGGAGTGACTTTTCAGCGGAGGAGTTAGTAGCTGGACAAGGTTTGGTTTGATGCAGGTGTCTTTCAATTCTGACCAAGAAATTTCCACAGATGCCCAGAGCCTGTGTGGACAGTAGTACTTGAAATAAAGAGGGGAAAAAGCTGATCCATTAAGTAGCCTACGTACTACAGCAGCTGCATTGATCAGAGCACATAAGCCATACACCTATGCGTAGTGGTGTAATAATCGACTATTGCTATACTTGATCTCATGGTCTGTGTCCACAATGACTGGCAAGAGCCTGAGCGGGGGGGGCCTGGTATGTGTGCCACAGACATGGCACTATTTTGTGGTTAAAAAAGCCAAAAGTTATGGAAATTAGATAGAAAAGAGCATAAGTCTTGCTTTTATGGCATGATCGTAAGAATTGGGTTTTTTGCAGATCTTTGCAGAATTTGGCTGTCAGTCCTGCAGTAGCCAATTTGAGCATATCTGCAGATCACCCAAGTTAGTTACAAAGTCCTGAATGTACAGGCAGAATGGAGTCTAGAATGAGCTGATTACCTGGCTCAGATTTCTTTTATTGACATTAATTTTAGGCCAAGCTGTGCTGTCTTGCAATATAAATTTGGATTGGCTTTAGAAGTGATTTTTTATGAGAAAAAAAGTAAGACTGAGCTTTTTGTGATGTGTAAACAATTTCCTTCCCATACACACACACAGGGAGACCCAAACACAAGTGCACACGCACAGACATCTGTATATCTCCTTCCCTTTAGGGGATGAATGTTAGGTTTCTTCTGTTATTTTAGATAACCTTGACAAGAATGTATGAAAAGGACTTTACTTTCTCCTCAGAAGGCAAATTCACTCAGCAATCTTGGCTTTAATCATTAGTAGTACTAGGTCACTAGTGGGTCACTGTGACCAAATATGTTTTATAAATGACTATATTGTACCTACAGGGAGACCTAAAAGTTTTATGACAGCAGCCTCTCTTCTTTCTGGAACGTAAATATTCTCCCCAAATTTATAAAACCAGAATCATAAAAGAATGGGGGTTTGAATTTATTTATTATTTAGCTGAGGACATTTTTATGGGGTAATAAACTCCTTTTCAGCCAAAGGCATATTGTACAGACAGACCCTGTTGATGACAAACACTAAAGCAAGAAATACCTTAAATCCATTAAACCAAGATAATTATCAAAGTTAAATCAATGCCGTAATATCAAAAGGGACCATCTAATGGATAAAGGACAGAGAGGACAAAAAAGTTGCAAGGGGCAGAGCATAACATTTGGAAAAGTCAATAAAATTAATTTAGAAACAAAAAAGCTCTATCTAACTGTAATTTTGTTGTGTTTCCTCCTTTCACTCTAGATACTGCTGATTTGAAAAATGTGATCCTTCCCTTGCTCTAGATTGTTCAGTCACTCTAAGCAGCTGCATGTCTGCAGTCAGTTTGCTCTGTAGGTCCATTACATCCTGCACTGGGCACTAAAAGCTCTGACGCAAAATCTGTCCAGGTCAGTGGAAAGTTTATTCTCAACTCTAATAAGCTTTGGAGAAGCAGTTTTTTCATTACGGCTAGTGCTTATTTTATCACCTTGGAAGGCAAGACCAAAATGGTCAGGGTCTCCCATGTGCCTGAACTGTACAGATGTTCCCTTTTGTTTCAATCAAAAGCAGCAAAGGCAGTGGAGAGAAAACAAAAGGATGCTGCATATGTAAGAACTAAATTGGCTTTTGTAGCGCTACCTCTCCTCTGAGCAGTATGGCCATATCTATGTTTGGCCCTTGATCTCCATCCAGTTCACACACCTGAGCCCTCAGGAGACAGGCAACACAGCACTGTGTTGCTTCATCTGGATGAAAAGGGATGAGAAAACAAAGCTTGGAGTCATGGAACTGGACACTAGATGAGCTAGAGCATCCTAAAACAAAAAAGGAAGAGTGAAAGGCTGGATAGCAAAAAGATCATGGCAGAAACATACAAACTCTGCTGAACCTAGCGGGCATATTGATATGGCCCACGAAACATGGCCCAAAATCTGTTTCTTCAGTTTCTTTTCCTTGAAAAGACACCTGGATTAAGCTCCAGTTTTTCTTGATTAAAGAACATTGGCCTGGCCCCTTTTTAAAAAGTTCCTTTCCATCTATTATTGTTTCTTTCTCTGACAAACACAGCAGTGTTTCACAAGGTGATGCTGAGATAACACAGCACAGAAATACTGAGCCTCCCAGTGAGTCCAGCTTGCTGGGAGTCATCAAAATATTTGCAGCACAGGACAGCATGGGTGGAGTCTCACCAGGGCAGAATAGAGGGGCAGAATCACCTCCCTCGACCTGCTGGCCATGCTGCCCAGGATACAGTTGGCTTTCTGGGCTACAAGCATACATTGCCAGCTCATGTCCAGCTTTTCATCCACCAGTACCCCCAAGTCCCTCTGGACAGGGCTGCTCTGGATCCTTTCTTCCCCCAGCCTGTATTGATACCAGGGGTTGCCCTGACCCAGGTGCAGGACCTTGTACTTGGCCTTGTTGAACCTCATGAGGTTCACACAGGCCCAGCTCTTCAGCTTTTCCAGGTCCCTCTGGATGGCATCCTGTCCCTCAGGCATGTCAACTGCACCGCTCAGCTTGGTGTCATCTGCAAACTTGCTGACTGTGTAGAACAGGTTACTCTGCTGAGAGCTGCTGGGCACTACCCACCTTGGATAGATGAGGTGGCTGTCTCTGTCGTACCTGGATGTCTCTGGGATATTTAATTTTCTCATTTATTTGCTTATTGTCGGCAACAGTTTGTGTGACTTTACAAAAAGTGTGGCTCAGTTAAGCCCTCCACCTGGAGTACTGCGTCCAGCGCTGGAGCCCTCATCACAAGAAGGACATGGAACTGTTGGAGCGGGTCCAGAGGAGGGCTAATAAAATGATCCGAGGGCTGGAGCACCTCTCTTATGAGGACAGGCTGAGAGAGTTGGGGTTGTTCAGCGTGGAGAAGAGAAGGCTGCGGGGAGACCTGATTGTGGCCTTTCAGTACTTAAAAGGAGCCTACAGGAAAGATGGGGACAATCTTCTTGGCAAGGCCTGCTGTGGCAGGACAAGGGGTAATGGTATTTAAATAAAACAGGATAGATTTATACTGGGTAAAAGGAAGAAATTCTTTACAATGAGGGTAGTGAAACACTGAACCACGCTGCTCAGAGAGGTTTTAAACACCCTATCCCTGGTAACATTCAAGGTCAGGATGGACGGGGCTCTTAGCAATCTGATCTAGTTGAAGATGTCCCTGTTCACTGTAGGGGGCTTGGACTAGATTTGAAGAGGAAAACTAAAACATTAATCCTAGTCTAATTTGCTATTATTTTTGCTGACCAATTTCCTATAGACTTCTTGCTTTTTTCAGTGTCAAATGTGGTTTTGGAAGAAAAGTTTGATGTCTTCATGACTTGACACTTTTTAACTGTCAGGACAAAATGTTATTACGTTTGAGTTAACTTTTAATTTCCAACCAGTTTATCAAGAAGCTGCAGCTGTCTAAGGTCCTGCAGTGTCTGACAGGAGTTACAACTCAGTTATGTTCCAGTGCTTTCCTAAAAACCTATCCCTTTGACTAGACTACACTTTCTGTGGTGTACTGTCATCTATCCTGTGATTAGACTAACCTTTCTCTATCCATTAAATCGACAGTTAACTCTCTGGGAGTTTAGCATATGTTGACAGGGTTGATTAACAAAATGATCTGGCTGAGCTGCCACACAGAAATTATGAGACAAATATACCTAAAAGCAGCTCTTGCTGTGTTAGGCATTTCACTGAAGTCCATAGCTTCTCAATTCATGCAATTGCATGGAGAAATCAGCCATAGGTTTTTAAAGGAAAAGTCTTGTCATAATAGCTGTGAACAAGAAAAGTATGAATATACAATCTAGGGGCATCTTAACAGCTTGGTATAAAGAAAAGAAACTTAGATAATATGAAATTATTCTTAACAGTATTATGATTGTTTCTTATTCCTCTATTATTATGTATAGTGGATTCCATCTTAGATATGAAATTACAGCTGTGCTTTTGGTGAATCCTTATATTTTACCTAATGAAAATTGATATTTGGAATTATTTATGAACCTTTTTTTTTCTTAATTCCACAACATAGTTCAGTGTTGCTGTAATCCACTCTTTGAAGCAGTTGTGTATACTTTGTGAGTGAAGACTTCATGCGCTCTGGAATCATATTAATTAAAACAGATATTGTAAATTTGGGGTAGATTTGTTTTTATATTTTGATAGTCACAAGTGGCAATTTTTACAACTTGCAAATAGAAAGTTTACCTCTATCCAATTTGGATAATACTCTAGCTAATTTATATGTTAGGACTCTGTGTAAGTTGGAATCAACTCATCAGGGAAACAAAGAAACAACCCTTCCACCCCCAAACAAGGGAGAGTAAGTCTGTCCTGTACCTCCTGGGAATCATAAAATATAGTTTCTGTTTTGCACCATATAAACAGGTTATGATGTTTAATTTATACTAAATATTTATGGAAAAAACATATGGGCATTTTGGGTATCACAGAGACCTTTGTCTTCTCCAGCCTGAAGAAAGTTGTGCCTGTATTATCTTTTCAAATGACCCTTCTTTCTTATGTAATAAAGCATTTCTTTTCCTCATCAAAATAACATGGCACGTTCCCATTGAAGCAATCATACTGCAAAAGGAGGTTGCAGTTGAAATGATACCAATCATGCCTAGATAGAACTATTAAGAGAGAAAAATGAACAGGAAAGCATACTGTACGCTAATGCTTGGCAGCGGAAACCCCTGTTGTGACCCTATTCTGGTTCATATACTGTGCATCTCTGATGAAAAAGTATATCAAAGAAATGTTAAGGTTGCCTGGTTGTGCATTCAGAA
The DNA here is from genome assembly GCA_034008185.1 of Gorsachius magnificus. NCBI lineage: Eukaryota > Metazoa > Chordata > Aves > Pelecaniformes > Ardeidae > Gorsachius > Gorsachius magnificus. The sequence continues at coordinate 25,681,855 of CM067109.1, read as the reverse complement.
GTTCAGAAATGTAGAAGGCTGTTTCTACAACCTTGATTCTTTCCTTTTATACTTGTTCATTATAGCACATCTTTCATTTTGGGATTGCACAATATTTCTTAAAAACATCAGCAGACCTTTCTAAAACTTTGGGTACACATCATACTTGTAATTTTTAGTAATGTTTTTTTCAGTCTGGATTTTTCATCCAATTAGATTTTATCACCATGGTGTAGTATACCTTTATTCTTACCTTGTCTTTTGTGCTTGTTATGGCCAGTTTTAGAAGGAAGTCTGAAATATTCTTTTCCCATCTTGTGGGCTGTTCTAATTTAGTAAAAACTATTGCGAACAGTTTCGCAGCTACAATTTAATTTACTATGAAATGCTAAGAATGTACTGTCTGTAACATGCAAATCTGTCTCAGGCCCTGCAAGGAAGGGTCTGCTTATGTTGACCTTTTACATCAAAAGAAATATTTCTGGACTTGTTGCAGTGTTTTTATACTCCACACACATTGCTACATGCTATGTGAAGTTTTCAACCTTATATGCTTAACTAAAGGGCTGACATTTTTCTAATATATGTGTTTATTAGTGATCTTATATGTGATTAGGTATGCAATACATAAATACAACTTAATAATGATATTTAAAATTACTACTAAGAATGACATTGAAGGACAGGAGTAAATAACTTAGTCCAGAATAGCTGAAGAGAAAGAAGCAGGCAAGTTAAGTGATTTATTAAGGCTGACGCAAGGATCTGAATTTGTGTGTCCTTGACTCCCAGTCTGATGTACATGCCCCTAGGTGGTGCCTAGTGCTTCATTTTCTCTTAACTAAAACTAAATCTAAACATTCCACAATTAATTATACATTAGTTGCAAATTCAGTTGCACATTCAGACTTTAAAAGCAGTCAATAGCCCAGACAAGCCAACAACAGCATTACAATTTCAAATCTTACTGGGTTTTCTGCCAACACAGGGATGGGCTTTGAAAAGTGGTTGGTAGCTGAGTCCATCCTACCGTAATTTGTCCTTTATCTTACATGGCAAATGGGGTGTCCATAACTGTATGTTGAACGTGACTTTCTATAACTCGTATCTTGTGGTCTTCTTCCCTGAGTCATTCTGTTAGATGCTCACCCTTGGTCATCACAGTAGAGAGGAATAAGGGCTTTGTCATCAGACCTCACACTCACACAAGGGTTTTGTTTTCTAACATATCCTAAAGAGCTGTTTCTTCCCCCACACACCACCAGTCCTTCCCAGATAAGCTTCCCTCTGCATCTTCTAACACCATACAGGGGGTCCTCTCAAGCTTTGTTTGGAGTTGGTGGTAAGCAGCTTCTGGCAAGCAGCTTGGACACTTTTTTTTTTTGTTTGTATGAATGAGTCCTTTATGGCTTATGGCCTAAATTGTGAGGTTTGGTGAACAGAAAGAAAATGGCTTCTTCTAATTATAGCTTCATGTTGTAATCAACTTAAAGAAATTAGGCTCTTTGCACCTGGCAGACCTGGAATCTATAAAGATATTGTTTCACTAAAAGCGCTTTTTGCATAGGATTTCATATGTATGCCTGGAGTCTTCCTTTCAATGATCTTTGCACAGTCAAGGGAAATCAATTTCCACTCTTCAAAAGTTCTTTTTGTTACTGTGCACAAGGATTACATTTCTTCCTGGAGTTTGTGCTTTCTCTCACGGGAGGCATATGGTTCTTTCCCTAACAAAAGACACACTTTCACCTTCAGTTTCAGACCATTTTGAGGTCTTAAAGAAGCCCATTTGCTGGTGGTCCCATTGTCTTTGTAAAGGTTGGTCATTTGCAGCTATTAGTGTTAACATAGCTAGTTCTTTGCTACTCACTTAGTTTCCTCCCCAATCCGTAATTTTCCTAAAAAGCAGCTTGGGGCTTGTGCCACTTGGCCCTGTGACGGTTATGTGAAGTAACTTGTCTGTGCTGTGGAAGAGCTGCTTTTCCTTCTAATATTGTGGCCACTGATGTTTAGCACTGAAACGGGAGAGGTTGTGGTAGTACATCCCCCCTTCGCTGTGCAAAGATGATCTTTCCTGCATAGCAAAGCTTGAAATATGGCCACCTGCTGTAGGACCAATGCCCAAAATAAGCTTTCATGGTGGAGAAAGCTCCCATATCCCTGAATGAGTTGCTACTACTAAAGGCAGCACTATTTCCCTGCATGTAGAATTGAATCAGGTGACGAATAGATGTCCTCCTTCTACAGCTGAAATGCGTTTGCATTTACTTGCTGTTCCCTGTTTCATCTCTTACCCTTGTTGTGTGATTTCTGTACTTGCTCCATTTCTGAAAGATATAATTTTTTTCTATCTATTCCATGTGTATTGGGTTTGCATGGCAAGGCTTTGGTAGCAGGGGGCTACAGGGCTGGCTTCTGTAAGAAGCTGACAGAAGCTTTCCCTATGTCCAATAGAGTCAATGCCAGCTGTCTCCAAGATGAACCACTGCTGGTCAAGGCCAAGCCCATCAGCGACAGTAGTGGCACCTCTGGAATAACATATTTAAGAAGGGGGGGGAAAAAAAGTGCATAATTGCAGCCAAAGAGAGGAGTGAGAAAATGTGAGAGAAACAACTCTGCAGACACCAAGGTCAGTGAGGAAGGTGAAGAAGGAGGCGCTCCAGGCACTAGAGGAGCGATTCCCCTGCAGCCCATGGAGAAGACCATGGTGAGGCAGGCTGTCCCCTTGAAGCCCATGGAGCGCCACAGTGGAGCAGGTGAATGCCCCCGAAGGAGACTGTGACCCCGTGGGAAGCCTGCGCTGGAGCAGGCTCCTGGGAGGACCTGTGGCCCATGGACAGAGAGGAGCCCAGGCTGGGGCAGGTTTGCTGGCAGGGCTGGTGACTCCGCGGGGACCCACGCGGAGCCTTCTGCTCCTGAGGGGGGTTTTGTGGGAGGGACCCCAGGCTGGAGCAGGGGAGGAGTGCGAGGAGTCCTGCCCTGAGGAGGAAGGAGCGGCAGAGACAGCATGGGATGAACTGACCCCAGCCCCCATTCCCTGTCCCCCTGTGCTTCTGGTGGGGAGGAGGGAAAAAAATTAGGGGTGAACTTGAAGTTGGGAAGAAGGGAGGGGTGGGGGATAGGTGTTTTAAGACTTGGTTTTATTTCTCATTATCCTACTGTGATTTGCTTGACAAAAGATTAAATTAATTTCCCCAAGTCGAGTCTGTTTTGCCAATGATGATAATTTCTGAGTGATCTCTCCCTGTCCTTACCTTGACCTAAGAGCCTTTTGTTATATTTTCTCTCCCCTGTCCAGCTGAGGAGAGGAGTGATAGAGCTGATTGGTGGGCACCTGGCATCCAGCCAGGGTCAACCCACCACAGCATGGTAAATTTTCCCTGCCTTTGCTTTAATCATGTTGGTGTGGAAGTTGTCAAGATGCTGGAAGAGGAATCTTCCTGAGGAAGAAACTCTGCATCTTGGAGCTTTGTGCTGAAGCAGGTTTCCCTACTTACCACCACAATGTTCAGCTCTCATCCACATCAGTGTACAAGTATTATTCTGTTGTCAAAGCAGAGAGAAGTGAGAACTTGCCTAAATCCCAAGGAGCAGTTGCAAAATTTGTCACTATTAGTACAGCAGTGAACAAGTTAGGAAGCTTCTAAAATGCTCCTGTGTGGAACAGACAGTTTGTAGCAGGAACGTTTTATTTTTGCTTCCTAACAATGACCTGATCTATTCTTTGTTTTTAATATGGGTCATTTTCTTATGTATTTCTGCATAATAAATGCACTGGCACTGGTAATCTTTGCTATTTTATGATGATCATCTTCGTTACATTATTGACTTGGAGCCATCCAAGAACAGGGTCTCAAGGTGTTGAACGCTGGGTAAACTGAGGGTAAAGGTCCCTGTCCTGCACGTGCAGTTGTGCCTGAGCCCTAGTGCTGCCCTCTGGTTTGAATGAGCCTCATCTGGATATGACACCAGTTGCCATAAACTGAAGTAAGTGGCAGGAGTCTTCTGCAGTCCAGAGAACTCTCTTGGTTTCAATTGCTGATAGAGAGAAAAATCTCAGCATCTCTGGAGTATTCATTAGACTGAAGTGACAGCTCCAGGAGGAGCCTGGTAATTTCTGCATAAGTAAGGCCGTTAAGGAAACAAAAATTGCCAGGTTTGGACTGCTAGCACAAAGTCAGAGTATTTAAAAAGAAATAAAGGATCCAGAGTGTTTAAGGCACCATGAAAGTATTGTAGTATGTTGTTCAGGTGTTGAATCTAGCTGGTAACACTTGTGGACTATGGTCAGTATCAAACTTGCCAGTGCTGACCTTTCTCATCTCATATTCCTTCTAACTTCTCCAGTATTGCTTCAATAAAACAAGCCAGCCCTCAGCCTCCATGTCTAGTAATGTAAACTACAAGTTTGGGGATATTTTGGCTTTCACAGGAATGGTGTTAAGTTTGTAATGTGGAGCTGGGGGAAAAAAGAGGAAGAAACAAATATGAACTGCCAAAGTATGCTGTTTGTACATTTGCCTCAATTAAAGTCTGTGTGTTGTAAAAAAATGTTATTCACCCATAAGTAGACAACAGATTGCTACTTTATTTATTTATACAATGCACTTTAGTCACTCCACAAGAGCCCAGAAAACCTCTGGTTACGAAACACTTATTTTCCTACAGTATCCAGGTAACAAGCCACTGACAAGTGAGTAGCCTAATGAGTGCAGATTAAGGTAAAGCATGGAGATACTGTGCTCTGAGCAGGACATCGCTGTTGCTGGCTCTTAATACAATGAGACTGAGCTATTTGTTTTCATTTAAATTCTGCTTTTGGTCTGCAGAATTTGGATGGATTTTTAGTTCACAATGGACTTTAGCCTTTAGTACAATTTTGGGGGTTTCACAAACTCTTGTAATAACCTGCAATTCTCTCCTCTACCACCCCGACATTCTTACATCCCCCCTGTGTTTGAAGTGTCCACCAGGTACCTTTCTCTCCTGTCATGAAGACCTGCAGAAAGACCTGATATGTTATTTATCAAAAAACCAACACTTGTTCCAACAGTAATTTGACAGGAGACAGGATGCAATGACTGGAGACTTCTTGTGGTATAAATACACAGAAAAGTCTAGGCTGTGCCCTGAAAAGCTTACAGACTTAAGGTAGACAGCAGACAAATAGTGGCAGCAAGGAAGATTTATGCATTTCACAGATGCAGAAAAGATGCTCAAAGCAAGAAGATAATTTGTCCAAGGAAGTCTTTCGGAAGCTGGAAGACGGACCATGCACAAGATCTTTTCTTCTAGTGTGAGTTCTGTTTCTGGTTAAAGCAGCTGAGGGCCCGTCTCTTCAGAAGCACGTGTTTTCCTGAGTTTTTGTGCAGGTGTTCAAGTCACTAACATATTCTTCAAATAATCTTAAATAATTTTAAAAATTTTATCATCTTTCCTCATCTTGCCCATTAATCAACAAGTAATGAGAGCTTATGATGTGCCTGAAACTCTATTCTGGGCTTAAATAGAAACAATTTCAGCAGATACACCGAGACCTACTGTCAGTCATAATTTCCTTGACAGTTTGGGCCTTTTTGCAGAAGTGTTAAAAATCTGCAACTTCAGTTGAAGAACATGAAGATGAAATGTCTCTAAACCCCAAGCCCCAAGCTTTCTGAAATGGACTTCTGGCCACCATATTAGACTATGCCTTTATACAGCTTTGGCTCCAGCATGCCCCACTCTTAGAAAGTGACAGACTTCAAAACTTGGAAAGACAATTGTCTTTTAAAGACTCTGGGAAGATGGGATTGGAGAAAGGGAGTCCTACAGAGAACCAAAGCTTAATTTCTAGTTATTTCTTTATAGTTTATGGTGCTAGACCATGGGTCAGAAGGACAGTTCTGTAGCAGTGCAAGATTATGTGTCATGAGCCTTTGGCATAATAGTCTTTCTGAGTATTGTAACTATATTTGAAATGGCAAAAATTTCACCATGTATCAGTAACTTAAGGATAAACAATTATGTACCCAGAAAAAGAGTAGAAAAGATAAATGTAGGGACTAGTGTTCCGTTTTCTAAATGCACCAGGTTTAATTGCTTTAGATGCATGGAAATTACATCCATTGCTGCCTTCTGCAGGATGTGATCTTGTGCCTTCATGCACAGCAATGCATTGAGCACATCTGTGCATGGACTCAGTAAGTCTAGTTCACACTGAAAATAACTTGCAGCTCTTCACCTCTGCTGCCAGTCACGACGAAGGGGGCACACAGCTCCCACAACTGTATTACAGTTCTGTTAAAAAGACCATTGTTTATAAGCAAAAATTCCTCAGAGAAAGGGAGACCCTTTCTTTCCCCAGACTTGGAGAAGTCAAAACAGCATCTGAAGCAGTTTCATCTGATCATGTTTTTTGTTTTATTTCTTTCAAAACAGAACAGTAGTGGCTCCCCAAAGTACATCACAGCTTTAAGATTTACAGTCCAGTTTCTGCAAGGCTGGTCTGTGACACCTACACCAGACGGTATCCACTAAATTATTGTCAACGTTGGCACATTTGTGAGTTATCTGTTGCTTTTGGAGGCAGGCAGCAGAAGCTTTCCTATGTTCTGAGGTCCAGCTACTACACCAGCAAGGTTTTCTTTGGTTTGTTTGTTTGTCTTTAGGGAATGAAAGCTCACTACCTGACAGTTCATTTTCATAATGCAGTCAGCAAATATTTTACTCTTTTATTCTTTTTCTTTCCTTCTCACTTTTTAAATGCAAATCTGATCTGGCTAGTGGTGCCACTCACACCCACAAAAAATGTCTTGTTCAGAGGCTAGCTGAAGGGGTAATGCCATTCAATCACTATGACTGTAAAGTACTTTCTGTGGACTTCAAAGTTAGCAGAAAAGTAGGCATGTATGTGTAACAACAGATAATTCCCATTTTAGTGTGCTCATACTGAAGACGTGGCTTATTTACTGTGGTAACACCAAACAAAGTGACACCCCAGCACAGATTCAAATATCTTAATGGGATTTGAAATAGTGTAGACAATGGAAAGAATAATCATCCTACTAATTAAGGAATATATTGTGATGAAATCTAATGGCTTAAAGTTAATTCAGAATGCCTGTCATGAAACTGGGACTTGATGTCAAAATTCCTTAACCCTGTGATGCATTCTTGGAGAGAAATCATGCTTTTCTCCTAAGTCAACATGGATAGAAATAAAGTGAGAAATAAAGTTGCACAGAGTTACAGTTTCATCCTGCTGCTCTTCCTTGACAGCTTCTTAAAAACATTGCAAAAATCCACAAAACGTCTTTTTATTGCCATGCCTACTTTCTTTGGAGTTGTTGTTGAGTGAAGGTAATTTCTTAATAATTTTTGCTTGTTTGGGTCAGGCTGACCTTTTCTTATGTGCAAAATATTTGAAGTGTTTGAACTGACTTTGCCTACAGTAATGAAAGTCTTCAAAAAATCCACTGTGCTCTAGCATGCTGCACAGAGCTGTCAGATCATTCATCTCCTTGTACATCTCTCCCTTTTCTCTGTCCATCTCATTTGCCTTCATCACGGCTTACAGAATCATGTATACTTATTACACAATAAGGTGATAACACTCAGGGTTTAGCAAGTAACCAGATCTTTCTCAGGGAGTTTATTAAATGGGGAAAATTTTTGTATTGTTTCAGATTTCAAATATACTGCAAACGATAGTAATTTTTTATGTTTGAAGCATATTCAGTTCAAGATAAGATAAACAACTTTGGTTATTTTCCTTTCCTTCACACCCACAACCTTTGTCTACTGGCTGACTGAGAAGCTGGGAGTCTGATCCTATAATGTGCTGCATTCATACATCTCCCCTTGGCTGCAGAATATACAGCATCAAGGAGGATTAATCCTTTACTTCCTTAGTGTTTCAGGAAATCACAGAACAAGCTCACTTCTCAGGTAAATTAGTGTAACTTTGATAGCTGAATTGCTAAGAACTTAGTCGATGGTGTACAAGTCAGCCCAATTTACCTCTTTCCTCAACATTTAAATGCATGTGGCTGTCCATGACTTTAGTGATTCTTTTTTTTTATTTAGCTAGTAAAAAAGAATGAGCCACATTATGGGTAGTATCAGTGTTTGGCTTGACAGAAATGTTTTGTTTGATAGCAAAGAAGATATGAATAACATATTTCTAAATGTGCAAAATGTACCTACTATGTGGAGGAAATTGTGCAGAAGAGGAATCTGAAAGTCTCCTTCAGAAACTTGGGTAAGCATTATGGAAACCACAATCACATTGCAATTTTTTCTGCATGTCAAAATGTAACTATGAATACTTTATCTTCTTGATGAAATCACCATTTATAAGTCATTTTTCATCAAAACCACATGAATGGTAGTTGATCACTGCAAATGACTCTGCCATTAGGACCAGAGCTTTGATATTTTTCTTTCCTTTTCAGTATTAAAACTTCTTTGGAAGGCAGCATAGAGGAACCTGGATGAATCAATAAGTGATTAAACCCAACTTTACATAGATACATGCATTTTCAAAAGCTCCATACATCGGCTTCTTTGTTAACTTAAATTATTTTCAACAATGAAGGAGACATTTGTCAGAGTCAGAAAGAAACAGCACAAAATATTCTAAAATGTGAGCCAAAATGCCTTTGGAAATAAGTGCAAAATAACCTTGGTTTCCAAGAAGGAATCCCTCAGGGGAATTTTACATTGTTTTGGGGGTGAGAATTTGGTGTTAAAGCGTAGCACACACAAATTATGCCTAAGTATGTTTTATTCTATTATTATTGGCATGGTAGAAGTATCTAGATGCCTGCAAAACTGAAATTGTGCCATACCCCACACCAAAACTATCTGACAATTGTCCTTTTGGCTGGCCCAAAATTTTCCAAGATAATTAGACTAGTCTTTCTCATTACATTATGCTGTAATAGCAACACTTAGCATTTTGGTGGAAAGACTATTCCAAGATTTATATAATCAACAGGAGTAGTCCACATCCAGCTATTTTGATCTGAAACCAAAAGATGTAGATTCTTCCTCTCAGGAAGACCAAAGGACGGAAATCAAAGTCTGATAAGCTCATGTTGAATTTCTGCATATTGAGTTTCTATCAGGCTTTCTTAATAGGGACAGTATTTCTCTGGTGCTGTACTCATGGGACAAGAGGGCCCGGAAAAATTTTTGCCTAGCTACCATTGGAGTGTGAAGATAGGAATTTCTTTGCCTTCTTGGTGTGTTCAGTGTCCATGTATTACCAAACGTTTTAAATTGCCTGCAAACGTTGGAGAAAGCTTGCTCTAGCAAAGGAAGAAGTAGTTAGAACAGAATATGTGCATTTGAATCAGCGATAACCAGGCTTGTGTATGTACTGTAGGACTGCTGCTTCTGCACCCCCTCCCCCAAGATTCAGTATATCTGATATGAACCCTTGTGCTAGTTTTGGCTTATTTGTCAGAGGTCTGATAGCAGTCAAATCTTTCTGATGTGAAACTAGCATTGTAGTTCCAGTAGAATATTGGAACAATCCTCAGTTTATGTAAATTTTCTCCTTAAAATGACCATGCAAACTTATAGAAGTATTTTAAGATATATAAAACCTTTTCAGGAGTTAAAGCTGATCTCCTTTTTCTCATTCTTTTTATAAAGCTGTACCTTGCACTACCAGAATCCGAATCAGCTTAATGTCATTAATAGAGTGACTTTATTCACAAGTCTATTTGAGTATTTTCTGGCTCCTGAGAACATGGTAATGTAAAAGAATAAGATATCACTTGTCCTTTTCTTCACTGTTAACAAAGATTTTTTAAAGGTTAGGAGGGCCAACTTCTGTCTCTGACTGCACATGTGGACAGAACTGAGTGTTGGCAGAATGGCTTAAACTTTTCAGCATTCAGGTGTCTGCTGTGGTAGATTTCAAAGGCACAGTGCTTGTAAATTTATGTTAAAAAGGAAGCAACTGGGTTGCCTCTGTGCATTGATAGAAATGAAAGGTAGATGGATTGTTTTGAATGATATATCTGGATCAACTTGTGTCAATATCACATTAAAATTTTAATTTAACTTTTAAACTCTGTTTCATGAAATTTACACTACAACTTGATGAAACAAGCAAATCTGTTAGGCAAAAGATTTAGGCAAGTTTTTAAATGGATTTTTTGAAGTTTGAATTCCACATGATTCCTAGGCACACATTAATATTAGCAAATGCAAAAGGTTATGTCTCTTGTCAAATATAATGACATATTTACTGTATGTATTTTATGAGAGTTATTTTTTTTTCCTTTGACTGTAAAGTGCAGGCATTGCGTCTCAGTCTGTGTTGACTGTTTACTAAGATCAATGGGAGTATTTATGGAAAGGGATGTTACTGAACTGGAATCTGGAGGTTTACGTGGTACAGCTGCATGTTTAGTCTTTCATGGGACCAATGTCCATGAAACACACTGGGAATCTCTAAAACCAAGGAAGATACAGGTATGGAAGCCACTTTTGATGCAGCAATAGAGCAACAGATTATTTCCTGCATGTTGGTGTGGACATCAGGCCATGTGCATGGCAGGTCAAATGGGAGAAAACAGGCTGGAGGACCTGACAGCATCCTCTGCTTCTGTGGCACAAAATCTGCTGGACACCATTAAGATCTGGGAGCTTTTCAGAACATGTTTCCTTGACAGGCAGGGGCACCCAGCCATTGTACTGCCATGCTCCTTGGTGACTCCTGGACTCAAGTGGATGTCTGGACAAACACTAGCTGACCCTGTAATGCTTTATGCAGGGAAAGAAGTCATCCAGGCTGGGATGAAGTGCAAAATGTGCTGTGTGACTCAGACCAATGCTGCATGACATGTTGGGAGGGGGAATCAATTATCAACAAGAGAAATTGAATTAAATTGGGAAAACAGGTCCTTGTTACCCCTCGTACTGGGTTTGGATGGCAAAGTTTTGGTAGTGCGGGGAAAGCTAAAGGGGTGGCTTCTGTGAGAAGCTGCTAGGAACTTCTCCTATGTCCGATAAAGCCAATGCCAGCTGGCTCCAAGATGGATTCACTGCTGGCCAAGGCCGAGCCCATCAGCGATGGTGGTAGTGCCTCAGGGATAATGTATTTAAGAAAGGGTAAAAATGCTGTACAACAGCAGCCAAAGAGAGGAGTGAGAAGATGTCACAGAAAATGGCCCTTGCAGCCCCCCAGGCCGGTGTAGCAGGAGGGCAGGAGGAGCTCCAGGCGCCAGAGCAGAGATTCCCCTCAGCCCCTGGGGCAGCCCATGGTGGGGCAGGCTGTGCCCCTGCAGCCCGGGGGGCCCACGGGGGAGCAGATCCCCACCTGCAGCCCGGGGAGGACCCCACGCCAGAGCAGGGGGGTGCCCAAGGAGGCTGTGACCCTGTGGAAAGCCCGGGCTGGAGCAGGCTCCTGGCAGGACCTGTGGCCCCATGGGGAGAGGAGCCCAGGCTGGGGCTGTCTGCTCCTGAGGGACTGAACCCTGTGGGAGAGAGGGACCCAGGCTGGAGCAGGGGAGGAGTGTGAGGAGTCCTGCCCTGAGGAGGAAGGAGCGGCAGAGACAGCATGGGATGAACTGACCTCAACCCCCATTCCCAGTCGCCCTGCGCCACAGAGTGGGGAAGGAGGGAGAGAAACTGGGAGTCAAGTTGAGCCCGGGAAGAAGGGAGAAGTGGGAGGAAGGTGTTTTAAGATTTGGTTTTATTTCTCATTATCCCACTGTGATTTGCTTGGCAAAAAATTAAATTAATTTCCCCAAGTCCAGCCTGCTTTGCCCCTGATGGTAACTGGTGAGGGATCTCTCCCTGTCCTTATCTCGACTCACGAGCCTTTCATTATATTTTCTCTCCCCTGTCCAGCTGAAGAAGGGAGTGTTAGAGTGGCTTTGGTGGTGTTGTGGTTTAACCCAGCTGGCAACTAAGCACCATGCAGTCGCTCGCTCACTCCCTCCTCCCTCAGTGGGATGGGGGAGAGAATCGTGAAGGAAAAAAAAAAAAAGGTAAGAGCCACAGGCTGAGATAAAGACAGTTTAATAAGAGAAAATAATAATAATAGTAATAATGAGAATGGTAAGAGAATATACAGAATATACAAAACAAATGATGCACCACGCAATTGCTCATCACCCGCTGACTGATGCCCAGCCCGTCCCGAGCCGCGATCACTCCTGGGGCTGCGATAACTTTCCCCGCAACCGACTGACTAACCCAACCCCGAGCATGACGTTCTATGGTATGGAATAGCTCTTTGGTCAGTTTGGGTCAGCTGTCCTGGCTGTGCTCCCTCCCACCTTGGTATGCACCTGGCTGAGCAGGAGAAGCTCAAAAAGTCCTTGAGTAGTCTGAGCACTACTTGGCAACAACTAAAAACATCAGCGTGTTATCAACATTCTTGTAGTATTAAATCCAAAACACAGCACTGTGCTACTATGAAGAAAATTAACTCTATCCCAACTGAAACCAGGACAGGTGGGCACCTGGCATCCAGCCAGGGTCAACCCATCACACACCTGCTGAAATTTATGCAGAACACCATTACTGAGAAAAGCTAATGGGGCTGTGAAACAAATAAAAAAGCTGCTCTTTCTTCTATGTGACTAAGAAGCCTGTTAACCCAGTCAATTTCAGCACAAACAGTAATTATCCTTGTCAACACAACCTCTATATTGTAAAAAGCAATATTAGTATAGTGAGATTTGAACGAAAAAGCAGAAGTTTCTGAGCATGTTTTTCATCTCGATTAAAAGGTATGAAATTAATTACATCTGTTTTGGTAGTATAGCTGGTGCTATCTTAGGCATTTGTAGTTTCCATTATAAATACAGTTCATGTTTCTAACTGTGATGGCTATCTCCACTGAAAAAAGGAATGGAGAAAGATTAAAACCAAAAAAATTATCCTTTGTTAATTGTGTTTTGTTTCATACAGAGTGCCACAGTGTCTCACTGTGTGTGCTGCTGGGCACTGTCATTGTCAGTATTCCAGTGACAGCAAAGCCCCTAGAGTCCTGCTCCATCACACCATCTCATCATACGCAATGATTGCATCTCATGATCCAAAACAGATTTGGAGCAGTAAATATTTAAATACAAAGGTCCTTACTGTGCTATCAAGTGATGCCAACCCCCTAACTGAAACTCCAAGCTGAAATCTGTGTAAAAATTAATTATGTAATATGGCATGAGGAATTGGGTCCTGCATTTACCCTTTGGCATCTTTATTGCTGTTACTCTGATGAGCTAAAAACCCATTCTATAGTCAGGTTTGCAAACACAAAAAAATTAGGTGGGCAACAGAGTAAACCCAATCTCTAAGTAGTAGTAGTATCACAGCTGGTTCCACTACCTCAAAATCCAATAATTTTTTGACTCATAATTTACCATAGTCTGACTCTTTTTCCCTGAGTAGGGTGCATCATGATCTTTTGTAAACACCACTCAGTTAATAGGGAGTAGTGGAATTTTTTTAGACTCAAACTTTACTGTGCTCCACATTGATCTGCTACCATTTATTATTACGAACTCATCAGAAATAATAATGAAGATGGTGAAAAAACTGTGTAAGCCTGTAATGAAGTGACTCCCACATTGTTTCATATCTTCCTCTGTCTCTCTTTTAAAGTTAGGGATGTTCTGTCTTTTAAAGTGTAGATTTTTTATTTTATTTCTTTTACCTTACATTTATAATCATTACAGTGGTCAGGCTCTTACTTGAACTAGAACTATCACCTGATGTTATAGCAGGCTCACCTTTCACACTTGGTAAATGAAGAGTTGGGCTGGGGGCGGTGTGCTTTGCATATCAGGTATTTTTCAAGCCCAAATAGAGAAAAAAGGGCACGTTAGGAAGTGAAGTTTAGCAGGTAGGAGAGCCATTCACATGTAAAATGGGAGTGGTTAGTCCTGAGTTTATTTAGTTTTGACTTTCTTATGTCCTGGAGATAAAATAAAAGGACCTGTGGACTGTCCATCAAGAAAACAAAACAGAACCAAAAAAGTGGGGTAATTCAGCCTAATTAGGATCCTCTTTAGCTGACAGTTGTAAACCAATCTGCTGATAGAGCCACTCAGCGCTTCCTATACTATTCCCAGTTCCACGTCCTCTTAACTTCTACAATATAAGTAATTCATATAACGTATAATGCAGACTGGGCTGTATTACACAAAGGAAGGTAAGGCCCACTTGCAGGAGTCAGATATGTTTTCCCTTCAGTTTAGAACAAAAGATCTTAGTGGCTTCATGTTGTTTACTAATATTTTTATTTCCAAGGATTTCTTTTTTGTCATTACTATTTTTTTTGCCTTGTCTTGATCCATGATGATGGATCTAAAGGAAACAATAATAATAAAAACTACCTGCTGAGCAATGCAATGTCACCTATTGTATTGACCGAGCAAGGTAACTTTCAATGGTGTTAACAGTGCCATGGGAACACAGTTTCTGGAAATGGCTTTGACTTTATAGACACAGAGGATACAATTACTCTGTTCAGAGATGGACAGTTGATCTGACCCCTTAACTGGAATTAACAGTAGTTTATTAAAAGTACCAATGGAAACAATATAAATGAAGCTGCATAAAGCACTGCCTATCACGCCACTCCACTGCTGTTGTTCTTACACGAATTCAGTGCTGGAATTGACCCTATCAATCACTCAATTCTTCTTGTGACCCCAGAGCAAGAAACAAGTATCTCCAGCGCTTTGTTTGCCTGCTTGAAACTTGCAATTCATCTCATTTGATCACAGTGTTAGTCCTGATGTGATCAATCACTCTTTGCCTTCTGAGCACCTACAGCAAGGAGCTGTCGTCTCCCTTGCTGCTGTCTCCAGGTTTTACATTCTCCTCTCACTGCTTGTTTTTCATGATTAATAAAATTGATGTTTTCTCTCTCATGCTTCTCCAGTGGAGTACTGCAAGGCTTCTTCCTTTCCTTGCTGCCTCTCATGTGCCCTGTTGCTGGCTGCAACCTTGATTATGCCTCCCATGGTGGGTAAGGTGGGTCTGAATCTTCTAGTCCGTTCTCCAGTGCCTCCACTGTCCTTGCACTGTGCTGTTCTGTATCTCAATCCTGTCTGCTGTCGCTAGCCTGTGTGCTGGGTCAAAGCAGTCATGCTTTTATGCTGCACCTCATTTCTCATTGACTGCCACTAAATTCTTCTGTGTTAGTGGAGTTTTGTTTCCCCCAGGTTGTTCCATACCTCTAACTCTTATAATTTACACAAACTCCTTTTTCAGAGCTTTCTCAGCCCTGCAAATTGCTTTTCCTTTTGTGTCTGCCTACCCAACAGGTCCTGAACAGAGCCAGTGGAGATGCTTATGGTGACCTTCCCTCTACTGCAGGCTTTATCCTGTCATCAGTGTTCTCCCTTAGCAGTCACCCCTGTCATAAATGCATGAACAGGGGAGTCTCAGGAGGCTGAGAGGAATTGGACCAAATCACTCACAGCCCTTTCTCTTCCACAGCAGTGATGTCACGGTTGTGCTTGTCCTCTCTGCAGTCGCTTTGTCCCCTTCCCTTTCCTGGAGGCTGCCTGCCGAGGAGGTCCACTGCCTCCAAGGTTCATGGAGGAGCAGCGTCCCCAGAAATTGCAAAGAAGCAGGGTCTGACTGGGGAACTCTGCTGGAAATTAGCTTTGGGTATTAAAGCACAAAGGAGAGAATGTTAATGATGGTCTGAGTTGTAATTATCAAAAAGTTTCCTACTAAAGAAAATTCTCACTAATTTCAGTCAAACTTACAGCTGTCTTTCAGTTTTGGTTCATATATCGTCACTCTCATGATAGTCATGCAGAATCAATTATTTGTACTGGTATTTAGGCATAGGTTTCCAGGAGCATCTGTGTGTCCCCTCTCAAATACAATTAAAATCTTTCCATGTGCCGTTTTGCATCTTTTGAAATGTCTGGATACCTTGAAAACCTGCTCACCAGATAATAATAATGAATGAATAGTAATTTATCTTTTTTTTTTTTTTTTTTTGTTCTTTTCTTTTTACGGGGAGTAGTTTGCTATAAATAAAAGTAACACTAATTACTATTTCAGTAACATTTTTTTTCTTTACTTCCTTGCAAAATGTGTCTAGACAGCTAGGAGAGGTGTATTGTGCATGTTTATTTACTTTCTTGCAGTTTATTTATTTTTAAATTTAGATTATGAAATAACATTTTCATAAAATATCTATGAAGAAATCACAATAGTTTTAAGCTTAGGATGTTCTTTGAAAACAAATTCCTTCTTAAACCTTGTGTTTTGGCTTTAACTTTACCACACCTAGAAAAGTAGCACAAGGAATTTTGCAACAGAGGTGATGTGATTTGTTGATCTAAGAAGTGTAGCTAGTTATTGTAAAAAAGAAATGGAAAGGAGCTCATGGCAATAGATCCATGAAATTTCAGGACTATTGGCACATATGTTTAATACCTTGATATGTGGAATCAGAGCTTTAATACTGTTGCTGAATTTGGCTGGATTTCACTGACATACGTTTCATCATGACAAGATATTCAGAAATCTAGTAAATTTGTGACAAGTTGGACCAATCTGTTGTGTCACCTGATTGATAAATGGGTTTCTTTCTGCATTTGGTATTTGTTGTCCAATTATAGAAATGGGAGAAGAAATAAGTCTAAAGAAAACAAGTGAGTGTTTTCATTTACTTTGAATAATGGCATAACTCTAACATTTTTGGCTTTCCCCTTAAATAGTTAAGAGATTTTGGTGATAAATTGTCTGAGATGTCATGTTACCTTAGCTATATTATTGTCCTGATCAGATACGGTAATTTCTTCATTTTATTGTGGCAAATTCCTAATGAATAATTATATGACTTTTTAAAGAGAGTCTAACTGAGATATTCAGCTTTTCTTCTCTTCACAAAAGTAAGAAAAATGCAGCAGCATTAACTTCTACTCAGGTTTTCGTTCTTTTGAAGTTGTTCATGCACATGGAGGCCAGGGAGATAATTCGAGATAGCCAGCATGGCTTCACCAAGGGCAAGTCCCGCCTGACGAACCTAGTGTCTTTCTATGATGGTGTGACAGCATCAGTGGACAAGGGAAAACCAATGGATGTCATCTATCCGGACTTCTGCAAAGCCTTTGACACGGTCCCCCACAACATCCTTCTCTCTAAATTGGAGAGCTATGGATTTGATGGGTGGACTGTTCGGTGGATAAGCAACTGGCTGGATGGCCGATCCAGAGGGTAGTGGTCAATGACTCGATGTCCGGATCGAGACTGGTGACGAGTGGTGTCCCTCAGGGGTCCGTACTGGGACCGGTGCTGTTCAGTATATTCATCAATGACTTAGACAGTGAGAACGAATGCACCCTCAGCAAGTTTGCGGACGACACCAAGCTGAGTGGTGCGGTTGACACACCAGAAGGATGGGATGTCATCCAGAGAGACCTGGACAGGCTGGAGAGGTGGGCCTGTGTGAACCTCATGAGGTTCAACAAGGCCAAGTGCAAGGTCCTGCACCTGGGTCAGGGTAACCCCCAGTATCAGTACAGGCTGGGGGAAGAAAGGATGGATAGCAGCCTTGCTGAGAGGGACTTGGGCGTGCTGGTGGATGAAAAGCTGGACATGAGCCGGCAATGTGCGATGGCAGCCCAGAAGGCCAACCGTAGCCTGGGCTGCATCAGGAGAAGCGTGGCCAGCAGGGTGAGGGAGGTGATTCTGCCCCTCTGCTCTGGTGAGACCTCACCTGGAGTCCTGCGTCCAGCTCTGGAGCCCTCAGCACAAGAAGGACATGGAACTGTTGGAGCGGGTCCAGAGGAGGGCTACTAAAATGATCGGAGGGCTGGAGCACCTCTCCTATGAGGACAGGCTGAGGGAGTTGGGCTTGTTCAGCCTGGAGAAGAGAAGGCTGCAGGGAGACCTGATTACGGCCTTTCAGTACCTAAAGGGGGCCTATAGGAAAGACAGGGAAAATCTTTTTAGTAGGGCCAGCTGTGACAGGACAAGGGGTAATGGTTTTAAACTAAAACAGGGTAGATTGAGACTGGATATAAGGAGGAAATTCTTTACAACGAGGGTGGTGAAACACTGGAACGGGTTGCCCAGAGAGGTGGTGGAGGCCCCATCCCTGGGAACATTCAAGGCCAGGTTGGATGGGGCTCTGAGCAACCTGATCTAGTTAGTGGTGTCCCTGCTCACTGCAGGGGGGTTGGACTAGATGACCTCTAGGGGTCCCTTCCAACCCAAAACATTCTATGATTCTATGATTCATGTGATTTTGAGGGAGGAGGGTGAGAAGATGGGTTTTAGTGGGAAAACCACATCTTCACCTGATGGGATTTGACTTCTGAGCTCTTGCAATCATGAGGAAATATGTTCATGTTTGATACTTAATGGGATTTGTACCCCACTTTGAAACCCTTCTCACCATCAGATTTACACTGTTAAGCCTTCTCTGGACAGAAGACAAAAAAAGGTGTTACTTCATCTGTCACTATAGATAACTTCAGCAAGTGCTAGGCAGATGTATTTAGAAAATTAAAGCAAGTTGAAAGTCAAAACAATATGGATTTTAGGGCCAGATGGCTGCTTACTGGGGTTTTAAAGGGCAGAATAACAAATCTGTCCGGGCAAATGATGCCCATTATGAAGGATTTTTTTTTTTTCTTTAGTTTAAATAAGCTTCGAGAAAATTACTAGGATATGAAAGTTGCATTTGTGTTTTACACTGGTAAACTTTTCTTAATTTAGTGTGCAAGCCATCATACCTGGTTAAAATGCTGTCTGTAGAAGACAGGTATGAGCACCTAATAGGTTCAAGAAGCTTGTGTTTCAGGATGGTCAATTTTGTTTGCTCTATGAGGTCAGTTTGGAAAGGTGACATGGTTGATTTTGTTTGTCTCTATCCTATATGGTTCCAAAAGCCCATTCTGTCATTGAAGAATCATGCCATTCTTTGACATACAGAAGCATCTCACCACTGAATTAGAAACTCCCCTAATTAATCAGGTATCTGATTAAACACATTGGGTTATCTCTTTGTGAGGCTGGAGCAGGGCAAAGGACAAGACAGGTATATCCCAGTTTATTTTTGCAAGTTGATTCATGAAAGCAAAAAGGTGTGTTTGTAACATTAAATTATTTTTGTGAACCAGTATCCTCTGTATTCTGCTTGGTAAGTGACTTTGAGAGAGACTGCCTGGTACATAAATTATGTGAGTGGTTGGTAGCAAAAAGCCAGGACCTCAATAAACAGAGGTGGATGAAATAGCCGCTAATAGAAATGTGCTTCAAGAAAAGTTGCCCACATTCCTACCTGGAATTTTACAATTGTTTGCTTTTCTCCACAAACAGATTTTACAGAATGTGCAGTATTTCAGATGTTGCTATCTGAATAGCTGCAAATGGCTGTCTGCCCTTTAACAGTGTTCATAGTTGATTGCATCTGATTAAACATAAAATAAAACTGTTCTGTTGGATAAATGGCTTGATCTATGGCAATCTATGTTTTATGCTGACCAAAAGCCCACTGATGCATACGTAGTATGCAAATAATAAATACAAGTACAAACCACTTACGAGGACATAAAGTAATATTCTTTTCTAAGATGGTGTTATATCTTATAAACATATGTTAAAAAATTCAATTAAAAAGTAAATTGGAAAACTATAAAGTACCTAGCTAGAATACAAGGGTTAGTTTTATGGATGCTATAAATGTTTAACAGTTTCCTTCTTTTTTCCAACCAGTTTTAATTTCCGAGTCTCACTTGACTCTCAGTTTTTAAATGAACTGTAACCTAATCCAAGAGGACTATTACTTTTATTGGAACCATTTTATAAACTGAATATAGAATTACTGAATCATAGAATCATAGAGTCATAGAACGGTTTGGGCTGGAAAGGACCTTAAAGATCTTCTAGTCCAAGTCCCCTGCCATGGGCAGGGACACCTTCCACTAGGGCAGGTTGCTCAAAGCCTCATCCAACCAGTTTGACCTGTGTGGAAAAAAGTTTTTCCTACAGAATATATAGATTAGCTTGCCACAGTTTGTCGTGGTTCAACCCTGGCTGGCAACTAAGCACCACACAGGTGCTCACTCACTTCCCCTGGTAGCATGGGGGAAGAATTTGAAAGGTAAAAGTGAGAAACAATCTTGTGGGTTGAGATAATAACAGTTTAATAATTAAAAATAAATACTAATAACTAATTAATTATTTAAGTTACTAAGGTCTGACTTAACAAGGTTACAACCATTTGCTGCTGTGGACCCCCAGGTCCCAAACAACCATAGTACTGCTATCATGCAAGCTGTGTGCATTTATATGAGACAATATCAGAAAACGGAGACTGGGGACTGGGAGGATAATTATGGTGGAAATGAGTAAAGAACTGTAAGGCTCTGGGTCGTATAGCCAATTATATACACCAGTATAAATTAATAAAACTGCAGAAAGACAAGACATTCTCAGAGAATAAAACTGTTTAAGAAGTGGCTTGTGCCATGATCTGCCTTTTCCACAGGTGAAAGAGTGTGCTGGTTTTGGCTGAGCTAGAGTTATTTTTCTCCACAGTAGCTGGTATGGGGCTATGTTTTGGATTTGTGCTGGAAACAGTGTTGATAACACAGGGATGTTCTCGTTACTGCTGAGCCGTGATGGCACTGAGTTAAGAACTGTACTGCTCCTCACCCCACACCACCAGCAAGGGGCTGGTGATACACAAGAAGCTGGAGTGGGACACAGCTGGGACAGCTGACTCCAATTGACCAAAGGGATGTCCCACACCATATGACATCAAGCTCATCTTGTAAAGCTGGGGGAAGAAGAAGGAAGGGGGAGACATTCGGAGGATGGCATTTGTCTTCCCAAGTCACCATTACATGTGATGGAGCCCTGCTTTCCTGGAGATGGCTGAACGCCTGCCCGCCCATGGGAAGTGATGAATGAATTCCTTGTTCTGCTTTGCTTGTGTGTGCAGCTTTTGCTTTCCCTATTCAACCATATTTATCTCAACCCTTGAGTTTTATCACTTTTACCCTTTTGATTCTTTCCTCCATCCCATTGGGGGGGAGCAAGCAAGCAGCTGTGTGGGGCTGAGTTGCTGTCTGGGGTTAAACCACGACACTCCCACTGCATCCTTAACCCTGAAAACCTCATGCACAAACAGAAGTGTGTCAGCTAAATCTGCTACTAACAGAGACTGGCAGGACTGCTTATATCCTCTGTCCATGAATTCGAGGCTTCCTTTTTTCTGATTTGAGTGTGAAATAGAGCCCCTGGAGACAACCTGCATCTCTTGCTGTGGTGTGACTCCAGCTGCCAGCGAGACACCTGTTTTTTCTCTTGTCAGACTGACTTCCTCACAGGTGAGCAAATAACTTGACAGATAATTATGCTGTGTGAATTCTTGCTTTTTCATTAGCTGTACATGAGCTTGAACACTTATTCATACTGGATCCATATGGTCCAGTGCATAGGTTATCACTCCAGACCTACTGCAGTTTCTTTTCTTTCTTCCATACGTCAGTTGGAAAAATAAGAACATCTAGACCCTGATCTGCTGTTTTACCTGGGCATAAGTTTATTGATGCCAATGGGATTTTACTTGGAACTATTTTGACTCAATATGTGTTCTAATTTGTATTCCAGAGCTGGCACAGCATTTGATTTCATACAAATATATATAGCAAACTTTCCACTTCTCTCTGATGCCATTCACCCCACAACAATAAAACAATGTTGCTGGTTTAGTCTGACCTTAAAAAGTTCACAGCATGCTAATCTGGTTGTAGAACAGCAGAAATTTCTGGGTGGTTACTGGATCGAGACAATAATCGGATTTGAGGTGAAAAGCTGAGAGACAAATTGTTTAAGATTATGAGGATTAGGAAGGTCAGTGTTAAATCTGGAGATGGATCCACAAAGAAGGTATAGTAGACAGTCTGATTCTACACAACTCGTTCCAACATGTCTGTAAGTCTTCCAAGTATTTCCTCTCCAAAATTCTACATGGAAGACAAATTCTTAAGTTCTACTCATTCTTTCTCTCTTTAGAAAAAGCAGTGGGTGAGTAAAATTACATTCATGCATCAGGCTAAAGATCTCCATCGATTCCACCTCCACGTGTCATCATTCTATGGGCTTCTTCAGCTTTGTAAATGATTTGCATCATTGAAAATGCAGTTTGGATTTATCTATGCTCTTGAAAATGTGTAGTTTGAATATACCAGTAGGGTGTCAATTGCTGTGGAGAAAAAAATTTTCAAACAAAATAAAGAGGCTTTTTTTGCATAGACCTTCCAATATATCAGTTCTTGGCCAGTATCAGCCTGGCTGGATTTGTTTGTAGCCTCAATATAAAAGGTTTTATATTTCATTACTACTTGCCTAAGCCATTTTGTGGCATTTTTGGATGAGAGTCCAATCTCATCCCCATCACTCAAGAGCAGTATATGCAAGGGCAGAAATTGAACCAGATAGATTGCCTTATAGAAGGAAATAGAACTGGTTTTTTTCTCTCTTTGCAATCTTGCACATGAAGTGTAAGAGTTGCTGAGATGAAGTGTGCCTTATGAGAGGCTGAGGTCTTGTCCTGAGGAAATTACATAAGGATTGAAAAGGAAGCTTACTTCACAAAGCAGAATAAGAATGTCGGTAATTATGTCTCAGATAGAATAAATAAAATATTTAAATTTCAAAAGCTCTGACAAGCTGTGATGGGAGAAAAATTAAACCTTCAACTTTTGTTTCAGGGCAACAAGTCTCATGACAGAAATGAAATGAGTGCATGTTACTGTGGTGGTTTAACCCCAGCCAGCAACTCAGCCCCACACAGCTGCTTGCTCACTCCCCCCCTGGTGGGATGAGGGAGAGAATTGGAAGGGTAAAAGTGATAAAACTCAAGGGTTGAGATAAATATGGTTGAATAGGGAAAGCAAAAGCTGCACACACAAGCAAAGCAGAACAAGGAATTCATTCATCACTTCCCATGGGCGGGCAGGCGTTCAGCCATCTCCAGGAAAGCAGGGCTCCATCACATGTAATGGTGACTTGGGAAGACAAATGCCATCCTCCGAATGTCTCCCCCTTCCTTCTTCTTCCCCCAGCTTTACAAGATGAGCTTGATGTCATATGGTGTGGGACATCCCTTTGGTCAATTGGAGTCAGCTGTCCCAGCTGTGTCCCACTCCAGCTTCTTGTGTATCACCAGCCCCTTGCTGGTGGTGTGGGGTGAGGAGCAGTACAGTTCTTAACTCAGTGCCATCACGGCTCAGCAGTAACGAGAACATCCCTGTGTTATCAACACTGTTTCCAGCACAAATCCAAAACATAGCCCCATACCAGCTACTATGAAGAAATTTAGCTATACTTCAGCCAAAATCAGCACAGTTACATAAGTAATTTACTTGTGCATCTTTGGCATTGCCGTACTAATAGGCTTGCTTCCAGGTATTCTAGGCTGCAGTTTGTCATGTCTGACTCCTTAGACTTTTCAAGCAACTGAAGAAATGGCCTTCTGCAGACTGTCAGTGTCAGACACCAACTCACTCACATGGATAAAGCTCAATTAGCTCCCAGAGAAAGCATATTTTAAAAAAGCAATGAGCTGCACCATGAAAGATAGGTGGACAAGTGTTACACAAAACCAAAACGTTAATGTAGACAAGCAGTAGCAATGATAGGTTCTTTCTTTATTCTGTGCTTTTTATATATTTAATGTTATTGTGATCTAAGGATCATTTATTACTCAGTTGAAAATCTTCTTTTTTTTTGGCCAGAGTTACTGTTTTGATAGCTGCCATTTCATCATCTTGTAAGCAACTGCCTTCTGGTTTAAGATATTAACGTATGCATTTGCAAATATATCCTGGATCAAACCTAGGACTGGAGCCCATTAGAGAAAGCATATGCAGGTATTTACTATGTGACTCTGTGGCTTTTGAGATACTTAATACATGTTCATTGAAAGGGTCATTATCAGTGGTCATTTTAGAGTCTGTGTTTACAGTTTATTCGTGAAGACTAAGGGATAACTAAGAGAACAGGATCTTAGCAGTGGAAGTTGGAAAGTGAAGAGAAATACAGGAATAAGAAAAGTAGTCTGGAAATGCTTGTGAACAAATAGAGGAAAAGCTTCCGTGAAGGTGGCTGGGGATTTTATTCCCATTGATTTTTAAGGCTTTTCAAAGAGGTGACTTCCAGCAGAGTTTAGAACTGAAAAGCCTTTAAAAATATGGCTCTGTAGTCTACAGTGTTGCTATAATTAACAAACCAGAAGCCTGCTTTCTGAAACATAGTTTGGTTTTGCATACTTCACCAATTTTTTCTCCCTTAAAGGCCGCTCAGAAAGAACAACTCTCAAAAGCCATCAAGTGATAGGCCTGGCAAAGCTCTGGGATTGTCTAGGTGAGTGTCAAACTTGGCTGTTTGGGTGATAGCTGATCCATACCTTTGACCCTGAAAGCTATTCCAAACCCTTTCATTTTCTTTCCCACTTGCTTCCTTCAGACTTTGCAGTTGACTGCATCCTGTTTCATATTTGGTATGATGTACTCTTGTGTGGCTGTGATATACTGATAATATCCTCAGTTTTTCCTGTTAATGCTTGTGTTAGGAAGCAGACAGCTTGTTATTATGAAATTATGTGAAAACAGGCCTGTCATTAATATGTTGATGAAGATAACAAAAAATAACTAGTGACAAATGATTTCCTTTTTTTCCTCTTCAAATTACCTGCCAGTATAATTTGGCAGGGCTTTGATACTTCAGAAACTAAATAAAGCTTAATTTTTCAAAGAGAACCGTCAGTTCTGCAAGACTAATTCAGGAATCATGTAAGCTTTGGTCTCACTTTATTCATGAGATTTTTTCATTGGTTTCAAACAGGTGACATACCTAAAACTATTTTGAAAGCATGTACTTTATTTTTTTAAATATCAATTTACAGGCTTAAATAGTGATATATGTTTCTTCTTCCCATTCTCTCTAATTATTTAAACTTTTTCCATGATCTGGCACTATCAGCTTACAAAGTAAATAAGAGCTATTAACAGTTTAAGAGCTTCATGCCACTGATAAGCAGGTCCCAAGATTGATTTCAGGGGGATTTATATGCTTAAGTAGCTTTTAAGGATCTGTACCTCTGGGACTTGCTCAAGGTACATTGAATGTTTATTGGAAAGCATAAAGTATGGCAGCCCCCTCAGTCATTCTTTAAATTTGCACCAGCTTCCATGGTAAGTTCAGGCTCAGAAGGAAACGCATTCTTAGTACCCTGGAGCAATAACAGTGCATAGACATTTAGGAAAAAACCAAGATGGTACACACGAGTCTTATAGGTAGGGAAGATACACATTTGTGATATAGTAAGATTATAAAATAAATTATGTACTTTTATAATACTGACAGTCTACATTCTGTAGAGCTGGTGTGAATTGCAAGAACAACAACATTCCTGTTTGGACCTAGTTGCCTGAAGTAATACAAAAAATCCACTAAAAATATTAACACCATGTTTTGATGGAGCGTTGCCTCTGGATATTCTATTTTCTGAGTTTTTGGGGGGCTTTCACTTTTTTTTGTCCTGTATTTTCCCTGCTAACTTTTGACTCCTCACTCATTTCTTGCCCATGCAGCACTCTGCGGTACAGGTATGGTATAACTTGTGCAGAAGTGGGTCTTACTGGCAAAGATAATGGGACCAAGTCAGCAGAGTTAAACCTCAGTGGTATTTCTGTTTGTACTTCCTGCTTTCCCTGTCCCCTTACCCCTCTCTCTTCTTCAAATCCCATATTGGGAGAAAAGCTTGTATACGATGGTTGTCAGCAGAGCAATCCTGGGGAAGAAGTCCTTGGATGTATGCATGAAGGTCTTCAGGCAATGGCATGTGATCGTGCGATTGTAATTGGGCATCTGTTACAATCTGAAGATCCACGTATTAATTAAAGGAATCCTCTTCTTTTGGAAAACACATTCTAGCACCTTTTCCAAATAGAAGATGTAGAATATTGTTTTTCATGTGTACTGTGCAAAGCAGAAAAAATACTTATTTGTGGTAAACTTTAGGATTCATCCCAGGAAGACTGCATTATCTGTTGCTTTTAAATTGAATTTTTTAAATCATAGTTTCCCTGAAAATTTGTTAAATGCCAACACAGTCTCTATTTTCTACTAATTCTCTTAATGCCTCTCTTAGCTGAAGTTTAGGTTTTCAACTGTCATCTTAAATATCAGTTCTTTCATTCTGTTTTTCACATAAAACAAATTATTTGAATACCTCTCTATCTACATTTTCAGACTGATCTTTTGTGCTCAGTTTCTTTTTCAGATATTATTTATTGTGCATAACTCTGAATAAGAATGCAGACTGACCTTTTATTTTTTGCTTTTCATTGTTTGACAGAGTGGTGCTAGATTCCTCAGACTGAGAAGTAGCAAAAAAAATTTATTGGGCCTTTGTACTCTTCAGATTTTGGAAGATGTTTTCCTTTAATTTGTTGGCTTGATATAGGTAAGCCCATGAGGGTTTTATGTCACTGCCAAGTCCATTTATAGTGCAAAAAGGAGTTACCCACTAATGAGTTCATAAAGCTCAGACAGAAGTTGTTTCCTCACTACTCTTCATGAAATATTTTCATTCAGGCTGGGCTGAAATTGTTTCATTCTACTTTTTGTAAGATGAAAAATTTTGCAACATATTCACCATCTATCCGGATAAATTGAAATACACCTTAAATGTAAATTTTCATTTCTGGTATAGAATTATGCCTGCACATTTACTGAAATGGTATGTGTAGTTTTACTTGAATCTTTTTAAAATCCAAAAAATTGTACAATCTGAAAATGCATTCTTTGATGTCTCATATTTCCCTTTGAAAATTTTGCAGCCTTGGGTGAAATCCAGGACTTTGCCACAGATTTCAGTGAATGTAGGCCCCAAATAAGTTTATTTGTCTGGCATCTGGGACAGAGATGACATGGGATCTGAGCACACTTTTTAGGGAGAGAAAGACAATACACCCATTAGAGAAGTTCTTTAAAGGTTTTTACTAAAGCCTGTGACAGCTTGAGATTTTTATAGATAAAAATAATAAAAATTACTTATAGGATCAGATTATAGTTTGTGCGGTTAATGGAACTGGTGTTTTCCTGTGAGGAAATGAATTATTCCCTTGGGGCTTTCATGTTTAAGTCTGATGATGCAAATAAAAATATATCTTTCTAGACTTTTAAAATAGGAAAGTACATAGGGGCTCAAAACACGTTTCTAATATTTGATTTACCATATAATGTTTGATCATAAGCAAAGAGTACTTTTTAAAACTGTAATATTCATCAGCTTTGAGATATAACATATTTCATATGGGTAGCACGATGGTTGTACCTGTCTAAGGATGGTCCCTTTACCATTTGTTTAGATGTGTTTAATATTCTACATACACCTATATTTATACATACACCCACACACTCACACACACACATGTTCTTTTTACCTTGTTCCTTTCCAATGAAAAGTTAGTCATGTCTGTCAAAACACACCTGTTTGTGACGCTAATAAAGGAGAAATAAAGCCCTGTAAGGAGCAAATCTGAATGAGAATTGAATACAAATGAATACAGTTTAGAAAAAATGGTGCTTATTATAGAGTTGTTGCAAGTTAATATAACACACTAATAAGGACTAGAGAGTATGCCTCTATCTCTTTTCTATGTCTTCCAGTTTTCTGAACAGTTTAAACTATTTTTCTGGTTCTGTTGAAGTAAAATGTTTATGCAATGGTGATTATAAAAGACTGTATCTACAAGCCACAAATGACTCTGTAGCTTACACTGAAAACAGTGCCAACCAGCACAATTCAGTTTCTTCTTTCTTTTGGAAAAAAAATGCAGGAAAGATTCTCTTTGTTGCAGTGTTCCTCTACTTTAAGGTTTGTAATATACTTCTGGGAAGTCAGTCCTGGCTGGAAATATATCTAGCATATGAATAAAGCAAAATATTCTCCAATACCAGCTAGACTGGACATTTTGTGACTAGCTAGCATAACAATATACTCTCACATACAAAAGTGTTGAAAGTAATGTTCTTAAACGGCACATTTTTATGTTGGACTTCATTCCAGTTTGAATAGTAATACCAGAGTTATAGTCTGTTAACTGAAAATATAGGCTTATCCTAGAAATGCTGATTCAACTCAACAACAGCAATGCAAATGTTATTATTCTAATAAAAGAAGCAAAAGAGATTTCAATCTGTTGTCTGGGAGCCCTGAGCACATACACAATGATTTATGACCAAGCAGACTACCAAACTAAATGCCTTTTCTAGTAAAGGTACATTTTTCAATACAACAGTTGCCCCCCATAAATGATTCTGCATTCTGCCACTGTACCTGCTGGGAAAATATAAGCCTTTTCTGATACAGTAACATTACAATCCAAGATTAAAATCTAGGAAACTTGTCAACAAAAAAGAATGATAATATGATGGAAAATACAGCTATCAAAAGAAAATGCCTTGCAAGTAATTTTTGTAATGGTCAATTCCAGGTAATTTGCTGTTTCTTTTTTCCCCTCCTAAGTGAACTGGGTGGTATGAAGGTCATTTTAATATTTTGGGTAAGTATAGCAGGAAACTAGGTATTTGAAACTAAAAGCGAAAATAAGTCATTTAGCACAACTGTGACCAGGCTATGACCTCACACTTTTTCACCCCTGTGAGGCACTGGCTGCTGTGAACATTTTTAATTCAATGTATGAGAACAAGCTGCTTTCATTAAATTGGGAATATGCTCTCGCTCATTGTATCAGACTTTTAAAACTATAAGAGCGCAGTAAGAACATACAGATGCTTTCCTCCAGCTACTAATAGTATTCAGGTCAGGACACTACTGAGCCAGAAATGGTGTTTTATACTTAGAAGCATGCTGGGGAAGTCTTTCCATTAATTTGCCAAGTTATTTTTAACCGATATAAGCTTTAGTCTTCAAAACGTCTTGCAGTGAGGGAATTCATTGCATGTCAGCTGCAGGGACATCTCCTTTTCCTTGTTTTGAATCTACTACCTGCAGAATTTGAGTTAAAGTTGCCTGTTTAGGAGAGACTATCAATTTCACTTTGTGAAAACATAATCTAACAGCTTAGCCTCAGGGTTCAGCAGTGGGTCCTCTTCTTTATTCCTTTCAAAAATGTTGTTTGTTTTTTCCCTTGCTAATTTTTTTCTGAGTTTAGAATTAAAGCAGCTTTTCTTTTGGAATAGGCATTTTAATTCAAGCAGATACTTCAGATATTTCAATAATTTTCCTCCCATTCTTTTCTGCTTTGAAATACAATAGAATGGTTACAGTTTTCTTGCCTGTTTCCTTTTCTTATTTTCACATTTTCCACCTCAAGCTATTTTCCCAGTTAGTAAGAGAAAACTGTAAACTTTGTCAGCTCTGACTTGTCAAAACTTCTGTAGTCAAAGATAATTATAACTATACCTAGTATTGTTTCTCCACTGATGTTTTTACCTAATTCTGCATGATGGTCCACTATATTAGCTTGGATAGACCTAGAACTATTTTGGAGGAGAGTATAATATATTATTAGTTCCTTACAATACATAAACCACCTACTGCATTTGACCCAGCTGGCCCAGAAGGATAATGGCTTTGTTCTTTTGTCCTCTTTTGTAATAATTTTTCTAGTAGTAAGAGATTTAAAGTAAAGAGATTTAAAGAGATGCTTAGCTCCTTCTCAGACAGATTTCCAGGGAAGGAGAGTTGTTCACTTTGAAGCTTGATTTTCATGATCCAGTATGTCTATCTTGGGAGCAAGCTACTAGCTAACAAACCACTTGTTCACCCATGTGATTTGTTCATATTTCTTCATTTTCTCCCCAGCATTATCCTGCCCTTCCTGAATGAAATCACACTTAAAACGTATCTGGTTGGTTTTTAGTAGTCATCTGCCCTTGCCATGGTGGGCTTAAGAGAACTTTCTCCAGCACAATGATCTAGCTGAATTTCAGGAATCATGTGAGTGCTGGAGAAATCAACATTACAGTTGGGCAGGGCCCTTCCACAGCCATGATGGTGCTGCTAAATTATTATTAGTGTTAGAAAATGAATGCTCTTTGTAGGATCCAGGAAGCATGAAAAAGCTATCCACACTTCTTCCTACCTACCAGTGCCAACAAGGCACTCCTAGGTTAAGACATTTGGCTAGCTTATTTTTTAATACATTGAGGCAGCTGGAACTCATGGCAGTTTCTCTTGGAAGTTCAGTACAACATTTAATCTGCAAAGTGTTAGCATGGTACATACGTGGCCATGCCTAAGTATGCACATGTGTATAATTTTGTTTGTGCTGTCATGTACAGATTTTAATTGTGCATTATGAGATCCAGAATAGTGTAGATGCATTAGGCATAAAATGATCAGACATACAATTTAAAGAAAAAAGAAAGAAAGATAGAAAGAAACACCAATTTATTTATTTTTTTTTTAAGAACCAGGAATTGCAGAGAGAAAATGTGAGGAAGTTGTACTTACTCAATCTCTGTATTTTATTATGTTCACATGGTATTTTTGGTGTTGTGTGTTTTACAGAGTCCCACGGATAGCTTGCAACTTCAAGGCTGTGACACCAGTGTATAAATCTTATCCTTTTTGTGGTATGATTCATAATACATTCATGTGCTCTATTTAGACCAATGTGTTGAGAGACTGATACTCTCAGTTACTCAGAGGTAACACTTGACTTTTAATGCTTTACAGTTGCACTGTAGTAAATGAAGGGGAATCTAAACGGAGACAAAAATATTTGGGCCAGTGATGGTTCAGTGCTGGATTTATATATGAATTTATATATGAATGATCATTCACAAAAATATGAAAGCACCAGGTTTGGGGCTCATATACTCGCAGTTATCTGCCAGAAAAATGAAGCTGACACTTGTATAGTGTATTATGGGTAAGTCCATAGATATGTTTTCATCCAAAGATTTTGAAGCAGTTTATAGCATAAATATTCTGGTGCCCTTACAGTATCAATAAAGGTTCATTGATAAGGGAGAGTTGTTTTACAGAAAATTAAATTTTTTCTCTAAGGCAGTACTGGAAATTAGTAACAACAGGACTGCTGATGAAATTTTGGCTTTGTCGAATCTATTATCATATTCTTTATTGCTGTCAGCAAGGCTACAGTAAGACTGCATGTTGTTGGACTGGCTGTCTTTGCTACCTTTTAAAAACTTATTGCAGTAATTTTCATTTAAAACTTAGTCATTTTCTCAGAGCTAGACTTCAAGGATTTATTAATCTATTTACAAGTAGACAACACATATTGTAACATGGTAGCTCATAATTTTTTTACAATGTTTGAGAAAATCAGACACTGTTGCACGTACACTGACTTTTTTGAAGGTTAGGGGTTTCACTATTAAAGTTTTCTCGAATGTATCTATCTCAGCCATATACAGTTAAACATGCTGTTTTCAAAATAGAATAGGTATATTTGCAGAGGTGGCTGGTACCTCTTAACTGTTCTGTGCTCTAAATACGTTGTAAATTATATAGCTCCAGCATGTTTATAAATATATTTATTACTCCCTGTAAGAGATTGATAGGTAGTCCTTGTAAAAGATGGAAATGTCTTGGTCTTCGTCTCCTGTTATGTCACCTTCTAATATGGCAACATGCTGAGGAAAAAAAGGCAATAAAGCTTGTTATTTGCAAGGCTGTGTCAAACCTTGTATCTGATAAATACTTCTATAAAGTTTGTAGATATCATTTATTCATTCTATTATTAAAGCAATGTCCTCTTCCCGACAGACAAATTAGCTTATTTCTAGACATCATTGGTGTGTTCACTCGCTTTGCATCACCTAAAAAGGAAAGCTTTCCAAATTCGTGCAAATCAGTACATCAGACCTATAACAAACATCATGTCAGAAGGCATAAACAGGAAAATGGTAGTCTTCAATTAAGGATACCTTTAAACTGTTAATCTGATATAAAAATATTAATTAAATTTAATTATGTAGAAAATGCAAAAACAGTGGAGCAAACCTGTTTCCTGACTCAACCTTCCTGTTCCAGGTTGGGCAGAATTTTGCCTTTCTACTGTAAAATGTTATTGAAAGCAAACCACTGGGTTGTCTTAAACAAATCCAGTAAAGATTAGAATTGTTGATCTAAAATTAGATTTCAACAATTCTTGTGCTTTTTATTCAGTAAAGAATATCTCCAATTTGCATATTCAATTATAGAGCAAACAAAACCTTCAATGATATACTTTTCCTTAAAATCTTAAAATTGACCCTATCTTTTTATGTTCATCATCCATTGCAAAAAGTATTTAAACTTAAGCTCATGAGGCATGGGGTGGGCCATCTTTGCCCTAGTTCCATGGGGATTGTGTGATCGCAGTAAAGCTTGATTACAGTGAAGCTTAATTGCAGCTGTTTTAGCATCATGATGCATTCCATATATATTTTTTTTTCCTCAGAAAAATGATCTGAAGCCGCTTTGGAGGGGATGTATACTTAAATAAACATAAAGAGTGAAAGAAATGTGTGTATCTTACTAGTGGGTTGAGAGCATCCAATACGGATTTCTTCAGACTAACGGGGAGTCGAAAGACTTGCAACCTGAAGTTTTTATGGCCTTTTGCTATGTCTTTCTGTTCTGCATAAAAACAGAGTTTCTGGGGAAAAGCTCATTTATAATGAGACCTGTGGTATCTCCTACTGGCGTAGCTAACTGAAGGGTGATTGACCTTAAGATGGGAAGACAAGGCCCAAACTGTTTCTGAACTCAGATCCTTAAATCTTCATATAGATACTTTTTAAATCTTCATTTTTCTGAAAAAGTCTTTAGGATTTTCCCTGTTGAGTTCATAGTATGAGTTCTTCATTGCAAGATACTGCTTTATGCTGGAGATGCTTAAAATTTCCATCTTGTGTATTATTTTAACATAAGTTCTATTTTTTATAGAGAAAGGTTGAGAGCTGGTTTTTTTAAAAGTGATTATTTATTAAAGTCAGCTGTTCTAATTGTAATGCTTCAGACTTTAACTTGAAAGAAATTTATTTACTGTAAATTATGAAGTGGTGGAATTGCTGTACCCTTAAGGTGAGACATGACTGACATACTTCGAAATTCTTCTCTTTGTCCATTAAAAACTCATGGGGGTACCACATATTGTTGTGGTTCCATACCTGTTTTCCTCCAAAAAGAAAGCACGGTAGCGGTATAGTTTACCTGTAGCTTTGCATTTGTTTTCCAGTCTGGATTTCAAAAGATAATGGAAGATTTAGATGTGGGAATATAATTTAAGCTTCCTTGAAAATCGCAACCTGTACAAAAACTTATACAGCTACATTTTCAGTTAGTTAGTAGTTAAAGCTCAGCTGTTGCAGAGGACTCAAAGACTTTTTTTTCAAGTTTTCATTAAAAATGTATCCAGTCAGTTCCTTACCTAACTGGAAGCTGAAGTCTTGCAACAATTTGTCCTGTAATATATTTCTGACTCTTAACTGCTGCATTTGGCATATGTGTGTATTTCCCAAATGATTTCATTCACTCCCAACCATGAGTAAATTTATATTTATGTTAAAATAAGACTTCAGACTATTTTTCCCCCATCACTTTAATATCATTCTGTTCCATAGCATGTCTGAAGCCCTGCCTTGTGTCTTATTTCTAACCCTTTGTAAATAAAATTGGATCAGTAGTAAACAGCAGCTTAATGGTATTTGTTCTTGTTGCTCAGAAGTAGGTCGAGTCAGATTGCTTGTTGCCTGACCTCTCTCGATTGCGAGAATAACATCCCCAGCCTCATAATCCTTATCGGACCTATACCATAAGTATCTTTGATTCACATCCACTTTATTGGCTGGTAAACAAAAGTAACATGCCCAAGTAACTACATCCTTTTTTTTTTCCCTCAGTCTATAGATGGAAGATAAATATTTAAAATGTCAAAAATTGCGAACTCCTAGGAAAAGATACAGTGAAAGAAATTATACAAGGATACAATTCCTACTGTTATTTATATATTTTTCTTTGAGAAATGATGAAATACAAATAGATAATAAACAGGTTAGATAGCAGGGGGAGAAAATATGAGACTAAGTTCCTTAAATATTTGCCTATATATGTTAACACTTTCTTTGAAGAAACTAATGTGGCTGCTGTCAAGGCAGGACTCTAAACTAGGTAGGTGCACACCATTTGTGCAGCTCAGTAATTCTTATGTTCTAGAGAATTTCCTGACATGAAAAAAATCACACTTTTCAAAATGCACTTCAATTTCTATGTAGAATTAATTATTTTTTTGAATTCATTGTGCTGCCCAAATTCTACAAGTTTGGTCTTGGAAATGCCACATTATCTTGGATCGATAATTCCAAAAATGTGTAATTTTGGCAGATATATTATTTTGGTATGTGTACTTAATATAAAGTCAAAGGAAAAAAATCTTAGTCAAAAAGAACAGGTTTTGTATTAACTAAGTGTAAAAGTCCCATTTTTTAAATGGAAATTAATATTTTCAGTTAAATTAATATTTTTCTATTAAAAATAACCATACTCTGTATGAAAACTGCTATTTGATTCATTTTAATTTTCACTAGCTACTGCTCTTATTTTTATGTGTAAAGAGGTGAGATAGTCGTCACTTAGGATATTTAGATAACGTGAAGAGCATCCTAGTTTCTTTGCATGTCATAGGTAGACTAACTTGGTCTGTGTGACAGTTCACCAGAAAGCTCTGCTTATATATTAAAAAAACCCTACCCAGTCCTGAACTTGTTTGTCTCCTGTTCAGTGTTGCCTCTTGAAATAGTGTTTTATTATGTCATTAAAAATGGCACTTTGGTTTCTGACATAGCCTATATTTTATTTTCACATCTGCCCCAAAAATGGTTCTGTGAGGTTTCACAAGAGATCTACCAAGGCAAAACTCAGGCTTGTTGATATATTAGAAAGAATACTCTGTTTGCAAAGATGAGAATAAAAAAAACCCAGATCTGTTGTTTTAGAAGACTAAATGTGCTGGTGCTGGCATTTAAGAATAAATGTATTGTGGTAGTTAGCTTGCTGAAGGATGAGATGTGTAGGTATAGAGCAGCCTTGTGTATGTGCCTCTGAACCCATTGTGTGTAGAGCAGGTTTCTGCAGGCAGCTGAGGTGCAGTAAACCTCACGCAACTGGAGCTAACGGTTTCACTTGATTTCTCTGTATTTCCATCTTGATACATACCAGCAACATAACCACCAATTAGAGATGCAGAAAAAAACAAAAGAAAACCACAAGCAACTACTTGGGGGATCCTTGTTGGATCTCCTTTGTGTTCTTGCATGCTGTACTTTTGCTCATACTGGCTTAGTCTTGCTTTCTAAGTATGCCAGTCCATTCCTTAAAAGAGGGAGTGTTTATGTTATACATCCTAAATAAAAATTATTTTTGTGTATGCTTATAGCTGTAAACCTGCAGTTGTATAATTGAAAAAACTTAGTTTCTTATTTATTTATGTATTTTCCCTCTAACTGTGGGACAGAAAGATCCTTTTTCTGCCTTTTTCTATTTTTAGCTGCATTTATGATGAACATAATATGGCCTGCTTAACCCAGCTTGCCCAGGAACTACGTGGGAAAGGAAATATATCACTAATTATTCTCACCTAATGAATGTTGGCATGAATTTTGTGCAAAATAATGAATGTTTAGATAATAACCGGAAAAATACCATTCTCTAAAATAACCATGAAAAGTTTAGCATGTCTTTTGAATGATGTGATCTGGTTAGAGAGAACTTGGAGATGCTGAGATTCTTTTATAAAGGAAGGAAAAAAGTACATGCAGTGTCTTGATGCAACAAAAATGGAGGGGGAAAGCGACCAAATGAGTTCAGTGACTGCATACTGAAGTTTTCTAAGGAGCAGCAGGAGACGTTGTGACCCTGTCAACAAACTTACTCCTCCATTCCTTCCAAACATGTAACTGCCATTCATACCACTTGAAGGAAAGAACCCATAATATTTGTGTTCCACCTCCTTTTTTTCTACTCATTTGTCTTCTCCTGCACTTCCCAAATATACAAGGAAATATTTGCAATGTAATTCAAACTCTCACAATTTGTTTCCTGGAGTATGTAATACCTGGTCAAGGTGAAATTCAAATTGTTGCTGCTCAGCATTGTTAATTTGTGACCAAGGAATTACCTGGCACGGAGGGCAAGAAGGCCCAGCTGCAGAAGGGCTTGAACTGGCTGGACGCAGGAATGCCAGAGACCAAAGGACTCTCTGCAAGGGAGTGAAGTTTCCCTTGGTGATGAGACAAGAAATGCCACAGTGTGGTCTTGTAGCAATTGATCAGGTGCGGATGGTGAGTGCTCAGGGTCCACCTTTGGGCAGCAGAGCCAGGCTGGGGGATGGACCCAACGCCGGGCTGAGGCACCCCGCACTGATGCTCACGGTATTGGTGCCGGTGCAAGCGGACATAAGGAATGGGCTCATGTTGCACCTTTGCAGACTCCCTGTAGAAATGCTTATGGTGGTAGGACTCTGTCAATGCATTGTGCATTAAAGCTTTTATATTTAAGTACACATTCGTGCTTAATTCCCCAACACTGGCATTCAAGTTCTGTCTTTTCTCCTTTTTCTATGCTTCCCCATTTTTTTGAAGTGTAGCACACGATACCTGCAGAAAGTAAACAGGCAGGATTTAAGATAGCCACAAGCACGCATGAGAAGATGTATTAAAACACAGAGATGTTAAGAGACAGTCTAAATATTGATCTTCCAGGTTTAGCCCATAAAGAGCTGCAATATTGATTAAGTGTTTTTGTTCACTTTCTCCCACTTACTGATGACAGACCATGTTTATTAGACCTTGCAGGCAGCTGGCAGGGATTTAAAAGCTGAATATCTGTCTGTAGTTATCCTTTTGGAAGCTGTAGTTTCTTCTTAGTGGTCATAGGTACTGAATGATTCTGAGAGGTAGTTGTGAGAGGACAGATTGACAAGTTAGTTTAATAGATTTTCAGCTAATAACTTGCCAAGACCAAGACGTTGTCAGGAGAGATTGGTGTAGGTCTGGGGACTGTGTTTTGTGTCTTTCTGAAATAACAAATAACTACTTCCTTT
This sequence comes from Gorsachius magnificus, assembly GCA_034008185.1. NCBI lineage: Eukaryota > Metazoa > Chordata > Aves > Pelecaniformes > Ardeidae > Gorsachius > Gorsachius magnificus. The sequence goes on along the minus strand of CM067109.1, from coordinate 25,644,794 downwards.
TTTTTTTTTTTTGAAAGCTGTTTTATAAACTTTGGAGCAGCTGGATAAAAAAAAAAAAAGAGATATTTTTGTATGCTGATGGGCCCAAGCATGTTTTCTTTGCTAGTTCTTGAGTACACAAATTGACTTCACATGGGAACATGATAAGTAAATTTTAGTGACAGCTTATGGTTCTTTGTTTTTTAATGCTCAATATTGTCTTCTGTTGATGATTTTGTTACTATCTTTGCATTCTGCATGAGGTGACATGGGAAGACAATCAGCATTTTGGAGGCAATTAAAAGGTTTATATTGAAGTTGTTCTGCCTATTAAAAGAATCTGCTCTGCAGAGTAAGGAATTAGCATTCTTATAGCGTGAAGAGTTTGGAAATAGGTTATTCATGGTGCTGGCTCATGTTGCAGAAGCCGCATGTCTGGGAAGAGGAGAAAGATGTATTCCCAAGATTTTGTAAGAGAAGAAATAACTTATTCCATCCACACAAATTCAAACGATTAATGACTATTAATATTAAATGTTAAATATTATGTTTAGCAGCAGCAAATGCATTACAAAAAATCAGGATGTAATCGAGGAAATAAAGGTGTAAGTGGAAGGAAGGCGTGTTCATGGTTTGTAACAGCCTAATTAATAGCGATAAATGCATTGTACTTTTGCTGCATCTGTCATTTCAACATTTTGTTGTGTTTTTTTCTAGCGTAGTTGTCCTGGTTTCAGCTGGGATAGTGTTAATTTTCTTCTTAGTAGTGGCATAGTGCTGTGTTTTGGATTTAATACCAGAGGAATGTTGATAACGCATGGATGTTTTAGTTGTTGCTAAGTAGGGCTTACACCAGTCAAGGACTTTTCAGCTTCCCCTGCTCTGCCAGGGGCATGAGAAGCTGGGAGGGGGCACAGCCAGGACAGCTGACCCCAACTGGCCGAACGGGTTTTCCAGACCATATGGGGTCATGCTTGGAGGGAGTTAGCAGGGGGGCAGTGATCACTGCTCGGGGACAAGCCGGCCACCAGTCAGCGAGTGGTGAGCAATTGCATTGTGCATCACTTGTTTTGTATATTCTATTACCATTATTATTGCTATTGTTATTTTTTCTTTTATTAAACTGTCTATATCCTAACCCAAGGGTTTTACTTATTTTTTCTGATTCTCTCCCCCATCCCACTGAGGGTGGGGGGGAGTGAGTGAGTCACTGCGTGGTGTTCAGCTGCCTGCCGGGTTAAACCACAAGAGTAGTTATGTATTATTATCTCCATTTTGCATTTGGGGAAACTGATCTTTGGAGAAATTGCCTTGTGAAACTGCCTGTTTGTATGCATGAGACCTTCTGCACAGTTGTGGAGCCTCTGACTTGTCATTCAGTAGACAAAGCATAACCGTGGTGGGTGCTGCTAAAGGAAGGATGGCTCCACATCCCTCTCTGTTCCTCTCTAAACCACCTTTTGCTGAATAATCACAGCTGACAATGGCCTCACCAGAATGAGAAGCCATGTGTCTCAAGTTCTGGGAATCTCACCTTCACTAGCTGTGGCTCCATTAGCATAATCCTTAAGGAAGGTTATATAAAGAAAAGAAGTGCAAATCTCCTTTAAAGAGGGAACTTAATTTCAGGAAGTGTTCCATAATATCTTTATACTTTATCTCTGAAACTTTTAATTTGGATGTAAGTTATTGATTACTAAAAAAGCTTAGAAGACACTATGTGATAAAAATGAAAAAAAAATGATGGAAAGCTGAAAGGCATGAGAAGAGGGGAAGAGGTAATGAAGACGACTGACATAAAACAAATTTCTGTTCTGGAGAATAAGCAATACAATATAAAGAGTCTTTCACTTCTTCATTATTGATTCCAATACAAAGTTAATTCATTGTCCTTGTCTAGTTTCTACTGGGCAAAGTGCCAGTCTCAGAAAGGCAAGTCCTCAAATTACATCAGCTCTTTTCTTAATCAGATGTCTTATCTATAATGATTCTAAAAGTTGCTAGGAGGCATACAGTTTAGTAAGTACCCTCCAAATCTTCCATAATTTGTTTTTTTGTGGATCAGTGAAAGGAAAACCTGACCCAATGCTATTCTGAACAGTGACCTACCATCTGTGAATTACAGTAGGTTAGAAGCAGAAATTAGGTGTTTGGCAATGTGTATGTAGCAGTCTCCCATACTGGCTGATTAAACAGTTGTTAAGCTCAAATTCAGCTTGAGATTCATGAACTGGTGCAAAAAAATATGGAAATTGAATAGGAAGATGATCTGGTGGTTCAGACACCAGTCTGGAAGTTTCCAAAAAAAAAAAAAAAAAAAAAATTGTGGGATTTGCCACAGATTATCAATATGACCTGGCACTTGTTATGTGATGTATTTCTCCCAATTTTTCTGTTATTAGTTGGTCTTAGTTAAACACCTTCAGTAATGAAGCCCTACTTGCTCTTTCCAAAACAACATCATTGAACAAATGTCAGATCTGTTGTATCAGAGTAAAATTTTGCATTTCACACAGGAATACAAACATCAGAGTCCTTATCTTTCCCAGGTGTCAGAGAAGGTTGGGCTGCTAACACCTTTTGAAAGTGAAGAGCTTCACTAATCTGGGTATTGGTGGTCATTTGGGGGAAGCCATTCTTGCATTGATTTACTGGAGGAAGGGACTTTTCAGTGCGAGTTGAGAAGTCAGAATGTTTTAGTGAAGACAAAGACAAAAGTTAAAGTTCCTTAAAGAACTAAGTATACTACTGTATAGAAAGAAAAAAAGTAAAAATAACGAGGAAATATAACAGAGTTTTTTCAGTATCTGTTTAATTGGATTTGGGATTGCATTCAATGAAATTATGAATTTTAATTTTATGAATGCGACTGTAAAGGTATTTGCATATCTCAAATGCACATATTCCTTCCTTAACATGTTTATATTTATCTTATTTTTGGTGCCTAATTCTTATTTGAATGTGATTAAAACATCTCTATAATTGTTTTTACTCTGTATTTCTGATTAGTACTTATATTTCTTTTCTCCTTAATCTACTTTTTGTTCAGCAGTTACTGCATCTACAAAACTATGTGGAAAAAACCTGGCAATAGGGAAGACCAAGTATGTTCCTACTAGCAGATCTACCTTTACAATGATCTGGAAGGCTTTTTCTAAGCAGCTGCGTGCACAACTTGTGTAGCACTTCTGCTCTTCTGATTTTAATTACCAAATATTCTGCATGTGTCAGTGGGCATCAGAAAATCTGTATTAACTGAGCAGTGGAAATTCTTAGTTTGAGGCCAATGTGAAAGGCTGTGATGTATGAGGTATAAGAGAAGAGGAAGAAAGCAAGAAACCAAAGGCAACCACAGCAGGACAGTGACTGGAAGGTAAGACCTCACTGAAGAACCCCCATTTCAGGTTTAATTCAGACCTGCATTAAGTAGATAAAGATGAATGTGAATTTTAAATTATACTTAATCTTCATTAAAGTAATTATCTCTCTTAATGAAGTATTTGCTAGGTGGTGGTTGTGCAATGGAGTATGAAACCCTAAGTGAATAAAATCAATTTCATTTTTTCAGCCTGGCTTTTCTGTCCATTAATAAACATGGCATAGAAAATATACTTTTTGGAGTAATGTGATCTGCTCATAGCTCTTTTGAGATAGATATCGCTTAAAATAATGAACACAAACATTGTTTTTGGTCCCTCTCACCTGTTATTTTGACCCAAGCAGGCTATTTCAACCTTTCTTCCCATATCTTAATTTATTTTGTTAATTTTTTCCCCAGATGTCAAGTAAGCCACATTCCAGATATATTTCACACCAAAATGAGTGGACTAATGGAATAGTGTTTATAAGGGGAAGTGTATTTTATCCAGGCACTCTGGACTATTAATCACAAGAATATGAATTAAGCTCTGACATGCTTATTTTTTGTAATGTGCATGAAAATTGCTTATTTACTTCCATGCTGTTACAATGAAAAGAAACAGACCAGTTCTAAATGGCAATGTGTTGTAGTGTGAAGCAATTAACTAATTTATATGTGCCCTTCAGTCAGGATCATTTTCTATTAACTGTACAAACTCATAGAGACAGGAGAAAATAATCCTGGTCTGCTGAGCACCTCAGCCAGGAGTAGCAGAAAATAAACACCCTCATAATATTGAAATGGAAATCTGGATAGAGAAGGTGGATCAAGAGACAGTAAAACTGTCTGATGAATGTGTGACTGTAAGAGAGACTTAGACTGAAATCTGAAGTTCTTTATGTATTGGGTCAATGATTTTGTCTGTGGAGATTCCCAAGTTGCACAGTCCTGTACTCTCAAAACTATTTAGATTTTACACTAGTTATTGGGAGATTGTTCTGTTGCCTTTGATAGTGCAGGTATTAGACCCTTACTTAATACTTTTTTTCTCTCCTCCCCCCACCCCCCTGCATACAGTTTATGCTCTAGGATAGCTGACTATCTCCTACTGCAACATCTTACAGCCTGCCTGCAATTAAATTCTGACCTTGAGTAGGATCTCTATACGCATAACATGATGGTGCAGTTACGTAAGAAGTATCAAAAATCGTCATATAATTGCCAATCTTACTGATTTTTTTTTATAACTGAGAACTATCAGGAAGATCTTAAGGCCTCAAATTCAGAACAGCCCTCCTGCCCCCTTCATATCCCACTGACAGCATCCTGTGGTACTTGCCATGCTGTGAGTTAGGTCTGCAGACTCACATGGATGTTATTCACAATTTAAAGGCCTTGAGCATCTATTTGGTTTGCCTTTTATTTCCAGAAGTACTGAAAGTGATCTAGCTACTGTGCAAGAAAACAGGAAAATCTGATTCCCTAAATAAGTGACATAGGAGCTAGTGGGACATGTCCGTTATGTTTACATTTATGGTTTTATTTATTTGTCTATTTCTCAATTTGTTCATCTACGTATGGTATAAATTCAATGGAAACAACAGCACTGGGAAGGATTGTGATGTGTTAAAATGCAAGCGTATTATGGATAATTACTCTGCTTGTAATGGTGTCTGTGTGATTTCTTTCTTGAAAAGGTGAGGAGGAAGAAGGACAGGCTTGTATAAGGTCATCTTTTTGCCTGCTCATGCAGAGTTACTTCAACTGTAAAATAAAAAGAACAAACTAATTAGAACAAATTAATTACCTGATGACCTATGCCTTTTCTACCTAAATGCTAGAAAGAGTTTTCTTAGGTCTTTCAGTTTTCTTTTAATTCTCTCTGTAGTCACTGGCTGAAAGGCTGCCCTCACCTAGGTTTATATAATGAAACTCTAATGGCACCAAGTAAAATGCTGAGAATATAGGTATTTGTGATCTTAAGATCTTGGTAGGAAAGTAATTAACACAGAACAAAAAATGGCAAGTAATGCTCCTAGCAAAGAAACTCTGCAACGAAGGAGAATTCTAAAAGCTTTCAGGCATTTTTAATTGTTAGGAAAAAAAAAACCCAAATAATCACAAAAAAGTGATCATATTTAAGTACTTTTCCCTAAGTTTAATTTTCCTATTTTCTTGAAGATACTAACATTCTTGCCCTTAAAGTAAAAAAACCAAGATGAGAGTGTTCTGGGAAATATTCTGGAGATATCAGTAACATTTTCTGGAGGACTTTGGCATTGTGTATCAAATTCTTGACAGAGAATTTGATTGTAAGAGCTTGATTTCAAGGCCAATGAATAGTGACAGAATTGTTTACGTAAAACTTATTGTCCCAGTTTTCCAGGTTGTGTATAGTTTCTTTGAATTCATTGAACTTATTTTTAAATGAAGGTCTGACCTGATCCTTTCAGGCTTTTTGAAAATTCAGAGGTTTTTAATACTTTTGCATCTCATTAGACGTGATTTTTAGGAGCTGCAAGGTGACTTGTGTTCCTGGGCTGGTGAGGATGTGTTTGCAGCTGACATAAGACCAGTGAATCATAGCCAGCTATGACTTTGCCAGTAATGGATGCTTATTGAGAGATTGACATGAAAAAGTGTTTAAGATCAATGAAAGGGATAATTTTAAAAATTAATTTGTATTTTTTATTAAGTACCAAGGGGAGGGTCTGCAGCTAAAATACGGAAGATGCAGTCTCTGCTCTAATGGATGTCTTTGTGAGATGGAAGATGGAAGCATGAGACACAGCAAGATCTTTGAAGAATGGAGTTTCTTCCTCTATACTGGGCTCAAGCAAAGTGCAGTATCTGAAACTGGTTAGTCTTTGGCTTTGACACAATCTGGAAGAGACTTGAAGAGATTTAGATCCTTATCCTCATGTGCAGGTGAGATGAGTTACATACATGTGATTGAAATAAGGTACAGAAATAGAAGTAGAGAAATGAAATTAAAAAGAAGATAGTAACTTGCACAGTAAAGAAAGGAAAGAGATTGTTCTGACTGAAGAACATTTCTGTCCAGCTAAATTTCTGATGAGCCAAGGGGACACAGACTTGCTGAATTTTGCACGTACAAAGGTAGACTTTAAATGCCTTTGACTGGAGAAATCATGAAAAGTCAGTCAAATTATTTGATTTCCAGACAACATTTTCCTTGGGGGCACAAATGACATTCAGGGGAATTTGAGAATACATAATCATCAGTTTGTTGATGAAATTTCTTATCAGCTGATAAAAAAAATCAAATGTTCTGGTCTGTATTTTTAATTAAGAAAAGTAAAATAATTTACAGAACTTTTTAAATATGCTTACAGAACAAGTCTGTGAGAAAATGAATTGCAAGGAGTTGACTTTCTGTACTAGATACACAACTCACTGATGTTGGTTTGATTATTCTAAACAACATTTATGGCATATTCAGGTGGTCATTGATGCACTTCACCTACTCTTTTTGCATATGGATAATTTAAGAAGTAGTGCAATTAATAGTGACCACAATCATGGTCACTGTGTAAATGTTTTTTCTTTGTGTATCGCCTGCAGTTTAAAGATCTTTGGATGTTGGAAGCTTTATACAATACAGCTCCACAATGCCTGGTTAAATATAGTTTCATCCCAAGCTGAAATACAGGAGTAAGAACTGATTTTCCAAATCATGTGATTTCCAAGACAGCTGTCAAAATCAGTCTATTAAAATGTTAAAAGTACCTTCATTATCTGTCTGTCAAAACCAGATACCTGATTCTGTCATAGCTGAAAAGGAATTTCTTCTTCACAGCCCTTTTGATCTCTCAGGATAGGAAAATTGAAGATATAAAACCCTCTTGAAACACTTCAGGAACTGCACTGGTACACTTGGGCCCCTGTCAGAAAGTCACTTGTGTTCATAGTTGCCTTCACATCTTTTGGTGAAAGGATGAACATGACTAGAGGGTGGTTGGAGTAGCACCTAATGCTATGGTATCTGCCATTGAACCTGGAACAAAGACCGGGCTATGCCATCTCTCCCTTTTACTCGTGTAGAGAAATCTTTAGAGTGGAAACCAGAAGTAGCTTTGGTGCACCTTTGCCATATCCATAACTGTGAATGAGGTCACTGAGCTGCCCAGACCTGGCATGTGCTGCAGAGCACAACTTGCCCATCTCTTCCTTCATAACTACTCAGACACTATGGTTAGGGTTGTACCACTTTCGAAAAGCTGTGAGAACACTCAAAACATTTAAAGCAATCCTGTTTGTGGACAAAAAAGAGGGAGGAAAAAATATTTAGATAGTAATTTGAGGGAAAGAAAAACGCAACTTTTGGGAAAATACTTTTTGCAAGCACAAGCTCTTTAAAGTAGTCTATCATTTGTGCAGCAGGTGGCGCACAGCAGGTAGTAGGTTTTGAGAAGATCACATTAAACACATGAGAAGTAAAATTGCAACAGCCATTGAAATTTTTCCCCTTTCTGGTCCCTGAAAGACAATAAGGAATAAGGAAAAATAGAAAGAGGAAAAAAGCAAAAAATGCTGTCTGTTGTTCCAGTCATAGTCATGTGAATCTGAGCATATTTGAGCAGAGCCTGCTCTTTATCTGATAGGCTTTGGTTTGTAGAATGCGTAGAGCAGGGAGACCCCTCAAGCATTTTAAGGTTCTATCTCCATAGAAACATTTAATAGTGTCATAGTACTGTTCCATGCTTGGTTTGTTACGAAGAAGGGTGGATTTGCCCTAGAGGTTGCGGTCAACATACTTAAGATTCTGAGTCTAAGATACTATTTATATTAGCAAAACTACAGTAATTTTCACTGAAGATAACATGTTTTGTATTTCCACCTGTGGTGCTAACTCATCAAAAAGGTGGAAAGGGAGATGGTTTATTGTCATTATTATTATTATTATTATTATTGGTAGTATTATTAATGTCAGAAGCTAATAGAATGATGCTTGTGACCATTTTAAGGTATCATTTTTCTTGAGACTAAATATTTATCTTTTCAAAATCAGTAGGAGTTAAAACTTTCCAAGAAACCCTCAGCTATTTGTGAGGATCAGGGATATCCTCTGTTTTTTGTTATGTGATGGTGAACATTGAAGAACACTGATGTGACTGGTGCATTTTTCTTTTTTGGGACTTCCACTTGGTTATATATCAAGCTGAACTTTACCAGCACCAAAGCAGGGAAGATCACAAAAAAGAAAAAACTGAATTAAAACTTAGGGGGAGAAAGCCTGTTCATATTAGGTATTTCAGGCTTTGCGTAGACTACTTTCTTGCAATGATATGAAACTGTAGAGAGGTAAGTACTAAGCAAAAGTGGTTTGTTTTGTTGATACAATCAAGTTCAGTATGTTTGATGTATCTGTATGATATGTATAAAGAAAGAATAAGTCAGTTTATTTGGAACATAAGACTTTGACCCACAAATAAATTACTGCCTATTAGTGGAGCAGATATAATTGCCATGGGTGCCCTTACTCTGTGGTAGTTTTTCACTTCACTAGTTTTCAAAGATAGTTAGAATGGTCCTGAGAGAAGAGTAGAAAAAAACTGGCATAAAATCCAACAAATTTTATTTAGCTTCTAGTCGTCAGTAGCTGTGATAGTGATACATCTTCTGGATAGTATACAACTGTCTTAAGAACATGCCTTCTTTTCTCCTGCAGTCTCTCACCTGTTACTGGTGTTTTCTTTTTATGAAACCCCATTTCTGCTTTTTTCTCCACAGAGGGAACTAGGAAGCTACAGTTGTCAATGAGACAATGTCAATGTCAATTATTTTCCCATTCTCTCCCCAGGGATTTAATCCAAAACTGTCAGTCAAGCAGTGTTTGTAACAGGTAAGTAAGACCCTAAAAGAGGTTACTGGTAAAGACAGGAAGGATAAGGATCTTTTTGAACGGTGTAGTTCCAAAGGACTTTTTAATTGCAGTTTGGCAGAGTGGAAGAGTTATTGACAGAGTTTCCTCCTCCTGTTTGAGGCACAGGTGAAACTTTGGGAGCCTGAAGGGCCTGGCATGGCCTGAATGTCCCCTGAAGAGGGGAGTGGACCATAACAGTCTTCTTGCATGGAGACACTTCATGACCTGTCACCAAGATGCCAGAAGCTTGGCCGCGGGATCAAGGTAGGGTGGTAGATGACTTCTGCTGTGCAACCCTCAGCCTGACACACTTGTCTTCTTTTACACTTCTCTGGTAACAGGTTCATATCTGACCTTTGCTGTTTTCTGTAGGTTTGGTGTTGGTTTTTTTTTTTAATAGATCTATCTTGTTGTCTGAAATATCTCACACAGTGGCAGTGGGTACAAACTGAGACATAAGAGGTTCCAGTTGAATATGAGGAAGAACTTCTTTACTCTGAGGGTGCACTGGAACAGGTTGCCCAGGGGGGTTGTGGAGTCTCCTTCTCTGGAGGTATTCAAGGCCTGCCTGGATGAAGTCCTGTGTAACATGCTCTAGGAGAATCTGCTTTAGCAGGAGGGTTGGTCTAGATGATATCCTGAGGTCCCTTCCAACCCTTGTGATTCTGTGTGATTCTCTGAGAGTCTAGGTCTTCACTTACAGTCAGAAAAAAAAATCTCTTAAGAACTTCAGAAGTTTAATTATCGCAAGTTTTAGTTTTGATTAAGTTTAACTTTGCTGAAGGCTTTTTTTCTACAATTAAAACCTGATGACTGCTAATCGCTCTCCCTTTAAAATTGATTTCAAATACAGTCTTGACGCTCCCAAAGATGTTATTATAATCCAATATTATTTCTTCAGGCAGAGAGATCTTATGTTAAACCATGTACCAAAAGTTTACAAATGATACTATCTCTTGAGCAGCTTTTACCCCTTTCTAAGCTCTCTATTAATGTGACCTCATAAGTCTTGTGTTCTTTAGTTAATAGAATTGAATTGTTGCAATGCATGTGAAAAAGGAATTGTAGTAAATGTATATGTCAGCTATTTTTATTAGTTATCTGCATCTTGCAAATGGTGGAGGTTATCTCACCTTCCTGATCTACAGATGGTCTCTGCAGCACTAGCAGTAAGGTGGGCTGGATTCAAACAGCATAATGCATGGCTGAAAAAAACTTCCATTTTTTAGAGCTATGCTCCCTCTGCCTTGTGCAGTCACCTGTCTCTCTTAATATTTTTCAAATGCTGGGAAGCTAATCCTGTTTATACCTTAGCTTGCATGTAGGCAGCAGCTGAACTTGCAAAGCCAAATCTCAGGGTTGCTTGTGTAGGCCCATTAGCCTTTTTGCATCATGATTAGTTACCTCTGGAGGGGTCAATATAGAGAGATTACAGAGGTTCTTGGTCACATAAGGATGGTTTGACAGTTAATAGACTGTGGAGTGATTAGAGGTTACTGGTGGCAGCTCAGTGTACCTGAGTTATGAGCCACCTTCTGGCTACTGTCCTTCAAAAGGGCACCGATGAACCTTGTTTCTTGTCCTGCAAAGCCTTTCGGATGCCTGTGAGACCAGAAGTGTTCATACTCTGCAATGTCCAGCAAGGTGTCTTGGTGTTTTAAATAAACAGTGGTCACTGCTAAGAGAACGTAAAGAGGCAGAGTCAAGCTGTATTTGATTTTGTATATCAGAAAGCAAGCAGCTATTAAACTAGGCTGGAAGAAGCAAAGATTGTCAAAGATACAGAGAGGGTTTTTTAATTTTAAAAATAATAGCAGCACTTCACAGTCTTCCTTTGCATTACAAGCCCAAATAAAGTTAGATTAAGTTTTCCTTTAATATCATCTTTAAGAAAAAGTGCATTTTTTTTGTTGCAGATTTTTCAAATGCACTAGTTTCACTGAATTTCATATCAAACTCTTCAGTACAATCTTGCACACTGAGTTTTTGTTTGGGGAGAGCATTTCAATGGAGACAGCTTGGGAACTTGTGAGTGAACACTATCTTCTAAAACCAGCATTTGGCTACACAGAATAAAACTATTTTATCTTACAAAGAGCTCTCTTCTAAGACAAACATAGTATAATTTATGTTAAGGTCATATGAAGTCAGCATGAATAAACTAAAAATGAATAGTGTTAGAGCCTAATTGTGTTCTCATAACTAATACTGAGAATCTTTTATCCTTTTTATTGTTTCCAAATTAAAAAAAAATAATTACTTTCAAAGCAATTAGTCATCACTGGGTAACAGACAGTCAGAAGTGGGGTTTTCTTAGTATATGTTTTTAATTTATCCATAGAAATGTCTCAGTCATCCATCAGAGAGTGAATGTCCTGACCAAAATGTTATCTGGAGGTCTGTTGAATACTTATGGACACATTGTCATCAGGAATTCTATGGCCACCTGAGCAATGCTGCCTTGAAATATCCAGTAGAATAAAGACACTAACACACACACACAAAATTGTTAAAATTTTAGCCTTCTCTTCTTCCCCTCCCCCATGAACCAAAAGATTTTCTACATATCTTCCAGCAATTGAGATAAGGTATTTTCTAGAGCTTCCTTCAGAAATGTTTTATATTGTAGAGGTTTATTAAAGTGTTTTCTTCCTGGTACTGCTTCCTCCCACCCTGCTCTGCCTCAGCTGCTTCAGTAGAGAAGATCACGCGATACTGTTTTTTCTACAGTTGGCCGTTAGTGTAACAGTTGTTAGTGCTACCTGGTTTGCATTTTTCGGATAGCTATGGTCTAAGTCCATCTGACACTGCTTGAAAAAGCAACACAGACAACTAGAGCTTCCTGTGCTACACACTGAAGAAACAAAGTATAGGTTAATGACAACTAAAAGTTCAAGAGCATTTCCGTTCATAATCTTCAGATCAGAAGAATTTGTTCTTTATTTGAATCTGTAAAATCTTTCAGTTTAATATAGTGGGATTATATCTACTCAGTTTTTGATTCTATCCAGTTTGTAAAGTAAGGATAATAAAACATGGTGTTTGCTTTCTCAGATTTGGTCTTTAATTTTATACACAGCAGTCTGTTTTTTGGTTTTGAGTAAATAATTCTATTAACTTTGTAATGGAGGTCTAAACAAGCTACTTAAGTTTTTTGCCTATTAGCCAAGACAAGAGATTAGAAATGCAATGTCACTTGTGTTTGGAAAGTGTTACATTTCAATGCAAATGCCTTTTGTATGTTTTATTCCATATGGTATCATTTAATGTGGTACCATGTCATATGTGATATAACCTCTGTGTCTTTCTAGGATTGCTTATTTCATTCATTCTCTTTTTTTAACTCAGCCTGGACTCAGAATATGTGGTTTTGACCAAAGCATTCTCTTCTGCATTTAAGGTTGCTAACTTTTTTTTTTGTTTAGAAGGTAAGATACAATTTTCTAACCCTCTGGGTTGTTCTCTATATCAGACAGTAAATAACAGAGCTTGTTATAGTATATTATGTATGAACAACGTGGAATATTAGACAAAAGACAATTTGTCGGGGCTTATTTCATTAGTCTCTTGTGAAATTTATCTATCAAAAGATGTGAGCATGTGTGCCGTCACTAGAAGATGAAAGCATTAGGATTAGATGAAGGCCCATTCAGACTGCCAGGTCTAGTGTGTGTCCTTAAAATCACACTTCATCCTATGATAAAAATAGTCATTTTCTAACAGCCAACACTGTTTCCCTGGGCTGTTCCCTAGAGTTAAATCCATTATTGGCCACTGCAAGAGTGACACTGTTATAGGTAGACCTTGATCTATGAAGGAAAGCCATTCTCATGATTTTAGTTACTGCCTCAACTCACTTTACAGTTGACAGCTTTTTCAAGAGTAATCTGACTTACTGTGGACATTACTGTAGGATGAAATATGCCTTAAAACTGCCATTTACTTTTTTTTCTGGCTACAAAAGAAGTCTAGACCACTGGTTCAGATGCAGACTTCTGTATTTTAGGCTTTGAAATTTGGACAAACAGGCCCTATGCACCCCTTCTTAAGTGAGCGGTCCCAGAGATGCTGATAGACAGCTACTTCCATGAGCAAGAGCTTTGTGATGAAGACTGACTGTCCAACTTTCTCATTCGCCAGGCAGAGTTTTGGATTGAACTCTGGGATTCTGGAGGTATGTTGGACAAATTACAAGGCAGTAGGTTAGGTACCACTAGTGTTACCTTACAGATCACACTATTCTGGAAAATGAGAGCTCCATGCTTAAGGGACATACATGTGTTCAGTGTCTGGCTACCTTTCTTTAATATTTAAATACTGCCTGAAGTTGTAGCAAGGTGACTCTATCTCCCACCTTGGTGTTTTGGATTTACATATGTAACAGTAAAAGCAAACAGTGGCCTGGTGTTGTGAGTATTTGAAGGACACAGGTTCTTTCTGTGGCACAAAGGACTGTGCATGAATAAATGGTGGTCTAAATCAAGTCAATTGTCACAGGGAACCAAGTAAGACTTGCTATGAAAGAACTTTATGAACATTATGTATACTATACTGAGGAAGGGAAAAGGTGCATTTAGTGGGTTGCCTGGGAGTGAGCATACGCTCAGAATCAAAAAGGACACACTTCATGAAACATGCCAATAAATGGAAACATTACATTGTGGTAAATGTGCAAATGCAAGAATTGGACACCTATACATATATTAACTTCAGAAGTACAGCTTTGTGTATTGTAGAACTTGAAGGTTCATGTGCTGAGGAATTCCATGTAAAAGCTATATGTCTGATCCAAAACTGACTGTGAAATCTGGGTGAGACTACCTGCATATAGAATCATAGAATCAGAGAATGTTTTGAGTTGGAAGGGACCCCTAGAGGTCATCTAGTCCAGTCCCCCTACAATGAGCAGGGACACCACTAACTAGATCAGGCTGGTCAGAGCCCCATCCAACCTGGTCTTGAATGTCTACAGGGATGGGGTCTCCACTACCTCTCTGGGGAACCCGTTCCACTGTTTCACCACCCTCATTGTAAAGAATTTCTTCCCTATATCCTGCCTCAGTTTAAAGCCGTTACCCCTTGTCCTGTCACAGCTGGCCCTACTAAAAAGATTTTCCCCATCTTTCCTATAGGCCCCCTTTAGGTACTGAAAGGCTGCAATCAGGTCTCCCCGCAGCCTTCTCTTCTCCATGCTGGACAAGCCCAACTCTCTCAGCCTGTCCTCATAGGAGAGGTGCTCCAGCCCTCAGATCATTTTTGTGGCCCTCCTCTGGACCTGCTCCAACAGGTCCATGTCCTTCTTGTGCTGAGGGCTCCAGAGCTGGACGCAGGACTCCAGGTGAGATCTCACCAGAGCAGAGTAGAGGGGCAGAATCAGCTCCCTCGACCTGCTGGCCACGCTTCTGATGCAACCCAGGGTACGGTTGGCCAGCACACATTGCCGGCTCATGTCCAGCTTTTCATCCACCGGTACCCCCAAGTCCCTCTCGGCAGGGCTGCTTTTGATCCTTTCTTCTGTATTGATACCAGAGGTTGCCCTGACCCAGGTGCATGACCTTAAACTTGGCCTTGTTGAACCTCATGAGGTTCACACAGGCCCACTTCTCCAGCTTTTCCAGGTCTCTTTGGATGACATCCCATCCTTCTGGTGTATCAACCGCACCACTCAGCTTGGTGTCATCTGCAAACTTGCTGAGGGTACGCTCTATCTCACTATGTCATTGATGAAAATATTAAACAACACTGGTCCCAGTACGGACCCCTGAGGGACACCACTCGTCACCAGTCTCCACCTGGACATCAAGCTGTTGACCACTACCCTCTGGATGCGACCATCCAGCCAGTTCCTTATCCACCAAACAGTCCACCCATCAAATCCCTGTCTCCACAATTTAGAGAGAAGGATGTTGTGGGGGACAGTGTCAAAGGCTTTGCAGAAGTCCAGATAGATGATGTCTGTTGGTTTTCCCTTGTCCATTGATGCTGTCACTCCATCGTAGAAAGCCACTGGGTTCGTCAGGCAGGACTTGCCCTTGGTGAAGCCATGCTGGCTGTCTTGACCTCCCTGGCCTCCATGTGCCTTAGCATAGCTTCTAGGAGGATCTGTTCCATGATCAGAGGTGAGGCTGACAGGTCGGTAGTTCCCGGGGTCTTCCTTTCTACCCTTTTTGAAAATGGGCACAATGTTTCCCTTTTTCCAGTCACCAGGGACTTCACCTGACTGCCATGACTTTTCAAATATGGAGAGTGGCTTGGTAACTACATCAGCCAATTCCCTGAGGACTCTGGGATGCATCTGATCAGGTCCCATGGACTTATGTGCATTCAGGTTCCTCAAGTGGTCATGAACCTGTTCTTCTCTTACGGTGGGAGGGTTTTTACCCCCCTGATCCCCATCTTGTGGTCCATCAACGCGGGGGGGGGCGGGTGAGGAGAGAGGTTGCCAATGAAGACTGAGGCAAAAAAGTTGTTGAGTACCTCAGCCTTCTCCTCATCTGCTGTTACCAGCTTGCCAGTCTCGCTCATCAGCGGGGGTACTCTTTCTTTAACCAACCTTTTCCAGCTAATATACCTGTAGAAACCCTTCTTATTATTCTTTGCATTCCTTGCCAGGTTTAGCTCCAGCTGCGCCTTGGCCTTCCTGACCCATCCCTACACAACTGGGCAGCATCCCTATACTCTTCCCAGGATGCTTGTCCCTGCTTCCACTGCCTGTGCAGTCCCCTCTTCCTCCTTAGTTTGACCTCTCTCGTCTCAGCCATGTTGGTCTCTTCCCTTCTTTGCCCGATTTCTTACACCTGGGGATCGAGAGCTCTTCCGCTCTGTGGATTACATCCTTAAAGATCTGCCAGCTCTGTTCTGTTCCCCTGTCCCTGAGGACCGTTTCCCAGGGAGTCCTTCTGACTATCTCCTTGAAGAGATGGAATTTTGGTTTTCTAAAATTTAGGGTCCTGAGTATACTCTTTGCTATTCCCATTTTCCTCAGGAGTGTGAGTTCCACCAGCGTGTGGTCACTGCAGCCCAGGCTGCCTCCTATTCCGATGTCTCTGATGAACCCACTTGCATTGGTGACCACCAGGTCCAGTATTGCATCCACTTGGGTGAGGGTGTCTATTACTTGGCTTAAGAAGTTTTCCTCAATGCATTCTAGGAATCTGCTGGATTGCCTACAGCTTGCTCTCTGTTACTTTTCCAACAGGTATCTGTAAGAATGTTTGATGAAGAAGCGTGAGAAAATCTGTTGTACCATTTGTGGTACATTCAATACATTAATTTGATTTTCTTTTAAGGTCAGCATTTTTTCCAACATGAGTTCTTCATGAGAATGTATATGTTGATGATAGAAAATTTTGCCAGCAGGGCGAGCTTTGTTCCCCATCCCCCCGTTTTTAACATCTTTGGAAAATAATTAAGATTAGTGGAAAAGAAAAAAGTTTGTGGAAAAGTTTAGAAAAAAGGAAAAGATTTTGTCTCCTTTTGATTCTTAAGTGATGACTGTCACTATGCTTACCAGAGTAGGCTCATCTGAAAAATAAGGCCCTTAAGAAGAGGATGGGAAGTAATGTTCACATCAGTGGCTCACCATTTAGACTGAACAGAGTACATGGTAAAGAATGTAAATGTCAGTGGCATTAGGTGAGAGTAAAAAATGTGATGTTATTAAAATGGGCAGTACTGTAGTCAAGTTGACGGTGTCTGTAACATCACTCAGGGACTGGCAGAAGAGCAAAGTTGTTGACTGCATTCTGTAGTCATTTTCTGATCTTTGTGTTGTGTGTTGGGGCCATTTCCTGTATTAAAATAAGGTCTGCACTCATCACACGTGCATGAGGGACTGGAGACAAAGCTGCTCAGTGGTGGTTTTGACACACTGCGAAACCACAGAGGTGATGGTTGTAACAGGGACTTGATGCAGAGCTATGAAAAACTGAAAAATCCATGTATTATTCAGGGCAGAGAATGGCTGCAGGATCTTGGCAATAAATTGAGCAATTAAATTATTATTTTCTACTGTAGCACAGAGTGAACTTTATGAGGTTGTCTTCCTTTCAAGCATCTTCCTAATCATCTGCTGCCTTATCGTAGAAAATATGTGCATATGATGCCTCTGATGGGGCTGTCATCATTTCAAGTGCTTCCAGACAAGGAACTATGGATCTTTGCCTTTCCTTCCTGCTATATTTGTGTGTCCTCATGATTTATATTTATTCAGAACTCTGCTTAGACTTCAAGTTTCATCTTCTTGAAGAAATCCCCATTAGAAAGGCAAGATAACCACAATCATCCTGGAGACTGTGTGACTTTATTTCCATATATTTTCTCTCTGCTCACTTATAGCAGAAAACCCATACACAGCACAGAACTGAAGACATATTCATCATCTTATTCCATTCGCTTTCACCTACTTCACCATATCAGTTCCTCATTTTCAAAGTCAGAAGAGCTTTCCTGGCAGCTAAATGCTGTTCCACCAGATATCACTCTGCACTTTCCTGTATCTCACCCTTATGTTGCTATGTTAAGGCAATAACATCTGAACAATGAAGCAAACAAAGGGAATTATACTTCCTGGAATTTCATATTATTTCAGGAGAATACATTGGGAATTTCCTTTATATGTCTTTTTAAAAAAAATATTTTTCCCGAGATTTTAAGTCCCTGTTTTTATAAAAATCAAGACATGATTTTTGCTGTTACTCAGCCACATTCTTCTCTGTCATTATTGGTCCGCCTTTGTTTTTACTAAAAAGATTTTATTCAAAGTCCTTCTGGGTTGACAAAAAAAATATACCAGAAGGAGAATGAGTATTCCATGTTCTGCCTAGTATTCACAACATTTGCTAACCTAAGAGTTTGAGATCTAAGCAGTGATTTCACAAGAATTAATAAGTGATCTTCACACAGTAAGACCTGGCAATGCAGATGCACCTCAATCAGAAGCAAGCATAAAGTCATGCTTTTGTCAAATAGAATTATGCTTTTAAACTGCTGTTATGCTAGCTGCAGCAATGCAAGCAAAACATGACCTGGCAGAAAACCCTAGAGCTGTGACAAACTGAGGGAAAGCGAAACTCATGTGTAAAGACTGCAGTACTTTTACAAATCCTGACTGCATTCATGCAGGACTTCTGAAAATATTTCTGAAGATAGAGACTGGCAGTGGGTCAGTTTGGGGCCAGGCAAGGGTGAAGAGGGGACAGTTAAGTCTTCAAGGTACACAGTGGAGCCTGAGCAAGCAGAATCACAACTGTGGGGTTGCTGCAGATGGAAAAAAACTGGTGGTTGTTGGAGTCAGTACCATCACAGCCGGTGGAGGTAGAATGCTACAACTTGGCAGTGCTCTGACGCTCTTGTAATCTGACTCCGCATACCACCTGCGTCCATAGGAATAGCAATCGTACAAATCCTGGATTTCGTAAGAATCCTGTTTGTTTGTGAGTGGAATCACAGGCCAATTTCAGGGAGGATGGTTGATACTGAAGTAGCACAATTTTTTTTTAAATAAAAATATCACCTATTTTTGTGTTGTCCAACTTAGAACAGAACAGATAATTTCTTACATATAAATGTTCATATTTAAGTCACCATGTAAAGTTGGGAATGAAATAAAGAACATTTTGGCAATTATGCAATATAAATCCAAGTGTATCTGAGAGATAAGTACAAGTTATTTCTAAAGTGTTTTAATGGAAAAATGCCCCTTTTTTGTGGATATCAATTATGCTGTGGCTAAAAATCAATTTAATAGTAATTATAGGTAAAGTAATGGAGTTACTTTAAGTAAATCCAGAATCTGTGTGAAACATTCCCCTTCATTATTTCAGCCTTAATGTATTAAATTATTTTTTATCTATGTAATGGTATTCATTGCATGTAAAACTTTCGTTTCAGTGATGAATGTCTTATACAAATTTGCAAAACAGGCTACCAAATATAGAGAAGGTTAAAGTTAAAAATAAATTATTTTTTTTATTTTTTTCTCACAATTTTTCACTATTTCACACATTTCTGTTTGTCATTTATTTATCAGTAAAATGAATATTTCAACTTCTGGAAGAGAAGTCCTTGTTGTATTGTCCTGGGTTTGCTTGCGATAGAGTTGGTTTTCTTCCTAGTAACTGGCATAGTGCTGTGTTTTGGATTTAGTACCAGAAGAATGTTGGTAACACCCTGATGTTTTAGTTGTTGCTGAGCAGGGCTTACACCAGTCAAGGACTTTTCAGCTTCCCCTGCTCTGCCAGGGGCACGAGAAGCTGGGAGGGGACACAGCCAGGACAGCTGACCCCAACTGGCCCAAGGGCTATTCTAGACCATATGATGTCATGCACAGTACATAAACTGGGGGGAGTTGGATGCTGGGCAGTGATTGCTACTCAGGGATGGGCTGGGCATAGATCAGTGGGTGGTGAGCAATTGCGTTGTGCATCACTTGTTTGGTAAATTCTGTATATTCTATTATTATTATTATTATTATTATCCCCTGCTGTTTCATTAAACTGTCTTTACCTCAACCCATGTGATTTACTTTTTTTTATGATTATCTGCCCCATACTGCTGAGGAGGTGAGTGAGTGAGAGGCTGTGTGTTCTTCAGCTGCCTGCTTGTTTAAACCACAGCACTTGTGATTTTTTCCTCCTTTCTCGTCAGATTTAAGCCAGTCAGCTGGAAGCTGGCAAATGTTGTCATGATTTTCAAGAAGAACACCAGGCACAAGTGTAACCTGGGAGAGGAGTGGCTGGACACCAGCCCTGCAGAAAGGGACCTGGGGGTGCAGGTCAGCAGCAGGCTCAATAGGAGTCAGCAATGTGCCCTGGCAGCCAAGAGGGCAAACCCCATCCTAGGGAGCATCAAACACAGCATAACCAGCCGGTCAAGAGAGATAATCATCCCACTGTATCCAGCATTGGTGTGACCTCACCTTGAGTGCTGTGTGAAGTTCTGGGCCCCACAATTTAAGAAGGATGTGAAGGGTCTCGAATGCCTGCAGAAGCGGGAAACAAAGCTGGTGAAAGAGCTGGAAGGTATGTCCTGTATGTCATGTCCTGGGGTGCATCAAACACAGCACAGCTAGCTGGTTGAGGGAGGTGATTGTCCCACTCTACGTTGCACTGGGGGGGGGGGCACCTTGAGTACTGTGTGTTGTTTTGGGCACCTCAATATAAGAAAGACATAAAACTATAAGAGCGTGTCCGGAGGAGAGTGACCAAGATGGTGAAAGGCCTAGACTTAGGAGGAGCAGCTGGGGTCACTGGGTTTGTTCATCTTGGAGAAAAGAAGGCTGAGGGGTGGCCTCATCATAGTCTGCAGCTTGCTCAGGGGGAGCTGGTAGAGGGGAACTGCTGATCTCCTCTCTCTGGTGATCAGCGACAGGACAAGGGAATGGAATGAAGCTGTGTCAGGGCAAGTTCAGACTGGACATTAGGAAAAGGTTCTTCACTGACAGGGTGGTCGGTCACTGGAACAGGCTTCGCAGGGAAGTGGTCACAGCACCACGCCTGTCAGAGTTGAAGGAGCATCTGGACGATGCTTTTAGTCATATGGTTTAGTTTTAGGTAGTCCGGCAATGAGCAGAGAGTTGGATTCGATGATCCTTATGGGTGGGTTCAAACTTGAGATATCCTATGATCCTCTGATTCTGTGCTGACATTGGAACACAGAAAGTGAGGAATATCTTTTCCTTACTCTTACTCACTTCTCATGTCCTGCTTTCTTTTTCAAGAAATGCCAAGTGAAGTGTTTCTTGGGGATTTCAGGTAAACGTGAGGAGAATGCTACTGAGCGAGAAGTTGCCTCTTCTATTTCATGCAAGCAAGATTTGCTCCATTAGGTCCTCATCCAGCATAAAAGCTTGTAAATCACCTGTATCCCAACCTAAAGAATGGTGAGATTTGTTTTACACTATGTGGATTAGTGGCCACAATTGTCTGCCATTATACTGAAGATATTGACTTTTGAAATATCACAGTACAAAGGTCCTATTCATGTTTTTAAAACCTAAACTAACAAGCTTTGCTGACTCTGGAGTGGTGGGACTCAGGATTCAATTTATTAGTTCACTGAGCAAGCACCAGCAGCAAATTGGAGCAAAAAAAAGGCAAGAAAAGGAAATTGTACAGGAGGCATTACCTCACTGCTCTGATTTGGCATTGGAGAGTGTGTTCTCGACATCCTTCTTGCTAAAGGGGTAAAAGAGTTCAGTTTCAAAAGGCCATAGGATACTATATTTAGTATCCTAATGAGAGGGGGGAAAGCAGGAGTCATACATTACTATTTAGATAAATAAGTGTCATTGCATTCAGGGAAAAGTCAAGCTACAACAAGCACTGAGATTTGATAAACATTTTGAAATTCATTTTTTTTCTTGCATTTACCAGCCACTGTCAGAGATAAGCAGCTCTCAGACAGATGTTTTGCTATGCACCTAAACCAAAACCAAATTAAACTGAAGGACGTAGCTTTGTTGGATTAATTTGAGTGACAAGCAACTTTGTTATAAATATCAAATGGTATAATGAAGATTAACATCATATAGAAATAGAACATTGATTATAGAGAACTACAGAATTTCCATGTAATTTCCTGACTAATATTTCAGGTTGCTTCTAGTTTGCTTTCTAGCTGGCAAAATGCACTAGGGAGTTCCTGTTGTAGATCAAGCAGCTCTAGAAATAGTGATAGCTGGAAATGGGGATAAGCCCCATTAGTTGAATTACTCTTTTCTTTAAACCAGTGCTCTCTGTTGTATTTAATTCTTTGTGCACAGAAGCTGTAGCCTTGGAGACTGTACAGGAATTTGGGGTGGGGATTGTCCTCAGTCCTTCAGCAGGGAAGAGGATGGACCCAAAGCATTCAGGCTGTGTGCCTCTGGCAGATGAATGAGCTGCACTTTAGCCAGGAAGGATAAGGACAGAAAAGGTGGGTTGTGTCATCATGGAGGAAATCAGTAGTTTGCTTTGAGATGTGCAGATTGCATCCAAGAGAGAGAAGGCATTAGGAAGGTGCAAGGAGGGACATGCTGTGTTTGCAGGCACACCAAATAAAAATCTGTAGAAGTTAGAGGAACAGCTCTCAGGAGTTGAGGTTTTTTTTTTTTTTTTTTTTTTTCCCCTTTATCTTCAAAAGTTGGACAGCTCCTTTTGAAAATGTAGTGATTTTTATTTTCCTGTTATGAAAACAGGCCATATTTTTTAGGGCAGAAGCAGAGGAGGAGCTGGGAAAGATGACATGTTCTGGACAGACAAAAGAGTCGGACTGGGTACTTCACTGCCAGCTTCATGTTCTGTTAACAGCTGCCTTGATCCAGGAGTCTTCTCTGCAAACCTTTTCCAGGTACAGAACATACAGTTTTGTGTATCAAATATTTGGAACAATTCTTTTCCTACCATTCCTTCTCTATGTTGAATTATATCTACATCTAGCTATACTGTTACCTACTGTGTTTCTGTTTGCATAGTAGGCCAAGTTTTCTTCTTCTTCAAAGCTGGAAATTTAGGAATTTTGCACAAAAGTAACTGGTGAGTACAGTCCTCCTCTTTTTTTGGCTGAGCTCAGGGCTGTCAGCAGGTATTTGCACTGTGCCTGTAACCCTTAGCCCCCACTCCCAGGTCGATAATAAGTATACTGAACAACATCAGGCCAAGTTCATCTGCTGCAAGTCAAGCTACACCAGGGACAGATCTGACCCTGCAGTTTTTAGTTCAAGTGATCCATCAGTTTAATCTTCCATTTTTCAAGAACCTTTCCTCACATATTGCATCGCTGAGCAAGGAGTTACAGCTAGTTTCTGCAAATCATTCTGACTGTTTACTTGGGAAGGTAGGAGAAGCTTGACAGCTATGATGAAATACTTCTGTGGATAAAATGCATGAGGTTTTAGGGGGAGACAGCTGAAACCATCCTTCCAAACAATCAATGTTTGTCAGCATCCTTAACCTCTTCTGCTAATCCTCTTCTTTTTGCCAGAATTTGATAGAGAAAAAGAAAAAATCACAAAGTTTATCTATACAGTGGTAAAACTGCACCTTTCTCCCAAGTCAGTTGGAAGACAAATATCTACATAACGTAGCATAACTAAAATAAACTCCTACCTAGAGGAATTGCTTTTGAGAATGGATCTGCACATTTGCTGGAGCCAGCTCATGGTCAATTAGGGGATTTTCTTCCAAGTCTGAAATAAATTCTCACTAACAATCTGGATGCTTCCCTGGGGTTCTGAAGTGAACTTTTGCAACTAGGAAAACAACTAAACTCAACACAGTTTGAAGGATGTGCCAGGTGTCTGACTGTTAGCATTTCACATGCCATAACTCATTAAAGCTCAAATCACAAGAAACTTCTCCTGAGCAAATATTCAGGGAAGTCCCAGTAATTTTGAGAAGTCTTAGTTGCGTAATGATTTCTGTGCCTTGAAATGGACTTTTGGTACAAAAAATCAAAATGCTGACACTTTACTTCAACATATTTAGCTAAAAACAATCTTGTATTTTTAGAAGAAAAGACTTAATTTCATGTAGCTTTGATCTTTGCTTTTTTGTGTTCCTCATGCATTCTGTAGTTGAGACTACAGTGTCTTTCACTCTACAGTTGAGACTAGTTGAGTGAAAAAATTGCAATGTAATAACCTTTTCTTCAATTATAATTTTCAAAGTATTTGCAATACTTATAAGGTGGCTTGGTTTTGAGGAAGATCTGGTGGAATACTGTCAAGATTCTGTAGGAAGCTACATCTCATCAAATCCACTGGGAATTTGCCTGCTTTTCTGGCAGCTGCTGGCTTGTCTTTCCATCATGGCCTGTAGGATGGATGATGGAAAGTATGATCAGAGTGTCCCATCTCCCTAACAGCCCAGGCACCTGAACCTGTGGAGGACTTCTGAAGAGTCTCACAGTGGCCTTATCAGTACTGGATGGCCCCCTGCAGACGTGAGTATAAAATAAAACTTTATAAATAACAAAGTGCACTTATTTACAAAGAGTCCTGCACTACCCCTTGAAAGCCTTGATGTCTAGCTGGATTGTATTTCCTATGATGCACTTAGGTCTTACTGTATTTGACCAGCTGTAGCAGCCCATGGGATTTTGCACTGTGTAATGATGGGAGAACTAAAGATTGGGAAGAAAACTTTGGTTGTAAGGGAAGTTGTCTGTTTAGGCTGTAAGGTCCCTATTAAACAAATAAACAAACAAAAGAAGAGTTTGAAGAACTCATGATTTTCTGGAGGGAGGGGGGATTTGTTTGGGGTTTTTTAATCTTTGAGTGGCTTTCATGCCACGTTTGCTTTAGTATTAGCATTAACTAATTCATTTATATGTGTATGAGACTGCTGGATGAGCTTTGCTGCTGTCTTTTTGTTGAGGTATTGATGAAAAAATGCTGTCACCTGTTCAAATGGCAAGAGTAGAAATATATATTCAAGCTAGTCTTGGAGATAGGAGATATAGGAATAGCAACTCTTAAATCATAATTAAAATTGTTCTGACTTGGAGCTGCACTTACCTATTTTGTATAGATTTCTTTTTGAAAGGCATGGGAAGTGAACAAATTTGAACTGGAGGTACACAGAAAAAGGCATTCATTAGCTAAGGACAATTGTGCATTTCCTAAGTGTCTGTATGCTAGAATGTTTTACTGAAATGATTTTTTATGATTTGAAAATTTGAAAAATATATGGTTTTTCAAAAGAAAGCATGAAAATAATCCTACAGTTTTTCTTTTATGCCTTTTTTCCCTTCTCTCATACCAGGCCGCTTCTGCTATGTGAAATCAGAGGCATTTTCTTTGTTGTATATATTCTGCAAGATAAGCCCATGCTTACACATAACTGTAAAAGATGTCCCTAAGTATTTTGCTGAAAATACTGAGCACATCTGATATTTGTGGAGTTTATGCATGAAGTGACAAGAATGCATTTTCACCACAGAGGCAAACATGTTAAAAAAAACCCCTGTTTGCATGTCTATGTTTATAGAAATTTTGGGGTGTTCTGTTCTTTATTGACCAGCAGCGAGCATTACAAAGGCAGCAGGCTTTAGAGAGATATAATCAAATTGTTCATGATCCATATTCTTTCCAATTGACTACACAAGCGACTGGAATTGCACACTTATGTTCCATCATTTTCTCCGCATTCTATTCATAGCTGGCTGTGTTCTTGCTTTGGAGGAACGTGACAACACTGCCTTACTGCTCCAACCTGGCTCAGAGGAAACAGAAAATAAAAGCCATTGGATTTTTTTTTCCTGACATGTCACAAAATCTACTTTGACAGCTTAAAAAAAGAAGTTACAGAATAAACTGAAATGCCAATGCAGGAGACAAGACAGAAAATACATAAATCCATCACACTTTCTCATTTATTTTTTCCTGCTCATGTCTCCTACTCATTTGCAACAGCCCTGTTTCTATGCCTGTGATATACACAAAGTGATGTGTCCCAGGCACTTATAAAACTCTATCAAACTGCCTCTAGTACCCAGATGAAAGACAATTATGATTCCACTTTTGCTAGACATCAACCAGAGGAACTTCCAGGGGAGGGCTGGTGTGTGACAGCTCATGAGAAGAACAGGGAAAGGGGAGCCACGGACCACAACAAACAGAGCATCCCAGAGTGTGTAGCCAGCAGGCAGCTCCTGGCTACATTCCCTTTTGCTGGAATAAAAGTCTTCCTGCTAGAGCTTTGGAAAATTCTAAATATTTCATGTACATGCACTGCAACAAAAAGTTTCAGCAGGAGGGCTGCCACTGAAATGTTTATACTGTTCTGTGTTTACTAATCTGAACCTTTTCTTCACCTTTTTGATTGTGAAATTGGGAAAATCTGTCGGATAAAATGTACTGAGGCAATACATCTCGTAGAATTAAAGGGGATCCCTTTGAAAGAAGAGTGTGTACAAAAGAAGTAGGGCCATGAAGACAAGCACATAGGGGCCTTATTTGCTGAGCTGGTCTATACAGAACATTGCTCTGTCAATGATGGTCATAAAAGGTGTAATTCATAAGTGCATAGAAGTGTTTTCTACATAGTCATGTGTGTGTTCTACATGGAAGAATGGCTTTTATATAGTTACTATTTTACCTAGATTTATGCCACCACTATCTAACAAGAGAATTTTTTACCTTGCCTGAGGACTTATATCCAGATTTTGTTGTGAAACATG
Source organism: Gorsachius magnificus (assembly GCA_034008185.1). Lineage (NCBI taxonomy): Eukaryota > Metazoa > Chordata > Aves > Pelecaniformes > Ardeidae > Gorsachius > Gorsachius magnificus. Next base: position 25,618,407 of record CM067109.1, on the reverse strand, counting down.
CTCATAAAAATTCAGTTATTTCTCTGTTCTTTTCTTTGGGTCAGCCTGCCTCTTTTTCAGGCCCCTTTTTGGCCTGCTGACCTTTTAAAACTAAAACAGTAAGTGCAGTTCAATCATAGGACATCCTGCAGCAGGTGTCTAGGAAGAGACAACTATACAGTAATCCTGAAAAAGGCTTAGGTTGGGGGCTGCTGTGGGATCCGATTGATAAAATTTAATGTTTCCTGAAGACTAGCAGTAATGTGAGTGCTCTGCAAAAGAAACATTAGGAATGGTTCCTCTGGTCTTACACATTGAAGAGAGTGTTGCTGGAGCAAAGCTGCACATTCTGCCTTTACAGCACCACTCAGAAGCTTGAAAATTTCCTCTGGGGAGTGACAGAGAGAAACAGTATCATAAGGCATAGGAAAAGTCAAGAAATCTATAACAGAGGAAAACATAAGTTAGAGGTGCAAGGTTCTTCCATGTTTCTGCTTTGTTTGCTGCAGAGAGCAGATAAATGAGTGGAAGGCAACAGGCACAAAAAACCCCTGCTGAAATACATCTCTGTTTTCTCAAAGCTGTGGAAAAAATAGTTGTTTTACAGCATACAAATTACTTCTTACCTGTTTATCCAAAACTAAATAGAACGTAGCCCATTGTCATTAGCAATGAGCACGTTGTCCCCGAATGTGCTCTAATGACTATGCTTTAGTGAGATAAGAACGTGTTGGAGTGAGTTAGTAATAACAACTTACCTAAAAATAGTACAATGAAAGATTGAGATTGCGAATTAGCTTTCTTGGCAAAACAGGAATTTACCTGGAAACTTTTCACTCCTAGAAACATCTATCATTCATATGTTTTTCTCCCTGGTAATTTAACAACCACTATTTGGATGTGAATTTCATTGTTAATATACGGAAGGCGCTTGTCTCAAAGTCCAGATGTTAACCATTTGCCTCTTAAGTACAAACAAAGGATATAAAAAAATAGTAAAACTACATACTTAGCAGTTTTTTCTGTGTTGTTTCTATTGGTTGAACTCTGTGTCTCTGAGCTAGGAACAGACCATCTCTTAAGTGAGCTAGACTTTTGAAAAACATCTTGTCATTCTTGAAAACATTCCTGCAATGTGAATGACTATCTCTTGTTTTCTTCTAGAAAGAGTGGAATGGCTAGAGTCTGGTGTCTAGTCAATTTTTTAATTTGGCCTGATCACCATAGGATTAATATCTGGCAGGGGAAAATCTTCCTGGCATAGATCTAACTCTCTTCTGGAAGGCGACGCCCAGCAGGATGGATGCTGACGTGGAAGCGTGATATCCCTTTCTCAGATATCAACTTATATCCAACCACCATATGATTCCCTGATTTCCAGATTTATTTAATTTCATTTTTTTTGTAAAATAAAGTCATACCCACAGTAGAAACTTACTTAAAAGTCAAGGGGCACAGCATGGCGTACCTGGGATTCCAGCACGGGTATTTTAGTCAGCTGCTTCTTCTCCTAGATACTTTTTTCCCTGAACAGCTCATGGGAAATTTCAGTTATGTATTCATGTTTGTACCTTATCACTTTAAGTTGAGATCAAGTTATACAAGTCATCTGTTGCTATACTTGTTCGAAGTTGTTACACTGTACTCCTTTCCGGGGTTTCTTTAGTGCTACCCATGGTTTTTTTTTGTCTTTAGTATGTCTGTACCTTGTCAACTCACCTGTGGAACGGAGATAATTCTCTCTATGAAAAGACTGAAAAGAAAAATGTCAGCTTATATAGGTGTTATGAATTGTGTAAATAATTCTGTAGAGAGCATGTCCTTGGTGTTGGATATATTTTTAAAAATGGCAAGTAGATTTTACATTAATGCTTTATTACATTGCAGAGGTTTTAGGGGTCATTTTTAGACAACTATACTCAATTTATATTGAACCTTAACATGTTCATCTTTATTAAATTCTACTGTTTCTACTGCAAAGGGCATGAAAATATTTGTTGTACTTCTATCCCACAGCTTTGATTCTCTGTTAGTTTTCCTGAACTCTCTATGATCTTTAGATCATTTTTTCATGGTTTTCATGTGGGTTTTTTTTTTTTTTTTTTGTGAAAAACCAGTTTTTCACCATATCCTCATTCTGAAGTCTAGCTTTCTTACCTCTGCACCCCCCCACCCCCCCTTTTTTTAAGCAGCAGCCACTTCTGTAGATTTACAGGATATAGATGGTAGGTCTCCTTCTTGCCACTTGAGCCATTTTACTATGGTTTCATTGGTTCAGGGATTATTGTGCATTATACGAGTCAGAGTTGATATTTGTTTCTTTTATATATATGCTTGCGTAACTTTCCTAGCTCTGCCTATAGCATATACCAACATAAATGCGAATGATATATACAAGTGTTTAAATCACTGTGTAAATTTATAAAGATATATTGCCTTTGAAGTTTCCTACATTCTTTTCATATAAAAGTCTGAAGCAAAAGCTTAAAAAAGAAACTGAGTTTCTTGAAGGCATTTCTGAACTTTGCTTCATAAGTAAAGAATAATTCTTTAAATTTTATGCCTCTTTTCATTTTCCTTTTCTAGTACTTTTGTAACCAACACTTCAGTTTTCATGATTTCCCACTGTGTGACAGAAATAATCAGTGCTGAACCAGGCTTCAACAGTTAATTGGAAGAAACACTTGTTGTTCCCTTTTTTTCAGAGTGCACAAACCCCAAGACTTATTTTATCAGTTTATACAGGTTTGGTGCACAAATGCATCTTTACAAATACAAATATGCACATTTATTGAACTTTTATTTAGTTCCAAATTGAGGTTTCTGTTGATAACTGCTCATTTCAGATACGTGCATGCAAGTCATTAATAATCTTTTTTGTACTTTCTTTATTCTTTTTTGTATTTCCTATAAATTCTTTTTGATGCATTATATTACTCCCAAATTTATTTTCTCCCCAGCATTTAATGCTGTAATCACATGAAGACTTGACAAAACTCCAGCTAAGGGACCTCAGATCTAGTCCTTTTGGGAAGAGTCCTTAAAGTTTAATGACAACAAAATTTAACTCCCTTTGAAGGCACAGTTGCAAGTATTTTTAAAATAATTTAAATTTTGTTATTTGCTTTGCTTTGTTGGTAACGTTTCCCTAGAAGCTGGGAAATAGGAATTCTTAACCTAAAAAATTAGTTGATTTTCATCTGGCAAACATAACTTTCTTTGTTTCTATTCCTAATTGTAGTTTAAATTAACATTTTTAGCTTTCTTGCATATTTATTAATCCACTGCCGTTACAGAGTCAGCAAAAGGAATAAACTGATTTTTCTCCATAGTCCTGTATGTATGTAAGACAGACCTATCCTTTCAAGAAGAAAGCTACGGATGAGTGTTTTCAGATAAAAATTCAGTACTGAACTGCAAAGAATTGCAGATGCTGTTGCTGTTATTGTCACGTGTGGCTCCCTTGAAGTCAGTTGGGCATCTACAGCCAATCTGATCTACCTGCATGCCTCTCATGATGGGACTGTGACTTCTGTCCGTAAAAGATGCTTCTGCTCATCAGCTGAAATGGCTGATTTTAAGGCAATTTTGGTCTTTGATTGATTGGAAATGCTAAGTGTATTGCTAATCTCAGTACTTTAATAGTAATATGGTTGAGTGGAGTATTTTCTCCTCCCAATGTTATTGCCCAGCTTTTCTTAATTTTTTAATGGGAATGCAACTAAGCATAATGTATATTTGTAATTTTAAAAAAAGTGTGGTTTTCTTTAGTCAAATTTAAACCATTAGAGTTGTGGAAGATAACAGATGACTATACTTGGTGAGGACTGAATAGCTTCATGCATTCAGTAATGCATATTAATTTTAATAAATCTCTATGGGACATTTTCTTAAAAAAAGAATTTAAACCATGAACACTTACAATATTTATTTTTAATAACACTAGATCCAGATTCATCCATATTCATTCAATGTCAGTGTTATAAAGGTGGCATGGAGTTTTCCAAATCTAGGAATAGAAGAGCTTCCCGTCACAGAGTAATACCCGGGTGTCACATCTGGAAATGTTAGAGCTGGCTGCTGGCTTACATTGGAGGTTGGTGAGAGGGAATAAAAATGTAGTTTCAGGGCTCTTCTGCCTCAGGTATGATATACATTATTCTTGCATATGTGAGGTATAGACCTGGCAAAATACCCATTTACCCACCCCTCAAAAAAGTGCAATTGGATTCAATAGTTATAGTCAATTATGCTCTCTGGTTTTCATAGACTAGCATATTGCTCTTCTTTCCAGAAATTTAGAGTACATTTCTAATGATTAAAGAGCAGTTAAGAACAGATTGCTCTTAACATTGTGTTTTGCAAACTATTTATTAAGCCAAGCCTGGGCATTATCTGACAGCTTTGCTTTAAAGTAACCTTTGTTTTACACTACAGCTGAAGGGAATATTATTTGATTTTCAGAGCACTTAGCCCTTTTGTACTCAAAGCTGAGTGTATTTTTATGTCTTCTTTAACTCTGTGTAATATTGGAGAAGACTTATAAGACTGAAGCCACAGGTCTGTTTGCATACTGTCTTAGCAGCTGGTTGAATTCCAGTTTAGACTCCAGTCACCCTCAAGTTTGGAGCACTGATCTGGTGATGGATCTTGTGTGTCTATGGCCAGGCTTTAGTGATTGCAAAGATGTCTATATTTTAGTACAGGTAAATACGGATAGACCTTTTATTTTTCATTCTGGCTCTTCCCAAGTGTTCCTTGTCACTGTTCTGATGCTTTTCATACACCACCACTCTTGTGGCTTCCTGCAGGGTGGTGCAGATATTGGTGCAAACAGAAGTAACTTGTTTGCTTTCTTGTTTGTTAAGATCCTCAGACCACTGTGCTTATGAAAGATCAGTAAAGTTCAAGAGTTACTTACATGGGTTTATCCTTTCTATTTCACTCATGTTTTACACAGTGCATTCAGTTAATTCTCAAGCTACCTCTTCTCCTTGCAGTGGCCAATCTTGTGAGAAAAGGGGTTTTTATCTCATATTTTGTTTAGATAAGGGCTTGTTGTTTAATGACACCACTGGAGCAAGAAGTAGACCACTAGTGGAGCTACACAGGAAAAAAGGTCTTCTGTGTGACAGTTGAGAGCATCTTTAGCAACAGCTGTCCCTCTGTATTCAGATGAATACTTTTTTCAAAGTCAGCTTCAAAAGGTCAGCTCTGGCTAAAGTGTCCCTCAGGTTCAGCGGTGAGGGGAAAGCAAATTAGAAGCCAAATTAGAAAACTGACAAACAAACAAAAAAAAAAAAAGCACTATAGAAGACACAGAAGATTGAGGGAAATTAATAAGAACTAGAGAAAATTGATAAAGCATATCTAAATACATATGGAAAAAGTGAGATGAGAGCAAGGACTTTTTTAAACTGTGTCAGAAGTAAAGGAAACTTCACATCAGTCCAGGAGGTTAGAAACAGAAATGAATAGAATTCCTCAAAATGAGGTAGGAAAGGTGTAAATGCTTCCTTGCATTTGCAAAGGTTGCAAGGTATGTAATTACATCACCTATGGATGCCAAAACCAATTATGTATTTTAAAGTCATTGGCCCTGAATGAAGTTTTCTTAAAAACATTGGTTAAGAAAGACACCATGGAGGTTGAATGGGAACTGACAGGTGTTAATGGAGCATACATCATGTTTTATGGTGAATAAACCAGCTCCTAAAAACACTTCAGTGATATACTGATACTTGTGTCCAATCCTGAGGCGATCAATCCAGATGTGTGGTTGACACCAACAACTGTGCTGAAGTATGGAGAAATGACAATGTGAGCAATAGCAAACAAGCCTACAGAAGAGACATACTTCCACTGTGTAGCTGGTGCCTCAGCTGGTGTCACTTTCAAAGACAGCAATGTTTTTTCAGCAGTGGTAATGCAGTCTTCCAAAAATGACAGAAATAGCAAGAGCTGTTAAATAGGATATTTACAGAAAATCTCAAAGCATTCATAGCTTCCTTAATGAAGTCCCATCTTACCAATACCCTAATAGAGAAAGTAAGAATATAAATTTTGAAGAGGATTAGGGATTTCTATCAAAAGCCATCTAACCAAATGCTCTGAAAGAACAAACAAGAACTATTTCTCAACAGTTTATCCACGGTGATGAGAAGTTTAAAGAAAAAAAATATTAAGGGCTGAATCTGGCTGGAGACTCATTATTTACACCCAGCAGACCCACTAAGATATTTTTCAGACATTCACTTTAGGAATTAGAGGTGATAAGAATAATTGGATTTAAGACTGAAGAATATGCAAAGGAGTATTCAGTCCTGACATCTAGCCAGATATTTTGATCAAGACCTCTGACTTGCTAATTATTTCTGCTTCCATCTTGCTATCTGAATAAATCAAAGACAACAGCTATCTCCAAATACTCTTTCAAAAAATGTAGTGGTAAAAGTAGGCTCTTGCTTGTACATTTTCTATCTTTTGCTTGTGGCCAAAGCATTGGTCTGGGATTCTGGAGAAACTGGTAAATTTGTCCCAGATCTCCTCTGTCACCTTGCAAAAATACTGTGACCTCTCTTTTCCTTCTCTGGGAAACTATAATCCTAATTCAGAATTGGTATGCAAACCTTATCATCTGGTTTGCCTATTTTGATTATCTTCAAGGCATGGACTGTCTCCTACTCTGCCTAGTGGTAAAAGCATAAAAGCACTTTTCCATGGCTACAACCCTAGGCCCTACAATGAGAAAAATAATACATACCATATACTGAAGCACGACATTTAATTTTTGTCTTCAGGCACATATATTCAGATAAGGCAAGGAAGATATAGTTCTGATTAATTTCTTACAATATGATCAGAACTGGAAAATCAAGACCTGAGAATAATAGCTCATCTTCAATGGTCAGAGGGACAGAATTTAAATGCATTGTAGCATTAGCAAAAGCAAGGCAGGATCTAATGAGGTTTCCAGCAGAGCGTGGGAGTGTCAAGGCCCTTGATTTCAAAGACAGATGGGTTTTCACCTACTGAAAATCCCACACCACACCTATCTGAGTCTTCAAGGACTTTTGAAAATATGGCACAAAACAAACAGTGGAAAAAAAAAAATTAGAAGGAAAAAAAAAGAAAATAAGGCTCTTTAAATATCAGTGAGATGCCAGGGTACGTTGGTGAAAATACCAGTTTTTCCCGAATCCCATATATCAAGATTTGAGGTAACCCTTAAACATAGAATCATAGAATTGCTTTGGTTGGAAAAGACCTTTAAGATCATCAGGTCCAACTGTTAACTTAACACTGCCATCCCACCACTAAACCATGTCCCTAAGCACCACATCTACCTGTCTTTTAAATACCTCCAGGGATGGGGACTCGACCACTTCCCTGGGTAGCCCATTCCAGAGCCTGACAACCCTCTCGGTGAAGAATTTTTTCCTAATGTCTAGCCTAAACCTGCCCTGGCGCAACTTCAAACCATTCCCCCTCATCCTATTGCCCATTACCAGGGAGAAGAGGCCGACGCCCACCTCGCTACAGCCTCCTTTCAGGTAGTTGTAGAGGGCGATCAGGTCTCCCCTCAGCCTCCTCTTCTCCACACTAAAGAACCCCAGTTTCCTCAGTCGCTCCTCGTAAGACTTGTGCTCCAGACCCCTCACCAGCTTTGTGGCTCTCCTCTGGACATCTTCCAGCAAGGCAACATATTTCTTGTAGTGAGGGCCCAAAACTGAACACAGAATTCGAGGTGAGGCCTCACCAGTGCCAAGTACAGGGGCACGATCACTGCCCTGCTCCTGCTGGCCACACTATTCCTGATACAGGCCAGGATGCCATTGGCCTTCTTGGCCACCTGGGCACACTGCTGGCTCATATTCAGCCAGCTGTCAATCAGTACCCCCAGGTCTTTTTCCACCAGGCAGCTTTCCAGCCACTCTTCGCCAAGCCTGTAGCGCTGCATGGGGTTGTTGTGACCAAAGTGCAGGACCCGGCACTTGGCCTTGTTGAACCTCATACAGTTGGCCTCGGCCCATCGATCCAGCCTGTCCAGGTCCCTCTGCAGAGCCCTCCTCCCCTCCAGCAGATCAACACTCCCACCCAGTTTGGTGTCATCTGCAAATTTACTGAGGGCACACTCAATCCCCTCATCGAGGTCACTGATAAAAGATATTAAACAAGACCAGCCCTAGAACTGAGCCCTGGGGGACACCGCTTGTGACCGGCTGCCAACTGGATTTAGCTCCATTCACCACGACTCTCTGGGCTCGGCCACCCAGCCAGTTTTTAACCCAGCGAAGAGTACATCCATCTAGGCCATGAACTGCCAGCTTCTCTAGGAGAATGCTGTGGGAGACTGTGTCAAAGGCTTTGCTGAAGTCCAGGTAGACAACATCCACAGCCTTTCCCTCATCTACCAGGCAGGTCACCTGGTCGTAGAAGGAAATCAGGTTGGTTAGGCAAGACCTGCCTTTCATGAACCCATGCTGACTGGGCCTGATCCCCTGATTGTCCTGCATGTGCCTGGTGAGCACACTCAAGATGAACCTCTCCATAATCTTCCCTGGTACTGAGGTCAGGCTGACTGGTCTGTAGTTCCCTGGATCCTCCTTCCGGCCCTTCTTGAAGATAGGCGTCACATTTGCCAACCTCCAGTCATCTGGGACCTCCCCTGTTATCCAGGACTGCTGACAAATCATGGAGAGTGGCTTGGCAAGCTCCTCTGACAGCTTCTTCAGCACTCTTGGGTGGATCCCATCCGGCCCCATAGACTTGTGGATGTCCAGGTGGCATAGCAGGTCAAAGACTGCTTCCTCCTGGATTATGGGGGGTTTATTCCACTCACTGTCCCCATCTTCCAGCTCGGGAGGCTGGGTACCCTGGGGATAACTCGTCGGGCCATTAAAGACCGAGGCAAAGAAGGCGTTGAGTATCTCAGCCTTTTCCTCGTCTTTAGTGGCAATGTTCCCTCTTGCATCCACTAGAGGATGGAGGTTCTCCCTGGCTCTCTTTTTGCTGTTAACATATTTATACAAACTTTTCTTATTATCCCTTACAACAGTGGCCAGGTTGGGTTCTAGTTAGGTTTTTGCCTTTCTAATTTCCTCTCTGCATGACCTGACAAGATCCCTGTACTCTTCCTGGATTGCCTGCCCCTTCTTCCAGAGCTGGTAAGCTCTCCTTTTTTTCCTGAGTCTCAGTAGTAGACCTCTGTCCAACCAGGCCGGTCATCTTCCCCGCCCATTTGTCTTATGACACATGGGGACAGTCTGGTCCTGTGCCTTTAAGACGTCTTTCTTGAAGAATGCCCAGCCTTCCTGGGCCCCTTTTCTGTTCAGGACTGTCTCCCAAGGGACTCTTCTGACCAGCATTCTGAACAGGCCAAAGTCTGCCCTCCGGAAGTCCATGGTGGCAGTGTTGCTGACCCCCTTCCTTACCTCACCAAAAATCAAAAACTCTACCATTTCATGATCACTAAGGTCAAGACAACCTCCGACCACCCCCTCTCCCACCAGTCCTTCTCTGTTAGTGAACAGGAGGTCAAGCAGGGCACCTCCCCTGGTAAGCTCACTTACCAGTTGTGTCAGGAAGTTATCTTCCATACACTGCAGGAACCTTCTGGACTGTTTCCTTTCTGCTGTCTTTTATTTCCAGCAGACATCCTGTAAGTTGAAGTCCCGCATGAGAACAAGGGCTCGCGATTAAGAGACTTCTACCAGCTGCTTGCAGAATACTTCATCCACCTCCTCATCCTGCTTGGGTGGTCTGTAACAGACTCCCAGCAGGACATCTTTCTTGTTGGCCTTCCCCCTCATCCTCACCCATAAGCCTTCAGCCTCACCACAAGTGTCAAGCTCTGTACAATCTAAACACTCCCTAACATACAGAGCCACCCTGCCGCCTCTCCTTCCTTGCCTGTCCCTTCTGAAGAGTTTGTAGCCATCCATTGCAGCACTCCAGTCATGGGAGGCATCCCACCACGTTTCTGTGATGGCGACTACATCATAGCCATCCTGCTGCACAATGGCTTCCAGCTCCTCCCGTTTGCTGCCCATGCTGCATGCATTAGAGCAGATGCACTTGAGCTGGGCTATTGGTTTCACCCCCAGCATTACGGTGACACCCCCAGGCTCCTCTCTAGTGACTCTGGTTTATCCCCTCCCCCCTTCAGGCCTAGTTTAAAGCCCTCTCAATGAGCCCCACCAGTTCTTGAGAGAGGATCTTTTTCCCCCTCTGAGAGAGCTGGGCACCATCTGCTATCAACAGGCCCGGTGCCATGTAAACCTCCCCATGATCAAGGAACCCCAAGCCCCTCCGATGGCACCAACCTTTAAGCCATGTGTTAATCAGTCTGGTTTTCCTGTTCCTTTCCGTGTTCCTCCCTGCCACTAATGGGATCGATCCTTTTACCATTTTTCCCAGTGCCCTGAACATTGCTCTATAGTTTGTCCTCAGTGTAGCAAAGTCCTTGACAACTGGTGCAACGGGTTTTATACATAACCTGTGAAAACATTTTGAGTACTTCTGTGTGTAAGTAGGGCAGCTGTTGAGGAAGATGGTTGACATTCATAAATATATTCCTTCTGTGAGTGCCTTTCTTTTAAACTGTGTTTATAAAACTCACACCTATAAATAATAAGTTCATTCAAGGTCTTTCCTCCACATTCTTATGGAAGTAGCTAAGAGTATTTAGTAATCAAGTTAGTAATTTAGTAATTATTAATTTAGTAAATTTAGTAATTTGGTAATGAATTTCTGCAGCAAGGTCACACAGAATGAGTAAGAAAGTTATTTTCCAGCCTGTAGGCAAAATAAAAATACCCATCAGAGTAAATTCGATGTAAGATAAAGCCCAGCTGCAAGAGAACAGGAAGAATAACAATTTTCTTTAAAGCAAAGGAAGCAAGAAGCGCTGAAACTGTAGCTTTTGCTGTTAAACCCTATTCCTAGAACACGTTAATGCATGTATCATGAAATTTTTGGTATACCTTTGGAATGAAGATAACACAGGCATATGGGAATGGTCTTGTAAACTGAAGTTAATGGATGATATCATACTGTAATGGAAACGTCATCCAGTAGCAGGAATACCATTCTGTAATAAATGACACATGAAGCCACTGTTAGAACCCAATGTCTGAGTAGATCATGTATAAAGCTAGAAGGCATTATATTTTCCTTTTGCAAGAGAGGTTTCTTACAGTAGCTGTCTGCATTTTTCCAGTCAAAGTTTATCACTGTAATGTTAGTTTCAAGGAGCTTCATAACTCAGGGCAACATGTAAAAATTATGTGTATGAAATGGATGATTCTTTGCTGATTACTCTGAACAATTCACACTCCGAAGTGTGTGTGAATGTTCTGAAGGTGAAAGTTCTGGTCCCTCTTCTGACTTCACTTTTTATCAGTTAAGCTGCAGATAGGTTACAGCCCTTCTGTGCTGTATATTATCCCTTTGCATAGGGACTAACCATAACAGGAAATCTTTAGAATTAATAGTTTATCTCCCTACTTCAACATCATAGGTGAAAATGTAGAACAAAGCCAGTGTACACATTCTTTTTAAAAAATACGTAAGTTTGTGTGCTAGGATTTGATTCTGTGTTGCAGCAGAACTGTCTCAGTTGCATTTACAGTTTTGTACAGATTTTTCTTTAGGGTGATATTGATAACATGAAAAAAATAAGGAAGTTTTATTTTATGAATTATTAATAACATTTCATAGATGCTTTTGTCTAACTTGGACAGTTTTGATTTGGTCTTAAAAAGCCATCAAGGTACCTACATACATTTTCTAGGAACATACCAGAAAAAGAAGTCTCCCTGTTAATAGAATGGGAGCACTGAATCTTCAGATGCAAATCCTGTTACTGCCTTAATGGTTGAGAATATCTTAGGATGATAGATGCAGGTGTTAAATGTAACTTTCCTAGTGTGACATCTATACTATAAAGGACATAAATGTATGTGAACAAAGTTTTGTCAAGGAGGTATTTCAAACATTCTAGATACAGGAAGGCAAAAAGTTGGTTTGGAAAGAACATTGAACACAGAAAGCTGACCTTCATTCAGACTTGCCAAGCTGTGTTTGTTACTAGAACAGATTTTCTACTAACGTCATGTAAGGCAAATATATTTTGCACTCAGATTTCACCATTAAGAAAAGTTATGGTAGGTGTAGTGAATAGCATAGCATAGCATAGCATAGCATAGACTAGACTAGACTAGACTAGAATATTCAGGTTGGAAGGGACATACAACTGTCATCCAGTCCAACTGCCTGACCACTTCAGGGCTGACCAGAAGTTAAAGCATGTTGTTAAGGACATTGTCCAAATGGCTCTTTAACACTGGGGCTTAGGGCATCAACCAGCTCTCTAGGAAGCCTGTTCCAGTGTTTGACCACTCTCTGTTAAGAAATGCTTCCTAATGTCCAGTCTGAACCTCCTCTGGAGCAGCTTTGAATCGTTCCCATGCATCCTGTCACAGGATCCCAGAGAGAATAGCTCAGCTCCTCCCTCTCCACTTCCCCTCCTTGGGGAGCTGTAGAGAGCCCTCCTGGCTGCCAGGGCGCACTGCTGACCCCTATTGAGCCTGTTGCTGACCAGCACTCCCAGGTCCCTTTCTGCAGGGCTGGTGTCCAGCCACTCCTCTCCCAATTTATACTTGTGTCCAGCATTACTCCATCCCAGGTGCAGAATCTGGCACTTGGACTTGTTAAATTTCATGCCATTGATGACTGTCCAATGCTCCAATCTACCTAGATCTCTCTTCAAGACTTCTTGACCCTTGAGAGAGTCAACAGCACGTCCCAGTTTGGTATCGTCAGGAAACTTGCTCATGGTGCATTCAACTTCTGCATCCAGATCATTGATAAAATATTGATCAGAACCAGCCCTAGAAATGAACTGTACAAGAATTGAGAAGCATCACCTTATGTTTTCAATCCTGCATACTAGCTCTGGGCATAGATAGATCACCAGTCCTGTCCCCTGATCTTGTGCAGGCACACGTTTTAATTTCATTTGGATTAGCAGGAATACCCAATACAGAATTTGCTCTGATTTCTTGCTTAGTGTAGGAGGACACGTTATCAGATTAAATTAGAATGGCATAGACAGATAATGCTTCACTTATAAAGCCAGCTGCTGCATAGTTAACCAACTTATATCTGAACTAATTTAAAGGTGGAGTAAGTTTATAGTGGCTCAGCGTGTTGTGTCATGTAATTGCAGTAGGAGATGCAAATCCAAGTTTGCTCTATTGCAGAAACATGTTTTCAACATCCATGCACTCAGGAATGTTGTTTCCATCTGGGGGGAAAGAAACCCAACCAACAGTGCAGTCACCAGGAATCTTTGAGAATTTTAGGAATATGTTAATGGGGGGAAACCTTGTGGTTGACCTAGCATGAATTATGAACATCCCCATGTTTTCTTCCTTGTGACTTATTGTTCTGTGTGTACATCATCTGGCAGTTAAGTAATTGAACAAAATGTGAACTCTCTTTTTTCTTCACTGCACTCAGGACCAGACTGTCCTGTTACTGCAGGGAAGCTGCCCAACTCCTGTTTCTTTGAAGACACAGATGTTACAGAGGATGGGAGTCTGATTTTTTTGAGATGTCTGGGACTATTTCTCTTGTGGAAACACACAGAAAGGATCTGAAATAGTTTCTAGCTAATGCTGAATTTGAATATAGTGACTGGGATTGCAAGATCAGGAAAGACAATAATATGCAGCGCAGGCTGAGCACTACTGTATTTGCTGATGACTCTGAAAAGTTTAGATTCCCCCAAGAAAAGACTGACAAGTACTTATGAAGAGGTTTCCGGGATCTCTGCTGCAATTTAAGAAGAACATAAGACATCTGCTTTATTAGCAAAGAACACTAGAAAATAGTATAAAGGCATTTATATAAATCAGTGTTTTTTATTTATTAATTTATATTTAAAATAAAAGGTCTGTCTAGAGCTCTTGGTGCAGTGACAAGCAATATGATCAAGAAATCTTTGAAGGGTGGAAATTACCTTTTCAGCAGGAAGACAGCTACCTTCTTCTACTTTTATTGTGCCAGGAAGTTTTACACTCTGCTAAATTTATCAGCAGTATAGCAAGCCAGATAAGAATTTGTGCTCAGGTAACTGTGGCAGTTACCTGTACTGCAAAACTGGAGCTTTAAGCAGAGCTTACATTTTCTCTCTTATGCTTTTAAAATCGTGGGATTTACTCCTTTATGAAAAATATTTTTTTTTTAATGTTTATGGTTTGGACTTTTATTAGGCATCAGAGACTTTTATTTCCTTTGCAATACTTCCATGGTTGTTTGTAAAACTGAAATGGATAGAAAAATGAAAATACATTCAAAATACCATAACAATGATAGTTTATGTATGCTATTTTAAAAAAATTTTTTTAAAAGGAAAGAACAGAAGTGATATAAATTCATAAGAAAATACTAATTATTCTGCAAGGTGGTGATCTGAATAAAGGTTTATACGCTTAATAGTATATCTGCTTTTTTTTTTTCAAACCACTTAAGTTTGTTAAATAAACCACAGCCCTTCTCCTCAGAAGCCTTGTCTTGCTGGCTTACCTCTTACACCCTCTATCCAGGCATCTCAACGCACTTAGCAGGGATGTAGAAGAACAACGAACTCTGTTTTAAAGATGGGGAAAATGAGGCACAGAAGTTACAGGGACAGATGATACACTGTTGGTGTAGCTCCACTCTCTTCACAGAACCAATCATGCCTGAAAGATGAAGTATTTCAAATGTGCACCCTTAAGCATGTTAAAACTTAAATTTTGTTGTTTTCAGGTTTTGATTCTGAGTGTTAAAGGTCTCTGAATGGATTCTGAACCATCACAGTTCAGAAGCCCACGGTTTTAGCGGGGTTCAGGTTAAAGATACGCACAGAATGGTTGCAATTGCTGAAGGTGAAAAGGTGTTTCACTGGTCACTGTGCATGCTCAGAGCTGCTCTCACCTCTGGCTGACCCAGGAGGAAACTGAGATGGAAAGTGAAGTGGCTTTGTCAGGATTACCTGTGGGAACAGTGCCCAGCAGATTTGCAGCATCTGACTCTCAGCCCTGAGCTCATCCCAGGCGCTGGCCTGTGACTGTGCAGATATTCCTGTCCTGCTCCTTGTTCAAATCTTTTTTGTATATAAGCCATTGTGGATATAAGTGAAAAAAAAAGAAAATGAAGGATAGCTGCAAGAAGGGGGTGAAGATTGAAGCCTGTTGGGACCCTATTGCTCTTCTCTGAGAAGAGGAAGAAAGTTACCATGAAGCATTTCCTTACATAGAGGATCTCTCCCTCTGTGCAAGGAAATATTTTGAAGTCTAACAAAATAAGCACACATATTATTTCATTTCAGTCTCTGTGTAGCACGTCTTTATTAAAAACGCAAAAAGCTTTTGCCAGGTGAATCAAACATCTGAACGGTAAAGATCTATTAAGCAAAAGCAGGGATAGAAAAATAGCCAAAACATTCAGAAAAGCTTCCTAATGTGAAGTGGTGTTACCATGGCAACAGGAACTCAAAATATCTCTATGTGAAGTTGTGCCCTTTTTGCCTATCTCACTTTGGAAAGTAGTAAAAAAAGGGTACAGCCCTCAGAGCTGATAAGTATTGATAGCAAACTCAAGAGTCTCCTGAAACACTTTATAAAGCCTCATGATGAACAGTTTTACATCCATGTTGAAAAGTATAAAACAACTCTTTTACAGTTTTATTGAATTTTTGGCTATTTGGGATCATTCGAAGCATGCCATACAATTTTAAAATAATTCTCCACCCAGATTAGAAGTGCATGATAAGGATTTATTAACCATGTAGCTCTTAACAGAAGTGCAGGGAATATCCAAATATATTTTTAGATATTATTCTGTAAATACACAAGCTGGTATCCTTTTGTTGTTGACTGTTCTCTGCTCCTTCTAGACTAGATTTTTGTGCAATATAGGCACTTAAAACATGGAAACCTGCACTCAAGCAATTTATCCACTAACAGAGAGAAAGACACGTAATGACACACACACAGAGGAGCTTGCTTTAGCAATTGTGTTTCACAGCTTCTCCAGCTCTACTGATCAACAATGTCCCTTTCAGAGGAGATTAAGAAAACATACCAACAGCTACAAACGCTATGACATAGATTTTCTACTCAACTTTAACTATAACTGGAAGAATATTTCCAAAGGAGATAATAGAGGAATCCTCCTCTAGCTTAGCTCCTGACTCCTGACACAGAGAGGTCTTTTGTTAACAGAACCAACCGCGGTGATCCATGAAGAAAGAAACTAATTTCTCAACTTAATTAATAGAGATACAAAACTGGACATAAAAAAAGACAAGAAGTATCTTTGTTACTGATCACAGTGGACCTATAATTTCTCATTAAGTTTGTACCTTTCTTGCCCTTTCAGACACAAATTAGAAAACTACAATTAATTCAAATTGAACAAGAAATGGTACAGTCTGCTGGATTCTATTTCTAACGCAGCAGGCCAGGTGATCTAGAGATTATTCTCCTGCAGTCTAATTATATAATTCATTAATTTAGTTCAGGAGCTCCTTACTATGAGACTCACTCTGGTGACGAACAACACAGAATTTTACTCTATGGGGAGGAAAAAAAAGATAGCCATCATTATATCCAGGTCTAAATCACAAAGATCCAGAAGCATCTGAGTGAACATAATGTTAAACTTTTGGCTAGTAGCACTGGGGGTTTTTACTATATTTATGCCATAAAAAGCTATACCAGAGAAAATTTTAATACGTGGTTTCCAGAGCAGAAGGAATATTGTCTGGAGCTTTTTAACTTCTGGATGTCTCAGGAAGCAAATATTGTCTGTCTGCAGTTCCACTCTACAGCATACATTTCTTTGTATTTGATGTGTCTGGGACATCTTACCTGTAGTTTGTACAGATTCGGTGTTTAGGTGCTCTATGGTTTGCTCACAGACTTCTGTCTTGGAAAGCCCAAGCTTATGCATGGGAACTACAGTCCTGCAGTGTGCTGGTAAACTGAGTATTACCAACACTTATTTGTTTGTAAGAGGAAATTCATGCTTGGAAAGATGCAGTATTTTAGGAAGTTTTATTTTTTACTATGGAGAACTTTCAAGTACTTACTATAAGGCTACTTCTTATGGAAATATGTTTTTTTATAATATTAGCAGCAAACATATCAAACCAGTGTTATTTGGAAACTATCTGAAACATTGGATTTCATCTGAACCAAGTTAGTCAAATCTCTTAAAAGACAACAGTAATCATGTTCTGTATAATGCTGACAATGAATATTGTATTTCATAACTACAAATTCCCTGTTCAAGAATGCTAAAAGTATGTGAATAAAAAAAGGAGTCCATTTTATTTAACCTAGGAGATCAAGGAAGCTGTAGTTTATCAGGAATACCATCTTCCTGTGGAAACACTTATATGCTATAAACATGTTCAGTTTTAACTGTGCAATTCCAATAAGACCTTTTCTTACTTGGGGCATTTTTCAAGAATATCAGTGGCAGTTCACAACCATGAATAGTCTGAAGGGAACCTCTGGGGTCATATTGGCTGATTCCTCTCCCCTCTTCTACTCCAGCTCAAATCCCAGGCCCAATTTTGAAGTTACATTTGGTTGCTGAGCTCTTTTTAAATTCAATTTTATAATGTCTCCAAGGATGGGGATCCCACAGCCTGTGTGGAGAACTCCAATCTTTGCCCACTCTCTTGGTGAAGAGTTAGTTACTTGGACTCAATTTCTCATACTCCAACTTGTGGCTGTTGCTCCTTGTCCTTCTAGTGTGCACCTTCAGAGTGAGTGTAGCCCATCTTCTGTATAATACATATCAGGCAGTTGAAGATAATATTTAGATCCCTCAACAGCTGCCTTACTCAGGCCAAGCAAGCTTTTCAGTTCATCCTTGTTTGTTGTGTGCTCCCAGCCCTGGCTGCCTCAGGGACCCTCTGCCAGACTCATTCCAGTACAGCAATGTCTTTCTGGCTCCTGGGGACACAAAACTGGATGCAGGGCTCCTGAGGCAGGCTCACAAGTGTTGTAACATGAAGTCTGAGGGATATCTTCTAACACATTCCTCTGCTCATGTGTCTTTTGTGCCAACTTAGTTAACCCCATCCTGTTTCATAACCATCAAACCTGACATTAAGATTCATCTAGATACACTCATGAAGAACATGGTCAGGCATTGCTGACATTGCTAGCAAGTTCTGTATTACCTGAATGGCAGTGAAATGTGGTATAAAAGTTATTTCTAAATATGCTATCAACCTCCTACTGATTGGCATTGCCTGATGAACAAGGCAGAGGTGCCATATGGTGTTCGTAAATGACCTTCTGTCAGAGGTTTCGGGACCTGTGGATGTTTTTTTGACCTATTGCCCCTATTACTTCAGATGACTTGAAGGCAAGGATGGAGGAGACAGCAAGGCTACGGCCTTGTTTTCTGCAGACTAATGTGTGTGTTACAGGGTGGTAGGAAATATTTTCCCTGGATTCAGCTTGAGTCTAAGGATGTGTCATGTCCAAGTGCATGGGTGGCAAAACTGTATAATTTCATTCCTTCTATTTAAAATCAGTGCATAATGAAACTGGGTTTGAAAACAGGGAGATTTGTGATTCAGGGTTGAATTGACATTCTCAAAAGATTGCTAGATGTATCCTATGGCCTCTAGAGAGCTGAGGAGTTAGTTTGCTCATTCTTGTTATGTCTTGCTGGCTTATGTTTTCTCTCTTCTGTTGTGTTTTTCTTGCTGAGAACAGTGCATCAGAGTCTTGCTGCCCTCAAAATATTACAGCATAGACCAGTATAGAAATTTCTTCTTTGGGTGAGGGGGAGGGAGGGGCAGAAGGAAAAGCAGAAAATTAGCTTCTGCCTGACACGATGAGATGCTCTGTCTTGCAGGGATTTATTGAGAAGGGTTCCTAATGCCTTTCTTGTGGCCGGAAGCAGAAGAGTTATATTTCTGGAGCTGCAGTGTAATCTTCTGTCAGAACATACCTTTTTGATCAAAGAAAATGCTATCTCATTTGTATTTTTGGCTGTCCAATATTACTTGTAACAATAATGTTGCAATATTGTCTTAGAGACAAATTTGGAATGATGTACTGGATGATGCCACAAGTTTTACACTTATAGACCATTGATTTCCTCCTATAAGCATACTGTGGCTAATATTTTGCTGATACACTCAGTATGGCAGCACTTACTCTAGGAAAGTTGCAGAAAGCTGTAGAAGAGGAGGGACCTTTTTTTTTCCAACAGAGGGCAGTGTTTATTTGCTAAACATTTTATAGCATTGTGCATCATTATACAATGTTTTCTTTCTGTAGGCAAAAAGCAGAAAAGGGCATTACAATCCAGTCCTCCCTTTGGTTCTTTCTCTTTTTCATTATTGTTGCTTGGAGCATAAATGCCTTTTTAATGAAGATTAAAAAATAGGAAATGTGCTTTTTCCATATCGCAGAAATTGAGACAATATGAGAGGAACAGCTTCCTAAAGTAAAAATGCAACTTGTTGTTGGAAATGTATAGATATATTTAAAAAAAAAATAAATCTATTTTACAGCCCTCTTTACTTCCACACACATGCACATAGTCTCACCCTTTCCATCACCAAGGAATTTAATAAATGTGACAGTGTCCTCTGGTCAAATACATCAGGAGATAGCAGCTCAGCTTGCCAAATTTTATAGTTAGGCTTAAGTACTCATGGGTAGCCAGTTGGGGCACCTTACAAAAAAATGAGACTGTTAAATTAGTTTTAGGTATGGAATTAAAGATTTGGATGACTATTGAATATAGCACAAAAATCCACAGAATTGTAGTGAAGAAAAGAACTCAAGTATATATTTGCATAACGTATACACTGCTTTCAGAGGTCTTATCTGATCTGGGTAAGGTCTACTGCTATCATGCCCTCTGAAAGCCCTTAATCCAGTGAAATTGCCTAAAAAACTAAGAAAACTCCATGTATAACTTATAACAGCAATAATGACATTTGTGCATGATACCTTTTTTGGGATCAATTGCCAGATATTAGAACTTGACTGTATCTTAACATATCCATTTCTCTCAGCTGGCCATTGATGACAGGCTATCCCTGAAATTTACTTACTCAAATAAATATATTCACCACTTAAATAAAAGAGTTGATTGAAAAATGGAAAAAATAACTCGAATGCAGAAAATTGAAAGTAGAAATTGTTTTGCAGTTTTGCAGTGTTTAAAGTAGAAGAGGTTTTAATACTGTTTTGTTTTTTTTTTAATTTACAAGAGTAATTTTGAATTTTAATTATCTTTTTTCTTTGTTTTTATTTTATAATTGTTATTTTTATTATTAAATATTTTGCAGCCAAGTGATTTAAAACAAATTATACACAGGGTGTTCTGTGAATTGTTTTCTTTCTGTTTCTATGTTCCCTGCTATGTTCAATATGAATTTGGAAAACCTTGACCCTAGAAAAAAAATATATTAAGCTTGGGAACTCTCAATTCTATAAGAGTAGATCCTTCTTTTTGGCAGCATGTATTGTAAAAGATTAGGTATTCCATTTTTACCTTTGTTTTACAAGACAGAATCAAAAAATCAGTCTTTTTCTTTGACCTCAAGCTCTTCCATGCTGAGGGTGTTTTAAAGGTTTACAGAGTGGAAAGAGGAAAAAGAAGTTGGCAGATGAATGAAAAATTGAGAACCTAACCTTTTTTTTAAAAAAAAAACAACCACCCTTTAACTGAGATATAAGTTAAGGTGCCATTTTAATTGGAAATTTCCTCTCAAAAATCAGGAATTACATTAAAAATATTTTTACAAAATAAGTACAAAATATATTTGTCACTGAAAGCCCATATTTGGGAGAAAAATGAATTATATTAGTTAAAGCAGTTGAAGACATTGAAATTATTTTCACCTAAGGACTGATTGTGCATTTTTTTTGGCTTTAACTCCTGATTTTCCTGTTAGCATTCACTGAAGAGAGAGGTCTTAGTGTCATTCTTTGGTAAGAAAAGGGGGTTTTGAACCATTTGGTGAAATACCTCCATTGATAATATGCCCTTTCTGGAGGACTATTTTCAGCATAGATCATTCTGTGATCTGATTTACAATTCAGTACCAGAAACTGTTGCTCTGGCACAACTGCGGAATTGTGGGGAAGTGCAAATGCATGGCCAGAAGAAGAAAACTTCTTAATCAGCATTGTCCAAGAAGCCAAGGTATTACCAGATTTTTATTACCCTAAATGTCTTCGCCACTTAACAGAGAGTGTCCTCAAAGACAATTTCCCTGCTGGTCTAGTATTTGGAGAGCCCCATTCCCAGCGGACATTCTAGTGAGCTTTTATATTAAGTGCCATTCAGTGTCCTGCATCCTCTGGAAAAAAAAAAAAACACAACCAAAACCAAAACCAAACCAACAACAACTGTCATTTGAGTTTGTTTATTCTGACAAAAGGGAAGGTGCTGATACTTGCAGTTGTTTTTCTGTAACTAGTTTTGGTGTAGTATAACATAGAATGAGACTGCTGATGAGCAAGTTTTAAACTTACCATGACAAATGCTTCCTGAAAGTGAAAGTGTTCCCTGTGGCAGAGAGTTAGTCATCTAGCTAAGTGTTGGCCTACTTGCTTTCCTTTCTTAAAACATACTATTGCAATGAAAAAGTTATAAATATTCTTTGCATTATTCAAGGAGTGCAAGCCAGACTCATGGGGCTTTGCACTCACAGATCCCATACTGTGGTTTCAGGCAGTATTCCTCCCATCTCAGCAGCAAAAGTCACATGGAGCAAAAAACTCCTCCTCATCTTTCCTATGTCCCCCTTTTTTTTCCCCAAGGTGTTTTAAAATTAGAGATTGTGTCCCCATAAATCTAGTTGTTTTGAGTAAGGCATATAAACTTCCCTGCCATATTCCAAATTCCTCATGCTTACCATCAGTGGAGTTACTTGATAGCTATGACTGATTCTAATGGATATTCTGAGACTAATGTTCTTTTTCTTATGTCTTGAGATAATAAAAGACAAAATAGATGAGCTTCTTAATTTGTCAGAAGTTGAAAAAGCACTTTGATTTAGATGTCTCACTTGATACAAAGGTCTTGTAGTAAATAATCCCTAAAAATTTTATATTTAGTATTTAACTATGATCTATGAGTGCTAAATTCAGAAGTCCCATTGTCAAAGAGCGCATCAAAAACCTCTTTGAAAATTTGGAAGACAAAAGAGGAAACTATCCTGGTCAAATATCAACACAGAAGCTGAAGTCTCCACAATATACCCAGACCACTGCTTACAGGTAGCTGTGGCCATTACATGAAGCAAAAATAGTGTTCAAACAAAAAATATGATGAAGGATACCAGTTGTGAAAATGAGTGCAGTATAATAAGCTGCTCCAATAGAACAAATTCATACTGGTGATGACATTTTAGTGACATATAATCATTAGTGCTATAAACCATAAAAGAAACAAAGAAAAGTTCGTACAGGCTTTCAGCATTTCCACCAACATAATACCACCAATAAACTTTATTACCAACCTCAACTGCCTCAATGAAATGGCCAATAAAAATCTTTTAGAAGGTGTTATAAATACAAAAACTTCCCAGATATTGCACAATCAAAACCTCCCCATGATAGCCGCCTATAAAAAGTGAACCACCTCCTCCCCACCCCAACCCCAAAACTAGTTCAGTTGCATTTATGGGAAAAGTTTATTTTCTGGAAGAATAGAAATGAATAAAATTGATTTTGGCAAAAAGTAAAAACTACCTCAAAAATGCTTGTCCATTCTGAGTAGACAAAGAAAAAGCACTGTCTAAATAGGTGCAGTAGGTAGGGAATGTGTTTCCAGGGAGCTTTAGCCTACCTTGTGAGGACGCAGCCTATTGAATATCCCAGGGGGTAAGGCAACTGTTGGAAAGGCAGACATTAAACTAGCAAACACAAAACGTAAAAGATAAACCAAAACGTTTCATTTGTAATGCTAAAACCAAACTGTCACAGTAAAATGAATCTCAGCTCTCTGCACTGTGGGTGCGGATCTAATACATGTCTTCCAGTACCAGAGGTAGTGTTTTTTCCCTGTTCCTGGGGCTTTAAGTACCAATTAGGTTTTAATGATCAGTTTAAGTCCACATTAGAGTACTCATATGATGCTTTGAGGTTCTTCTTTGCAAAGCCAGAGGAGATGCAGTACTGCACAGTAATTACCACCTCATAATCCTGAAACTTTCTTTTAGAGTATTAGTCCTCATTTCAGCAACTAGTGAACATCAGTAAGTGGGTCTGTGCCAGAACAAACTCAAAACAGATCAGAGGTGGGATTTGGAGTGCAGTACAGACTGTGGAGTTTTTGTCATTTGGTAACCAAACTGAAAAAATAAACTTGTCAGTTATATTTCTTGGATCAGAATTAAGCAGAAGGTTGGCCTTGTCTTTTTCTTTTTTTGGTCAAAAATCTACTTTCACCAGAAATTCATTTCAAATCAACTGGGAACTTTTGATTTAGCCCCAAATGAAGCTATCTACATTCCTAGGAATTGAGTACCATAAAAAAAAAAAAGAAAAAAACCCCCAACTTAATTAAAACAAAATTCAGCCCCCAAAATAGAAATGTTGTAGTAAAGTATGCCTGAACCCAAAGGTTTAGTTTAGTTTGGTTTTCTTTTATTTTTTTAAGTACAACAACATATACTGCAGTATTTGTGGTGTTTGGTATTTCCGCCCCCCCCCCCCCCCAAAAAAAAAAAAATAAATCCCACATTACTTTTATTTGGCCTAAAATGTTTGCTGAATTTGATTTCAGTGTTGAAATCATTTCATTCACTCCTCTAAAACACTCTCAAAATCTAAAACTCCAAAACTTTTGACCCCACAATGTTACTGAGTACTAATTGTTGGTACAGTTACAAAGAGAACAAACACTAACAACACAGGTTGAACTATGCCTGGCTGGTCTGGATCAATGACGATTCTCAAGCATTTGTTCTTGTTATTGACTGCTGAGAGAAAGGTTATTCCCTGCTTTAGATGTACTTCCTCCCCAGGTACATCCACCTCCATTTGCAGCTGGTAATTTTCACCTTAATTCCTGATTTTTCGAATTTGTACCATGGCCACAAAGAATTGCTGAATGGCTGATTTTCAAGTTCCCTGTGGTCTTCAGTCAACCAGCTTTTGTTTTGGAAATAATTATTCTGGCACATCACAAGTGCCTTGCTGGGCTCTATCTGCTTTTCTTTTCCAGGATCTTGAATACTATGTGTCTGAGGTCTCTGGGTTTTTGATGCAACTGCAGGTGAAAGTCAGCAAGCCCTGAAGTTCCAGATCTCAGCCTCCAGCTTCTAGTGCACCTTCCATTTCATAACCCTGTTGGTCTCTTTCCTCTCCCTCTGCTACTCTCACTCTATCCAGCCACATTTACCAAGAATTACCTAAAGATTTCTTTCTACCAGCTTCTTCTTTATTACTTTTTCTGGTTCACATTTTTAAATCAAGGAAGTAGGTTAGAGTTCAAAGCCACAGCAATTCAATAATCTCAGTTAAATACAGTCTCATCTTACTACAATGCCTTTAGTTAGTTTGCTACCGCTGGTATTTTTTCTTATATATTTGTGTGTCTGCCAGCAGAAATAACCAGAAGAGTGTTGTAAAACCCTGGAAACGTGTGAGTGAGACATTCCTAATCCACTCCTGTCCTTGGTCTGAATTGTAAGTACAGGAAAGTCCAGCACAGTGTGCTGGTTTGTGCTATGGAAGACTCTAGCTCTGCTGGATCATCTTGTCACAAGTGATCTCAGCATGGTAAAATTACCAGTGTGAGAAAAAAATTCAGTATATGGAGTCCTGGCTACAGAGAACTGTATAAGTAGCCAGATAAACTGTTTTATTCCTTATTTGCCAGACTGATTTCATATTCTGAACTGCTCTCTGGGCCAGATCCAAGTAAAAATATTTTAGTCCAGAACCAGTAAACTAGCCATATATTCCTCACTCCTGCTGTTCCAGGCGCTGATGTAACATAAGTAGGAGAAATTTTACTTGGAAGGTATCCAACTATTGTGTTGATATCTACTCTGGATATCTGAACTCCAAGTTTTTCGTCAAGTACTTGTCCTTGAGTTAGGGTTGAAGGTGTATGACATGGATAGAAAGAACCAATAATGCATTAGTCGAGTGGAGTGAGAGAGATAAGTGCCATTGCTTCTTTTGGCTGAGGTTTTAAAGGTAAGAAATGGAAGATTGAGGAATAGGTAAAGAATGACTAAGAAACGGGTAAGGAATGAAAGATATTATTGAATCAGGGCATTAGTGGAAGAGTGAAACTATGCGTTAAAGTTAGCCTTTTAAAATTCTTGATTCCATGATTTCTAGATTCAAGCATCTTAAGCCTTCAGAACGGAGATGTGAGCAAGGTTTGTGTGCATCTCTGGTATTTTAACTTGTAAAGCAAATACTTTTCTGTGTCTTTGTCCTTCATTGCTTTCTGGAAGAAGTTGATGAATTAAAACATTCTATTTTAGTAAGAAATTTGTCTTATATTTGATTAATAAAAGCTATGTGTCACACCCACTGCTGCTGAACTTGCATTCTTTAATAATAATGCACATAAATCCTCTGAACACTTCGACTGAATTGTATCAAAAGCAGTGATGTACAAGCCACTGTGATGAAGCTGAAATGATGTATTATGTAGCAAAAGTTCCTAAACTATGGCTTGAACTGTTGGAAATATTTCTTACTTTTCACTGACTTTTTTTATTAATGGAGGTTTATTTAGGGCTGGATGCCGTGGCTGTTTGGTTTTTACTTGTGTTTATTGTCAACTTTATGGAGGCATATCAACAGCAATGAAAATCTAGCCTGGGTCACTGCCTTGTCAACTTCATGGGCAAGCCATCTACCTTATTCCATGTACATGTGCCATACAAAATAATCAAGCCTCTTCTTGCAAGGATGCTCCAAGAAACAAATGATAAGAACAAATGATGAGCTTGTGTGAAGCATACTCCAGTCATCAGAGAGAGGTTTTTCTCCCCCAGGATGGTAGCAGCATCATCATCTTCCTTTTGCAACTAGGTAAACTGAACTTCATTAAAGACAGAGCTTGAAACAGCATGCAGATCTTCAGAGTCCCAGTCCCCTACACCACACTACCTTCTTCAAAGTGCTCCGAGACACATCTTGCCATTATGGGTACCAGATGATTCCCTTCATGAGCACAGCACAGATGCACTGAGGGATCCTAAGAGAGGGGTAGGGAATATCATATTCCATTCCCCTGCTGCATTTGCAATGAAAGTTGGCTACTGACAGAGAGTTCTGTTAATTATACTATGCAATTGTTAGTACAGCACACATTATTTTCTTTTCTTCTGGAAACTTCCAGGCTTGTTGAAAATGTCTGTTCTAAATAAGTAGTTGAGAGTCCCTTAGATGTCTCCTTATGAAGAACAGAGTACCTGTTTCCCAGCCATACTCCCTCCTAGTGTATGGCCCTCTACCCAGTGCCTTTGGATAACTCCGGACCTCAAGATGTCTCCAGTCGAACCACCTGCCCAGAGCAGGCTCAGCCATGGGGTCAGACCAGGTTGCTCAGGGCTTTATCCTGTGAGAGCTGGAAACCTTCCAGGGAAGGAGACAGCAGCACCTCCTGAGCCCTGTCCCCAATGTCATCATGGGGAAAAAGCTTACCCTTATCTCCAGCCTCTCTGACCCAGCTCAGCCTTCTCCTCACATCTCTCCCCAGTCCCACCAGCATCACTGCCAGGGCTCTGCCTGCCTAGGACACGGCTGCATAGTGCTCCTGCCCCAGCTGCATGTGGGTCTTTTTGGCTTCTTCCTCCCTCTGGTCCTAGACCATTGGAATGCGACAGCAGGACTACATGCACTATTATTATCTGGTTAGCAGTGACAGAGCTCTTTAGAACTTGCTGGATTTTGATAGAAACAAAACCCTGGAGAACTCATGTTATATAGCTATTTTTCTACGCGTTTGAGTAGATAAATAGGAAGTACTCTCTTTTTTCTGCAATTGCCCTTCTAATTTGCCTCTCCTCTCCTTCAAAGAATTCCTGGGCCTCCCCTGCTGTCTCTGGTTTCTGTGCAAAATTCTCTCAGTGCTCTTCTTCAGTGTTTGATTTCATCTCCTGACTATTGCTTTCTGCCAGCTCTTTAGTGACAATAGTTTGTTCTCATAATGCAACTATTAAAAACAGTTTCCCCAGAGTCTGCAGTATGATTTATTTTCTCATCTCCAAATTTCTTTCTTGATTCACGGTGTTTGAGAGCTACATAATTCCATTTGCAGTGCCACTTCTGAATGCCCAAAGTTCCTTTCTAGTCAGAGAGCTGAAACATTTTCTTCATGTGTGAGACATAATCTTGTCTATCCTGTATTTGAATGTTAATTGAGAAATCAGATGCTGTGATATGATACAAAATATTGAAAAGAGAATGGAGTACCTAATTAAGTCCCTAATTAATTTTCCATTCTAGGAAATTTATGACCTACCTCTTTTACAGGCTTTGAATTCTTAGGGAAAAGGTTTGTTGGATTACAGCATGAAATCTGGAGGAAGGCTAAGGAAAAAAAGTTGTTCAGTCCTATAAAGAGTCCCCAGAAAGACAAAAAAACATGTAAAAAAATGTACTTTTCTGGGTCATGCAGAACACCCTATGAATCATTGTCTGTCTTCACTATCAGTTAAGGTCTATCTATTGAGAGGAATGCAGTTTGTAAGTTTCTTTGGCAGGTCTCTGACACTCAGGAGCTGCAGATGCAGTACCTGGATAGATTTCACATTGCAATGGTAAATACCTGTTCTCAGAAATAGCAGGGTGGAACAATTAAACACTGCTCATGCAGAACAGTCTTCTGTAATTTAAAAGTAAATGATCTAATTTATTATTCTTAAGTAAGTTCACATACAATAAAATTACACATTTACCCTAATTTTTTCCCACCATTGTAATGTTATTCCAGCTTTATGCGATTTTCTGAGACATCATATCTAAAGGAAAATAAAATGGAATGTTGAGTGACACTTGGTTTCTTGTATTCCAGATGAATACAGATTTATTCTGGTTATTTGGGGCAGTAGAGGGAGACAGTCATTGCTCATGAAGGAAGCAGCAAAGAAATAATCTAAATTTCTTAAATCTCTTCATGTAGAAGCATAGAAGACAGTTTTATTCTTAAGTTTGCTACATCAGTCTCCGGATATGCCTCTTGAACTCTTCAACTGAATGGTGCCTAAAAGTAAGGAATCTGCTTCTCAAGATAAATCTTGATATTATTCCTTCTGTCAAGGGAGTAAATATGAACACTGCAAATATCTAAACATGCCATTTTTTCTACTTGCAAGACATGAGTTGCAATTCCTGTGTCAGGGACATGTTTGAAGCACAATTAGGTGACATTTTTGGAGTGATATGGCACAGCCTTTACTGCTGTTTTGTAAGGGATGCTACAGCCAGCACCACAGAAGGAGGGCAGTAGAATTTAAACAGCGGT
This sequence comes from Gorsachius magnificus, assembly GCA_034008185.1. Classification (NCBI taxonomy): domain Eukaryota; kingdom Metazoa; phylum Chordata; class Aves; order Pelecaniformes; family Ardeidae; genus Gorsachius; species Gorsachius magnificus. Next base: position 25,589,886 of record CM067109.1, on the reverse strand, counting down.
GGTGTTCTTGGCTTTTGATAATGAAGTGAAACCCTGAGCATCATGCCAGTGGGAGCGTGAAAGTGAGGGCTCCATTTATAAGCATTGTAGGGAAAAGTCTGCAAAGCAAAAAGATCCATCACACTCAAGAGTGCTTGAGAAAATAACCTTATTTTATCTTTCCAATTGTTCCTCCTACACAGTACCTACAGCTGGTATCAGTCTGGGTTTAGCAATACTGTGCAGCAGAGAAGCTATTCTTCAGTGTATAATTAACTATACCTTTAATCAGTATACCTATTTTTCTTTCCTTCTATTGTCCTGAATCATAGATCAAGCCTTCAATCCTGAGGACCTCTATCTTCTGAAGGATTTAAAGAGCTTTGAAAATGTTTTGATCCCTCCACATAATACTTCTTTTCTCTCTTTTTCTTTGGTCTTTATCTCCTATGAAAATGATTTATTTTTTTCTGGCTGTTTTCCTCCCCCAACTCTTACATTATATTTTCCTTTCTTTTCTAATTACGTTTCACTCTCTGTCATTCTATGGGGTTTTTGTTGTTGCTGTGTGTATGTGTGGGTGGGGTATTTTTAAAGCCTTTTTACAGCCACCTTTGACCTCTTCTGCTCCTGCCTGAAAATATTTGACCCGATAATATTTTTTTATGCTGTTAATACTTCCTTCTGTGTTTCCCTGTCTTCACCATGCTGTTTTTTGGATTAATTTCATCTTCCTTCTGGTAATCATCTTAAGAGATATTTACATGGAGTTGAGGAGCAATTCATTCCTTGCAACTTCTGAGTCATTGCCTTACTGTACTATATGTAAGTGTTGTGCTGCTCGTGCAACTCTGTAACGGAAAGTGCTTATTGTAGGTGTATTAGTACAAATGGGCATTTAGCTGATGCAATAAATTCTCTCTTTCCCTGCCCTTCTTTGTCACAATCCAGGCATATCATTCACACGAGCTGCAAAAAATTGAGATTATGTTCAGTAGCTTTTGGGGTGGACTTTGGAAATGAAGGGGTCCTTAGCTGTGATTTATTGGTGGAACATACACACGTACTCCATAACACTAAGAACTGAAGACTGGGATGTTGGGAAAAGAGGTGGATCAGTGACAATAATATCTGTTTTTAAAGGTGATTCGTCTTAGAGAGAGCCAGAACACAGCTGTGAAAAACAGTTAGGAGGCATGAAACCTTTTATGACCTAGTTGCATGACTTTAATCCATAATCTCAAAACTTGGAAGTCCTCTTGTAATTCTGAATTGCTGATTACCAACACAGCTTCTTACCAAGCAGTCAACTGAGCCATTATATTGCAATTATATTAATTATTTTAAAGCATAGTGTTAGTAGCAAAATGTCCCATTTGATTATTTGTCTCATGTGGCTAAATCTTACTTTTTACTCTATATTGATAGAAGTTTAGTATGTAGTTCTAAGGTTGATATTAGTTATAAAATGTAACACTACTTCATAATGAATGTTGTAATGTCATCTCTTAAATTTGGAAAGGAAATCATGTTTGCCATATTTTTTTACAGTGTAACATTGGTAACTTTTCCCCCAGTAAGACAGAAATTTTAGCATTAAATAACACCAAACTGATTTTGAACATCAGGTATTTCACGAGTCTCTATAGTCTTAGGTAACACAGATTTAGTTGGAGATGAAAATGGCCATGTAAGAGCAAAGTGCAGATTGATCTTTTGTAAGGAAGATTAGTTTGGATACTGGACTACTGAGCTTGCATTGCTTGCTCACGTACAGTTCTTGTCAGCTAGACACAGTACAATGTGCTACTTCATTAACAAAATTTGAATTACCCCTTGATGCAAAAGCAAAGGAATTACATTTAATGTCTGCAAGGGCATTACGTTTAGATGTCTGCAGAGTGGACAGCAATAAACAGCATTTCAAAACCTTAATGGGAACAATACCATATTTCCTAAGATCATTAATTCCTTATCTGGTGTGTGCATGCCTCCTAACCAACCTCTTTTGTTTACTTCATATTCATCAGTCCTAGTCTCTGTTGCACTGTTGCAGTCTTACAGTGCAGATTAAAAATTCTGTGTTTATTGAATTCTAGGAAAAGCACATATTTTTAGCTGAGAAATGGAAAAAAATGAAGCCATATAATTTTTACATTTAGAGCTTGGTTTTTGACAGAAACCTGATGAATATAAACTTCAGCCCACAGTTGCCAAGGCAGCTGTATTCTCCTCTTGACAATCACAGTTTTGCAAAAGATTTTCTTCTTTCATAATTTGCTTTTGCTTAAAAATAGGAAGGTTGTGGATGTCATGATTTACTCATTATACACTGCATTATTATAGATGGGACATTTCCAAAATAGCCATCTCTCCATGGGACCATGGGCTTCACAGATTGCCAACAAGCACGCCAGCTAGTGCCAGTTCTGGTAGTGATTTTTGTGTTATCAACTCTTGTCCACTATGAACTGCAAACTCATTTTGTATAAATAGCTGAACAGCTGTTCAGTAGCAGTGGCTTAGAGAGTCTGATCATGAACTCCTAATCATACAGCTCTTGTATTAACTTCAGTGAAACTGCTGCCTGATAAAGCAATTAAACTTCAGTTTCTGACATGATGATATTTCTGTTTATTAGAACTAAGCTCCAGTTTTGGAGATGAGAGAATCTGAATGACATCAAAATGAGCCAAGCATCAAATTTCTGGGCTGATTTTCCAGTCTTCTGGGTTGCATATCAGGACTATAAATGGACTTTTGGGTCATGTGAAATGTTGGTTATGGATCCTTGGGTATTTAAGTAAAAAAGAAAGATGTGTCTTAGTATCCATTTTAAATAAAACTAAAGTTTTAGAGCAAAATTCTGACTCCACCTAATGCCTGTAGTCTTCAGCAGAAAGAGCTTTTGACACCTAACTGGGGGGGGGGTTGTATGAATATATTTGTGGTAAAGAACTAAAGACTACAGAACATTATAACTCATAACCATTCCTAAAAAGGATAAACAAAGGCTTACTGCTTCTCTGTTAGGGTATGATTGAGCTGGTAACTTTTACATAGATGTAATGTTGAGTTTGTCTCTCTGAAGTATCTTTAGAGTTACTGTCTTTCAACACCAACCACATTAAGTTCTTTATTAGCTGCTAGCAAATAATCTGAATTATATGAGATGTAATAATAAACTGTTAATTTATGTTCTGGCTCTTTGTTATGTCTAGTGAGATTATCTCTAACATGAAGACATACAGTCTATCCAAAGGAAGAGTTTTTTCTTTCTTCTGCCTCACTCACTAAGTAAGGGCTCTGGTGACAATCTCACCTTGCTCTTTCACCAATACTGAGGCTGAAGGTCAGCTGTTCAGAGAGGCCTCAGGATGTCAGCAATGAAATGTCCACACTCCCACTGAAGATGAGTATGGAACAATGTGAAATGGAGCTGGGAATTGAAATACATGCAAGGCCAAAACTGTAAATTTTAAGATTAATTTGAGCTGAGAACACTAACTTCCAGGCAACCTTCTATGATGGAATTAAGAGCAAGATCACAGTTAGGCTTTTAATTTATTTTTACTTACCATAATATTTGATAAATTGTCATTCTTTCTTTTTCAGTGGTTAGCACAATGTGTTTTAGATACTGATATATATGAGTGATAAGTCTGGCATGACAGCTGTCAGGGTCACATCATGGTTATTGTCATAATATCAGTGTTGCAGGAATTGGAGAAGAGAGACATGAATCTAATTTAAAGAATGGCAAAGAATATATTAAAATTTATGAATAAATTACTTCCTAAATTATATAATAATAAATACAACTTATATTTTGATATACATGTTAAATTATTGAGAATTAATAGAGGTCAACAAGACCAAGTGTCGTGGTTTAACCCGGCTGGCAACTCAGCACCACGCAGCCGCTCGCTCACTCCCGCCCCTCCCTCAGTGGGATGGGGGAGAGAATCGGGAAGGAGAAAAAGGTTAGAACCGAGGGCTGAGATAAAGACAGTTTAATAAGAGAAAATAATAATAATAGTAATAATGAGAATGATAACAAAATATACAGAATATACAAAACGAATGATGCACAATGCAATTGCTCACCACCCGCCGACCGATGCCCAGCCAGTCCCAAGCAGGGATCAGTACCTGAGCAGCGATCACTCTCCCCGCGACCGACCGACCCACCAACCCCCACCCCGAGCATGACGTTCTATGGTATGGAATAGCTCTTTGGACAGTTTGGGTCCTAGCTGTGCTGTACTCCCAGCTTGTTATGCCCCTGGCCGAGCAGGAGAAGCTCAAAAAGTCCTTGAACAGTCTGAGCGCTACTTGGCAACAACTAAAAACATCAGCGTGTTATCAACATTCTTCTAGCACTAAATCCAAAGCACAGCACTATGCTAGCTTCTGTGAAGAAAATTAACTCTATCCCAGCTGAAACCAGGACATCATGTAACGCATGTTACTTGGCGTAAGCAAACAAAGGGGGAAACTGTTAAAAAAATATAATAGATTAACCCCATAATGTAAACACAGATTTTTCTTGTGACACTTATATGCATTTGTGTTGTTTATTAATAATGCTAAAATGAAGGATAAGCACTTTTCCAGTTTGAGTGCATACCACCACTATTGATGTAACGATGAAAGCACTTGCATGTTCTGATAGTCATCAAATACTGATCTGATAACAAACTGCTTGGACCTTGGCCATTAAAGAAATCACTTCCCTCCCACTTGGTACAATGGCCATGTTTTATTAAAAACTGATTTAATGATTTAAGGGCTGATGTTTCCCTTAATGTATGACTGTTGTTGCAATTACAGTGAATTATATCTTGCATGACTGGATATATATTCAGACATTAGCATTTAAACTGGATTATCAGTTTAATAGTAAAATAAATGTGTGGGGTTTGAAGAAAAAAAAAGCTTTACCAAAAGACCCAAACCCGAACAAATAAACTCTGCCACTGATACATCATCTCTTTTCTCTCTCCATTTTCATTCTGTCAGCACTCTTTCCTCCATTCTCTGGAATGCACCTAAGTGATTTTTTACACATCCTTCAAAGTTGTCTTGTCACATTCTACTTTAATGTATAGCAATATGAAAAATCCTTGGTAAACCATTTATACACCTTTAGTTTTCAGTCACTCAATCTGCCTTCTGACAGGCTTGAATGCTTCTTTCAAGCATTGCTCATTAAATCAAGTGTTAATATCCCCCAAATTGATGTTTCCTATATTGATGTTTCTGTAAAACTGGTGTTTAGGCTATTTTGGGTCACATTCTACTACCACTGCAAATCCAAAGCATCTCTGTCAAGTTCAGGACAAGCTGCACTTTTACCCTCTTCTTGATCTCTCTGAGTACTCCCTTTTCTTCCTGACTGGATTCTTTTCATGCTTTTGGGGTAGAGGTGTGCAGTTTACCCAGCCTCATTTTAAGACTGTGTACTGGCGCTCATTACCCATCACACCTAATCGAGCTTAGATATCTGTTTTGAAATGGATATCTATTTACAGGCTTGTGACAGCCTTTCTAGAACAAATGCGGTGGTCATAGAGTAACAAACCTATTCAGCAGAAAGAAAATCAAAGAGCATTACTTCCAGCTTGTTGTTACCTTACTTCTGGAGTGGACCACGTCTTGCCCACTTCTCCATGTATCTGAAAAGCTCAGGGAGGTGAGACTCATTACCCCTTATCCCCATTTTCAGGTCTGGCACCACATCCTCTGTTCTGAGAACACATCTCCAAAGACCTTTTAATTCCCTGTCTCTGCCTTTCCCTTTTGTAAGGGTGGCATCTGTTCGCCAGAGGAGAGGCAAGACACTGCTTCCAACAACAGTCTTGAATACCTTCCTTAAAAGACAGGTCAAAGGATACAGTCAATGGATATGATATGGGTGAGTGTGCACTGAATACACAGAAACCTTTCCCCTTTCCAGACAAGGGGGCACCACCCTTACGTCAGTGCAAGCCCCTGACCCAGTCCCTCTCAGGACACTATGTGTAAATCCTGTTTAAGTTCATGTCCTTGGAGTAATTTTGATTAATTCTTGGGTGGCCAAGTTCCCTGAGTGTGCAAAGGGCTCATTGTATCTGTATGTCCCAGTAGAGGCAGGACAAGGTCACGACAGAAACTACTGGCAGGGTTGGGCAGTCAAGTGAGCAGCTTCTCAACCGCATTTTATCTCAATCTAGAAGTGACTGTGCAGCTGGATAGCTGTCTAACCAAGTACTTGCTTAGGACTGGGCCTTCAGACTAGTGACTATTTGGTCCAGTATGACTTGGGTATGTACGTTTACTACAGACATCCATAAAACTATATTCACATCAGTCCAGAAGGAACAATAGGTATGAGATCTGGTACTTTCAATGCTTGTTTCACAAAGCTGGTGTTTGCATCAATCTGTTTTATCTCAATTTTCAAAATTGTCACACGTCTGATGAAAAGCAGACATTGTTCTGTCTCAAGGCACAATATATCTGAAGACATACATATGAAATAAGCCAATTTGAATGTCTCCTTTGTATATATCATTAAAAGGAGGGAAGAAAAGATGAAGTTGCAAACTAGTTCTACTGTTACTGCTATGTTGCAGGTGCATGAGTGATGAATCAGATTAGATAAGAAAATCCCAGTGCATTGGTGGAGAAACCAATACTCCAGAAGGAAAAAAACCCCACAACACTATTTCATTTTATACTGAATTTCTAAACGATATTTCAATCTCTTGAAGCTTTTTTAGAGCTGCCAGGGAAAGTGTTTGACATCAAAGGTGAGTAATAGCTTCATTTATTGACCTGTGATATTCAATGAGGTGAGCACTGAAACTTATTGAATCATTAGCAGATATGTTCTCAGGCAGTGTGATATATATATATCTGCAGATACACGCCCACAATTTTACTTTCAGATGCCTGCCCTGTTCTAGCAATGCACTGACTCCACCGAGGACTTCCTTATATCTAGGTATTTCTGAGCATGGAAAGCAAAGTACACAGGCTACAAAAATTTCAAAATATATATATATTAAAAAAAACTTGTTAGGAAAGATATAATATCTTGTGTTTTCATGGCAGCTTTGAAATATGTGGAGGTTTAATTTCTAGGGGAGCTGTAAGTGGCCAACACAAGGAAGTAATTCACCCAAAACCGAGCATCCTTTTGGCAGGCTTAGCAAGTAAATGAGCTAACACTAGTACCGTACAGAGCCTCAACTAGTCATCAGCCTAAAAGGTGGGGTTTTAATTAAAAAATGTCAGGGTTCCATGGGTGACAGATTACATGATGTCTGTCCAAAAGGTGAAATTAAGACAGGCCGGTAACAATATTTGGATGGCTTTCATTATACTTACATGCATGTTTTTATTAATTTGTGGCCCAAGGCATCTGTTCCTTGGGATTTTCTCATTGTTCAGAAGACTTCAGAGATTTCTGGCGTTTTCCCACATTGAGGAAAAAGTTTATAGGTGGAAGGTAGCCTACTGGAAAATTCCTCTTTCTTTTTTGGTAAGGCAAATATATCATATTCTGCAAACTTTAGATTGACCTTTGAAAATCATATTTGATATTCTCCCAAAAATCATAGACAACAATTCATGTTGCAATATACATGTATGATTATTACAAAACTGGACTGTTTTAGAGGTCCCAGGTCATATCTGAAAACTAGGAGTCAAGATTTCCAGCAGTAGAAGATACTATTTAATGTAAAGTATAACTGACATGCCATTGTATTATGGTGAATCAGACAATACAGCAAGTTGCAAAGGTGAAGTCCAGTGATTTCCAGTAGAAAGAATCCAGAGATGATAATTTAGACCAGCTGGGGACTGGCTTCATAGATTTAGTGTATCAATTTTTGTTCCTGTGTTCTCAGTGCAGGGCTCGTTTTACTAAGTGCCAGCTCAAATCATGCTGCAGACACACACTAAGAGAGATATTGCAATATAGATAAGGCAGAGAGTGAATTAAAAGGCACTGAGGGATTTAAAACTGAGGCAGGAATGTAATTCAGATCTTATGACATCTCTTTCGATATTGTTGCTGGAGTTTGAAGAACTCCAAAAGTGAATGTGGGCTACCAGTTCTTCAAATAGAATTATTGAATGAACTTTATCAAACAAGACATTATTGTTGGGAATTTGAGGCACAAGGAAGGGATAAGTCAGGGCCATCCAGGAAACAAACAGCAGAGAGGTATACAGGTAGTATGTAATTATACATTTTTTAGTTTAGACTACTCCAGTCCTCCGCTCTTAACCATGCAAGCTGTCTTTACTTACATGACACATAATTTCACTGAGAAACGATTTGGAAAAGGTCATTAAATTCAGTTGTTAAAGCTTAGGAGGACATTGTGTATCAAGTCCGATGAGGAATAGTAGTCCGATTCTGTGGCACTACAGTAAGCTGCTTCTGAGGAATATTCCATTGAGCAAGGATTTCAGGTATTTGGATGTTTTTGCTGTATTTTATTTCCAGGTAATCCAGCAATGCAGCATCATTGCAGGAGGTTCCTTCTCCAAAGCCTACCTCAGTTTTGCTCTTGTTATACTTAGCTTGGTCTCCCCAAATGTTATCTGTAGAATTTAAAATGGTATTGACAGGAAGGAAAGTTGGCAGTGTGGGAAACAGAAATCACTTATCATCTGTTCTAAAAGTGAGGGGGTTAGAATTCTTAGCATGTTTCATATATATTTGAAAGCCTGTGTTTCAGAGACACATAGCATCTTTTTTGTTCTGCCTCATCATCCAGCAATGGATGGGTGGGATCAGCAGGACGTTGTGGTACTATGGTTGGCTATGCTTAGATTTTTGCCCATTTCCTTTGGACCTCTGCAGTCTTTATCATTTGCCTTGAATAGTTAAAAAGAAAAAAAAAAAGATAAAAAAGATACCAAACTAAGGAATCTTTCTCTCTTTTCATTTCTGTATGTGAATCTGTCTGTTTGTTAAAATATATATATTAATGAAACAACCGTGCCCTAAAACAGCTAGTAAAAATAAATAGCTACAGGACCTCACTAGCTGCTGATGTTGCCAAAGGAAAGAGGAACAGTACACACTTCAGCTGAGCACAGGATTATGCCCTGAATAAATCTTCTTTCAAATTATCAGTTCTTTCCCACATGACTGTCAGGAAAAAGAGAGCAAAACTTTTAAAGAAAAAATTAACTTGCACTTACCCTTTGACAACAGTATGCATTACAGTGATTGAACTTTATTAAGAGAATTGTTTGCCAGCTCTATTTGTCTTTTTTTTGGCAGCTCTGATAAATATTTAATTTAATTTATGTTCCAAATTAAAAAAATGTCTCTATAAAGGCTGAGCAGTACCTGCCCACCATGAAAAAAATTATGCTTATATATTGCTGTGCCATTCACAGTGAAACATCTCTATGTGAAAGCTGACTACTCCCTTATAACCTGAAGCTTTAACCCTTACCTAGATGGGTGGAAGAAGGAAGCCTGTAGAGTTAGAAAAAACACATTGAGAAGTGGAACAGATGCTTATCATGGGGATATTTTTTCTCTTTCTTTATTTAATTTTTAAGGATTAAATTCTGAAACTCAAAACCTGTATAATCCTGAGTTCTGTACGTGTGCAGGACTTGGTTAATCCATACATACAGCTTTTTTGCCTGTTTTCTGTTGACATTTATAATGAGATCATATTTTTCTTTCATAATGAGTGTTCCTCGTAACACACAGGGTTGTGAGCCTGAGGCACAAGAAGAATGAGGATTCAGTTGCCCTGGAAGTGAGCAGACTGTATTAATGGTTTTACTGCAAAAGCCTTGTCATGTTTCCTAAGTTGTACCACATTAGAGATCTCCAAGGTTTGCGAGTGAATGTGCACTTCTGATCAGAGCTGGAATTGGAGTACCTGGTCACATTGTTTTACATATGGGTGGTTTACAACCAAGGCTTCCTTATTTAGCTAGACCACCCAATGATAGAAGTAAATGCTAGTTCATCTGAGCTGAGTTCTGAGATTTTCTGCTGACCTTACTGTACTGCTAAAGAGAGGAGAAGAGAGAAAATGAATGTTTTCAAAGGTAAGAGTGAATGAGATGCACAAATCCAGTTGGTTTCTTAACTATCTTAAACTGCCCCAAAATCATGTTTTCATAACTCATTATTTTTAGTAATTAAACAGATTAACAATTTCTTATTTTCATAAATAACACCTATTTGAAGGTTTTATTGCTACCCTCCTGTCTTAATATGCTGCTCAAGATTTTTTTCTTGAGGCTAAACAAAAGCATTTTGCTACTTATACAGAAAAAGGCCTCACAGAAGAATCATTTGTACCCAGAAGAGTTAATTAACTGACAGTCTCCCACCAATATACAATTATCTTCACGTAATAATTTTTGTATGTGTATTATGCACGCAGGATAATTCAAAACAAATTTTAGGATGTTTCAGACAATAAATTCCCTCAGCTGTATCAGGACTAGTGTTTATTTTCATAAATTGAGTTTAATGGAAAGGTTTTAAAGTATGAAAAGCCCTAACATTTTTTTAATTACTTTGTGCATATTTAACATCAATTAAATTGTCATCTTGTGGCTTGGTGTACTAGCTCTTTCATACAGGAAACTCATGATGAATTTAAAACTGTAATGGCTTGTCACACTGAAAGGACTTTCTTTTTCCTCTTTTTCCTTCTGCTGCAGACTCATTGTTGTAGAGCTGGGATGCTCTTCAAGTTATGATTTGAATTAGGTTGACCTACTGAACCAACATTGTTTTACCTCCAGGTGTTAAGATGTTTTTATAAAGAGACTGTATTTGAAGTGGTATGTGTGTATGCTTTTATGATTATGAGAGGGAGGGAGGAATTGGAGGAATGAAATAAAAGTGGTAAAATTCTTATTAAAGAAATTTCTTTTAGTTTCCTTTGGCAACTAATACAGCATTATAATGGTTAGAAGAGAAGGTTCCCCCCAATATTTTTCCACGGTAATATTACTGAAGACTTGAAACATGGCTATGTTTCTTCCCACCTGTGGCAACGGGCTATAAACACATCCATGTGTGTCCATACCACAAACGTGGTATGTTTTCAACACTGGTGGAACATATTTGGAGATAATGTGCAGCATCTCATAAATCTGCATTAATTTTGAGTGTTGAGCAGCCTTACTTGCAACTCTGTTGTTTTTAATCACTGGCTGATGACATCTTGCTGAAATCCCACCGAGAGCAGAACTTTTCAAGCCTCTAATAATACAGATAATTATACTATATTCTATACACTTAGATTAATTTAAGATAATCATAAATCATGTAATCTCATTCATCTAAGAGCTTAATGAGACAGGTAAAGTTGCAAATTTCCCTAGTGACATGAGTGACTGGATTTGCTCTGTAGGACCAGAACCTCTTTGTATGGGTCAACTGTCAATAAGGCCACCGTTGCGTTGCTGTGACCTCAGGAAGCTTAATTTCCTACTTTAAGGAGTTATCCCAAATCTATTCCTGGTTTTATTTAAAGTGTGGCATAATCACACTATCTTCACACTAGATCTGCTCTGCAAGGCAACTGTAGCACTTTTAAGCTCCTTCCTTTGTTGTTGGTTTTTGTGCACCTCATATGTCTCTAGCATAAATCTAGTCCAGAGGGAGTGCACATTGCTGCTTCAGTTCTATCACTGTGCCCTGGTTTGTGGTGCTAGTATTCTGTTTTCTACAGCTACAACTGCGGGCAAAGTCTAGGAGGGTTTTCTGTTCCTACAGTTAGTGCTCCATTTATGAATGAAAACCTGTTAAGCAGTTTCGCTATTCTCTTATTTTGTATAAACAAATAGTATGTTGAATTAACTCTTCTTTGAAGTACATAGGATATTCAAATACATACACACACCTGCTGTGAGGATGAATGATACGGCTGTTAAATTTAAGTTAAATCAGTTTCTTCAATACTTCTGTATTTTCTGTTTCTTAATGTCCTGACTATTACAAATTCATTTCGTATCTGTCCACTTCTTCACTACAGTTCTTTTCTGTTCTCTCCTTATGCCACATCCTTGGATGTCTGAACATATCTTACAAAAATTTCTGCAATAACAATTTTGATTTCTTTCCTTTTTTCTCTTACATCTGTACAGAGTAGCAGTTTATTTTGGTGAGGTTTTGGGTTTGGTGTCATTTCTTGGTTTCTGTAAGCAGTTACAATGAGTACAGTTTTCATCCAATTTCTACTTCTTCCTTCCTGTATCCAGATAACTTTTCAATGAATGGATCAACATCAGATTTAACAGAGTGGTAGACATCTCAAGAATAATGGAGTTCTTAAACATTTTGTGAAAACATGTGTCCAGGAGGAGCTGAAAAGCCATGTAAGTAATCACAGCAGGGGCTCCACCAGAGGGAAGAGCTGCAGTGGGAACCCAAGACTTGCTAAGCACTGGAGAATGTGTCCTTTTAAATGTCTCAACTGAAGACAAAAGTATATGTAAAAGCAGGCTTCTTTTGTCTTAATCAACTTTATAAAATGCACATTGCTGCTGTGGGAAGGGACATGACTAAGCCATGCTTGCAATAGAGGGCTGTAGTTAAATTTCAAGATGCAAAGCTTCTACCTAGATCACGGTTATCCTCCATCTGGATAAATAAAAGCTCAAGTGTCAACGTGTGCTTAAATCTTATGGCTTTTTTCCAGACTTCACAGGGCCATGCCACTGAGCTCTTTGGACATGAGGGCCTAGGTCCAGTACTTTATTTTACTGTTTACAAAAAGACCTGCTAGAGGGCAAAAGGCAAGATAATTATGCTTACAGTAGCTTGTGTTTCTGAGAAGAAAAAACTGCATTTTATGTTGTTTGGAATTTTCCTTTAAGGCGAGCAGCAATTTGTGTTACTGCAGAAGGGTTTTGGGGCAAGGTATGACTCAAACAGGAAGCAATGTCAAGTCATGGATTTCCCCCAGTGCATTGATATTCCTGCTGATTGAGTCTGGGTTGTAGTCATAGTGCTCCAGCTTATTCAGCTGCAGTGCAATTGATTATTAAGATTCATGGGTCACAGGCAGGCAGTGGTTGTTAGGAGAGAGCATATCGTATGTAAGCATTGGAAAGTCCATACAAATAATTCAGAGACTGTATCGATGTGTAAGAGTCTTACGAATCACTTTCTTGTGGACTGAGCATTACTAGTGATTGAAGATCGGTTATTACATGACTTATGGATGTGCAAGATAAATCCATTTAAATTAGATGAATAGCCAAATAAGTCTGTGTGTTGGAAGACATATCCTCTGCCAGTGTAGCAATGCCAATTTACACTGGTTTATGATCTGGCTTTAAAAAAAAAAAATTAGAATATGTTACGTAATCCTCTAGAATCTCCAAGCTGCTGTAATTGCATACGTTTAACTTTATCATAAAATAACTTCAGCTTCATATTGCAAAAAGGTAGACACAGTATGGATTATTATAAATCAGGATTGGACAAAATAATTTCTGAAGTAACAGTTATTTTAGTGGGCTTACTTAGAAAGGTGGGTACATATGGATAGTGATCCAGACCATCCCATGCTGGTAAAGTTAACATTTGGGCAAAGGAGAGGCTTAAGTCCCACTTAAGTCATTGATCTAAGAATTTGGAGACTTAGAAGGTTCAGAAGCCTTTTGCTGCCTCTGTGCATGGAGATGAGTTTCACCTGATGTGAGAGACGGACAAAATTGTCCTTCAGTTACTCAGCTTAACTAAATGTACCTATATAGTAATGAAAAGGCAATAAAAACCATACCAAAAATTTCAAACACAAGCAAACTTGATACCAGTGACTGGCTTGTTTCATCAATGACTCTTTTCTGCAGAATTATTGTTTATCTTGTAAAACCAGATGAAGAATCCATGTGCCATTTGTGCTCATCTTTTCCTTTCCATTTGTGCTCTAACTTAAATGGTTTTGCTTAGTATCTCAATCTCATAGAAAACAGTGTTTTGTCTGCTAAAAGCAGGGAGCCAGCTGACATATTTACTCATTTGCTGGGATTTAAGACAAAATTAGGTAGCCCCCTCTCCCTTTTTCCTTCTTGCTGCTCTCTTTCCTGTTGGCAGCCACTGCTTATCATATCTTCTGGTGAATACACTGCACATTTCTCATAGAACCTTCCCGTGAGGTGCCCTGCATGACGACCTGTCTGGGGACAACCTTCCCTGGAATTTAAAGTCTGTCTGGTTCAAACAAACTGCAGGATGGGTATTTTCAGGAAGTTGCTGCAGGAAAAATTACTTAGTGATCTTGATCCTGCAGAATACAATCTGCTAGGAAATGAGTTGTATATATTAATTTCTCTCAGGGGCTTTCTTAGTACAGTATTTGAATTGTTACAGGAAACGTGCTTGCTCTAGAGCAGGCTAGAAATAGGACTAAAATATGACTGGCAACTTTGGGAATTTACGTTACTGACACATGGCTGTGCTGAGATAGACATAGCTTCTTCTAGACATATTATTAGGATAGTGGACCTGATTCCCTCCAGTCCATGCGGGGAGGATATTGCAGTACAAGCCAGTGCATTGCAATTTAAATTTCATGGATTTGCTGAGGGTCATTGTACAGCAACAAGACACTTTTCAATAATTTCCACTCCGTGTTAAAGTTTTTGATTGTATCTAATATAGTGGATGCTACTGCAGAATTCATGAATGTTTTACACTGTGAGACAAGGAGTCTGCAAAAAGAAATTGTTGGGTTTTTTTTCTCGAGCAGGGTTCCCCCCACGCCTTTTTCTTTCTTTGGGTGAAAAAAACATCTGTCAGCTGCTTAGAAAACTTTCTGAATCTGTTTGAGTGGCTTTTCATTTTTAGACTGTGTTCCCCAGCATGTTAAAAATTAAGTTGTCAAGGAAAGAAATTGTATCACTTGAATAGAGTGGCAGCAGTACTGAAAAGATGCAGGCATACAGAGGGAATGGAAATGCCTGTAAGTTTACATGGGGAGGAGCAACAAAATGGGTGAGAAGGCTGAGCCTCAGTGAGTACCCCAGTGTTTTACAGATCCTGTCTATCCCCCCTGTCTTCTTTAGACAACCAATGCCCTTTAGCCATGTGCACAACACTGCTGGAAAAGGTGGGCAGAAACGCCAGCAAAACCTGGAGGTTATAATAAAATTTCAGCTAAGGGCATGTCATTCCCATAATTAAAACCTTGAATATCTGAACAACAGCAATCCAAATGTAGTGTTTAAAATTTGAATTTCCCTTTTCTTTTTTACAGCATTTGAACATTATTACTTGCTCAAGTGTAAGCTGCTTTCTTTCTTGTACAGTAGAAAATATCAAGAAGGCACTCAGCCTTTTTGCACGAAGTGCAAGGGTGCTTCAGCCCGTCTGGGAATTCATTGCATGGCAGAGGTAAGAAATGCTTACAGCATCTTTGTTGGACAGTTGTTGTCCTGGTTGTGGACCTACCTTATACTATATGAATAGCATGGGTTTGTAAATTATTAAATTCTTATGTGTTAGAAGTGAACACAACCAGCATTGACTGCGTCAGATGAAAATACTCATTATAGTATTGACAGGTACGTTATTTTCTCCTCCCCTTAGGTATTCATCCCAAGTCACAGGGCTTCTGCCTGTGCTTTTGGGAGCAGAACTCAGCTATTCCAAGTGCACTGCACATTTTGAGTCCACACCTACTCCTGCTGACATTTTTTTACCTTAATTGTGGGTCTAGGTTATTTTTTCTTACTTCTGGGTAGTCCTTACGAGTGTGTCCTGGATAATGAGTTTCACTATGTGTATTCCTTTGTGGATGGAAACCTGCAGCTGACTGTTATGGGGCTTTCCTCACAAAGGGGCATCAATATCAGTCCTATGCAGTGAAGTAATCATTAGGATACCTTGCATGTCCCAGTGGCACATCGTCTGTAAATGCTATTCTAGATAATAAGTAGACCTCATTGGAAATTCAAATGGAAAAAATTTCAATCCAGGTTGCTGGATTTTTCATTAAATTGTTCTTCTTTTTTGCAACTAGGTAGAGGACTCACAGTTTTTGTCATAGGGAGTACTCAGATAACTCTAACTGAAATGAACTGCATTTTTTTTCCACAGTATTGTTACTTGATTTGTGCATTTTCCTGTAAGAATTGTCTGTATTTATTAAAACTTTCCACCGCTCTTACTATTCTTACTCTGGCAGACCCAGTCATCTCAGAAATGGTGCTTGTTTAGAATGACTACTGTATGAGTGATCTAGCTTTTTCTCAGAGGACTGTGCAAAATATGCATACCACTGAAGTATAAGTGGGGCAGAGCGGGGAGAATGCCTGGACTTGGTTTTGTTCTTATAAAAGCCTAAATTTCATTTTATAACTCCTGTATTGTTGTTGGTCCTGATGCAAAGAGCAGTTTCTTCTGAAATTTTAACTGTCTAGATGGTCCTGATCTTATTGGTCATGTTTTATTAAATGCTCGCTATCTGTACAGTTACAGATTCTGTGTTTTACTTTGATTTTTTTGAAAAGTAGATATTTTCTGTTCTTATTATTTTATTGTTGTTGTTATTACTGTTATTATTATTCTAGAACTCCAGCAGGGAACTATCCAAATATACAGAAGTTTAGGGTTTGGGGGGATTTTTTTTAAGGGTAGCAGCTCTGAATCTTTTTCATAACATTATCTTGAATGCAGAGGAGCAACATGAATACTTACTTTCAATTTTGGTGACCGACAGCAGGGCGTAAGAAATCACCACCTACAGAAGATGCCACAAGAACAGAAGAGGATTTCTGCTTTGGGCTCCTCCATGAACCAACCACCATGGCAGTTGTTCAGGCAGAGACAAGAAATGCAGTCTGGGAAGGGGTCATACAATATGTCTCAACAATACCTGAATGAACACAGGTTTATGTAAATATGTCCACATTTCCCAGATATCTCTTCATTGCTATCAAGGTGAAATTTATTTCATCTTCAATCGCAGGGCATACCCTATGCACATGTATCTGTGCTGAAGAATGTCCAAGCTAAACACGATAGGGGCCTCAGGAATGGATCAGCTGTTGGGTTACTCATTTATCATAGAATCATAGAATCACCTCGGTTGCAAAAGACCTTTAAGATCATCGAGTCCAACCGTCAGGTATCCATCAGGTACAGTCAGAGCCCAGATAGCTGTCATGGACTGCAGCTTCTTGTCAGGTTAATGTTATGGACCCTGCTTGAAGTAACTATTTTCATAACAGTAGCAGTGTAAGTCTATTGCCAGGTGTGAAGCACAGTGCTTTGAATTCAACCTCCAGCTCAGGCAGCCCCCTTGCCCCTGCTTCCTAGAAAGAGGGCTGATATATCAGTAATGAGATCAGTGTAGGTATGCTCTGTTACTGCTGTCCTTCCTACATATTTGTTCCATGCCACTGTCATCGGGAATACAAGGCAGATGGACTCATGTTCTTAGCTGGTACAGCCATCCCTCTGAGAACAGCCTGAAAAAATACTGTTATCTCCCTGAACTCAGAGAGCCAATGGTCAAAAAATTAAAAAAAAGCCCCAAACTAAAAAATGATGACAAAAACAAAATCCCAAAAAGAATATTTAATTTTGTGTTTTCTTGGTGTTCAGCCTTTAAAATGTTGTCAGACGTTCATACACTACCAAGAAAATATTGGTTAAATGGTTTAACTTTCTGTAGTTTGGGAGGGGTGTGGGGGGGTGCGTTTGTAACATTCTTGAGCTAACACCATGCTAAATATGGGCTGAAATTTGATTGTACTCTAGCTGGGTGCACACTTGCCTGGCTGTGGATGCTGTTGTAATCTTTGGGTCCTGGTCCTCCAGTTGTTTGTGCTGGAGTTCCTTGGATATATGTGGAATTTCCTAACTGGCCTAGACCTACCTTCCCCCTCCATAGAAAGCAGGAGGGGCAGACAGGTGGAGCAGCAGGTGGTGCACACTTACTCCAGCACAGAATTCGGAAACGGCTGGTGTTTGAACAAGGACCTAGGATGTTCTTTTGGGTCTCCTCAGCTCAGTGAAGTCCAGGCAAGGCAATGAGCAAGATCTGCTTATCAAGAAGCTGTACATGTGCTGCTGACTGTAGCAAGAGGCTGTTGAGCTAACAGCCTCTGTGTTCAGCTAGATGGCCAAAATGACATGGGTGGTAGCTGTTTCTGTAGACCTTTATCTCAGGGCAACAGTGAACTAAATGAACTGGGAGTGTGGGAAAATATGGGATGGGGTGGTAGAGTCCCTCACAAGCTGTTTTGTTCCTGAGATGGGCTTTATTCAGGACTGTGGTCTTTTCTCAGATTAACAGTACCATAATGGTAGAAGATATAAGTGCCTGGTTTGTGTGTCTTGTTTCTCCCAGCTACTATAAAATCAAGAATGAACTATGCTGGAAAGACCACTCGGATTCACTGTAGTACAGGTATTCTTTTGTTACAGCATTGAGGGGCTTGTGCAAGCTCAGCTTGCAAGGGGGAAACCAGAAGGAATATAATACAGTTAACTTGGGCCTGGATCCATTCAAAGGTACAAATCTTTATTCTAATTTACATTTGTTGCAGGTTTTTTTTCTTTTTTTAATAATATCTGAGTTTGTTGACCAGTATGATGAAAACCCCTTATGGCAGTATTAGTTGGATGTTACAACAATCCATTTTATAGGAATGTGATTTATTATACAGTCCTAAAACTAATATCTTTCCCTGCACCTACTGTAGCTGTCACTGTCCAGATTGCTGTTCTGGAGCTTTATCATTTACAGTAATAAACACTGAACAGTGATAATTGTGCAGAGGTCTCATGAACTATTTATTTATGCATTTTTTAAATGTATCATGATGCAAACTACCAAGCAGCAAACAACCTTGGCTGGGCAACATGCACAGCCTCTGTTAACAACAAACAACAGGCCTATATAGGCCTATATGACACACTCACTCTAATGGCAGTTTTTCACTTCTCAATTAGAATGACTGAATGGCAAAGATATATCCCCATCAAAAATCTAAATGAAAGGATATGACACTTGATAAGCAGCCATTAGTAGTAACAGCATGGTTGCTTTCATCCATCCCCAGTACCACAGAATCTGAGATCTGTTTCAGATGCTTTTGCACATTTACTCTCTCAATGGGCCTGTGAGACACAACATGTTGTTATCCTGGTTTCACTGGTGGGCTGCCCAAGACCAAATTACAAGGTTGTGGCTGAGCTGGCTAGGTCCTTACTAGCCTGCCTAGTACTGACCCAGCCTTCCTTTTCACCCCAATATCTACAAGATCACGATCAAGATGAATATTTTGCCTTTGTTTTTCAGACGTTGAACCTGTGATCAAAATAAACATAAGCATTTATGTGTCTAAGGCAATGCCTAGTGGAGGATTCAGAAGAATCCCAACAAGGAGAGCTCTCCATACAGGTGTTGAGGATGGAACAAAATGAAGGTCAGGGCATCATTTTGTTTCCTTTGCATTATATTAGTGCCAGCTGGTTTTTGCTGCCTATGGTAATTTTGCCTGATAAAGATTTGCTCCTGCCTCTGGCTGCTACTTACTCATCCTGAGTAGCCCCAGAAGCTTCTTTGCACCTATAGCTGTGATGAACTGCTGAAGCTGCTGGACAGATTTTTCAGAGCTTTTATTTCAGAGCTATTTAAACACTTTTGGTTTATAAAACTGAGCTGTATGCAGCATGAGAACAAATCTCTTCTGTGATTTTTTTTTCTCATTTCTGCTGCTAATTACAGCCAGAAGAAAAGGGAGAGAAATGCTTCTCTTTGTCACCTTTGCCTCTAATCATGTCTAAACCCAGAAATTTAGAATACATAAAATATGGGAGTGAGGGCTAGGGGGAAAGATTTGCAAATAATTGGATCTTTGTGGAAAGATATGGATGAAATTTCACTTAATATATGTAGCTAAACAAAGAGGGCTCAGTGGATCAGGTGAGCGTGTGTGTTTTGAAGAGAGAAAAATGATATGGGAGAAGCTGAAGATGCAGATAGACCCTATGGAGATTTTCCAGAGTATTTAGATACATAATCCCATTGACTCTAGTAGCAGCTTTCCGGGCACTTCTTTGCATCTGAGGTAACCTTGTTGTTTTGGGGTTCTTATTTTAAAACCCCTATACATTAGATGGCACAATTTGCACATTAAGCGATATATATTTTTCAGCTCCTCTACAGATATTAGAGGAGAAAAGACCCCTTCATCATAAATTAGAAAGAGTTGTTTTCTGACACAGTTGGGTTGCTGGGAGTGCATTTTCATTAGATAGCTGCGTCTACGTTGTAAGGTCATATTTGCTCAATTGAACTGGTGTGCTGCTTCTTGTTCCTAAGACGTGTGGTGCAGAGAAGCTTTTAGACTTTGAGAATGTCAGTAAGAAACCTTCTGCTTGATGAGTGCTTCATATTACGTAAAGGAGCAAGTCCTTCAGAAACAGAAAATTCAGAAGCAAAAAACTGTGAGCCTGCTTCTCCCCTTCCCAGTGGCCTGCATGAATAAACTATTAAGTGAATTCATCCTAGTGGCACAGAATTTAGTCAGTTGGGTTTAGCTTTTCATGAGATTTTTCACAAGCTCCTTTAAGATGCCATTTTGAGTAATGTTCTGCTTTTCTGGTTAGAATCAGATATACGTGTATGAAAGACATAAAGACTGGCAATTAGCAAGCCATGAAACATAGGTAAGGATGTTTTGACACCATTTCTATGATTTTGCTATGTGGCAACATCTCCTCGTGTTATCTGTTTAAATGAATCGGGGTGATGGGTGTGTGAGAATTTACTTTTATCAATCAAAACTACAGGGATTATTCAACTTTGTAGGTCAAAAATAACTGCAGCCTTTCTTTATTCCTTATTTAAGTATTTGATAGGTGTAACTTCATTAACTCATTTTTTTACTAGCTTGTCGTGGTTTTTTTATTAGAGATTTTATCTTTTTTCATTTGTATTGTTCTCCTCTGAATGTTTGGAAGGTATAAATAGAGTATGCCCCTCCTGTTGATATTTGTTGTTGGATGATTTTTGTTTTTCTCTGTGTTTTCTGGATAAAACCTCCTAGAGCCAGTATGGAAGAACAACCTAGTATTTCAGCCTCGGTTTTAATGTTCATTAGAGGAACATAACTCCTTCATTAAAAGTATCTAAACATCCTTTCTGCCACATGTTTTTTTCTCAAATTTTCCCCTTATTAAGCTATATTTCAGTTCAAATGAAATATTGCTTTGTTAAAAAAAGTCAGCTTTCTTGAGATCTGTACTTCAGCATACATTTTCAGTCACTTTGTTTCAGTTTGGTTTGGCTTTTTTTTCTTTTGTTTTTTTTACTTTTGGAGTGACTTAGCAGCTCTAGGTGCCCTAATTTAAGCAGGATTGAATTGTGGGACTGAACAGATAGGAGCAGGGATCAAGCCTATGTTTTTATGAAATGGGAAGGAAAAGCTAATACAAGGTCATCTAACTTTTGGTTTTCCCTCTCCTGTGTATTTTCTCTGTGTATGGTCAGTAAATTCTCTGCCTGCTTTAGACAAGCCCTTAAGAAGTGTCATTAAATCACCTGTGAAATTTTTAGTTCTGTTACTCTTCCTGAGAAAGGGAGCATCTTATGGAGGACAGGCATGGGCGTTCATTTTCACATCCACACTCTCTTCCTCTGTGCATAGTCCTTGCTTGTCACCATTGATACCAAAATATTAAAACATTTTTTTCTTGTCTCTGTCTCACAAATCTGCTGTCTTGGCTGACAGCCCGGAGTGTGTATTGACATTACAAGGCAATTCCTTTTCCCACTCTGCCTGGTTTGAGTTAGATGGCAGGCAGATTGTTGAATTTAAAACTGCTGGCTCTCTTTCCCATGCTGGTTTTTTCAGGTTTCCCAGTTACCCTGCCAAGCAATCAAAGGTCTAGTAAACAAGAGCGAGGGGGAGTGCATCACGTCAAGGCAGACAGCAATCCCTCTGCAAGTGGAAGCTGAATTAGACCAAGCATTCATAGAAACTAAGAGGTTACCTGATGTTTAACTCTGAATTTTATGAGGCACCATTAATGGAAGAATCTCCCTTAAATATTTACTTTTTTTTTTTTTTCCCCCCAAGGTTTGTATGAAACAAATAACCAACTCTGGCCCCCAAAGCCTTCAACCATATGAAGAATATAATGTTTAACCATGTGTTTATTTGAAATGTCCCTTTCATGGACAGAAAAATCTTTTTTATCCTGATGATGTGGGTAATTCAAACAAATTATTTCTACTTGAAAATCAAAAAATCTGCCTCATTGTTCAAGAACCTCCCAAACGATTATCTCTGGGCTGATTTCAAAGTTTCATTTAAATAAAAAGAGTTTCTCTGTAGTGATACTTTTGTATACTTGCCCAGCAATTCTTCTGTGCTGTCCCAGTTCAGAGGCAGAAGTTTTCACACCTCTGCCTGTTCTTCCTCTCCTTCTTCCTGTTATTACACACAACTTTTAAAAGCTTCCCTGCTTTGTAAATGAGCCTGCTCCTTCTTCAGTGAAAGAATGTGTAAATGTGGCAATTGGTTTCAGGTGAAAATGGTTCTGACCCTGAGGAGGAAGGTTCTTGTCCTTTAATGCTACTTACATTTCTGTATTCTGCTCTTAAAATAATATGAGAAAGTTTTAAGCCTAAAATACACTGAGCAGGTTGCTGCATATGATTTTCACAAATGCCTGACACTTCAAATTTCCATTGACTCCAGTGGAAGCTGCACAAAACTACAATTTTTAACATTAGACTGCTTCTATGAAGTCTGCAAATGCAGATTCTAAAATAAAACTTCATCTCTCAGTATCAAACTACATGTGTCATCTGCTCTTAGTGAAAACTTTTCACAGTGTATTGGGATGGGCAGTGGTATAAATTGGCAGAAATAACAGCCTTCACATGAGGATCAATAGCAACATCAATAGATAACTGTAAGTAGAAGCTGCAATTGGCATTTCCATCTTTCAGTTGGTTAATGTTTTTGGTTGCCATTATGTTTTTCCTTGTATATTCCTTCAGGGGCTGTGGAAGACTGGCAGGAAAGAAATGTATACTGGGAAAGCCCAGGTGGAGGGGGAGATGTAGCTGTTGTATGAAGCAATGTCTACTCTCTTGGTAGAGGGGAATCAATAACAGGGTTCTGTTAAGTAGCCTTTTAGGTTGTATTCAGTTGGTGACTGGTGTATCTCACCATTAAATCAGCAGTAAAATTAAGCATTAAAATCTGTTCAAGCTCTCACTTTTTTTTTTTTTTTTAAGACTTTGGATCCAAGTGATTCTAAGTCACTCACCCGACTCTGGTTGTTGAACCAAAATCCTTCACTTTCTTGACATCTCTTCGTAGCATCTGTGTTGTCTACCAAAGTGACCGTGGCTTCTCCATACACTTCCTTGGATGGTCCCCATGTGTCACTCCTCCATAAAACTCATAAATCCAACTTTGCATTCCCGACAGCTGCCATGTCTGCCTTAGCCTGCACACACTGAGGCCCTTGCCCGCTCTGCCTTCCCTCTCCTTTCTTTGGCAGGGAGGTACTTGGGAAGGTATGTGGAGGAAGAGTAGCTAGGACTGATTAAATCAGGAGAGCTAGGAAGTTCACAAATACATGTTGAAACGCTGCCACATGTAGGTGGGTTGGACAGAGAAGAAATAGACCAGAACACTTTGGAGTCTGACAGACTTTTGGAGGGTGGAGCCTGCTGTTATTAATGTCTTATTCTTGAAGGGCCAGAGATGGTAGCAGCACAGATGAAAAGGAAATGAAATGTGCCAGATGCCTTCATCTGGCCAGAGATAAAATCTCTGCTGTAAGTGTGGGCAGTGTTTAAAAAAGAAATACAAAATTGGAGAGAAACTCTATGACCAGAGTTCAGTTTTCATTTACTATGGACGGTGCAGCAAAACAGAAATCCTCTCTCACGGCTGGTAAAACTTATTACAAAAGTAGTGAAGCTGACTTTATTCTGTAGTGCTCTACTTCCAACCTCACTTTCTCCACAGACAGAAACTGTTGCCTAGTTCCCAGGGTTTCTTGGTGTATTGCAAAATAGTTATTTTCCTTCCCTAAAGTTTAAGTAACATTCTCTTTCCTTCCTGTTATTTTTGACTGTGGGATCCCTCTTGCCCTTCCTTTTGCTAACTTGAGCAGGTGAAGAAGGCTTTTTAGACTCCTCTTGGGAAGTAGACTCCAATGCCTTGACTATTCCTGTAACATTTTCTCTATTCCATTTCAGTTTGACTTGCCTTTTTTTGAGTGTGTTTGGATATAACTGCCCACAGTGTTACCTGAGCATGTTTCAGTCAGTGCTTTTTATAATAGTACTAATACGTGCCCTGAATTTTCTGCAAACATCTTAGACATGGTGCATCATGTATTGTTACACTGACTCAAAAGGAAACCAAGATATGAATTGGCTAGAATGCTGCAAAGAAAAACCTGGTGCAAACCCTTGACTCTTTCAATAATGCTACTTGAACTCCTTATGCATTGCCAGGTGCACCCATGAAAAAGTAGATGCTGAGAGAGTACAAAGAATGCTACCTTGACACCAGCATGCAAATGTAATTGGTTGCATTTACAAAGAAAAGTAAGATCTCATTAAGATCAGTCTTTGGTTGAGTGCTACAGCAACTAAGTTGAAAAAATATCTAATAGAAAAATAAGGATAAGTAGATAGGGTATATAATTTATAATCTGCGATAAAGAAAGAAACAAAATACACCTCTGTATCAAAATTCCTAGACATGCAAGGAGTAAATGTGAGATAAGAAAATATTGTATAGCTCCCTTCTTTGTCTTGTTCAGGCTGCTGCCTTTACATTGGACTTAAGTGGTGCCAAAATATTTTCTCTGAGAAGCAGTCAGGAAATTCACTTCACCTAGGTTGTGCTGTCCTGACTCTGACAGATAGAGTGCTAACATATTGCTAAATAAACAATTTATAGAAATAATATATCATTCTAGGTAAGAAGGATTCTACACAGTATGGCAGAGACACATATATTCTTATTTCATAATGTACTTTCTGAAAAAGTATGAAATAACTAATCAAGGTTACAAATAGTAGGATATGCAGTTCTTCTCTTTCTCTCTTCTTCAATGGTTTTTAAGAATGAGGTATTATCTACAGAGTGATGTCTGATCTTATTTAGTTTGCCCAAAGCCTATTAAACTTGCAAGACATTACCAGCTGCTGTCAAAACAGAATTGATGTGGTTTCTATATTGTTCAGATAAATTGCGGAAACGGCACAGAATATTCATTTCCCCTTCTACTCAGTAGCACAACAGATCTATGTACTTAATGTTCTCATTTGCTTATATGGTGGCAAATCCATAAGTTCTGTATGTGTTTTAGTTGCATGAAGGTCAATAGAACTTGGATCTGAAATATTTTTGAAACTAATGATCCCTATGCATTATACATTGTGCATGACATGAGACTGGGGGGGGAAAGGGCATAAGAGTTTTAGTTTTAACCTTAGATGTCACCTGATTTGAGAGGAGCATTGTCTGTAGATGTGAAACAGAGCGAGGAAAAGAATGATAATTTGAAACTTTTGTTTCTGAAATTATTTATCGTATGTGCTATAAAGCGAGGGATTTTTGTGCTCTTTTTGGACAGCCTGTGTAGGAGTTTTCATGTCCTCTGTTTATATCACTTACCTTGAAATTCTTACAAAGCCTACTTGAGAGATTGCTCTGTTGCCTCCATAGCATTTGCTTGTGCTTCAGTGAAGAGGGATTCGCAAGAATGAACACACTACTGTTAAAATCTGGACACAAGGTAAAATTTTCAGTACCATGAGTGGAGATTTAACTGTGTGTCTTCAGAAACATGTGTGCCTCAGTAATAGAAGGTTAGGCATCCTGCTGAAAATTTGCCCTTCTGTTTGACCAAGTTTAGTTACTGCTGCTCCTCTTTGGTGTGGATGTCCTGATAGCTATGGGTGTCCCTATACTTCTGTTCCAGATGATTAAAATGAACTAATTAGCTTCCAGTCCTCAAGAATTAGATGCAGCTCCTTGCAAATAACTAGTTAAGAGAGAACTGAATCACAACTATAGTTTTCCACTTTTCTGTTTGAAAATATATTTCTCTAAAGCCTGAACCCCTGTGGACTCAGGCAGGGTAGTGCTTTCTCTTAGGTGGAACTAGGACTTCACCTGAGCAGTGGGAAGAGAAGGGCTTCAAATGGATAGAGCACACTGAGACCTGAGGAGATCAGTCAGTATGTGCGGGGTCAGGGCTACCAACAGAGGGACAGGGATTGGTGGGAGGAAGGGGCTGACAGGACTCCATGCACTTGGGGCAGGAGCACTGTGCAGCACTGCTCCAGGCAGGAAGAGCCTGGGCGGCAATTCCAGTGGGGCTGGAGGCAACCCTGGGGAGAAGGTCCTGGACCATGGTGGGCACCAAGCTGAACAGGACCAGGCAGGCTGGAGAGGCTGAAGACTAAGGAAAGCTTTTTTCCCATGAGGGCAGCTGGGCGGTAGGGCTGGGGTCCAGGGAGGTTGTGCCATCTCCCTCATAACAACCCCATGCAACGCTACAGGTTTGGAGAAGGGTGGCTGGAAAGCTGCCTGGCAGAAAAGGACCTGGGGGTATTGGTCGACGGCCAGCTGAATATAAGTCAACAGTGTGCCTAGGTGTCCAAGAAGGGCAATAGCATCCTGGCTTGCATCAAGAATAGTGTGGCCAGCAGGAGTAGGGAAGTGATCATACCCTGGTTCTCAGCCTTGTGAGGCCATACCTCAAATCCTGTGTTCTGGGCCCCTCACTACAAAAAAGACATTGAGGTGCTGGAGCATGTCCAGAGGAGAGCAACAAAGCTGTTAAAGGGTCTGGGGCACAAGTCTATGAGCAGTGAGTGAGGGAACTGGGGTTGTTTAGCCTGGAGAAAAGGAGGCTGAGGGGATACTTTATCGCCTCTACCTGAAGGGAGGTTGTAGCAAGGTGGGTGTTGGTCTCTACTGCCAAGCAACAAGTGATAGGATGAGAGGAAACGGCCTTAAGATGCACCAGGGGAGGTTTCAGTTGGCTATTAGGAAAAATTTCTTTACTGAAAAAATTATCAAGCATGGGAACAGGATGCCCAGGGAAATGGTTGAGTGCCCATCCCTGGAGGTATTTAAAAGGCCTATAGACATGGTGCTTAAGGACATGGTTTAGTGGTGGACTTGGTAGTGCTAGGTTAATGGTTGGACTTGATGATCCTAAGGGTGTTTTCCAGCCTAAGTGATTCTGATTTCTTGGAGCATTTCAGCCCCAACAGCATAAAGCCCTGAGCAACCTGGTCTGACCCCATTGGCAGGGGGTTGCTCTGGAGACCTCCCGAATTGTCTGCTGGTGCTAAGGGGGTTGGCAGGACTCTCCTGACAAAAAGATTTCACAATCTTGTAACAGCTGAGGATGTTAATGTGAACTTAACTGCAGAAGAATTTGCCTAAAGACTGTGTGTTAAAATTAGGCAATACAAAAGCCAGTGTATGTTAAGAGTTATGGGATAAGAAAAGTAAGGGGGGCAGGGAAAAGGTGTGGTGATAAAAGATTTTTATTCCCATTTGATAGGGAAATTGTTACTTTGCTTATCATATATTTTTAGATCTCTTTCTCCAAGGAATTTTTGGTGTTAGATAAGAGAATATTATGAAAAAATGATGATTGTAATTGGACTACTGTAATGAAAGCAATGAGTTAAAAAGAGAGGAAAGAGCAAGGATTCTAACATAAGAAAAAATCCAGTAGCGATTCTCTAGAGGCAGCAAATAATTTGTTTGAGTGCATAATTAATAGATTTCTCAGAAAGTACTTAGATTGTGAAATATTGTGTGTAGACCTCTTTCCAGATGGATTAAGATGAATGGGTCCTCCAGCAGAGTATGAAACCTTATTGCTCAGTGGTTGGAGAATTTACTGCATCTAGATTTGTTTGAGTTTCTGCTTCTTTACCCTCTTTTTTCTTTTGCTCCTCTGGCTGCAGGGGAGAGGATAAGGGGAAAGAAGACAAAAGAAAAGAATGCTTCTAATTCCAGTATTGAATGGTGTCCTTTATCTAAAAGGCATCCAAGCAAACAAAACTAAATCAGATGGTCAATGAGAGACTATTCACTGCACAGGAATATAAAATGAGAGGAATATGTTATTATGTACAAAACAATTAAGTTACCTAGCAGTGCGGTTCAGAGAGAATACCATACCCAGCAAAGGATATTTTAAAATCAGTTAACACATTTTAGCTGCAGCTCCAGTACTAGGGTAAGGGGGGAGCAATAATTTGTGATGCCAAAGTGACTTGTAGAAATCAGGATTAACAGTTTATTCTAAATTTTCTATGAAATGTTTCTTCACTGAAAACTTTGAGAGGCATTTGGAAAATGTTTAGGATTCAAGTCAAGAGAGAAGTAACTGAAATGTGGTAGTGATGACTACTGAGGTGGAAATGCACCCTTTTATGACTAAATAAGCATCAGGAATGGCAATGGCAGTTATCCAGCTTCTTAATTTTGGTTTCTAGTTCTGACAGAGCAGTGGCAGTATGCCAAGGTTATTTGATGGTCTTCTGGCCAAAAAAAAAGGAGCAAATTAAAACTGTTGATAGCAGGTGGTGATTTTGAAAAACTCTGTCAATAAAGAAAACGCAGTTGCAATTCTGTCATTGGTTTTGGAATTTTTAATAACATGTGGGCCTTCTGCTTTCCTAATGAAGGCAATGTCATGCTAGTGAGAAGAAAAGGACTATACATGTGAGCTCGCAGCTAGAACAGGTGTTTCCAGATTCCTGAGAAGGCTATAGCAGAGATGTGTACTTTTGCCTTTTGCAGAAGCACTCAGATTCTTTTTAATCAATTTTTTTTGCACATGCTTGCTGAACATTATTTTCTCCTCCACCTTCTCCCTTGTGCTTTCCTTCCCATTCTTACTTTAGAAGAAGCTTGAAATGAGTGGAAGTCAATGTTCTAGACCCCATAAATCTGAAAAATTTCCCTTTAGACTGAAAGTACAGTTTAAGCCTGTTTCTAGTGGAGGTCTGCACCAAAAACTCATGAAAAGGCATACATGTATTATGAAAATTACATTTTTTGTCTCAGTTCAGGTTTAAGCTGACTTATTATTCTGGTTTTTGTCTGTGACTATGAAAATCAGGCATGTATTCAATATAGCTGCCACATAGGTACTGGTTGGGCTATGTACATGCACGAACAGTCGATGTATAGACATCAAATAATTGTGCTTATAAAATGGGCATATTCTAACTTGCTTATAATTATCACTTTATTTCTACAAATATTGGAGCAGTATTTTTGTTATATCATGCATATTGTATTAACCTGTCCATATTTCTACTCTTTCTACAAGGATATTTAATGGGTTATATTTTGGCCAATTACTTTTAATAAAAACACATGCTTTATGTTTGTAAAAGCAGATAAAGCAAGCATGATACCGCTTTGGAAAACTCAAAAGATATTACAAATCTCTGAAAAAAATCAATGAATGCCTAACCATACATTAAGTCCCTGCAAAGAACATGAGTAGTTTTTTTGTGTCTGACAATAGGAAAAATTAGTGTTATAGCTAATTTAGATGCAAATTATTTGTCAAACAATCCCTTATTTCTTCTTCAGAAGCTAGGTGTGCAATTCGTATGTACACATGTATAGACACTTTCTACTGTTCACAAATGTTTTTCCACCAGTGTGTTGGATCTGTTATATTAACCAGAATGAAAATCCTGACAAATCCTTTCCTAATCAGAATCAATCAATTTAACAAGTGAACCTTCTGACTGAAACCTATAAAATCTCTCTTATAACTCCAGGAAAAAAATATCAATCAGAACAGATATGACAAATTGATCCTGATTTTTTCCTTCTTAAAAAAAAGGATTTCTTTAGCATCAAATTGCAAAAAGCCTGTTTGTAAGTACCACCTGTGGTCATGGCTTAAAGGAGAGTCCACTGAAGTCAGCAGGCTTGTGGGATGCCGTTTCCTTCAATTTTACGTAGACCTGCAAAGGGAAAAATCATTAAGCTCTGGCTTTATGTATGTGGTAATCTTAGGTATTTTTGCACATAGGAATGAGTCTGGGAATGGTTCTTTATTGTGCACTGGGTAATTTGTACCACTGTGTCACGAAGACATGTGCAATGCAGATCCTGCTTTACCAGCTCAGCGTTGCTCAAGTGTTCTGTGAAAACCAGGGCAAACCATGCCTACCAATAGCCACTAGGACCT
Source organism: Gorsachius magnificus (assembly GCA_034008185.1). NCBI lineage: Eukaryota > Metazoa > Chordata > Aves > Pelecaniformes > Ardeidae > Gorsachius > Gorsachius magnificus. The sequence continues at coordinate 25,559,663 of CM067109.1, read as the reverse complement.
GACTCCTGTGATGCAGATGCTTCAGAATAGCCACACTGATAAAGTTTAATAAACTTAATATTCTAGTTCTAGTCTTTGAGAAACTTCTGCAAACAGAGAAATATCAGTATTTCTTACAGAGTTCAGCACACTGAATTTCTATCTGCATTATATTAGTATTTAGAATTCTAATTTATATCAAATGCAGTGTGAATTAGCAATCTAAATACCTTTAAAATTCAGGCCTGTGTGCTTTGACTGTATTATTAGTGTTCCAGGCAAACTCTTCTAGTTCCATTTTTTTTGGTGTTAGAATAATCAATATATAACCATACATTTGTTCTTCTACAATCATTGTAACCCCCTTTTTTTTTCATATAAAAAACCCCTTCAAAACCTGTACTGTCCAGATTTTAATTTTTGATTAAATAGTAGGAACTAGAAATTTCAGAAGCAGCTGGAAGAGATCTCCAGAGTACCTCCTGTATCCAACTCTGCTGCCTAAATGACTCTATGGCAATTCTCCTGGAAATTGGATTAGCATGAAAAAACACTATAAAATCTGTTTTTATGGTCCAGCTTGCTTTATAGAAAATAAATCTTACTTTATGAACCTGTAGAAGTCACTAACAAGCTGAACTTGCACCAGAAGTGAGGCTAAAGAAACAAGTTTAAAAACTGAGGTGAAGGTTCGTTTGAACTTTTAGATGGCTTTGTTATGACCACATCTATATCTTGCATAGTAATTTAGGAATAGCTCATTTTCATATAGATAGATGATCAACACAGATGTCCACTCCTCCTATTCCAGCTACAAAGGGAAATGCACTAATTATTGCATAAGACTAGTATGGTACTGGGGTGGGTTATATTTTATGTCACCCGCGTGTTTGATCTGTTCACTGAATTTGTACATACATACGCACCTGATGTAACCAGGAAGACATATGATACGTTTGGGATACTTGCATGCTGGTGAAAAAATGGGTTCATGTCCATTATGCGACTGCAAGAATGACCTATTTTTGAGAGCCTGCGGGTACCTCCACAACAATTATTTTACCTAGATTAGCAGAAGTTTGGTTTCCATTTTTCTCCCATATGAGCTACTGAATTTTCAGAGATATTGATTCCTGTCATTCCCAGGGACTTTATCTGGACCCTGGATGCCCAGCAGCTCTGCAAAGCAGACCTTAAAGATCTATGGATATTATCAAAATTCCAATGAAGTCAATGGGATCTGAGAAGGAGCTGCAATCAGCCTTTGATTAGTTTGCCTTTCCACAGCAAAGGTTTTGCTGCTGTGCTGTTTCACTCCTGCAAATAGATTAATGAAAACAATTCTTAATTTCAGTAGGGCTGCTGTTTGAAGTGAGGATTGCTCAGGCACGTAAAGCTTCTCAGAACCAAATCCTTGGTCATCATTAAATAAGTAGCTTTGTATTCTGTTCTAAGAACCTTAGGAGTTCAGCATCAGCAAAGAAATCTCTCAAAAGTGTATGTTCCCCTCATTCCTGCAAACAATTTAGGTTGAATTGTACTCCTTATCTCAAATAATTTTGACTGTTCACAGTTCAAATGTGATCTCTGGCAGTATGGCTGCCCAGCAGTTCAAGAGCAAAACACACTGAAAAGTGTGTCAAGGAGGATTTAGCAACTGTATTTTGTAAAGGTAACAGAAAAAGCAGGTGAGCAGGTTATTTTACATATCTCCCATTCCTCCTGCCCCTGCTGACAGCAGTTTGTAACTTAGGCAGCTACGTAGAGCTTCACCAATTGCTCACTGCAGAATTAAGGATTTTGAAGAAGCTTTGTTGACTGCTTAGCTTCCTGACTGTTGAGAAACATAAGGCTTGCTTCTCTGCTCTTTTGAAAAACTTTAGATAAATTATTTGAAATACCTTAGTTAACTAACTATAGTTCTTCACTTGCTTTAAAATTAATACACAAACACTTGCAGAAAGTGATGCATAAATCTCTAACACCTGCAGAAGGAGTCTAAGGAAAATTAGGATCCTATCTGAAGGCTTTTTTTTAGTGAGATGATTGCCCTTATGTGGGCTAAATCTGTCTAAATCTATAGATGAACAGAGGTTTGGCTTCCAAGTACCTGGTTCCCAGAGTGGAAATGGCTGCCCTGAATTATTAACCTCATTTTCCTGTGCAGTATAAGGAAAGTTATGGACCTCAAAATGTGCTTTGGGCCTACCAAACCACTTTTGTTCTGGGCTTCATGCTTCAGTAAAGGAATTACTGAGTCACCATATAGGAAATGTGAGAGAGAGCTATGTGTGAAATTCCACCCCTTTCCAATTCTTCAGATTCACCAACAGTCTTGAATTAAGTACCTGTGTGAGATGAGGATTTACAGTCTAGATCTGACCCACCTATAATTCTCTGCCTTTTTCTCAGTGACAAACAACTCGTTGAAAGGACTTCATCTTCAAAACTCAAGCAGCTTAAACTGATCACACTGACTGAGCATATTAACTACATGAGGGCCTTAGAAAAAGGTTTTCCATCTGGAAAGAGGTTAGGCTGCTCAGTCTAATAGGCAACCTATAACAGATGAGGAAAAAATTTACCTGACTGGCTTAGCTGGAAATGGACTAATAATTCAACCAAAGAGGAAGAAAACAAATCAGGGATGGCTTCTGAGTGCTATTAGCTTGTTGGGAGAAATATATCATCAGCTGAAATATGTATTCTTATCATTCCGAAAAAGGACTTTCTCCTTGTGTCTTCCCCAGAAGATATGGTCAGAAAAGAGACTTCCTGCCTTTTAAGACCATTTTGAATATTTTTTCTTTTTATTTGAAGTAAAACTCTGGAAAGGAGGTTGTAGTGAGGTGGGGGTTGGTCTCTTCTCCCAAGCAACAAGGGATAGGGTGAGAGGAAATGGCCTCAGGTTGCACCAGGGGACATTTAGATTAGATATTAGGAAAAATTTCTTCACTGAAATGGTTATCAAGCACTGGAACAAGCTACCCAGGGAAGTGATTGAGTCAACACCCCTGGAGGTATTTAAAAAATGGGTTGATGAGGTGCTTGGAGACATGGTTTAGTAGTGGACAGGTACGGTTGGACTCGATGATCTTAGAGGTCTTTTCCAACTAAATGATTCTATGATTCCATGATTGCATGATTCAATTATTCTATGTTTAATTTACTGTATTTATTTGGGGTTGGACTAGATAACCTTTAAAGGTCCCTTCCAATCAAAACCATTCTGTGATTCCATGATTTGGGGAATTGATTTATTTTAAACCATGTAGAAATTAGTCTAAGTCATGCCAGTGCTATAAAATAGGTTTAATTTTATATCTCTCAGTCTAGGTTTTGCTCCCCTTAAGGAATCTTTCATTATAAGCTTGATTCGTGTTTCTCAGTCTTCAGGGACAGCAGGGAGGAAAAAATGGATGCTTCATAGCTCATTGGTTTTTACATTTTAGTCTAATTTTCATGTCTTAGGTGTGACCCAAGGCAAGTTTTATACCTGTTCTGTGTATAGTTGAGTACCTGTCTACTTATTCTCAAATTCTCACCGCTGAAGCTTGTAACTGATGAGACAGCAAAGTTTGAAAGAACTTGTATGGGTTTTTAAATAAGCTAATTCACTAATTGAAAAGATTATGGGACACAAAGTTACTGGGAGAAAATATAAAAACAAGGGCATAAGTCTTTAGATCAGAGGGATTCTCTGCTCCTCTGGATAGTCTTGTTTTCTCTTTTTAAACCTAGTCATTATATTCAGCAACTGCAGGTACTGAAAAAAAAAAAAAAAAAGTGTGGAGAGTCACCCCTGCCTCTCAAATCAGGATCAACTGTGAGTCCTAACAGACTTTAATCCAACTGGAATTTATAAACTTTTGATGATAAAGCTTCTAAGGCATCCCTGGGCAAATTACGTATCCTACCTGTGGTGAAGAATATATGCCTCAAAGCTGAGAAATATAAGATGGAATTTTCCCAAATAATATCTTTGGTATAACTTGTCTTCTGAGAAATCTTATTTGTTAAATAACCAATCAGTAAGGGCAATATTTTTACAGAAGGGTAACACTGGAGGAGTCTTCTATTTAAACTGCTGTCCTTCTGGAAGTATTGAGGTATCATCTTTCACACAGAACACAGAACAGGAGGAGTTCTCTTTTTCAAGGTCTGTCCTGAAAACTTCCTTTCTAAATGTTAAATTGCATGAAATTCACCCTAGTACAGCAGGCTGAAAGGTCAAGTTCACTATGCCAGGAGTTTCATTTATATTGTATTGTCCTGCCTTCTTCCAGTGCAATTGGATTTATGGAAAACTGATGCCCTCAGAAGTGGAAGGATAACACCTGCCTTGCTCCATCTTTAACTTGGAAAGATTGTGCTCTGGCTTTTACAGTTTTAATGAATCTTTTGATTAACAATAAATAATAGGCAAAATAAATATCTTTATCCTATAGAACGGTCTGTATCCTAAACTTGCACTCAGAAGAGTTTATTCTGACTGCCAAATTGGCATGATAAGAGAAATCAGACTGATCTATGCCAAAATTTTCATTTTCACCCTCACAACCCTCAGGTTCGTGACCACCTGAGGAACCTGAACACACATAAGTCCATGGGACCTGATCAGATGCATCTCAGAGTCCTCAGGGACTTGGCCGATGTAGTTGCGAAGCCATTCTCTATGAAAAGTCATGGCAGTGAGGTTAAGTCCCTGGTGACTGGAAGAAGGGAAACATTGTGCCCATTTTCAAAAAGGGTAGAAAGGAAGACCCTGGGAACTACCGACCTGTCAGCCTCACCTGTGTGCCTAGGAACATCATGGAACAGATCCTCCTAGAAGCTATGCTAAGGCACATGGAGGCCAGGGAGATAATTCGAGATAGCCAGCATGGCTTCACCAAGGCCAAGTCCTGCCTGACAAACCTAGTGACTTTCTATGATGGTGTGACAACAACAGTGGACAAAGGAAAACCAATGGATGTCATCTATCTGGACTTCTGCAAAGCCTTTGACACAGTCCCCCACAACATCCTTCTCTCTAAATTGGAGAGCTATGGATTTGATGGGTGGACAGTTCGGTGGATAAGGAACTGGCTGAATGGTCTCATCCAGAGGGTAGTGGTCAATGGCTTGATGTCCGGATGGAGACCAGTGACGAGTGGTGTCCCTCAGGGGTCTGTACTGGGACCGGTGCTGTTTAACGTTTTCATCAATGACTTAGACAGCAAGATTGAGTGCACCCTCAGCAAGTTTGCAGATGACACCAGACTGAGTGGTGCGGTTGACACACCAGAAGGACGGGATGTCATCCAGAGAGACCTGGACAGGCTGGAGAGGTGGGCCTGTGCGAACCTCATGAGGTTCAACAAGGCCAAATGCAAGGTCCTGCACCTGGGTCAGGGTAACCCCCAGTATCAATACAGGCTGGGGGAAGAAAGGATGGATAGCAGCCTTGCTGAGAGGGACTTGGGGGTGCTGGTGGATGAAAAGCTGGACATGAGCCGACAATGTGTGCTGGCAGTCCAGAAGGCCAACCGTACCCTGGGCTGCATCAGGAGAAGCGTGGCCAGCAGGTCGAGGGAGGTGATTCTGCCCCTCTACTCTGCTCTGGTGAGACCTCACCTGGAGTGCTGCGTCCAGCTCTGGAGCCCTCAGCACAAGAAGGACATGGACCTGTTGGAGCAGGTCCAGAGGAGGGCCACAAAAATGATCGGAGGGCTGGAGCACCTCTCCTATGAGGACAGGCTGAGAGAGTTGGGCTTGTTCAGCGTGGAGAAAAGAAGGCTGCGGGGAGACCTGATTGCAGCCTTTCAGTACCTAAAGGGGGCCTATAGGAAAGATGGGGAAAATCTTTTTAGTAGGGCCAGCTGTGACAGGACAAGGCGTAATGATTTTAACCTGAAGCAGGGTAGGTTTAGAGAGGATATAAGGAGGAAATTCTTTACAACGAGGGTGGTAAAACACTGGAACAGGTTGCCCAGAAAGGTAGTGGAGGCCCCATCCCTGGAACCATTCAAGGCCAGGTTGGATGGGGCTCTGAGCAACCTGATCTAGTTAGCGGTGTCCCTGCTCACCGCAGGGGGGTTGGACTAGATGACCTCTAGGGGTCCCTTCCAACCCAAAACATTCTACAATTCTATGTCAGTGAAGCTAACAGTGATTCTTGCCAGGGGAAGCAAGAGGACAGTCAAGGTCACTAGTGACAATGTTTTACTTGCTGAAGAGAATACGGTTTTTAAACGGGCCACATTATGTGCTATGACTATGACTGTCTGGCTTTTGGATAAGAATCTTTGGGTAAGAGCAGGAACCTTTCATAGAAATGAAGTATTAAGAAAAATGAAGAATCTTGATGATTAACATTAATACATCCTTTCTTCATCCTATGACACAGATTTGTAGATTTGTATGTATACATGCCTGCCAATGGAATCAAGTATCCACTAAACTAGTAAAGCTATCTTGTCTTACCTGACAGTAACTATATACTACTTTCTCAGGAAATAAAGTCTTGACTTTGGTACTACATGGGTGTTCATCAGCATGCTGGGTTGGAGGTCTGCCTTCCATCATTATGCAGTGGCTAATTGAGCACAAGTATTACTCTTCTGCTTAAGAGTGTTTGACATTTATTTATCCTGAGAGATGTACTACTTGGATGTGACAGTGCAGACATTTCTCGTCAGAAGGGGGAAAAAGATTTTCATAAAACTTAGATTAGACAACAGAGGCACTGAGGTGTTTACCTAGTGTATCTGCCATCTTTTCCAGTAACGTGACTACAGTGCAAACCTGAAACTTTCTTTAGGAAACTTTTTTTCTGTCCATCCCACACTTTGTTATCATAGGATCCTAGGACAATTCAGGCTGTCAGGGACCTCAGGATGTCTCCAATTCAACCCCCTGCAACAGCAGGTTCAGCTGAGGGCAGGTTACCTAGTGCTTTATCCCACAGGGGTTTGAAACTGTCCAAGGATGGAGATGGTGGTCTCCTGATTAACCTGCTTGTTTGCCTGAGTATGGGGATGGCTCACTCTTGCCCTTGGAGGATGCTGCCTTTAAAGCCCTGCGAGCTCCCCTGAGCTCTGTGGCCCTTCAGAGCCGGGATCCCATCTACCCGCACCTTGAGAAAGCCAAAATCTTTCCTGAAAACCTGGGTCATAGCTCTGCTACTTGTTTTCTTTAGATTTCCTTATACAAGAATTCAACTTTGCTTCAATCGCTTATGGACTTTGATGATGCCCTTCTGCTCTGGGTCAATGTTCGTTGAATGTTTTTGTTAAGCAAACACATACATGCATATACAAAGTCCTCCTTTCCCTCCCAGTGTCAAGCTCTCAGCCTCCCCCAGGTAACTGCCAAAAGCATCCAGGTGGACCAGAGCCCCACATGGTGGGACAGTTACCTGACATTTTCCCTGTGTAGTGTAGGACGTATAAGCCAAGCAAATCCATCTCAAATGCTTGCCCCACTTTTTTTAAAAAAAAATAAATAATGAGGGCTTCAGTTGTAATCTTGAGCAATCTTTCTCAAGATTTGTGAGAGGAGAGATGTGAAACTTGCTTTCATGAGCAGAGTCCTCTTCCCAGTGTCTGAAAGTTGTCTGTCTTGCTGCAGCCACTGCTGTCTTCCATTTCTCAGGCAGCAGCTCTCTCTAAAAAGAGGATAGTGCCCAGTTTGTGTACTGTACTGGTGGGAAAAAAATCTGCATAACAAATTGCATAAATATATGATAAATAAACCAAACTTCTTAAGTAATATATACAGAGACTAAATACCCTGCTTATTGGGAATTTGTCACTTAGGTAAATAATACATGTTTTATAACTTTCAGTGAATGTTGGGGATTTTTCCTGAACCTTTATAAAAAACTGAAAATGCCATAAAGGCTTTTTTTTTTTTTTTTTTTGGCATGGAAACTGACATTGTCTCTAACTTGCTTAGATGGAAATGTGAATTATTCAGAAATGTTACATTAAAGATAGGCTAGTACTACAAACAATGCTGTTTGTCAGTTTTGCTAACCTTAATGAAAGATTTTTGTACTTAATTGGTATAGATTAACAAAACCCCATTACCTGTTTAATAGTGTAGAAACCTTCAGTGCTATTTACTAGAACAGGCAGTGAAGCTCCTCCTTAAGTGAAAACTGATTCAGCTGGTTAATATGATTATTCTGGTATTTAAGTTAAGAACAGTGGGTTAAGTGCTAGCTTTCTGTGGAAACTTGATCAAGTCTCATATTTTCTTTGTCTGGGGATCTATTTGTAAACCTGGAATGACTGCAGCTTTATATGCAGAGCTTAATGTTAGTGGGGAAGAGGGATGATGTGCTTATGGTCTTGGTCCCAAAGCTGGTGGTGGTGATGCTGAATTAGCTAGAGCAATTCATTAACAACTGTGGTAGGTGAAAACTCTTCTTTTTCTCCATGTCCATTTAAGGGAATCTTAATCTCCTAACCCTAGAGCTACCTTCCCTGTGAAAGAGACTCCTACAGACAAAGTAACAGAAATGCCATCAAAGTAAGAGATGATCTGTTCTACTGGTTTCTGTTCCAAATACAGATGACTACTTTGGGTCTCCTAGACCAGAAACCACCTGCCTCTTTGTTTCTAATGCCTTATCTCATAATAAAGAGCACAATTTTAAAGTATATCCTTTCCAGCTAAAAATTAATATTTCATAAATCTTGCCAGAATTTCTCTAACATTCCTAGAAAACTACCGCAGGGTGTGTTCCTAGTCATGACTTAAATGATGTTCCACATAAGATCTCCTCATTGGTGATTCTTATTCTTTTCCAAGCATCTTCCATTTTAAATTGCTTAACATCTCAACTCAGGATGTCAAAGTTTTCCAGACAGTTGGGAAAGACACTTTTTTCAAGGGTAAAGATTTTTGTTGCCCAAGTAAAAAATGCCAAATTGCACCATTACAGAATGTAAGTTTCTGGAGCATTCTTGAAGCATGCATTAGTCTTTCACATGGGATGCACCTCTGAGGACAGCTAAACATGACAATGAGACCAGCTGAGTCCAACTATAGACAAAATACAGTAATGAGAATAATCATGAGAACAAGGTAATGGATAAGTTTGTATTTCCTACCTTTTGATGGTAGGATGGATGATGCATGCATTGTTTTTAGATATTTTAACAGTCATGCAATCTAGCTGGTAGCCATCTGATGAATGCTGTGCAGCAGCTCATTCAGTTTGCTGTTTTTCTTTCACTCATTCTCTCTTTTTTTTTTTTTCTTTTCTAAAATTTTTTGTGAATGGTAGAGAAATTAGTGTGTGACTCCTCTTTGGTAGATATATTGCTAATTACTTATAATTCTTTAATTCTTTTTGTTTTGCTTTTTGTGACATACTGTCTTGATTGTAAATAAACTCTCATTCTGAAATGGTATCTGAGCATCTCATGGCTGCTGGCAGACTCCTCATAACAATCTTACAAGAAATTAAAAGGTTGAGTTTCCATATCCCAGACAGACTGGGAAGCTAAGGGTTGGGCATAATGAATGGTCCACATGAGAATCCTGGTTCAGCTGGAGAAGACAGAAAGCTGTCTCCCAATACCTCTGTGTATTAAACATGAGTAATAAGCTATCAAAAATGAGATGAACTATGATATTAGTTGTTTTATTCAGCTAATTAGGAATAGCATATTTGCTTTCTGTTAGCAACCTTAGCATGTACAGCATTAGGGTTGGAAAATTCTCTTTGGTTTGAATTACTAAAAATTAGAAATCTGATTGTACTTTGAGCTAATAAGTCTTGTAGTTTCCAAAATACCCAAATTCAGTTTACAAAAAGCAAGAGGTGGGTCTTTCTCATGGCCTGCATAGTTCTTTAACCTAAAGTATGTTTTGGGTAAGTGGAAATAAGCTACAGCTGTGAACATGAAGCTCTTCCTTATTTTCATCCCGGATTACAGACAGCACAGACAGTGCAATTATGTGTAGAAGAAAATGTTCAAATTTCTTTGTGACTGTAACAACATTCTTTGAATACCTCTGGGCTGCTGTTCAGGTGAAGCTTCTGTGGGGGATTTTAGCTTTGTAAACTGACACAGACTGACACAGCACATTACTAATTGGGAAGATATTGTAAAAATTCTCAGAAAGAAACCCATTTGCAGCACCTGAGCAACAGTAGATTGCTCCTGCAAATTCAAGGGATCGTTCTTCATCATTCTGTTATGACAGGAAGATCTGGTAATATCTTCAGGCAGAGCTTTATGGGCAATATGGTCTGTGTACGAACACTCTTTACTCTGCTGACACCTATGTTTGACCATTCTTAGAATCATGGAATCATAGAATGTTTTGGGTTGGAAGGGACCACTAGAGGTCATCTAGTCCAAACTCCCCCCCCCCAGCTTTTCATCCACCAGCACCCCCAAGTCCCTCTCGGCAGGGCTGCTCTCCATCCTTTCTTCCCCCAGCCTGTACTGATACTGGGGGTTGCCCTGACCCAGGTGCAGGACCTTGCACTTGGCCTTGTTGAACCTCATGAGGTTCCCACAGGCCCACCTCTCCAGCCTGTCCAGGTCTCTCTGGATGACATCCCGTCCTTCTGGTGTGTCAACCACAACACTCAGTCTGGTGTAATCCGCAAACTTGATGAGGATACACTCAGTCTCGCTATCTAAGTCATTGATGAAAACGTTAAACAGCACTGGTTCCAGCACGGACCCCTGAGGGACACCACTCGTCACTGGTCTCCATCCGGACATCAAGCCATTGACCACTACCCTCTGGATGAGACCATTCAGCCAGTTCCTTATCCACCGAACTGTCCACCCATCAAATCCATAGCTCTCCAATTTAGAGAGAAGGATGTTGTGGGGGACTGTGTCAAAGGCTTTGCAGAAGTCCAGATAGATGACGTCCGTTGGTTTTCCTTTGTCCACTGTTGTTGTCACACCATCATAGAAAGTCACTAGGTTAGAAGCTTGTTTATTTTTTCTTGGAGATAGATATTTGTCAACGTGAGACATACCCTGTGCTGCAATCGAGGGAAAATCTAAAATGATTCCTAAAAAGACAATTCTGTGTCTGACTTAATTTCAGCAGCTTCACTGGTTTCCTTCATTGAATCTCCTGCAGGAACCACTTCAACCACCTTTACTTTAAGGACTCTAAACATTATGAGGACGCTTGCTGCAAAAAGCTCACCAGTAATTAACTACTAGCTCTCCTTATCACCTCATCCACACCTTAGCAATGGGAAAAAGGGTCGATGTTACTAATAATGACACCAGCAATAGTATTCTTCATTAATTGCCTGCCTTTTGGTAATCTTGTAACAGCCATCCCCTTCTTCTTTAAGGATGATAGTACCATCAGGACAGTAAAGAAAGTGTTGAGAAGGTTTCTGCTCATATTCATCCCAGCTTGGTATCTGCTGAGCCAAGAGTGGTGTGCAAGTATGAGTGGCATTTGAGGGAAGAAGCAGATTGTGGGAAGTCCAGGACCTTGACTTTCTGTCTGACAAGAGATTGATTAAGTGTGGCTGCCTTGGCTGCTTAAGCCAGAAGAAAATGATCAAGAAAAACAACAAAAAAAATGACTAACTTCTGATGTTGCATTGCTTTAGTGGAAAATCACATGCTACATGCAAGATTTTATTTTCTCAGCAAGTGTAAGATTTTGATCTGTGCCATCACAACCAGGAGTGGCTATGACCACGTATTTCTTCAGCTTTATTAGAATGCTGTGATATTTCTGTTATATTTTTCCTGTTTATTTTATGTCTCTCTGAGATTTATCTACTGGCATAGCTCAAAAACACTATTCTTAAAATAGCAAAGGCAGTTCCAGAACGCTAAACAAAACAAAAACCCACCAAAACCTAGCCAAAACCAAAAGAAACAATTTTTCTGGTCGGACAGTTCGTGTAAGTCCCCTTTCTTCCTAAAACATTTATGTTTCCCATTTTGCCTTTAGCAATGTTCATTGCAGGTAACACCACAGCTGTATCAGCAAGAGGACCCCATTAGTTTTGTGTACTCAGTGCCCTGTGTCTCAGAGTAGTACAAGAAGGAGACCATATTGTACATCTTCTCTGGAGCTGGAAAAAGCTGCTTTTGGGGTGATGGGGTGTCCAGCAGAGGCCAGGGAAGTGCTGGAACCAGCACTTTCAGGGGCCTTGGGTTAGAAATTACTATAACTTTTTGGAATTCTTTTTTGTAGCTACTGAAATGCCTTAAGCACATTACAAAAGAAGTAGGAACTGTTGATGGCTCTAAAATAACCAAGGGCAAGAGATGCAATAGGAGTATGTTTCCAAGTTCAAGTTACGAGGTTGTTTATCCTTCTGCACTTCAGATCCAGGCCACGGAGATTGTTCTGGTAAGAAATATACACATCTGTCCTCCAAGATGTGCATTACTTTTTCAGGAATATGCAGGGAAATCACTTCTCGGTGATGGATGGAGGATCTGCCCCACCCTGCAGCTCCCGGGTGAGTTCAGCTGCAGTGCTTGGAGATGCACAGCATTTCTCCCCACAGCTCAGCAATGAATTTGCAGGCTGATTTCTGTTGGGAAGGCAAATACTCTTCCCTCTCACAGGTGGAAACACCTCCAGGAAGATGAGAGAGAGCCAGACCCCATTGTCACAGCCACTTCTATAGTCTAAAAGCACCTTTGGGTGCATCCATATGCTTTTAGGGCCCAGAAGTTAAGTGACAGAAACCATAAGCTTGCCTAGACAAGAAAGAAACCAGATTGTTTGATTTGAGAAAATAAAATTATCTCAAATCAATAAAATCAATGAAAAATAAAGTCAATAAATAAATAAATAATGAATAATAATACATAAATAAAATCAATAAAAAATTTTCAGTGCTCCTGGAAAGATGTGGGTGTTGAGCTGTGCATAATATTTGAGGACTATGAGGGAGAAATGTAAATAAAATCCTTTACTGTGACATCTGAATAGGTGTAAATCAGCATCTCAGATGATTTCATGTTATCACCAGTGAGATGTCACCATCCTAGCAAGGAATTACGCTGTGCTTCAACTGGCAAAGCGTGCCCACAGAAATGCTGGTGTTTTACAGCAGAGTGAAAAACTTCAGAAATATCAGGACCTCCCTCTCCTTGGTTTTTTTTCCCTGCAGAAGGTACCCATCCAAGAAAGTATCTTGGTATCTTTTTCCTTTGAGGAAAAATTAAGTTGATATGGATTCACAAAACCCACTTTGACCTATGAGGAGCAAAAGAGCAAATACTTCTCAAAACATTTGCCCCAAAAAATCACATTTTAAAGAAAAAGGAAAAATTACTAAATTTTGGTACAGTACTAAAAAAGGATCAATGAGGAATGAGAAAACAGTAAATTTTAGTGTCTTTGAAACAAAGAAATTTTTCCATCAATACCTCTTCTAACTTTACAATTTCCATATCCCAGAGGGGTGAGTTATGGCAGAGATGAGAAAGAGGACATAGCAGAAAAGCCAAGGGACAGCTGGGAGGTGAAACCCACTCTTAAAAAGTCTTCTTATGGTTGGAAGAGTGATTCTCTACAAATGACATGGGGAGTTCCAGATTTATTCTTGCTCACTGGCTGTTATGAAAAATTTACTTCTGTTTTGCAGGTCAAAGGCTGTCTTGCCATCTCTGCAAATTCCAACAGAAAATTGAGATGTTCTCACTCTGTTGCCTATTGCTAGAGTTGCATGTCTTCCTGTTATTGTGTACCAGGCAATTATGTTGATGATGTGTCAAAAATGAATATGTCTTCCTGATCCCTAGCCTTTGAATAGTTTGACAAGTTGTACTATAAGAGGTTTTGTTAGAAATGTTACCATGACAGATACATACCACTTACATTTCGGATTTCCCAGTGAAATGTACACGTCTTCATACCTTTACCTAACAGGTAAACTCCACACTCTTACTTTGTGCAACAAAGACTATTCTTGCATGTAAAAACAGCTGGAGGGAATTACATGAGTTTCTAAGTTACTGCAATTATAAATCTGAGTGCAGAATCTAGCGGGCTGGAAGGTGTCCTGGAAGACTTAAATAAGGTGCATCATAAGAACACAGTCAGAAAAAAAAATACAAAATTAGCTGTGCCAGATGTACATTTGGCAGTATTTGCACCTATTAAATGACTCTCTGGCTCTTCTGACCAGCGTTTCTTAGTAGGCCTGGCACTCCAGCTGAACTGTTTCATAAGTATCCAAATCACCTCATCCTCATGTGCCTTCACTTAAGAGATAGCCTAATTATGAAGCAAAAATATTCTGATTTGTTCTTGGGTAGATATTTTGAATGTCTGTGTATGTTTTTGAGTAGAAAGGCAAATCCTTTTCTCCTTTATGCAAGTTGCTAATAAGGAAGAAAATAATACAAATATAAAGGAGTTTAGTCAGTGAAAAAATAAATTCCTATGAACAAAACAAAAAATTGGTCCTGGATTTATAAATGCTGTTGACTGCTGCAGAAGTGACTGCTGGTCATAATGAAGTCTTTAGTATAAGGTCAGTGCTATGCAGTTGCCTTTGAAGAGTCTGTACAGTATGTATTCTATTTCAAGAGTCTGCAGTGCCAAGGAGGTTCAGATAATTCAGATTTCCTATCCTAGCACATTCTTTGCCAGGTTTGAAATCACAGTAGGTTTCGTTTCAAAGAACTTTAACTGCTGAACTCTGGATAACTGACCTTACGTCTTACTGAACTTAGAGGTGACTAACTAAAGCAGACTTGAAACAGCAAACACTTTTGCAAAACATTTTTGCCAACTATCTTTCTGCAAAGAAAATTCATCAAGGATTTCTGTGTGGTTTTTGTTTAGTGGGTATTTTTTGGCAGGAGGAGGTAAGGTCTTCATTGTAAGAATGAGTTGGACGGGGAGCAGAGGAGAAGGGACTGTTACTTTAAACATCTATGCCCAGTTTCACTGTGGGAAAGCATTTGGCACCCATCAATTCACTTTGACACCACATGCTGTCAAAATGACTTCTTTGGGAACTAATAGGTGCTGAACTCTCCTGAAAATCTCATCCTTAGAGATTATTTTCCTTGTCGGTGCTTGGACAGAACTTGTTGTTAACATGCATACTTTAAGTCTCCAGCTCCAAACACTCTGTCTTTCCAGAAGCATCACTTTGTGTGTGACTTTCCTGTAACCTCATTCACCATTCTTCAGTGCACATTTGACATAATTCATATTTCATTGCAACAAGCTCTCTAAATTCTAATACAGAATACTTTTAAAAAATGTCCTTTTATGTGATGGTTATCAAGTTTGGGAATTTTCATTAACTTACTGTAACTTAATTCATTAAAATGAATAATACATACTTTTTTTGGTAAATGACAATGAAATATGTAGTCTTTTTCCAGGCATTAGTATTTCTCTGGTGGCAATATGTCTTTTGATACATGCCACCTTTATATTCGTATTTATTTTCCTTGGAAATCAATCCTACCAGACATGCTTGCTTTACACTGAACAGTGCTCATTCGGCTGGGTTGCACTGGGATCTCTTCCCTCGGGTATTTAATTTTAAGTTCTCTCAGAATCAAACTGCAATTGGAAACGATACTTTCAAAGGCACAAATAAATATCATTGGATGCTGCCCGACAGAGCCAAATGTAAACACAGAATAAACAGAGGCAGTGCTCATATTGCAAAATACTTCCAAGATTACAATGTGCATTATGATCTCTTTTTTTTCCTATAGCATGACCTTCATGTTGCAAGAAAGGTTTAGAGTATTTTCCTGGTCCTGTCCAAAACCCAGGACCCCTGACTGTATCTCTCTTCTCGGTTTACTTCTGAGCCTACACTATCATGTTTTGTTCAGTGGGCTGGAGACTGAATACTTTTTCAGTCAAATTACTCATGCAGCAGCAATAGTGAGATACTCAAGTGCTCAACACTTTTTAAGCAATTCCATTTGCTGCCTGCATTTTACCTCGGCTTCTCTTGTGTCTTGCTAAAGCATGCCTGTGTAACTACACTGACTCATATCAGTTCTGAGCCCTTCACAGTGTACTTCTGGGTCTCCAAAGCTGCTGTTAGAATTGCAGATAAATCAAACAGAATCCAGCCTTTGAAGTGTATCACGTTTGTGGTTACTATATGTATTTTTTATTCTACATCATGGACAATATCTTATGTTGGCAAAAATGAGGTTTTTATTTAAAAATTTGTTCCTCCTTCTGTGCCTTTAAAAATATGTGTTTTTAATGAGTTCTTCCCATCTACAGAAACATTTCTTCTACAGAATAAACCTTGCCCAATCTGTGGCTGATCCTGTGGTTTAACATTAACTGTGAAAGGTAACACAGAAAGCCCAATGACTGATTCTTCTGGACCCATTCCCACATGATGCTAAAAGCAAAGCCACACAACCTGTTGCATTGTTGTGGGAGGAAGTGATGGGTGAGGGGGGCCTGGAGGACTGAACACCTTATACATATTATGACATCAATCCATAGTGTAAAAGCAGCAAACCAGAAATATTTGCTGGCATGTTGCCGTCTTTTCACATTCCTCAGTCACATGGCAGGCAAGTGCTGTAAGGGATGCTGCTGCTTTTCTCTTTCCTCTTGGCCTTGTTTCCCCACTGTCCATCATATTTAGGGATCTGATCTGTCGACTTCTGGCAGCAACTCATGATGGGATAGAATTAGCTGTAATGGAGAGCTGTATTTTCAGAATATTGACTGGCAAAAAACCTGAGTAGAGTAAGTTCCAATGTAATTTACAAAACCTTCAAGCCCATCTAACTCAGGCTACTGCAAGACTGCCACACGACTCCTTTCACCTCCACTTTTGCTCTGCTGCTTCCCTGTGTTTAGGGAGCTAAAGCCGTTAGGCAGCAACAAGTTGGAAGAACACTAATGCAGTGTAGCTCCCTGGGCCAGCTTACTCGTTTAACACTAGTGTGGTGAGCAGGGAAAGATCGGAGAGGAGTGGAACGGTCCTTTTCAATGGCCCTGTAGAGACTGCCTAATGCAGTTGCAAAACTGCATAGTCAGTGACTTACACTGACTTTATTCAAAGTCCATTCTGCTGAGCAACTGCAAGGTTTGCAAAGAGATCATAAGATATTAGCATGTGACTCTGAAAGGGTCAGCACCAGTGAAATGATTGTGCAAAGTAGAAAGCAGAGGAGTATCTGGCTCCTTGCTTCCAGGTTCACTTTCTGGTTGGATAACCTGACTTTCCCTCTTTCCACATCATAGCTGCTGCAACTGCTGAAATGATTTAGAATATCTAAAGAACCAACCTCAATAACCATTTTTCTAGAGCTCAGGATGGAAGAAGATCTTGTCCTGCAGAGACCCTTTTATAATGAGATTCAGTACAAAGGCTACAACATTAGCACTGATGCAATGGAAATACAAGGAAACTGTCCTTGAATATGTCTGTTTCAGTGTGAGGGGTGTAGGTACAGCAGTATTCTGCACTTACATGGTAGTAGAAATCTAAGAAGCAACTAATTAACCAGAAATAGTTTGGAGTCTGGGGTGGTACTCAGGGCAAGGTGAAGCACCATGAATGAACACTGCTAACACAGGAGGAAATTACTTGCATATTGTAGGAAAAAAGTGTGTGACTGTAGCTGGTATACGATACCATAAGTCTGTTTAGACAGAGATAGTACAGACAGATTTAATTCTGATATTTAAAGAATAACCAGCATCATTAGCACGCAAATTTAATAACCCTCTCCTAGCAAATATGGGCTACGTTTGTGAGCTATAATGCTGCAGTACTCAGCAGTTGCTTCTCCATTTCCCTGGAAAGGCTGCTTGCAGCAGTGCTCTGGCATGTCTCACACTGCCCAGCAGCGTGGAGTGTGGTGCTGAATCCAGCAGCATCCCAAAGCTCCTCTCCTGGCAAGCTGTGTCTCAGCCAGATAACTGGACAGTGTGAGGGCTAGTCCTCTGGGCCACACCTTTGCTGTTCAGATCAGTGTAGTTGCTTTTAAAGCAGTTACTGGGACCTCTCTCTGGCATATGCTAAAACACAGACCATGCCTGGGAGTTGCTTCTTCCACAGCTGAAACATCTTTGGGACCATAGAATTGTTCCCACTACACTGTAGAACTATCCACTGACTGAAACTGAGTATGACCCAAATAGCACAGCGTGAAAACCCGGCTGATACGTAATTTTCCACAGAACCAGCACCTTCAAATTTATATGAGAGCTATAAAAGCCAGCAGTCATTGGGAACCCTTAGTTTATATCCCAGTTGAAAAATGAGCCCTTCAGTACTTTGCACTAAGGTGAATCATTTAGTCGATAATGAAGAGTGCCACCTATTGAATCACTAATGCTGTTCCTACAGGATCTTTTTCTCTCCCTTATGCACTGGCCAGGACCTGTCTCAGTTTTGGAAGTTACCTAAACATGTGCTTAAAACTTTCTCAAAGTTAAGCATGTGCTTAAGGATCATTTTGTGTGTAGAGATATCTTACAAACTGAAAATCAAGATTCAGAAAGACAAGTTCATATCCCTAAGTTGCATTGCTCCTAGCTATAATTTCATATAATTATGTGGAAGTGGCTTATCAATAATTCAATTGTTCCATTAGTTTTGTGTTAAGGTGTTAACTGAGTTAATGCATGCATAATTTATTGGTCTATAAGCTAAATAGTTTAAAATGCAATATTCAGACTTACCATGATAACAGCTCATAAAATGTGCTGTCTATAATGGCTTACAAAATGTGCTGTTTGCATTGGCTCTAGAGTAGCTGAAACACTGAGGTGCAACAAGAGAAGCACACAGAGAAGAAACTGCAACCCTCAGGGTCCATACACAAGCAAGATGGGGAGGACTGCTGAGGTTGAGCTGAAAGATGCCAGTGGAAAGGGGTGTGTTTGGAAAGGGCAGGTAGAGTATCAAATCTCGACCTTACTGTTGTGCTACCCTTGTCCTCCACTTTTCAGAAAGGAATCACAGCTACATAGCTGAGCTAAGAATCCCTCTTAATCTGGGGGAAGCACTTGTCAGGAATATCCAAAATAATGCCAAATTCTGCCTGCAGTGTGTACGCCCTATGCATATCTACAGAGGAAATGAATGAGACATATGAATCACACTTATGTCTTACATTAAGCTAATTAAAGTTAGTGGGAGCTTCTGGAGGTCATTAACTCCAAAACCTGAGAGGTCATTAATTCTAAAACCTGAGGTAAGAGTTTAAGCATATGTGTTGTCTTTTAAAAAAAGCATGGCCCTGAAGTTTAAGTATAACTGAATCTGAAGGATGTTCACTGGACTTATACTGTCAAATAGTCTGCAACATATTTCTTTATTCTATTTTCACATTTCAGATTCTGAACCTAGTTACCAAAAACAAAAGGTGGGAGGACAAAGCATTTCAGAATCTTAAAATAGTTAAATTTGCTTAAAAATGCAGGCTGACATGGTAAAGGCATGAAAGACATTTTTCTGTAGTAGTAGGAATAAAGCTTTTATCTACCCTCAATTTTTTGTGGTTTAGTTCTAATGAAATCTCCTGCTGCCTTCTTTTTTTCTTTTTCTTTTCTTTTTATTTTTCTTTTTTCTTTATTGGATTTCTGAATTAAACTTTTATCTATCTGGCAAGTCAACAAGCCAGGTGCATTACTAACTAGAAGCCACTGTCTAACACAGATGAAATGCTTTCTCTGCTTTCTGATAATTTAAATACTTTCTTTTAGTTGAACTTGGGGAAGCAATATATGAGACAAATGCTAAAGTGTAAACACAGGATTACTTACTGGTACTCACGGTGGTGTCAGCTGTTAATGTGTTTTGTGGTCAGAAAGCAGCGTTACTGGGGAAGTTTACACTCAGACTATCTGTGGTTCAGATGTGTACCTCTTTCAGTTACAAATACGCATTTAATGAGTGAGTACTGAATGCCTTACCTAGTTAGTTTTGTGCTTGTTCGATTTTTGCAAAATTGGGTGGCAAGGAAGGCTAGAACCACACAGAGGGAGAACAGGGAGACTAGACTATAGCCACAGCTGTACCACTGGTGACCATGGGAAATGATCTGGAAATCTCAACAGCACTTGCCAGTGTTGCTCACCACTAAGCAGTGGTGGCACAAGCCCCTCCATGTCTTAGTTTAAAAATAATGGGAATAACTGCAAGTGCCTATTCCACTAGATCTTTCACCTCTCTGCTAGGCAGTTGTTTTCACTCCTTTTACTGCTCAGGGCCAGTGGTGGCAGAACCCAGAGAAGCTGCAGCTCTGGAATAAGCCAGAGGCTGAGTAAAGAGCTCTTGCTGTCTTATTTCTGCAGAATGAAAGGGAACCCAGATTATTTATTTGTAGTGAAAGAAGAATGGTTCAAAAAGAAAGTTAGCCACGAAAAACCTTTTAGCATCACCTACACACAATATCTATTTTTTTCTTTGTGATCTGATAGCTAAAAATGCACTCCATTTTTCATTTGTGTCTGAGAATAGAGTTTGGAAATGATTACTTGTCCAAACATGAAACCTCTCACATGTATGAAGCCACAATGGAGAGAGAGGACACACTTACAAGTAGCTGTAATGCATCAGGTGTACATTGATTTTTCACTTTTCTGCCCTACTCTGTGCTGAGTAACCGTAGATTGTTCTGTTTGCTTTGTTTGATGCTGCTACCACAAAAAAATATGTCCAGGCAAGACAATATTTCAGGCAAGATAAGCTGCCTGGAAGCCAATTTTTGGTTTCCTTGAGCAGGTGATTCCCTTAAAACAGTAAAGAAATATATGGCGATAGCAGGATGCGGATCTCATCAACCTGTTTCTTCCATAAAAGGAAGGATTTTGATGCACTTTGAATAGCAAAAGTCCTACAACTGGGGATTTATATTAACTGATGCATCTGTTCAAAGCTGCAGCTTGCACTGTAGTCACCATAATATGAGGGAAAAATACATGCTTCCCTTATTCTTGTCCCCCAAGAACAACTCATGTAACTGGTCAGTGAAGTGGTTCCCAGTTAATCATGGTATCCAGCTGTTTTGGGAGGTCTCTGAGAGGACGCTGGGAGCTGCAGGTTCATTCAGCACCTCCTGGAATGAGCACCAGCAGTTTTAGAGTTTTACCTCAGAGTCTGGATCTAGTGCTGGGTTCTCACCAGGTGAGGCTGTGGGAATGATTTGCAGGATTTGCAGATCCTTGTCTTTTGTTCAGCCATAATTCTCACAGCATGAGCTCAGAGTGTTTCAAACCACAGAGGGTTTGGTTATTTATTCTTATGCTATTTAGTCAAACTATAGAGTCATGGAGTCAGATATATTGGCCTTATGGCTTCGAAAATCCTTCTGCGCTTCTAGCACCTCCTAGCCACCTGGAGTGTAATTCAGGCTTTGCACTGGCACCTTCTGATTCATCCCATGTGTAATTAAATTAACTAGTAAAACAATAGCCTTTAGTTTAGAAAGAAGATAGAACAAGAGACTGCATGAGAACGGCATCACCATGGTAGTGGCATCACCATGTCTTCCTTGAGGGCAAAGTGTGCTCTTGTTCTCTCTAATTTTCTTCTTCTGTGAAAGGAGGTTCCTAGGAAAAAGGATTTACTATGTATTGTCTATGAACATGTGATGAATACCTAATGTAATAGACATTATCTTCAATAGAATGCCTAGAAGTGTGGGTAAATTCCAGAAATCTGTAGCATATGTTCATTTGTAATAGAAAATCAGCAGGCTACACAGTACACCTGTATTATTGATTTATCTGCTGCTTAATATGTATACTAAATACTCTTATACTGAATTGCCAGTGAATCTGGAGTCTGAATGCTGCTACTGACACCCTCTGAGTTTTGGCCAGTTAGTCAATATTTTTAAAATTTCAGCTGGTTCACAATAACGTGAAGATTGTGCTTAATGCTCCAGATACACAAACTGAGGGTTGCTCTCTCTTTCAGTTTGTCTGGGTTAGAATGGGCAACACTTCATGCTGTTTCCAATTAAGAAAAACGAAAACAACTGCTTCTTATGGAAAATTCATCTTTGATAGCAGTTTAATAAAAACATCATTAGATTGATCAATGGACTTAAAAAAGTAAGGAAGTGAGTTTGGATGTGCCCACTTTCCCGCTGTCTCATACACTTTCTCAAGTAATCAATTGGTAAATTACATTATGGATAGGTTTCTGAGAATATGTGTAATACATTAGAAACTTCATAAAATGTGCTAATGAGGAAGGTCACATATTTTTGCTTAGAAGTTGGAAAAAAGTTTGAATTTTTAAGTCGGATGGAGGATTTGTCCTTGCAACTGCTATCTAGCGTTTGTTAAAAGGATAAACTGAATTGATGCAGAAGGTAACCTCAAGTCACACAGTGTCAGTGTCAAGGATGTTGTAAAAAAGCAATGAAATATAACCAGAATCAAATGGAATAGATCCCAAAACAGAGAAAATGGTCATAACCTGTATAACAGATGATTTGGTCAACAACTGATCACTTCTTTCAAAAACGTCTGTGGATGGAACTCTGGGTGGAGCTAGACATGACACTAAATATTTTTTGTTAAACCTACTAATTTCTTGAATTTTTTTAGATCTCACTGAAGTGGAAATATGAAAAAGTAGCCAGGGATCAGCAAATTCAGATCAAGAAAGAACACTGGAATCTCTACAAAGAGTTATTTTTAGAGTTGCATATTTGTACAGTTATTCTCAAAAAGTTATTGTTTGAAGCTGCAGAGAATAGAGTTTTCTGACCAGTTAAATTTGAATGTGTTTGGTTTTTTTTTTTCTTTCTAATTCAGGTGTATTTTGATCTCCAGTTAATATAAATAACAATTTTTAGAGTTGAAAAGAGATTTGTTGGGGGGGGGGGCGGGGGGGGGAGTCTTAAGCACAGTATATATATTACTGATAAAATCAGAGCTGGCAAAATATTCATAGAATTCATTGTGTAGGTAATACAGCCATTGAGCAAATGACTTCAGATGATTTTAAACAACTTTCACTAGCTTGTAATTGATATAACTGAGAGAGGAGTCCACAGGAATGTAGTGTAGAAACTCAATTGTTGCTTATTGTCAATTTAGTTTTATTTAACAGACACCGGGAATTACAGAAAAGTCTGCAGTGTGTGTGCATGCAGGTAGGGTCTCATGGAGATATGCCAACTTATGCAAGGGCAAGACACAAACAGAACTATCAGTGTTTATCATACCTCTTCAATTCTTCCTCCCATTGTTACAGATGTTATGCCTGTATCTAATTAAAGACAAACAGAAGATGGTTAGACTTCAAATACTAATCTGTGAGAACAGCAGTCATGCTGGCACTGCACACAAAGGGATGCTTTTCACTCATCAATATCTCTTCTTACCAGTGCAATTGTTGTAAATTCTGTCCTTAAACTGTATATATATACATTTGACATGGCTAACCCAAGCATTTTTCTGTAAGGTGAAATTTCATGGTACATTTTATTATGTACATTATCCCTACTCCTTTACAATATATTACCCTGTTACACTCAATGCAGGTCTCCAAATTCTTACAAATATTGGAATAGACAATTTTTGTTGGAGGTTTGTTGGGTTTTTTTAGTATATTTCCTTTTACCTAATTTATCTTTGCCATTAACTATTGCAGTTGGCTCCAGTGATGTATTAGGTATACTGATGATGATGTTTTTGCACAGGGACCCCTTAATGATGGGTTAGAATGCACCTCATGCAGATAAAGTCTCAAGCCTTTCCTTTTTCCAATGAAAATCACTTTTGCCAATTTGGGAAAATGGTCGGTTTTGCATTTGCGTATTTCTCTTTAGTTTGTAATATTTGTGCCATGGGAATCCTGATAAGAATAGCCTCTTTGAACATGGCTAAATTCTAACCTGCTGTGCTCCTGCTTCCTATGAAATTAGCATAAAAATGTTCTTGTTTATGGCCCTCTGTACATTTTCATTGTCTTAGTACTGTTACTATTATTATTATAAGTTCACCTGAAGTTATGATAATGGGATTTAATAGGAATTCCGGAAATGAATGAATGAGGGAAGCATGGTTATCACTTGCTGATCACCTTTATGTTGGTCTGCAAGATCCCTCTTAAAAAATAAAAATTTTATGCAGGTATTAGAATGAAGTACTGGATTTTTGTTGTTGTTTTGTCATACTGCTGAGGATATTAAGAGTTTATTTGCTGTCAACAGTAATGGTGACTTCATTCTATGCCCAAGAATGTAAGTCTACAGTGAGTACTTTGGGGGGGAGGGGGGGAAAGTGATGCTCAGCGTAAACTAACTTCACAGCAAGCATTTTACATACTGACAAGGAACACTTTATCCATGCTTTGTAGACCCTATTTTTCCCCCTATATTTTTTATTTTAAACACCAGGGTAACAAAAGAAGAAAAAAAAAAGAAGAAAAAATGAACCGTAATTAAATTATGAGGTATTAAGTAAATTTTATTCTGATTTCCTCTGTGTGTATGTTTGCATTTTATCTCATCTACAAATGTTACAGTTTTTTACTGTTTTTAGAACATTTTCTAGACAGTTATTATTAGTAGTGGTTGTCCATCACTTTTAATGACAACTAACAATTTGTGGTTTACAGTAGATGTACCTGAGTGCTTTTCTATGGTTAAAAAATTCAGCTTGTGCAAAAGAAACTTTTTTTTTAACCTTAATTTGGAGAGTAACATGTCAAGCTGACCCTTAAGATTACACTTGCCTAGGTTTCCCTTGGATTCTCTTTTCCTTCTTTGACTTCTTTGATATGAAATATTTCAAATGCAATTAGATCATCATCATAAAACATTGCAACTTTTCCTGTCACAATCACAATTCTCCCATGTGGCAATGAATATTCAGATTTTTGGGGCTATACTTTAGGCAATTTTTATAGCTTTCAAGCTGTCCACATGAGATCATTTTCTGAGTTTCATTTCACCTCAAAATGCTTTTTTCAGTAATCTGACATTTGGCAATTGGATGAAGTGCTCCACTCACTTTGCCTTTTATACCTGGACACGTTGCCTTTATACCTGGACCACTGTTGATATATGTGTCCTATCAACAATCTGCTTCTAGTGTGGTAAGCTATCAGCAAATTTTCTCTTTCTGGAGAAACTTGCATTAAAATAACTTTATTTGATCTGTTTATCTCACGTAAAGTACATGTGTTTATAAGCAATTTCTGTTACATATTTAATATTATCTATTTAAAATCTCTCTTGTCAGATACAGCCAGAGGTTTCAAAAAGCACTGCCAACTTTAAACAGTTTCCTAGATTTGTGTCAGTTACATTATACTAACATTAAACATAGCAGCCCACTAGGCAGGATCTTCAATAAAATTAAAAATTGTTGAAAAATATCATCATTGACAGCAGGCATGTTGACTTGGATATTAGATATCTTTTATCTGTGTCAGGTAGAACTTATACATAAGGAATCTTTTTCATTTAAAATAAACTAGTCATAGCATTAGAATGGAATTCATTCCAGACATATAAAATGGGCACAGATAAACATATGGGGCCTGAGTATGAAGTAGGGAAGAAAGAAACCCTGATTCAACTACTGAAAAGTGCATAATACATAAAAGACACAGGTTTGCCCAGACATATCGAAAAAATTATCCTTCAGAAGGTCTCTTGAGGATGCCTAGGCTGTGATACATCTTGCATCTCGGGCCTCTGTGCTACATCCCATATTCCTTGTACTTTTGTGGTGGTTTTGGAGTTTGCAGTACCACCATATTTCATTAAGAAATGCGGCTTATGACAAATGCTAAGAAGTTCTTGAACATTCATCTATCATCTTTCTCAGAAAAGCATTTGAAGGAGCACCTGTAGCTGAACTTTCAGAGAATGAAATTATTAAAGGTTCATATATCCCCAAGTTTTAATCTAGTTTGGACTGTTGACCTTTATTTATTCAATTGCTAGGATTTCTCATCTTAGATCGTGCTGAGTTACAGAAACTGCTTTTGACCTTAACTTGGAAAAAAATCAAGCAAACTTCTTTTACTACAACCCACTTTCTGAAGGAGTCAAAAAGTCTAAGCAAATCATTCCACTGTGGAATGCTGCTGGGGCTATGTGTGCCATGCCCATCTTTTTTTATTAATTCTAGTTTAAGTGAAACTCAAGGGAGCTCCTATGCGGGTCATGGTAGGGTCAATACCCACCTAAACTTCATAATATTCCGTAAAGTCTTCCCAAGTCTTAGTTCAGGCTGACTTTGGGGTTTTGAGCTAAAGCATAGGCAGCACACATGCTAGCACCAAGCCTGGCACCACCATGCATCAGATCAGGAAACAGTCTCCACCTGCACTTCAGGCCTCCAGGGTTACCCTAAAACTAAAAATAGCTAGAGCTGCCACTGAGACTGGATATTGCTCAAGACATCCAAAGCATCATGCAGAAATCTTGACAGTGTGACTATATCATTTAAATTCAGAGGACTGTTTACACCAGTCCAGCAAACCCCCTGATTAACATATGCTGCTATTAAGACAGAATCAGAACTGGAATATTGACTTGGCAATGATATTAATTATAGAGAAAAGTGCTGTCTATAGGCTTGCTAAACCATGATGCGTCCAGTTCATACAGTACCATTGAGCTGGTTCAGTGAACTTCGCAGCTGCTATTTAAGAAAGCAGTTTTGTAGTAACAGTGATATTGTCAATCACCTCATTTTTTTCATCAATATATGCAGAAGTAGTGGCTCCCCAGAGTAAAGCCGTTCAAACCCAAATTGTATGTCATCTTTTACAACTAACTCACTTAGTAGGTTTGGCTTTATAAAAAATAGTGGGTAGACAGTAAAAACAGAGCCAAGCATATAACATTCAGGTAATTCTTACATTCTTTTGTTCCCATCAAAGGATATTGCAACTAGATATTCTGATTTATAGAAGCAGTTGGTTTGGGAAAGAACTAATCACACCAAGTTAGTAACTTTTTAACAGGTAGAAATTCAGATGGCATCAAATTCAAAGCCCTTAATCCACAACATCTTTGCAGAGAAAGCTCATTTTAATGCAGTATTACCCTCTGGTCAGAAACTTTGCCAGTATTCCTCACCTAAGACTCTCTTTTCTCCACCATGACTCTACACAACTGATTTTGTTGATGCTTGAATAGATGCAAACCAAAAATAATTTAATTGAACCTTATAAAGGTCATTATTGAAAGACTAACACGGGAAATCAGGTCCCTCATGCAGAAGTCTGTCTATTGCTGCCTCATTGTCAAATTCTTTTTACCCTCACCATGACTCCTAATAAATGCCTTAGTCTTTTCCTCCTTGACTGCTACAGTTCCTTCTTGTAAAACCTCCTAAAATCCTACTTTCTGAATATCAAGACGTCCTAGTTGATATCTCATTACAG
Source organism: Gorsachius magnificus (assembly GCA_034008185.1). Lineage (NCBI taxonomy): Eukaryota > Metazoa > Chordata > Aves > Pelecaniformes > Ardeidae > Gorsachius > Gorsachius magnificus. Next base: position 25,532,341 of record CM067109.1, on the reverse strand, counting down.
GAAATAAGGCCATCCACTGTCACCTTGGTTTCCTATTCATTTTTAAGGCCAGTTAGAAAAGGCCTTTCTGGTTTTTAAAATGATTACCCTATGGTCCTATACCTATATACACAACTACAATAATCATACGGTTTGCTCCTTTCATTTTGAGAATAGGCTTTTATACTCTTCATCCCCTAAGTCTCTGTATCCTCTTTCTTCAACTCATCAGAAAGTGATCAGTGCCACTTTGCATCAAAAGTCTAGAAGACAAAGGTTGTGCTCTTGCCAACACATGGCTTGTATGTCAGGACCAGAATTAAAACCTCAGGATCAGAACAGCAACACCAAGATGATATCTTTTGGGGTCCTGTGGTACCTGACGTATCCCATAAGAACTCTATCTCTTTGCTCAACAGATCTGTCTTTGTATCTGTATTTGTAAATTCATTGCATATCATTTTAACTGTCTCTGGGCTAAATGAACAACCTAAATGAAAAAAATAGGCATGCATAAAGCTCGTTGCCTTGTGCTGACTCCAGAGAGCCACAGCATTTCTAACTACCTGCAGCAACTCCTCTATAATCCCTTTTCTGAACAAGCTTGCCTGATTTGCAACCTCCTTGAGCTCACACTAGGGCCAGCTGTCCTAATAGTCTAATCAAGCCTCTTGAACAAGTCAGCTGCTTTGTTCAAGGCTCCTTGCCTGTGAGTTTTTCATTATTCAGCTTGCCCCACTTCTTTGTTTAGAAAGGGAATGTAATAGCCATGAGGTAACTTTTCAGCAGAGGAGACAACTGCTCACAGATCCTAGCTTGACAGCCATGAACTTTTTGTGTCATAGCCCCTGTCTGCTTGTTTCAGTGGTCACATCATTAAATGATGTGACAAATGCATGCATCCACATAAAGATTAAGCTGCAGTCATGGGAACTTAATCAGGTAACATTTCCTGTTGCTAAACCTTCAATGACCTACAAATAAGTCTTTCAATTTTGAAACACATCAGCTTGCAATGTCAATACCACCATATTAAACAGGACTGTTGTAGTTTAACCCAGCTGGCAACTAAGCACCACGCAGCCGTTCGCTCATTCCCCCCTTCCTCAGTGGGATGGAGGAGAAAATCGGGAAGAAAAAAAAGGTAAGAGCCATGGGCTGAGATAGAGACAGTTTAATAAGAGAAAAGAATAATAATAGTAATAATGAGAATGGTAAGAGAATATACAGAATATATAAAATGAATGATGCGCAATGCAATTGCTCACCACCTGCTGACTGATGCTCAGCCCGTCCCAAGCAGCAATCCCTCTTTCCCCTCTCCGACCGACTGCCTCCCCCCAAGCATGACGTTCTCTGGTATGGAATAGCTCTTTGGTCAGTTTGGGTCAGCTGTCCTGGCTGTGCTCCCTCCCAGCTTGTTATGCACCTGGCCAAGCAGGAGAAGCTCAAAAAGTCCTTGAGTAGTCTAAGCACTACCCAGCAACAACTAAAAACATCAGTGTGTTATCAACATTCTTGTAGTACTAAATCCAAAACACAGCACTAAGCTAGCTGCTATGAAGAAAATGAATTCTATCCCAGCCGAAACCAGGACACATACCAGATACGCCATTTTCATTCCTCACAAATATACCTGTGATAGTAATTTGAGGTATGCAATGAACTTTAGCAGGCCCATAGAACCATGTTAGCAAATTGCATATTTTCTTGTATGAGTCTTCATTTCTACTGTTAACCTTTACTGACTTTTATCTGTGTTTAATTTTTTTTTAATTTTGAATAACAGAAATTACTCCAGAGACAATTTCTTTAATTTAAAACAGAGTTTTTGCAACATAAGAACATACAGATTTTACAAATCATCCTCCCTAGTCTATTATTCCCTATGGTAATGCTTCCAAACTAAACTTTTCCTTAAAATTCAAGGCCAAGTGTTTTCTGTTCATGCTAGTGTAAATAAAATCGTGATACTGTATATTTTCAGTGTGCCTTCAGGTCCACATGGCTTGACATATCTGATGTGATGTATGTCCTAGTTGCTACAGGTAAATTTGAAGAAGTAAAATTGAATAAATGAACTTCATGGCACAAAAAGGATTTGGTCTTGGTGAACACCTTCTCTTTCTACAAATATGATGTAGGGTTTTAAATTAAACCATGTCATTCGTTCTTCTGCACCCATGAAGTTCTGTAAAACCATAGTTAAAAAAGAACAGCAGTGATCTTTCAATAGTGTAAGGGATGCTACTTTCTCCACATATCATGTAAAAGGCCTGCTGGTCTGAAACTGCTGGAGTTGTGTGGCTGTAACTACCACAGACACAATTATATTTTGTGCCATTAAAGACCTTTCTGCCAGCTACAGGCAAAGACTAAAGATCTGTTTTAAATCTGTAAGAAATAGTCTGGAGAACAACCAAGAAAGGCTGCTCTGCAACCTTGGAAACTGTTGGCTTCCTCTGCTTAGATACATTGACAGAATAGTCCATACTTTTACAAATAGGCCAGAGTTGCCAGGATTATTTGGACACAAAACATGATGAAGCATATTACTTGAGAGGAGACCATGGATATAACATGTGATACAGGCTAAGAATATTTTTGGAATCAGGTAAGCACTGGTAATAGACATAATATAAAGCATTACTCAAATGACTCTACCAGAGTTGTAATTTACTTTTATATATGAGTAGTATTCATGTAGAAGCAGCAGGTAAGACTCTCCAGTAGAGGTCAGATTGTGTGGAAAAAATGCTTTACAAGAACACAGGTAAAGTATCTGATCCAAGTTGTGGTTCTTACAAGCTCATCTTCCAGCCCCTCAAATCCGCATGGTGTGATAATTATAACATCTTTCCTGTGTATGACAGAAAACCAAGTCTGATTTTTCCTTAACTGCTTTTACTTTTACAGATGACTTGAAGCATTGTCTAGGTCATGGTGACTTTTTTAGCAAAGTGTTTAAACAGAATGAAAATTAAACCTGGTGTCTGGCCGATGTGTGAGTCTGTCAGTCCGAACAAGGTCACTGTGGCTAGAGACTGGCACTCCGTGCAAACTACAATGTCCAGGAACTCCAAAAAAAGGTTTCAGAAGGACCACAAAATTATATTTCTGCCATTACAAGAAATTCACCCACAGTGCTTGCTTAGGGGCTGAGCAAAGACCATGTTCCAGGTGGAGCATCTTCATACAAAAGGAGAATGGTAACGAGCTAGTTAAAAATGTTGGAGTAACTTGTCTAGCTGGATAAAGTTGTTTGCAGGTGGGCTGGTCTCTGCTATGGCAATTCACTGGTGCCAACTTACTCAGATTTTTTGCCTTACAGAAGACAAGGCTTTGCAGCCTCTGCTGACCAGGCTCCTGTGTTGGAGGACGGAGGATCTAGGACACCATTCAGAGAGACCAGTGTTTAGGGCTGGGACTATTCTGACCATAAGCCTTCTTTAGCAAATTTTTTAATTTGGACTTGAACCTAATTTCCTAATTTTCAGAGGTTTTGATAGAAATGTAGTCACCATTTAGGAAAGGTATAAAATACTATTTGCCCCAAACCCACACTTTGGGGCAGGAAATATTCGCAAAAAATGTACATGTAATACCACACAGAAAATAGATGTGTTGTAATATTCCATTCAGAAATTGCAGGGAAAGCACACATACAATATAAAATTTCTTAACCTAAATTAACTAATTGTTAATTATTCTGACTTCTCAGAGTGGCAATAGCACCTAAGTTCAAAGATCATTTTTTTAAACTTTCCTGTTTTCTTTATTAACTCCTCAAGGTACTCTGCTGGTTTTACTGGTACATCATGTTCACTAATTTAGCTCCTGATAATAAAACTGGAGAAGATGGGCTGTGTGGAAGAGACGGGGAAGAAGGGAGGAACATCCCTCCTTCCTCTTCCTTACAAGCACAAAAGGAGAATCATTCAGCCGACTCTGAGCATCACCTCCACCATTCCCCAGCATGATAAGCAGAAAAACCCTGATAGGCAGCAGGAACAAAATGCATGGGCTGGTATCTCAATGACATGTGCACAATGGCAGTCCTTTTGTCCTGCCCAGGAGGTCAGCAGCTTGCAGGAACAGGACCACAGAATGTTGGGTTGGACTTTTTTCCTGGTTAAGGAGATGTAAACTACCTGCCAGAGGTCAGGCAGATTTCACTGGGGTAATAAACTTCGTCACTCACGCACAGGAAATGTTAGGAACAGGACTGTTTTCCTAAATTTCAGGTTACTCTCTGGTACATACACCACCCATCTTCCATTTTAAGTCAGGCTGCAGTAAACACTTAAACGAATGCATTGATCTATTGGGTGGAAAAGCGTTTGTAAAATTATACAGCAAGCAACTAAACGTTTAAAAACCTGACTCTGTGTCTCTTAAGAGATGAAAGCATGATTACTTTCCCCTAGCTCTTTGGAGGCTGTTGGCACCCATGTGGTTTCTGATACAGCAGGCAGTGCTGCTGTGCCTGATGATTGTAAAGTGAACTCATAGAATCATAGAATCACTCATATTCCACTCTGAACCTACATCAACCAGTTGATTTGCTGCATAGAGCACAGCAAGGTGGGTCATGCACATCCACAAGCTGCTCCTCCACAGGTTGCCCCTCCTGCCCATTGCCCTCTCTCCACTTGCCTATTAACACCCCAGTGGACAAAGCTTGATGCTCCGACTCTTTCTGATGTGGTCTGAAAACAAAACAAAAAAAATATAATGTGCTCCCAGGTCATGTATCAGCATAGCAAATCAACAGTAAGGAGCACAGAGCTCTGCAGGGGACCTTGGTTGCATAACACCAGGTATCAGCTAGCTACTTTGTTTTGCATAAAATATAATACCTCACTGTTTGGGACCTGGATTTAGTCCCTTTTGAAAAAAGAAGGAAATTAGCACATAGAACTGAAAGTAATGAAGCAAAAATATCGATAACTGCGTGCAGACTATTTGTCTCTGCCAGCTGAGTGAAGCACCTATCATTTGCTGCAGAAGAGTGAACTCTCCTTCAGACAATTGTCTGTAGGTGCAAGAGATTGATGCACAAGTAGTCATTGTATATGGAAGAAAGAAACAGTAAGAAATGAGGAATATTTAGCAGATAAAACACTATTGGTTATGTAATTTCAAGAATAACATCCTTCCTCAGTCATCCTCAAGACATTTCCTTTAGGATTCTTGGTTTGGTCCTTGAAAACTTTATTTCCTTTAAAAAAAATTCATTTGTACTATTAGATTATATGAAAGTATTCTTGAAATAAACACTCCTCTTGCTTTATTCTTTCCTTCCCCCTTTTCACTTTGACTCCATCTTTTTTCTCATCTTTTTTCTCATCTTTTTTTTTTAATCTCATGAAAAGGGATAGTACATATTTAATGAAAATACCATAAACCTTTTTTATTAGCCTGAATGGTTTTCTTCCCAAGTATAAATTTGTATTCTCTGTGATTCTTTGTGATATTTGATTCTCTGCATACCTGCAGGCTACACTGCTAAAGGTCAGTTTAAGATTTGCTTAGTTATTTCTGCTCAAGTTAAAGTATTCACTTTTGAGGAAAACTGGGGACCGCATAATGGTTATGGTCATGCAATGATCAGAAAAAAAATGCTATGGGATATCTTTGGATGCAATAGTCCACTTCAGCCATTCCTGTGCTGCATGTGTACCTCTGTGCCTCATGTGTGGGTTTGCAAATGCTCCGTTCCCACAAGAGCCACACAAACATGTCTGAGGCATAATCTTCTGCTGGGTTACTACTGTATCCCAGATCACTGAGAATTTTTTTTTAAAGCTTTTGCACTGTGGCCACATGAAGTGTTGGGGCATCACAAAAGAAGCATTTGAATTTATATACACTACTATTTAAAAAAGTTTGAAGTTCTCACCATACACTTATTGTTCTTTGTCACTCTCTCACTGCTGGTAGTACTTACTCTTTGGACACTTCTTGGCATAATGCTGGCCCTGAAAAGAACACATGTTTTCAAGATCACATCAATTTTGATATTTCATTTGAGCTAGCTAATGAGGCAAAATTACTTCCTGAAAAGTGAGGTGATATCTGAAATGCAGACACCAGGACTCCTTCCAAGGTCCAAGTTCTGGCTGCATTTCAGCTCCAAGCAAGGCAAAGTTTGGGCACGAGCTCCACACTTCAGTGTGGTTTCCAAGACCAGAAAAATATTTCAGAGATCCTTATTCAGCAATGTTGTCAAGGAAGATGGCTGTCTGCAAACTTACAGCACAAGGAGGAAGGCAACTGTTGGCTATTCCAGGTATATTTTGAACATCCAGATTTGCCCTATTATTATTATTATGATTGCGAGCCATTCTAGCCCATGTGAGTATTTGAAGCACTAAATTACTGGTTTTGATTGGTACAGCACAATGCATGGACCATACATAGAGCATTTTATTTCTCTTTTTCACCCTTACAGGATTTTCCCAGTGACAGCCAGATGCAGAATTATGGATGGTTCTGAACATGTTTTCTGCCAGCTCTATTCACGGTGTGCTTGGCCTTCTAAAATGATAGGCTTGAAGAAGTTCAAGAGCTTAAAGAAGAAACTAAATAGAGGTTAACAAGTTGAAATAACAGGCAATGTAAAAAACCAATGTTATCAGACCCTTGGTAAAGGGTGTGTTTGGTTTTCTTGTGGAGTTTTTTTGGTTTATTTTGTTTTTAAAATAACACGTAATTACATTGGAAGAAGATGTGGGGAAACTTCCATTTTCTAACTGCAGACACAGGTAATATACAGAAGTAAAGATGAGGTGGTATTTGGCCCAAAGCTCTGCCCTCAGACATATGTGTTTAGGTTCTGTTCTGGTTTGGGCTGGGATAGAGTAAATTTTCTTCCTAGTAGGTGGCACAGTACCGGGTTCTGGATTTAGGATGAGAAGAATGTTGATAACACCCTGATGTTTCAGTTGTTGCTGAGCAGGGCTTACACCAGTCAAGGACTTTTCAGCTTCCCCTGCTCTGCCAGGGGCACAAGAATCTGGGAGGGGGAACAGCCAGGACAGCTGACCCCAGCTGGCCAAAGGGGTATTCCAGACCATATGGCATCATGCCCAGCATATAAGACTGGGGGGCAGTTGGCTAAGGAGCAGAGATTGCTGCTTGGGATCCAGCAGGGCATTGATCGGCAGGTGGTGACAGCTGCATCACTTGTTTTTTCGTGGGTTTTGGTTATTGTTATTATTGTTATTATTTTATTCCAATTATTAAACTGTTCTTATCTCAACCCATGAGCTTTCTTACTTTTGCTCTTCCAGTTCTCTCCCCCATCCCACTGCAGGGGGAAGGTGAGCTAGCGGCTGTGTGGGGCTTGGTTGCTGGCTGGGGTTAAACCACAAGAGATTCTTTCCAATGACCCTGTCTTCTGCGCCCCTTATGCAAGCGGGGAGCAGGATGGAAAGGCAGCATTACTGCCTTCTGAATTATTCTCAATTCAGGCTTGGTTCTTAAAGGTTTCAGACAAGGGTTAAAAGGGTTACAAAAAACCCCCCCAGAATTCTTACAAAACTCCTAAGACCATAATTGCGTTTATGTAGGAATCATACACTCCAAGAGGGACGTTGTCCTCCTGCATGGCTGCTTCAGTGCCCATGGGTGAAATTCTTTGAGCTTTCTGTGTGCCCAAGTATCAAATATAGAGGTGATTTAGGATTTTAAACCCCAGTGACTTTCAATGAAATTTAGGCTTTTAAGTGCCTAAGACACCTAAAATTACTGAGCTCTTAGGTATTTTGCAGGTTCTTTTTCTGATTTCTATTTTTGAAAGCAGTCTTTAAAACTGTAGTTTTGAAAGTGGCTTTTAATGTTCAGGAATTCGTGTCAGTATCTACAGATTATACAGACTGATACTTAAATTTTCATTGAAATATGCTGGACTATCGATTTCTTCTCTTTCATTTTCCTCCTCAGTCAAATTCTCTAGAGAACCAAATAAAAATATAGGAAAAACACCTGCAAAGGAAGAGGGTATACTCCTCACATGTAGAGATGATTACATCTGAGGAACAGTACTGACTACTGAAATTTAGATTTCAATTCATGGTAAAAGCAGCCTTTCATCATCTAGGAAGCATCAATAAAGGCAAATGCAGGTTGGAGACATCCCATAATGAACGTATCAGAAAAGGAAATAATTTTGCTCTTCTATTGATTAAGACAGTCACTCTGGTGCAAAATAATTTTTCCATTCACTTTTTGCAGAATCCTTTGGCAATAACTCCATGACTGGTGATTATAAACAGAAAATTTAACAAAATATGGGAATAGAAAAGAAATGGTAAAAATGTTATCATTCATTCATCACAGAAGGCTGGAGTTTAATAACTTTTTCTCTATTTCTATAGAGTCAGCCAATACATAAACGAATAAATATTGTTGGACTACCTCAGATTTGTTAGTATTATACCACCTGCTAAATGGTTGCTACCCACTATTAGTTGTTAGTAAGGAGAAAAAGTGCCTGCTGTTAATGAATAATTACCTGAGTGAAAGAAAAGCAGAACTACTTAGTTCTTTAGTTGTCTTGCTGTTCTTGGGAGCCAGAGATTATGGTTGTTATTTTAAAAATTTCCATTCTGTAGATATTCATCACCTGCAATAGATTCGTCTCCATTGTTGATGATGGATTTCCCCACTGAAAGATCCATTTCTTGTGGTAGATTTCCATGTCAGTGGCCTCGCTTTGAGGCAGTCCTGTGTCACAATCTTATAGCAGAGTTTGCTTCAGCTGATACCTGCCTTTTTCATCTTGCTCAGATTGCTGTTTCAACCAAGATTGCTGCTGTTATGCTTGGAGTTGGTAACTCCTGGGCAAAGCATACCCAGGCCTTACGGACTTGCATGGGATGGAAGAAGGGCAACACATGCCAGTTCCTCTTGCTTGTATGCCAGGTCATATTTAGCCTACCATTATCCCGCAGCAGCCATATAAAGTGCCATGAAGACGAGTGCTGCATGTATAGCTGCATGTAAGCTCCAGGGATACACACAAGATGCATCCTTCAGTCCAAACACCAGCATGTATTCTTACCACATTCAACATTTTTTAACTTAGATTAATTACCCTGTAGACTGCATTGTAGTGAGCAGGCAGGTATGTGTGGCAGATCTGCTAGATCAGATTAAAATTGCCAGCTGTGGCTCCATTCTGCTTGGCTCCATCTTTTGCTTCATACACAAGGGTAGGCCTCCAGGTTTGGAACGGGAGGAAGTGAGAATGTACTTATATGTTGATGTAAAGTTTTGTGCGCAGACATAGAAAAATTACTGTGTTTGACATATTTCTGGCAATTGTGCCCAAAAGCTGCGCCTTAAGCCTTCCAGAAATTCACAGGACTGAAAAGAAACCTTTTACCCAATCAGTAAAGCAGCTGCAATGCAAACTTCCACATTTAGATTTTAAATTACAATTAAAACAATCAGAGACCAATACTAAAAAAACTTTAAGCACCATGTCATAGTGAGTAATCAACACTTCACACTTGTGAGCAACGACCATTTAGTAAACTGGTAATACAAAGAACTGAGAATAACTCCGTTTTTAAAAACACTGCCTGTAACCTCCTGCCAGGTACAGAATTTCAACTGTGTTTCAAAATGTTATCATAGAAATGGCTTTTCAGCATGTCCAGAAGAATGAAATGGGGTTACATCACTGGTTTCTTCTAGAATATAGTAGATAGAAGCCGTATCATCCTGTGAAAAATATGCAACAAAAATACTTGTCTTCAGGCATTTTTAAAACAAAATAATTGTCATTTTTGTGTCATAATATATACACATATATATTATTTCAGCATCTTGTGTCTGTTTTTTGTTCACATGAGTCTTCCACAGTTAATTTCTTGCTAGTGAAAGACTGTCTGTCTGACAGCTGCAGGAGGTAGGGTCATCTTGCTCATTTGTACAGAAAGTCTGAAACAAAAGTGGTCATGGTGCCCTGCTACAGCCCTTCCCTCTGAATCATGAGAAGTACTTCTTGGGGTTTAAGGAGTAATTTATTTTTCTGTCAGTGACTAAGGGAGCTCAATTGTATTAAGCACCTGTTTCAACCACAGAAAGTTTACTGCCAGCTGATTAAAAACTGGTTAAAGTTAGTTTACATTCCTGATGGCCCTTCATTAGGATAGAAAAATAAATGCTTGATGGGCCACTTCTTAGGCAGAAAGAAATTTGCTTCTCATAACTTGAGGAACTGGGAAGCATGGGACAGCTCTGTGTCCACGGGTCAGAAACTGACTAGGCTGCAGCTGGGCAGGTTGGCTAATGAAAGCTGGAGAAACACAGGCAAGAAGCATTTTAGAAATACTTGACATAGATCTGATTAAAAAAAAATGAAAAGGATAAATATAAGTTGTTCTCTGCATCCTACTCTGACTCCAGATATTGGCAGAGCTTCTTTCTTCTTGTGTAACTGCTGTCCTGGTGTGGACTGCAGACCATAACTGAAACCCTGTCTCTCTGCCAAGTGAATAAGGAAATAGGCAAGTACAGTGATTAAGGGGTATTCAGCTAAAGAGAAAAAGCGTCAGTAGTTTTAAAATAAAATCAGACATATTCCAGGAAACAGAGAGTAATAAGCAAGAGGAAAACAGTAAACATAAGGACAAGCAGAAAAGTGAAAACTCAAAACTGGATCTCTTACACATTTCATATCCATGGCTGGATGGGAGAACAAGCAGGAATGAGTCAAGGTAACAGGGTGCTAGGGAAATTTTTAAGGTTTTCAATGAAACAGAACAAAAACATTAAAGTGTCAGCTTGAGTCAAACTAAAAACCATTTTGTCTCAGTTCTTAATTATTTAATGTCCTTCTGACTTTCTCTTCTATTTAAGACAGTTTTTAAATGGAGAGGGGTTTTTGAAACACTAAGTTGGAAGGGATTGTTTCTCAAAATAAAATGCTTCACCATTTCTTTAATGAAGCATTCCGTTTTGAAAATGTCAAAACATTTTACTTGCATGTTTTCAGAATAAAATGTTTTGACATTTTGAAATCTCCCCCCTTCTGACAAAAGTATTTGCAGAGTTCAATGCTAATTGAGATTTTTAACACCTGACTTTCACCCACACACCCACCCCCAGAACCCATACTCTGTGGTGATTTTATTATTTGCAAAAATAAAAAAAGTCCCATATCTTTTTGAGCAACAAATATATTACTCATTAATCACACAGCAGTGATCAAACAGCAGCTTCTGACAGAGGTAGGAGCAGGGACTTTGGGTTCCTTCTGTTACACAGCTGGATTCATGGTAGTTCAGTGGGGCTGTAGGAAAGTGTGATGGGGCTGCCAAAGGAATGACTGAGACAGATGCTTGGCGGCTCTGTTGGTGAACATAAAGAACCATTCTCACCCCACAATATTGCACTGTTCTGGGTCCTTCCCCACAAACATCAAACCTGTGGAAAAGTAAAAAAAAAAAAGAGTACAAAAGACTTCTGAACTGGTATTCAAAACAATCTCCTGAGTATCTCATTTGTATGACAGAAGACCTCTAGGAACCTTATTTGAACTTATTGATGCTTCAAATGTTTGTGCCGTTTTCTCTTGCAACTTTTTTTGCTTTTCTATTTTTACAACCACGTTGTAAAAAAACACTTTGGGCACTTTGAAATTTCCACTATGGTTTAATCATCTATATTCATTGTTAGTGTCCTTCTGACACTGTAACTGTTTTATTGTGCCCTACATCTTCTTGCCTCTCCAAATAAGAGTATTGTGTTTGCCTTTTGAACTACCTTTTTTTATTTGTCTACAGAAGTGGGTAGGTGAAGATTTAAAATTTCAGTTTTTAAAGGACTAATTGTGTGGCCTATCTAACAGAAAAGCCTGGTTGTGCCTTCATTTGCTCACCTTTAGTCCCACAGAAAACTTCTCAAAAGCTCATGTAGTGTTAATTCCATTTTTCTTCTTTCTGATGTATTTGAGTTGCTGTCATATAATAATAGTATTTATTGTAATTATTAATAATAATTATAATGATAACAATAAGAATAGCAATATTATTATTAGAAACCAATTAGAAAAATTCAAATGAACCATTGTAAAGGTTCGCTATGTGATTAATTATATTTTTATAATAAACTATTAACTGGGGCAGGAATTGTGGTGTAGGCCCCTCCATGCCCTCTTTTGTTTATGTGAATAAAGGATAACATTATGAACGACAGATACTCAAAGAAAGGGATGGTCACTGGTCGTAACTCCAGAAGAAGAGTCAGGAAATAAAGCTCTATGCTTAGAGAAAAGACCAAGGTGCAGAAAATGGGAAGGGCACAGTTATCCTGCTATTCATATAACACGTCCAACATGTTGTGTCTGTAATATGGCACTCTGAGGCATTGCAAGCATTGCACATGGAGATAAATTGATGACAATTGGGTGTGGCAATGCTGAGCTTGACTCTGAGTCTAAGCCTATGTTCCTTGTTCCTTTGCTGAAGCACTGTGCACAAGTCTACTCAGCTAACACAGAATTAATTTGTAATAATTACTTACACAATTTATAAATTATATGGTGTGGTATAATACACGATAATAGCACAGATTACAGAATGCTCTGATATCTTAACAAAAAATTCCCTAGCATGGCTATTACACTACAGAAAAACAAATTATTGCAGAGTCACACAGCTTGCATTTCTCTCTAGTAAAAATCATAATGCTTTAATGCCCTCAGGTAATCTGCAATTAAATGTACAACAAATAAAACCTAAATGATGACACAGAGATGTTAGAGTGCTCAGGGCAAAAAGACGTGAAAAGAAGACTGAGAACAGAAAGAAATTATACACTGAGAGCTAAAACACTGTGCAATGTGTAAGCACAACAGGACTGAAATTGGTTTGCGCTTTTCTTTCTACTACTTTTTTTATTTATTTCCTAATAATATTTTATTATACAGTCTAATGACAATTAGTGTTTACTAGAAAGTGAAACTATCAGGTTTTGCATATATTAAATGTAACGGTATATTTAAAAGCATAGTTCAGTGTCTACAAATTTAGCTGCAGTTCTCATCACATTCTATTTTCCTCAGTCTGAGCTTTCTGTGATCTGTGAATTGGCTTTAAATTATTTAGGATTTTATAACAATTTTACCGTTTATAACACATTAATTACTTAACATACTCTTAGTAGTCTATTCTGTAAACAGGAGAAAGAAAATAGGTTACAAGGGTGGAATATAAGCAGAATTAAATACACTGGAAGTGATTGAGGATAAGGAGACATTATAGCACTTTGATGTGACCCTGATTAGTGATTAGTGTGCTCAGTGCTGCTATTTGCTCGGCATGAAAAGAGCAGAGAAGGTGGCAGTGCATTGGCCTCAGTTGTTTTCTTCAGCCATCAGAGTATATAAAGAATATAAAGAATATTTTGCATGTGGTGTAACACAGAGACATGGGTATCATCTCACTTTGCAGATGTGAAGTACTTTGTGAGATCTTTTGAATATGTTTTTCACCCATTTTACAGATGGTTCTGGTTCAAGTGAGAAAATTTCTGTGAGCTGCAAATTCACTCGTGTTAGACTGTTTCTAGCTCCATTACAAAAACAGTCTAAGAAGTAACAATTTTATATTGGCTCCTATCTTGAATGGCAAATTGTTCCCATTATAGGAACTTTACCCTACTGGTGATGTGTAGCCCTAGAACCACCACAGCATTTTCCATCTCTCTGTGCTGTTACAGACCAGAAGGAAAAGTAAACTCCCTGATTCCTGCAAATAAGATGCCGTGAAATGATCCTTATATTAATGCACAGCGATGTAAACAGATGCACAGGTGGTGAAAACAAGAACTGATGCATGAGTCTGAGTTCCTGTCTGCCTGCACAAAGCACTGCCACCACAGGAAGAGAAAAAAGTGGGATGACCATGAGAAAGTACTTTTTCCATTTTATATTTAAGTCATGATAGAGTTGGTTCTAAAAAGTATAAAATATGAACAAAAGAAATTAATATTATTAAGTAAAATATTTATCTGCAAATGTAATTATAAATTTTCATTTTGGTCTTTTGTAAAGTAGCCCCTACAGTTTTATTTTGTCACCATGTTGGAGAGTAATATGTCTCACAGTTCTACACTATTGCTTTTCAGAGTTCTGTGTAGATTTTTCAGCCACTTTATGACAAAATTAATTATAAAAAAGAAGTGTTTCTAATGTATGTTACAAACAAGACTCATCAGGTTTATTGTTACGCCATGTATCTTGTATTTCAAATATATTTCATAGAGTCATAATCTTACTGAGATTTTAGATTTGGATAGCTACTTTCTGTAAGAGCAGTCCGGCAGATGGTATTTAACATTGTGTAGAGAACAAGCATTTGTCTTATCTTTTCTGAGTCACTTGAATCTTATATTGAATTCCTAACTGGACTTAATTGGTGAATGAGACCTTTCTTTGCAAGATAATTTCAGTCTCTTGAAAATTATTCTGAATGGACAGTTATAATGTGTATTGTTTCTTACAGTTTTCTTAGTGTACGTCAGACCTGTTATACAAGATGCCAAGCATAGTGGGTTCTTTCCCAGGTGCTGGTCTTGTGAAGTGGCCAGATCTGAGGTGATACATGACATTTTTCTTTATTTGCAGCTCACATCTTCAGAGGAAGGGAAGACCTGCTTACCATGTCAATGACATAAAGGAACGTTTTGCCCTAGAAATGATTGGGGTTTTATCTGGTATATGCACTTTCTCAAAGAATTTTTATCTGCATGAGAAGGAGAAAAAGCACAAAGTCAGAGACAGAGAGAAGATGAGGTTGCTTGAATTGCTTTTTGTGGAACAAATACAGTTCCTAAGGGAGAAATCTGTTCTCATTTAAAATGCTGAATCCTGTCTGTCCCCCCACCCCCACCCCCATATTGAACTCTGCATAATAATTACTTATATCTCATCAATTGAACTCTAATGTAAGCATCTACAGAGTGAGGAAGACAATCTGTAGATGAAAGAATAAATAGAGTGAAAAAATGAATTATGGTATTAACCTCCTCCCTCTTTTCATTCTGTTGTTATGGTAACAAGAGATCCAAAAGTGCTATATACAAGACATGGTACCAGAATAGTACAGTAGTTGTGTCTAATGTTGAGAAAAGTGTTTTACAAGTACCATACAAAGCATAAGATGTTTTCTCAATGTGTCTGTTCCTTAATCACAGAGTAACGAATGAAATATAACATGCTGTGCATATCTTTTTAAGGTGACAATTGTTCTATTTAAAAAAAATAGCAAAACATAAGAAAACCGCTGTTCCACAGGATTATTCATAAAGACCATATCCTGATAGAATGACAAAAAAATGGAGACCTTTAATTTTAACATATAAATGTAGACTTTTGATATAAATCCAGAAATCTTACCTACCAATGACCTACAAGGTTATCCAACATCAAGAAGAAAATCCCACAAACTCCTTATGCCATTCTAAACCTGAACAGGATAAATCCTTTTTATCTCCTGAAGTGGGAAATTTAATTTCTTTTCTTTCACCACACAAACCTTCTGAAGCAATAAAACAAAATAAATAAGGTACCTCAAAACTGGTGGCAATCATGACACTCACTTGAAAAACAGATGAAAATGATGGAAACATGTTCCCCGCTAAGGAATTATCAAGCTGGAACAGTTAACTTTTTAAGAAGTAAGACAGGTTTATTCCTATCCCTAAACTCAGTCAAAACACGATATGACCACAGCAGTTTGAATCATTCCAAAGTCCTTTATTACACATAAATGGTAATATGGCAAAATATGTTCTGAAGGCAAATTTATGGTAAACCAAAATGATAGTTTTAGAGAGAGAATAAAACAGGCACGAACAATATTGTTGAGGTATCAACAGAATTAGCAGAGTGACCCGGGTTATAAATGAAATGTAATAAATTACCCTAACTGGCAGAAAAGAGGCACTAAAGGCTCCAACTGCAACTTTCTGATAACATGGAGGACAGCTGAAGAGAGATTCAAGCAATATTATGCTTCATATATCCAAAAAATGCTAGGAAACACAAATAGATTTGAAAGGTAATTTTATTTCTTGCTACTAGCCAGTTACAAAGCAATTTATGCTTCTAATACTTTTCATTTAACTCCTGCAGAGGAGGAAAGCTTCAAAAGCTCACTACAAAGTTGTGATGAGCAACGCACTCCTCTTTGAAGTGAAACACAGAAGAGCTGTATTTTTAAAGAAAGTGTAAAAAGAAAGCCTGATGGAGGCTGATGGTCAATTTACAATTTTGGGTGCCTTAATGTATCCCTGAGAAGACCTCAGGTTCCAGCTTGGATTTGGAGTTAAATATTACATATGCCTGCTGAACAACACTTTTGACTAGATGAGTATTTGTAACAAAACCAAAAACTAAAAACTGAGCCACAATTTGCCTTCATAGGTGAAACCTGCATATACAGCCACTGCAGTTTTCCTCATCTGTAGACCAGGAAAGCCAGCCTGTATTCTCAAAAGATTATACCAAGTGTCCACGAGTGTCAACAAGGCCTTATAAATGTGAAAGTGAAAATGAAAACAAAGAGAGATAAAATTATTAAGATTTGCATGCTGACCATCACCATTATTATTCTGAAAAAGATGCTAGGCTTATCTGCAACGGGAAATAAAGGTCACAGTATGGTAGGGGTGCAGATGAGGCATTCCTGCAGAAGCATCTGTATCATCAGAGTTAATCACTGGTGCTGTCAGAGCTAATCAGCATTCTGCTGCCCAACTGCAGCAAGGCTGTCTGGGCTCCACCAAAACGCAGGGCACCATCAGGACAATCAGAAGGGCCATTTATTCAGTGGATTGACCTTAATGCAGAGCTCAGACAGTGATGGAAGTAGATATTTGAAAGTCTGTTTGACCCTTGAATAATTATATAATGTCGCACTGGTGCCTGCCTGGTTTGAATTTGTTGGAGAGGTTAGAGTTAAGCAATGAAGTCAATGACATTGATGGCCATATTTAGGATCCAGCATGATTTCTTGAACAGAGCTTCTTCCTGAACTGGGGCTAATGTGATATATTTTTAGAGGCCTGAAAGGCAATTAGGCACCCAATTTTCTCTAATTTGCTTAATCATGTTACAAACTAGTAATACAAGTGAACCAGTCCTAATTTCTTACCTTTAATACAGCACATTTCCTAAATCATCTCTTTTTTTCATTTTTCCTATAATCAAAAGGTGTATTTGCCTTTGCACCATCTGTTAACTACGAGATTTGCCAGAATGAGCAGGGAATGTAAATTAGGTTGTGAATACTGAAGTTCACTTTCCTTTTCTTTGCTTGTGTTATTTTAAAGAGTCAATTCATTTTCTATTTATTTTTGATGAAATATACTGAGCTAGGAGACCTTTGAAAATGTCTATGACTCAGTGAAGGTTTCTTAATTCTTGTGATCTTTAAAAGCAGTTTTGAAAAATTTGAGAAGAGGGCTTTTTTTGTCCATTATATAAAATTAAAGAGAAGACAGGTCCCAGAAAAGACAAAATAGAGTTTTCTCCCTCCTCCCAGTGTTGAGGATTTTTTCCCAGAAATTCAATGAAATTATGCAGAAGGAAATGACCAGTCTCAGCCATTAGGAGCAAGCGTCCCTCTGCTGAAGAGGGAAGATACAGAGAGTACACACCATGGGACACCCTATAGTTTTACCTGTGTGACCCTGGACAGGACATGAGGAAATGGGATGGAAAATCTGCCTCAACCCTAGAGACATGGCTATGTGAGCTACAAGGAAAAACAATCACAAAAGGGGGTTCTTCCAGGAAAATTGCTGCTCCAGTTTCCAGTGATGGAGTAGACTGAACTTTTTTCAGACAGAATAGAAAGGCTGATCTTATTTCTGATCTTAATGAAGGAACTCCTGACTCATATGTACAAAATATGAGTAGTGAATACTATGACCAGGACTAGAGGGGCTCCAACCAGGTGGAGGAAAGGGACAATTGGATTTACTGGACTGTGTGGATTTGATGGCCTGGCACATCAGACCCACAGGAGTATGAAGCTCTAGTGGACACTGGTGCACAATGTACCCTAATGCCATCCAGCTCTACAGGGGCAGAACCCATCTGCATTTCTGGAGTGACAGGGTGATCCCAACAGCTGACTGTACTGGAGCCCAAAGTGAGCCTAACTGGGAATGAGTGGCAAAAGCACCACATTGTGACTGGCCCAGGGGCTCTGCATCCTTGGCATAGACTATCTCAGGAGAGGGTATTTCAAGGACCCAAAAGGGTACCAGTGGGTTTTTGGTATAGCTGCCTTGGAGAGAAGGGAATTAAGCAGCTGTCCACCTTGTCCAGTCTCTTGGAGGACCCTTCCGTTGTGGGGTTACTGAGGATTGAAGAGCAACAGGTAATGATTACCACCACAACAGACCACCAGTGGCAATATCGCACCAACTGAAACTTTCTGATCTCCATTCATAAGCTGATTTGTCGACTGAAGAACCAAGGAGTGATCAGCAAGACTTGCTTACCCTTTAACAGTCCCATATGGCCAGTGAGAAAGTCTAATGGAGAGCAGAGACTAACAGTAGACTATCGTGGCCTGAAGGAAGTCACGTAATTGCTGAGTACTGCTGTGCTGGACATGCTAGAACTTCAATATGAACTGGAGTCAAAGGCAGCCAAGTGGTGTGCCACAGCTGATATCGCTACTGAGTTTTTCTCAGTCTCTTTGGCATCAGAGTGCAGGCCACAGTTTGTCTTTACTTGGAGGGGCCTCCATTACACCTGGAATCGACTGTCCCAGGGGTGGAAACACAGCCCTACCATTTGCCATGGACTGTTCCTGACTGCGCTGGAACAGGGTGAAGCTCCAGAACATCTGCAGTACATTGTTGACATCATCATGTGGGGCAACATAGAAGTTTTTGAGAAATGGAAGAAAATAGTCCAAATCCTTCTGAAAGCTGGTTTTGCCATAAAACAAAGTAAGGTCAAGGGACTTGCACAGGAGATCCAGTTTTGAGGAATAAATGGCAGGATGGGAGCCGTCATGTGCATATCTGTGTGTATATATCAAAAGACAGGGAAAGTGGTGGTGATTAATTGGAATGTATCGGAAAGGTTAGGACCTGGGCATGATGTAAATGGTGTAGAATAAGGGGTGGGTACTGTCATGGATTCAGCTGTGATAGAGTTATTTTTCTTCCTAGTAGCTGGCATAGTACTGTGTTTTGGATTTAGGATGACAATAATGTTGACAATGCACCGATGTTTTAGTTGTTGCTCAGCGGTGCTTACACCAGTCAAGGACTTTTCAGCTTCCCCTGCTCTGCCAGGGGCACAAGGAGCTGGGAGGGGGCACAGCCAGGACAGCTGACCCCAGCTGGCCAAAGGGCTATTCCAGACCATATGGCATCATGCTCAGTATAGAAACTGGGGGAGCTGGCTGGGGGACAGTAATCGCTGCTTAGGGATGGGATGGGCATCAGTCAGCGGGTGGTGAGCAATTGCATTGTGCATCACTTGTTTTTTATTATTATTTATTATTTATATATCAGTTTATTATCTTATTATATTTATTTGTTATTGTTATTGTTGTTATTCTTTTCTCTTACTCTGCTGTTTTGTTAAACTGTCTTTATCTCAACCCACGGGTTTTACTTTTTCTGATTCTGTCCCCCATCCCACTGGGGAAAGGGAGAGTGAGCAAATGGCTGCGTGGGGTTCAGCTGCCTGCCAGGTTAAACCACAATAGCAGGCAACTAATCCATGTGTTTTGTTTTCCTTCATGGCCACTACTAAATATGTCCTCTGGGAAAATCCACAGATTCAGCTTCTGATTGACATGTTCTTACATTTGTCTGAGCTGCAGTTTTGGACTCATAGGTATTCTGGGGACAGCTATGTAAGAGACCTAACCAAGCTCAAATAATAAAGGATTGGGGATTTGAGACTTGGTTCTTGTTCCAACCGTTTATCCGTTGTTCAGTTTTTTAGACAATACTTGATTTTTCTTTTCATAGCCTGTTGACTAATAACAAAACAATGTCTATTCTGGAAGCCTTTGCTCTGCTTGTTACAGTTTGGGAACAGTAGCAACATCCAAATGACATTTTAATGTCATGAGCCAGAAATTCATCCACAAAAGACCTAAGGTTTAAGAACAGGGCACAGTTTTATTTTGGTTTTGGGTTTTTTTTCCCCTCATTGTAGCTACTTCACAGAGGTACAATATAACACAATCAATCCAAGTATGAGTTGAAAGTCTCATAATGCTGCATATGAGCAAATAATTAGACATGAGTAAAATTTCTGATTAATTTTCTAATTTATACTGCTCAATTGCCCTTGCTCAAACAATAAATTCTTTAGTATATTCAGTGTTCTAAACTCTACATAAACTTCAGGTGAATAATTCTCTGCCAGAAAAGTCTGTTGTGAATGCTTGCATGCAGCGATACCAAATACATATGCCTTTAACAATAGAAATTAACTTTTAGTTATGTATTTGCTAGAATACTTTTGAATGTGTGGTTCACAGTTCTGTGTTGGTTATTTACATAAATCCTCCAATCTGGAGATATAAACAATACCATATTTTAAGCAACTCATTAGTCTTGTTGATTTATAAAGTGTTTATAGTCAGGTGCAATTGATTATGCAATTCAGTATTCAGTTGAAAAGGTTGCAAATACATCAAACTTTTTTTTAGGGGATGAGTCTTTTTGCCACTGACTTTGCTCTAATTGTAGTTCTGTGTAGCGTGCCTCTTCAGTTGCTCCCCAAAGTGCATGAAGTAGCTGAATTTTTTTTGCTCTGTTCTTTTATAGGTAACTGATATTGTCTGTGCTGATGCTCCTCCCTGCTCTTGTACTATGGTATGATAGAATTAATGTTTTCTCCATTTTAAAAAGGCCATTTTGGCACTGTTTTCCTGTTTAAAATCACCCAATGAAAGTGCCATCAGCACTAGATGGAAAGCCTCTCATTTTGATGACAATAAGAAGATCCACAGTGTGTTGATGAAAGTGGACAGCACACGTTTGTATTGGATATTAACTGGGCTGCATGTGTGAAAAAGCTATGGCAGGTGATACTTGACCAGGGAGTCCATCCAAGCCTATCAACCATACCAGCCCCTGGAGTGCAAGATCAGCCTAAGCTCTCATTTTGGGAATCCTTTAATGAAATCTTACACAGCAAATGGGTGCAGGCTGGTCCAGGCAGGCTCACACACTTAGCCTGACTGCTGTAAGATACCAAGGACACACTCTGTGTCCTAGAAACTGTAATTTTTAAAGGCAGAATAATTAAAGAAAGATGACAAAAGAGCAGGATCCAGGGCAGCATGATCTTACCACAGATATTATAAAACTATTTTGGTATCTTCCTTTGGTAAAATAACCGATGCTTTAGGATGTCTTCAGTCAAGACTTCTGTCACGTGTTGTGTGGGAAATCATCAAATAAACCAGAAGAGAATTTGATTTTCTATAAAGAGCTGGCCAAAGGGGAAAGAGAACCAGAAGTTTTGGTGAGAGATCACCATCCTTGCGAGAAGAAAATTACAAACATTGTTCTTCAAGATTCAGTCTTGGGACCAATCTTATCCAATTTTTTTGCTAGTATCCTTGTCACAAAAGCTAGGAGTGCACTACTGAAATTTGGTGATGACATGAAACTCGGAGAGCCATTGACACAGAAAAAATGCAGAACAAAATGGGTGATCTTTCAAACTGGAGTACTAAGAGCAAATCTGGAAAGGGCATGAAATATAAGAACACAAAGATGCAGAGCTAGGATTTCTGTTATGAAGTGGAGGACGGCCACCGCAAGAGCTTAGCGAAATTTTGCTTATCAGTGCAATGTAGCCCATGGATTCTCATTTGTTAGGTTGCTCAGATCCATATAACTCTGACAGCAGTATTCTTAATTTACCTTTCCTTCATACGCTGCCTGTGGACTTTACAAACACCCAAAACCTTTGCTTTTTTGAAAGGATTATTTGGTGCCTGGCCAGAGCTTAGATGATACACCCAATAAAGTTACAATGATAGGTCACAGAAACAGAAGTTTAAATGAGCCACCTTGTCACCACCTCTGACGTCTACCCATGTATTAGTTTAGTAAAAAGAAAATAACAGAAACAAAAAAGGTGAAAGGTAAAAAGCTGTTTTGATTAAGGAGTCACAACTACGGCTGACCAACTGCTTCCCTTTTTATGTTTTGTATCCAGACAAATGTCAGCTATTTGCAATGTATAAATTCCTTTGTCTTTTTCTCCTGTACCTTCTGCTTTGTAATCATTTACCAGCCCTGTAGCACTTTAACTCAGTCTCTCTTCCCTCTGTTCTTGTGCCAAGGGACCCTCCCTCCAGAATATCAGTTCAATCCAAATGAAATATTTCCTTGGGTGGGTCCTGTTTCCTCTATGCATTTATTTTCCTTCTGTTATTTTAGTTTAGGAGTCAGATGTCAGCAAAGAACATTTGGATAATAATGTTCTCTCCTAAGTTGAAATCTTAAATGCAAACGCAAAAGTCAAGATCTTTGATTCAAGATTTTTTGAATCAAGACTTTTGGGTCTGCAAAGCCAAGATATAAAAAAATTTTTTTTTTTTTAAATAAAAACCCATTTGTCATATTCCACATGGTGTTCATTCCCAGGCACACAGCACTAGTAAGCTTGCTGGAGATTTGTTTACCAGCATTTCAACTTTGCAAGAAGTGAAGTTGAACAATCTTTTTTCTAGGCTAATATCTGTCAAAGGCACAATAAAATGTTGATTACAGTGCCTCTGCCATGAACCTAGCCATATTTTGTATACATATGAGATGGTAGGTTTGACAGGCCTTGAAGAAAGCCCACAGGGGCTTTATGAATGATAAATGCCAGTTTAGGGCTAAAACCTCTAACTGAACTCTGCTTGCAGGCTTTGTAGTGTGAGCTTTTACTAAGTTGTTTTGTTTCTTTTACAGAACATATTCAGTGTTGTGTCTGGTGGTAAGAATAAAAATATGTGTTGTGCATATTGCTGCGAGATAGCGACTGAGAAATTATTCTTCTTCCTATGAGGTTTTGTAACTGTATCGGGCTGATCTCTCTCCTTTGAGACTACAGAGTACAAAATCCTGGGGTGGATTACAAGAGCAGAAGATCACCAGCATGGAACATCTTCTTTCTACATACTGCTTTATACATAATCCCATTTAGATAGAAACTTTCATTTTAGGATCCCAGAGCATTTTACTATAGGTCTCATTACACCCGTCAGAAATATTACATCTATTTTGAGAATTTTACAAAGGAGGTCAGGTTCAGTGACTTACCTCAAGTGGTTGGTGAACAAGTGGGAAAAAGCAGAAACAGGAACAAGAAATAATGATTCCTACATTCTGATGTCAGGCCCAGGTAACAGCAGAGGCTGCATTCACAGTTACAACGACAATTTTTAAAAAGGATTCTGTGGTTTTAACCAGGTGCATTTTTTCTTGAAGAATGTTCGGTTTCTCGGGAAATGGAGTTTTCTATTAAAAAAGACCAGCCTCTCCACAATGGAAATGTTTCAGTTGAACAGAATTTTATTTTGACTGGAATATTTTTAAGGGAGTGGCATTTTGATTGCTGCATGTCACTATTTTCCTGTAGAGACTGCATTTTTTCGTCTAATTCTCCCTGAAATATACAAGGGAACCACAGACTTCAGGGATGCTCTCCTTCTAACTTCTTTTGGAAGGGGATACAGTTGTGTATCATAGGTGAGGTCATCTAATTTCTGAGAATAGGCATTAACACAACCCCTTAGGTCACTGCTACACATTTATGGACTGAAACCTTGCTTTGGTATCAATGCTTTTGTAGCAAAACTTGAAAAACAAGACAGAAACATTTTATTTTAATAAACATTTTAAGGAAAGAAAAATCTGCCATTGCCAATAAAGCAGCTACTTTTCTTTCCTGCTCCCCATTGAAAAATATCTGCATGTGTCTTTCTTGAATGATCACTTTACATGTTTCCACATTTTATATAATGTATTTTTATATGAATTGTACATTTAAAAAAATCCTATCTATGACAATTTGAAGTCTTTTGCTGTAGTGTCTCTTGGCAGAATATTTTTTCAGATATTCTCCATTTTAATCTCTACGTATGTGTTATCAGAAAAGTCAGATTTATTTTATTCTCCAGGCCCATCACATTTCAGTTTATCCATCAAGACTTTATTACATTTTTTTTACTATCTTGTCCTTTTTCTGCAGTTCTGCTCCGATGAATCTTACAGAGAAATACATTGAAAGGCTGCTGCTGTGGCATCAGGGAACTCATTGTACAAAATTTGACATCTTGACTGTTCTGTCAGGTATCACTGGCTTCCAGATTGTTACAGAATTGATTGTTATTGATTTCAAAGTGCCACTGACTTTAGGTTCTGGCACCTTCTCTCCTTACTGAAAAAAAGTGTTGATACATATTCTTTCTGATCTTTCTCACAGCATTCTCCATCTGAGGGAGTCTGATTATGAAATAGATTCAGATTACTCGACATAAATAGAGCTTCCCGATTAACTGTTAAATCATGTCGGGTATGGGTCACAGGGCTCTCAGCGTCAAAAACACTCCCATTCACTTTGCTAGCATGAATTTACTCCTTTTTAAAAGAATATTTCTACCTATAACAGCAGTGCAGAATGCTTATCTATTGGGACACTATTGTAAACAGCCTTGGACAAACCAGGATATCTAATGTGTATGGCACATGCATATCAGTTGCCATGATATTAAATATTCTTTGATTCTCTATCAGGGTAAATATGCAGTATGAATTATACATATTACCTTGACTAGCAGCTGAGCTCAGCACCAAGATAGAGTCATTTCATCCAATCTGATGACTTTATGTGGCTGCATCTATCCTACAGCACGTATCTACCCTGTAGTGTGTGCCCTTTCCTTGTCTAACCAGGAGACCTGTCAGAAAATATCATAGCTCCCTCCCTGCTAGGAGGTTTCTTTCAAAGGTTCTTCTAAGAAAACCAGGGCAGATCATAAGTGGAACATGATCAGGAAAGCCTAGGCAAAGAGAACATGAGTCAAACACATACTAGTATGTCCTAAGCAGAAGTCTCAAAAAGATGGGTGAAAAAAATCTACCACAGTTTAAACACAGCCAATGAAAAAAAGGTCTATGCCTTAATTTCCTAAATAGTTAATTTTTTTCCAAGTCATTCCCCTCTTCCCACTGTTTCTTTGGGAAGTTTGTACTGGTAAGAAGGAACTGACCATATTCATGTCTTGTTTGAGTGCAGATGCAACCAGGGCTCCTGCTCGATAGCAGAGCCACAGCCTGAAGTGTCTTCTCAAAACCTAGGAAACAGACAGGCTTGCCCTGGTCCTTCCAAGAAAATCTGTTAGAACAGCCAGACTTGCTGTCACTTGATTTTCTATTGTGTTTTGCTAAGCAGAAAAGGAACCTAAGAAAAAAAACACATTTGTATGCCTGCCAGTGCATTTATTTTATGTTTAAAATCTGACCACTGCCTGCTTAGAGATGACTGAAGAATCATTCATTAAAATAAAACATAAAACACAGTCTCCAGAGCAGTCCAGTCCCCTCAGACCTCTTGCTACAACCCTTTTCCTGCCAGTGGAGCGGTTTTTGCAGCGCAGCACTCATGGATAGGAGTTGCCATTCACTTGCAGCGTGTCTCTGTGATTCTTCATTCAAGTTTGGGTTACTGCTAACATCCTCTCTCTTCTCAGCCCACCTTTTAACCATACTGAGTCTACAGCACTCATTTTAATAGTTATGTTTCTTCTGTAGGAATTGCTGTGAGGTACTCTGAAAGGCACAATACAGGTGCTGTTGCATTTTATTGTATTATTAAAAAAATGAACAACAGAGGTACTAGCTGGCTGAACTGCCAATGTTAAATGATTGCCGTGAGGGAGCTCTGGGGCCTTTTAAATAAACTATGTGTGATTTCTACAGATGTATTGCTATTTAAATAATGCCTATGACAGACAAGCACATCTGAAAAAAAAAAGAAAGGATGAAGGCTGTTTGAGATTTCCACAGTCGACATGTCAATAGTGGAGTAGCCTGGGGAAAATGCAGTGAAACTTGTCCATGAGGAGACAATAAATGAACAATGCACATAAACACATGCACACATGCATAATGATGCAGAGACATAATGAAGTCTGCTGGGACAAAGAAAGGTGTATTGTGTTATATGCAAGAAAAATTGGATCAGATCAGATACGTCAAGTAAGATTAAAAAGCCACTTCAGCATTCATGCTTCCTCTCTAAGTATTAGTGGTAGCACAGCTTGTCACTATCTGTATATATATGCAGCATGCTTTGCGTTGTCCAGTAGGATATGAGTGGGGAAACAGCATGAGACGGAGAAAATTAAAATGAAGGAAGTGTCAGGAGAAAAAGTAATCTTCACAGTCAGGTCTGTTAAACTGTAAAAGTGTTTCCTTAGGGAAGCAGTAAAAGCATCCTCACTTCAGTCATTTGAAACTGTGTCGGACAAATATACAGGGCTACGTTCTGCTCTTGTTATATGAATATAATTCTGGCTTTGAAACTCTGTATTTTCTTTTGCACAGATGCAACCTAAACCAGAACCTGCCTTCTTGGGAACAATTTATTTTAGCAGGGATTAGTAGGGAGAGGGAATATGCCACCAGGTTTTTTCTCATTCTTAACGCCTATAAGATAATCTTGAGATGGGATTGAGTCTCTGAAAATAAATATTGTAACAGACTTGACCATGTATTTATGTGATTTAGGTTAATATCCTAGGAATATTTGAAAGCATGGGTGGCATGGTCTATTACAATAGCAGAAATATGGCATTTTCAAATAGCATTCAAATTTTCAATAGAAATGGATACCATTTTAGGTCTTCCTGCACCAGCCTGAATGTCAATGTGATTTTGAGGTGTCTACTGTCATACTGCTATGCCTGTGGCAAGCATTGTCCTGAGATCATGAACTAAACTCCATTTACTTGTTTTCTTTGGTTGGTTGGTTGGTCTTTTCCCCCCAGGAATTAGATTAAATATCAGTCAAAATTTGTTAGTATGGCTAACTGAAATGTAGCATCTTGCAGACCTTTCCACAAGTACAGTAAAGATTTGATTTTTTTTTTTCTTAGTATGTATTGTCTTGCTCTCTTTCGTAGATGAGAGCCCTTATTTAAGTAAGAAAAACTCTCATGCAGTTTAAGTGAAAAACTTACAGTGAGGCTGAATCCAAATAGAATTACATCAGCAGAAAATTTGGCCCCCTATGTTTTAGGTAATCAGCTGGATAATGACACTGTTGGTCTCTCTAGTAAAGGCTGCTGATACTCAGAATGAAGCTCTCTAGTTAGAACACCGACTCTTATTCATTGTAGTTTAAACAGCAGCACTTGCTGTTGCATGATAGATTTATTGCTCAAAAAAATTGCCAAGATGATTTCTTAGAGGATCCATTCACAAAGCATGAATGGCCCTCACCTGTTTTATTTTCTGGACAGATCTTGATATTTCAATGGGAATACAACAGTTCAGCATTTAAATCTCTTTTGAAAATCAGACTGAAATTGTACCTTACAGCTTTTTTAGTCCTGTGATAAAGACAGATGGGTGTCAGCTTGATGATGGAGAAGATCTCAGATAATTGTAACCTTCTTTGCTTTGTTAAGCTCTATTTACTGAATATTCATTTCTTTTCTGTGGGCCAGTATGGTATATGCCCTGGTGTATATATATATATGGTATATGCCCAGGTTCCTGGGTGAACTTGTCTGTTAAGCTTCAGGTACCTCATGTCTTTGTAGCAACCTATCTCCAGCTAGTTTTCATTCTGTACTCGCTTGCACTAGGAAGTTCATCACTGTGCCTGGAAACAAAACATTGTACACCGGGAATGTAAATATGTAAAGGGAATGCTACGATTTGCTACATTTAACAGTCCCCTTTTAAATGCTAAAATAATTTATTAACATAAAAAAGAAGCTGTATACATTTTACTAGCTGAGAACATCT
Source organism: Gorsachius magnificus (assembly GCA_034008185.1). Taxonomy (NCBI): domain Eukaryota; kingdom Metazoa; phylum Chordata; class Aves; order Pelecaniformes; family Ardeidae; genus Gorsachius; species Gorsachius magnificus. Next base: position 25,504,318 of record CM067109.1, on the reverse strand, counting down.
TTAAATCCTAGCTATATAATACATCTAATTTCTAAAAAGCAAAGTATTAACTGTAAGTATTCATTACTGATAAAGCATGCAGTGCTTTGCTTCTTGGTGTCTATTGGGCCAGTCTGCCAGTTGGTGAACACAAGTACCTCTGACTACGACGAGATAGCTGGCTGACATCGCACAGGGCTCATCAGGTGCGGAAGTGGTTGGGATCAGCAGTGTTACTTAGCATCTCCCCGAAGTGGGTGCACTGGCTGGGGACTCCATAGGGGCTGAAAGGCTTATTTGTGCCGTGAACATCAAAGAGTTCTATGTCCAGGTTAACTCAGTCATTCGTGAGCTGCTTAAAATGAAATCAGATGCCCGAACTTTGGATTCTGGTTTTGAAAGTACTACTTTAACAAATTAACAAGTACGATCACCATATATAAGCTTGAAATCTCGTTTAACATATTGTATTACTTTTGCATCAAAACAACCTTAAGAACATATAACATTTTCTATATCTATTTTTTTCTATCTGGAAACTGCCTATTCTCCCTTTCTTCTGAAATACCTAATTTCTTTTCTTCTTTCGCAAAGGAACCCTCTGTTATGCTTTGTCTCCAAAGTGGGTGGTGAACTATTGGCTGGCTGTTGGACGTGTGTTGGTGTAACCCGAAGCAGTTGTGTGGTGAAGATCAGCGTGCTCTCACGCTGCTACACGTGCCAGGGTTTTAAACAGTGTTTGATGATCTAATAGGACAAATCAGGAATGCACGCAGCTTGTTTCTTCTGCCAAGTATGTGAAACCTCTTGGCACTCTCTCCTTTTGGGGATAATTTGAAGTATTTAATTAAGTTTTCCAATCTCCTTCCTGACACTGTTCCTTTAAGAAATATTTTCACTATGCAGCAAATTGAGCTCTTCTATGTAAGAGATATCTACAATAGCTCCTAGGTCCTCCACAAACAGCAAATGCGGCTCCCATGTCAGTACCACCTTTCCCAGTGAGAAAAGGGAAGAAGAGAAGGGGCTCTGAGATCACCACCCATTCTTCTTAGAGAGGCAAACACTCTCTGCTTTCTGGAACATTTTCAAGGCTGCAGGCCCTTTGAAAAACAAAAAGTGAATTAATACCTTGTCAGTTGCTCCAAAACATTTCTTTTTCAAATTGTAAAAGGGAGAAAAAGTCACTTTCACTTGAAAAATCTTTAAGTAAGTGAAAATACTTCTGTCTTTCAAAGATCTAAAAGGTTTTTGAATTATAAATGTAGTATAAAAATTGTAAAAAGATAGTTTTAAGCTGAAAATTATAAAAATATTTCACTTCACACTGCCAAAACAGTTATTTCAAAGGCTAGTGGTATGCAAGGTGTTTTGTTGTCATTAACACGCATTTGTTCATGAGAAGGTCTCCTTAGTGCAGGTGTTGTACTGAACGCCCAGTGATTCCTAACTGACCACTCAGGAGCAAAGAAGACAAAGCAAAGCTGCTTTTGAAGGGACAGAGATCACAGCAAGACAACAACCTTAGCTCCTTTCTGTTTTATTTCCTAACTGGGAACAGAAGACACGCAGCATCTTGCAGGGCACAAGTAATGTTATTGCTGAGGACAGTAAAATCTTTTGCTCCCACAATGGCTTTAGACTCCACTCTTGAAGAAATAAAAAGAGAGTTTACAGAATTTGAAAGGTCATTTAGTTCATTCCCTTTTCCCAAAAGCAGACACAACCACACCTATATTAGGTATCATGTGCTGTGATAGATTTCTAATTTGGGCGGGGGGGGAGAGAGGGAAAAGATAATTATTGCAGTGATTATTTAGGATTTACATAGTGTGGGGTGCGGTTTTTTTAAAAAGTTGTCTGCTCTTGAATGACATTAAGGGAAGGACACGAAGGTATTCACTTTGAAACATGACTGGGGAGTAGTACTCCTTGATTTGCTTACCATGTTTATGTCATGGTTAAAAATTGCTGAGTGTAACTGCTGCACATGTCTGAAGAGGGTTCTGTTCTCTCCCATCACTAAACCCATATTTTTCATTCATTCAGGAATGATGTAAAAACTTTAACATGAAGATATTATTTTGCCATTGGACATAACTTAAATGCAGTTCAGCTGGCATTATATGAATTAAAAAATAGATACATAGACTGTCCAAAGTCTACAAATGTTCCATATTTGGGGTCTGTGATGCTGGTACTCAGTGGCTGCGCTAGTAACTCAATGGCAGCCTTCATAACCCAGGGCTGCTGGGCTTTTCCAGCACTTCATGAAGGCATAGGACAATGGCTGTAGTCCACCGTTAACTTTCTTTCCATGAGACTTGCGGTGTACATAGCTGTACTGTTTGTTCTTAGAACTAAACAAGAAGGGGATTCTTCTCAAACACTGTAATTACACTGCTGATAGGTCCTCAGACATCATTTTGCATCCTATTTCTGGAGGATGTAGTGTTAATTATAACTATATTGCAGTTGTGAGCTAAGTGAGCTCGCAAAACAAAGTGAGCTAAACACAGAAAAGACAGGAAGAAACCATTCCTGGCAAAAAAAGCCATAATTTTAGTGGAGGACAGTAGGAAACAGGGCACAGAACAGACACACTGACTTTCATAAATGACAAAATTAGTGTGACCATAGTAATTCTGCAGAATTCATACCAATTTGCACAGGACTAAACAACCACACAAGTTTCAGAACAATCGAAGACTTCACCTTCTCAGTGCTCCTCTTTGTTCTTTGGTAAGAATCCACCTCTAACCCCCAGGATTTCATGTGTGTTTTTTAGTTATGTATAGTAAAGATCTCTGTTAGGAAGCAAAATATTACCATTATAGAGTTGAGGAATATAAATAATCTGGATCAGTATCCAGACTCAGTCCAAGCAGAACACCTTTTGAGGTTTGCCCATCTCGTTTCTCAGGGAATCTCCCAACTCCCAGTTAGCCTGGTTTTATTTGTCTTGCATTAGTTTATTTTCCCCCGTGGTGTAGAGGCCAAGCAGTATTGAAGGTGTTTGGCAGTTACTCCTCCCCCTATTTTTGGCTGGATGAAATTTGCAGCACATTACACTGCTTGACAGGAAGAGAGAATCAGCCCCAAGGATTTGCTGACAAGAAAAGCCCAGATGTGGTGTGTGTAAGGTTTCAATATTTTTTTTCCCCTTTTAGCTGCTGAGGAATTTTCTTAACTATATTAATTACATTATCAACCCAATACAACCTTCATTAAAGCACTTTTAGCCCTATTGCCTGGGGCTCAGAGACTTCGCTGTCTTTAAATAATCCGAGAGAGAAAATCAGGTGAGAGATTGTACATTATTTCATCTACTGTGTTTCACAGAGAAACAGAAATTGCCTATCCACACAGAAAAGAACATAATGTTTCTGGCAGGAATTCAGGCAGTGCTGGAACTCTTGTTTCCTCCCTTTCACCTCCACATAGCTTAGATTAGGCCCTTGCTGTTCATGAAGTGCTGTTTTGATGACGACTAGCACCGTCACCCACTCCCAAAAGACCCTGCTAGATTTATAAGAGTATGGCGTGAACCAGAATACAAGAGGAGGGCCTGGACAGTGGGAGACATGAAGAGAGCCTACATCTGCCCATTGTCTGCCTTCCCTGGGCAGTCAATGGCTATGGGAGGTATCCTGGAAAAGGCTTCCTCAAGTCTTGTGCTGGTTTCTTGAAACACGTGGGTATGTGCTCATACTTGGAATATCAAGCTTTTACTTGAGTGATGCCATTTCATTTTCTAGGTGAAACAATTCACTATGCTGGCAAGCTATCCTAATGCAGTTTTTCTAGATAATCGCAGCAGGTTTGTTTGTAATTCTGTGCACAGACTTTGGTTTTGAAGTCAGCTTAGGCTTTTCTAAAATGCAAGAAAACTTCATTGAAACTCTCTGGGGGAGAAAGAGCTTCACTATTTATTCTCCTCAGAAGCTTGTCACAGCTTCCCCACCTTTCTTTTTGCTAAACCTAACCATGCACTTGGCATTCCTACAGGCCATCTGAAGCCATTTCAGTGATCTGAACCGCACACAAACCTACCCACATTGGGCTGTCCCTGCTCTCCTCAGCCTGCCTTGTCCTGAGGTAGAGAGCGTAAAAATCTTTTTGCCTATCTGCACATGAGAAGACAAATAAATCCTTTCCCCTGCATTATCAGTCCTGTCAAAAATTTCCAGCCATCAGCTGCACCACAGTTAGACAGCTCTGGTATTGTGGGACTCAGTCCTGGTTTTCCTGGCACCTCTTACTCACTGCAGTCCCTTTTCTAAATGGTGTCATGTTGAGAACCAAAGAGTGCTGCTTTCAGATCTTGGTCAGCTTCCAATAACCCCCTGTGTAAAATAACAATTTAGCCTGTTGAGCTGCACGCTGTAGATGCTTACCAAAGCAGTAAGAAGCTACCTGATAGAAGAAACTTCCCCGCACTGCCACAGGCGAGAACAGCTTGAAGGCTATGTCTGGTACGCAACCAGCACAAACGCAAGGAAGCCGCCAGATGGATAGTTTCTGTAAAGGGTCCTCCATGCTGCAGGCTGGTCACCTCTGCTGTCAGCTAGAGGTGCTCATTCACTTTCCAGGCAGGCTGCAAACCCTCTGTGTTTCCACTTCCTTAAAGGCTATTGCATCAGTACCTTTACTGATGCTACAGTGGCTTGGGTTATTTTATAATCTTTATATATGAAGATGACACCAAAGCAGGTGATTAACACCCATACAGCTTGTTTAAAATGCAATTAAAAAACCATAAAAGCAGCACAGTTTCAGCCTAACCTTACCCCACTGAATTCAGTGATAAAGCTCTCACTAATAAGAGTAAATCTGAACAAATTCTGGGACTTTTTAAAGTATTGCACAGAAACACTACTAGATTTTAGTCTAGTAAAGCTTGCTCTATTTCTAAACAACATTCAAGGAAAATCCTTGTTTTGTTTAGGAAAAAAAAGAGAAAGAAGTCTCTTCTGATGTGCTTTAGCTCTGCTTTCTTTTGCTTTATTGTAGTTCTGTTAAGTGGTACTTTGGCATTTGACACATGCAGGTCTTTATCACAATCTGGACACTTCTGTCACCGGAAGCTACTATGATCCTAAGTTGTTATGGAAAACAATTTGGTGATAAGAGCTTTTAATGAAACATAACAAAGCAGGCAGGAAAAAAAGGTCAGTCAGAGAGGATTGCATTACAACACCACAACTGTTTTTTCAATAAATATTAAATACAACATCTGCTGCTCTCTTTAATGTTGTGAAAATTTCATTTTATTAAGATCTGAGTAGCAAATTACTTTTAGATGACTTTAAAAGTAATTTGCAGCTTAAATGTGTCTGTGTTTTTGGGGGTAATTTATGACTGTTTTCAGATTCTATGATGATTTTTATTAAGATCATTTTTCAATTTCCTTCCTTTTATGAAAAAAGGAAAGGTACTAAGTGATTACACATAGATTTCTTCCTCCTTACATCTTCTGTCTCTACACACAAACACTTATTCTATAAAGTAAATAGCTCCATGCTGTGCAATACTTCTATAAAGAAACCTAAAATGATAGAAAGCTTGTGTGATTTGGGCTCTACACAATCAAAGTATTTAATAATTTAAGATTCACTGAAAATCAAGCCTGCCTCAACATAGTCTACTGCATGTATTGATACATGATACTAAAGGACTTAATTTGTTTTCTTCCTACCTGATTTTAAATCAGGAAGTTAAGGATGAGGAAAAGAAAGTTGTAGAGTGGGTGAAAAAGACTTCCCCTCAGAGCTGAAAAGCACTGTAATAGGAGATTCGTACCACAGACAGAAATCCCAGAAATCCCCCAGTCACAGCCAAATGCAGCAGGAAGAAGCATGCACACAGTTTAGTACTACTGCAGGAAGGTACCATAAAATGCACTAACCCCTTTGCCTGTAGTTTTAGCAGCAATCTATCTCCACTGAAAAGCTTGCCAATGCCATTTTCATTCTTCAGTTACTGGAAGAATCTCATGGACGGCAGAGATCCTTTACTCCTCCTGGGCATGTACAAAAGCCTGTAAAGTGTACATATATATATATATTTATATGTGTGCATACAAATTATCTGCAGCAGCTATCACAAGGTTATCTTGAGATCATGGTGCAATGAGGGACCAATACTTCATCATTTTGCAACTTGATTCCATCATGGGAAGTAAAGTGTCTGCACTTTGGACTCCTTTCAAACTGTTTGGGCACATGCTTTCTCTGATTCCAAGCCAATGAAAGTCCCTGAAAGTTACTGCCTGATTCTTTCATTCTTCACTCAGGCCTGACTTTACTTTCATTCCCCTAATATTAAGATACCAACAAGAACTGCAAGTATCCAAATCATTACAGCAAATTTACTAGGTTATTAGACTAGCAGTAAATGCCATAAGCATGTTTTCAGTCTTCCTCAAAGTACCTCAGCATAAACCACCATGAAGATAAACACTGACGAGTAACAACATGGGAGGTACAAAGGGAGTAGCTGGTGGGTTTTCTCTTATTGTTTTTCAAGACTATATTTCTTAGGAGCCTCTGTATGGCATTCATGCTTTGTTTTCCTAAAGCTCCTTCACCCTCACGAAACCACATCACTACAATTGTAATACACAACCGTTAACCAACATACCCTAACATTTTTCTGACACAGTTCACATACGCCACTGATAAAAATTATTTAATAGCAGCTCTGAAGTTTTTTGTTCCTCTAAGACCACTATGTGTCACGTTGAGAAAATTTAGCAATGCACACTTCTAAACTGAACATTATCATCACCAAATCGGTTGACTCACAGTTTACCTTTTGATGTATGCACAACTCTACTCTGGTTCCCAAAAGCAATGTAAGACATATGCTACTATCTGAAAGTAAAATGTGTGTTGAAGTACTTTAAGCAGTAAAAGATGATTATTTGTTAGTGTCCATACAGTTTTCTGCTCAGTGCATTAAGAAAAAGGCTATGAGGGCGGAAATACTTCACTAATGTAGATCATGTTTTCACTATAGCATGTGGCTTTCATCCTGTGTAAACATACGACTTCTTATGGTATGTTTAAATGTAGCACCTGGCAGGGCAATTATTCTTGTAAATTGCTGTCACATTCATTTATTGAGTAGAGAGTCTTGTGTTTGCTTTCTACTGTATGCTAGGCTACGTTTTGTTGCATTGAGTTTGGGGACCACAGACTGCATTATAAAATGTAAGAAAAACACTCAGTCACATGGATGCAATTAGAAGACATTGCTAAAAACTAACACAGGCTTCATTTTCATTTGCTCTGAAAGAAAGAAAATCCAAAATCTCTCACTTTCTTACAGCTTTGATTCACCAGCTACCTTGTACTCTAGCAGCTGCTAGAGTGAAATAGTCAGAATTAGAGATGATTTTCCATTGTTCTTTTGCATGGCAAATCTGCTTTAGATATTTAAATAACTCTTCCTTTTAGTCTTAAATTTGGAATTATGTCCTGCAACTGGACTATTACATTTTGACACAATACATGGATTAAAGGTGTTGTAACTAATGCTTTTCTACAAAGTAAACCAGCAATACTTGAAAAGTAATTTATTTTTGAACTTACAGATTTATTTTACATTTTGATCAGATTCTAGGGAGAGGAGTATGGATAGATAGCCCAAGGTAGGCAGTCACTGCTCAAACACAATTTTTTCTGACAGCTGAACAAAAAATGTGGTTGGATGTGTCAGATGACTTTTCTGAACTAAATTTGCACTGTAATATGCAGAGGAGAAAGAGGCACTTTAAAATTATACAGACAACATATTTTTACATGCAAGAAGGTCTGAAAACAAAACCATTTGATGGTTGCTTTTTCTGTATTTAAACCTTCTTCTACACTGACCATTAAGCTCCCTGCACTGAGAGTACTTTTTTAAACAGTTGTAGTAATAAATATCTTTGTCTGTCTCTGCAAGTGTATATGAATGTAGTGCTTTATTTCTGCATCTGAGTTGTGACAGCCCTTGGCTTTTAATCCAATTAACTGAGTCATACTGTTACAAAACTCCAAGGAGAGAAAAAAATGTCAGCCCCATGAACTTAGTAATAACAGGATTGCACTCTTTCCTTTCTTTGAAGAGCACACTTCTCTTTCAACTGTTTGACTTCCTTAATATTTTATAGGTTCAAAATTAAAAAAAAAAATGCTTTTGAATTCCACTGGGTGGTATATTTAGGAAGAGCTACATACATATAGCTTATAGCAGTTTTCCAGAGCTACATACATATAGCTTATAGCAGTTTTCCAGAAATATGAACCCTGTGTGTAAGGATCAAACAGATGAATAGTCTTCGTATTACTTATCCTAAACATATCGTCTCTTAATATGGAATAAGAGCAGGATCCTAAAACTTGCTCTTGTGTATAATTTAAGTGAAACTGGGAAGGGTTATTGAATATCAGATGGCATGCAGAGGAACCTAACAAGAATTTCTGAGGATTATGTGAAAATCCTGTTCCTGGAAGTGAGGCTGGTTGTCAGGGAAATGTTACTTTATTTCAAGACCTTTAATCACATCAAGTGTTCAAAATCAGAACCATTAAGACCTACTTACTCCTCAGGGGAGCAGCACTGACTGTCACTAAAGGATATATGAGCCCCCTGCATAGCCAAGCGCTATGTGAGCAGACAAGGATGTTTTGAAGATTTGGTAGTTTCGCTTTGTGTAAAGCTCTGCCTACTCATACAGAGCAGTTTAGGCTTGGGCAGACCCTGCAGTCTGCAAGGTTAAAATAGGGACAGTCTATGAAAATTCATAACTAAACACCTGTGGGTGAAGCAGAAATTTTACACTAGAAAGGGCAGATTGTGAGAACAGAAAAAAACCACAGGGGATTAATGGACTTGGAGCAGAAGTTGATAAAAAGCGAAGAACAGAAACAAGCTACCAGAAGAGTGCAGAGCAGGAGAAATTCAGGATGTACAGAGTAATCCAGTCAATTGCAGGTACTTATTTCAGTAATCACAAAAGGGTGTTCTGGAAGTTTCAGTGGGAGGACAGAAGCAGGCATCACTGACCAAATGCATCCCTCTCACCTGAAGTGAAATAGTTGGAATTACCAGTTGATTGTTAGTTTGATGTTGCTAAAGCCTAAGTCATGTTTGGGTCATCTTTGCAGTTTCTCTTGACAATAACTTTCCACTTCTTTGGCTCCCCTTGGTATTAAATAAGTTTTGTAATTGAAGGGATAATTTGTTATTTAAAAACTGTGATTTTTTATAGAATCAATATCAACCTGCAGTTTTGGAAGCAAGCATTGCAAGGATTTCTCTGAAAGCTCCCACACATTCTGTATTCCTTCATGAAATCACAAAGTAAAAGCAGCAACAAAATGAGCACTGCACAGACAAGAGTACTATGGCATAGTATTTGGTAGAGAGAATAACAGCTGAGAAGAGTGAGGGACTCAAAGAAAAGTCTGTGCCACTTGAGCTGGTTTGATATGTTGTGTCATGAGCTTTATAAGCAGAAGCCTCATGTATTCAAGTACAGAAAGGATGAGAAAATGCAGTCCATGGACTCAGCTTCATTCAGGGTCAAAACGTGTTTCCAAAACCAGCATGGTAACATTTAAAAATAAAGTGATACTGGAGAACAAGTAAAAAGTTTCTTCAGCCACTTACATAATGAATTCTTTAGTGGCATGTCCCATGCTTGTCCCAGAGCTCTTGACAATGCCTAAAATCCAGCATTTTGCTTCACATGGCTTTCTGGAAATAAGGGTTTATTAAAAAGTTAAAATAATAATTGCATAATAAAATTAATCTGGGAAGAGAACAATTGCTTTGATGCTTTCTTCCTGTAGATTAACAACCTTTTGCTAGTTAACCTTGCTCCTTTTCTCTTAGATCTGTGGTAAGTTGTAGTGCACCCAGCAACGGAGAAGATACTTAAACAACACAGCTCTTTGGGATTTTCACGATCTGTTACCTTGAAGGCAGGCCTGCATTGACCATTTCTCTAGCACTTGGCTTTCCTCTGCTGTTGTTCTCTGTAACAGTTCCCGTAGCTCTGTGTCATAGTTTTGCAGTTACGCTTTAAAGAAGAATGATAGCTTTGGGGTTTGTTTACCAGATCTAGACTTTACCTCTGTTTCCTCTGCTTTTTCAGTAATTGGCCTCTGCTATCACTGTTCATATGAGGTACCTAAAATTGCAAGCTATTATAAACAAAGACTTAATTCCTAAGGTAAGGGGCTCTGGAGTCTATACATGATAACAATCTGAACATAAATATGCCAGACTTGATTATGGATTTCTGCATGTATTCATGTCCTTAGAGTCTCTCACAGCCATCAAACAACAGTGGATGCTTCTGATTAGACAAGATTTGAATGACTGAACCTGTGGCCTATATGTGAAATGGTCTGTAGCCCATTACCTCTCACAATAAGATAAGTATATGGTAAGTATATGGAAAGTTGTATTCACCTAGGAATTAATAATGTGAATAAAATACCAATTTGATATTCCCAGGTACTTTCTGCACTAAAAGTTATTGCTGAATCATTATTTTGCATGGTTTGTGAGCATACAGCTAGAAGGCACTTATAATTGAAAAGTGGAGGTAACCATCATGCTTCTTTGAGTAAAATGCAATATGTAAATCTCTCTCTTACCCCTCAACAACCTCTTGGTTTACAGCCAGATCTGCAATACACAAAACAGTGGCAGAGGGTATTGCACATTCATTTCTGTAATAAAAACTGTCATGAAATGTTGTTGATGTTGATGTACAGCTGCTGAAAAAAAGGGAGGCAATTTTTGGAAGGGAAGTTGTTGGATTTTTTTCAATGAAACATAGTGATTTTCCAGACTGCAGTGTGCTGGAGCAAAACAGCATCACACTGAGTATTCAGCTAAATGCAGGTGTAGCAGATGTCTGAGCTGGTCCGTGATGGGTAGCTCTTCATCGTGGTACCAGCAGGCTGGTCAGTAGCTCTACTCCAAAAAAAAAAAACAAAAAAAACCAAAACCAATGTGTGAATATGGGGTGAAAGTTAACCTATAGAAAACAAATGAGTTTATTAATCTTATAATGAATCTTCATCATAATCTGACTTCACCCCCACTGTAGGTAAGCAAATAAAATGTTTTCTGAGAGGAACAGGCAGAAAGTGATGTGCCAAGAGATGTGTGTCAAGGGGTGCCAGAGAAGCTATGGTAGCAAGAGCTTATACTTCTCACCACAAAGCTATAAAAATTCTCAAGCCAGTATTTTTATGCCTGTATCTTCTTGCGGATTATCTTTTCCATACAACTTGATGCAAATGCAGTTCTCATTTAGATATTGTAGTGAATGGAAAACTTCTTAATACTGGAGACATAAACATGTAAAGTACACCAACCAAGTATAAATACTGCCAACCTGCAAGTATACGCATAAGCATAAGTAACTTCACTTGGAGATCTGAACAGTCATGCAACCAGAGACACAGTTATTATTATAACAAATTAGAAGCTTTTTAAGGGTAAATGGCATATGTCATTTTTCTTTAGAGTACATTTCCTTCATTTATTTTGACTATCCTTCTTCCCTAGCTTCTTCTTGCTGTTGAAAAGCTTTAGAAAAATGGAGGAAAGGAATTCTCTTTGGTGATAATCCAACATCAATGGACTTTGATCAGCTCTGGAAGGTTAATTTGGCAACCATAATTTGGTCATATACCATACAGAGTTCTATATTCTCTCCCTAATTTAAATGTAGCCATTGTCTTATTTCAGTTTATTATTCATACATATTCATAAAAAAAGAACTAACTTTGGAGTTTTCTCATTTTTAACCTCAAAATCTTAAATTAAAGCACCATCCTGTTTAAATAATAGAAGAAAACATAAACCAGAATCTTGTTATTTGAAAGTAAAAGCTACATAGAATGTTCTTAAAAGGAATGAGCTAACATTCCTTTCAGAGATAAAATACTACTGAACACAAAGAACAGATTTAATAATCCAACTTCCAGTCCCCATGTAACTACAAACTTCCCTTTACTTCAGAGAATATTTAGCCTTTCTAGAACTGGTCCAGAAACCATGGAAACCACTGACATCAGTAAGCTCTGACTCTTTGTTTTATTTAGTTTTGTTTTCTGGTCTCAGCTCTGCAACTTTTGCCACGTGGATGACTGAAGCTATCTGCCTGTGTGAAGCATCAGTGAAGACAGCAATGAATCAGCTGCTGTAAAACATGCCATTTTCAAAGGATGACTCAAATATTGGAAGTTTCATCCTGCCTGCTCACTAAGTAAAATCACAGACAACGTGAATTTATCATTGATTTTGGAGGGAAATTTACCACTGGGCTTTATTCTTATTTTAGTGTTACTTATAAACACGAGGGAATCAGCACTTATAGTTTGGGCAAAGATTTGATTTGTAGACAGCTTAGAATTAATGATATGCTAGCAACATTTTCAAATAACTAGCACATCACATGACTGGTGTGATTAATGTTCACAATACATTATGTCCCAAGGTATGTATTGTAACAACAATAATTATCATAGGCATCTTTTGTAATTTTATAAAGGAACTATACAATTCTGTAGGAATTTGCCTTCAATTTAGAGAGGTCATCCATTAAAAACCATTATGAACAGGCTAAAGGTCAAATGTGATTTGAATCTGGAGATCAGATAATTAGCTTGTGTTTATATTTAGGTCTCTGTGCTTAATTAAAAAAAATTTAAAAAAATGAAGATTCATATAACAATTAGTTTGAAACCTTTATGAATTAGATGTGACTACCTAGTGTGCTCAGGGAGACCCTTGAACGTGTAGTTAGTGTTCATAGAAACTGTCTTAAATTTCTTTAGACTACAGAAATTATTCTTGTCAAGAAAATAATCAGTCATTTAAGTATATCATTTAAGCATATAATTTAAGATAATAGTGCCTTTCAGGACACAGACCTGTCTATGTATTAGTGCATTATGAACTCCAAACAGCATCTGCTCTGTTTTGTCTCATCCAACTTTTTTTTTTTTTTTTGATTGTATGTTCTTTTCAGTTCTGTTTTCTTTGTCTTTTTGTCTGAAAGCTGGACTTAATTCCCACTGGTGTCAGTGGAAGGACCCTTACTGACTTCAGAGGCTGTTGACGAGGATCCCATTTTGTTCTCTCTGTCAGCTCACTCTTTTGACATTCTAAGTCATAGATCAACTTACACCTGAAATTTTCTTCCTCTAATAACCTGCTTCTTGTTCCTAAATTCTACTGTCTCATTAATCCATTTTCATAGTTTTAACATTATGCCAATCCGAACTAAATAGTTTGGCTACTCCTAACTTTTTGGTCTAAAAACTACTTTTCACATTTCCCCCATCCTCCCTTTTCATTTATGCCTCTCACACAATTCATTTTGTTTCAAAAGAAATAATCTCAAGATTTCAAATATTTTGTATGAACAGAATTTTCTTGACCACATAAGCATAAGCAATATCTTCTCTCAATGTATTTTATTTTTCAATCAGATACTGCAATTTAAGTTTTTCTTAGTCTTTAACTTATTCTTCATCTCTTTGTCTTACTTTCCCATGCTGTGTTTTTTTTTTCCTTTTGAAGTAATTAGATTTTATATTGTTTTGAACAAGGCAAGTGTGGGATATTGGGTCTTCCCTCCCGTGGTTCCAGGGCTACCAACAAGACACAGGCTGATCAGTAATGACAATAATGCACCATGTTGTCAGTACCAGGATTTCAAAAGCTGCAGTGTCCTGAAATCTCTTCCCTTTTCCATATTAGTCAAAGTAATTGGCAAGATTATTTCTAAACATCGTGTAGCATCAGCATACTAATGATAATGCAACCCTATCTTGCTCACTGGACCATGCCAGATGAACCTGTATTATAGAGGAATGCTTCAGCAACTGTATCAGCTTTGCATACCCTCTGTGCATGATAAACAACCATCGCTTATGGTCGGTCTGCCCTATTGGAAGACGGTTTGCTACAGCAGGACAACAGCAGAGATGTAAGTCATTGCTAGACCCAAAGCAGCCTCTTTTAATGATATACCATGGCAGAAGTGAATCCACCTATGACCTCAAGCTCCCTCCTCCTTGTTGTCTCATGCTGCAGCAAGTTATCCAATAGTCCAATAGTCCATGCTTCCTGATGCATCCCCAAGCCCTAGCTATTGAGCAACTCCATAGGCTCAAAGTCCTATGCTTTTCAGGGAGAACTGCTGGGGGAAAAAGAGTTGATTCTTATTGAGTGGAAGAAAAGTGGAGCTTGAGGTTGAACTGGTCACAAGAACGGTTAACTTCTACAACAACTTAGTTTGAGAAGAGCAGCTGCTGTCCTTACCAAATTAATTTTAGACCTCGTGTGCAGTTTTTTTAGGGTTAGGTTCAAATTCTCACAGCTTTAGACTTACAACTTCTGGTGCTGAATTTATGCATGTTGGAAATATTTTCTTCATGACTTTTAGCCAGTTCCTGGTGATTGAGAAGCCTGGAGCGTGCAAACATAGTGGAACATACTTTTGCCCTGCTGTGGTGCTGTACAGAAAAGCCCCACTTAGTGCTCCTCATCACAGCTCTGAGAACATCAGAGGAGACCATTCCCACCTGCACCATGATCTGAGCTGTGGTCTACCTCAGCCTCTTGCATTTTTGTGATGAACAGCATTTGCCACTGATAAATGGCAGCGCTGCCAGCAGAGCTGCTTACCTCTCTGCAGCACAGATGCCCTGAGCATTGCCAATGTGTTGCACACTACAGGCTGCCACAAGAAAGACCATGCAGCACAAGGAATGGGTAAAGGAAGACTGCTTATGGTTGCAGCAGTGTGTAAGGGACTGGGAAGAGCAACTCTGTGTACCAGAGATACCTGAAACAGTCCTGTTCCCTGACAGTTCAGGTTTGTCTCTCTAAACCACATCTTAGAGTTCATGAATCACATTCTAAAAGCCAAAAACATTCTTATAAACAAATAAAAATCTTTTAAAAACAAACAAAACTTATAAATTATTTTAAAGGATGACAAAATTTATTTATTCACCTTTCTTTCTAAAACTCCAAGTCTGTTCTGTTTTAATCTTAAGAAGCATGGACATTTTATATTGCTTCAGCATTTATTCTTTAAATAATTTTTTTAAAATATAAAACATTAATAAAATTGTTCACAACAATAAGAAAAGTCTTTCTAATCTTACTGTGTTCAACACAATATACTTTGATTCTTAAAGCAGGATAGCACAAAGCCTCCATAGTTTTACTATTGCACAGCAGATGCACACAAAGAGAAATTTCAAAGAATTGCTAACTTCAAACCTGATGTCTGCATGATTGTAATTAACTTCTCCCCCTCAAACACAAACCATGAAAACAGATCTTATGAGATAAAACATGAGAATAATACTAGGGCCTGATCTAACACATATTTTAATTGATGGGAGTCTTTTATTAACTCCTCCGAGCCATCAGACCCTTAGCGTACGGTTCTGCAGTTCTGTATTATGGCTTTGAATTGCAAATAATTAACATGAACTATTTAAAACTCTTCAGTAGCAATTTGCACTGTAATTCTGGATAATCCTCTTACACAGGTTCCACTCGTATCCACAAGACTTATTGTGGGGTGTTACTATTTATCCAACACTTTGCTCTTCAGTGAGTTTTGACTCGGACAACTGCAAGTATTTTCCCTCACCTGGTGGTAGTTTGCAGGGGGGCATTTGTCTGTTTTTAAAATGATGGGTTTATGTATGCTACCTATGCACAGACTCTCTCCCTGAGAAATAATCAGAAGAACTGATGGCATTTATGCTAGTAGAAGGCTGGATTACAACATCCATTTAGCATATGTGGCAAATATTTCATCAGTTTTGATAGCTCTGGTCTAGTTTCCCAAAACAGGAGAATATAAAGACAGAAAGCCTCGCTTGAGGTGTCAGCTATCAAGTTATCTACTGAGGCTCAGGATGGCTCAGAAATAGAATGGTAAGAATAGAATATAATTTATCTTTATGAAACAATGTGGGGGAACTGAGAGGTATGAAAAAGATTGACTTAAATTTTGATGTCTATTTTGAAATTTCCTGTTGCACTGTGCAGATCTTCATCACAAAAGCAAGGTCGAAATGAACCTGCATCTCAAAAATTTAATTCTCTGCCATCTTCTTTCACATATGTTATTATAGGTACAATGCAGTCTTCACCAAAACATTCTTAGAGAAATCATACTAATGGTCTACACAAGTATTCAGTCTTAAAAGAATATTTTCATTCTTTCTATGTACATGCAGATTTATGTGTTGAAGAAAGGGATGTGTTTCTGACATGGTTTTATTTCCTGGCTTGTACTGCAGTTGTCAAGAACTCAGGTGGCTGACATGACCACAAATCCTTTCTGGAAGTAATTTCCTGAGAATGGGAAATTTGTGTGGTGGCACATGTGAAAATGAGTTGGTAGCAGAATTGGGCCCTGGGCAAAACCCATGATTGTATCCTTCCTGGCTTAAAGGAAATTTTTCATTTGGCAACCAGTTGGCTGAATTAAATTATGTTCAGAAACAACACATGGCTCAAGCTGACAACGAACTTTAAGCAAGGCTGAATGAGGAAGGTAAAGCACTTCTGTCAGCTAAAAGTAAAAAAGGAAGAAGTTTTTCCATGAACACAGAGAAAACTACCAGGAAGAATGTGTGCTTGTGCACATATATATGTGCTTGGAATGGAAGAATTTGTAAATCTGTAGTTTGTAGTTTGATTGCCAATATTGGGGTGATTTTTGAAAAAGATTAAAACTTTCTCATTATTTTTTTTCTTCCACTTGTCATCTTTTCTTCATTTTCATTGCTGATAACAAGCAAGAGATCCAGGGTGGGGGAAAAGCCAAACAACAAAAGACCCAAATATGAAGCTCTGAGAAAAGGAAGAAGAAAAAACAGACACTAGAAATTGAAACCAAAAATATTAACTTTAATTTTTTTTTAATGCTTGCATCCCTTTGGAAGTACTTCTAAATCGCTATTATTTGCCATATTACCACAGAGAGATCAGGCTGTCTAAGGACGTATCAGCAGCAATAGCAAACTTTCCCTAAGCCAGGGTAACCCAAAAAAGGCACAGCTACGTGAACAAAAATGTTGTGGTTTTTTTAAGCAGAAAATGCAGAGCCTGGAGATCTCCAGCTGTATTAGTGGGATTAAAAAGAAAAAAAAATAAAAGGCAAAGAGGTCAGGTTGCTCAAATGACTCATTTTTTTTTCTGCACAGGTATAAGTAGATGTATGCCTGTGTGTGTAGGGAAGTAAAAATTTCTGGGGAAAGGGTAGGGAACTGAATAGAAGAAAGGAAGTTTTTTTGCTGCATAAGTTTAAGTCTCTAAAATCTGTATTCTTGAAGAAATATCTTTATGAAATGCCTTCTAGCTAGGTCTTTTAAGCTCATTCTTTTCAAAGGTCATTCTTTATTATAATGTTAGATTTAATTCTAGTCATAAAGTAAAATTGTATGCATATGGAATATGTGAATAATAACTGTATTTTATTAAGATTACTTATTGTAGCGGAAGCCATATCAATCATTTAGATAGGGAACTGTCAGAGCAGATATCTTTTTTTCTCCCCACTAGTGCTGTAATTCTTGGCATCCTAACTAAGATGACTTCCTCATTCTTAAGAGGACAGCAAAGTCAGGCTACAGCCACTGCAGATCATCTGATCTACCACCTTGTTCAAAGGCCAGACCAATTTGTTCCGTCATCCCTGTGCAATGAGTGCTTGCTAAGATCACCTGTTGGAGACCCCATTATGTCCCTATGACTCTTTGCTCCTTCTATTAGATAATTTTTCCTAATGTCTAATTTCAATCTTTTTTTTCCTGCATTTTATGCCTACCTTATAATCTTCCTTTGACTGTTCTGATGTTACTCCTCAGCTTTATCTAAGCTAAAAAAATCCCAATTTGTTTGCTGTCTTCTCATCAGTCATCTTTTCTAGAACTCTAGTTATTTGTTAGACTCCTCTAGATTCTGCCATTGATCCACATCTTTCCTGAAGGGCAGTGGCCCTGATGAGTCCCCCCTAATAGTGCACTTGTTGCAGGCTCCATTTTTGTTTATGTCTTCCACTTGTCATTTACTGTAACCCTCCAGATCCCTTCCTGCATAAATGCTTCCCTACAAGTTTTCTTCCACCCAAAATTTGATGTACGTGTTTTATATTGACATTCATGCTAATTTCACCACACCATTTCTCCAGTGTTTAAATACTGTTGAGATTCAGTTTCTGTCCTACAACACACATATAACTTCTCCCAGCTTCAAAGCATCTGTAAATGTAATACACATGATCTCTATCCCAGGTTGTTAACAGAAACAATAATAAATAAATAACCACCCCTCTCTCTACATGGCCCAACACCCTCTAGGTGAGCTGCCTTCTTCAATACAGCCATTCCTTCTCAGAGTCAGTGACTGGCAATTACTATCTGATATGCATATCTAATCTAACCATCTAGATGATGCTTCCCAGCACACTTAACATAAATGCAGTGTACAACATGTCTGGAGCTAAATGAAATCTGAATTTTGTGATATACATGGGATGTGCTTTACTCTCATGTTGAATTTTTTTGTTTCTTTTCTTCTCTTTCTTATGCAGCTCCCCCCACATAGTTCAGCTTTCCACCTGTGCTTTCTCTTTCTGCAGAGTTGTGTGTGGCTCAGATATCTGTACTACTGGGAGAGCTTGGGGCAAAACGTCAAGAAATCCTTCTCATAGCAAGAAAACTGGGATTTATCATATCTTAAGAAGCAGGAAGAAAAAATACACCACACCCCAAAACCCACAAACTGTCTTACTCAGGCACTCATTTTATTATATGAAGATTTTTCCTTCCCCCTAAAGAAGTACTATTACTCATCAAATCTGTTTTAGGCTTTGTTCAGGACATTCATGTTGCATCCAGGCTAGAAGACAGTATCTCAAATTCATGCTCTATTTTGATCTGTCTCTTTCTGTGATACAATCTGTCGATTGAACTAATTCAGATTCTTGACAATATAATGACTGCTCTTCTTGGGAATGTTTAAGAAATGTATTCTATACTATGAGTTTCTGTGGCCTGAGAAAGTCCTCTTCATAGGGAGTGAACAGACATCTACTTTCTATTTTCTTCAGGCCATATCACAACGAATAATCTCACATGTAATAAAGCCTCACACACTTTTCTCTTGCATAACTTACAGTTCATGTGGACCTTAACTTTTTTTCCAGTCCTTTTCAGGACACCCCAGCAGCTATATCCCAAACGTCCCAAATCCTGCTACATTGCCATCAGTGTTGTATTGCTATATGATCACAGCTATAGCCATGGAAGACTCAGTTATTAGTAGTGAAATACAGTTTGTGGAAGGATTTGACACATTTCAGTGCACTGCAAGATTGTTTGTTACCTATTTTTTTCAAAGTTAGAAAAAAGATGTTTTTATTTTACCTCCTTTACCTGACTGAGTTCCCTTTAACCTCCACAAAACAGGCTGCCTGTAGCTGATAAGAAAACTTCTCTCTGGAAGTAAAGCCTAGGAACTAAGCACAGATGACAAGAGAGGTTGTCCTAGCCTCACAAGCACTGTCACAGCTTTTCAAGGGAATAAACAAAAATGCATGCAAACATTTTTCCAATTTGTGATTTGCAGTCGATAAAGAGAAAATGCTAATCATAGTAATTTCCTCCTACTGGGGAAGTGATGCATAAATAATCTGTTAACACGCGAGGGCCAACAGGGTTAAGCTGTTCAAACACTGTCATTGATTTCTTCCCTTTTCCCATATGCTTACTTCTTCTCACTCAACTGGTACCAAGTAGCACTTCTTTGCAGTTATGCTGTAAAAGTTTGTTCCCCTGAGAATCTCTTGGAGCCTCTGCTGTTGAAACAATAATTAAAAGGAGGTGAAGTATTTGACTAATCAGCAGCAGGAGTCTGTAGGGGTCCAAAGCTGAATGACAAATGCCAATATCCACTTTAGGTTTGTTGGATCAACAAGCCAATATGGTGAAACTGATCCATCATCTTGTCACCAATTTCCTTTGCAGTCTCAGAAGCCTGCCAATTAAAAATAAAAAAATTGTAATCGCTATGCATCGCTCATCAGTGATTGAAGGCACATGATAAATAGGATCTTTCAGTTTCCCTCTCTTCAGCACCGGATGTCTTTTGTCTTAATTTGTACATTTTCTGAGGCTACTGTGGATTCCAATCTAAACTTAAAGAAAAACAATGTACCATAAATATGCATAGGTTGGATTTGAATTATCTTTCATTAAAACCAGTTAAACTTCTTGGCCAATTTAAAGAAGCAGCAGGCAAAATTTGGTACCAATGTTAGTCTAAGTACCGAAGAGTGGGCTATTCTACTTCTCATTCCTTTTCACTGGAAATGTTCCTGCCCCAATTTTGTGAATGGAGGCTCAGAATAGAACAAAGATCAGAAGAAAACTGGACTTTTGGGAGCTGTGCCATTGCAGCAGGTGTATTCCAGATCAAAACCCAGCAACACAACACCGGCACCTGCATGCTTGGAGTATAAATATTGTTACAGTAATAAAATAGGCTAGACTCAGTGCTTGCACTTGCTCAAATTGTTCCTACAGTTTAACTGCTCCAAGCTTATCAGCCTGGAAAATCTGTTCTGGATGAACTATGTCCTTTCCCCCCCTTTTTTTTCCCCCCCCCCACAAGAAAAGGAGTGCTTTGGGACCAGCCTTCATGAAAGTATTTCTTTGAATATTTGCTCGTATTTTGTACTTCAATCTTTTTCTAATGGATTTGTACCTCCAGTCTGAATGGCTAGATGTTAGTAACATGAACGTTTGCAGATCAAAGGTTTTTCTATTCAGTAGTACAAGCCTTTTTTTCAGAAACTATCAGATAGCATTAGCACAAAGCAGGAAACAAAACAACAGCATGGGGCACATGTGATTGCTCACAACTAAACAGCACCTGCTCTATAATATTGAGCCTTGGAGGAAGAAGACTTTAAAACACAACAAAAAGTCAAATATTTGAAAAGAGAATGTGAGAAGGTGGCAATGTGCTCAGTGGTACTTTGTACCCAGAAAGATGTGAAATACAGGCAAAACCTACCATGGTGAACTACTTGTTCTGTAACACCCTCAGATGAGTTCCGCCATTCTGCAGTTTAATTTATCAACAGGGAAGTTTCAGCCTCCTTTATTAAAGTGTTGCCTCTCTATATAAGACTTTAATAACAGCACTTGAAAAGGTAGTCCAAATGGGGAAAAGTGAGATGAAAACTTGGAGGTTGAATTTTCCGCAAAGGGAAATGCCATTGTAAACTGATTTTTCAAATAGCTTTTTCCCTTAACGTTCCAGACCATGCAATGACAGGTGGTGTATGCTTTTAAAACACTTTCTTGGGGGACCAGAGTCCCTAATGCAATCGTGTGTAATATTGATGAGGTTTTGGCTTTAAAATAATGCATCCCACATGATCTATTGAGTTGAAATAGCTAAGCGAGTAGAAATTATGAATTTATTTAGATATTTACATTCTGGCTGAAAGGGAGGCTTTAATGTAAGAATTAAAATGCAGCCAGCAGGAATCCAAAACTGAGGTCTGAATTCTATTTATTGTTTTTTTATCCGATTAACAGGAAATGATCAAGACAGCATAAAAGCTCTCCTAGTCTCTTTCAAACATCCAAGAACCACAACAACAAGCAGGGTTTACTTTTAAATTGAGCATACATTTAAATATCCACAAACCAAGCAAAGTATGATAAGCAAACAGCAGCTTTAGAAAGTAAGAAATTCTCCATCCTGAACTCCCGGTAGTAGTGTCCATGCAGCAAAGATGTGTACGTTCACAGCTGGATACTGGAAATGTTGCATTGTTTTTACAACCTCTTCTTAAAAATTTCAAAAGGCAAACTAATATACATACAAAAAAAAAAGGGAAAATTCCACTTACTGAGGTATGTGTTTATGGATTTTTTTATTGCTACTTAGAAACATAATTTAAAAACAGCAACTTAAAAGAAAGCCAGTAATGTTACTGCTATATGGTTTGGCTTGTTTCATAAGGAACTTTTAAATTGGATCACAGTGAATGAACACAGGCAATAAATAAGCACATTTAAAATTAATCTATGTTAACATTTTGTCCCTACTACAACTACATAGCTTTATGGATTTCAAATCCAAGCTTAGATAAAAGATTCCAAACATTTTAGGAAAACTTAACTCTTATTGGATTTAACCCTGCAATCAAATTTTATAACACCATCCCCTTGATAGTCTTCTTAATTAATAATAAATAAGTACTTTAAAAATGTATGCTCTCTATATGCACAAATACTTTGCATGATGAATAAAAGCTATGGAATCAAACCTTCATTTTTATTGTACATGCTGAAGCCAACTGAGACTTCTGTTTGTCAGAGTGCTTCCAAATATCACTTCCAGATTTAAGATTACAGACAGACCTATACCCATGAGCACAACCAACACAAAGTACAAGGACCCAGAGAAGGGCTGAAAACTAGTCATTAGCATGCAGGAAGCTTTACCCAAGTACTTAGGCAGACAAGACCATCACATTTTGTCATGGCCATACTGGTAGCAGTCTGCTTTGCCAGTGCATACCTGCCTGTTTGCTACTTCCATCAATAATGCACTAGTCTGTACTAAATGATAGTGCATTGTAGTTGCATCTTAAGTGCATGATACCCTACCTTTTTTGCTTCATTTTCATATACCACTTCTATGTTACTTCCCCATCCTCCTTCCTCTGCCCTTTTTTCCTTCCTTGAAGAAGAATGGTCACTACCACATTGCTTTTTGGTTGCATTCTGACTTCTCTATGTAGGTAGCCGTGATGTTATTTTGTATACAGCATGTTCCCAGAAGCACGGAGAATAACTGGCATGGCCAACAAAGGGCAGAGTAATCTCAGCAGGCTCAAATCCCAACCCCTGTGTCTTCCTTGCTGTTTTATTAATTGAACACACTACACTCCAGTTGCATTTTGGGTAGGTAATTGCATTGTATTTCTAATGCAATGAAATTAAGAAAGAGGAGAATTTAGCAATTAGCAGTGAAATGAGCAGTGACTCGTCCTTGTCAAGTGACAGGCAATAACCTTTTACTAACCTTGTGAGACAGGACTAGGAAGGAAAGTTCCTCTCCTGATGGTGCTCCCAAGTGTCATGTCTTTATTACAGGGACTAGAAGAATGGTTTTAAAGATGTGCTTTTTTTTTTATTTTAACCTAATTTTCAATAACTGTGTGAAAACCTAAACTGTTAAACTAATCATGTATTAATGTGTATTTAGTTTTTGTCCTGTTGTGGCAGTGAGTAATGAATCTTTCTCATACCTGTGCACTGGACGTGAACTGGCAAGTTGCATGTCGGGCTGGGTGGGTAGAAATTAAAGTAACCCAGGCCTATATTATGAACAATGAACTTTGTGGTGGAAATGACAGCTCTGCTAAAAATTGTGTGACTCTGCAAGGGCCAGCTCCAGCATTGCTTGAGTTGTACCTGAAACTTACTGCCTTGCTACCCTATTATTTGGAAACAGAGCAGCTCCACTGATTAACAGAAATTCTGCCCTGTCTCTCTTTTCTCATGATAAAACCTGGTATATGTCAGCATGTTGCACCATGAACATTTTTCCTGTTTTTTTTTCTTTTTTTTACTTTTTTTATGGTGCAGAGTTACACTACTACAAATGGCCTTTTAAATAAATGTGTCACACAATTTAAGTAATCACATTTGTACATTATTTGAAAATCTGATACTACAAGACATGCTTTAGCAACTGAATTCGTAGTGTTTACACCTAACTTTTATGGGCACAGAAGATAAAGCCAAGTGTCACAATTTGCTACTATTTTTCTGTTCATTGAATGATGTCCATAGGTGCAATTAAATTTTCACAATTAAGATCACTGTGCCACTGCAACTAATAAGACTGTTACATTTATTTTTGAAGCTACCGTTTAGGACTTTACCTTATTTAACAGTAATAAGTGCTAATATACGTTGGTAATATAGGTGGGTTTCTTTCTCTCACTTTAAAGGATTAGGTGTTTCTACTTATTATTGTTTTTCTAATTGGACTTTCAGATGCAGATTTTAAAAATACTTTCTTATTGTTTAGCTTTAGCCTTGAAAAATTTAGTAACAATGAATAATTTATTGAATGAAGTTAACAGTTTTTCACCTCACTGAATATTTATCTAAAAATCCTGAAAACGTTCAGTATTTGAATTTACCCATTGATTAAGGGTGGGTTCCCAGTGGTGTCTTTTTAAATACTCAAACCCAAATTATGTTACTTATGATTGATCAGTTAGCATAATTTCACTTTGGGTTAGAATCGTAGAATTGTCTAGGTTGGAAAAGACCTTTAAGATCATCAAGTCCAGCCGTTAGCCTAACACTGCCATCCCACCACTAAACCATGTCCCTAAGCACCTCATCTATCCTTCTTTTAAATACCTCCAGGAATGGGGACACAACCACCTCCATGGGCAGCCCATTCCAGAGCCTGACAACCCTCTCGGTGAAGAAGTTTTTCCTAATGTCTAGCCTAAACCTGCCCTGGCGCAGCTTCAAGCCATTCCCCCTCGTCCTATCATCTGTTACCAGGGAGAAGAGGCCAACCCCCACCTCACTACAGCCTCCTGTTAGGTAGCTGTAGAGGGCAATAAGGTCTCCCCTCAGCCTCCTCTTCTCCACACTAAAGAACCCCAGTTCCCTCAGCCGCTTCTCGTAAGCCTTATGCTCCAGACCCCTCAACAGCTTTGTGGCTCTCCTCTGGACATGTTCCAGCAAGGCAACACCTTTCTTGTAGTGAGGGGCCCAAAACTGAACACAGCATTCAAGGGGCAGCCTCACCAGTGCTGAGTATAGGGGCTTCCCTGCTCCTGCTGACCACACTATTCCTCATACAAGCCTGGATGCCATTGGCCACCTTGGCCACCTGGGCACTCTGCTGGCTCATATTCAGCCAGCTGTCAATCAGTACCCCCAGGTCTTTTTCCACCAGGCAGCTTTCCAGCCACTCTTCCCCAAGCCTGTAGCGTTGCATGGGGTGGTTGTGACCCAAGTGCAGGACCCGGCACTTGGCCTTGTTGAACCTCATACAGTTGGCCTTGGACAATTGATCCAGCCTGTCCAGGTCTCTCTGCAGAGCCCTCCTCCCCTCCAGCAGATCCCCTTGAGTCATCTGCAAATTTACTGAGGGTACATTCAATCCCCTTGTCCAGGTCGTTGATAAAGATATTAAACAAGACTGGCCCTAGAACTGAGCCCTGGGGGACACTGCTTGTGACTGGCCGCCAGCTGGATTCACCACAACTCTCTGGGCTCAGCCATCCAGCCAGTTTTTAACCCAGAAAAGAGTACACCCATCTAGGCCACGAACCGCCAGCTTCTCCAGCAGAATGCTGTGTTGAAGGCTTTGCTGAAGTCCAGGTAGACAACATCCACAGCATTTCCCTTGTCTACCAGGCAGGTCACCTGGTCATAGAAGGAAATCATGCATTCAGAAATATTTTTCATCTGTACTGTTTTCTACACAAAATGTAAAATTAGTCCTTTTATGCTTCAGTAACTCATTTTGATACTTTGACTTACAAGGTTCCCCTGTTCATATGGATTAAGACTTGACTTTATGACAAAATGAGCTTCTTTGAAAGTAAGATACTGCTTATTACAAACCATGACTCAGGCTGAGAATGCCTAGCTTGATGCAGCTCTGGCACCCGAAGGTGGCTACCCCTTCACCCTGACAGGGACTGTGTGTCAAGATCCCTAGATGCCACAGCTCTCAGCCTGATGTATCAAAATAAACCACTGCCATTTTCAGCCTATCCTACTGGAAGGACATGGAGGGCAGTGGTTGAGGATGGACAGGTACTAGTCCACCTACCCTCTTTACACTGGGGACAAATAGGCATAGGAAAAGTCCAAGATGTTCCTCGTGGCTTTCCAGGACCTGTCAGTCCCTAGTACTGCTTGCTCAGTAGTAGAGTAGTGATCCTCAGTTCTGTCCTTGGAGCAGCTTCTCACCCTGGGTAGTCTTGTTAGGAATGGTGTAACTATAATACTGCAAAATAAATGTGTGTCATCCCATTCTGTTTTCAACTGCAGATCAATCTTTGAGCAGTTTCTGTAGCAATAAGGGTCTCACCGAAGTAAGGCAAAATTTCTTCACATTTGCAGTTCCATTGCATGGCCAAGAAATTTATATAGTATAGTCAGGCTTTGAAACAATATAAAAATCAGTTGTGGGAATTGTAGTCCCAAAGATATTTTAAAAGATTAAATCACAGCTTGGGACTTTCTTTAGAATCCTTCACTCTTCATACACCTCACCTCCTCACGTCCTCATCTTTGTGACAGCTACAGGTCGGCCAGCTCCCAGAAATGTGGCTTGAGTAGCATGGGTTGGTTCCTCTTCTCTGCAAAAGCTGGGTAAAGCTGGAATCATGACGAATGTTTGACTTATTAGAAGCACCATAAGAAATCTTGTCACCATAATTTTCATGCTAAAAAATGTACAACAGGGTTTTCTTCTGAAAAGACATATTTAAATCAAGCTTGACCCTTCATAGAGCAAATGCAGGAAATTCTACACTGTGGATATGCACAGTATCCCATACATTCAGGTATGTTCAAAGGCACAACTAAGGCTCCCTATGTTGAAGTTATTCTAACCATTTTTTTTTAAATACCAGTGTTTGCTTGTATAGCAAATATTTTAAAAAAGTATTTAGCAGATGACGCCTCATCACAGAAGAGGCCAAAGACAGGTTTCCACTTTCTGTTTCTCAATCCACCAAACCAGCAATATAATCTTTCCCAGCTGAATGAGTCCAATTTTTGTCTTTGGCTTCCAAGTTTGACAAAATTTAAAATTGTTTCAGCGTCTAAGAAGGAGGGAGAAAGGAGACAAGAGAATTAGAGAATGGCATGGGAGGAACATGGACTCACAAGTACCAAGGCTGTCCACATTTGGAGAAACAGAAGCCCTCTGGAGAAGAAAGAGGAAAGACTACTGGTAAAGGCCATGTCAAGACAGAAAAAAGATCATCTGATAACCCAGTAAATAAAGCGTCTTCAAACCAGCGGAAAGTCTCTAGAAAGTTGCAGTAGACTGAAGATATGAATCTTCCTTCCTGTCTTTGTAAGCCTAATAGCAACTTAAAAGGCCTCTGGCCTACTGCCAGCAGAAAAAGATCTCCACCTGGTTTTATTCTTTCTTTCCTCTAGCAATTCAAAATGATAAAACTGAACTGGGTAAAACAGTTTAACTGAGACAGAAGCTGCTTCTGTTCCTGGGGTACTCAGCACACAGCCTTAATAGAGCCTAAACGCACCCTTTCCAGAGACCTGAGAGAAAAAAAAATTTGCTCTTTTTCGTGGTTTGGTTAATCCATTTTCACATGTAGTCAGGAAAGGAAAAAAAGTCAGTGTGATATTTCTGATCTGATCAAAACAAAACAAATAAGGAAAAAAGAAGAAACACAAAGCTTACATGAGAGTCTGTTCTTGTGACATTTTTAGTACATTTATAGATTCAGGATATCTGACACATTGTTGGATAAAATCCCTAACTCTTCAGTGCTTATCCAAGCCCTTTAGAGAATCTCTATTACTAACAAAATAAGAGGCTGAGAAATTTGGTGCTAAAAGCAATGTAGTAGTTTAAAAGCAGCATTTTGTCTTAGCAAAACAGTAGCCAATGTTCTGTTTTCAACCTATTTCATGGCTCTTCTGGGGCATTTTACTTTTCCATTTTAAGATATATATTTAGGAGTTACTGAAATAGATCCCAAGACTCTACTTTTAATGTAGCTTGACAAATGTATTGTCATGTAGAGTAATTGCACAGAGTTTAAGGGTATTAACTTTTGGAAGGAAAACATGAACTCTGCCAGATAATCTGGTCAGATGCAGAAAGAGCTAACTGATTTGGATCATGGAGTTATTATAAAACAAATTGCATGTGATGGTGGTGATATTATTAGTAACCCCTATGGTACTGCCAATTAATCGTAATAGGAATCAGCTGAAACCAGAACACTCCTTACATAAGCTGTACACAATGCCTGACAATATAGTCTGAATGGAAACAGGTAAATGTCTTAGTATATTTCATCTTCTTGTATAGTGATGAGATTTTGAGGTAGAACATTGTGTGGAGGTTGATCTTAATAAACGGAGAATTTATTCAAGCATGGTCCCAGAACAGTAAGAAGAAATTTTGCTGTTGCTTGAAGAACTGGGTGCAAACAAGGACTTCCTTTAAGAGCTTCCTCACCAGCTTTGCCAACTTGAGTAACTGCGATGAAACAATCACTGAGGGCATTGCAGAGGAAACTAATCCCCAGATTTAAGGTACTTCTAATTTTTGTTTTGGAGCACTCTTTTATTCTTTGTCTAAATTGGTATGCTTTAATTCTTAGTAATTAAATACTTTTACTAACAAATATCTTGATAATGAAAACCACAGGCAGGTTGGTGAGATTCAATATAACATATCCAACTGAAAAAACCCTCAAAGCTTCAGCTTTCTAAAGTGCAGCACATTGTTCCATGCAATAATGGATTCATTCCAATTTTTCATCAGGAACATAGAGTTTTTCCATTTATTTTAGGTTGAGGCAAGATATTGCTAGAGAAAGCTGACTGCTTAAATGAAGATGGCTCTATGAAGAAGAAAAGTTTAACTCAAGGAAGAAATGGTGAATAGAGCTATCAAATATTTTCTATGCATGTCATTGTATACATGTAGAAAAAAAATCAGTGAAAGTCACATCAGTCAAGCATTTTCTGGGATATTGTTAGATCATTAGCACTGGTTCTATCTATACACCATATAACATATACCATGTATCATATACCATATACCATACATTATGAACTATATGCTATATGCTTAGCACAGAACTGAAGAAATCTTTTTTTGGCTGAGTTCTTAGCAATCATCTTTTGTTAAAAAAGAAGAGAAACATGCATATATAGAAACAAATCTAATGTAATACTATATTACTCATGGCACCGGAGTTAAGTCATAAAAATATACTGCTTTTTGAGTAAAATGCCTCATTCTATAATTTTTTTTACTGCACTGCCAGATTTTGTTATATTCAGTTGCACTGACATAAATTTAGAGTCATTTTCATTGGTGACAACACTTCATCATGTTTACAGTAGACTAACTGGGATCAAAATGTGAACCCTATTTTTATGGCAACTACTAAGGAAGAATGGAAACAGAAATGTGAAAGAACTAGAGAAATGTGTGAATCATTTTCTGGAACTGCCAGGTAACTTACCGTACTGAACCAGAAGGAGCAGTCTTTCCTTGTCTCCAGCCCAGCCCAGCAGAAGCTTCTGCAGAAAAGAGTTTAATAGCTCTAGAATAAACTGCTCCCAGAGAACATGTGTTTCTAAGTCCCATTAAATACAGGCTGAAGTCTGAGTTTCAGTCCTAGTAAATGTTGATTTGTTTATTATGTTTGTTAGTGGGTTTTTTTTTTGGGGGGGGGGGGGGTTGTTTTATTGCTTTTTTCCCCTTTTTGATCGATCCTGCTTATTAGAATTCTTCTTCCTTAGACTAAGGAATGCCAGAAGTAAATTACATTTGCCCATGTCCCCACGGAAGGTATCCCATAGGTCTTCAACATGTTGGATTTATTTCAGTTATTTGCACTATGCATATATGGGTATGTGTACCTAATTAAGAGAATTTCAGATGGAAACACTCTAGAGAAGTTGCAACTCAGGTAAAAAAAATAAAGCAATTGCACTCTCATCTTCAGGTTTTCTTAATTTCTTTAGCTTCCATATTTCTTTTACTATGCATAAGACCCAGAGAGTTCTGTATGAATTTACAGATGTAAAAAGGTATGAGAAATTTCAGCTCTTCAGGGAGCAAGAAAAAAGCTCTGTGCAGACTATATGGTATCAAAAATGTTGTTTTTCACATCTCTTTGGGTCTGATTTCCACCATGATTTTAATGTGCAGTGGATTGCATGTCCCCAAAATAAATGTACCTTGACATAAATAATACTCTCTACTGATATTTCTTCTATGATGGCTTTATATCCTCCAGCCTTACCCCTGAACAGATAGTCACAATTTGTGAGTCTGAGCGAATCACCTGGAAATAAGATGCATATATGCTGCAAATGGAACTGTCTTCCCTGTGACATAAACATATATACTGTAGATTTATAGGAGGTTTACTGGATGATGAGCTACAGCTGAAATACCCTGATTTTGATGCTGCCTCCTACATCTTAAACTTTCTGTCAAACTACTTTTACAGGTAGTGACTTAAAGCTTTCACCCAACTACTGCTCTTATGGAAACTTCTCTGCTACTATATTTGTATTTTATCTGATATGCATGATTGAATGTATGGGATTGATAAGGGATCCGGTTTTTTAACAGAATTCTCAGTGTGGCATGGGGGAGTGTAAGGATTTCTGCCTATCCAACTAGCTCAGCTAGAAGAGAACTCCCAAGGAAATTTATTTTGTAAGATGGAAAAAAATTCTCTGACTTCATCAGAGTAACACACAGTTGTTCAGTAAATAGTGAGTTCCAAAGGACATATGCTAAGTAATTTTCAAATAAAAAATTTACAGAAAGAACAGTATTTATGGTACTAGTGAGAGGCACCACTGCTGGTGCAGAACATCAACACATCAAAGTGAGTATCCATTTCTACAGCTGGGGATATTGGTTAGAGGCTGTATCAGCCTGTGTACTCTTCATGTTATCACCTTCAAATGACTAACTCTATGCAGAAAAAAATGTCACTGTGAAGGGTATTTATTGAGTCACTCCAAGTCAAGTTTCTGGGAAATGAATTAATTCTTGTGTCACCAATTCAAAATATCAATTAATTTTCAAACATGGTAAATAGCAGACCAACTATCATCAGATTCATCCTGACTCTGAATACAGTATCAGGGAAAGACAGTGAATCTACAGACTGCAATCCCATACAGAGAGGGAAGGAATTCCTTCCTGACCTTTGGCATTGACTTGCTTTCTCCTGAAAAATAAAGTGATTACCTCCTTATTTTAGCTTTAGCTTTTGTTGCTATCAATGTTAATAGTACACATAATCTGATTCAGTTTAAAGATGTAAACATCCTTACTCTTGCTGTCTCCTGTACTAAATTTGGTCATGGGTCAGATATTCTTCCCATTCCCTTTACAGGCGTGCAAAAATATCACGATGAGGACACTTTATTAGGGCAGAGCTTTCGGCTGCCTGTGTTTATTACTTTGTTTTTAAATGCTGTGAATATGTCCTTCCTTCAAATCTCTGAGAGGATGTTTATATTGTAGACTGATCATTTTTTTAAGAAATAAATTATTTCTATTTTTTATATCCACTTAGAGCCACTGACTTTTCTTTCAGCAGGACCTGAATGCAGTCCTTAAGATCTTCCATCAAGCACCCATTTTGACATGTCTTTGGAAAACAAGATACTCAGAACTGGTTAGAGATCGGTGGTCCTCACATAGTCTCACATAACAGATTACGTACAGCATGTGCTCAAGGTAGGTCTAGGAAACATTAATGACATACTTAGCCTTACGATAACAAGACTTTTTGATCACGCACCATTTGATGAATAATCATCATCCTAAAAACAAGTCTGGCTCCTCAGATGTTATGCAAGGAGGCTGGATATGATGCTGATTTAAAGGGTAAAAATACATGACCATCAGAAAGGCTATTAAAGTCTGGGTTTGCTTTAAAAGTGTTTACCTTAGAATGATACCACAAGAAATGAAAGCACCATTTTATATGGAAAAGGGATCCTTTATCTGGGAATCAGATAATATAAACCGCTTCCTGACGGATTAGGCCACAGACTAAGTCCACAGTTTATTACATGGACTATACCCAGTCAGGATTCAACAGCCATGTAATAAGCTATAGATGGACTTATTTCCATACCCCTGTCCCACATCAGACTAAAGATTAGCAACATGGGTTTGCATAGTGATGAAACAGCATTTCATACTAACACTAAAACATATTATTTCTGAAGATGTAAGATGTCCACTAACATTTTCATTGTATTCAAGAGCAGTATTCGAGTATCAGTTTAGTGAGTGAG
Source organism: Gorsachius magnificus (assembly GCA_034008185.1). Classification (NCBI taxonomy): domain Eukaryota; kingdom Metazoa; phylum Chordata; class Aves; order Pelecaniformes; family Ardeidae; genus Gorsachius; species Gorsachius magnificus. The sequence continues at coordinate 25,472,165 of CM067109.1, read as the reverse complement.
ATTTAAAAAAAAAATTAAATTTAGTTTAATTACATTATATAAATGCATATAGGTATCACTGATTTCTACAGAGCTCAAATATATTTACTGAGTAAAAAAAATTTAATTCTTTCTGCCTGTTTTGTCTAACTAAATCTATTCAGATTTTCCAGGTTAAGCATTCAGGTAAGGCAATTCATTTTTTGATGTTGAACACAGAATAGCTTATTTACTCCAGGTGTTTTTCCTACCTTTGGTTCATCACTGTGTCTACCTTTATAAAAAATAATAACTAACTAATGATCATTTGTTTGCCATACATAGTATTTCTAGCCATGTTTCTTAAGTAGTTGTCATGTCTTGGCTCTTGATAAATATTTGCTTGAAATTACATTATAATACAGAACATTAAAGATCATTTAAAGCCCCTAAACCTTGAGTAGTCATAATAACATAGGCAAACATGTCTCTGAAAAGACAGAATTATAAAAAAAAAAACCCTCACCTATCTACAGCTGCAGGAAGTGAATAAATGGGAAAGAGAAAATTACTAAGTAATTTTTTCCAGATTGAGGAGAAAGGTCACACTGTACACTTAAGAAAATAAATTTGGGATACAGATGGGTGAAGACCTTAAGTCCACAATTAGTCAGGACGGAGGCAGACATGGATTGTTATGTTGCATGCAAGTAATAGTACATACAACACAAAATAAACAACCATAACAAAGCCAAAATAGAAAAACAGAGTTAAAACTAAAATAACACCCTTTTGGAACTCAATACTTCACACAATATTCTGGGGTACGCAGGCCAGTCCCCCTGCCATCCTCCATAAAGGAATAGTAGCATTAATCAACAACAAACGCATCTTTAAGAGCTTCCAACTCTAGCAGTCACCCAGCTAGCTTTCTCTAAATAGGCTGCTAACCACATCATATCTTCACTGAGAGTCATCGAACCAGGCAACCAAGTGCTGGACAGCAGGGTGCCAACTGACTGCGCTTCTGTGTAGTGTAACTCAGGGAGTACCAAGCAGCTTTGCTAGGGGCAGTGGTGGCTGCTCCTGTCACCAACCATTTTCTGCACATTCCATTTATTGCTGCTTCTGTCATCTTCTGGTTATGTTACTTAGACTCAAAAGTTAATTCCAGTTTCCTGTTCAGGAATGTTTATGACATGAATTGGTATTTTTATATTTGACATGATAACCAAATAAACCGTATTCCATGAAGTTTTTTAAATCTCTCTTGAATTCAGGATGATTTATTTTGCTTTTTAACAGCAAAATTTGCCCTTTAAATAACACTAAAAAAGGCCAATTCCTAATTCCCATTTCCGGTTCAGGAATTTTTATAACAATGATATAACTATTTCTTTAATAATTTATTTGCATCATCACTGCATCCAATATTATTGAATATATTAATGCTTATGTAAACACTGAACTTTTGCAATAGGTTTAATTTCCCTTAAAATCTTTTAGGGATTGATTTGTAGTGTCTCTGATGAAGAGTTTTTTCCCTGACATTATTTTGATTTACATACCACATTCATAATACTTAATTACAGTAGCATAATTTGGGGGAGGATAGGACTTTTTTAATGGAAAACAGTTCTTCCCTGTCCAGACTGTTATTGGCCTTTATACTGCTCTTATTTTTTATTTTATTTTATTTTTTATTTTATTTTTAATGCTCTAACATTTAAAAATAATACAAATATGATAGCATTGTTAAAAGATGCTGCTATCAGTGATAGCCTGCAAGAAAGATATTATAAATAGCAAAAAAACTATGCAACTGTGATTAGGCTTCAAAAATATCAGGAGCCTAAACAGTAAAATCTGTCTGCAGGATATATAACACTATCTGAGGTGTAGTCTGTTGATTAGGACCAACGATTTCAAGGAGTCCATGCTCCTTAATTGAGAAGAATTATTCAGACTCCACACTTGTTTTTTCCCTGTGTGGTCTTATACATATCAGAGCAGCTCAGCTTTGGGAAGGAGATTCTCATTTTAGGTGCTTCTGCTTCGTGACTCCCATAGATGGAAGATTTCCATGAATCCTGCGTGTTTTGAGGGATGCTCTCATTCAGTACCCTCGTTCAGTGTTGACTGCCACAGGCATGTTCAAGTATCTCCAGGCCTTAATAGATAATTTTTTAGTCTTCAGTGCTGAGCTCTTAGCCAGGGATGTGAACTCAACTGAAAAGAGTCTTTTTACGCCAGGCAGATCTCTTCTTTATGCAATGTCAGTCTTCCTCTGAGCATGCAGCTTCACTCTGTCCTTTCACAGCTGGTGTTCCCCCTCTTGCTCCTGTACCTGTGACAAAAGATTGCCTTGCAACTCCTGTGTAAAACAAGCCATGGCCTTGTCCAGCATTGCCATCTCTATATTAAAACTGTGTCTCTGAAGCAAGCTAGGTACTGTAATTTAACTTCTCAGAAAACCTCCTTCTGCCTTTTACAGAAATTAATCTTGAGACAGTCACCGTCTTCTCATTTCATCTGAATTCAGCAGCTCCTACTGGGATGAAGAAGCCAAACATACCTGCAGATGAGAAAGTAGACACTTAAGAGCGTTCAGAATACTAACAAATCAGTATTTTTACCTTACAAAAGTGATTTCAAAAGAGTATGAGCTAATTGCTCCAAGCACATCTTCATGGCCAATAGCCATAAACTTTGAAAGGTACTCCTTCTGTGCTTAATGCTTTGCAACGACTGATTTTATTTTATCAGCACACTGGAAATACAGTATAGTCCACACAAATAGTGGAAAATCATGATTTCTACATAAAAATACTCGGTTAACGTATCTTAAAATGACAGGAGATTTTCAGATATTTTTAGAAACGGAGCAGCTCTGACAGTGATAGAGCAAGAAGCACGCCTGTGAGGGAGCTCTTATGTGGCATTAACTAGCCTTGTCCCCTGTGGACAACCATGTCTTTAGAAACATTTTCATATGACCCCATGTACTGGAAGAGCTCTTCAAAGCTGGTTCAGAAGAAACTGTTTTATCTTACATACTTCAGATTCAAGAGAAAAGAATGAAAAATAGCAGTATCTCTCAGGGCAAATTCCGTATGTGCCACTTTTACGTCACAAATAAAGAACCCATCCTGGTTCCTCAGGACAGAATATTTAGGGGGCAAAAGTGCCTCTATGGCACCTTGTCAACTTCTCACTTTAACAGTTGCCAAAAGGCTAATTCAGCTTTTAGCATATGGCAACACAGCCCTAAGGCTGCACTATATTATGTCTGTATCCCTACTTCCAGCAGCTAGGAATTACCAGAGCATAGGGGGTTATTGGCTATCTCCCTATTTCCCATCTCTGAGATGGAGAACTATTTCACAGGGAGTTTCTAAAGGATATTCCTCATGGACTACATCTGATGGGTTAAAGAAGATACATTGTGGTATTATTCCAAAATGAATTACACCAATCACAACGCAAATAAAAAGAAAGATCCTCACCTCAGCTGAATTCTCAAACCCTCCTTTCCTCTAGGAAGTATGTCCGAAAACAGGAGCATGGACTGAACTGTGCAACACTTCACATAAGAGTGAAAAACTCCAAAAGGCTGGGCAGAGGGAAAGAGAATCATAATGATTCCAGAGCATGCCTGGACACAGTATGAGGACTGTCCTGTGCTGCTGAAGCAGAGTCAGAAGAAGCCCTTTGACATTGGTGTGGTTGTGCCCAGAACCCTTCAGCTCTATTTCATAGATATGGGCAGAACCTCACACTTGCAGCATAGAAAGAATTCACACACAGACTAAATTCACATACCTACATCCATAGAGATATATTGGGTGACAGAGGGAAGGGACAGACTAAGCACAAAGAATGATGCCTAAGCACAAAGAATGATGCCAAATCACAAAGACCCAGGCAGTTAATTCAGATGTGGTCTAATCAGAAAGATTTTTGCAAGGAGGAAGACGACATCTTTATTTGTCTTCTGGAATTCTGTGCAATGGGAAAATGCACCAAAAAGCAAGCTAGCAGTATATATGGCCTCCCAAAAGATTTTTGATAGGGTCTTATACACAGCTCTGAGTAAAGCATAGGGACTCAAGCTGTTATAATACTACTAATGATCAAACATATGGTTCATATAATGATTTGTTTTCATTGTGAGAAAATGCTGATAGTTAAGCTGCTGAGTTTCCATGCTAAGAATTACATTAAGTATGTTTACTCATGGATTCAGTAAGGAGCGTGCTTGTGAAAGGAGAGAGGAAAGGGAAACCACGTGACAGAATATGAAACTCTGAGGAATGATGGAGGTAATTAACTAATTCAAGTGGCTAATGAAAGTAATAACACCTTATCCCTTAAACTCAACTTCAGACTTGGCTGCCCCTTTGCAGAAAGGATGTTATAGAAATTAGGAAGTTCTGGCAGCAAAAGACAGGTGTGCTTAGGGACAGATAAAAATTTCTATAGAAGAGAAACGGGAGAGAGAACCAACCTTTGGAGAAATTGAACTAGAAAGGAATATAAGTGGTTCAAAGTAAAATGGTATGTAAAAAGAAAAGGGAGGCTTTGTTTCACTTCCTCATTCAATAAATCGTAAATGTTGAATGCAGCCAGACAATGCTGTCTGTATTTAAAACTAATCAATTGCTTTTTCACAGCAACATTCAATTAGCTGGTGGCACTCATTGCACAGGGCACTACCAAAGTCAAGAATTTAGCAGATTACTGAAGAATTGAACATAATAAGAAAAAGTGGAGAGAAAATATTAAAGATTAAAACAGCCACCATTCAATACAGAAATACTTCTTTTTGGGGAAGAGATTTAAAACTACTGAGCAGAGAAATCTTCATTCTATTTTTAATATTACCAAGGGAATGTCTTACAACTGTTTCTGCAATAATTGATAAATTGCAGGAATTTTACACTGAATTATTTGGACCTTTGATTTCATACAATTTCATAGACGTAGCATTTGTAAAAAATCCTGCTTCTGTTATTGCAATTTAGCTGAAGAGAATAACACTCTTTTGGGATAATATCCTAACATGTTAGTGTTTTCCATTGTGACACTATTCCCTGAACATCTTCCAGCTTAGATACATGCACAGCATTTCACAAGAAGTCGGTCCAGAAATGCTTAAATTTTCAGCAATAAGGAGGAGAATATTTTTTTCTGATCCCTACACTTAATAAGATTTTATACTTCGATAGATCATCCAAAGAGAGATTCAAGATGAGAGAGCATCTTTGAATTTCATAAAGGTCCAGGCAAAACTGAAGATCTTTGTATCTGCTGTCTGAAAAGTCCAAAAGTAAGATGCATGAAAACCTTTCATTTTTTTCCTTCCTAAAAGCAGTCTTCCAGGGAGGGATAGCCCTGCACTGATTGTAAGAAGGAAATATGACCAGGGTGGTACATATGCATAACCTCCCCAAATCTGAACTAAATTATTATTCTGGATACATGTTTCATGCCTGTTCAGGAGTCTGATATTTATCTCCTTTATTCAAGAATTTTACTGGATTCATGAGCTAGCACTCTCTTCTTACTAATTTGTATAAGCAGATCAAACTTCAGCAAAAATTTTATCTGTCTAGTCAATGTGCTTTCATTGTCTTGCTGGAATTAAATGATCTTCTGAATTGTGTTTATGTTACACTGATGATATAGTAGGACATTAAATTGCAATATATGAATGGTTAATTGCTCATTTTTGTTTTAAGACTTGTTGGGAAATGTGTCTAGCAAGATAACCACTTATTTTTTGTCTCTCTGAAAGCTATGTTATTTATTGTAATTAAAAAAGAGTATCAAAGGAAATTAGAGATCGAATATCCCTAGCTAGCTTTTCTAATTTTACATTTTAAGAAGTACATTATTTTTGCACACTTAGACATTAAGGATGTCTCAGCTGGAAAATAATTAATACATAGTCTAAAAAGACACCCAATTGTATCTTCAGGTGAGCTTTAGTTTTTGGTTAAAATGCTTCAAAACAAAATTATTTTAGAAAGTTGCCACAGTGTCATGGTTTAACCTGGCTGGCAACTAAGCACCACGCAGCCACTTGCTGACTCCTCCCTCCCTCAGTGGGAAGGGGGAGAGAATCGGGAAGGAGAAAAAAAGGTTAGAGCCGTGGGCTGAGGTAAAGTCAGTTTAATAAGGGAAAATAATAATAATAGTAATAATGAGAATGGTAACAGAATATACAAAACGAATGATGCACAATGCAATTGCTCACCACCTGCTGACCGATGCCCAGCCCATCCTGAGCAGCGATCACTCCCCGAGCCACGATCAGTCCCCGAGCAGCGATCAGTCTCCCAGCGACCAACTGACTAACCCCCCCCGAGCGTGACATTCTATGGTATGGAATAGCTCTTTGGTCAGTTTGGGTCAGCTGTCCTGGCTGTGCTCCCTCCCAGCTTGTTATGCACCTGGCCGAGCAGGAGAAGCTCAAAAAGTCCTTGAGTAGTCTAAGCACTACTTAGCAACAACTAAAAATATCCATGTGTTATCAACATTCTTGTAGTACTAAATCCAAAACACAGCACTATGCTAGCTTCCATGAAGAAAATTAACTCTATCCCAGCCAAAACCAGGACATTATCCACCCCTTATTCTATACCATTTACGTCATGCTTAGGTCCTACCCTTACAATACATTCCAATTAATCACCACCACCTTCCCAATTTTAAAATATATAAACAGATAGCATTCCCTTAGTCTATGGACCATCTTTCTAAAATGTCCATTGGGTTCATTTAGTCCATGGTTTTGGGTTCCATCTGTCGTAATAGTCTTTCACAGCAGGAGAGTTGGGGTCTGGTGTTGGGTTGTTGCATGCTTAAGTCAGTTCTGGTTCCATCCACTGCACTTTCTCAGTTTCTTCAAAATTAATTCTTAATCTGGGCAATTCTTACTGCTGTATCATTGATAGGACATACAGCAATAGTAGAAATGATGACATACTGCATTATACAGCAGTTAACATCATACAATTCAATTCATTGGCTGTTTTCACCCAAAATCAAACCCCTTTGAGCTACACATCGGACTTCCCTGTCCTGCCGTATCACCCACCAAGTGGAGCCAGGTCCTTGAGCAAAAGCAATCCCACGGATGGGTTTGCCTTTACCTGAGGCAGGAGTAATCCAGACTGCCTTCCCCAGCATATTTTTTACATGCACTACAGGGACTTTATCCCCTTCTACAGTACGTAAGAGGTTTGATTGGGCAGGGCCAGCTCGGTTGGCAGATCCTCTAGTGTTGACTAACCAAGTGGCTTTTGCTAAATGTGTATCCCAATGTTTGAATGTTCCTCCACCCATTGCTTTCAGCGTAGTCTTTAACAGTCCATTGTATCGTTCAATTTTCCCAGAGGCTGGTGCATGATAGGGGATGTGATAGACCCACTCAATGCCATGCTCTTTGGCCCATTTGTCTATGAGGCGGTTTCGGAAATTAGTTCCGTTGTCTGACTCAATTCTTTCTGGGGTGCCATGTTGCCGCAGGAGTTGTTTTTCAAGGCCTAGGATAGTGTTCTGGGCAGTGGCATGGGGCACAGGATACGTTCCAGCCATCTGGTGGTCGCTTCCACCATGGTGAGCACATAGCGCTTGCCATGGCGGGTTTGTGGGAGTGTGATATAATCAATCTGCCAGGCCTCCCCATATTTATATTCCAACCACCGTCCTCCATACCAAAGAGGCTTTAACCGCTTGGCTTGTTTGATCGCAGCACATGTTTCACATTCATGGATAACCTGTGCAATAGCGTCCATAGCTAAGTCCACCCCTCGATCACGAGCCCATCTGTATGTTGCATCTCTTCCTTGATGGCCTGAGGTGTCATGGGCCCACCGAGCTAGAAACAATTCACCCTTATGTTGCCAGTCCAGATCTACCTGAGCCACTTCAATCTTAGCAGCCTGATCTACCTGCTGGTTGTTTTGATATTCTTCAGTGGCCTGACTCTTGGGTACATGAGCATCTACGTGACGTACCTTTACAACCAAGTTCTCTACCCGGGCAGCAATATCTTGCACCTTCGATGCTTTCCCATAAGACGACAGGACCCATCAGTGAACAGCGCACATTGCTTCTCATTTTCTGGCAGTTTATTATACGGTGGGGTTTCTTCAGCACGTACCACCTCCTCTTCTGGCGATATTCCAAAATCTTTGCCTTCTGGCCAGTCCATGATCACTTCCAAGATTCCTGGGTGATCGGGGTTTCCTATTCAAGCCCATTGTGTGATCAGTGCGACCCACTTACTCCATGTAGCATCAGTTGCATGATGTGTACAGGGGACCCTCCCTTTGAACGTCCAGCCCAGCACCGGCAGTCGGGGTGCCAGGAGGAGCTGTGCTTCAGTACCGATCACTTCTGAAGCAGCTTGAACCCCTTCATATGCTGCCAATATCCCTTTTTCAGTTGGAGTATAGCAGGCCTCAGATCCTCTGTATCCCCGACTCCAAAACCCTAGGGGTCGGCCTCAAGTCTCCCCTGGTGCTTTCTGCCAAAGGCTCCAGGTAGGGCCGTTCTCTCCAGCTGCGGTGTAGAGCACATTCTTCACATCTTGTCCTGCCCGGACTGGTCCAAGGGCTACTGCACACAATATCTCCTGTTTAATTTGTTCAAAGGCTTGTCGTTGTTCAGGGCCCCATTTGAAATCGTCCTTCTTCCAAGTCACTTGGTAGAGAGGGCTTACAATCTGGCTGTAATTTGGAATATGCATTCTCCAAAAACCCACAATGCCCAAGAAAGCTTGTGTTTCCTTCTTGCTAGTTGGTGGAGACATAGCTGTTATTTTGTTGATCACATCCATTGGAATCTGATGACGTCCATCTTGCCATTTGATTCCTAAAAACTGGATCTCCTGTGCAGGTCCCTTGACCTTACTTTGTTTTATGGCAAAACCGGCCTTCAGAAGGATTTGGACTATTTTCTTCCCTTTCTCAAAAACTTCTTCTGCTGTATTGCCCCACATGATGATGTCATCAATATATTGCAGGTGCTCTGGAGCCTTACCCTGTTCCAGTGCTGTCTGGATCAGTCCATGGCAAATGGTAGGGCTGTGTTTCCACCCCTGGGGCAGTCGATTCCAGGTATACTGGATGCCCGTCCAAGTGAAAGCAAACTGTGGCCTGCACTCTGCTGCCAAAGGGATTGAAAAGAAAGAATTTGCAATATCAGTTGTGGCATACCACTTGGCTGCCTTTGACTCCAGTTCGTATTGAAGTTCTAACATGTCTGGTACGGCAGCACTCAGCGGTGGCGTAACTTCATTCAGGCCACGATAGTCTACTGTTAGTCTCCACTCTCCATCAGACTTTCTCACTGGCCATATGGGACTGTTAAAGGGTGATTGAGTCTTGCTGATCACTCCTTGGCTCTCCAGTCGACGAATCAGCTTATGGATGGGAATCAGGGAGTCTCGGTTGGTGCGATATTGCCGCCTGTGCACTGTTGTGGTGGCAATCGGCACTCGTTGTTCTTCAACACTCAGCAACCCCACAACCAAAGGGTCCTTTGAGAGACCAGGCAGGGTAGACAGCTGCTTAATTTCTTCCGCCTCCAAGGCAGCTATACCAAAAGCCCACCGGTACCCTTTTGGGTCCTTGAATACCCTCTCCTGAGGTAGTCTATGCCCAGGATGCACGGAGCATCTGGCCCAGTCACAATGGGGTGCTTTTGCCACTCATGCCTGGTTAGGCTCACTTCGGCCTCCAATACAGTCAGCTCTTGAGATGCCCCTGTCCAGAAATACAAATGGATTCTGCCCCTATATGGCTTGATGGCATTAGAGTACACTGTGCACTGGTGCCTACTAGAGCTCTATACCTCTGTGGGTCTGACGTGCCAGGCCATCGAATCCACACAGTCCAGTAGACCCGGTTGTCCCTTTCCTCCACCTGGTTGGAGGCAGGGCCCCTCTAATCCTGGTCACTGTTGCTCATGGTTTGTGTGTATGAGTCAGAAGTTCCTTCATCACAATCAGAATTAAGATCAGCCCTTCTATTTTGTCTGAAAAAACTATGATCTACCCCATCTCTGGAAATTGGAGCAACAAGTTTCTTGGAAGAGCCCCCTTTTGTGCTTGTTTTCCTTTGCAACTCGCGTACTCGTGCCTCTAGCGTCGAGGTAGGTTTTCCGTCCCATTTCCTCATGTCCTCTCCGTGGTCACGCAGGTAAAACCATAGAGTGCCCCGTGGTGTGTACCCTCGATATTCTTTTTCTTGAGCAGAAGGGCGCTTACTTCTGATGGCTGAGATACTGGTCTGTACAGGAGGGGAGTAGGGCATACGCTTTTCGAGTCGTTCAAACTTCTGGGACAGTTTCTCCACAGCTGAAACAAGGGGGGAAGAGATACTTTCTTCATATTCCTGGAGCTGGCCAGCCACTTCATCCACTGTTGGTCCCTGTCCAGCTTCCCAGCTCAGCATTGCCCATGTGTTGGCAAATGATGTTGGTGCACTCTGTAACAACTTCCGCCACATGGGTCGTGTGCACTGGACACTATCTGGATCTTTGGGCAGCTGGTCATTGTCCAGGTCACTATAAATCACCTCCAGGACAGCCAATTCCCTCAGGTACTGGATGCCTTTCTCCACAGTGGTCCATTTACCTGGGCGACATATGACATCTTCCTTGAAGGGATATCTTTCCTTCATGGCTGACAGTAGACGCCTCCAGAGGCTGAGGATTTGTGTCCCTTTTCCAATTGCTTTGTCAATGCCCCCTTCCCTAGAAAGGGATCCTAGTTGCTTGGCTTCCTTACCCTCCAGTTCCAGGCTGTTGGCCCCATTATCCCAGCATCGGAGTAGCCAGGTGACAATGTGCTCACCTGGACGACGGCTGAAATCTTTACGGATATCTCGCAGCTCACCCAAGGATAGGGATCTGGTGGTTTCTGTCTCATTTATGAGCTCTTCCTCTTCCTCTTGTGATGGCCCCACTTTTTCATCCTCCCTTTCTAAACGAGTTGACTTTCGCTTCCAAGATTTCTTCTTTTGTATAGGGGCGACTGATACTGGCATGGGTTGGTTCGTTGGTTCAGCCGCAGTGCCTGCGGCCAGGGTTGGAGTAGCTGCAGTGGCTGTGGCCAGGGTTGGAGTAGCTGCAGTGGCTGTGGACTTGTCATCAGATCCAGAGACTTTCTGTTCCCTTTGGATGTGTTGAATCATGTTGAACAGGGCTCGTTAAGCCTGGGCCAGGCCCCAGCACATTACAGTGATTTGTGTTTGCCTAGAATTGCCAGGGTGACAGCATACCTTTTCCAAATATTCTACCAGTTTTTCAGGATTCTGCACTTGTTCAGGAGTGAATTTCCAAAACATTGGAGGTGCCCATTGTTCTAGGCATTTACCCATACTACCCCAAATACCCTGCCACTCCTAACTATCCAGCCCTGGGGCAGACATCTGGATGGTATTATTAAGTTGCTTACTAACTTTGGACAAAACTGAAACAATATTCCAAATAGATATCAATAGATATATCTTAACTATCCAAGGATGCTCAAGATACTGAAAAGTTATTGTAATGAAGGAGGAAACATCATCAAAGAAGGCAGAGCAAGTGCCATTCTGTATTTCCTCCACAACAAACTTCTCAGAATCCAATGTATAAATGCTAATTTTCTCTGCGAGGTAGTACCCAAAGTGCAGTAAATACTTCGATATGAAACCCAAATGCCAGATAAGGCTCAAGGTCATTGTTTTAATAACAAGTGTCCCAAGCAAAACATGTTTAGGCATTGCGGAGCACAGCAAACTGCAAAAACCACACCAACTTTTAACAAGTACAGCAAAGGAGGGAGCATGGTGCAGGTCGGATAAACTAGGATCGAGAACAAATGAATCAAATCGCAACCCACTGTGATTTATTTCTGTAAGCCTATATAATGTTTATTGACAAAATGGAGCCCTTAAGAAAAGATCCTTTCCTTTTCCAGAGTGGCAAGTGTCTTCTAATGCCCATGGGGAAATCTTTGCTGAGTTCTTCCTGTTTCAGACAGGAAGAGACTTCAAAGTACCCCATATTCCATGTACTAAATAGTCGTACCATAACTGGCAATTAGGAGCACAAGAGACCAACTTTAGCAGGAATTTGAGCTATTTACAAAGCATGTGAGTGTGCATGTGAGTGCAGAACAGAGTGAATCCAAAGGAAAAAGAAAATGCAATGGGTAAAAGGGCAAGGTGGAGGGAGAAAAAGACTGCTGAAATATGAATTTGGCCATTGAGATCAGTGGGTCAATGTGTTTCCAAGCTATTTATGTGGTTTGAGACCCTAAATTCCACCAATGGGAAGCAAAATTAATGTTTTATAATGCTTAGTTCTTGCACAGCACAGAGCTAAGATTTATCTGATGCTTAGTAGTATTTTTATTTTATAGATTGGGGCACTGAAGATATTTCAGTACTGTCAACCATTTAATTTAGAAAGTGATATTGTAGTGAATAGTTGATAAGGTACTGGTAATATTAAATAAATTAAAAGTAGAATTTATTTAAAATCTATTAAGAAACAACCTTTTACTGAAATTTAGAAACTCATAAATTTATACTTTGTGATAGTTACACGTAAATTTACAAAAAATTCTTGGCAGTGTTAAGAAAGCACAGCTTAAAATCTAAAACTATATTACAGGATTGTTTTCCTTATTGCTTTTGTCTAATACTTGAAACTTGTTACACTCAAAAATCATAGATACTGAACATCATAAAATATCACAGCAGTTAATATACCCATTAACATTTTTTCTTTCAAATTCAAGTTAGATGAAAAAATAGCCTATTCTGCTCATAGAAGTGAGACTCAAGTAAGAAGACACTGCTTTGTAATAGAGAAGATATCATATATTTATATTCTAGTCAGATCTACACATTTATACACTACTCAAGGTTGGTTTTACTACTAAAATTGTGTTCTTAAAAATAAATCCATCCAAATTGCTACTGAAGCATACCTTTGTACCCCTGAACAACTCTTCATATGGATTTTGTTGAGGGGTCTGGTTTGACCCAAACTGTTGGAAGAGCACATGCGAATGTCTCTCAACTCATCCTAAGATCCCACTTACTCAAAAGGACTCTGGCAGTTCACAGTCCCACATTGCAGATGTATTTGTAGGTTGAAGCGAGCCCATGGAGGACACTGCTATGGTTTCTGCTGTGATGCACATGACTCCCAAGTCCACTGAATGCAGATCACAGAATTCCATGCGGGGTAAAAAAAAAAGCAAGCCAAACCTTTTCATTGACTTCAACAGACTTTAAAACCATTCCTCACTGAATAATTGACAGAAATTCTTGAACTTCTAATTTCTAAAAAAAGATATTTTTAATGCATTCAGGATACATGATCCAGCAGCATGTTCTGGTTAAGCAAGTCTACTAAAACAGTGGTTTGTTATTCTCTCTAACTGGGAATTGTCATACTTTAAATCTGTAAAAAAAAATAATCACCTACACTGACACTAAAGAATCAATAGAAAAATTACAGCCATTGAAGTTGTCCTTCAAACAAGAATGCATTGCCTGAATTGATTTGATACATGGTAAGACAAGACTCTAAGAGGAAAAATAATGAAACATACTTATGGTTTTCATTTTATTTTTTTTTTAAATTGAGAATTTGTGGACCATAACTATGTATGCATTTCTGGAGCTCACAGAACAGTAGGATTTCTATCTGCATGTAATAATAAAAATATTTAATAAAAGTAGTCATTAGCTACAGCATCATTAGGTTTTTCTGTAATCTCCATTTTTGCCCTGCCTGAGTAATCAAATTGCAGCATAATATTGTAAATGGCAATAACACTCAATCAAGTATGGTGAATAGGTACCTGGAGCTATTAATTTATGAAAGTCCTTTTTTCTTGTAAGGAACCCAAGCAAACTTATCACAGAGATATAAACTGCATATTTATTTAATCCTCCTTGAATGGTTCTTTAAAATCTGGGTCACTAAATAAAGCAGCTAAACAATCTTCACAAGTTCTAACAAATGACTAATTATCTCAATATAATTGAAAAATATATCGATGTTCTCCCTCTGTGCATGATTTTGTACCATGAAATGTTCAGGATTCACTGAAGTGTTACAAAGAACGTTGGGCCCATCTGTAAAAACATATGGAAGTTGGTAACAGGGACAGTTGCTGTATGGCTAGATGTGGTTACTTAGTATTGCCTTCATGTAATTCAAAGGTTACAAGGAAAGCACAGGGAAGAATTCAAAAGAAACAGCTCCTGATACATCCAAAGTGGGTCACTAAATGACAATGCTTGAATTAATTGTGCAGATTTTCTAAATCCTTCATGCTGCCCAAAGTACACAATATACTGTTTCTGTTGGGGAAGCCAAAGGGTTTAAATTATTCCAGAGTTAAAAAGGCATTCTCTGTACAGTTATGGGGAATTTATGGAGCACCAGGTAATGCAGTGCATGACTGAGTAGAAGAATTACTCAATACTGCTCTACAAGCCTGTAGAGGATGACGGCATGGAGCTCTACTGCCCATCTGTACCATCTAACATATTTTGACATGCAAGAAAAAGAGTTCAAACTTTAACTGACTTCTATCCAGCCTGTTTCCAGAGTCCGTGAAGAACAAGCTTGATTCTCCAGACAAAGTTAGACCAAATGGATGAAGCAAACATAAAATCTTTCTTAGTTTTAAAAATAATGTATTTCCTACTATGAACTGGGAAAAAACATGGCCCACCCAAGACAGCAATAAGTTCCTTTTTATGCCAGGCTGGTCTTCTCTGCTCAGCAAGCTACTGTGATCTACTGTGTACAAGTAATGTCAGGTATTACAACATGGTTTCATTGCTGCTTGACTTTAAATGACTGTTAAGCCTCATTACTGAACCCAATGCCCTAGAAAGGGAATCTTTGTATTAGCACAGAAGAGGAATCAAATAAAGTAATCTCTCTGTTCTGTTCTCTCATAAAAAATAATTTCCTTCTCCAATTCCTCAATGTCACCACAAGTCAATGCAGATTAATGAAGCAAAGGGAGACAAAAAAAATATCTTCTATGGGAAATATTTCTGTTCTTGCTTTCTATAGAAGTACTGATTAAAATGCATGACCCCCTATAACCTTCAGATTTCCTCTGTCTAAACATTGGTTCTTAGAGGGAAAAAAAAGAAAGGAAAGATTGCAAATTAAATCAAAGATAAGCACTGTCATATTGGTGAAGACAAGTTCAATATGGATGAGTTATCTATTTAGACATGCAAAATCAGTGTCAGTTGATCCTTCTGAAATGTCGTCATGCCTCTGCAAAAAAAGAGTAACTTGTGGCAAATGAAATTTTGCTTTACTTTAATTTTGTAAAAAAAAAAATAAAAATTAATTCTGCTAGGATTTATAAGGGCAGTCTTGTATTAGGTTTGTCCAGTTGGCTAGCTGTTTAAAGGGTCTGGGCATAGCCTGAACAATATATGGTGGGAATGTGGCTGATAGATGGAAAAATGCCTAACCACAACAAAGGGTATATATATCTGAAAATGTAGGATACAATATGAAAACAAAAACCTTTGTAGCCATAGGTCAATAAGACTATGTAAGAAGTTGTCTGCCTAAGCAGGAGATTTTGGAGACTGGTTTTCTGTTTATTTTAAAAATTAGCTTCAGTACCTCAGACTTTGAATTAATGCTAAAATGTAATCAAGAAGGAAGACATGGGACAACAGCTAAGTCTACAACTGTGAATAATTCAACGTAATAGAAGCAGATCAAGTGAACAAATCTAGTATCTCATGAAGAGAGACTAGTATTTAGTATCTCATTGAGAGCCACAAAACTGGCGAGGGATCTGAAGCACAAGTCTTACAAGGAGCGGCTAAGGGAACTGGGGTTCTTTAGTCTGGAGAAGAGGAGGCTGAGGGGAGACCTGATCGCCCTCTACAACTACCTGACAGGAGGCTCTTCTCCCTGGTAACGGATGATAGGATGAGGGGGAATGGTTTGAAGTTGCGCCAGGGCAGGTTTAGGCTAGACATTAGGAAAAACTTCTTCACCGAGAGGGTTGTCAGGCTCTGGAATGGGCTGCCCAGGGAGGTGGTGGAGTCCTCATCCCTGGAGGTATTTAAAAGACGGATAGCTGAGGTGCTTAGGCGCATGGCTTAGTGGTGGGATGGCAGGGTTAGGTTAAAGGTTGGACTCGATGATCTTAAAGGTCTTTTCCAACCAACATGATTCTATGATTCTATGATTCTATTGTAAGAGAAAATAGCTTGTAGGACCAGTGCATTTGTGCAGATAAAGTGTATTTTGTGACTGTAAAGCTCAAAGAGTAGACCCACTGTTTGCAGCTTACATGGGTCTGCATACAGAATTTTTATACAGAGGGAATGACACAGCTGGAGTAGCAGGAACTGAATGTAAGTTGCCAGCATCAAAGAAGCCTGTGTGAAATGACTGGAATCCATTTCTACTCATGGTGAAGCATATCCATGTCATATCTTACACCAGTTCACATCCACAGTAGCAACGCTAGGTGAGAAGACGATGAATAAATACATGGAGAATAAAATAGCCTTTTCTCCCAGTGCTGATTACTTCTATTATAGATGATCCTTGAGGTACCTTGACAGGGCACAGTGGAGAACCTTAACTTTTCTACTGTTCTCTGAGATTTTCCATTGAACTTAAGTCCATGGCACATGCCAGAAAAACTGCATTCAGGTCTTGAAATCAGTTTGTGTAATATTTGGATAATTAAATTTAATACATTTGATCTAATGTATCACGGCTGTACTAAGGATTCTTGAGACAACTGCCGGACAAGGAACCTTGAATTTTTGCTAAGCAAACACCCAGAAGCGCAGTACGCTTCTTTTCCTTCACAGAAAGTGAAGAACTACTAACAGAAGTAGCAAAACTACTCATATCAGCAGAGTTAAAAGGACATAACACTGGAAGAAGAGAAGGACTGATCTCACACCCCCCCCCCTTATAATATGAGACATGTTAGCTTTCACTATTAGGAGATGGGGAAGAAAGTAACACCAGACTATATTTACTAAAAATATTAATTAAAAGCCTAATTTGCTTTCATGTGGAAAACCTATATATTTAGGGAACATTACCATAATATCTTTTATGTTGAAGTCAGTCAGATAACAATTTCATACCCGGATTCCTAATTGATTTGACCATACAATAAGCCTTCTCTTCAATAAATACAGGCAAAATGATAAGAATCTATATTTACATATGCATGTATACATCCACAAACACAGTGAGGCAGGGAAACAGAGAGCAAGAAAGGGAAAGAAGGAAAAAGACCTGGTAGTTCTGTTTCCAGATGCATACAGACATCATCAGGCTAATAAGATGGCAAAAAATGAAAAAAAAAAAAAAAGTCAGTGCTCAAATAGAGGAAGTGTTAAGCTGTCCAAATGATGAGACATCCAAAATATACATAGCTAGTGAGCTAGTTAGCTCCCCCCTGGATGACATACAACGGGAGGAGAGTGGGGCCATATGTTACTTCAAAAAAAAGAAAGAATTCTTGAAGTGGAGGCCTTTCCTTGTCTATAGATAGAGTGTGATGTACACAGGAAAACTAGCACCATGGATCTGTGTGTGTCAGAAAGCCATCACTCAAAATGACCTAACTGTGGCTCCACTGTCGCAACACACTATTTCAAGAGCAGACAGAGGAGGTGACATGAGCTCAATGTCATTATCCAGCATGTTCATACGTATTCTTGCTGGGCCCATTCCACTTGTATTGTAATGCCAAGGCAGGACTGTAGCCCTTCTTATTCAGAGGACATGAGCACACCTATATTACTATATATAGGCATATATAACTATATCTAACAAAGTTCATCAGAAATAGTGGCTCACCAGTACCTGCACACAACTCTTGCAAACAGCACAGAGCTCGCTCCACTGAGCCTGGAGTGAAGGTTTGCTGCACAGTGAAGAGATAACCTGTGCTGGCACATCAGGCCTTCTTCACGTTGGTCTGACTGGTGGAAAGAGGACACTAGGCAACATCACATCTTCCCAGCTGTATCTGCACAGATAAACAGTTTCAGTGACATACAACACAAGCAGATAAATCAAGATTTCCTTTGATAGTTCTATTTTCCTGTTTCTTGCCTCTTAATGAAGAACACAAACTGTGACTAGGTTTCCAGCTGAGCATTGTGTCAGTATTTTGTCAGTAGAAACCAAAACAGTGTAGAAAATACATACAGAGAAGAAAAAAACCAACAACAACAAACTGCCCTGGTCTGAAACTACGACCCTACTTGAGTTCTCTGCTCATTGAAGACCTTGAAGATGTGAAAAAAGCCTTGATCTCAGTACAGGACTACTGTTATCTGCTATTATAAAAGCATTTTCTGCTACTATGTCTAATGTTGGTTTGGGTTTCACTTTGAAGACAATACTGTTGATGACCCCCTTCTCAGACCCACATGTGTGAGCATACACACACATATGTATGTTGATGTTACATTAGAATATGAAAGGACAATTCTCTAACAGGTTGCATGCCTTTTTCAAGCATTGGGATACCGCAGACTGCTCATCATCTTTACTGCCAGCGTGAAACCTCAGAGCTGAACATGGACTTTAAAATTCTTTTAATTTATCCCTGAGCTATTCCTCAGGTGGAGCTGTTCTTTAAAGTATGCTGTTAGGGAGTGAAGGAGAAAAGACTTTTTCTCCATGTAAAGGAATTTTATCATAAGACTTGAATGTAGAAACTCTGTTTAAGAGCATATGACTAAAGCCACAACTCATTTAAGTATATAGCCCTTGTGTGAGCACTGTGATTAATAATTTTTAAGTACCACACGTGCAGACAGATGACAAGAAAGCCTAGCTGAGGCTCAAGACAATATGTGCCATTAGAGTGTTAGGCTTCTTTGAGCTTCTGTGATCTGCAATTTACTGCAGAAAATCTTAGAGAAATACCATGCAGCCAGTAAGCCTGTCCCCAAACTAAAACTACAGCAAGCATGCAAACACTAGCTGTATTTGTACTCCAGAGTGCTGGGGCGATAAGCAAGGATCATCAATCACTGTTTCTGCTCACAAAGAAAACCTGCACTCCTTCAAAGCAAGTAATTTTGAGGTAAATCAAAGCAAACCAAATCCCCAGGCAGGTTTCACAACAATTATATTAAAGAAAAAAGATCTAAGCAAGACAGAAAATGCAGTACATAGCTGTTCCCTTAATTCATTTAACGTGCTAATAAAAAGAAAATTTTAAGAGATTCAGTGATGAACAGCTTTTCCTGTGCAGCATTGTTCTAGGGCTTGCCCTTCAATCATATAATTAGAGTCAGAAGGATATTCCTGATGATAATAATAATATTTGGCACTTGCTCTATATAGCATCTTTCATACAAGGATGTCAAAGATCCACAAACATCAGTTAATTGCTATTCTCATCAACTCTCTCACACAGTAATATTAGTATTATATTCTTATATTTCAATATTATATAGTTATTGTAAGCTACCTCTAAGTACTCTAGGTTATTAATTTTATCACCATGCAACCGCAGTTAGCAAAAAGTCACAGAGTGAATCTAACACTTTTACATTACCAGAAGTGCTAGCCAACAGGCTTTGAAGTCTACTCTCAGGATTCCCAAACATAGACTTCAAGGGCTGCATTTGCCTGCTAGTATAGTGGAGAATTGTTCAGAACTAGTAGCTGCTTTGATTTGGGGAGTAACATTATTTATCATTTGTATTTAAACACGCACTGGATAGAGTGTTCATCAATTCTTCATGTTTACTGAGCAAGATTTATTTTTGCCTAAGGATTGCAAAAGAATTATATGATTTCTTATTTTCTGCTCACAAATCCCTCCAACTTTTTCTGCAAGATTTTTTTTGCACACTTCCAAAATGAGAGTGGAGATCAGATGTCCACCAGCCTGGATTCCAAACTGACACCATAATCAGGGGAACTGGAAGAATGCGGCACTTCAGTAAAGTAGTATCTCTTTGAAATGGATATGTTATGTTATTTTGGAACCTGAGTCTTTCATTGCTTGTGTAGGCAGAACTAGAGCAGACATTTCTGTTGGAACAGTATGGGAACATGGAGCAGTTATAAAGCCTCTTATCCCACTGTCTCCCCTGCTTTTTGGTATCCGGGTATGATGGCTCCCCTTTTCCTTTTTCCTGTATCTTCAGTGGTCTACTCAGTACCAGTGACTGTCTTCTTTCACAATAAACAAGGTCAGTTTGTCTGGATTGCAGTATCATATGAAAGCTTGTCCTGTTTGTCCTTCCTTCTGAACAAGTCCACGTAGAAGCAATCAGGCTCAGGAGTCCAGCTGCATTTCTTAACAACACTTCTAGATAAACCATGTGGTTTGCAAAGGAGGCACACTATATCCTTGACAGTTATCTTGCTGTTTCATACAAACAATGCCACCCTCTGTGACATGTTCCTGTGGTCTTTGTGAATGCCTTCCCTGCTGCCTTCGCAGGACCTAAAACTCTGTGATGTGTGAGCAATTCTCTGAGCCTGTCATGAATTTTTGTCCACACCATTGAAAATAAGCCCCGGCAATAATGTTTGTCTAAACCATGGAGAGACTGGCTGCTAAGCCTCATTTGCAAAACTGCAGAACTCCAGACTGTTTCATACAAAAAAAAGATCAAAATATAGTAATATTAATTTTAGAAATTTCATTGCTCTGCCATTTCAATCAAAATGCATTTCAGATTCAGACAGAATTAGTTTATGCAAAAAAGAAAAATGTATTCACTTATATAAAAATGTTTATGTTATTTTGGAACCTGAGTCTTTCATTGCTTGTGTAGGCAGAACACTGGCATTTAAGGAGAGAATGAAAAACTCAACACAGTAAACGTACAAGAAATTACACATCAGACAAACTTTTGAGCACACAGATCTCCAACCCTGTAACTTTCCAACATCTCTACACACCAATGAAACACACAGTTGAATGTATTTTGTGGTTGATTTGGCAAAAAGATTTGCAACATCTTCTGCATGCTGTCATTTCTGTATGTACCTCTAGATTCTCACTTGCCCTCTTACTGCCATCATAGGCATATAATAACTATTTAAGATGTAGCTGATCCTTTTTATCCTGTGCATTGCCAAGAGCAGATTTATAAACAGCCAGCCAAGAAAACAGAGCACAGAAGTCCATATCAGATATTCATGATTTTAAGCTGGCAAAGCATTTCTGCACCCCTGCTGAAGTATTAGTGATTAGGGTACCATCAGGCCTGCAAATGTTGTAGATATGTCCTCATCATATCCCCATTATCCCTCAAAGTAACTTACATGCAACAGGTGTGGAACGCACCTCCAGAACATTGGAGATGAGCTCTTACAAAATGTACTTTTTCCAGCCACTCTGGGGATCATCCAAACATCTCAAAGGGAAATATTTTCTTTGACAATCTAAGACCCCACAAAAATTCACAGCATGAAAGCAAACTCCACTGTGCAATAACACTAGCACTGGTGTTTCAATAAATATAGACCTAAATGCCTTCTTGTCTAGCCGCTCTTATAAGCTCCTTGAAGACAGGATTTAACATGACACTCAGTGCAGCACTTCTCCCAGAGATCTCTTTGTAGTAGGCTTGATCTCTCATCTCCATGTAGTCCATGTAGACTTACACTTAAAAAAAATTCTGTAGTGCATGTGGAAAGGTGAACTATCCTGAGAACAGGTATTTCCTTGCCATGAAAATGCATTCAAGATGAAGGCTTGCCTTTTAACAAATGCATTTGAACTTGAATTGACTTCCTTTAAAGAATTCATAGAAAACTTACGCTCCAGTGCAATGGACACCACAAAAAATCATGGGCAATATTTGTTTCATTTAAAGTCCAAAGGATAGGTCTAGCCACTGTTAATTATTTTTTCTAGTAAGAACAGAAATAAGTCACTATGTCTAGACTCTTTTAAAGCAGAAAGTTAAAAATTGTAAAGGCCACAAACACCTTACATTTGATTGATTGAAAATATGTTATGCCAGCCTTCTGAATAGTTTAGTGTTTATGTTAATTAATATATTAATATTACAGTAAATTTGACTATTTTTTCTTATTTGGTTCTTGTAAAATGGCTGCTTTCAATTCACAAACCACTGAAAATTTAAAGAGACTTAGAAAGGATGCTATCTGTGCAGCACAGAGCTGAGACTTTGTAAGGCCTTTCTCTCCATACTACATCCTACATTGCCTAAAACCTTTTTGTGGCTATGGAAGCAGAGCCCATTTTAAGCTTACAGAGGACAGCAAAGTTTCTCAATTTTCTGGTGCAGAATACTTCTGTTCTTTAATGTTTTAAGATGCAATGTGTGGCTATTAGAAGAAGGTAGACAACACACTGCATATTGCACTGATCCTTTAGGAATAAGAAAAAAATTATTTCGTAGATCTCGCTGCAGGTATTGATGCTATCACCTTTTCAATTCATTATTGCCTCTTAGCTGGAGATTAGCAGTCAAGCAGCTGAGAAAACATAACAGATCTTGCTGCTACCTCTGAAATGAATTTAAACTAACCTTTTCTATGTTAACCAACACTACACTCCAATTACACCATGTTACCCCTAGGGGCTTTTAGAACTTCCAGCCAGATCCACATGACCACTTCAGGCTACTGCTTCAATGTTAGTTAAGACTAACTGACTAACTGAAAATCAAGGTTGGTGACAGAAAACCAAAAAAGTTCTTGGTTCAACAGGCCAATCCACACTGATGCGACTTTCACGAAGTCATGTCACTATTAAATTCCTAATAACCAAATTGTATTACTTTTACATGGTAAATTTTATTTTATTTAAGCTGGTAAAGTTGCAGGTTTCGCTCACACTGGTATGAATACAATCAAGAGTAACCCCATAGATTCTAATACGATGAAATAAAGATTAATTGGGGCAAAATCGAAGTATTTAACTCGTGTCTCAAGACGTTTGGCATATATTTTGTTATTCTACATTCTGCTGAAAAACTAAATGTAAACAATTTGCCATAATTAGCCCATGTAGAGGCTAAAGAAGCAAAAAGACTCTCTGAGGTGGGTTTGTCTAAGAAGCCACACGGATAGCAAGGCGAAGAGTGAAGAATTTGTGTAGTATGTGGCCAGGATAAATTCAGCTATTTAGAAACACTTGGAGAAGGAAAAAACTCCAGATTATTTGTGCTATTCTGTAAATGGAAAGTAACACTGTTTTGTTATTGCAGACACTCGGTTCTTCTCTAAATTGCCCATTTGCTGTGAAAATCGTCATTAACAACTAGAAGTCATTTCTCAGTACTTAGGCCCACGTACTAGTCCATACCATGTATTGTAATTTTGGCAATCTTTGTGTGTTCATAAAAGAGAATGTAAAAAATATTATACACCTTTTTTCTTTTACTTCTCTAGCACAACTTCTTTAAAAGCCTTTATTTTTTTCCTTTCATTCTGAAGCCCTTGTGATTCATGAGTGAAGGAACTAATTTCAGCTCCAGTTTTATTAAGGAAAGTGATCAAAGTGCAAAGCACAACTGGCCATTCTCAGCATTACAATACCTACATCACATGCATGTTGGTTAAACAACTGACTTTTCATCTAGAAAAAACTTTCAAATAAGATCCGTATGTTTTTATAACTTTTATGTAGCATTTGGTAGATCTCACAGTGCCATCAGTACACTGAGTTTTTTATTTGTTCATTTCTTCTCTATCATTTTACAATGGCATATAAAAATTCCCTTATTTTTTGGTAGTTGGATTACCTTCTTGAGCTATCTGAGCTTAATATTTGCATGGTATTGAGCACATATTCAGAAAGCTGATGGGAAAAAAAAAAAAGAACGAGATCTTTTGGATGCTGAAATGTTTCATAGAATGTCTGACTCCACCTGAACAGAGAAAGGCTACAATCCGTGTTAAAGTCTCAGTATTGCTACTTACACAACATCACACATAAAGCAATAGTCTCCTTATTAGCATAATGTGATTTAGAATAAATATCACGGTAGCACGGAAGGGGCAGTCAGCATCTACTGCACTAGGTGCAGTACAATATAACAGACTGAGAATTCCTCCTCTGACAAGGCTGGGCAGCTTGAGACAGCTTTGAAAAGCAAGTTAAACACACAAATGGGGTAGGATGAGGATCATAGGGTAAGGAATGGATAGTGAAAAGAAGAAAGAGTTAAAAAAAAGGTGTAACTAATAGGGAGGTGGAAGTGTTGTCTAGTCAGTAACAGTACACACAGCCATGCACTATGAGGGATTTTGAAGAGGCATTTTGGAGAACAAGAAGGAGATTTAAGGATTGTGATTGTGAGTTCTTCTTGCTGGAAAAGTACAGCAGGAGACTGCCTGCCAGGAAAGTAAAAATCACCCATTCTTTAGCCAAGATTAATATATTTTCTATACATCTTTAAATGCCAGGCAATTGCTGTATTCCCATCTGAATCATACATAAGAGAAGCATGAATTAAGTGACCTAGATAAAATAAGAACTCACTCCAGATTTCTATTAACCACTAAGTCAAAGGGGTTTTAGATTTTGAGTTGTCATGGTTTAACTCCAGCCAGCAACTCAGCCCCACACAGCTGCTCTCTCACTCCCCTGCAGTGGGATGGGGAAGAGAATCGGAAGAATAAAAGTGAGAAAGCTCATGGCTTAAGACAAAAACAGTTTATCAGGTAAAGCAAAAGCCATACACGCAAGCAAAGCAAAGCAAGGAATTCAGTCCCTGCTTCCCATCGGCAGGCAGGTGCTCAGCCATCCCCAGGAAAGCAGGGCTCCATCACGCGTAACGGTGACTTGGGAAGACAAATGCCATCACTCTGAACGTCCCTCCCTTTCCTCCTGCTTCCCCCAGCTTTACATGCTGTGCATGATGTCATATAGTGTGCAATATCCCTTGGGGCAGGTGGGGTCAGCTGTCCTGGCTGTGCCCCCTCCCAACTTCTTTTGTACCCCCAGCCTCCTGGTGAGGTGGGCTGAGAAGCAGAAAACGCATTGGCACTGTGTGAGCACTGCTCAGCAATAGAGAAAACATCCCTGTGTTACCAACACTGTTTCCAGCACAAATCCCAAACATAGCCCCATACTAGCTACAATGAAGAAAATTAACTCTATCCCAGCCAAAGACAGCACAACTACATAGCAGCAGAGCTAGACATACACTGATACTGAAAAAGACCATCCTGGCATCTCAATCAAGAGACATATGGGAAAATTAAAGAAATTTACATGGAAAAAGAAAAAGTAAGCACTCGTGCCATTGGAATGCAGATCCAATCAACATATGGAAATTTCCTTCTTAATTCCCCTGTGAAGTAGCTATTATTCTATGAAATGTGTGGTGTGCTTTCCCTCTTTGCAGCTGTGCCACTGTGACAATTCTGCCCATGCTCAGAGGTTCAAGGAACCTGCATTCCCAGGAAGTCAGTCTGAATATGGAAAAGAAAGTAATGGCTAAAATTTTAGAGTGAAAAGGTTGGCCACCATCCAGCTCCTGGATTTGTTGTATACAGAAGATGAAGAAAGCAACCTTAGACTTCATGTTTTACAGGGCACACTCTGAAGACGACAACCGTCTCATGCAGTCTTGGACAAACTATTTCCCACCTTGTGCTTCTCATCATCTCCAGCTGAAGAGCAGGAATAACACTTTCTTGCCTCTCAGGCACCTCGTGAAGGCAAGACATGCCGAGACCTGTGCCTGAAGGGATGCTCCCATGACAAAACCACACAGGTCCATGCAACAGCACTTGCTGACAGCTTCTGAAAGAGTTTCAGCAAAGAAGTCGGACTGATGAGATGGAGTTAGTGAATTACCTGTCACCCCCACAAGTTGTTCTACACAGAGAAATCTGGAAAATAGCTGATAGGGGCGCTGTTGTAGCCTATTCTGGAAGGAAAAGAGGGCTTTGTTTTGTTTTTTTTTTTAATTATGAACTTCCAGTCTACCAGCTTTTCCCAGAACCAAATCTGTCATTGAAAAGGGAGTTGGTGGAGGAAGGAAAAAAAAAAAAAGAAAATTAAAAAAGCAGCCTTCCTAAGGGAGCTCTGAAAATGAGATGATAGCTATTTATATGCATTTAAAAATAATTCTACTGACTGGAGCTTAGCAGTGTTGAAACAGATATGCATTATACTCAATCGACACATTTTATAGTTATGCAGATGTTTTATTTAATGTTCATTTTA
Source organism: Gorsachius magnificus (assembly GCA_034008185.1). NCBI lineage: Eukaryota > Metazoa > Chordata > Aves > Pelecaniformes > Ardeidae > Gorsachius > Gorsachius magnificus. The sequence goes on along the minus strand of CM067109.1, from coordinate 25,445,974 downwards.
TGTAGAGTTATAGATATTTCACATTTTTAAACAGAAAAAAGGTATGTAGAATGTGCTAGAAAACAGGGAAAATCTATGGTTTTCCCTATTGACTGAAGCACTACAATCTAAGAGCAGACGTTTTATAATGTAATACAACCTGGAGCCCTACTCCACACTAAACAAAGATGGTGAGTCACACAAAGAGGATTTTCAAACAAATCAAGCATCCCTGTGCTATCATCTAATATGAATGCCTACTACAGCAGGATTTTAGCCTTGCACAACAGCATCTATGGTTCTTGTTCAGCAATCTGCAGTAAAACCTATATCCACATCAGCCACACTTATAGATCATAGGTGTAGCAGTACTCAGCAGCTTTTCTTTGAGGGAAAAAAGCACCATAAATTAGAACCTAGGGTTAATTTTAATAAAACAAAGCCCTTGAAGAGAAAATGTGTATTTGTTTGGGCCAAATATTTTATGGCCAAATATTTCACTTAGCTACAAACTCAATTCTAGATATGTGTCATGTATACTCCTGGATTTCTATTTGTCCTGCAAAGACTCACTTGCTCCTTAGAGTAAATGTCACTGCTTGTCTGTAAAAGAAAGCCTTTCATGCTGGAGAGGAAAGATTACATGAAAGCTGATAATTCCAACAATGCAGTATTTCATGGGTAGGTCTTTGAGCAGGTAATGCACTGGAAAGCATCCATAATGCAACAGCTAGCTCTTTCTTATGATGACAGAAAACCAGCCTGTGTCCTCACCCCTATACAGCACTTCAGTGTACTGGAGCCACAGAATTAAGCCAGCGGCCCACCTAACAGCCACTGCAACACAGCAAAGCGATGATGACCTTTATAATTATGTCAGAAAATATGTCCCTTCATCCATGTAAAGTTGACAGAAATACAGATGGGAGAAAGAGGATGACTGAAGTAGGCAGCAGAGGCTGGAAATTGCAGGATTTAATTGCTTGATTAACATGCTAGTCTTTCTACAAGTTGTTTAGTGCCATCACATAGAACTCAGCAGAGAATTACTATCCTATAAGATGGCCCCAAAAGCATGTCAAAATTTTAATGTTCTCTTAAGTTCTATACAGCAATATCTACTTTCTTCTTCTTTTTTATTAAATACAACCATCTTGCTTTACTTCTGCAGAGCTTTTGCATAAGGGCTATTTCCAGACCACACTATAAAGAAACTCTTCGCTGTCTCCCCAGATATAGTTACTGATCTCTGCTAGGGAGGAGGCAAGAAGACGCACCAGGACACCAAAAAAAACATATCTGCCATACAGCCTGGCTGGTACAAACCTACATTTGGAGCTGCTACAACTGACTTGTCTAAGGATAGACACTGTCCTCATTTCTGTGCCCCCATCTTCCTGATTCAGCTCAGATTTGTAGAGGAGACAGAAAAAGCAGACACACTTCTTTGCATTTCTCATGGCACTCCCTCCTTCAGCAGCATCACACATGGATGCTCTTTTGTGCAACACACACTTGGTTTGTTACTGTAGTGATAAGTGAAGCAACCGAGAAAGACCTGGGACTGCTTGGGCTTTATTTGTGCAACTTTCATTGCCATTGAATTGTGCAACAATGATAAAACCCTGTGTGGTGATGGTTCCTTGCCTGCTCAAGCCAAAAGGATTACTTTCTTGACTTCAGCAGGTATTGGATTTTGCCCACGATGCTCATAAACAATTTGCACAGTCTGGATAATAGAAGGCACTTTAATGGGAAAAGATCGGTATACAAGGACAGAGAAATTTTCTACATAGATGCTACTGATGGGCAGAAGTGACCTAGGTTTAACACCTCATTCAAATACTGGTTCTTTTGAGAAAAGCAGACCCAGACTGCAGGAAGGTTTTCTTCATTAACTCATTTCATAATCCATTTCTTCCCTAATGAAGGGGAGAAAGAACATTTATTTCAAAGAAGATCTATGTAATCAAATGCATATTATTTGTTCTTGGCTTCTCTCTGATCACAAAGTTGTCATTAAAATGATTGAAATTATTTATAGCAAAGCACTTTGTCAACCCACCCAGTAAGGATCACCAACCTAAATAAACCATCCACAACAAAAAGGCTTATTTCTGCCTACAGCTACAAAGCAGTCAAAGAATGAAGAAAGGCATAATTGAATACTTAGAAACTAAAACCAACTAATGATCCTATTATTGTACAGTTTTGTCTTTTTGTATGTATTTTTAAAATTAGGGGTAAACCAGATTGTTTGTAAGGGTAAGATTTTCATTAAAATGCATATTACATGGTTCTTACAGACTACACTTCAGTATGGATCATTATTAACACATTTAAATAAAAATTCTATTGGGGCAAATTACATATAGCTAAATGTTTACTACACCAACGTACTCTGCATAGGCTTGGAAGCATACCCATTTAGATGAACTAAATGTAACATGCAAGTATGTTCAAGTCTCCGAAAGAGAGCACATTACTTGGTTTGAAATGGTTTACTGGTCAGTAAGGAAGTGGTTAAAACACAAATTACTTGCAATTTAAATCTTTTCATGTTATTTGCACTTGAGAAATACTCTCCTTTGTCATCACCGGGAAGTACTCTGCTATTCTCATACAAACAAAATCTGAAGCAGGAGAGAAAAAACCCATCTATTATTAATTAGACATAAATTATTCCTAATCTACATACAGTGCTTAATCCCTGGTTCACAAAAATGCAAACTGTTCTTCAGAAACAATATGTTAACAAGCCATTTGTCAGCAGCAGACAGAAGCCCAAGCTCAATATAAACTATAGAACAAACTCTTCAAGCTCATCCCAAAGAACATGCTGGTTGAAGGTTTACCCTGAGCTGTACTGAAATGCAAGGTAGAAAACTCTGCAAATAAAATAGCTCACATTGTGAGTCTGTACATCAGTTCAATGGTGGGGAAAAAATCACCAAAAAATGTGCTTATATCATATTTCATACTTAGCCTCCTTATAAATAGCAAAAATATTCCTCTCACTGATTTACAGTGTTCCAGGAGGAATAAGGAACACAGGAAAACAAACCACTGACAAAACTGCAAGGCCTGAGCCCTATTCCACTTCTTTTTTCCCCAATGTTTGCCAAAAGACATTAATGAAATCAAGAGCTTTTCAGTTTGTAACATAAATTTAAGTAATGCTAATGTTTAATAGCTGTAACAGTAAAAAGTATCAAAAAAATATTCCTGAAGACATCCTCTGCTTCCAGGCCTGAGCACCATGACCTAGGGAAAAAAGGTTTTTGCCTGTAGCGAAGCTGTACCTAGGAAAGGTTTTGTAGACCCCTCTTCCCAAAGGTAGAAGCAAGCTAGACTAACTGAACAGCTTATCTGATCCATTCTTATATTCCTATGTGGAACAGGAAGAATGTGAAAAATAGTTGAAAAATGTTCCTAAAAGCGTCACTTGAAAATGTTTCATTTGTTTTTGTTTTTGTTTTGTTTTGTTTTTTTCCACATGGATTCAAACAATGTAAATTCTGAGATATTCCATTATCTCATCATGTTTGAGAGAAACATTCCCCAGCCTGAGAAGAGGTGAACACATGAAAACTCTACCTCTCATGTAATGTGCTATTCATTACAATTTGAGCAGGAACAGGATTTTCCTCCCTCCTGTAGAGAGAGATAATGCAGCAAAAGTTGAGTAACCAGTGAAAAACATCTCCCTCCATTATTGATGCTGACGCCTCAACTACTGTTCTTCATACCTTCATACTCTTTGCAGATAGCTCAGTGTCACAGGAATATACAGATATTTTCTGTTGCTATGATGAGTTTAACTGTCTAGTTAGGGAAGCTGCATCAGAAAACTGGGATAACACACACTACAGAAATAGGTGTCCTCTGTGAAATCCACTCGAAGCTGATCGCAGTAGTCTTAGCTCTAATGAGTAGGAAAGGTTATATTCCCAGACACCAGCAAAAAATGTCAGTTCAGGACAACAGCCAGGCAAAATTTGTTGGAGAAGTATAAACAAACACCCACACTCCCTTGCTATAGAAAGAGAGGCAGAAAGTCCTCTGGTAGTATACCATGACCAAAGGATTTCACTTGTCACTATGGAGGAAAAAAACTAACTCCATGACAACTTACACTTCGAGAATATTATAGTATTTTAATTAATCCATTCAATATTTAACAGCAGGAGCTTATTCCTAGGGTGAAGATACATGTGCTGCCATCCTCAAAGGCCATTTTCCCAGCAGTTCAGAAAAATAAAGCTACAATATACCGTTAGCTAGGATGGTATACAGGGCACAGTGATCCCAGAGGAATATAAGCAGTGGCAAAAAACCCCATTTTGCAAGTCCACTAATACTACGAAGACCAAAGACTGCCTGCTTCTTGATGAAGATTGACATGACACTGAAAAGCCAGAGTGTTTGGTATCTTTTTAACTTTAATCTTCAATAAAATATTTACAGACGGTGTCAGGAAGGAGATATAAGCTCTCAGCCTAAAACAGTCTTTGTGTACAGAGAACTGGCTGATGATGCAGGAGTTAATGGCAGTTCCCTTTCCTTTCACATGGAGACAGGAGAGAGTCCAAGAGATCTGAGTATCACAGTTGTATTTTCTGTCCTTAAAAAGAGAGGAAGAAGAGTTCGGAAGCTATAGATGATCTACTTAACTTTCATTGACAGAAAACACTGAAAGAAATAATGAAGCATCTATAAAATAATGGGAGCTTGATGGAGCCCTGCTTTCCTGGGGATGGCTGAGCACCTGCCTGCCCATGGGAAGTGGTGACTGAATTCCTTGGTTTTCTTTGCTTGCGTGTGTGGCTTTTGCTTTCCCCATTAAACTGTCTTTATCTCAACCCATGAGTTTTCTCACTTTTACTCTTCTTATTCTCTCCCCCGTCCCATTGTGGGGGGAGTGAGCGAGCAGCTGTGTGGTGCTGAGTTGCCAGCCAGGTTAAACCACGACATGCACTCACCAGGCATTTGCAGGACAACCAGGCCATCAGGCCCAGACAGCATGGGTTCATGAAAGGCAGGTCCTGCCTGACCAGCCTGATCTCTTTCTATGACCAGAGTGACCCGCCTGGTGGATGAGGGAAAGGCTGTGGATGTTGTCTACCTGGACTTCAGCAAGGCCTTTGACACTGTCTCCCACAGCATTCTCCTAGAGAAGCTGGAGGTTCATGGCTTAGACAGTTGTACTCTTCGCTGGGTAAAAAACAGGCTGAGTGGCCAAGCCCGGAGAGTTGTGGTCAACAGAGTTAAATCCAGTTGGCAGCTGGTCACAAGCGGTGTCCCCCAGGGCTCAGTTCTGGAGCCAGTCATGTTCAATATCTTTACCAATGATTTGGAAGAGGGGATTGAGTGCACCCTCAGTAAGTTTGCAGATGACACCAAACTGGGTGGGAGCATTGATCTGATTAAGGTTAGAAAGGCTCTGCAGAACGAGCTGGACAGGCTGGATCTCAGGGCTGAGGCCAATTGTATGAGGTTCAACAAGGCCAAATGCCGGGTCCTGCACTTGGGTCACAACCACCCCATGCAACGCTACAGGCTTGGGGAAGAGTGGCTGCAAAGCTGCCTGGTGGAAAAAGACCTGGGGGTGCTCGTTGACAGCCGGCTGAATATGAGCCAGCAGTGTGCCCAGGTGGCCAAGGTGGCCAATGGCATCCAGGCTTATATGAGGAATAGTGTGACCAGCAGGAGTAGGGAAGTGATCATGCCCCTGTACTCGGCACTGGTGAGGCCGCCCCTTGAATGCTGTGTTCAGTTTTGGGCCCCTCACTACAAGAAAGGTGTTGCCTTGCTGGAACATGTCCAGAGGAGAGCCACAAAGCTGGTGAGGGGTCTGGAGCACAAGGCTTACAAGGAGCATCTGAGGGAGCTGGGGGTGTTCAGCCTGGAGAAGAGGAGGCTGAGGGGAGACCTTATTGCCCTCTACAACTGCCTGACAGGAGGCTGTAGCGAGGTGGGGGTTGGCCTCTTCTTCCTGGTAACAGACAATAGGACAAGGGGAAATGGTTCGAAGTTGCACCAGGGCAGGTTTAGGTTAGATATTAGCAAAAATTTTTTCACCAAAGGGGTTGTTAAGCATTGGAACAGGCTTCCCAGGGAAGTGGTTGAGTCCCCATCCCTGGAGGTATTTAAAAGATGGGTAGACGATATCCTTAGGGACATGGTTTAGTAGTGGGATGGCAGGGTTAGGTTAATGGTTGGACTTGATGATCTTAAAGGTCTTTTCCAACCTAAACTATTCTATGATTCCATGATGTAGCATCAAACTACTTAATTTCTTCCCATGACATGGCAACATGCCTTGCAGATAGATAAGTGTCTGAATATGTCATATACCTAAGCTTTAGTACAGCTTTTGGCATTTATAAGATGCTTCCAAGCAAGCTAGGGAAACACAGCCTGTACAAAACCACCATAAAGCAGTCCTTGTTAGAAACCACATACAGTAGTTATCAGTGGTCCACCACAACGTTGCCAGGACTCATTAAGTAGATAACTGCTGCCACCCACCCCATGCTAAACATTATGTTTCTTTATCAGTATCAACATTTATTGTGAAAAAACGGACATTAAATTTGTCAGGGTGATGTAAATTCACACATACTGGGAGACAATGCTGCATTTAGAAACTGGAGAAACACTTTGAAAAAATACTATTTAATTCAACAAGGAAATGTGCAAAATTTCTAAGCTGTAGGGAGGAATAGTATGTCTGGAGGGAGGCTAGGACCTGCTGGCATGGAGAGCTAGATCTGTAGGAAAAGTTCTGTCAGAAAACAAGTTCATGAAGTAGTTGTAATTTCTGTGAAAAATACCTTCACCATAGAGGGAAATATAAACAGGAGTGTTATCAGAAAGAAAGTGAATACTCAACTGCTTCCACTCTGGTCTGTATTGCTAATGCCAAAGCTGGGCCCTGTCTAGTTTGGGGTACTCTGAGTCAAGAAAACTACCAACCAGTTGGAGAAATGAATGGATGTATAAAGTGGAGAAATGTTTAACTTACTGGGATCTTTACCTTATAGAAGAGAAGACTGAAGGGACAAAAAAAGCTTTAAATAGTGAAAAAAATATTTGAAGAACATTCAGCAAGGAATAACAGAATAACTTCTTCATTGTGCCTTCTGGGAATGAAGTATGTTGCAGTTATTTAGATCAGAGACAGGGAAAAGCTTTCTAACAGTGAGGATGGATAACAGCTGGAATACTTTGACTAAGGAGATTGTTATACAATCTGCTTTGGTCTGACGAGCTCTCTATCATTTAAAATCAGCCCAGAACAAGTACCCCAAAATCTCCAAATACCTTTTAAATATCCATCTCCTAACATAATAAATGCCTCAGCCTCTGATTTACTGCTGGAGGTACTGTTATTATGCTGCAGAAAGGAAGCTATCATCCAAGTATCACTGCCTCTGGCAGAGTAGTATACTCCTGTGTCCTTTGTACTATATATGCACAGCCTGCACAACATCATTCAGCATCAGCATACTACTGAGCATATGATATTCATCACATGTGTTGTCCTCCCTCCATGAAATGCATTCTTAGATCATATTCTAATTTACGACAACATTTTCTCTTGGCTTCTGAGAACTGCCTGATACAGAAATACACAATGTCACAGCAATGACAATTGCTGCTCCACAACTATTCCCACTGAAAGTCAATTGAATTTCAATTTCTTTTAGTGGAGAAAGCCAGGAGAAGCCAATTATCGTTGCTTTAGCGCTGTGCAGTTTTACCTCGGGCGTCACTTAGGTTCCAAACAAAAACATTTTAGATCCTGCTTGCAACCTTCCTCTCGATATGCTGCTCTGACTCCCAGTAGCAGTACTTTATCGAGGGAGGGTTGCACTAAATACACTTAGCCATATTGGTGATATTAGCAAATAAATAGTGTGTTATACATTCTAAACATTATAAATAAAAAGAAACACATTCAAAATTTAATTCTGTTTGCTTTTTGTTTTACAAACTATGTTCCAAAGCATTGTACCGAGTTCTCCCAGTCACAACTTTTTAATGAATAAAGTCATTACGATTCTTTACATTTTGGATGCAGGATTCCCTAACATGGAAGAAATCTTGGCTCTTCTCTATACCAGGATGGGAGAGTGTCAGTAGACTGTGAATGCTGCACACACAACAGCTACTCCCATGAGTTTATGGGGTCACGTCCTTCACTTACATTTGCTAAAACCACAGAATTACTGAGAAGCATTTCCAAATGTCTACTGATTGGCTCAGCTTCCTGCAGTATTGAGGGTGTAGCTCTGAAAATCCTTAGCAGATGTGCTTCCTCAGTTTCAGTTCATTGGGATGTGTAAACACTTGGGCTCCGTCAGCAGAGCTGATGCCATTCTCAGAGTCAGCTGAGGATGGAGGAGCTGTGGTCTGAAAGTCAGCTCATAGGCAAATTAAGAGCGCAGTTGTTGAAACAGAAACCTCATCTTAGATCATTATGATGTAGATCTATCCATGATATGAAGCAAACAATACAAGTCTTTTAAAATGAAGTCGTAATGGCAATACAATGGGTTTCAAGCCAAGTTCTCAATTCTACAGCTCACACTGTGAAAATTACGAAGCAGCTTATGCACTGCTCAGGAAGCAAAGAAATGTACTGTGTTATTTTCTTAGCAACTGCTCTAATTGTAGACATATCTATCTATCTATCTATCTATCTATCTATCTATTTCTTTTTTCTGCTTGTCTCGTACAGTTGTATGATTTCCAAAACGTACTACAATGAGGTAACAGCAGCCCTTTTCCTCAAACATGCCTGGTCTGGGCTTGAGGAAGCACTGATACTCAAAGAAATACTGGCTATAGATTTCAACATATATAGACTACAGATTTCCAACTTGTGAACCACTGAGTCTTATTCTAAAAATTAGTGTCTGATCTTCATATATAATGTCAACATTATTTCAAATTATCATTTTTGCCATTCCTCAGAATTAAGCTGGAGCAGGAAATTTTCAAAGTAGAACTGAAAAAGCAGTAAGTTGTGGCATTGCCATTAATTTTAAGAGGTTAACACAAGAACAAAGGCAGACTAAAAAAAAAGTAGCAGAAATTTCTTATGGGGCAGTTTTTCAAGGAAAAATTAACTGACATTGCACTATTTTTTAACACTACAATTCACATCTTGGCTAAATGAAAGGATTATCTGTCAAGAGGCTATCTAAAAATGTTAGCCAATCACAACTTTCTTCAACTGTAAAATTAGAATAAATTAACTTCCCTCCCCCTTTTGTTTATTGTGTCTGTTGACTCAGCAGCTTCACACCAAGCAATGGCTCTCTCTCAGTGACTTTGTAAAAAGTTAGGCTCGTGTGAAAAATTAGACCCATATAAAAAGTAGAAAAACTCTGTGATATAAACTGCAGAGGTTTATAGGTTTTGAACATTTTTTTTTAGCCATTTAGGAAAAAAACCCCAGATTTCAAAGTGTATATATGGTGCTGGGAAGAAAACAGAACTGGTCACTCTGCAGTGTGAATAAGGGGTAATTATTGTTTGTGTATTATACAAGGGAAAGCAGTAGGTGTTTTCCCTGTATACAAGCAGGTATGGATGAACAAACCCTGACATCAGCCTGTGAGCCAATTCTTTAAGACACTGAACTGGTGTCCTGCAGAGCACAGGGTCAGTGTGGCTCCCTAGTCTAAAACTGTGCTCTGAGTGCATTTGACGTGGAGGAGTTTCCTGGTGCAACCACCAAGGTGTTTTCAGCCCCTGAGGGCTTGCCCTGATTTCAGCCGTCAGTAAACCTGTGCTGGTGCATCTTCCCCCTGGCACCATGCTGCATTAAGCACCATCAGTGCAAATAGTTGCACAGCCTACTGAAACTGGGGAACTGCAGTAGGACAACTGCACAGGGGACTATCTACAGCTGGATGAATTCAAGGTAAATAGTCTATTCACAAAAACACTAGGGGGATTTTCCACATATAAACATCTGAGTTCTTCAATGCATGTCTCTCCCAAAGGCTCTTCAGTAAGGCAACTGTAATAGCATGACTGAGAGAACCACAATATCTGAAGTCAGCAAAATATAATTCAGTCCACCCACATGCCCTCTGGAATCAGAGCTAGGAATGGCATACTGCACTCTGCATCTACTCAGCCTTTCAGAAATTAATTGTCCAAATAAGGTCCAAGTTACATGCTTCTAAAAGGAAGAATATCAAGATACACATGATGAAGCACAGGAAAGTGGGAACTGACAGTGCATATCAATGAGAGCAGGAACTGAGAACACATACTGTTACTCTGATATTTCTGAGACTATTTTCTGTTTCCAGGGGATAATGATTGTGAAAAAGAGACACGTGTTTAGAGCAGGGTAGAATCAGGCTGTAGGCAACCCAAGCTGGAGAAGATGCTAATTGTCCTGAATCTCCTTGTGCTCTCTCAGAAGACCCTGAAGATTACATTTCATATTTGTGGGTCCTGATTTACCTACATCTTTCTCTTTTCACACTTTAGTTGCCAGGGAGCAAGAAGGTTAAGGGAGAAATATCCTCCCTATTTTCAGCTGTAAACTTCAACAGTCTTCAAACCTCTATACCCAGCATTTTTTCTGTGAACATGATGAATGATCCAGCAGTGATCTCAACTGTCTTACTAAGAAGATGTTTATATGAGGGAGCACAGGCGGCTTCTTTAGCATAATAACTCCACTGAGAAAGAGATGCTCGTAACTATCACCTCACGGAGTGTGCTGCCAGTAAGCCTGAAAAATAAAGAAGAAACACAGTTTCCATAGGGCCTTGTAATGTTCCTTTCTGGCCTCTACTTGCAGGGACTCAGAACTCTTGAACAATTTAAACAGCACAGGAAGGCATGGCAGTTCCAGTATGCGGGCTGTCAAGTTAATTTATGAGTGTGTATAATTGGGTGATTGCTTTTCCTCTGGAAAGACGAAACAGCTGAGCCAAGAAAAATTATCTACCATTTTCAATATACAGAGATAGATATTTTTAGGGTATGAAAAGAAAGAGAAGCAGAGAAGCATCTGTGCAGCCACTAAGAAGTCTGCAAGGTATAAAACTGTATCATTTAATATACTTTCTAGACACAGGGCTCTAATCATCACTAACTTACAGGGCTGTATGGTAACTGCAGAGATGTTCAGAGTGGCATTGTACCCCAGGGAGTTCCCAGCAGAATTCTGCCTACAGACAACACAAGCAGGCAGAGTGCTTTCCGAGGAACTGAAGGAATAAAGGCTATCTTTATTCTAACCTTAGTACTAGCTCTGAAATGGAAGTGGATGTGGGATAAAGCCGTGCCCTAACTAGCCATGCTCCTTTTGTACGGGGGATATAGGCCATGTGACAAATCCCAGGGGCCTGCAGGGAGCATCCTTACTGAGATTCTAGCTACTGCTATCAAAGCAGCACATGTAAAGGGAGCAGTCCTGTTTTGAACTCCACACCCTCTAACTAGGCATGCTGGAGGTGTCGGAATCTGTCCCTCATTAACTGCCAACCTATGAGGTCAAATATAATGTATTAATTAATTCCCAATTAATTACACTGTTTGCCAAGGGCAATGGTTCCAAGGCAAATGGGTGTAAGTACTACCACGTTTAGTGAAACACAGCTGCCTGTATACAAGTGCTATGTGAGCAGCACCCTTTAAGTTGATAAACAAAGGCTTCAGGTAAGCTGTGGAAGCTGGGGGCACTTTGCAATTCCCAGCTCCAAGGCTAGACATGAAAACCACATGCTAGAATGAGTCCTGCACATTCGGTATTCCTGATCTTCATCACAGTTTCTCCTGGAAGGAAATCCAGGAGGGTGAGAAGCGAGGGAGCTGTACTGCAAGCCATCACACTTCCCACTCCAGGTGACTGGGGGAAAAAGGATGGAGGTGAGAGTGCACCACAGAGCATACACTTAGACGCAGGCAAAAAAGTTTAGATTTACTTTGGTATATTGATAGCAAGGAAGAAATGAGGCTTCAAGTCCTTCCAGTGACAAATATACAGCCCTTGGACTTCAAAACTCTGAAAAACTCTCTTGGAGGATTTTGTCTGCCACTCCACAATGTACTTGCATTGTATCTGGGCTTACAAAAATGCATACATATGCATACCATGCATATATAACCCATCAGTTATCACCATTCACATGACTCAGCATTATCTCCTGCCTCTGTTTTCCCTTGGTCATTCAATGCCTGATTTTGGAACGTCTTTCAGCTACCTGAGCAGGGAACCTCTCACCCTGAAGTAGCCCGAGTTCCCACATATTGTAACTTCAGCCTCATTGGCACAACCTTCAGTTGAGTGTCACCTAGCAATATAATTGTAATTGCTCATGAAGATACTGACATTGAATATTAAAAATGGAAGAACTGGGCCAAGGTAGGGTGGGGTGCGTTTTTTAGCAATATCCTGATCACAAAGTTTTAGGCACACTTTCTATCACAATGGACAGGACTGATCTTTTCCTCACGTAAGTCTCTGTAGTTAGAAACAACTGCTATCATCTCAGTGGGCTGATATGGGTGCATATGAAGGAGATCTCATGTGAATTTGAAATCTTCTGAACAGCCCAATTTCAGACACCAAGTCTTTTTAACATTAGGTGAACAGATGGGGTTTAGGAAACATTCTGAGTTGTTTTACTCACGTAACAGCCATTCATCTGAAATTGTAATTACAATTAAGACACATAAAAATGGGTGTATTTAATTAACACATTTGAAGTGGAGGTGATTGAAGGCTACTGAGACATCACATACAGTACTGCCCTTCTGTGTGCCTGTAGCTCACTGTTTATGACTGCTAGTGCAAATGGGATGTCTTTCACAGCAAGGATAGAAATATGTATGAATTTTTCTTTTGCATAAAAAGTTTCAATCATCCGGTCAGGTAACTGATTTGTGCAATTCAAACACTTACTTGCACAAGAGTGAATTATACCCAAAGCAAACACCTCTACTCCACAAAACATAAAAACAAACAAACAAACAAAAAATCTCTGTTGAATTCACTCATTTTACTGAAGTAAACCAGCAGGAAACTTTGCCCACTGGACTACAAGACCACTCACAGCTCATATGACAGCAAAATAAGTGGGCTTGACATTTCAGTGCTCCACAGCAGCTAATAATTCCTGGTAGTCATGGGCCAAGTACTGAAATTCCCCGTCACTCAAACACTTCCTGATATATTTAATGCTGTAACTGATTACTCATGCAAAAGACAATTTGCTGCAGTTTCTCTGCACCTTCGAAAGCTCTTGCCCAAGGAACCACCTTTTCTCTTCAGCCATTCTAAATCTGATTGTCAGCTTCTGTAGAGTTCACAGTGATAGATTTAAATAGTTCATGCTTGCTAATGCAGCTTGTGCTTACTGTAATATCCCATTATAATGTGCAAAACACTGCGCTTGTTGAAGTGAGATTTTTTAAATGCTTTAAAAAAAAATAAAAATAATTATTTATGCAAAAATTCCAGTGGACTCCTCTGGGATTTGCTAATGAAAAACCACAGACTCAGACGCACGATTCCTAAATCTATTTTGCAGTAGGCGTGACCACAGCATCATTTTTTTTTTTTCATTTGAACAGCAATACCTGTCACTAATACAAATTATGCTATACCTTGTCAGCTTTTAGGTGCATGTTTAAAGCTTAAATCTCTGCCTTTCAATATCCATAATTTATTGCAAAGCTGAAGCTCATATACAGATCTCACAGTCCACTGTGTAATAGACTTCAGCCCCTTTCCTCACATAATAAATAAATTAGATAATATTGGAGCCTTTAAATTAACAAAAGGTTAAATAACATTTTATGAGTTCCCTTGGTGATTTTCTGGCCAGCACTGCATTTTCCATAATACATCATTACAGCAATAGCACTCTGCAGTATTGTAGCTGTGTAACAGCAATACTATTATGGGAGAGCTGCTGCTTTGAGTTGCCTATTAAACAGGTTTCAAGACCTCAGGAGCCTCCAAACAGTCAATAAATTGTACATTATCCCGGATTGCTCAGTGAACTATAGCAAGGGCCACATGACTTAAGCAAAGCTGGAAGCTCTCCATTCCCTTTCCAGGGACTCAGCCATGCTGGAGAAATCAGAAGCAAGCCCTTGCCTTATCATGGTGTTTGAGGGTGGTCTTTTTTTTGTCATAAACAAACCTAATACATATTCAGTGTGTACTAAGTCTTCTTTTTCTTAATTTTCCTGTTACAGCAAACAACAGATGTTCTTAAGGTATATACTTACCAACAATATAGTCCAAATATCTTGCTTGTGCATCATCCTCAAAACTTCTTAGAAGAACACAATGTACTGCTGTGAATATTTTTGAGTATAAATTGGAAATTCTAAAAAGAAGCAGAGCTCCATTCTCTATTCCTGAGAAAATAACAACTAGGATATTTTCTGCTTGTAAAGACTAAACACCACTTTTAATCATCAGGCCAGCACAAGCTTTACAGAATACCATCATAGAATCATAGAATCAATCATAGAATGAATGGGTGCCATTTGCATATTATTCTGATAATCTAAGTTATAAACTGACATCAGCACAGAGACAAGCTCTCTTTGGAGCAAAAATCACACTAGATATTTCTGATGATAAAAAGTTGGATGTGTGTTAATTCAGAAGGCATGGATGGGCAAGGAGTGACTCCTCAGTGTCAGATGTCATTGCTGAAACACTGCCAAAGCAGTGCCCTGGTCTCCAGCTCTCTACAGTGACTCTCAAGAGAAAAAAAAATTCTGCAATTGCCTTTATTTTTTACATAAATTTATATTTATTTGAATAACAGCTGAAATAGTTTGTGAAGGGTAATGGGTAAAATGTTCAAAACCAAAGTAAATCATAAACTGCCAGATAGAGTACAGATGGACAGAGGACCGCTCTAATCAATTGTTAAGTAAACAAAATATTCATAATAATATCAGGGAGGTCTGCTTTCTGCCTGAAGAACTTTTCTTTTTTCCTTTTTCATTCTCCACCTTGATTTTAAGTGATGTCTTTCACTCCCCTCTCCAATGCACTTTCTGCCTTCTTCCTACCACACGTCAGCCCCAAAGATGCAGACGAATACCTCTATTTCAGATAAGTTCTTGAATTTCAAGGGTTTGAATAAACTAAAATTTAGGGGATCATGTATGTCTAAATTTCTCTAAATTAACTCTCCAGCGTATTTTGATTTACTGTGGTGAGTTCATCCACCTCTGTGAAATCTGGTGATATTATGTTTTAAGGATGATTCATATTCAGTATGTTTTTTGTGGCCGTTTATAACCAAGTGACATAAACAAAGTGTCGGTTAGTGTTAGACCTCTAGCAGCTGACTGGTTAATATTTGAACATGTACGATTGTGTGCTGCAGCACTGCCTTCTACAAACCATTTTGATCAGAGATATTTTCTTGTTTTGAACATTGATTTATTTTTCTTCATATATTCCACTGATCAAATGCTGTGTACAGACAATGTGTACATGCAAAAATGCATGTAAGGATATCTATCAGCAGTACGTCTACTAGTACCTGTTGTCTACGGAATGTCTCACACACAAAGATGTTTCTGAATGCAAATGATAATATTCGCCCTTCCTGCGTTGACAAGAATATTATCAAACTCAACCTTTCCTCAGGCAAGAGGAATATCAAGGTTGGCATATCAAGGTTCTTTAATCCACTCTAAACAATTGCGATGTCAATTATTGCTAAATCACTTTTGTGAAGTTTAGTCTGCACTTGAAAACTTCTCATCTTTTCTTTCAAAGATACACTAAATTTCCTGTAAGCCACTGAAGGCCTGAATTCGTGTAGGCCATCACAAATGGTGCGGGCCATGACTTATGCTCTATGTTAGAGGAAAAGTGATTAATTTTACTTCCTTTCTGCTTTCACATGACATATTTATATTATGCTGCTCAGAGATAATAAATACCAATGAAAAAAATTAATTTCATCCTGCATTTCTCTTCCATTGCTCTTCTAGTATGCCTTATTTGTAAATATAGCTCTCGATTTCTTTATATGGTCTGAATCCTACCCCTTTAAGGAGTTACACTTATTAGCCACTCTAATAACTAAGTAGCAGGAAAGCCATTTTTCTGCTTTCTGCAGGAAAACCCACACTATCCTCATCAGCCTCCAGAAAAAAGGTGACAAACTTTGGCCAGCTAACTATCACTGGGGTAATTTGCTTCTGCAGTTAAATATGATTCCTGAAATACATTCAGAGAATACTGACAGGAAATGCTGAGCGTAAAAAATGTACTATGAATTCAGAATGACTATTTATGCTTAGCTGGGAAGCCCTATATAATCTACTCAGATTTGCTGAGGAAGACAATGGTCAAACCACACCTTCTATTTGCACAAAATATATGTTAAAATTTAAACTCACCTCAGTATATAATGTAGATAAAAGCCAGTGCTGGCAGAAACAGGAAAGCTTATCTTTGACAGAATTATGAACAGCAAGTCTGCCTGGGTATCTTTAGAACAGCACAGGAATTTACTTCAAAGTGTTTTGTGTTTGATGATCACACATTAGCATTCTCAACTTAGTGCTGAATATTTCACTCATGAGAACTAGTGGACTTATTCAGGGACCTGTACAGTTTTTTAGCCTCTCCTGAACTAAATGCAAAAGGATTCAAAGGCTGTAGGCCAGGGACTCAGCTGTTGTAAAACAGCCTAGTTCCAGTGAGAGAGGGAATACAATTTACACCAACTAGGGATTTGCATCTGTGAGGGCTTCGAGGTAGATCCAAAACAAATGAAGTTTGCCTGAGCACGAACTGCACTAGAAAGCTGTACACCTGCAGGACAGAGAGTAATTTTTTTTCTTCATCTCTTGAAACAAGATGAAATGTGAATCATCTTAATAAAATTAAGAGTCTGCACAAATCTTCTTTACCATTGTAGGATTTTTACTTTGGATCTACCAATTTGCAACTTTCTTCTATAGAAGAGTCCACACACACTGTTAAAAAATTAAAATGTAATGGAGCTGATGCAATACATGCTGTGATAGGGTTTTGCTCCCTTGCAAAATGTCTGTGAATGGGAACAAGATGAATGGTGGAATCTCTTTAAAACACAGATGGTTTGTATTAAGCAGCAACTTGGCAAAAACCACTTACACAAAAGCTTCTGCTCTTGGAGTCCCACTGTTTGTAGTGAAGCACTTCTGATGAATAGCAGCATATAATAGAGTACCCTGTGTTTGTAGACATAATTAATACCAAATATTTGCTCCAGGGATCAATAGCATCTATAGGAGCTTAAAATGAGATAAGTTTTAGTTTGGGTTTTTTTGACATTGTTTTGTGAGGCAAAACACAGGAAAATGTCTGCAGCTGATAGATGTATTTTTTCATTCCTGACAAGTCTCTTGGGTTTGTTTAGCTGTTTACATTTTTTTATTTGAAAAAAATAAATAGGATCTAATTCATTTTAGATTCCTTGGTTTTGCACAGAAACCTGACTACACTTCACTGAAGAGGATGTGTGTTACGGCCCACCTTTGTTCACTAACTCAGACTACATTGGTACACACCAGGACATGCAGGATCACAAAATGTTTGAGGTTGGAAGGGACCTCTGCAGGTCATCTGGCCAAACACCCATGCTCAATCAGCGCCACCTAAAGGCAGTTGCCCAGGACCATGTCCAAGACAGCTTTGGAATATCTCCAAGGTGGAGACTCCACAACCTCACTGAGCAACCTGTGATACTGCTCAGTCACCCTTACGGTGAAAAAGTGTTTCCTGATGTTCAGCTGGAGCACATTTTGGTTTATGCCCATTGCCTCTTGCCCTGTCACTGGACACCACTGAAAAGAGACTAGCTTCATGACCTTCATACCCTCCATTCAGGTACATATATTGATGAGCTCCTCTCTTCTCCAGGCTGAACAGTCCCAGCTCTCTCAGCCTCTTGTCATATGTGATATGCTCTAGTCCATGAATGGCCATCTTTGTGGCCCTTTGCTGGGCTTCCTCCAGTATGTCCGTGTCTCTCCTGTAGTGTACTGGACACAGTACTCCAGATGAGGCCTCACCAGTGCTGAGTAAAGGGGAAGGATCACCTCCCTCAACCTGATGGCAACTCTCCTCCTAATGCAGCTCAGGATACCATTTGCCACATTTGCTGCAAGGGCACTTTGCTGGCTCATGTTCAACTTGGTGTCCACCAGTACCCCGAGGTCCTTTTCTGCTAAACTGCTTTCCAGCTGGGCACCCAGCATATATTGATGCCTGGAGTTGCTCTTCCTCAGATGCAGGACTTTGCACTTCCTCTTGTTATACTTCAGGAGGTTCCCACCAGCCCATTTCTCCATCCTGTCAAGGTCCTTCTGGGTGGCAGCCTGACTAGTTTCACTACTTCTAGTTCTGTGTCATCTGCAAACTTGCTGAGGGTGCACTCTGCCTCATCACAGAGTTCATTAATTAGGATGTTGAATAATATTTGAGACAGAACTGATCCATGGTGTACACCACCACTGGCCTCCAACTAGACTTTGTATCACTGACAGCAACTCTCTTGAGTTTGGCCGTTCAGCCAGTTTTCAGTTCACTTCACTGTCAGTTCACCTGTCCTATACTTCATCAGCTTCTCTATGAGGATCTTATAGGTGACAGTGTCAAAGGCTTTCTTGAAGTCCAGGTAGACAACATCCACTGCTCTTCCCTCATCTACAAGACCAGTCATTTCATAATAGAAGATTATAGGTTTGGTCAAGCAAGACCTTCCTTTTGTGAATCTATGCTAAATACTCATGGCTACCTTCTTGTCTGTCATGTGCCTGGAAATTGTTTCCAGATTGTTTACTCCATTACCTTCCCAGGGACTGAGGTGAGGCAGACCAATCTGCAGTTCCCTGCACCCTTCTTGCCTTTTTCCAGATAGGAGTGACATTTGCTTTCCTCCAGTCCTCAGGCTACTCTCCCAACTGCCGTTGACCATTCAAACATAATTGAGAGTTTAAGCTGTATGTTGGTGACAGACACCAGAAGCAGTTTGATAACGTCATTCTGATTTCCTCAGAAAATACTGGGGCAGCATGGTTGCAGTGTTTCCCACACTACCTTCAAAAATATGCTCCTGATTGTGGAATCTTGGTTGTGAAAGCAAACATTAAAAAAGCAGGGCCCTGGTCTGGTCTCATGTCTTCTGAATTCCTCTGTGTGTACTCCCAAGACATCATCCACATTAGAGTCTCTTCACTACCTTGCATGACAGGGTCAAAGATCAGAATTACTGGAGGGGAATGCCAAACTGATGGAAGAACTGCCTTCCTCCTTGGAAACAGTCCATTAACTTCCTGGGCATTACATCTTAAAAGCTACAGCCCTGAGTCTGTGCCATACCATGCACAGGTACTGAGGGAACAGTGAATCAGGTATTCAGCAACATGTAGGAAAGTGTCTCAGCACTCGTTCTCCATAACATCTTCCATCCGTCCTTACACTGCCCACTCCACCCACTTGGTGGTTCATCCTCTCTGGAATCCTGCAGTCTGTATTAATCACAGATAAATAGTCTGCAGGAGATTGCCATTTGATTACTGTGGCCTTCTTATCAACCCAGAAAGCCCGTATTACACAGTGGCACCTCCAAACATACCACAGCCGAGAGAAAGTTTTGGTGACGTTAAATGGCTTGGGATCTGATTCATGCGACTCTAGATTTTGTCTACCCATACACATTCATTACCAGTATATTTTGATGGAAATAAAGTTATTCCATCTCATCCAAATAATGTGTTGGAGACCTCAAAATATTAACTTTAATCCTTTATCCACAATTCCCACAAATTCAAGGATTTGATTCAAGTACATTTAACTCAAATCAGAATTTAATTAAAACTTAATTTCTTTCTGTACTTTACCAACGCATTGTAATGGACCTATCATTTTACACCCCTCTGAGCTTATCAAACAGTTACTGTTTCTCTTTAAATTTTTTTGACCCTATTGCCCTTACATGATCAACTTCTGCTAGGTTACTGTGATGTTTAGATCTATTGAAAAGTCTGAAATTTACTGACTACCAATTATTAGCATTTTCTCTAATAAGGTTAGCACTAATTAGCCCTAAAATCAGCAGTGAGTTACTGTAAATGATAAAGTCAGCATTAACATTGATTACCTTGCTAATTAGTCATGGCAAAAAGTAGGCCATTTGAGCAACAAATGACATTGCTATGTCATTACAAAGGGCCATCACAATTAGATGTAACCCCTGTTTCAGTTTTGCCTCAGTAAGGAGGAACAAACCAGATGGAATTCAGTAACTGATTAATTATTAATATTTTTGCTCATTTCAACCAGAGCTCTAGCTAATGCACATTCTTTCCCTAGACACTCTTTAATCATAATTCTTTCTAAAATACCCACTCATCCAAACAAACTCTAATATGCCAAGGATGGCTGCATATCCATTTCTACAAAGGCAAAACCATCAAATAAAATGCGGAGACAGACAGAAGCTGAAGGTGCTTTTAGAAGACTCAGTTTCAAAAGCCTAAGGTTTGGCCCATTTTGGGACATTTGCTTTAAAATCCAGAAATACTGAAGGTAACAAACTAAATGTTTGTTTCTTATCTGCTGCTAATAGAAAATCTATTCGCAACTGCACAGTACTTAAAGCTAGTTAACAAAAATAATAAAATCATAGAATCACAGAATCATTTAGGTTGGAAAAGACCCTTAAGATCATTGAATCCAACCGTTAAGTTAATACTACCAAGTCCACTACTAAATGATGTCCCTAAGTACCGTGTCTATAGGCCTTTTAAATACCTCCAGGGATGGTGACTCAATTACTTCCCTGGGCAGACTGTTCTAGTGCTTGACAACCCTTTCAGTGAAGAAATCTTTCCTAACAGCAATCTAAACCCTCCCTGGAGCAACTTGAGGTCTCGTGTCCTAACACTTGTTACTTGGGAGAAGAGACCAACACCCACCTCACTACAACCTCCTTTCAAGTAGTTGTAGAGCGCAATAAGGTCTTCCCTCAGCCTCCTTTTCTCCAGCCTAAACAACCCCAGTTCCCTCAGCTGCTATCCTCAAAAGACTTGGGCTCTAGACCCTTCGCCACCTTCGCTGCCCTTCTTTGGATACGCTCCAGCAACTTAATGTCTTTTTTTGTAGTGAGGGCCCAAAACTGAACACAGGATTCGAGGTGTGGCCACACTATTTCTGATACAAGCCAGGATGCCATTGGCCTTCTTGGCCACCTGGGTACGCTGCTGGCTCATATTCAGCTGGCTGTCAACCAGCACCCCCAGATCCCTCTCTGCCAGGCAGCTTTCCAGCCACTCTTCCACAAGCCTCATTGCATGGGGTTATTGTGACCCAAGTGCACAACCCAGCACTGGGCCTTAGAATCATAGAATCATAAAATTGTTTAGGTTGGAAAAGACCTTTAAGATCATCAAGTCCAACCGTTAACCTAACCCTGCCATTCCACCTCTAAAGCATGTCCATTGACCCCCATATGATGGGCTGCAGGCCATCAATCCAGACTGTCCAGGTCCTTCTGCAAAGCCTTTCTATCCTCAAACAGATCAACACTCCACCCAATTTGGTGTCATCTACAAACTGAGGGTGCACTCTATCCCCTCTTCCAGATCATTGGTAAACATATTGAACATGACTGGCCCCAGAACTGAGCCCTGGGGAACACTGCTTGTGACCAGCTGCCAGCTGGATTTTACTCCGTTCACCACAGTTCTTCGGGCCAGTTTTCTACCCAGTGAAGAATATGCCCGTCCAAGCCATGAGCAGCCAGTGTCTCCACGAGAATACTGTGGGAAATGGTGTCAAAGGCTTTGCTGAAGTCCAGGTAGGCAACATCCACAGCCAATGTTTGAGGGATGGCATGCTATATTGTCTTTATAGTGCTCTCTAGTGTCTGTAAAAAACTGTTCATGACTAAGATATCTTTTTTTCCCCTCTTCTTTCTTGAAGTTCTTTCCCTGGAATCCACTGAACTTTATTTTTATAATCAGCATGTCACTTTTATGGTTCAAAAATTTTTAAACACAACAAAAAAGTGGGTGGTTTAAACACTATGAATCAGTGATTTAATCTGGACAGAAGCATTTCTGTCTGCATTCAGTCCTCCATGGCTGACATGTTAAGTAAGGAACCTTTATCTTCCTGAATATTTGACACACATCGGAATTCCCAGAAAAAAAAACCTGGAAATTTCAGGAAACTAATTCTACCCTGACATTCCCAAAACTGAACTTTTCAATGACATTGACTCGCACTCCATTTTTGTTATGTCTAATGACAGACTTAGAACAACTTTGTTTACTTTTATATCCAATTTTACCTCTTAATTTTAACCACTGACAAGGTATACTGATAAAAGCTAACAGACAAACAAATAAGTACTTAAAAAACTACTGGTACCACGTAAGTTAACTCTGAACAAGGTTGACCAACAAGGATTTAAAGTTTAGTATCCTCTGCTTGGCATTATCACTACAAGCGGTCAGTATCTACAGTGAAAACAACAATAGAAAATTTGATAATTTGATTAACAAAATGTAATATAGCCCCCCCCCCCAAAAAAAAAAAAACCCCACAAACCAAACCCAAAACCAAAAAACCCCAAACAGGGATCTAATGATTCTGCTCAAATCCAGCAACACAGGCTGAAAGCCCCAAGTAAAGTTTCTGGAGCGTCTAGTCAAATCATTCAGGAGAAGGAAAGACTCGTTCAAGATTTTACTGGTCAAATTTATTGTTATCATCTTCATTACATTTGTGTTGTGCTTGACAGATTTGGATGAAAGATGGTATTTGATTGCCAAGTGCATTAGAGCTTCACACCAACTGCCTTGTATCAGGCAGCAGAAAACTAGAGCAAGGCAAGCCACAGAGACAGTTCAAATGCCCAAAATGGAGGAAAAAATACTCCTGCCTCTCATGTTTACTGACTTATCATTTTTTACAGAAGGAAGAAAATATGTCCTACAAAATTTAGCTGTGGGAGCTGCAGTCTCAAGGAACACAATAGTAAAAATTGTTATGAGAACAGGTGCTCCCTGATTTCTTTCTCTTGAAGTAGAAGCTTTGTGTAGTTACTTTTAACCAATAGCTAACATTTGCAAAATTAAATTGAGTAGGGGGGGGGGGAAGGGATAACAGTGCTTTTGTATTGTGTTCTCGTTTTGATCTATAACTCCCTCCACTTGCTTTCTCCCAGACATAGATAGCAGTACTGAGGGGATGCTGAATATAACACCTTCATCATAAAGGTAATTGGATATCTCCTGTTACTCTTCCATAGTATCTGTTGAATATAATGCTTGAATTTCACATTTTGGATGGAAGCCCAGAAGTTTATGTAAAGTGTTTGCCTGAAATACTGAAAGGGAACCTACATTTTTATTTCCTCATGCCTATGCTGAGGATTAATCCATTCTTCCACACATTGCAGATTTTTTGCATTTAAAAAAAAATTCTTTCTAATTTCTGAATAGTAATGAGTTGAATACTCAAAACTCCAGTTTCATAGCTAAATTAAAACTGTTGCTGCCCCCCCCCCCCCCCCCCCCCCCCGCACACAAGCCCCTGCTAAAACAACAACCACAAAAAGAAATTTTTGGTGTTTCTGTGAAAACAAAATGTGGCCATACTGGTTCTGAATCAGAGTCCACAACTGAAATCTATCCGAATCTAACTGAAATTTTGCTCCTAAAATGTTGAAATATTGAGCTGGAAAAGTTCATAGTATCAGGCATGTGCAAACAGTGAATTTAATAAACCAGCTAATAACAATATTTTATGTTCATATAGCGCTTCACATTGTGATGCAGAAACATTAACTAATTCATTCCCTTAATACTTCTCCAAGGTAGATCTTATTAAACATAAATATTAGACATGTAATTACATGTTAACAATTATTGAAAAGCAGTTTTAATTTAAATGCTAGGTGACTGTTGCGGTTTAACCCCAGCTAGCAACAAGGCACCACACATCCGTTTGTTTATTCCCCCCACTTCCCCAGTGGGATGGGGAAGAGAATCAGGAGAAAGTAAAACCCATAAGCTGAGATAAAGACAATTTAGTAGGACAGAAAATGAAAGGAATAATAATAATAATAATAATAATAATAACAATAATAATAACAACAATAACCAAAACAAGTGATGAGCAATGCAATTGCCCATCACCCACCAACCAATGCCCAACCAGTCCCTGAGCAGCGATCACTGTCCCGCTGTCCAACTCTCGGCTTCTTGTGCACCTGGCAGGGCAGGGGAAGCTGAGAAATCCTTGACTGGTGTCAGCACTGCTCAGCAACAACTAAAACACCCATGTGTTATCAATATTCTTCTAGTACTAAATCCAAAACACAGTACTATGCCAGCTACTAGGAAGAAAATTAACTCCTTCCCAGCTGAAACCAGGACAGTGACTCATTGTCACACAGAGGGCCTGACCAGGGTAGGAAACGAGACTTCTGATGAGCAAACTCTCTTTTATTTCAGTCCCAGTGTATACTCTGTGACATAATCATTAGCAAAATTTATCAGCGCTGTCCAGTTTCCTGAGGATTGACTTGGGACTGTCAAATCTCCATACTTTTCCTTTGCTTGTCAGCATGCAATAGCTTGTAACAAATTTTGTGTCAGATGGCCATTTACAGTGCAAGCAAAGAAGCTACCTTATCACTGAGAAATGTCAATTCTTTTTTGTTATTTTTCTAGAAGCTCTTTCTGTCATAAACTGTGCCTCCCTTGGCTAGCACAGTAAGTAGACCAGCACGGAAATAAAAACCTCCCACCTGCCAGCCTATGCCATCTTCAAATCACATGAAAACCTGAAACCAAAATTAAAGGATTCCTAAATATATACTCTGTGCACTAGCCCTTTTAAGCTGAAACCATGGAAACTACTGGAAACTTCACCCTCAAGTATGCCTGTTAAAAACAAGACCATATTTTTTTAGATAGACTTCCAAAAACAGACAGGAAAACATTCAAGCAGATGTCTTCCCTGCTTGTGGGAATTGCATCTCCATAAATCTTGAGGTAGCAGCTTGTGAGAATCAGGAATGTTGAAGACATTGCTATGACCTCCCTCATCCCTGGGGTTGTACTGGACAAGTGAGGATGTACTAAGCAAAGCATACTGGAAAGCATCACATCCAAGAGGCAGGCAATAAGACAGAGATGTCTGGTTGGTGCCCATGCCTCTCTTTGAAAAGATCCTGCGGTGAGGAATGATAAAGCAGCAAAAGCAACCTGACAAGCCATGAACACAGTCAGTGTTCTCCTTTGGCCACAGATAAAAAGGATGATGCAGAGAGATCTTCCACAATGTTTATCAACAAAGCACAAAAGACAGATAACCAGATATAAACAACCGAAGTTTGCTCCTTTTAACCACATGCTGTGTGGTACCTCCACACAGCGTTCTACCAAGTGCTGGCAGTCAAGAGCCTAGTCCATCAAATTCAGGAGCAGGAGCTCTTTCCACAGAGCCTGGAAGTGTATGTGAGTACAGGATCAAGTTCATCTATTGTCCTTTTAACGACATAATTAGAACAGAAATACAGGAAGGCCAGGTAGTAGAAAAAGCTTCACAAAGCTTTCCTGCATTTGTGGCCGATGTACAAATAGTTTATCTGGAAATATCTCAGAATTGCCTTAAACAATGCAGGCTTACATAACTCAGAAGTGTCAAACCCCCTTATGATTAGGTGCATCTGGCCCCTTCTTCAGCTTTTACCAATAGGTAGACATGTGGTTAATGGTATGCAACTGGAATAAAGGTACTCCACCATGAGCAGAATTTAACCCTTAGCTTACCATTTTAAAAAGTACAATTTGCAAAAATTTTGCTCTCAAGTTGACCAAGCATTGAGGGGCCTTTTCAGCTCTAGAGGAGAGCAAGAGAGTCTGCAAGCTGGAACCGTATTTCAAATGCTAGCTCTTCAGTCTGAAAATCCTTTGGTAGGCTAGTGTAAAGAAGCAGACAGTGCTAGAGCACTGATGAGGTGATACACTGCAACAGCCAGGAAAAAGCACTGTGCTGCAGAGCCAAAAGGATGTTCCACACTGCAGTGGCACTGGCAGCCCCAAGCTTTGGTCATGACTCCATTGTCCCAAGAGCTACCTCGACACATGAGAAAAAAAAGCCAGCATCTGCCTCAAAGAGTTTACAACTTAGTAACAAGAGAAAACCCCTGTCCTACAGCTGAGTAGGATGATACAAAACTGCAACCCTAAGCAGAGAGTTGAGCGTGGAAAGGTATAAATTTACATCATAAAATCTGTTCCAGTTCAGAAAATGATTACTTGCAGTGTTTCCTGTCAAATACAGTACTACTTTATTTATTCATTTTTCTTGCTTTATCCATTTATTTTTGTTAAATGGGGAATACAGACACTGGCCTATTAATTCCCAACTATATTTTAGACACCACCTCAGCATTAGACACAAAGTTGGGTTGTTAACTAGAAAAACAGATTATACACCTTTATTGTTCTGTTATTCCAAGAACAGACCTTCCAGCCTTTATAAAAAAACAGGTATGGATTTAGTGCCTTGCAAAGCATACCTGGAAGGTCACTACATTTAGATTTGGAACTCTTGCAGCTCAGATAAAAAATTAAATAACCAAAACAGTAATAGTGCAGATATAGAATCAAAATATTGATATGAATATGCAGGCCACTGAACTGGGTTAGGACATCGTTTCAGGAATAAATACTTTTTCTTTATTTTTAACTTCAAGCATTTTTGCATGTACGTTTGTCAGAGTCACAGTTACATTGGTAACAGAAATGTGTTACCCATTGGCAGAATGCCTAACTTCATGAGGAAGTTCATCCAAAATACAGGTCTGTTTCCACTTACCTCCCACTGTCCAAAAGGCTGTCCATCCTGTTCTTCCTTTAGCAGAGCAAAATGAAAGTATACTGTAGATTTCACAGTACATTCAATTAAAACTCCATGATGATCTCTGATACCTAAAGGTAGTCTAGGGCCAAAAAATAAGCAAGGTGAATCCAACTACTATAATTTGGTAACAAAGGTTTTTTCTCTCTTTTTACAGAAACATGCACAGCACTTAAAAATGCTTTGCTGTGATTGATGATAAAGCCTCTTTGATTAATCTACCAGTACCAAAGCTTCTGTGACTGACACAGAGCTGGAAAAAATAAATCATCTTTCCATGAAAGATGGGTGGAGAATTTTCTATTCTTTTTCAAGAGAAAAACAAATTTCTCTTGAATTAATGTCTCTTAAAGCACCAAGAAACTGACTGACTTCACTCTGACATTTCCCATCCTATACTGCAATTACTAAAGGACAAGGTTGTTCTTGCTTGAATGAAAATCACTACGTAGCAGAGTCAGTACATTCCTATGAATCCCTCAAGCCCTGTGGTCTTAAGTGGTGTATACAGCATAGCCTGATCAATTGTTACTTGCATGGGGATGAAGTGTTGTATACAGCATAGCCTGATCAATTGTTACTTGCATGGGGATGAACTTCCTACTGTCATACTCCTTGAAGAGGCAAGTTGCTGATAGAAGCAGAGACAGAATACCAAAATCAGTTAGTATGTAAAGTGTGTCTGTCCAAACTGAAATTAACCAAGACACTTTTGAACAGTTTTATGTACCGGAGAAAAATTCTTTGTTTAAAGTAGTAAGTACAGTAATGTAAGGCACATATAATGTTACTTATCATATACAGGTATATTTAGGTCTGCATGCACGTAAGCTGTTTAGCCATTGAAGGGAACTTCCACCACACACACTTTTTTTGTATATATATGGCCCACAATTTTCAAAACAGAAACAGTTTCAAAGAAAATCTAATATGATATAGATGTTTGATTTGGAGCTTTAGAAGGTTAATTTTAATTGTGAAGTTGTATGGAATTACAGAAAATGGAACCATAGGAAAACTTTAGTTCATTAGGCTGAATAGTTCATTAGATCAAAACATCTATGTACAACCTTCCTGTAAGGACTCTGAGTAATGTGTTCATGAAGACCTCCAGCAATCCAGATAACACATTCTCCCTAGTTTTTGGATTTTAGAAAAGCTTTTAATACTGTCTCTCGCAGTATCATTACAGACAAAATTTCCAGTACACAGCTATGCAAGTCTGTAATGTGTTGGGTGAGCAATTGGCTGATGAGTTGTGCTCAAGAGTTGTAGTAAATGGGGTTAGATCAGGCTGGTGGCCAACCAGTGGGGTTCCCCAGGGCTCAGTTTTAGCGCCAGTGCTCTTTAATGTTCTGGATGCAGGTGCTGAATGTACATTAAATGAGTTTGCCAATAATACCAAATCAGGAGGAGCTGTGGCCTCCCTCTAGGGTAGAGAGGCCTTACAGAGAGATCTGGATAGGCTAGAGAGCTGGGAAATCACCAACTGTATGAAATCTAACAAGACCAAGTGCCAGGTTCTCCAACTGGGATGGGGTAATCCTGGTTATACATACCAGCTGGGGGAGAAGAGGCTGGAGAGCCACTTCATGGGAAGTGATCTGGGGGTTTGTGTTTATGGCAAGTTGAACATGAGTCAACAGTGTGCCCTGGCAGGCAAAAGGGCCATGCATGCCCTGGGGTGCATCAAGAACAGCACTGCTAGCCAGTCGAGAGAGGTGATTGTCCCAATCTACATTGCACTGGGACAGCCCCACCTTGAGTCCTGTGCGCTGTTTTGGGTGCCTCAATATAAGAAGGACATCAAACTGTGAGAGTGTGTCCAGAGGACGATGACCAAGATGGTGAAAGGCCTCGAGGGCAAGACTTACAAGGAGCAGCTGAGGTCACTTGGTTTGTTCATCTTGGAGAAGAGAAGGCTGAGGGGTGACCTCATCACAGTCTGCAGCTTCCTCAGGGTGGGCAGCAGAGGGGGAGCTGCTGATCTCCTCTCTCTGGTGACCAGGATAGGACACGAGGGAATGGAATGAAGCTGTGTTGGGGGATGTGCAGATTGGACATTAAGGAAAGGTTCTTCACTGAGAGGGTGGTTGGTTACTGGACCAGGTTCCCCAGGGAAGTGGTCACAGCACCAGGCCTGTCAGAGTTGAAGGAGCATCTGGACAATGCTCTTAGTCATATGGTTTAATTCTACGTCGTCCTGCAAGGAACAGGGGGTTGGACTCGATGATCCTTATGAGTCCCTTCCAACTTGAGATGTTCTAAGATTCTAGTTATTCTTCCTACCACTATTGTTTCTAACATGCAGCCTTGCTGTAATTTAGGAAGCAGTGTCTTTCCACCTTGAATAAAAGGAAGGTATTTTTTCCCATCTTTCATAGTACCTACAAGCTTCACCGATGTTTATTCATCACTGTACAATGTTCACAATCCCTTGTACAGACCCAGGATTATCTCAAAATGGGTAGTCTCACTGCAATTTTGTGGAAAGATACGATTTTAATTATTTTATTCCTTTATTTTTAAGGAACACCCTGGTTTTAGAGCCAGCAGTAGTGATTTTCAACTGCTACTGTGCAGACAGTATATTTTCTGTCTCCTCTGTGATGCTGGAATTGGTTCTGGCATGTGCACCATCTGCAATCAACATAGGAGGGAACTGACTCAGAAAGATTTTACTGAGGTTTATAAATTTTTGGTGAGAACAAACCTCACTGTCCCAATGCAGTATGTGAACCTCTGTGGCTGTACTTAACATTAAACCTTTCAAATCCAGCTTCTTTCTTTTGGCTCCCTATAATTATGTTCAGCTCACCTAAAATATTGTGGTCTGGGTCTGCGTTGTTCCATTATATTTGTTTTGTCTTCTTTGTTTTAGCATTTGGGAGAAACATCACTCCTGCCTTCAGCCACCTGAATCTCTAGCCCCAGATTCTGTTTAAAACTGAAAGCCATCTGTGCACTTTAAAGACAAAGAAATCAAGCAAAAGAATCTGTTCAGCTAGATAAAGGCTTTTGTAGATTATCAAAAAAGGGACAAGATGAGAATCATGGGGACCAGACCAAGTGTGAGTTCAGATTTAAAGCTGAGCCACTGCTAGCTTCTAGGTCCTAAACCAGATATACAAGAAGAGCATCATTAGATGATACCCTAGAAAAGTCCTAAATGTTGTGCTAATCTCATTAAATTTCCATATCCCAGAGCACTGTCTAGCTTGTTCTAACAAGATTTCAGATCTCTTCGAACTATAATCAGAAAACACCACACAGGTATTTTCATTTGTCCCAGACTGTTGCTTCTCTGATCATCTTGCTACAGGCATATAGCAACTGGATTCAGTCTGGCTGAACGTCACCTCCTCCCCAGTTTAGAGCTGTTTTGGAAAGCAGGTTGTGTTTTGACTGTTTCTGCCTCTTTGTAAAGCATTACTGCTGTTCTCTATTGCTGACGCATGATTAAGAAGTTCTGCAGTGCCTGTAGGAAGCTGTAAAAGGGTTATCCTTCTACTTTACTATCTAAAAAACAACAATATTATTGGCATTGTGCAAGGCACAAAAATCAAGACACTCTCTGCAGTGGAGAACTTAGGAACTAAAGCTATGAAGCACAATTAGGCACTCATTTTCAATGAAAGGAAAAGAGCCTGTGTCAAAACCTTCTGTGCCAACAAGCTTGACAACTTCATGCTAAAGCATACACCATAAATAAGGATTCATGGCCCAGTCTGAAAAGGTTTTGAGCACCCACAATTCCACAATTCATAATGACATTTCTGGGAGCTGCAGGGCTAGAGCACCTATTCAGAGCAGGCCATTAGCTTAAATGAGAGTAAAATCAGCAGAGGTTATAAAGTGCCTTGGTGTTATTTTCCTGACAGGTGGTGCCATTGAAATAGTGGAATTAGGGTACTGCAGAAAAACCCACAGCTCAGCCAAATAGCTGCAGCTGTTCTGTACGGGGTTTTTCGTTTGTTTTTTTGCATACGACAAATTATTTGGGAACAAGACATATGAAACTCATGCCATTTAAATATATGTTGTTATGGTCCAAGGGGCTAATATTTGTCACTATCCACAGTTTTGGAACTAGTCAAAGGTCTGTGGTATGGATACCATGGCAATGCTCATCATGAACATGAATTATAATGACAGTTTTCCGTTATAAAAGCTTTCTCCCAAATAGAACAAATTCTATTTTTTCCTTTTTGTTTTGACAAACATATTGCAAAGGACCAAATAAATCCCATCTCCACTGCAAGTTGGAGGAAATCCACTAGACTTGAGTTGTTACTGGAGTAATGCTCAATGCACTATAGTCTGTGGAGGAATCCATCTGTAGTCTGTACCACAGTATTCTGTAAAGAAATCAGCACACATAGCTTGATCTTTATTGAGGATGGTTGCCAACAATTTCTGTGTACAGAATTTATATTGGCTTCTGTAATAGCAGCATGACACAGTACGAACACTAGATTTAATTTATGTCCCCATTTAGAAGCTTTGTGTATTCTGCCAGAATTATATTAACAGCAGTCTAGTCTCATTTCTAAATGACAGCTATATATTAGTAACACTGTACCGGACACCACTGAAATGCTTTAAAGGGAGGTTTGCAGGTCAGCTGGATAAGGCCTCACAATTTCTTGTACTAAATTACAAGAAAAAGAAAGGAAACAAAAATCTAGGTATGTACTGTAACAATCGGCTCACTCCTGCACAAGGTTTTCTCTGTCTTGCAGGAAAAAGACTGCTGCATGTGTGATACTACAGGACGCTTGACGGACACATAACACTGAAGGAAGCTTAAAGCTGTAATTTTTCCATTGCGTGCACCTAGGCGGTCAGTACACTCATCTTTCTCAAAGACTGCATTGCATAGGAATAGGTGGAATATACAATGTTACAAACTTGGAAGAGCCTTGCACTGCATTACTTATTTCTGAGGTTTGGATAAAGTTTGACTAAAAATTGGCACATATTTAAGTAGCTGCTGATACATGTCTTTAAGAGTCCAAAGCAGTAACTTGCCTAGCACCTTGAGAGCAGAGGCATGGGCAAGGCCGTGGAACAAGGCAATTACATGTTGACAAAGCCTTTGTTCATATGAACACCATAATGATAGGATGAATTCTACTTATGCACTGAAGTGAAATGTACACAAATTACTGAGACATATGCATTTCTCATCCACATCTAGTTACTTTATTTCTTCCTATCCCTCCCATCAGATTACTTTCAGCCTACTTTGATTATTTTAAATTTGTGAGCTTCTAAAATCACCCCTCCCCAACTAAAAAATGGCATGTAATCAATCAAGGAAACAGCACTCTGCAGAAAGGAATTCTGAAATAGTTACTAATGCCTGCCTGTGCAGTCTACAGCTGTAGTATTGCCTACAGCCTGAAACCACCCACACACTCAAAAGAACATGTACCAAGCAGCTGTACATAGAGGACAAATTGCTGGGCAGAATCATAAAAAGAGTATGAAAAAATGAGGATTAAAATAAGGATGCTTAAAAAAGTATTAACAGGTTAAATTCTTGTACCTCTCCCTCTTTCCAAAAACAAATAAACCCCCCACATTGTATTGCGTTCCCCAGAGTCATGAGTGTCACTACTCTGAGCTCATGACAGCTCGAATGAAGTTTAGTATTGCTGAACCAACTGTGGCTCACAACATGGTGCTCCTTCATCCACAAAATAGCAAGTTAATCTGCAGAAAAGGAGTGTAACTGCATGCTTGGTTTCCCATGGGGTGTTGTGTAATGGTTTTACCCCAGCCAGCAGCTGAGCACTGCACATATGCTCGCTAAAACCTCCCAGTGAGATGAGGAAGAGAATCGGAAGAGTAAAAGTGAGAAAGCTCACGGGCTGACATAAGAGCTTAATAACTGAAATAAAATAAAGTAGTAGTAGCAGCAGCAGTAGTAGTAGTAGTAGTAGTGGTGGTGGTGGTAGTAGTAGTAATAACAACAACAACAACAACAATAATAATGATAATAATAACAATAATAATAATATACAAAGCAGGAGATGCACAATGCAATTGCTCACCACTCTCTGACCAATGCCCAGCCTGTCCCTGAGCAGTGGCCACTGTCCCCCAGCCAACTTGCCCCAGTTTATACTTATGCTCAGTCTTTTACTGAGCAAGACATCATATGGTCTGGAATAGTCCCTTGGCCAGCTGGGGTCAGCTGTCCTGGCTGTGCCCCCTCCCAGATTCTTGTGCCCCTGGCAGAGCAGGGGAAGCTGAAAAGTCCTTGACTGGTGTAAGCACTGCTCAGCAACAACTAAAGCATCAGGGTGTTATCAACATTCTTCTTTTCCTAAATCCAAACAGCACTATGCCAGCTACTAGGAAGAAAATTAACTCTGTCCCAGTTGAAACCAGGACATCTTGCCAAATTGGTCTCTGCTATCCCCCACCTTCTGTTACTTGTTTTGCTACCATGGGCAAGACAATCTCACAAAACTTGTTTTCACCCAGTAAGGGACGTCTTTCTTTTCTCTTTCTTTTTATCCTCATTATATTTCTCTCTTTCTCTCTCTTTCTTTCCTCTCTCTCTCCCCCTCCTTCCTTCCTTCCTCTTTCCTTCCTTCCTCTTTCATTTCTTCCTTCCTTTCTTTCCTTCCTTCCTTCCTTTCCTTCCTTCCTTCCTCTCTTTCCTTCTCACTTTCTTTCTTTCTCTCTCTCTCCCTCTCCCACTCCCCCTTTCTTCTTTCTTTCTTTCTCCCTCTTTCCCTCCCTCCCTCCCTCTCTCTTTTAACTGGAGACATGTGTAACAGCAAATCTCCTTTCTCTGGTCCCTGGGGCAGGAATGACAAAGACACTTTTGGGGACAGGGAAGAAATGCAGCAAAAATAAGTGTCCTGTTCAGAGTGCCTTTCCTGCACAGTGAGGGAATGGAAGATGAACAGAGCTTCACTATGAGCAGACAATGACAGTGACACAACAGCTCACAACTGACCAATTTTGGGAAGAACAAGCCTGAGAATTAACGGCTGGTTTTGTTAGTAATTCCCACTGAGGTTTGAGCCCCCTGTTGAGCTAGGACTGCATCACAGTCTGTCTGATCATGCTCTAGCATGGTGTGTATCTTCTCTCCATAAATAATTTCATCCTGTATATGTTTTACCATTATTCACTTGCAGATCTTTTTAATGTCTACTTTTGATGGTGAAAACTTCCCATGAGGGAACATCTAGACATTTTATTTTTAAAAGGCATATTAATTTTACGATAGTATATTTAAAAACTATTAGTAAGAGTATTTGGTCCCTAGAAGAATGAATAGAAAGTACTTTCAGTGTTTTCATATAAATTTGCCTTGTCTTTTTCATTTTTTCTTTCAAATGACATTTTGTCCTACATAAGTTAATACATTATCCACTGAGAAATAAAAAAAATACACTCCTTGTGCTTGTATTACTTTCATTCATATAGTTCCACACAAATGAACTGCACTTTATAGATAAATTAAGTTACAGTTTCCTTCTTCAGAGAGTCTTTAGTCTCAATATAACAGCAAATGCCTCTGGTCTTGCTCATGAAACTAGTAGCAGGGGATCAACCTGCATGACCGAAGCCATTGTACCTTGATATTGTTTAATAATAAAAAAATAAGGACAACCCACAGCTTGGTCTCTTTCGCTAAGACTGATGCAGGAACAAAATACCAGTACAAATTATAACAATAACTTCCCCTACTTTTCAATTTCAAGAAAAGGCACCGCAACCACTGGAAGTTTGTGTTAGTATTACTTCAGCACAGTTTTATACAACCCCTTCAACAGCCTCCACCCAGCCAACCTTCCCTCTGAGCTCATCATATACATCAGACATCCTTCCCATATATGATGATAAAAGAACATATTAATCTCTCCCAACTTCAGTCATCTGAAAATTTAACCATACTTGCAGGATGAAGTTGTCTAAAGGCTTTCTCTACAGTCAAAGGAGAGAGATGCATCTCTCGATGCCCTGTTGCCTATGTTAAGTAACCCACTTTGACATGGTTTCCAGAGTTTGCTTTCTGAAGTCAAAGGTTGTTTCTTGACAGAAATTCCCACACATTTAATAATATTTGTCTCTTTTCAAGGGTTTAATTAAGGATGAGGAACACTAGATTTTTATCCAGTTTTACTTCTTCTTTTAATTTAATCATAACCTTATGACAGTGATACTGAAGGTCTACATTTGTAGTAAAGAACTTATCAAAGATGGCCCTGTAATTTCTTGCATTCCTGAATCAGATACTGCTAACTGTTGTATTTGTTCTCAGCTATGAACTACAAGGTCCAAATTGAAATACTGTTTTACCTGTGGCAGATAATTCTGGAAAGAAAACTATTTTCTACAAGTTTCTTAAAACTTTTTTTTTGTTGCCACATTCTCTTCAGAATATCAGAAATGGTGCACTCAATTTTAAAAATAAACTGGTGATTCATTGTAAGTACAACAGAAAGTGAGGCTACCAGGGATTTTATTTGATTACCTAACCTTGAATCCTACCAGTTTGTATGAGTCACTGTTTCCTTTCATTCCTCTCCTACCTTTCATAACAGAAGCGCAAGTATCAGGACACTGTACGGGAAACCATCTTCTGCAGGTTGCTCATTTCAATGATTTTTTTGTTGTTGTTTTCAGGTTGTCCCAAATGTCATGTTTTAAGTATAAGGATTCATGAAGGTCCAGAAATTAATTTTTTTTTTCCCATCAGCTCTTGTATGCAGAAAGCAAACAAAGATCTTCAAAGTAGCTCTCATTTCTGCTTCAGCCTCCATATATCTTTTAGGATGAAACTTGAAAAGGCATTTTTAGGCAAACAAGTACTTAACTATGTGTTCCACTACTGAAAATCAAATATGCCCTTAAAGTTAACTATATATATGCACAATTTTCTGAACTAGGTTGGACATGAGCATTTCGTGAAACAGGGTTTCTTATTGTTTAACTTAGCAGAACTTTCTTCTCTTGCCCATCTTACCTCTTTCTTAGTAGTTCTTACATTAAAGACCAGGAGTGAATCGTGAATTATTCCTGCTGCATTAGGTTTGTGTCTTTACTGCTATTCTTCTGTTGCATATGACTAAAAAAAACCCCTATTTGCCCAAAATCTTATACTTTTGCACATAAATCAGTCCAATAAAACATGCATTTCCTTCCCCCATAAACCTTGCCTTGCTAATATCTTTAGACTATCACAGCAACAAAGCTGCTTAAGCTGTAGACCTTTTTTGGCACTTTTATTTTAGATCAGTGCTTTGAAACAAAATGTCAATGTTATTTGCAATGTTTTGTGTATTTGCAAATTCATTACAATTCTAAAACTGAAACATGACCCAGACTTCATCACCTGCAATGATACGAGTGGGGTAGGGGGGTTTTGTACAGGGTATTAGAATGCTCTTTGACATTCTTACTAACGAACGTTTGTCTCGCACTGGGTAATTTCCAAAAGAGACTAGTAACAGAAACCACAGGAAATGCATTAATCAAACTAAGACCAGCATTTTGGGATTCAGTCCCCTCCCTGTCCCCCTATACTTATACACACAAAGTAACCCATTTACTCACTTTTTGTTTCCTCAAGCATGAACAAGGCAGAAAAAAATAAGTCAGAATATGTAATATTTAAAAACAGCATACTTGCAAGCCTAAAATGTATGTCAAGATTTTTCTGGTGGTTAGAAAGTCAGGCAGACAGGACTTTGGGGTGCCAGTCCCTGTGTGGCCATTGCCCATTGTTGTGGTTTAACCCAGCTGGCAACTAAGCACCACGCAGCTGCTCCCTTAGCATCCCTTAGTGGGATGGGGAATAGAATCGGAAAAAAAAAATTGCCCATGGGTTGAGATAGAGACAGTTTAAGAGGAGAAAAGAATAAAAATAATAATAATGATAATGGTAAGAGAACATCTAGAGATTATACAAAACAAGGGATGCACAATGCAATTGCTGACCACCCGCCAAACAATGCTCAGCCTATCACGAGCAGCAATCCCTCTTCCCCCTCTCCGACCAACTAACCCCCCCCGAGCATGACGTTCTATGGTATGGAATAGCTCTTTGGTCAGTTTGGGTCAGCTGTCCTGGCTGTGCTCCCTCCCAGCTTGTTGTGCACCTGGCCGAGCAGGAGAAGCTCAAAAAGTCCTTGAGTAGTCTGAGCACTACCCAGCAACAACTAAAAACATCAGCGTGTTATCAACATTCTTGTAGTACTAAATCCAAAACACAGCACTATCCTAACTACTGTGAAGAAAATTAACTCTATCCCAGCCGAAACCAGGACACCCATTCTGTCATTTTGGAGAAGACACTTGGATTTGCAGCATAAATAATTGGTATAGTTAGACAGATCTTACTCGCAGAGGTGCTTTGAGGCTTTTTTAGTTGCTTGTAAAGTTCCTTTGATTCCAGCATAAAAGATGTCATCTACACAACTTTTCTGCAAGTCAGTGCTTCTCTGGGTGCAGCTGCCTTCCTTCTGGGTTTTCCTGGCGAGGTCTTCTAGTCACAATAGCCCATTCCTCTGGTCTTTGCTTATACCCATACTATGTCTCTGCTTGCTTAATACATCCAAGAGTACAAATCAAAATTTCTGGTCACTCATAAGTAAGTCTCCAAACTGGGAATGATTTACTGGCCAAAAATAATACAGATTCAATACTGCCACTTTATTACTAAAAATTAGAAGAAATACAAAAAAGAATAACACTCTTTTCTGTAGGGGTCCAAAGTGCTTCCTTTTAAGGAGAGTCTGGAGAGATATTTTATGCCATCAATCCCTGGGTCAACACAAAAATATGTCAGGTTTACAAATTAGAGTTCATACCAATACATGAGGTAGTTGAGCTAAGAATTCATGGAAAACATGCAATATTGTGGGAAATTTTGAAAGAATTTTAATGAATTTGCAATCTGCTTTTCAATTGTGAGCCTTGTTTCTGTCAAAACAAGCATACAATTCAATACATGCCACGAATATTTCAAGTAATGACCTTCCCAACTCATATATATATATATATCTCAGATATCTTAGAAGAGAACCCTCTATTTACAAATCCAGCTTGACTTCCAAAACCTTGAGGAAAGCCAGTGTATTTTCACAGTTACTTACATTTTGGCCTGGCAGTAGAAGCATTTCCTTAAAGTTTTACAGTACCTACCCTATACTTCTGCACCCTGTTCCTACTGATGAAAGCGGTGAGATAGGTATCTCTTTTCCACTGCCTGACACATTATAGGAATTTAAGGTGGAACTTCCAGTCCTTAAAACTACTAAGTAAATTCCTCAATAAGGCTTTAGTAATGACAGAATCAGCTGGCAGACTGGAAGACTTGAGGAGTGCAGGACAGCAGAGTTAGAATCTGAAACAGGTGCCAAGTGAATTTTCTGGTGATCCATGACCCATTAGCTCCAAGAGAGATGAAAGTACAACCTACCTGTAAAGCAGAGCTTACTGAAAAACTACCTAATTGATTAGCAGTTTTATAGATCTGATGGTTTTTCTGTCCATAAGCGATCAGGATAAGGGGGTTCTTTCTTGCACACTGTCCTCTTTCATATATGGAACATAAAAATCCTGCTTGTGCTTTTTCATGATAACCTCTCTGTATGTACATGTGGTAATACCTCTTCCTATCTAATTTTGGCCTCATTTGCTAATTTTTCTAAATTTATGATTAAGCAAAAGTAGCAATCAAATCACTAAACTCAGCAATGCAGAAAAGAAACAAACATTCTCCACCTTCCTCATGCACATAGGCAATACTCCAATTATGCAACTTTCTCACTGAATTATTTAGATGGTTTTTTATAGTTTTTTTTGCAAATGTTTTCACTATCAGCGTTTTAATTATACAGACACAAGTATTTATGCCTACAAAACACAGCAATTGATAATCAGGATTGAATAACCATGAAAGTAATTTGGACCAGTCTCAGTGGTTAATACCACATAATGACAGAATCACCTTCATCACTTTGTGTCATCACAAAATTTGCTATCTCATTCCTTGCTGACCTTTGCAGATCAATAAATGTATCAAACACAAGACCTAGTAAGGAATTCTGAAGCACTTTGTTGTTAACCTTTAGACATGATGAAAATTGACCTTTTAATCCAGCTCTCTGTTTTCTGTATTTTAGTTTGTGATGCAGGATATTTTTTCTTTCTCATGTCACAGAAACCTAACAGCCTGTGATTAATTTCAGGGAGAGGAAATTTTTAAAGTTTTATAAGATAGTACCTCATCAACTAAATACTGCCAAAGTAAATGGTTTCGAAGAGATCAATAAAACACAATTTTCTATTTAAGAAGTCATGCTGCTTAATTCTTGTAACTTCCTCATTTTCTATTGCAGTAATTTTTAATATCTTTTCATATGACTGCTTAGTGTACCTATATTTTACTGAGTTATAATTCTTTGTTCTAGCAACTAAGCATTTTATCATTTAAATATGCATAAAATATTTGAAATTTTTACTTCCTTCCAAGTCTTCAGAACAACGTGTTTTTTAAAATTACTATTTTTTAATTACTATTCATATTTTTTGGCATAACATGATTCTATTCTGTGATTCTACGAGTATCATCTGAATTAATCCCGCTGTCTTGCTCAAGACTAACTTGAGATCAGCCTCCCTTTTTGGTCAGCTCCTGTAAGAGTTTCTTAAAGTGCTATGACATTGTTTTTCTACATTGTCAAACATTTGTGAAGTGAAGAACATCATAGTGTTAGATTTTATGGCTTTTCCATTTTTTCTGTGTCAGGTCTCACAATTCGTTTTTTTCCTATTCAGCCAATAGAGACAAAACAATATTTTCTGCATAGTAGGCTGTCATTTGTATTCAGAAGATTTATCACTGATACAGACTTATCTTCAGAGTTTTATCTCTCTACATATTAGCAGTTGTTCTTAATTTTGGTTGAATAACACAAAAATATATACTAGTAACATAGGTGGAACAGATATTAAAATAATGATGGACTGGTCAGAAGAGCTTTATTATGCATAATACAAAAGTACAGTACTTGACATAAGATCTGATGAAGTAAATCCCAATGAAAGGAAGAGGTTCAGGTATACAATATTGATTTGAAAGCTAGTACTTTGTTGTATATTATCTTCATTGATACTTGATGATTTATGACACATTGATTTAAATTGCCACAAGGAAAAAGTAGTGTCCTGGTTTTGGAAATTCCAAGTGCAGAAATCAAGCACATCCGAAGTTAGACTCAGCAAATAAAAAATATTGCAGACCAGTCTTACTTTGTGCAACCCATGCTCAGGCAAAGCATCCAGTGATTTGGAGTGACAGCAGTTTTGCAATAAGAACCTTTGTATTTACGTGTTTGAAGCTATCCTACGACTTCTCAGAGTTTCCAATTACATTGCTCCTTGATCTTCTGCATTATTACATATATCTTGAGTAGTGAACAAGTATAGTTAAGATATATAGGAACAAACTGGTCTACTACAAGAAGATTAAAAATAAAGAAAATCATTGCTGATAAATTTTCATGCCATAGTATGAATTGTAAAAGTTGAAGTGGACCTGTATCTGAATTTTATATTTTAATGGGATAGTCTTCAGCTGTTCTAAAACTTAAGTTTAATAATTACTTTATTACATAGGTTCAGGACTGATTTTTATGTATAAATACATAGACACACACTCACAAAAAATTAGATGTAGATACATGTACATTCTAATTTAGTTGTTTATACCAGTGATATAATAACGGATTTCACCATGAAACATCTATGTAGGAATTTGATAATTACACTACTATTATAGAATTAAAAACCTACACTTTAAAATTATCTAGTTCTAAATGTGTCCTAGAATTCAGAAGTTCTGAATGTTTAAAACCAGTATTTTCTAAAAATAGATGAAAAGACTACTATAATTTTAAATGTCTATGTCTATGCAAGAGTATAATGTCCTAGGCTTCAGTACACACCGTTAACATTTGTGAACAACTGGTATATGGACTTAAATTTTATTATGCTATCATGATACATGTATGGATTGGTCTATTTACATTACCTGGAAAGTAAAAAGGGGACTAATAGCTGTTTGCAATCCTAAACCCACAAGAATTTAACGTGCCAGACATCTGATAGATGAGAAACTGACTACATCTCTGTCATTATTTCTAGTCTGAATAATGTGTCCATTTGTGGTGGTGTTGAGGACGAGGGATGAAGAGAATGAAGGGAGACAGAAGGCAAGGGGACACAGACTACCAGCTCATTTTGAAAGATCGTTCTGTATAAAGGATAATTTTGTTCTGCAAAATATAGTCTATAGATAGCCACTGTTCATAAGAAACAGCTGGGGATCTACAAAGACGTCTTGACACACACGCTTTGCACTTCCAACTACCCAACCACATTAAAAGAAGTAAATAATGTAAATATTTTTACTAATATAAACTTAAAGCTATCACTCTCATTACAATTTTCATATTGTATATTCATAAATGGAAGGAAGGTGTTAGTCTTTGTCAAGATGAATGGAAAAAACAATGATCTTAGCAATTTTGAATTAAGTAGAAATTCAGGAGGAAAATACTTCTCTGTTAAGAAGTATAAATTCAGGTAAATGCTGAGACTGATTCCCACTGTATACAGGAACCTGAAATGTTCAGCAAGATGGCAATGCAATGGCAGGTTTTCCATAAAATGAAATTCCATGATGGCAGCTATTAAGTCTGAATTTCATAACATGAAGTTTACACAGTCTATGGTGAATATTAAAATTCTTGACATTTCTTCCTAATTCCTGTTGGAAATAAAAGCTACATACTTTAGGCGTAACTATTCTCTCACAAAGTAGCCTTCAATAGAGTTTGCTTCCTAGCTTTGTGTTTGTTGTATTGAATACTGATGTAAATAAAAAAGCAAGCATGATGGTGTCTTCACAGTGAAACTTCTGAATACTACTGAAAGTCTAGCAACCTTGGCAAGTTAAAAGCAGTATTTTTAGAATTTTAAAACAGATGGATTAGTCTTTATAAACAGAAAGCTATTTTGAAGGACAAATGCCGTACGTAAAATCTCACAGAAGAGGGACCTATCCAACCCTGTTATTTTCATGTGACCCACAGACAACTGTGATGTTCAAAGAGGCACAGAAGTCAGACACACTACGCCCACTGGAATTCAGTGGAGACTGGGTGTTCAACCTTTGCTTATATCTTTGGATTTTCTCTTTTAACGATCACTTCTTTTGGTTCCATGGTATCCTTTTTCTTTTAAATCTAGCTCAGAGTATTTTATTTTTCCTTCATTAATTTCAATAGGTGAATGACCTGACTATGCAGAAACAGAATAGACACCTTGAGAGCTGGCAGACAGTAAAGTGATGCTTGCTATGATATCGATATGCTTGATTATTTCTAAACCGCTTGAAGCTAGATGGGGTTGAAATTTCTGCCTGTTATGTGGAAAACAGAAAACCTATTATTTTCAGCTTACAGAGGAGAGACTACAATAGCCAGTCAGTCTCTTCTTAAAGGCAGTTGCCTACCAATGTCAATAGATTACCTCTTGACAATCAGTTGTGAAAGATAATTAGGTCTTAATCCCACGGTGTTTTACGAGTCTGCAGGTGTGAGGCCCAGGGGCAGAGCAAATAATATCATCATCTGGGAATCAGTTACACAGGCCTTTGGATTGTGTCTCCTTAGCGATCACAACTTCAGCAATATCATGAAGAATATCAAAGCTGCAAGTCAGAGAACTAGAAGATAAACCAAAAAATAATTATTTGCATTATGCATGCTTTTTTTCGCTTTAAGAAAGTCTTTGTTCTACCATATTCATATGCTGGTCTGTAAAACAGAGGAGGAAAAGCAGTATTACAGATGAAGTTTTGCACACCTAGCATGCAGCAACCATTTAAAAGAGACACTATTTCAACTCCTGCTATTATAAAACTATTTTCCACCCTTTAACCTCTGTGCTAGGCAAAAGTATTGTTTCTAAATTAATGTACGCCCTGAACAAATAATCTGATAGAATGTATGTTTCAGGTATAATTTCTGTCAGCTCAGTGCAAATTGAAATGGACTTCCCGGATTGGAGGTATTGATTTTAAAATTCAGATTCTGGCCATTTCTGACTGAAAAGGAAAAAGCTGCTGCATTATCCCCTATTTGCTACTGTGCCCCACTGCTATTACACAAGTAAATTGCTAGCAGTGCAACAGCAGAACCTTGATGCTGACACTACCTGCATTCTCCTTTGGGCCTTCCAGTTTTTCAGTTCGTAACTCTTCTATCCTGTATCTACCGTTTTGGAGCAAACAAGGAGGAAAAATACCAGGGCCTAGAAAATTTTTCCAGCCAGGAGAAAAATAATGATGGAATACAGGTATTCTTTACATATTGTCACAGTATACATAAACTTCTGTTTTCTGAAGAAACTCTCTGACTGTCAGCGGCAGTCTTTAGGACTGACATTTATGTATGAATGCAATTTCCTTTCAGTTGGTACAAACTCCTTCCTTGAACATGTGGCCAAGGTAAAAACCATCTCACATTACTTTGCGTCAATTGTATGTATATTGGAAGATTTCATTTCACCATAAGCCATTTCTGGAGTAATTCTTTTTCTTCCCATTTTAATATGCATTGTTGTATAATCTATGTTTAACAGAATGGCTAAAGGAGGTACCTAATCTGTTAGAGATTTCAGGGTATCATCTGATTATCACTATTGACAGTAAACCTTGGAAAGAACTTAATTTTCTTGCAATTCTAGAATCTGCTGCTGTCAGCTTCACTTTTTTCCTTCAAAATGACAATGGGCTGGTTGAAAGCCTAATTAGGCGCAACCTCCTGAGATATTTCCCATTTTGTCTTCCTATTTTGCTCAATCACTTTGGGTATCACTTCTGTATCGGACTTGCCAGCTCAACCTACAGAAACACCAAATTCTTAACCAGAAAGCCTTTTAGGCTGTATCTGCTGGACTGCGCAGAAATGTAAAGTACTGCTGTAAAACAAAGACTAGAACATCATGATCATACTCCCTCATACTTTTTGTCTGCTCAAGCTACTA
Source organism: Gorsachius magnificus (assembly GCA_034008185.1). Classification (NCBI taxonomy): domain Eukaryota; kingdom Metazoa; phylum Chordata; class Aves; order Pelecaniformes; family Ardeidae; genus Gorsachius; species Gorsachius magnificus. The sequence continues at coordinate 25,401,951 of CM067109.1, read as the reverse complement.
CTAAATCTATAGGTTTGTATTTTGCATCTGTTGCACATTTTTGGTTTGCGGATGCAGGTGGTCTGATGTTGGACATCTCTGATGGAGGCATTTTCAGACTGCCTTAACAGCCAATAGAAAGGAAAAAGTTCTCTGGAACATGATCCACCTGACCTCTTTTAGACATCTGCATGTCTAAATGGAGCATATGTAATTAGATGTAAGCACATATGCTGCAAATGCAAGATGAATTTCACCAGATTCAGGAAATAAACAGGATCTGATGTTTGTTCATGCCCTTAATACCTTTTGTAAATAAGATTTAACCCATGACACCAGATTTCAAAATATATTTTCTAAGTTTCTGCTAGAAAGTGGGGATGACCAATAGTTGACCTTAGAGAACAAATTCTTCCCTGAAAACATCTGTGACAATCACTTTTTTCTCTCACCTATTTTTTCTATCTATAAAAATAATTTCCATGTTCTGAATCTATAAGGCTTTTTCTAGCATGGCTTACAGATTATTAGCCATACATAAATGCAAGACACTTATTTAGCTTATTCACTATTTCAGCTGTCCAAACGTCTTGCTCTAATTATAAAAGTGCAATTTCAAACTCAATTTTCCCATCCTTTTAATTGGACCTCAACTACTACCTGTGATTAGGTGGTTTATTTTTGACTCACAACCCTTAGATATCTCATCAAATCTGATGAATCAACCCAACTGTCTGAGTTATGGTTTATTATTCCTATGCAATTCACAGACCCTATTACCGGTTCAAAGGCAAAACTCTTAAGTTTCACTTTAAACATAGATTCAGGGCTGACCTACGTATCAATAAGCTTTGTCTTTTAATGTGGTGCTTCTCACTTGCAGAATATGGAATTCCATTTTCATCTTCTTACACAAACAAAAGCCCACATGTGCACATAACACACATGCACAAAGACCTTCTTAGAAAGTAGAGGCAACCCCTGCCTGCATTTCTGAGTCTAACCAGTGCTTTTATTTTAGGTTATAAGGCTTTGTTCAGAAAGCCAGGCTGAAGGAAAGTTTGTTGCATGCTGAAGTTTTTACAGTTTTAGCCAACCTGTAATCCTTAATGCACCATTCTCTTTCCTCTCTACTAATGCATATGCATCTCTGAACTCAAGCGTCCCTACTCTGGTCTACAGTATTTTGAGGGACTGGCCTTTTCCCACAGCAATATAAATTTTAATTAAAACTGGTAAGTCAAGCTTCCCTTATTTATACTCTTCTTATGACAACACATGGATGGGATTAAATGGTGCTGTCAAAGAGAGATGCTGGTATTTGATGGCTTTTAATATTGCTGCCCATACCAAGACAATAAATAAATGTCATCAATATTACCTATTCTTACTTCTTTAGTAATTATTTCATTAAAGTAATATTTATGCTGTCAAGTATCAGCAAGAACTGCCAAAATTTGGTGGTATTAAACTATGCCCAAGGATGGTTTCGAAAGGAATATTAGCAGTAACAGCAACAGCAACTCAGTGTGTACTTTATAAAACTTTTGAATGTATGAAATGAATAAACTCAAAGATTAAAGAAAAGTACAAGGAAGCAGCAACTGAGACCATACGTCTGCATTTACTAGGCAAAGATCGTCAATGCAGCTAAGCAGGAAATACCCTTCCAAGCCATCCACCCCATCCTCAGAATACTTCCAAAAAGGTGGGTTTACATAATTCCCAAAACATCACTTCTTCCAAGGATGACAAGGCAACTTCTAATATGCCCTGTTTTTCAACACTATCGACAGCCAAGGAACGATGACAACTTAAACATCATGCCTAAGGCAGGTTGGCAAAAATGCAAGTAAATTAGTTTCCAAACCCTATTCCTCTTCCCAGCACTGCACTGCAAATCTCTAGTTACAGAGACTGCTTCTGATCCCATTTACTCCAGGCTGCCAGTAGTACAATCCCATTGCCTTTGACAGCAGCATTCTTGCTTTACATTAGTGAAAAGGGATAAGAATAAAGCCTCCCAATTCATTCTTGAATTCAGTGTGCAGACTGCTGAGAATAGATATGCTGTGTCTTCTACTCAGGCTAGTTTACAAAGACCTTACAGGTGACATTATAAGCTTTATCAACACATACCTTTTTTTAAGCAATCATCAGCTCAGAATGCTGACTAAATTTCCTCCCAATTGCATAAAACATTTATGAAGGCTGTTTAAAAGCATCAGCAGCAAGGCTATCAGAACTGTACCTATCATGTTATTACAGATTTTCCCTCAGTATGACAGCAGTGTCCCTCCTTATCTCCAAGGAGATTTCTTTTCCTTTAAGCTAAGGTTTACTTAGTTCTGTTGCACTGAAAACTAAAGCTGGGAGGTGAAATCAGCTGGAAGGGAATATTTTTCCAAATATTCTCCAGTTGGAAACAAAATTTTCAACTCCTCTGGATACACTGGACTACAGATACTCTCTCCAAAGATACTCCTTCCCCTAAACCTCAGAAAAGACCCACAGATTGACCTGCATTTTCCCAAATTATTTGCAAGACTGTTAGCAAACTACTGATGCAGTCCACGTTGCTCTCCTTTTACTGATGTCAAATCTAATTTTTGATAGAAGCTCAAGTTTTATTTTTAACGGTGATCCATGGGATAGAGTATAAATGTAGAGCATACATTTCTCATCCTACACTGAAATTCCCTGTTATGTCAGCATAAAGATCAAAGCAGAATAAAGCCTTTGTATTGTAAGTATGCTTTCTGGTTATCATTTATTAACTATCACATTGCCTCCTTCACTCTTGTTCAGCCAGGAAACATGTTCCCTTTACAAGTTACCACAATTTATCTTTCTTCTTTCTTTGCGTTAATTTCTTATTTGCACCGCTTTTCTTTCCTCAATTTTTTTTTTTTCCTTTTTGTTCCTCTGTACCTCTTTCATTACCTTCATTTCCAACAGGTCCCACCACTAAGATTTTGCCCTATTCTCACCACTGAAATGTTATCAGTGATAGAATTAATACTAGCATTTTACATGCCGTAAGAGAAATCTGGAAGCAAGATCCAACCTAATGAGACTGGACATTCTTTCCTGGGAAGGCTCTTCCAGGCTTTCTTTCAGGCTTAGTCATAAAGAAAATGTATTAGTTAACCTTTACTTCCCCTTGGAGAGTTCAGAATCTGACAGCTAGAAACTTTCTGCTTGTTAATGTACATTTAGATTCTGAAAAACATGACGACCACATAAACACATTAAAACAGCTCAGTCGGACCTTGCAACTGGAAAGATGACATCACTGAACCATGCTACTTTGAAGGCACTTACCGCCTCAGTTTAAAAGATAACACATGCTATATTGTATTTTTGTTACTTGCTGCCTCTCGGATGACACTGCTTCGCACCTACACAGCAATGCTCTTATCTTCAGGACTACACAGCATATTTATCTCAAAATTCTGAGAGCTTTTCAAAGTTTCGACTTTGAATCAAGTTCAAGTCTGAAAGCCATATTGCACTGGTTGCACTGCAGCAAAATTTATTTCAAGAAAACCCATATGAAGTGTAATTACATGCACTTCAGGGCAAGGCACACAGTGGAAGAGAGACTCGATGGGACTTTCCTTTACCTTTGTGATACTTCTCAAAGGTTGGGACGATACCAATGGACCATGATTTTTAAAAAGGGTACAAAAGGAGGACCCTGGGAGCTACCAACCTGTCAGCCTTCCCTCTGTGCCTGGGAAGATCATGGAACAGATCCTCCTAGAAGCTATGCTAAGGGACGTGATTCAAGACAGCTGTGGGGAGTCCTTATTGCGGCTTTTCAGTACTTAAAGGGGGCTTATAAGAAAGATGGGGACAGACTTTTTAGTAGGTCCTGTAGCGATAGGACAAGGGGTAATGGTTTTAAGCTAAAATAGGGTAGATTCAGACTAGATACAAGGAAGAAATATTTTACGATGAGTGTCGTGAAACACTGGAACAGGTTGCCCAGAGGGGTTGTAGACACCCAGTTGGACAGGCTTCTGAGCACCCTGATGTAGTTGAAGATGTCCCTGCTTATTGCAGGGGGGTTGGACTAGATGACCTCTAAAGGTCTCTTCCAACTAAAATCATTCAATGACTCTATGATTCTAAGAGCAGAAGAGCAATTCAAAACTTGAACCAAACTCAGTTTAGGCATAACATTTTGTATGGCCTCTTTTAAGAACCACAGAGAATAAAACCCCTTCATATCCACAAAAAGTGCAGAGCTGCTTGAATACTTTTCACTTCAAAAATATGAATTCAGTGTTCCAAGCTGTAAAGGTAATGGTGAGCACCAACAGTTTTTATTTTCTTTGTGAGGTGTTTTTCTAGGCTTTTTCCTGGGCAGGTTGGATAAGGTGCAAAATCAGTGGCAGCTGATGATCCACAAGCATTGACACTTTCCCTTCTCATCTACCAAGACTTGATAACATGAAATAAAACCAGGGTTTTAATCAATAGGAACGGATATCACATTTATACCTACTATATTGCTACTGTTTAAAATATTGTGTCTTTCACAGTTGTTCTGTGAGCAGAAAATCATTGCAGACTGGATGACTACTCACAACTTCTCTGGTTACTTCACCCGTTCACTTCCCCTCTTCACACTGTCTAGTGTGATCCTACCTCACCACCAAAGTCTGTCTATGCTGATTTATCGTCTTTCCCCAATCGCTACTTGCTGTCGTTACCTTTAAAACAAAAATATCAAATCGATGTTTAAAAATTGTCCAAGGAATCTGAAATTCAGTAAACTCCCTTCTGATATCTATGACTTTTATAGGAACACTGCCCATCAATCCTTATGTTTGTATACACGCATGTAATTTCCAGACTACAATATAGGCACATGACAAACTAAAATAGATGAATAAACAAAACTGAGAGCCATAATACAACATTCACCATAACACTCAAACATTCAGCCTTAAATCAAAGTTGAAGGTGCTGTTAACAATGACTTTAATCTAACTTACTCGCCATCAAAAGCTCAAACTCTATTTGTCCACTTCCACACAGACTGAAGAGTCTCAGTGTTCTGCAGGATTCGGCCTGTAGCTCAATGTAAAGTTCTACGGGCATCTTGGCAGTGGATATACTTACAGATTTCTAAAGCAGCAACATTAAGAAGTGACTAATAAACAGGCATTAACATGTTCCTTTCAATGCAAAACCAGTTTAGTCACATATTACATGGAATTACTATAATGCCCTAGTCAATCTCTCCTTGGAAGGTGGCTTAGTACGGAAATATTTGCTGCAAGTTCATTTTTGCTGATCAGCAGTCACAGCAAAACTACAACAATACTAAGATTAGTTCTGTTCTGCAGTGATTTGCTGTTTCTTTTCTAAACTTTTAAAGTGAACAGTCATCATTCAGTGCTGAAAAGGTTCTGAAAACAATTACTACAATTATTGCTATGCATTGTTTGTTGAACTTCAAATACACGATCCATACTCGAGGTTTCAGCTAGTAATTAAGGGAACACTGAATCATAAAGCAAAGCACGGTCCCCATCACAAAGAGCTTACAACCTGAAGTGCAAGAAATACTCAGAGGTCCACTGTGATATGTACTCCAGAGTCATGGTAATCCCAACAGGGCTGCTTAACTGCGCAGATACTGCATAAAGAGATATCCAAAGAGAACTGATGAGAATTTTGGAAGATTAATGGACCTCACCACCCACTGTGAAATATAAATTCCTCACATCCTGTTCCTCTTCTTCTTTTGGAAATTGTTTATGGGCAAGTTTATACTATGTGCTCTTGTTACTTGAAGCCAAATCCTCTACAAGCCGTCAGAACTATTCACATACACACATATGCATCTTTATAGTTTGTATTTCTTACTCCTTAAATCCCCACAACCTAGCAATGCTGGAATGGACTGAGAAACATTTACAGGACCTTCATTGAGCTTGCTTCACTGAGCAAGCCCTCCTGAGCTGACATTAACCTTCCTCTGTGCTGTTGCCACCGCTTTTATGCAACGACAGAAACGAGGCTCGCATGAACACTGGAGGACTGCACAACCATACCAGCCAGTGAAAACCCCACCTTGGGGAGCAACAGGGCGGACTGAGGTATTCTGAGAGGGGACCACCCAGCGGCCCGAGCCCATCCATCACCTCACACGGTGGGAAACAGGGTGGAGGAGAACAAGTTCTGACCTAAATGGAGCTGACGGGTTTCTGCCCTTCGGCCCCCAGAGCCCTGCCCGCCAGCCACGCTGACAGCAGGGGGCACGCCGCAGGGGGCCGGGCAGCGCAGTCCCACGCCCAAAATGGCACCGCCCCCCAAATGGCACCGCCCCCAAAATGGCGCCGTCGGGCCGCGCCGGCTGTGCCACCCCGACCCCCGACCCCGTGGCCGAAGCCCCGCCCCTCTATTTGCATAAGGAGGTGCCGGCGCCACGCGCCTCCCTCCTCTGGTGGCGGAGCGCGCAGGCGGGCTGCGGGCACGGCACGGATGAGGCGCATGCGCGTTGTGGACGGGCGCTGGGGCTGTAACGGCTCGGCGCGGGGGGCCGGGCGGGGCTCGCCGCCGCCGGTAGCGGCCGCCGCGGCGGGGGGCGGCCAAGAGGGCTGGCGGGGCCTCGCGGGGGGGCCGGGGCCCCGAGGCGGGCGCGGGAGGGGGGGGCCCGGCCCCGGGGGCCCCCAAGCCCGCCGCCGCGGGCCCGGGCGAGGAGGCGGAGGCCCTGCGCGCCCAGCTGGGGCGGCTGCAAGAGAAGCACCGCCGGGCCTTGCAGCAGCTGCGGCGCTGCCGGGCCGCCGGCGGGCCTGAGGCCTCGGGTGGGGAGGACGGGGGCGGGCGGAGCGGCGGCGCCGGGGCCTCCCTGCCTGCCCGCCCCGCTGCGTGCCCCTCCTCGCTTCCGCGGGCAGGGCGGGACCGGACCTCGGGGCGGCGGGGGCGCGGCTGTCCCCCCCCCTCCCGCACGTCGTCGCCCCCGCTGCAGCGCGGGGCTGACCCCCGCCCTCTCGGTCGAAACAGGCTCTTCCCAGAACGGGTGGGGGAGGAGTTGGTCGGGTTTTGTTTTGGTTTTTTTGTTTGTTTTTTAATCCCCTTCCCAGATGTATGACCAGGAAGCATTGACCGTGATCAAGGTGAAGCAGGTTCAGCTGGAAAACTGACGCTCGGAAGAGGCCAGTGTTTCTGTCGAGGAATGCCTGAAGGCAGCTGGTACGGAGAAAAGAGCCACGGTGGAAAGAACAGCAGGTCTCGTGTCACAGCATTGAACTGTGCTTCCTTCGGGGACCAGCTGTGCATCACGCTTTTTCTCTTCGGGTTCGCGACGCTCATGTAAACCTCGCTAGCTGTGGAGACTATAAAAAGATGGCTCTGAGTAGTCTCTGTGTGTCTGTTAGGCAAGGGAGTGGAGGAAGCTTGCAAGCTGCTTTGTCAGCACTCCAAGTAAAAGCTGGTTGATGGTTTGTACTGCCCCTGAATTGTCTGGACATTTACTGCAAACATGCAGACAGTATTTGTATCTTGAATGATGGACTTAGTTTGCCGTCACATGAATATTGGTTTGAATTTCACACTTTCACATAAAAAATGCAGCCAATAAAAAATAAAACCATGACACACCAAATGACTATTTTAAGTGTGATTTTTGACAGGGAGTTACATTGTAATTGTAGATGAAATACCCTTCAGACCTTTGTCTTGCACTTCCTCAAAGCCAAAGTAATTGGTTATTTTTTGGACCTTTCTTCCTTAAGGAAATCTGTTACTTGAAAGTGAATCACTTGGTTGTTTTTCAGACCTGTCTTCGTTTAAAAATGTTATTTGAAAGCAAGCCTTGTAAAGAACTGAGACACCAGTTGGGCTTGTAATGTTCTCTCTTTTTTTTTTTTTTTTGTGTCATTTAAAGGCTATCTGATGCCTTCAGGTTTGGGGTTGGTTCCTTACTGCTTTAATAGCCAAAGTCTGTTCCAGCTCATAGGTAAAGTAACATGACAAAGTGAAAAACCATCCTTTCTAAGTGTCTTTGAGAATGTAACTTCAGAAAAGAGTAGTTGTTACTCTTTCGTATGTCGGTATAAGCCTCTAATCATAAAATGCCTGTAGTGCTTGTTAAACTTAAGTCTCTTTGGCTCTGCAGCCTCGAGTGCATCCTCAAGATGGAAAAAGAATTTGGCACAGTGCGGTTTATCTCTCCTTCATGAGAAGTTGTGGGTGTTGGTTGTCCTTAATGGGAAAGTGTGGGTGTTGATGTCCGGATGTGGTGGTTGATTGTTTTATAAATTAAGTATTCTCAGAAATGCTTAAATTGGTAAATGCTCAAGAATTACGGTACCTACAATAAGCGCACCAACAGGATTGTCTTGCTTTAATAGCAGTATCCAGTGAAGTTTGAACACCCAAGAAACATGAAGAATCTGTCAAAATAGTACAACATAGGACTGTGCTAAAATACAACACTAGAAATGTGTAGTTGTGCCAGGCATCCTTTTTAAAAGTTACAGGTATCAGCATGTACAAAAGAAAAGAGATTCTGGACTTCCCTGATCTAATATGCAATTTTTTTAAATTAAACATCTGGGGCACTCCCAATAAGCAGAGTTTTTATGCAAGAGTACAAAGTTCTATCCAATTTTATATAAAGGATTCTTTACTTTTTAATTTTTTTCTATATCTTGATAGAGAAATTGTGAAACAAAGTGCAGGTTACAAAATACAGAGGGGAAAAAAAAAAAAAGATTAGTATTTCAGTAAGATTCAAGCAAATGTGAAGAGTGCCAAGGAAGAGATTTTAAGTATTTCCTGAAATTGATGCTTCCAGATGAACTGCAGTAAATTATCACTTAATTCCATCAAGCTGCAAAAGTTTCATTTAACTGATCATCAGATCTGGTGGTTGTGAGTTTGTTTTTGAGAGCGAAAGGTAAGAAAATACAAGATTTAGGAAAAGTCTTTAGTAAGATGGTGCAAACATAATACTTCACTGTAGTGTCCCCCAATTCATGCTTTATTTTAGGACATGCTTGCGTGATCTTTGGCTACAGAAAACTACAAATACGGAGATTCACAGGAAGAATGAATATACTTGTATACCCTGAAGGATGTCGCTGTTCAGGCCCTCATGCCTGTTGTCTGGATTTGTCTATACACTTAGTTCTAACAGCAGCTTGATATCATAGGCAGAAACTCGCATCTGGCCCGAAAACTGCAGTTCAGCCAAAACCCCTTGTGTTGATGGTTGGTAGAAAGCACAGAGTATCTTTGGAGTTTCCTGATACTTTACAGCATCTATGCATCCAAAGTGATGGGAGAAGTGTTGCTACAGCTGTATGAAGTGCTTAAACCTTCTTCTACTTTTGGGTAAGGTCTATTTCATTTCCTATTGTTCTGCTTTCTGTCTGATAAGTGGTCTAATCTTGAAGTTTCAGTCTTCACCTCTTATTCCCAAATCTTTAATTCTGTTGGATCACAGTCTGGACTATGACAAGTCTTTGTCCTTTTGTTCCAGGTGGTGTGGTATTGTCTCTTGTGTTTCAGTATCTTGCTGTGTTCAGCTTTTATACCGACGGCCTGACTGAATGTTACTTCCCTGGATTTGGAAGACAGTGCCTTGCAGAACAAAATTCTTTTTGCTAAGGCCAAGTTTTTGAAGACTGGTGGATAATGTTCCTGTTTAAAAATGGTTTAGCTTATAATTAACTTTTATTGTTTTTTAAAGTGCTATATGAAAATGAGTGTGTTTGCAGGTAAGTTTTTTGTTAGAGTATGGTTTGAATCCAAGTTTGGATTTGGTGCTTTGTTTAGTTTAGTTTTGGTTTTTTACCCCACATAAATACATAGAAACACAGCAATATATGAAACATTTGGCGATAATACCTTTCTGATCACCTTGTTAAATTGCAGTGTTTAAAATATGAATACATATTCTCTTAACTTTCTTTGACATACATATGTATAAATTTATAGAGGCAAACAGAACCAAAAATCCCGTAGCCTTTCACTTCATTGCAAAGACAACAAAATTATTTTCTTTTGTTTCTGAAGGAAGTGTTCAGTCTTAGCTGCACACTTTTCGTTACCCTTCTGTCCTGTGCCTCGTGTTAACAAAATATTATGAAGTGTATGTTAAAATGGAAGCTGTATGCATGGCTATATTAAAACTGTATTAACATCTTCTGGGGCCCTGTGTGAATTTGATGGCAATTACTTTAAAACACATGCGTATGAACAGAATGGCTCAGTGTTGGTGCCATATTTAATATACACTCTATTGCTCTTTTGAGACCTAATTTAAGTTTCATTATATATTGCACTCTGAAGGAGTCTTTGTCCGCTATGCTCATCTCCTTGAATATGTTAGGGCCTTGGGGTGCTTTAGCTGCCCGCAGAGAATAATGAAATAAATTAAATGTCTTTGTATGATAAACTAACGCCATTCAGATTAGTTTAGTTCAGCTACTTTCCTACCAAAGCAGTCATCTGTTACTCTTCCCTTTCCATCTATCTCGCTGTGTTCAGTATCCCCTTTTGGTTTTGTTCAATTCAGCAAAGGCATTTGCAAGATGTGTAAAAGCCTCTTTTCCAAACTTGCAAATGTTCTAAAGTAGTGGTTTAAGGCTGGATTTTTAGTGTTCCCAAATTAACAAGGTCTTTCTTATATATTTTTAAGTGATACCTGGTATCTGTATTATCATACTGGGAAGTTTAGGTGTAACTGCCTGGGAACAGCCATCATTCTGTACAATATCCGTACTGAATTTACTGCCACATCCCTTCTAAAATAAAACCCAGTATCATTCAGAGAATAATAGCGGCATGTGATTATAAAGCTCTTTTTAAAAAAGCTTGTTACCAGTATTATTTCATGACTTTCAAGGTCATTTGCTTGCTCTTTGTGCTGTCAAGGGTCTTTGTGCAGTAAGAATGTAGTTGTAGCAGCAGAGAAGATAAAAGACTTTACATTTAGAGGGCATAAAGAGGCTGCTTTACATCTAGCTTTTTAGGAGGAAGTGTGGTATAAGGCTGGGAAAACAGCAAATTGGTTGGATAATCCAGAGAAAGAACAATTAGTGAAAGAGAATTTCTGAGGCAAGATGCGACCATCAAACGAAAGCTAATGGAATTATTATATTCATGTATATTGGTGTATTTTTAATGAAGAAAAATATTGAATGCAAAGTTTGGATAAAGTAAAAGATTAGCGCTGAGGAAAAATGCAACTGTGTCATACACTGGCATGTCTTTGAAGTGAGAACAATCTTTGGAGAGCTGCCCTACAAGCAATCCTTAGCCTCTGCCGAGATTATTAGCAGTGGTGCTCATTAAGATTAATTTATTTCATGTGGAAATTTGTGAGGGCCAGAAGATTGAGCATCACCGTTTTATAAATGCTGCACGATTTTCACTGACCTCAAGTGCTTTACACAGTTGTCTGCAATTTAGCACCTAGACTAGTACAATTCTTAACCCCCTGGTGGAGTACTGGTTCAATAATAGAGGAATGCACTGCAATCAGCCAGCAGCATCCAGGTGCTGTGCTTTGACAAACTCGCTTCCAAGTCCATGGCCCGGCCTAGTGCTGATTAGCCTGTAAGAGCTCAGGGTATACCTGCAGGTGAGGGGGTTGCAAAGCCTGTGAATACTCTAAGTCTAATGTTAGTGGTCATGACTTCTGTTATGACTGCCCACAAAAATTATATGGGCTACTGAAATAACAGCTGGTATGAATTGCCAATAATAAGCCGCACCTGTGTTTCTTCTCCTTATTAAGTACAAAATAGTGGTGTCTGTTCCTTGGTTAGAACCATGACTCTGTGGGCATTCAGTAGTTCTTTCTTCATGGTGAAGATAGTCAAAATTGTCCCACCTGGCTATTAGAAAGCCTCATTCCCAGCTGAGGCTTTTGTGACTTACAATTTTTAATTTTGTTACTGCTTTTCATTCAGAAGTGATGGGGTTTTTTGGGTTTTAAATTTATCAAATCTTACCTTGCTTTTACAGTTTGAGGGAGTTTTGCTGTGCTGCACTGGGGAGGAAGAAAAGCTTCAGGGTGGATGCTCTAAAATCATTTAGAATCAGAGCAGTGTACTTGACACGTTTTCCCAAGGATTTTAACAGTACAAAAGGAAGATGCAAAAAAGCAGGAGTTTTCAAAGAAATTCTACAGAAGATTTTGTTTTTCTTCTGGTTTTAATTTTTTTAGTGATGTAAGAACTGTAGATTTAACAGCAGTTAAATATTTTATTATTCTGCACTGTAAATATGTGACTGGATCTACTGAAAGAATCAGGCACATAAAGTCTAAAATAAGGCACTAAAAGCACCAGAGGCACTCAGAAATCTAAATATAAGGTCTTTACTACCAAAAGCAGTCCTAGAAGTCTCTCTTTGTTTGACAGAGAAAGGTTGTGCCTATTTTACTTTTGAAACCTTTGTTGACGTGTATGGCAGTGCTGAAAAAAGGGAGTGTGTGTGAAAAGCTGCTCATCTCCTGGATCTGAGTAGATGCTTTTGGCTAAATTTGAATAGTCTCTGGCTTGGAGACATCTGGAGAGGGGCTTTAGATGTCAGTCAGCATGGTTGCTGACCTTCTTTTGGTACCCGAGGAGCTTTTGTTTGTGTTCTTCCAGAAAGTGTTTCATTTCAGCTTTTAGCTAAAGAAGCTTTTGTGCCCTCACTGGGCATTTTTCTGACTCCTCATGTCAGGAATATGATTCTTTTTTATACAGCTTTGGTTTAGCAGCAATTTTGGATTTATTAATAATTTTGAGATACAGTGCAAAATTAGGCTCTATAGTTCTTAACAGCATTTAAGCATCAGCCAATTTAATGGAGTGACTCAATGGAATTTTTTACAATCAAAATAGTGACTTAGCAAAGATTTGAGAATGGCGAGGGTCACCCAGAACTTATAGCAGGGTTGCGCACACAGGTGGGGTTTAAATCAAATCACGCTCACACAGACAGACAGACCATCTGACAGTTTGAATCAAATTGCACACATGCACACACAGAGGTTAACCTGTGATTAAAATTTCCCTTTTCCTAAGTGTCCTGAATTACTCCCTTTTATGTGCTGGCATTCATCAACAGATGATTGGTGAACCTCACAAAATTAGGCCTTTGAGTCCTTGTGAAGTCATCGACTGATGATTTTTTAATCTTCCCAAAATCTCCCCTGCAAGGTGTCCCAGCTTGGGGGGAGATACTGGGTCACGCAGCCCCCTACTGGCCTGGCGAGCTCAAAAGTTCTCCTTTTTGGATTGCTATGTATAGGAGCTCAGGATGACTGGCTTCGGTCGTTATTTACCATTCTGGCCACAGTTGATGCTGAATTATTCAGGTATACTGTTCAGGCAGGATGGAGGCCTGTACCACCACGCCTCAGTGGCTGCTGAGCAGGGCAAAACTCAGAAGCTAGCAAGATCTCCCTTTGGCCAATTAATAGGCCAAAAAAGCAGCTAGAAAAAGGCTGACTGTATCTGGTTAAGAACAGATGGGGGGAATCCTGACCATATGGGTAAGAAACCCTTGTTGCATTGAAGATTTCTGTGGAAAAGATGCTAAGGAAAATGCTACACTCTGGCAAACTGGTGTAGGGAATACTGTTGCAACAGTGCAGCAAAGTTGAATGCAAGCTCTTATAGGAGAGGAAGATGTGTTTATTTCCAAAAATTAAAAGAAAACTAACTTTACTCATTAAGATTCATGCTTTCATAAGGAAAAACTCATAAGCACTGAGATATATGTGTCTGGCAGTCCAGCCCCAAAACACGCGTACTCCGGTAGCCCCCAGGCAGTGCTTCCACCACTCCTTGGGTGAGATGTAGGACAAAGGATGCCATCTTACAAGTCTGCTGCTCCTGGGTTTTTAGGTTGGTTACCATATGCTGCCTTTGTATATAGTTTTTTGTGCTCTTTATGAGCTGGCTGTGAGCGGTTTCTCCATCCCACCCCAGTAAATTATCATCATTTGCACACTCTCCCTTTTGTCTCCTGAGAAGTTGCACACAGCTGTATGGTGGGGTCTTTGTGACCCGGTAATGTAAGTGCTGTTCTTACTGCTTTTCTGCAACTTGCTCTTTTTACTTATTCCACACCCAGACCTTTCCCCCCACCACCACACACAGCAGTCTTGATTTTTCTGTTACAGATCTCTAGAGCAGATTCTGGTGTGCCCTGGGAACACTTTGCTTTGGAGTGGACTGGCACCATAAGTACTTTTCAACTGCATTCAGAACTGCATTTAGAGCTAAATTAGTGCTTGCTCTCAAAAGCAGGGAAAGAATGCGTGCACCTAACCTTCAAACTGCAATCACCTGAGTTTGATTTCTGTACTTTGCACATTAAACTTCACCAGGAGCTTAAAGTTTTCCCTTCCGGTAAGCCAAGCAGCACTGTAATCTCAGAAAAGCTGAGGATATCATTGTGTTAACCCATGTCTACTGCCAAATAGGATCTGAAGTCTTTATGTTCCCCTATGTGTTAAGCTATTCTGAGCAGCTCATACAGTGCCAGTTTCACAGAGCGGTCCTCAGGTGTTAGACACAATGCAAAGTATAGGAATGCTGATGTCTTCTTAAGAAAACTCAGCTGAAGGTGGGACTCTCACACAAAGCTCAGGGAGCTTATTCAAGATGTGACTGCTGTCTTTGGCATAAAGAAATTCAGACTCATTCTCTCACTTTCTAAGAGCTTGCTTGGCTTTGCCAGTGGGGAACTGTTGTCTTAATGAGACACTTCTACATGGCAGAAAAATTGAATGCAATGCATATGGGACAGTAAGGAGGCATTTTGCTGATCTATTTAAGTGATTAACTTGCTGTATGACTGAAGCCTCAGTTCAGTGGGAATGAGGGTGCTGGGTTCTCAGACTTTCCTTCAGAGAACTACTGTACAGTGATTTCCAATAGTGGTATCTGTTAATTGATACATTCATTTCTTTATTTTCTTTTCTTCCCCCTTCATAGGTCTTACCTTTATTTCCGTTTCAATAACGCTATTTTAAAATAACCTGAAGTTCATCCATCATTTGTAATCTTAGGGAATTTTTAATTTGTTTCTCTCTTTAGAACTCCTAACACAAGAGGTTCACAACAGGGATAGGTTCAGTAGGGAATCTCCTCTTTCTTTGAGAAATTTCCAGATATTATGTGGGTATCCTGAAAAAATAAAGATGATTTTTATGACAACAGAGCTGTGACCCCGAGGGTGTTATCTGATAAAGCCAATACACTGGTTTTCTTAACATTATTAATAAAGTCCTTGCTGTCACTACTGCTGCCTCAGGAAGAAAAGGAGAAAGGTGGTTTTGTGAGCCTTTCCTGCAGAAATTGGAAGTGTGTGATTCTGTCCATATGGGGACAACTAGCCAAAATACTTGTCATTGACCACTCTTCTTTGCAACCAAATGAGGTACAACATAGACCAGGAAAGCTTCCAGTTTTGCTGTGTAAAAGCTTGTGGGTTTATATGTATGCATCGCTTTACACAACATAAAAGTATCATCTTGAGTCTCTACAATCAGTTGTTGGATTTAGTTATTTTTTTCCTCTTTAAACACAGGTATGAAAACTTACTTTATCTTTTTCATGCTGTCTTTTCAGTGACATGATTGTTCAGCACATTTGTACCGTCTCAGAGTTTTTACACCAATTCCTTTCTTTTCAAAGCAGGTATTTTAGTAATTTAGATAGCAGATGTCCAACTAAGAAATTTCTTTTAAGCTAGTAGAATAGATTTTATTAAATTAAATTCAGGTGATGATGCAGCTTATTAGGAATCTGTTTTAGCAGAATCTGTGATGCTTTTCCTAGATTGTATAGTTGCAAAGTTATGTTAACTGCAAGCTTCAGCACTGTTGGCTCACTAGAAAATTTGTTGTACTTTATTCTGTATTTATAGTAATTTCCTGTAGAATGTTAAGTACATTATACAGTGCCTTTTTGGTCAAAAAAGCTCATGGGCTCTCTGGAATACAGAAAGTATTAGAGGATGTTATTTGTACATTTGATTTTTCTAAAAAATAGTGTCTCTCATACTGATATGCAAGATGGTAAAATAGTGTTGTTCAGTATAACTTCATTGATTTAGCTGAGCCGTGACAATTAAAACCAAGTGTGAGCTGGGTTCAGCACATCAGTTAAACACAGTTAACTAAGATGTTGCACAGCAGTGGACATTTCTCCTTAGCTGCCTCATTCTTTTTTCTCAGTAACCCTTGATTATTTGAAGGCAAAAAGATTAAATGCCATGTAGTGGAGCTATGCACCACTTCAGAGCTGCACACTGTGCCATTTTCATAGGGTCTGTAGGAGGCAGCTTTTCTCCTGCAAGTTCACAGCTTGGTAACTTTTACCAGATAACTGAGTAGGAGTACCTATCAGTTAAAATAATCTGAGGAATAAGGCTGGAGGGAAATAGATGGTGGGTAAGGACTCTGTAGTTTCATTTCTTTGCAGTGGTGGTAGGAGTACATGTGTGTGTGTATGTATGTAAATGTATACACACACATACTGTAGCTTTGCAGAATTCTATACGAGACTTTTTCTGAATACACACCAAATGGACACCAAAGTACAAGATCAAAATATTCTCTCTGCATATCTGTCCTCTAGGCTGTGCTGATTCCACTTCTTCTCTGGCATGCTACAGCTTGCAGGAACGGGTCTGTCTGAGGCTGCACAGCTCCTGCTTTCTTCTGGACCTGTCCAGCTAGAGAGGAGCAGCAGGAGCAGGCAAGTTTATCTGTACACAGGTTTCTGTGGAGGTTATGATGGCAGAATGGGTTGTGTGTGTCTGTCCTTGTTGTCATCCCCATTGGTTATCCTCAGTACTTGAAGCAAAGATCCAAAGACATCCACAAACAATGGTGGGGGCCAGACAAAAGATTTCATAGATAACTATGTTCTTTCCTCTGTGCTTCACACCTGGAGATTCACTAAATCCTTAATCTTTTTTGCCTCCAAGGGTAGTGGGTATGACACATTCTCATTTCAGTGTGATTTGATTAATTTTCTAGTGATTAAATTGTGTTCAAGGCTTTATGTCAGTAATTATACTCATAGAATCATAGAATCATAGAATCACCTCGGTTGGAAAGGACCTTTAAGATCATCGAGTCCAACCGTTAACCTAGCACTGCCATCCCACCACTAAACCATGTCTCTGAGCACCTCATCTATCCTTCTTTTAAAGACCTCAAGGGATGAGGACTCCACCACCTCCCTGGACAGCCCATTCCAGAGCCTGACAACCCTCTCGGTGAAGAAGTTTTTCCTAATGTCTAGCCTAAACCTGCCCTGGCGCAGCTTCAAGCCATTCCCCCTCGTCCTATCATCTGTTACCAGGGAGAAGAGGCCGACCCCCACCTCACTACAGCCTCCTTTCAGGTAGTTGTAGAGGGCGATCAGGTCTCCCCTCAGCCTCCTCTTCTCCAGACTAAACAACCCCAGTTCCCTCAGCCGCTCCTCGTATGACTTGTGTTCCAGACCCCTCACCAGCTTGGTTGCTCTCCTCTGGACCTCTTCCAGCAAGGCAACATCTTTCTTGTAGTGAGGGGCCCAAAACTGAACACAGTATTCGAGGTGCGGCCTCACCAGCACCGAGTACAGGGGCACAATCACTTCCCTGCTCCTGCTGGCCACACTATTCCTGATACAAGCCAGGATGCCATTGGCCTTCTTGGCCACCTGGGCACACTGCTGGCTCATATTCAGCCGGCTGTCAATCAGTACCCCCAGGTCTTTTTCCACCAGGCAGCTTTCCAGCCACTCTTCCCCAAGCCTGTAGCGCTGCATGGGGTTGTTGTGACGAAAGTGCAGGACCCGGCACTTGGCTTTGTTGAACCTCATACAATTGGCCTCGGCCCATCGATCCAGCCTGTCCAGGTCCCTCTGCAGAGCCCTCCTCCCCTCCAGCAGATCAACACTCCCACCCAGTTTGGTGTCATCTACAAACTTACTGAGGGCACACTCAATCCCCTCGTCCAGGTCATTGATAAAGATATTAAACAAG
The DNA here is from genome assembly GCA_034008185.1 of Gorsachius magnificus. Taxonomy (NCBI): domain Eukaryota; kingdom Metazoa; phylum Chordata; class Aves; order Pelecaniformes; family Ardeidae; genus Gorsachius; species Gorsachius magnificus. Next base: position 25,383,960 of record CM067109.1, on the reverse strand, counting down.
ACCAGCCCTAAAACTGAGCCCTGGGGGACACCGCTTGTGACCGGCCGCCAACTGGATTTAGCTCCATTCACCACGACTCTCTGGGCTCAGCCATGCAGCCAGTTTTTAACCCAGCGAAGAGTACATCCATCTAGGCCATGAAATGCCAGCTTCTCCACAAGAATGCTATGGGAGACGGTGTCGAAGGCTTTGCTGAAGTCCAGGTAGACAACATCCACAGCCTTTCCCTCATCTACCAGGCGGGTCACCTGGTCATAGAAGGAAATCAGGTTGGTTAGGCAAGACTTGCCTTTCGTGAACCCATGCTGACTGGGCCTGATCCCCTGATTGTCCTCCATGTGCCTGGTGAGCACACTCAAGATGAACCTCTCCATAATCTTCCCCGGTACCGAGGTTAGGCTGACTGGTCTGTAGTTCCCCGGATCCTCCTTCCGGCCCTTCTTGAAGAGAGGCGTCACATTTGCCAACCTCCAGACATATGGGACCTCCCCTGTTCTCCAGGACTGCTGATAAATGATAGAGAGTGGCTTGGCAAGCTCCTCTGCCAGCTCCTTCAGCACTCTTGGGTGGATCCCATCCGGCCCCATAGACTTGTGGATGTCCAGGTGGCATAGCAGGTCAAAGACTGCTTCCTCCTGGATTATGGGGGGTTCATTCCACTCTCTGTCCCCATCTTCCAGCTCAGGAGGCTGGGTACCCTGGGGATAACTTGTTGGGCCATTATAGACCGAGGCAAAGAAGGCGTTGAGTATCTCAGCCTTTTCCTCATCCTTAGTGGCAATGTTCCCCCTTGCCTCCACTAGTGGATGGAGGTTCTCCCTGGCTCTCTTTTTGCTGTTAACATAAAAATTTTATCCCTTATAACAGTGGCCAGGTTAAATTCCAGTGGGCTTTTCCTTTCTAATCTCCTCTCTGCATGACCTGACAAGATCCCTGTACTCTTCTTGGGTTGCCTGCCCCTTCTTCCAGAGCTGGTAAGCTCTCCTTTTTTCCCTTAGTCGCACTAGTAGTCCTCTGTCCAGCCAGGCCGGTCGTCTTCCCCGCCGATTCGTCTTACGGCACATGGGGACAGCCTGGTCCTGTGCCTTTAAGACTTCTTCCTTGAAAAACACCCAGCCTTCCTGGACCCCTTTGCCCTTCAGGACTATCTCCCAAGGGACTCTCCCAACCAGCGTTCTGAGCAGGTCAAAGTCTGCCCTCCGGAAATCCATGGTGGCGGTCTTGCTGACCCCCTTCCTAACCTCACCAAAGATTGAAAACTCTACCATTTCGTGATCACTAAGGCCTAGATGGTTTCCAACCACCACCTCTCCCACCAGTCCTTCTCTGTTAGTGAACAGGAGGTCAAGCAGGGCACCTCCCCTGGTAGGCTCACTTACCAGCTGTGTCAGGAAGTTATCTTCCACACACTGCAGGAACCTTCTGGACTGTTTCCTTTCTGCTGTATTGTATTTCCAGCAGATGTCTGGGAAGTTGAAGTCCCCCACAAGAACAAGAGCTCGCGACTGAGAGACTCCTGCCAGCCGCTTGTAGAATTCTTCGTCAACGTCCTCATCCTGGTCGGGTGGTCTGTAACAGACTCCCAACAGGATATCTTTCTTGTTGGCCTTTCCCCTCATCCTCACCCATAAGCATTCTGCCTCACCACAAGCATCAAGCTCTGTACAATCTAAACACTCCCTAACATACAGAGCCGCCCCACCACCTCTCCTTCCTTGCCTGTCCCTTCTGAAGAGTTTGTAGCCATCCATCGCAGCACTCCAGTCATGGGAGGCATCCCACCACGTTTCTGTGATGGCGACTACATCATAACCATCCTGCCTTACAATGGCTTCCAGCTCCTCCCGTTTGTTGCCCATGCTGCGTGCATTAGTGTAGATGCACTTGAGCTGGGCTGTCGGTTTCCCCCCCAGCAATGGGGTGACCCCCCCAGGCTCCTCTCTAGTGAGCCTGTTTATATCCCCTTCCCCCTTCAGGCCTAGTTTAAAGCCCTCTCTACAAGCCCCGCCAGTTCCTGAGCAAGGATCCTATTTCCCTTCCGAGAGAGCTGTGCACCATCTGTTCTCGACAGGCCCGGTGCCATGAAAACCTCTCCATGGTCAAAGAAGCCCAAGCCCTTCCGATGGCACCAACCTTTGAGCCACACGTTAACCGCTCTAGCTTTCCTATTCCTTTCCATGTTCCCTCCTGACACTAATGGGATCGAGGAGAGCACTACCTGCGCTCCTGATCCTTCAACCATTTTCCCTAGTGCCCTGAAATCCCTTTTGATCAATTTGGGGCTTCTCTTTGGCAATTCATCGCTGCCTGCCTGTATAATCAAGAGCGGATAGCAGTCAGAGGGTCGTACCAGACCAGGGAGTCTCTTGGCAATGTCCCTGATCCGGGCCCCAGGGAGGCAGCAGACTTCCCTAAGGGATGGGTCCGGGCGGCATATCGGGCCCTCCGTTCCCTTCAGAAGGGAATCGCCCACAACAATTACCCTTCTTTTTTTCTTTGTATAGTCGGTCTTGATAGGTAGGGGTGACCGTCTCTCCCTAGCCAACCCCCTGGTTGGGCCTTCATCCCCATCCTCAGTTGCCTGGCCCTCAACTTCCAGAGCCCCATATCTGTTAAGCAAGGGCAGCTGGGAAGGTGAAGGAGCCCGGGAGGGGACTCTCCTCCTGCCCCGAGCAGAAACCTTTTTTCATCCCTCACCATCTCTTGGGTCTCTAGCTTCTGCCTGCCGGCAAGAGGACAGAGGATCCTCTGCTACCTGTGGAGCCTCTGTCTGTTGCCGTGGCCTGAGGGATGGTAGAGTGCGGCTCCACCAGTCTATCTCCATCTCACATTCTCTAATACTCCTTAATCTCTCCACCTCTTCTTTAAGCTCTGCCACCAGGCAGAGCAGATCATCCACCTGCTCACACCTGAGACAGCCCCTGTCCTTACCAATCTCTGGTACAGCTGACAGGCTGAGGCACTCCCTGCAGCCAGCGACCTGGACAGCCGCATGTTTCTGTTTAGGCGGGGACTCCGTCTGAGTCGCCACGTTCCGTCTGGCAACAGCTTTCGGACGAGTGGAAACCATTGCGCTCTCCTCGTTTGGGTGTCTATGGGTGCTAGGCGAGTGAGCCTCCGAGCCAGGAGGGGAGAACGCGCCCTGCCCGCGCGCCCTGCCCGCGCGCCCTGCCCGCGCGCCCTGCCCGCGCGCCCTGCCCGCGCGCCCTGCCCGCGCGCCCTGCCCGCGCGCCCTGCCCGCGCGCCCTGCCCGCGCCACGCCCTGTTCGCCGCGCTCCCTGGGGGCTGCTTTTATATGTCAGGAGGGTCCGGCCGCCCTCACCCCTGACTCCGCCCCCGCTGAGTCAGAGCTGCCCGCTCGTCAGGAGCCCGCTCTTTCGCGCCCTGGGAGGGGGGGAGGGGGTTGGGGTCCCCTCTCTCTCCCTGTGCTTTTTTCGCCTTTTTGGCCTCCGCGGGTTTTGCCGCGGTTTTGCCGCTTCAGAAAGGGTCCCTCGGCGCGATCCTCTGCTCCCGAACCCTTCGCCTCAGTGACTTCTCAGTGACTCATCTGCAGCTTGGAATTATTTTGCTTTTGTTTTACTTTTTTCCTCTCTTGCTATGCACCTGTTGTTGGACATTGATTCTTTTAGATACTGCTAATGTTTTGGTAGACATAGGGAAAAAATACTCACTCGTACAGTAGTCTTTTGGAAGCCAGTAGAAGTAATCATGTGAGAAAAGCCAACAAAATTTGACTCTGCTGAAGTGATGGCGTTATAGTGGTATTTTATGTTTGTTGCAAAAGGATGATCACTAAAATTAATTCTGCCTTCCCTAAAGCTGGGGATGCAACACAAGAAAGCTGTATGTGTTACACTTGTCTTAAAGGTCTCATAAAGCTGAGAACTATAAAGAATGCAGTTTTTTAGTGTTTGGGTAAGTCTTTCTGTGCTACAGCAGAAAAATGAAGAGCAGGGCACCCAGATAACAGAGTGTAGGTAACCCATTTTTGTGCTAGGTTTCAACTTTCAATTAACCATTAAAAATGATGAAATAAGATATGCAAGGCACTTTACAAATACCGCAGAAGGAATTTTTTCTGTTTCCTGCTCTTGTAATCTGTAATCAGCTATAAAATTGATGTGCATGGCTACCAATCCATTCCAGATGGGCATTCCTGAGTCTGTAACTGATTCCACTTGTTGCTGAAAAATAGCCTGTAAATATTCCTAAAGTGAAGGTGTATTGCCATCATAGGAACAGGGTATTCTTTTCTCAGGTCTGGTAGTCCTGTCTTATTTTAGAAATTGAAACCTATGCATCCTTAATGTTAAATGATCTGTAGATTTCCTGCTTGCTAAGGGCCTTAGACTAATCCTGTGTGTGGAGAGTAGCTCTGCATAACGTCTGTGCACCACCAGCTTAATGAATCTACCCCACCTTACCAGTGTAGGGTTTCATTTTAAATTTGTTCTGCCAAAGTAGTGACTGACTTTACTGGTTAAGAGAAGTGGGACACTGGTGCTTGAATCCTGTTTTTATTTGAGTAAAATGATGATGATGAGCACTGAGGAATGGAAGAGATAGTCCACATCCCTGAGTCTGGTGACAAGAAATATGTTTTATTTGTATTTCTCTGAGAAGATCCGTACAGTTTCAACTAAGGCAAATTACAAGCAAGGTAACAATTCTGCATTTTTTCAGAATTGTTTCAGAAGAATCCCAGAGCTTTTAGGTCTTTCTTTCAAGTGATACATTAAAACAACTTGGAAATTTAAACTTCATTTTTTGGATGTGTGGGAAGTTGACTGTGGTTGCCATAGTCCAGAGCTATATATTTTGTTTTATGTTACTACTAGGTGATAGAAATCTGAGACACTAACCTCTTAACTATGTTTTGTATGCCAGGAAACATGATCTCATGAAAGACTGAAATTCTCTCACAAAGATTTTAAAGGCTGGAACTAAGTACATGTGCCATATGTGACTAAGCACACCTTTGTCCTTGGACTATCTAAGGAAGAATTTGTTGCTAAAGAGCAAATGTAGCCTGAAATGCTCATGGCTGTTCTCTCCCAAGACTTGGTGCAGTGTACAATGTGAGATGAGTAAGCAGAAGTCTTTCTCGCGTCCTGTTTCACAAGGCAGGGATTCAAGTGCTTGCTTTTCTGTGCCCAGATTTATAGCACTGTTAGGGTGCTTACTTACTTTCAGTGGGATGTACTTAGTACCAGATCTAGCCTCTGCACTTCAGTTCCCAGCTGCAAATGCTTTGCTTAACAAGGAGGGAGAACAGGGTGGGAAGATCCACACGTGTACAGGAAGGTTGGATGCTCTAGTGGTGAAAACTGTATCTGCACAGAAGCAGTAATTGTGTCTTTCTCATGATACTGTTTCAGTGAGCTGAGACCTACCTTGCAAGAACTTGAGAATAAAGTCAGTCTGAAGCAGTACGTAGTACTAACTAGAGCTTAGTAGCAAATGATGTGGGGAAAAATTTTAAGGAATGGTCAACCCTAACGTGGTAGTTCCCCCGTGATACTTGTTCAACTTCTAGCGATCAGTGTTTCAGAGATTTTTGAAGTGGTTGTAGGATAAGGGGAAAATTATTTGAAAGGGGGAAGAGAGAAAAGTGCAGAAAGAAATGAAGACATGGAGGAAACAGAAGGTAAAAGTAAGTCATAACTTGTAGAATCATTTACAGGATAAACTGGAAAAGGGCTAGTGAAATGGTAGACTAGGATTTGGGGAGGACATTCATGGGTGAGGAAAGAGAAGGGAGAATGAGCACAGAGGAGCAGGTAAATTCACAAGTGCTGGTTGTATAATTCAAGCAATATAACAACGTGAAATTTTAAAAGCGGTGAAAACAAATTGTGGAGCAGGGTAACATCTGGAAAAAAGGTCAATGTGAAAGCTGCAAGATCTATGAATTGCTTTCTTCTTCAGCATATTAAGGAAATTAAAGTGCTGGAAGATGGTATAGATAAAATCAGTAAGTGTGTACAATGACCCATTTGATTGCGACAATGTGGTGTTACCATCTTATAGGATCTGCAAAGCTGTTAAGGGTACTCTTTGTGATAAGACCTGGAGACAGACTATGCTAAAATCTGAATGTGTAGGCTGATAACCTTATTAAATAACTTCCACCAGGAACAGTCCTGGGGAATTCAGCAGAGATAATTGTGGAGCGAGGCTCTATTCTGTGTGAGTAAGGGTAATGCAATCTGATTTATTTATCTGAAAAACTTCTGGTGACAGGAAGAGAACAGCCAAATCAATATGGAAGGGAAGATTATTCCCCAACAAATTCAGTTATCATTGGTGATGAAGTAGCTAATCTAGATTGTTACTGTGAACATGACAACTGTGGTAAGAAATGATTGAATATTCACTGACCTGTTGTTTATACTGAGGAATCATATTTTACAAAGATAGAAATCTCCTCACTATAATCCCTGTAGATTTTTTTCCTTCACCTGAATAAGGGTATATGTGTGAAAAGAGGACTGAGCACTGCACCTAATAAAATGTAGTAGTGACTATTTGCTTGCCTCAGCAGGCTGAGGATGGCTACACCATAGTACAGACATCACCTTGCCAGAGCCTGGACCTCATCTCCCAGGGGACCACTAGCAAGGGAACAAGATGCTGGTCATGGAGGGGACACTTTGCTACCGAGTGAGAGGAGCAAAGGGGCATGCCATGCTGTCACGGACACCGTGCACATGGCCAGGAGGAGCCGGTGGGAATCAGAGCAGACGCCAAGGACTGACTGGTTTCGGGCTTTCAGCCAGCTCTGTGTTGGCCCATTTCCTTTTGGGCAACAGATATTTCCAGATAATCATGATTGCTTTCAGAGGAAATGGGCCAGCAACTAATAAGGGTGGTGCATTCTTGCTGAGAAATGTCAAATGGTGAGGAATTTTTCAAGAAAGGGCATTCATGGAGGAGGTCCATCCCCAGGCCAAGTCTGATATGCTGGGTATTTCCATGGTGAGGGATCCTCACATCAGGGAGCAGGAGGTGCTGCCGCTGTTTCTGCTGTGCACAGAGTGAGTGCATTTAATGTCAAGCGATCTGCAGAGACACGTCTCCCTGCTTTGCCACCCTCGTGGGGCAGGTATCACCCAGCCTGTCATGGGCATCTGTTCAGGGGCTCTGTTTGTGTAGGGACATAGATGTGTTGGTATGTTAGTGTTTGGAAAATGTAGACAAATAAATTCTGATGCATTTTAATAAATTCAATTTTAATACATTTTTATGTGCTTATGAACTTGAGACCGTCAAAGGTAAAGTTACATGGGAACAAACACACCTACTCAAGATCTGATAGAGGCCTCAGCATCTGAATCTGATCTGACCTTTTTGTAAGATGGAAAGGAAAGCATTTCAATACGCGCATGATACAACATTTAAAAAAAAGAAAAGACTACTTTGATAAATAGAGGTGGCAATGATTATTATTTTTGTGTTAATGGCCATTTCCCCTTCCCTCTTTTTTTTCCTTCAGATGCAAAAGGTACTGACGTGATAAAGCTGGGATTTTTAAATGAGCAGCACAGAACAATTAAAATTAGGTACTTGTAGTGATGGAAAATTACCATTTTCATTGATGTTGAGGTGAAGTAGATTGCAGAGCTATTTCACAGGAGGTCTTTTGAGTACCATCACGTTGTTTATCCTCCACAATTTGGCATATATTTTTGCTAACTCATTAGTTTGAAAGAAGTACTTGACAAGTCCCAACATTTCAAAGGTAGAACAGAAGATAATAACTGAAGAAAGATGCTTTTTTTTCTTCTTCTTCATAGTATAAAGAGAAGTTGGGAGCAATTGCAATACTGGAAAGAGGGCATTGTTTATAGCTTCGTGTCCTAAAAAGGCAGGGTGCAAATGATCACTTAGGTCTGAGTGTGTGCCCATATCCTCCTATGTTCTTCCTGATTTTACCCACTTTGAGACAGGTTATTCTGCCTTTTTTAACCTAGGGAAATTTCAGTCACCCAGCTTTCAAAAGCAACCTTTCAAAAAGCTTCTTTGGAAGTGAGCTACAGCATTGAGCTTGGAGCAATTGACCAGGGACAGGTAAAGGGACAGAAACCTTTTAACCTGGCACTGTTGACAGGGAAAAATGTATTGTCATTGGGAATGTATCTGGGCCCAGTACATCAGTGATGGGTTCAGTAAGGGTGATAGATCAGTCCAGTCCAGTGGGTGAATTCACCCATTGGACTGGACTGAGCTACATATATATGTATGTATATAAGGATTTGTATATCTATAAAAATGTAATTGTTGAGCAAACATCCAGAAGCGAACTCATCTACTTCCTTTAAACTGTACGAATTTACTGTGTCTGATAGTCCCACTGAGCCTTTAGAAAGCGGTTGAGAAGGCAGAAAGGGAGGGAAAAATCTTCCATGGCAGCTGATGATAGGGATTTTTTCCTTAACTTCTAATTGTATGTGCAACAACCAGAAGATTCAGTCTGAAAATATTTACTAGATGCTTCTGTGATCCCTTAGTTCGACTTGAAACTATACAATAATATTCCCAGTCTAGCTGCTTGCAGCCAAAATTGCTTTTTTAATTTCTTCTTGGGAAAAGGAGTAAAAGCATTTCTTTCCCTTCTTCTTGTATTTTTGTGATTTAGAGACCTTGACCAGAATGCAGTAACTCAGATTAAGTCGTCATGAAAAAAGCCACTCCCTTAGAATACTTTGCGCTAAATGTGCAATTAAAGGAGTCTTTCCTTGACTTAAGAGTGCAGCTGGAAGATGATTCTGTTTCCCCAAGTCCTCATATGCCAGCTACTGGTCTTCTCAACTGACTAACAGTGTAATTGCTTTAATGCCCTGGGTGTCTCTTCTGCATAGCACTGAGCAAAGGAGCAACATTGCATTTCCTGATTAAGAATGGATTTATTAGCTTCTCCTTGGCCTATACATGCACCAAGGAAGGCAGGTTTTAGCTCTTTAACTCCGATTCCTTTGCTCAGTCAGAGTGAACAACATGGTTACTTCAAAATTACAGGGACATGTTCAATTGCTGGGAGAGCAGGGGGGCAATATTTCATTTCAGGGTGTGGCAATCTGTTTAATATTGTATTTTTGAAACTGAAACGAAACATTCTGGCATCTCAGAAATGTGACAGTGATCTCCAGACAGAATTCTCTGATTATTTTTTCTTTAAAAAAATGTTGCTCTGAATCAGAACAAAAATGTTTGATTTTGTTTTGCTTTGTAAGTTTTCTCATGAACTGACAGTTTACAGCTGAGCTCTATGACATGCAGATCTAAGTGTGTGGTTCCCTTATGCTTTATATAAATCTTGGAAGTACTGTTTAGATCAAAATCTGGCTTTAGATTAACAGCCTGTGTTTTACTTTGTTCATATAAACCTAGATGTGAAGTATACAGTGAAATTCATCTGAGTATGAAGCTGTGTGAGAAAAAATGTTACTCTGTTTTGTATTTCACTGTATACTAAGCCCAGTTTTAAATGTTAATGGATCTCTGTTCCCATAAAATTCAAAAATAGTATTGTTAGAAAACTGGATGTCAAAATACTCTTGGGTGTAGGATCTATCAGTTTACCATGCATCTTCTTTAAGTCAGTTTCTACTGAGAAACGCAAAGGATAAGTCTTTCAATTGTATACTGTGTTCATTTTCATCTGTTTTTAGAAAGCCTTTCTCCTCCTGACTAGCCTTTTTTTCTCACACAACATTTTACGTGGTAGCTGGTTTTGAGGGGCAGCTCTACTTTGAGAGATGTATCTACTGAAAAATACATAAATCTGCTGGAATATGTGAACCTGCTGAAAATTATCTGTAAGGGACTTTTTTAAGTCTCAGGAGCTTTGGGTTACCAAGAGGCTTTGTGTTACCAAGAGGCTTTGTGTTTGTAGAGGGAGAGCGCTCTGTGCCTTGGCACTCACACAGAGGAAACTTCGTGTGTTATGTTTTACTGTCTTAGCTGCTTCATCTGAAAACTGTGGTGGGACGCTGGTTTGATCACCAGCAGTACTGGTGATGTGCCTGCAGATTGGAATAAACTCTTTGTAATAAACTCTTATTAGTGAAAGCAATCTGTACTTTTCAGGCTATACTATTCACATGAAACAAACCCAGTGAAAGCAGTGACTTGATGCAGGTGGGCTTCACGGGATCAATTACTAAAATATTTTTTTTATCATATGTACTTATGTAATCCAGATTTTTTTCTCCCTCAGGTGTTTGCAACAGCTTTTTAGTGTCAGGAAAAAAAATCTTTTTCATTACATTTGCAAGACATTATCTGAAACTTTTGATTGAGAAGGTACCTAATGACTACTAAAGTTAAGACTAACATCTGGGGTGAACAGTCCTCTGACTAAACAAACAAAAGTGTGAGTAGAGAAAAATGTTAAACTTCATCTCACTAAATCCAGGTAGTAGGGACTTTAGAGGGAGACTGTAGGTGTACTTTCATGGTCATCTAGTTGTATTGTATGTGATTTAAACAGCTCTGCCTTCAGGAGGTCTTAAAAAAAAAATCATCCAGGTTTTAGTAAGGGATCAAATGCAACAGTATGGCTTCATAGAGGGAAAAAATAGACTGTGAAGTCCTTGTTCTAACAAAATACTCAATGGGTTTGGTCTGAGCTTTCTTTCAGTAAAGATGTGACCCTGCATGATGAAACTTGATACCTTAGCTTTGCTTAAAATATGTGCTTTAAACAAAACCAGCTAGGAAAAGGAAACAATAGTGATTCAGGATGGTCAACAGAAAGCCTACTAATTAGCAGCATTGGGGAAAGAACTCTCCTAGATATTCTTTGTTTCTGTTATGAGTGTTTTATTTTGTCCAGTTTGATGATGATATTTTTGTGAAAGGTGATTTTCATTAACCCTAGATTTGCACCACCCTGTCTTATTGCCCACAGGCATGCTAATATTTACAGTTTTCCTTCATCCTGTGTAAAATTAAGCAATAGTGAATATGAAGTTAATGTATGTTAAGTGCCTCAGGCACATTCCAATTAAGTATTAACGTAGGTTGGAGCACTTCCAAAACATTTAGGGAATATCACTTTCAGTCATTTTCATTTTAAATTAATAGCAAGATTTTATTTAAAAACTAATATACTCTCAACTGAGGGACTAATCAAGGAACTTCAGGACACACGTATAGCAAGTATCTGAATGAAAATGGAAATGGGTTATGTTCCAACCCACAAACACCATACTTGGTATGTGCACTGTCTCACAAAGGTGAGAGGAGCACTTTATGTGCATTGCCTATGTCATGGCCTGATTTTCTGAAACACTGAACTTTGTGAAAACAAAAAGGGTTTTAAGAAATCTTGATGCTCTTATTTGTTGCTTCTGAAGTGTGGATATTGATGATGTACCGATAGCAGGCATAGAAGGGATCAAGGGAAGGTATTTAACAGAAGATGGAGATGAGGCAGAGGAAATTTTGAAATAAATGTTATTTCAAGGAGGAAGAGTTATGTCTTAGGTTATGGAAGATCTAGTGTTAAAAAAAAAAAAAAGCAGTGTTGTTAATGATCTTAAGAAAAATCTGTGACGAAGACAATGAATAAGTGTAGTAGTGGCTCTGGTTTATTGTGCTACCATGTGTAGTGTGAATGCATTACATTTACCTTCTGCCCAAAGCAGATGCTCAAAGGCTAAAACTTCCTGTTGTGTGCAGGGTTGAGCAAGACCCACAGTCTATTTAAAACTCACTTTTGTTTCAAATTGAGATCTTAAATGCTGCATAAGCATTTGGCAGACCGTACCTATGGAGGTGAAAGCAGTCAGTAAAAAAAATAAGACTATGATCTTCCAAAGTGTCAAAATGCCTTTCACTCTCACTGCCAACAGGATAACAAGTCTCTTTCCTTTTTTTGAAAATCTCGCTCAGAGATTCTGCTACTTGCATGCATGTCTTCTGAAGATAAATGGGAAAAGTCAAGGGAAAAGTACTGCTAAAAAGCCAGAGAACAAAATACAGAATCAGCTATAATGTAGAACCAAATTATAAGCATAAACATGACTTTTTAAAATGCTTTTTCTAATTCGTAAGTGACAACTAAGTGGTTACTTTATTCTTAGTCATAGTTGTGTATGACTAGTTCTATGCTAGACTAGCTATGTAGAGTCAATGGACTATATCAGGGTTTGTGTTCAGTAGAGATTAATGTATTATTGCTAACAAGGAGTACTGGGATGAAATGTTCTGTTGAAAGCTGTAAACATTTGCAAGATCTAAGTGTGAAAATTTAACAGTTAATCCAAAATATTGTGGAGTCCTGTAGAAGCCTTTGTGTTGTCTTTAGCTCTAGTATTTAATTCTAAAAATGTTTTATAGTATTTTTGGCAAGACTTCCATGACAAATAGAATCATAGAATCGTCTAGGTTGGAAAAGACCTTTAAGATCATCAAGTCCAACTGTTAACCTAGCACTGCCATCCCACCACATGTCCCTAAGCACCTCATCTACTCTTTTAAATACCTCCCTGGGCAGCCCATTCCAGAGCCTGACAACCCTTTCAGTGAAGAAAGTTTTACCTCCCTGGGCAGCCCATTCCAGAGCCTGACAACCCTTTCAGTGAAGAAAGTCTAACCTAAACCTGCCCTGGTGCAACTTCAGACCATTTGCCCTCGTCCTAATTGCATCTAGAAGAGCCAAATACCTATCAGATTAAAATCCTTGACTACATGATTGAGAATATTTTCCATAGATATATTAAACTTCTGTAAGATTTTAATAGCTTGTATACTACTGAGCCATCACTACCATTAAGCATTCACACTAAGCTTTGTTGCCTTCCTGAATGCGTGTTGCTCAGAATGTTGAATTTAATGATAATGGGTTGATTTTTGAGCGTAGTCTATAAACCAGTTTGAATGAACTTTTTTTTGTGTGGTAAAAATTAAAGTCTAACACCATTTAATTTAAAAAGCTTAATTTTCAATACTGTCATTCTATTTATGGTTAAAAGTTCACTAAGTTGAAATATCAACATCGTGATGACTTGGAGAGTGTGTTTTATTTTGATAACACACTGAATTTTTCAAACAAGCAATGTCACTGAACATGGCTAATTATTGCCAGTATCCAGTAGTTAGGCTGTCACAGTAAAGGGGAAGAAAAGCAAATAGTACAACTCACAGTTAACAACCAGTATTTATACTGTTACTACACCAAAACCAAATTTTTTGTTTAATTAAGTATTTTAAAGGCATTCATTAGTAACATAATTCATAATACCACCAATAGATTCTTTTGAAAGCTACAGCACTCAGTAAACATAAGTGGGCAACCACCACGTAAATGTTTTTCATTCCTTTCTGTACTTGATTCAAAGGATTTCTTCTTCAGGTAGAGTGAGAGAAGCAGTATGTATTACCCTGTTGAGAATACCAGTGAGTATGATAAATGTAATGGAGATTTGTGGCATGAATTCTCATTTGCTGTTATGTGGACTAACTTCACATAGATTATATCCTGCTCTTTGTAACTCGTCATTAGCAAGAATGGATAAGGGGAAGTAAGAAATTTTGCAGTTTGTCCCACTGAAAATCCCATTCATAAAGATCTTAAGATTGAATGAGTCTTTATAAACATCTGAACATTGCGTGAAAATAGCTTTTAAATATATGGAATATAGTTGTCATGTTTTGAGTTTCATTTACTGATGTTGGAAGACATGGTCAGCTTGTTTCTTTCTGCACACCAGTGTGTGTGCCTTCATTTCTCTATCAAAATATATGCTTTCTGAAAAAGTTGTTGCTACTTAGCTATGTTCCTGCAGCACTGGAGCACAAGGTACTTGCACATGAAACAAGCACTGTGGTAGAGGTTATGAGGATCTGTGGCTTGTAATTTAGCAGGCTGAATAAAATGTCTAGCTCATCCGTATTAGCCTGCTGATTACTGATGAGTACTGTAAGAAATGCTGACCTGTCATGTTCTGTGAAGCTTGCGTTTATATGGTGTTTAGAATACTCTGAAATATGACAACTGCCACGTATGCAAAAAGTCATGTAGTGGAATTAGGGTGGGCATAGTTTTTTGAAAGTGTGATTGAAAATCTCCCTTTGTATTTTAGTCATGCTTAGAACCACATACCATTTTTTTAGTGAGGTCATGTTCTGCTGGGCGCATGACTCAGGACCCGTTCATGCTATATATTAATGCCTTAGGTTAGATTGGTTTAAAATTGCTGTGCAAAGGCATAGAAAAACAGGTACTAGGAGAGGAAAGAAAGGATAAGAAAGGAAAAAGGTAGAGAAAACATATACTGAGGGTATTTCAATATATTCAGTTGATGTTAAAAGTAGAGAGCTGTGAAATCATTAAATAGGCTGGCCCTAGTAGCTCTGGTTGCATCACATTTATATTTTTGTCACAAAAATAATAGCAGTATAATTTAGATGAGGTCAGAACAGGAGCAGTTTATTCCTATAGCTCCAGGAGAGATCACAGAGCAACAGCGCATCAGCCTCTGCTGATGTGAGCTCTCGCCAAATGGGGCAGTTATGGGTTTATATACCCGTAGGGTAAACAGCCTGTTCTTTACCAAACCTGTCAGGTAAGCAGGACTGAAATCCTCCAGATAAGGAAGCTCCAGACAGTACATCCTTTTAAAAATATTCCTTTTACAAATAATCCACTCTTTGTTAATTAAATGCAAATGTTTCTTAACTAATGAGGACTACAAAGGCCTATGAGACATTAACTATTTTGTTTCCATATTTCTCCCCTTTGAGACTTACAATCTAACACCATTTTTCTCTTGAATATCTGGAGTTCAGTAGAAGGGCCGCAGATGTCCTGCTCAGGACTCCTGGAAGCCCAGGATCAATCACTGGGCTGTGCTGTCCCGTCTTCTATTCTTGCCTCTAGATTTTATAATCCTGTATGGTCATTAGTCCAAGCACTTCTTCCCTTCTCTTCTTCCACATCCCCCAAAATATTCAGCATAATTTTTCTGGCCTCTGCTTGAGCCTTGCCTCCTTCCATCCTCTCACATACCAATTTGCCACAATGTAAGATCAACTGAACCAATACATAGACAACCACCAAAGCTAATAATCCCAACAAATTACACTTCAGTGCTGTTTTAGACAGTTTTTTCTAACCATCCTTGAATGTCTGGGAGCCATCCTCACCAGTCAAAAAAGTTTTTCTCCAGATATTTCATGTAGCATCTGAAGTTTATCTTGAATTATACGTACATTCATTCCTATTCTCTGATTTTGGTCTGCATATGTACAAGAAGTGATGTTAACTAATACACATATACCTCCATAATCAATGAGCACATAATCTAACACCATTCTGTTTTGCAGGGCCGCCTGTGATGCTTGTTTTACCTCTAAGGATGAAACAGCATCACCCATCTCTTCTATTGCAGCGTAATTTTTACTATAGCTCTTTCTAATTCCGATTCTTCTAGCCAGGGGAGGAATGTTTGTGCGAATGGGTAGAAGCCACTTTGTCAAGTAAGAAGTGGATTTTGCATTTTGTTTGCTACCTTGGGGTAAGTTGTGCCCATCATTCCTAAACAGGTCTGGATGCATTGAGATGCCAGGAAAAAAAACATCCTAATGGACAAGTGCCAGTCCAATTAACAGGCAGTATCTTACAGGCACTAGAGCCACACCCAGCATAATAATTCATTCTCTAAGGTCTTATCATATAACAGTTCTTATGGGCCAGTGTATGACCAGTAATGTAAACCCAAATACAAAAATAATCCCAGACCAAACAAACCTACAATTTCCAGAAACCATTTACAGGTTCAGGTGATAACAGTAGTCATCAAAACCTATTTTCAGTTTGCTCTTCTGTTGGCATTGGATCAAATGAAGTTCATCCGGATCATCCACCTGTGCTGTGAGAGGTGGGACACTCTGCCTTGCATCTGACAGTGGTGTTGACCCTTTCACACTGGGAAGCACCAGTCCAGTTGGGCGGCCCCCTTGCATGTCACTGCAGTGTTGTTAATAACCAGTACCTGATGAGGTACCTTCCAGTGCACCTGAAGTGCGTGGTTTTGCTGTTGTACCTTAATGTAGTCTCCTCATTTCAAGGAGTGGCAGGCTTCAGTGGTGGATTCAGGTGAGGCTTCTTTCAGCTGTTTATGGAAAGTCCTCACACATTTCATTAATGCCTTACCGGATTTTAAAAGATCATCATTTGTCAGTTGTAAGCTGGCCTGTGCGGAAGTTAAGGGCGCTGTGTAAGGCAGTGGCATGGGCCTACCCATCAAAATATCTCATGAGGTGACAGCCTGTGTTTTCTATTCACAGTACTTCTTATACACATTAATGGGAGAGTTTACACATCCAGGCGTTTCAGGCCAGTCTATATACAAACCTTTGCTAACTTGGGATTTCAAATTGGCGTTTTTTCTCTCTGCAGACCCACTGGATTGGGGGTGATGGCCACAATGATGGTTTGGTTCTTTTTATAGGGCTACACAAGTTTTTTGCATTACTTGTCCTGTCAAACCAGATGATAAGGGATGTTAGGAGCATGGCCGCCAGCTTCACCCGCAAAAGGAGGCAAAAGGAAAGACATTGTTTCGGTGGCTGATAGGTGCGGGGTTGGAGTTTGAGGGTGGTAGTGGTGGTGTTTGGGTTTGGGTTTTTTTTTATTACAAGATTGCTGTGGCGGAGTGTTTAGAAGACTGATGAATCAGGTCAGTTTTAAACTCTAAAAAAAGCTTTTCTAAATAATTCATTAGCAACATGACCCTCAGTAACAATCAGTTCTTACACAGTATTAATCGTCATATCTACATATATAGCAATGTAAGTCTTCCATGCTAATGCCCTGAGTGCATGATGGGGATGCAATATCAAGGGACTGATGCCATATAGTTAGGGCTGGTGGCTGGGGTACATGGTAGCACTTGGTCACAGAGGTCACAGTGATCAGGCCTGAGAGCCCTTGAACCGAAGAAGCCAGAGCGAGTGGGTTTGTCCTCTTTTGTTCTCTAGCTTCCCTTGCTGAGGCCTGATCATTTTAGGCTATTGGCCCTTTCCTGAAAGAAGGTTTCTGCTTCCTTACCAATTATCTTGTTTTCTATTGTCTTCCTAGTAATCCTTGTCTATTCAGAAGGCTGTCCTGCCTGCTGCAGTCCTGTCAGGTTGGAAATAGCTATACTTTAGATATTTCTCTCACTGCTGCTTTGTCTCTTCCATGGCTGCCACAAAGAAAAACAGGAAGACTTAAGAGAACTTTCCACTTAAAGACCCACAGCTGTAGTACTTACTAATGAGTTATCTCATTACTGCCACACTTACTAGGATCGTTCACTGAATTAGCATTCATTTCTTTATTTTTTTTCCCCAAATATTGTTTTGATTTTAGATTTTTAGAAGTGTAGTTTGATAGTGCTCTGTGAAAGCCAGCAATTTTACTAATAGCAAATAGGTAGAAAATACACCTTTTGGAGAAGACATAGAGGAGTTATCAACAGTTATCAACAATGGAATTATAGCAAAACAAGGACAAACAGCTGATTAATAAAATGGGTCACATGTAAATCAGTGGCGACTTGTTAACTCCTTGAATAGGCCAGAGGACTTATTGTCATGAAAAAGGTAATAAAGATGCATTTAAAATTGCAGTGGCTCTGGAAGTAGGTAAGAAAATCTTTTAAGACATAAGGGTAAATGAAGTTGAGTAAGAGGAGAGTCAACAGGAAAAAATAAGCTGTAGACTGCCATGTTGTCTAACTTTATGATTTTTTTTTTAATAAAAGCTTTAGGTAGAAACCATTATGGTACTTGTAAATCCAAGCATTAATGTCAAAGAGATGACAAGGTATCGTGGTTTAACTCCAGCCAGCAACAAAGCACCATGCAGCTGCTTGTTCACTCACCCCAGGGGTATGGGGGAGAGAATCAGAAGGGTAAAAGTGAGAAAACTCATGGGTTGAGGTAAAGACAGTTCAGTAGAGAGAGAAAAAGCCATGTATGCAAGCAAAGCAAAACAAGGAATTGATTCCCTGCTTACCATGGCAGGCAGGTGCTCAGCCATCTCCAGGAAAGCAGGGCTCCATCACGCATAATAGTGACTTGGGAAGACAAATGCCATCACTCTGAACATCCGTCCTTGCCTTCTTCCCCCAGCTTTACATGCTGAGCATGACATCATATGGCGTGGAATATCCATTGGGTCAGTTTGGGTCAGCTGTCCTGGCTCTGCCCCCTTCCAGCTTCTTGTTCACCCCCAGCCTCCTCACTGGGGGGGCTGTGGTGAGGAGCAGAAAAGGTCTTAGCTCTTTGTGAGCACTGCTCAGCAATAGAGAAAACATCCCTGTGTTATCAACACTGTTTTCATCACAAATCCAAAACATAGCCCCATACCAGCTACTGTGGAGAAAATTAACTCTATCCCAGCCAAAACCAGCACACAAGGTAATGCTGCTCATAGACAAAAGGTCACACAGGCTTATTTAGTATTAAAATAATAGTGAAGGAATGAAGATACTCTACAGAAAGTTTGGGGTGTTTTGTTATTTAGTCAAAACCAATTTAACTGGCTGTTTTGTTTGTTTATGAGGACCTAAAGTCAGCTTGAAGAAAGAGAAAAAGGCTTCCTCCCACTCCATGAACAGGAAAAAAAAAAACCAAAATAAAATTAATTAAAAAAAAAGTGTGAAAAATCCTGCTATCAATTCCTTTTTTCTTGGAGATTTTTAGGAGTTTAGTAGCAATAATGGGATCAAAGTTGATCTGACACTGAGTACTTTTGAAGTGCTACAAGTACTTACTAGCAGGGATGCTTTTTACTGCTGAGCACTCCCTCCATGTATTTCCTGATTGTTCTTACTGCAAATATTGTTAATGCAATGTAGCCCAAATAATTTTATAAGCATAATACAAAGTAATGAATTATAAGTAGAACAGAGGAGTCTTTTTACCAGACTATTAGAGCTTCATCAGAATCAGTCAAAACTCTCACTATCACTCATGAAAAATTATATAGTGTCTCAAGTATTTGTTGCTGAAACCAGACTCACTAAACCAACTAGGTTGTAAAACAGAGGTGGACTTGTATTGTGTTTGAAAAGCAACATGTGAATGCATTTTATTTTACCTACCAGTAGGCAGCATCCATAGGAAAGTGCTTTTGTCATTGGTCTAACAAGGAAAACCTGCATGAAGTACCCAAGCTTTGAGGCTTTTGTCTTTCCACTGCACATTGTGTACACAGAAAGCTTCACCCTAGGAGCTCAGTATCGCTGACGGAGATTTCTGTTCCAAGGTTTCCGGTTACTCTTTGAGCTAGTATATTGCTCCTTTTGCCCTCAAATTCCACTGTTACTAATTTTGCTTATGATCTGCTACTCTACATACTTTTTTTTTTGTTTTCATGCAAATAAAGTAAAGGTGTTGAGAACTTCCCTTTCTTGAGGTAAAATGAGCTGATGTAAAAATATTCTATTGTAATTAACTGTGGAAAGTTAGCAATAAAACTCCAGTTCTTTCTTATGTTGGCTTTACTGTTATGTGGGTGGATTCATGCCAAACCACAGCAGAAGCAACTCCTTTATTACCTTTGCTGGCTTCAGCCAAGACTTGGAAAGGTCTTCAGAGTGCTACCATCCCTCAGGTGTGTGCTGCAGAGACCAGAAACACGTCGTTGTATAGGCACTTCCAAGATGCATAACTTCAGTTAAGCACCACTGCATCCAACAACAGGAAGCAAGCAGGGAGGTCTTTTTAAGTCCCTCATGATGGAGTGCAGAGTGTAAGTGCATTTCAATGAAAAGGAGAGAAAGATTTAAAACCTCCACTGTCTGTACTGTGTTTTCTCTTAGTCTCTCTTGAGCTTGCCTGACTGAAAGACAAGGAATATATTGACTCCAGTGATTACTGTGGCAATCTAAAAATGAGTGGTGAGTCTGGATCTGTCACTCTTGTAGAGTCTTTTAATCACAACTCTGTGGAGCTATCATGGGAACAGATTCTCTTTACATCACAGGAAGTATGCTTTAATTGCTTGTATTCAGCTATCGTTAAAAGATAGCATCAGAGCAGAACTTCTTAAACATTCTGTTTTGATCTAATATGAAAACATAAAAGCCAGTGTGAGTAGGGTAAGGGAAAGATGGAGAAAGCCCCCTAGGAGACATTAGCTGATGAGTGCTTCACGTTGCTGGAGAATGGCAATAGGCTCTGTTTTGTTCCATCTGCAGTAAGGAGAAAGTCTAAATTCTGGTGAAATAGGTGATGATGTATGTACTCTTTTAAATTTTTTTAGTCTTAATTCATTCTCTGTCTACTAATTGAAGTTATTAGTTTTGAGATGATCATGAGACATTATCTGCTTTTATTATAGCCTTCCCGCATATGACCTGGTGTGTTAGATTAAAGGTGAAAACACAAAAAAACAAGGTACCTTCAAGAAGTGTTCAGACTTGTCCCTTCTCTGCAAGAAGGCTTTGATCTCTGATGATGTAGAGTCTGCTACTCTAGTGGGAGTTAAGAGGATCAGAAAGCACTGTGCAAGACTGAGTGTCAGATTCAAGTCAGTTGTTTTGCTTTGGAGTCATCCAGACTGCAGAGGAGGATATAGGTTTTGCTCTTTCTGGAATGCAATCACTTTTTTTGATTAGAAGAAATGAATGGTGTTATGAGATTGTTCATAACGGAAAGGGAATCAGGGAAGAAAATTTCCAGAGTGGTGAGTGATCAACAAGATAGTTTCTGCCACAACTTACATTAACAGCAATGTAAGTTTTGTAACTTGACTTTAAGTACAACACCTGAAAATACAATGCAAAAGTCCACAGTGATATTAAGTGAGTTGCAGTTTGAGAGAATGAGTTACACCACCTGGAGTATTAGGAGCATTGTGACTTTACACAAGGTGATTCGCATTAGCCCAATATTGTTCCTCCTACAATTAAGAGAAACTCTAATTGGTGCCTGAAAATGGTGGGACACACTTTAGCCTTTGAACATCTCAGTGAATGAGAAATGAAAAGAAATGACAGGCAACAGCCCAAAGCCTCACTGACATGCAATTAGAAAGCAGAACATTTTTTTTTTCACTTTAACCAGGGTAACAATTGGAAACAACAATTTTAAAAAGACATTATTGAATTTATGAGTCAATTTCAAACTGGTGAGCTAAATTCTGTGTTCTCCATTTTCTCTTCATAACAAAATTTATCTGTTTTTAGCAAGGCAAGTAACTTCTGCTAGTACATTGCCTATGTAAAATGCTTAAGTGTGTTGCATTTCTGATCTAAGCTTCTTCTGCTGTGCATATTTTACAGTACTGATCTGCTGGTCACAATTCTGCCAATATAGCAGAATTTTGTTTTGTATCTTAGATAAGTATTAGGTCAACTCTTTTTCATTATACTCTTTAAGCTGGGTAGGATGCAAAATCCCACTGGCTTTTATTGAACCGTCTACACCATATAACTTGATGCTGTGTTAACTGTATCTCAGCAATTTTCCAGAACAGCATGGGCGATAAAGTGCAGTGAGTACCTGCAGAAAGACTCAAATGCAAGCTCTGATAGGTGTTCTTGTTCATGGTTTGAACAGGCCTGAACAGTTGTGGTCTGCTGCAAGCCTGGTTGCCCTATACAGTGACTGCATGTTTTAAGTGTGCTGCTTCTGTTTCTAGAGCTAATTAATCCAGTACCAGTTGAGGGACTGCTGCTTGATCATGCATTATGCCATGCAGGCATGCCATTGAGCTGCTAAATGACTTTTAGAATGGAGACAGTGTCTCTCCAGTGCCACACATTATTTGAAACAGTCTCAGGATGATACCTTGCAAGATTTCCTTTTTTCATCCTGTAGTTATTCACCATTTGTATTTAGTCTTACAGCCTCATGATTTAAATTGGAGCAAACACAAAGGAACTGTATAGACGTGTCCTGAATGCCCAGGCTCCATAAGGAGCTGGGGGGTGCTGGGGGCATGTATCCAAAAAAACCCCAGTCTTTGGAATACCAGGGTTGAAGGGTCATCCGAGTTTATGCCCTAGTCTGCTGAGCCTGAGGATGGCACAACTTTGCATCTGGAGGTGCTTTATTTAAATAAGCTTTCCTTTACCTCCCTGCCAGTCACTGCTGAAATGTTCAGGAGACAGTGCTTAGGAAGGCTGACAGAGGGAATGGGCAAAGCAGAAACTTGGTGACCAGAGCAGCAATGACACCAGGGATGTCTGCCCTTCTGGGGGAAGAGGTAAAAACCAGCACCTTGAACCAAGACAACATAGAAAGTGCAATATAGTAAAGAAAGAATGGTAAGTTTATAGAGCTGTGAGAAGAAGACTGAGTTCAGGAGTAATATAAAATTGATTTTGATTTACCTTTTTCTTAGGCTTTCTCTTGAGGGTTTCCATCTGTCTTCTCTCCCCCTTCCTCTAGTATAGTTTTGTTTGGCTAACACTGAATCTCTGTCCTTTCAGGAGTGGATAGACTGTTCATCCTGATATACAGAGGTGGCTTCCAACACCTTCATGAAGTGATCTAGCTCCACTAAACCATGACCACTCAATGAGCACACATCTACCCCAAGGTTAATGTAAGACCTAAGGGGAAAATGTTAAAAGCTTTTATTCAATTTTTGCCTTTTGTTTGTCGTAGATAAAGAGGATAAAAGCCAGAAATAAAATGTATTTACTTTACTATCTTTCATTAAAGGTTATGCTTTTGATGGAGAGCATGCATGTCTTTGTCACTGTGCCTTGGCTTATGTCTGGCATCTTGTCTGTGAACCTGACCACTATGGGCATCCAAGAAAAGTGTTTATGAGCTTCAGGTGAAAAGATTTCTTTTTCTTTTCTCTCTATAAATAATTGCACCCCACTTTTTTTTTTTTTTTTTTTTTTAGTACCAACAACATCTGATTTGATAAAATTATTATCAAAATAGGTGGGCTTAATGTTACAAATCCTGAATGGAATATTGACTGAACAAACAGGGCAGAAGAAACTGGCAAGCTGCAAAGAGCAGAAGACAGTTGTGGAGGGATCCCAGGCTCCTTAGTGTTGACATCTGTTTGCCTCATGAAAATGCATGAGAAATGTATGTCATGTACAGAGGTGACTAATGGAGTCTTTGGGCTGTATCTTCTCACTGACATCTACTTTCTGTTGTAATGATACATAGGTATCGTGGAACTTAGTCCTAATTTCCACAGATGTATCTAAGAGGAGAAGGAAGTTCTTGGGCTTGTTTTTCCCCACTCTCTTTGCAATATTGGCTAAGGCATAACGCAGGCTTCCTCTCTGGCCACACAGGCTTCTTTTGTCTTCAAAGCCCATTCTCTGTGTGAGACAGTTCTTGTTCAGTGAGCACAGAGGCAGCAGACTAAATGATGTGATGAACTAAGGATAAAATACAAGATTAATCCAAGAGCATGAAAAATTATCAATTAAGAATTCTCATTAGCTGCATTTGGTGCATTAATTGGCCTTTTTGACTGTGTAATCTTAAGTGATAATTATTTGTGGCACTGGCCCATTCCTCTGTGAATACTATCTTTTAATTAATTCCAGAAACTGATTTAACTTCTTTTATCCCTCCTTTCTACATAGCATTTCTTTCTTGGCTTTTTTAGTGTAAACATCATACCTCAAGTTTATTTAAAAATTGTCAGTAAATAAAGACTAGTTTCATCAGTGACTAAAGATAAAGAAAAATTCTGAAGGGTCACATCATACCACTTGAATCCTATGTTGTGTGATTTGCCTTAGGATAGGGTTTGCAAGTGAAATCCTGCTCTTACAGATGTCTGTGAGATTTAAGACTTTGCTCTCTGTAGAATCAAAATTTCTTTGGAATGTGTTATGTAGTGTTTAGTAAGGTATATATTAATCAAATAAAGTGAAGCAAAAGGAACGTGGAAGATTATATTTAAAATTCCCCATCACCACAGATAGCCAGATTGGTGGCTGAGTCGTATAAAGAATAACCCTCCTATTAAAATAAACACACAGCAAATGTTGAATCTTCTATACAATTTCAAAATTTATTTGGAAATTATTGACTGACAATGGCATATGTGCAGTTCTAGGGTGCTTAGTGTTCATGCTATAGGACTGTTACAGTCAAATTATCTTGTTAGAATGTTCAGAAAGAACAGATGAATGAAATTTCTTGATACTAAAACTTGCTCAAACACCCCTGCTAGATTGAAATCCAGTAGCTTCTGCGGTATAAAACAGTTTGCAGTAACTTTTTTTTTTAGATTTATGTTTTATTTTTTACCTTCTTTATATTATACTTCCATCTTGTTAGAAAGCAGAAGTACCCAAATTCATCAGAAATTATGTTCTCATTATTTCTAATGTAAACCAGGATGTTTGAAAGCTTAGAGTAATGAGAAACTATTCTCACAAGATTTCCAGCCAAGTTTTGCCAGTCTGAGAGGCTGTTACTGGAGTGCAGTTGTCAGTAAATTTTACTATTTTGGGGTGTGCAGATGGTTCCTCATGCCTCATATCTCTGAGAGTTCACTTCTTTCCTTTGGAATCTGTGCTAACATCAAACTTCTATGCAAAACTCAGTTGTAGCCACCAGTCTTAGTTGTTACTTCCATGTGCATGTGAAACTGACTGATTTATCCTTCAGAATAAACCTCTCACATGAAAAGTTTACCAAACACCACTTGCATTATTCCTGGATCCTCAACACAGTAAATATAGACAGCCTTGTGATTATGGCAGGGTGCTAACTAAATGTATATAGGGGATTCTCACATATATGAATGTGTTCTCAGCTGTTCAAATGAAGATCACAAATATGCAGAAAATACAAAGTTAGGCTAAATTCTGCTCCTGGTCATGACATTTTCTTCCCATGTCATATCTAGATTGTAATTCACATCCAGTGGACTGAGATAGTTTCTAAAGTGGTTAATATTGACATAGGAAGGAAAGCTGTTACCTTTCTGAACAATCTGGAAGGATGGGTTTGCAAGGGCTTATATGGAAAGCTGACTGACCTAGGCAAAATGTGTAATAATGGATGGAAATGTCCCTTTTCTCTCTTAAGTGAAGTGTTCTTGTTAGTACAAAGAGATGCTCTCCTTTTGAAATCCCAGTGTATTATTTTGTTGAGTAATTTAGTAAAGGAGATTTGACTTCTGCAAACATTACAGAGCTCAGGTCTTATGACCCCACAAATCCTTCGCCTATTTGAGGTTTTGAAATCCTAAGCTTTTTTTTTTTTTTCCCCTTGACAATTTTGACTTCTTTCAATTGTCCTGCCAGGGCGGATTTAAACCTGTTTGCAGATTGCAGGTGAACATCACAATTGCTTTGTAATGACCTTCTGCATGCTTGTTGTTCTTAGCAAGAGAAAAGAGATGGCTTTCCACATCTGTCTGCCTTTGTAGAATCATCTTTTGAAATTAGCCTGGCCACATCACTTCAATAATTAGAAATAATTGAATTAGCTACACTCTGGCAAAGAGATGAGATCAATATTATAAATAAAAGTCCATTCCTTTATAATTGGATCTTAAAAGTGAAACCTCTAAAAGGTGAAAAATCTTTTGTACTTCTTAGAAGCAATTTGTATTAAGTTTTTTATTTTAAAAATAATCCAGAAAAAAATTACCATAGTCTGTAATTTATGTTAGTATCATTAGCTAGTTTTGTACAGATCTTCAGCAAAGTTATTCATTGTAATCTTTCAAAGACATAGGACTTTACAAGGCTCTGTGAGGCACCTGCCAAAGAAAATGAAGCCCAGAACCTACAGTCAATGTAAAATGCAGCCATTAGTTCTCAACAACTTAACAGCTGTTTTGATCTGCTGGGGGAGTTGGGCCTTTGGTGAAAGCAGAACAGACTCCTAAGCATTTAATTCCTCACTTGGCTGTGTGAGCTGCAGTACTTGCAAAGAAAATAGACTAATTTTATGGAAAATTCTCCGACAGCTTTATTTGTGATAGATATCCGTCCATCCATTCATCTCTTTATTTATGTAGAAAGGTTTGCTCTGTACTGACCAGAGAAAATGGATCTTTGATCATATGAGATTAGACTGCGGTAAAATTTCCACTTCACTTCTTAAGTTTCCAAAGCAAATTGAAGCAAAAATGATCATAAAAAAAATTGATGGTAAAAGTTTTCTTTTTAGAGCAATCAAATATATTTTATTTTTGCCAAAAAAAGTACCCTACTTATGTTCAAAGTCACATTTTGTGTTCCAACATTTAATGCAAAACTCAAAACATTTAAAAATAAAATTTCAAAGTGTTTTGCCTGAAAGAGTCAAAGCAAAATGCTTTGGTGTGTAGACCTCTTTCTTCTGTTCTCTTTCAGGTTTTTATTTCTGAATGATGAGTGTAACCCAAACAAAAATAATTTTATCTAGGTATTTCTTATAGATTTGAACAGGCCACTTGGGATTTCAATTTTGAGCTGTGTGAAATAACAAGTGGTTCTTTGATGGCAGAAGTTGTAACTCAGAGGACATTCAAAGCTCAGTCCTCTTTGCAGGTAAAATATGGTTTACTTTAGTAAGAGTTCTGTTTAAGCTCTTGGCTTTGGCAGTTAATTGTAGTTTCTTTCCACCATTCATCTGGTGGAAGGGAATCTAGTTCTAAGCCATAGTTCCATGTGGCTTAATTTATTTATTTTTTTTTGTCTGAATTTTGCAGTACTGTTTTTCACATAGACACCACTTTCTTTCGAGTAATACTTTATCAGTGTGTCCCACTATGATTTATTACATCAATATGATTTATTACATCAATACATCTTTGGAATGACAGCTGTCTCTTGTGATGCATGATCTAATGCATTTTAAGAACAACATGTCATTTGGATTATGCATTACGTAAGATTAGTAGATAATCTCCCTCCCCTTTTTCTTAGCTGTAGACAGGACTGTTACTAAGGGCTGCAATGGCATTAGAATTAAAGTGAGATAGTGTTTCTAGCTTTACCTTCTATTTTCACTCTTAAATGTAGAACAGAGCAATATATGTCATAATAATTTTAACTGTAGCTGCAATAAGTAAGGGAAACTCAAAGGAACCTTCCCTTGACTCAATCCATAGTTTCCACATACAGAAAAAATAAGGCAGATGTTAGACAAAATGCAGTGCTTCCCAGTACTACTCAGTGCAAAGTTTCTCAAAATAATCATGTTCCCTCTTGCAAAGTGAGGCTGTTTCCACTGGCAGCTCAGTTAAAGCTGTGAGAAGGTGATGGAAAGCATTGCATGGTCTGCAGTGCACTTTATGTCAGTCACAGAAGAGAAGAGCAGAGCAAGGTCTGAAAACCACACTGCAAGGTCTCTAAGAAAACATCTCCAGATGTTTTTCAAATTTGGAAGATGCCAGACATTTGGTCAAATAAGTAGATGCACTTACAGATACAGTAGATTCAGACTTACAAATATTTAATAAGACCGTGGAAAAAAGCATGCAGAAGAAAACTGTTTTCTTTAAAACTAGCTGAATGGCTGGTGCCTCTTGACTTTTTAGTCTCTCTAGTACAGGAAATAAGGAACTAATGCAGTCACAGGGAGAGATTTTTTTTAAAAAAATCTTAGCTAGAGAAAAAATACACATACTTTGAAGTTTATTTGGAAGTCTCTCACCTTTCTTAGCTGGAGATAGGAATCTGCAGGTATGTTTACATTGTGGTGTAAGACAGAAAACATGGCAACACAGACTATTAGAAGTGGAGAGGCCCGCAATGACTAAATTTGTTAAGTTCACATGTGGAGAACCCTCTATTGTAACCACAGTACCTAAACTGCTTCATCTTGAAAACAAAAGGGACAGCTTTGCTTGGGGTCTTCAAAATACACTGCAGCCAGTGGGCTTTTCTTCCCAATTTCTTCCTCGTCTTCCATTCAAGTAGAAAGCCATTGCAGAGCAGATCCTACCGCTTCACTAAAAGTGAGAATGAGAACTCTTTTCTCCATGTGAAGCTCAGAGGTCCATTCCAGCTTTCCCCAGTGGCAGCAGACATGCTTCTGGCAAATGAAGCATATGAGTTATTGCTAGCTGAGTTAATCTGAACAACTACGTTTCACTCCTTTCATCAGTTTTGGATAGCTGTGGTGACAACCAAACTCAGAATGTCTCATCATTTGCTATCAACCAGTCAGCTTCACACAGAAATAATACTAGGAGCCAAAGAGCCTGGCTTTGCCTCTCTCGTGGGTTAAAAAAAACAAAAGAAAGGAAAAAAGAGGAGGGAAAAGAGCGAGAACAAGAAAGGACTACTCAAAAAGCTGGAGACCATTAAACCGTAAAATGAGCTGGCTGGAACATAATTTCCTCTCACCTCTGTTGAAGTTGCTGGAACCTGTGGCTCTACTTCCTTGTTTAGGATCCTTCACAACGAAAGATCTGCAGTAACACATGCAGCTGAGAAAATTAATGATAAAAAGTCATTAAACTGACTCCCCTTGTTTTCTGTGACACTTTGCATTGACTGTGCACAAGCTTGTAATTCTGCATTTGTTTTAAAGATATCAGCCTTGTGGTGCCTAAGAAGATATCAGGTTTATACAATAGCAGCTTAGGCTTAGAGGTACATTTTTTTTTGTAAACCACCTCAGAAACTAACACTTTAATTCCCAAAGAGCTGGGAAAGTACTTAAGTGTATGCTTGAAGTCTGGCATGAATTTATGGAAGCATCCTAAATTAAGGTGTATCCCTGAATTGAGACATTATGTATTTTTAAAGCCAAACAGCATATGTCTGATGTTTTTGTTTCTTTTAATTACCCAGCCATAGAATTAGTTTTTGTTTGCTGAAAAATATGTAGTAATGCATTAGTGGGCCCAGATGTAATTCCGGGCCTCTGGACAAAATGCATTGCATGATACTTGATGGATGCCTTTGCAATACTCTAATGGGAATTCTAAGAACAGAATGAACAGAAATGCTGTTACAGTGTCCTAACTGTGGGAGGAATTTTTCTTTAATTTCTGGTTACATTAAAGAAAACCCTAACCTAAAATTGCCACCAGTTGCTTACACATAGGTTTGTTTGCCTACACTAAGTCATAACTATTGTGTGCTGGTGATGCAAATCCAAAACCACAGTTTTTAACTCCTTTAAAATAGTCTTTAGTAATGCCTCTAGAGCTTTTCTGCCTTATCTGAACTGTTGACTCATTTCTGTGAAACCTTGTCTCTTTCCTAAAAATTTAAACCTTCAATTCAATTTGCTTTTCTTTATGCAAAATATGGTGATACTTGTCTGAAACATGTCTATGTTTCACAAACAGGTTTTAAGAAATTTCCAAACTATCTGAAAACTAATCTGCTTTCAATTTAAATAGGTCTTAAGGGAAAGCAAAAATTCAGATTTTTTCCAATCCCTAACTGATTTTTTCCTTTGATTTTTGTTCAGCAAACTGAAAAATGTCAGTTCAGTCCAGCAATTAAAAACTGAAGCTAGAAAATTACAAACAGAAAATAAGCACGCATCTTCTAACAGCAAGACCTATCAACCACTGGAAAAAAGTTTAGTTTGAGTCATGGCAGCTGGTTTATTAGTTAAATTACTTCAATGGAGACTGAATAGCTTCCTGAAACTGCCATTGTAACTCAACCCAAATTTGATGACTTGATGTTGGGATTAGTGAGGTTGCCTCTGTGGCTTACTGCAAGTAACATTATGTGGTTGCTGTAGTTTCATATAGCCTTACAAATCCATAAGCATGCAGCCCACAGTAGAAATCTAGAATTAGACTGGTGATGGTTAAAGCTCTTATTCTCAGGAAAAACCTATTCCTTCAAGTAAGAGCAAGTAACAGGGCTTCCTTTTCTCTGAGATCCAGTGACAGATATCAGCCTAATCTGCAAACCATTTCTCTTAGCTGATCCCATATTGCTTGCAATGTTACTTGGGGTTAGCTTTTAAAATCAAGTGACTCTTCTCCTGCTTTCCCCTCTCACACAAGCATCAGATGAAAATAAGTAATTTATTTTTTCATTTGTACAGCAAAATTAGTTAAAGAAAAGAGCCATGTATTAAATTCTAAAACCAAAGGCGTCAGCCCTGTCCCACTCAGGCAACAAGGAAGACAAACCTGTGCTTTTAGTAGAGAGTCAGAGTGTGTGAGAATTGCCATGCAGCAGGATTCTCTAATGCATTTAAGGATTTAAGGTCACCCAACATACAAACATGGATGGGCTTTCTTTTTTTCCACCCTTCCCCTTTCTGCCTTCCCCCTTTGTTTCCCCTTTTCCTCCCTCCTTTCCCCTGTCCCTCCTGCTCTCCCTCCTGCCCTCCCCTCTTCCCCCCTCCCTCCCTTTCTGAAAGCCTTCTTGGACCTTTTTTCCAAAGTCTCAGATTGGCCAAACATGCATACTGACCCCTTCTTTGCCGTATTTCCTGTCTTAATTGAGTGTCGAAGGTTATACATTGCTATTATAGCAAGACATGAGCGGCAGCAGGGGTCAGGGACTCTGTGGCTTTCTATTAGAGCCATAAAACCAAAATGGAATGATAATTTCACCTGTTCTAACCCCAATTTTTCCAGGATGTGATAGACACTGACCTTAGTGTTTGACTGCTATTGACTATGTAAACTGCAGCCACCCTAATTCTGCTTACTAAACAATAAATGTGCCCTCTATAGCCAGGATGTGAAATAAAACAATGAAACATACACACAGCAGATTCAAACAAGCAGACTAATCCAGGTGACATAAAATGATAAAATAATGCCTTACTGGGGAGGTCAGACCCTTTCTTTGACTGGTGTGCCCCTACAGTTATTTCTTCTACCAATTTTCAATTTCTTCTTTTTGGCAGAACATCCTATATCCATCTCCAAGTGCTGGGACACAGGCAATAAATCTTAACTGCTAGAGAATCCCATCTATGCCACTTGAAAGGTTTGTGGATCTCACGGGCAGTGGATTGTTTTATTTGTGTATGTGTATTTTGGAGAAAGCAGGGAAAATTGTTTAATTTTTTTTAAGGAAGCTTTTTATGAAATGCAGGAATATTCCTAAAATTCTTCCTGGTGAAATAATAAAATGAATAAATTAAAGGCTATATAACAGCGATAGTTGTTAGGATGTTAAAATATTAGTATCCATTTATCGTGAATATCTAAGTTGGGGTTTGCAGCTGAGCCCACATCTTCGTCAGGTCAGCTGAGGTACTTCCTTTTACCTGGTCTTTGATCCAGGTCCACAATGAGGAAATTCCAAAATGTAGTTCTTCACTAGCTTATAACTTGAGAATTTTAACAGTATGGGATAGCTGGTGTAATATGGCAAAGCTTAATTCCAAATTCATTAATAATTACTATGAGATAATTTCAAAATGTGCTGAGATTCATTCTCTTTTAACTTCTACTTCTGTCTTTGACAGAGACCTATGAGAAAGGTATTTAGTAGTATAATCCATTTGTTTTACAAATTATCCTAAAGTTTGAGAAACCTTCTAAGACTGTCATCAATCACAAATTTTCACTTATTCTGCCCAGAAGTATTTTACCGATCCCTACAGAATACTTTTGCCCAGGCTGTAGATTTTAAATCAGATTATTCAAAACAATACCAGCGACATCTGTAAGCTTTGCCATAGCAACAGTGAGGAACTCCAGTGGGTCAGAAAGTATGACAGCCCTCTTTCATTTCCTATTGATATCAGTATCCATGGAAACCCCTTTCAATATTATCTGCATCAGGCTGAGAAAACAGGTAAGCTCTCTTCTAAAAGGGAGTGCATTAAAAGAACACAATCCTTTACAAGGTCAGCTCTTGAAAGCCTTGAAGAACCCCTTAGCTGAGAAAGCTGGAGGACTGTAAATCCTCAGTTTCTTTGCTAAGGAGCTCAGCTACAGAGAATCACGTTAGCACTCTCTAACATGGACAGAGGAAAGTAAAGCCTTTGTTCCCTGCCTAAGATGTTACACCCCTGAGAACACACTTCCTTCACTAAGAGAATATACAGAAGAGGGGATTACGTGAGCTGAGAGATTAATTGTGAGCAGAATTCAATTGGGAGAGACTGATATGAGCACATGCACTCTATATGTAAAAAAGAGAAAAAAGACTGAATTGCAGGAACGCCATATGGCAAGTGCCCATAAATTAAGAATATGTACAGAGGAATATTATTCACATGCTAACATTTTAAAATATCTGTAAACTCAGCATTTTATGGATAAGTGTTTTGGAGGAAATGGTGCTACCTCCCTCTCCCATCTGGGATATTTGAGTGAAAAACAAAAGTTATTATATTTTTAAATCATCATGGTGGCAAGCCATCCTTGTCTCCCACTTTTGATTTCCACAACTAAATTAGCATGGACATGATTTTGAGTAAAAAAAGGTTACAACTTTATCACTTGTGATTCATTTGCAAATAAGAACTGTCACACGCTAAAGTTCAGTTAGGAAGCAGTTTCTGATGACTTTTAAGCCCAGTGTATTATCTAAGTTTGAAAAAATACAGCAAAAAATACACTAGAAAAAATCAAGACTGTGTTAAATTTGAATGCAGTCGTTCCATTAAATTCACTAGATTTGAGACTTCATCCCATAGGGCACATTTTTATTATATTACAATCAGAAAAGTAATCTTCCATAGCAGATACTACATTTTAGTTAATTGCATAATGTGGCTATGAACGTGATATTATGACAAACATTTCTCCTTTTTTTCAGGCATACTTGCATGTCATTGATTGATCTCCTAATCTCTCCTTTCTCACTGAAAGAAAAAAAAATCTCAGTTCTCTTAATGAGTCAGTAGTTTGTTGCTAAGAACAGAATATATGGATTGTACAGTCCACATGACACACAGCCTGCCAAGGAAGCAACTTGAGATCTTATTGATGAAGGGATCATATTATTAGAAAGATCTTGTGGTTTAAATTATAAAGAATTCTATACATATGATTACAAGACAGCTTCACAATATGTTCTAAGGAAACCTGACAAGTGCAAATTAGATCTGCCTTGTAAAATCATGAAAACCATGAGCCATAATAAAATTTAACAAAAAAGTAAGAGCACTGCGGTGAAATATTTAAATACGCTTTCTGTCTGAGTGTACATAACCCAAATATTTAGAATCACCAAATCACCTGGAACAATTCAGGGCCGCAGTAACTTCTGGAGGTCAGCTAGTCCAATCTCCTGCACAAAGCAGAACTCATTCAAGGAATCATCTGGTTGGGTCTAAAACACTTTCAGTATGGGAATTTCACAACCTCTCTGGGCAACTTGCTCCAGTATTTAAGTACACTCATGGTACTTTTTGTTTTCCTTATCAGGCTTTCCTATATTCCAACTTCTGCTTGTTGCTTCCTCCTATCACTATGCACCTGCAAGAAGACTCTGGCTTTTTTCTCATCAGGGAGCTGCAGACAGCAATGAGGTCTGTCCTTCCCCTCCTCTTCTCCAGGATGAACCAGCCCAGCACCCTCCGCCTGCCCTTGTACATCCTAGGTTCCAGCCCTGACCATCTCAGGGACCCTCCACTGGACCCGCTCCTGTACGTCAGGGTCTGTCCTGCATCCGGAGCCCAGACCTGGACCCTGAACCCCATGGTCTCAGCAGTGCTGAGCAGCAGGGCAGCATTGTTGCCTGGCTCTGCTGCTGCACCCATGCTGGTGCAGACCTGGCTGCAGGGGCTGCTTTGCTGCCCAGAGCACTGCTGCCTCCTGGCAACCTGCTGCCCCCCAGGGCATTTCTGCAGAGCTGCTGCTTGCATCAGTGGTAGTAGCTTTCTGAGCCCAGCACTCCAGTCAATTTTCCACCAGCTTTGCTATCCACTTATCCATTCCCATATCTTACCAGTCTGATGAGAAGTAAACTACGAGAGGCTGTGTTAAACGTTTTGCTCAAATCAACGTATGCAACATCCTCTCCTTGTCCACCATTCTGGTTACCTCATCACAGAAAGCAATCCTACTGGTTGGGCAGGATTTGTCCTCAGCAGACCCATGCTGGCTCTTCCCAGTTACCTCCTTGTCCTTTGTGTGTTTAGGAATGGCTTCTAAGAGGATTTGCTCCTTCCCCTTCCAGGGACTGTGGTGAGGCCAAATGGCCTGTAGGTTGCCTGGATCTGTCCTCTCCTCAACTTCCTTTAAGATGGGTGCAGTGTTTGTCTTTTTTCTCTCTGGTCCCACAGGATTCCATTTGTTTAACTGGCTTAAGTGCTCCCTATCTAAGTGCTCCCTCCTGTGGGTACTGCCACCTTCCTACAAGTTCCAGTAGAGACCTGGGAAGCCTTGAAAAGGCCAAAATCAGCAATTCTGAAGGCCACAGCTGTAACTGTTTTGTTGAATTCTCTTAGGACCTTAAACTTCACAGTCTCCTGGTCACTGCAGCCAGAGCTGCCCTTGATCTTCATATCTGCCACCACTTTCTTGTTTATGAATAGCAGGCCCAGCAAAGCATCAACTCTGTTCTGTTAATTGATCACAGTTGATTCCATCAAGAAATTGCCTGGAGTTGCCAGAAAAATAGATTGCTTGTGCCTGGCTGTATTGCCCTCCTGTAGGATATGTTAGCATCTGTATCTACTTTTATAGATGGACAGAAATTACAGATTGGTTGAGTTCACTGCTGATATACAAAAGAAAGAAAGTCTCCACTGGGCCTTAAAACAAGTATAAGAAATTGATTTTTCAAAAAACACCTTCATTTTGCTTCGTCCTCTTCTTCCCGTGCTTAAAACCTGCCTAGGTGGGTAGAATAGGTGTGGGTTAGACACCAGGGCCAGTACCAGCCAATACCATCTCTCAGCAAGAGTATATGTCCTTGAGGCTCACACTTTTGGACCAGCTAGATTGAAGCTTCTTGGTAGGGGTCCTGCTTCTGGAGAGAAAGTGGCTTTGGGAAATAAGTTGGACTTTTAGAAAGAAGCACAAGTTTCTTTTCTTACTTTTGTACAAAATTTTGAGGTCCAAAATAGCCAATTTTTCAGGAATCAGTCATCCTGGAATGTGCGAATCAATTGACAAATGTGTATTACAGACACAGATATTCTGGAAAGTTTTGTGGGAAATAAACATGTATGTGAACAGTGCATTTTTTTGTATGAGAGGAATAATGAAACACTATTCACGTTTCATAGATGATCTTTCTTATTCTTTGTTCTAGCCAGGCAGCTTTTGGAAAATGTCTGAAGTAATACACAAAAGTTTAAGTTGTGTGTGTGTGTGCTTTCCTGTGCTTGGCTGTACTCAAGGTCAGAAGAGAAGATCTAAGGTTACTACTGGCCTTTAAAAATCTTTGTCTGAACCTGCCTTTCTGACCAAATTCAAGTAAAGAAAGAGACTTGCCTCCCTAGGCAAGGAGAACTGCCTGCGTTTATACCCACAGGATGTGGATTTTGCTTTATTTTTACTCATTGTGCAAGGTCATTTACAAATCTTTTGACTTTTAAAATGAAAGCACGAGGGCAAAATGACATCATGCACTTCAAGAAGTCATTCTCTAAATTGCAGTGCAAGCTTTCCTTTCATAGTTTGTTGGACTACACTTTTATTTCTCCAGTGCAAAAGCAGTTGCCTGAGCAGTAGAAGAAATACAAGTTCCTGTGAGACAGTTTTACTGAAACTAGAGCTGTTGCAGTATTGCATCACATCTGTATGAAATATTCACTAAGAACAGCTTTTGTCTGCACAAATATTCATACTTTTCTGTGATTGATTTGCTAAAGGCTAATTTAATTATCATTACAGCATGCACTGCTATTCTGCTAGCCCAAGTCTGAATATCATGCTAGCAGTCAAAACTGCTGTTTTTAATTTATAGTAGAATAGCATTAAAAAAGCTTATACAGGTAGGAGTTTGTCCAGGAGAACACAACAGTTTTAACCATTGCCAACTGAAAAGTCAAAAAACTAGATGAAAAACTGTATTCCTTCCCATCACTGTCCTCTATAGACTAGCTCGATTTAAGGAGCCTTTGTGGAGAAGATGACATGCTCCTCAGAGTCTGCTGTGTTTGCATGGGACACTATGTTGGATATGAGTGTGAGCACAGTGAAAGAAAATATATTTGAAGAAATAATATTTTCATGTGTAAAATTTTTAGCCTCAGATAATCACCTCAAAATCAGAGACTTGTGGAAGATCTGGGCAATAAGACCAAAAGAACAAGGCAGGAGAGGGATTTGGGGATATTTGTAGAAGGCTAAGAAGCAAGAGCTTTGGGGTTTAGATTATCCACAGATTATCTCCATAGACAGCAACACCTACTGCTGCTAAATGAAGGTAATGTAATTTTTTGTTTATGGAAAATAATTTTTTAATGTATGAAAATACTGTCTTCAGCCCCAAGAAAAAATGTGTGGAAAAGGAACTAGTTTTTACTAGTATAAACACACCTTTTGACCTCATCTTCCAGGATGCCCCAAAAATCTCTGTCCCAGAATGCTTTATATATATATATATATATATATATTTCATTTTTCATCTTATAAACATTACTTTAGTGAAAGCGCATATTGTAACAACAAGAATTGTCCTCAACTTAATATAAGACATTTCCCTAAGAAGCTTGTGTTTGAGAACAAGGACTATATCTGTGTTTATGGTTGCTAGCTAACAGCCATTATATGGAGCTGCAAGCTGCAAGCGCATGTGATAAGATTTTCACATGTAAGAGACCATACTGTTTTATGAGAGCTGTGCCAATTTTCCAGTTACCACTATCAAAGCAGATAATCACGACAGTAAATAATCATAACTGTAGATCAAAGATGTTGATGTGGCACAGTATTACCCCTACCCCCATGCTATTTGAAGACATCTGTCCTGTCAGATGATGGGCAGTGCTCGAGTACCAGTGCAGTCAATCAATACCCAACATCAAGGGCAGGTATAGCGCTGTGTCATAACATATATAACAGCAGCTAATTTCAAAGGAGACAGTGTTTACAAGTGCCCAGTATTGACTGATCAGGATCACTGGCTGACACTCTCAGCAATTGCTAACTTGTTTTTGTAGCTTCGCTGGATTGATGTTGTTTGTTCATATATAATAGGTTTTATTAAATCTGAGAAGCTGTGGCACTCTTGCTTTGTAAAACCCCTTGAGGGGGTGTTTACTGCACAAATCAAACTTTATTGTTAGCATTGTGCTGAAAGGGAGATGGTGGAGAAATGGGTATTATTTTATCCCTATCCTTGTCTCTAGTTAAGAGACGGCCCATCCTTTATGAGAAGTCTGTCACGGCTTAGGTTAACATTTTGGTTCTCTGTATCTAAAAAGCACAAACAAGTGCTGCTAAGTGACATCTAAAATGCTTTTGTTCTGACCTGCTTCCTATTCAAATATCTTTCTTAACTAATAATTTTCATGGACTTCTTCAGATTTTTATTCCTGATGTTTTTCTGCTTGCTCATAAGCCCTGCTAACTTAATGCTCTACTCCATTTCCCCACGGAGAGAACCTTTTCCCCCAACTTCTGCCTACCCGAGACATCCTTTACAGACTTTAAACATAGTGAGATTTTACTTGAGCCAGGGCCAGCCACTAGCTCTTACTCATGGCTTAAGTTCCCAAGTAATCCTATAGTACAAGAGATAATAGTGCTCTTCTCCCCTGAGATGAGAGGTCTCCTTGCAGACCACTGTGCCTCCTAGCCCTTCTCCTGCTTACACAAGAAATGGCTAGGAGTGTGTCCATGTTATATACTATGGTCTGGCTGAGTTGGGCAAGATTATTTAAAGAGGGCTTGGCTGTCTGTACATGTCACTGTAATTTTCATTATAAAGGTACCAGCAATGGTATATCGGCAAATGTCATATTAATTCCACTAGTTCTCTGCCTAGCTTCATGAGCATAATCATGAGTGAGGAAGTACACTGAAAACTGAAAGAGGATAAGGACAGAAGGGGAAGACGGACAGCTGTAGAGTAAGGCTGATCTGAGCTAGTCCTTAATTAAATTTTCCTGAGCTGAAAAAACACTCAGGATCTGGTTAGCTCTGAATACAGACAGAAATCTGCACCAGTGCACTGTTTAAATGTGTTAATTTATGTCTAATAATAACTCTAGGCTTTTTCAGTCCCTCTACTCTTTTCTTCTATGAGAGATTACCTTGGCATTTATATTTGGTAAGAAGCTCATGTTCTAAAATCATACATCCAACTGAACTGACTGGCACTGTGGCACACTTCATGTCATTCCTCATCTTGCAGGGACAGGCTGTCACCACATCACGAACCCTTTTATATCATATCAAATTCAATCCCATGGTTACTGTTATGATAAAATCATAGAATCATAGAATGCCAGCTTGGAAGGTACCTCAAGGACCATCTGGTCCAACCTTAACTCTTCCTAATAAAAATATGATCTGATTTTGTAATGTTCCTTAGCATCACATTATCCTTTCATTGGATTAACAAGGAATATCACTGCAAATAGTAAATAGCACAGCTGAATATCATAGAATCATAGAATCATAGAATGTTTTGGGTTGGAAGGGACCCCTAGAGGTCATCTAGTCCAACCCCCCCGCAGTGAGCAGGGACACCACTAACTAGATCAGGTTGCTCAGAGCCCCATCCAACCTGGCCTTGAATGTTTCCAGGGATGGGGCCTCCACTCCCTCTCTGGGCAACCCGTTCCAGTGTTTTACCACCCTCGTTGTAAAGAATTTCTTCCTTATAGCCAGTCTAAACCTACCCTGCTTCAGTTTAAAACCATTACTCCTTGTCCTGTCACAGCTGTCCCTACTAAAAAGATTTTCCCTGTCTTTCCTATAGGCCCCCTTTAAAAGGCCGCAATCAGGTCTCCCCACAGCCTTCTCTTCTCCAGGCTGAACAACCCCAAATCCCTCAGCCTGTCCTCATGGGAGAGGTGCTCCAGCCCTCAGATCATTTTTGCAGCCCTCCTCTGGACCCGCTCCAACAGTTCCATGTCCTTCTTGTGGTGAGGGCCCCAGAGCTGGATGCAGCACTCCAGGTGAGGTCTCACCAGAGCAGAGTAGAGGGGCAGAATCACCTCCCTCGACCTGCTGGCCACACTTCTCTTGACACAGCCCAGGGTATGGCTGGCCTTCTGGGCTGCCAGTGCACATTGCTGGCTCATGTCCAGCTTTTCATCCACCAGTACCCCCAAGTCCCTCTCGACAGAGCTGCTCTGCATCCTTTCTTCCCCCAGCCTGTACTGATACTGGGGGTTACCCCAACCCAGGTGCATGACCTTGCACTTGGCCTTGTTGAACCTCATGAGGTTCCCACAGGCCCATCTCTCCAGCCTGTCCAGGTCTCTCTGGATGACATCCCGTCCTTCTGGTGTATCAGCCACACCACTCAGCTTGGTGTCATCCGCAAACTTGGTGAGGGTATGCTCAATCTCACTGTCTATGTCATTGATGAAAAAATTAAACAGCACTGATCCCAGTACAGACCCCTGAGGGACACCATTTATCACTGAACTCCATCCAGATTTTGAGCTGTTGACCACTACCCCCTGGATGAGAGCATCCAACCAATTCCTTATCCACCAAACAGTTCACCCATCAGATCCCTATCTCCCCAATTTGGAGAGAAGGATGTTGTGGGGGACTTTGTCAAAGGGCTTACAAAAGTCTACATAGATGACATCTGTTGCTTTTCCCTTGTCCACTGATGCAGTCACTCCATCATAGAAGGCCACTAGGTTGGTCAGGCAAGACTTGCCGTAGGTGAAACTCTCAAATCACCTCCCTGTCCTCCACGTTCTTTAGCATAGCTTCTAAGAGGATCTGTTCCATGATCCTCCCAGGCACAGAGGGGAGGCTGACAGGTCAGTAGTTCCCAGGGTCTTCCTTTTGACCCTTTTTAAAGATGGGCACAATGTTTGCAACCATACATTGTGATAGGGAGGATCAGCAGAAAAATGTATCAATGGAGTAGAAATATATTTAAGCCTTGTTGTATGAAAACAAATTCTCCATTAAAGGTTACTGCTAAAGGAAGGCTTTGCTGTTGGCTGTTTTTTAATTATTATTATTTTTATTGTTGTTTTATTCTATGCCTAAATATATTTTAGTTTGCAGCAAGGAAAAATAGATATTAACTTAACCTTTTGGGACAAAGTTGCCATTAATAAGTTTATATACTACTTATATCATAGGCATTTCAGCTTATTAAAATATGGGCCTTCTTATGTGCATTTTTCCTGTGCTCTATACAAAGTTTAGCATTTATGGCTTATTTTGTGGTTTCCAAGAGATCCATCTGCTCCTTGCAACATTAGTATTGTTACAGAAAATGGCACTCTTGCTATGCAGCTATTTTTAAAAAGAGGAATAATTGAAGGAAACAGAAAAATTTAAAAGCAGAATTTGTTCTAATGCTTTGTAGCAGCATATTCTTACTCTTTTGTTACTAAATTCCCAGACCTTCTAAGGGAAAATTTATATAGGAAAACATTATTAGCAAAAATGAAGTATGTCAGCAAAGAAACAATGATATAGATTGTCCTTCATAGAGCTGAGTTCAGCAGCAGGAGAAAGCAAGGCACTGGAACAGATTGCCAAGGGAAGGGAAGGGAAGGGAAGGGAAGGGAAGGGAAGGGAAGGGAAGGGAAAAAAAAAAAAAGGATTTTGCTTGATTTACAGGGGAGAGGGGAAAGCCACCCCAATAGTATAGTGTAACTGCAGTATACTGAATTCATGGTCCTTTTACAAGGCTGTCTTGCCTAAACACTAGTGTTAAGTATTTCTGTCCCTGTATCATTGTTTTAAAGGATGAGCATCTTCCCTGTGAATAGATTGAAAGAAGACTTGGCTGTCCCCTAAAATCCCATCATTTTCAGTACTACCGGGCAGACTTTGCTGGATCTTTTCATGTGCAGTAGCTTTGAAAAAGTTAAGTTGCTGTTGTGGGATCCTAACCAAAAATTTACTTCTTCACTGAAAAGAGTTAAGAAGCACAAAGAGAATGATCAGTCCATTCACCTTAGAATGATCCTTTATTGAATAGACGAAAGCAATATGTAGTAGGTGGTAAAATATCAGTTCTGTTAATTTTAAATAGGACTTGAAACTCTTTGCCATCAAATTTGTATGTTCAATGAAACTAGTCCATGTACTGAACAATTGTACTGATTTCTACCAATTTATTTCTAATTTATAGGCATTTTTTAATTACATCCAGAGCCTCTTTTTATACTATCTAACATTAAAAAATATTGTTAAAATTGAATGAGCAGCATTTTTATCTGTTCTATTCAAACCACAGATGCTAGATTTTATTTTATTTCTTACACTGAGATTGAAATTCTATTTTAATATGCAGAACTACAGTCTAGGGAGTCATAAAATGCAGAGTGTTTTCATTAGATGATGGCTCTGCACCTCTAGTTAACAGGAAAGCTGATTCATTCAACAGTAGTGATCAAGACACTGGAGCCTAAAAGAGAAATTGACCACAAAGAGGAAAAAAGATGTACCTGTTTTGCAGTATGTATTTGTTTGGTTGTAGGTTAAACTCTAATTCTGGCAATAAAACTTTTCTTTAAAAGTACATCCGCTTGTTACAGATCAAAGCAATGACAATAATGACATATTATTCTTCCATTTACAGAGTATTAGTTATGGAATTTTAAGTGTTGGTTTCTAAGTGGTGACTCAGTCTGGTGTTTCTCTTGATGCCTGCATAATTTATGGACTACATTTGTTTGAATAGTATATTGCTGCTAAAAATGTAGTAAGTGGATTAAAAAAAAAAGTCTAGTAAAGCCTGCAGAAACTGCAGGTGCAAAATTATTCCTTCATATAGTGGGTTGTATTTTAAGGAACTATTTTAAATATAAATTTGGTAATTTTCTTGATTTCACAACTCACATGTGCTAGCTAAATTAACTGGCTTGGTGAAATGTTGCATTCCTATACCAGGAGGCACTGAGTGGGTTCTTCAGTGTTAGTCACAGTTTGATTGTCACTTCATGGAGTGTGGTGATGCAAAATAATCACTTGGAAGTCTCTCTGTTTTAGGGTATCTTTGTCATGACTCGCAAGGTGCTGCTCCTTGTGGTTTGAACCTGGGGGCATATTTCTGCTTTCCATCAGGATATCTTAGTATGGCCAATACAGATAGAGGTCTAGAAGCATATATGAAAGAATGCATCTCACTTGCTGAATAATAAGCAACAACAAAAGGAGCAAGAAATCCAAGACAATAAAAATCTCCCATGCAGAATGATGCTTTTGCATTTTATATCCTTGCATTTAATATCTGTTAGCGCCTAAATGTTCCTTGTAAAGTGCTAGATGTGTCTCAGTCTCTGGTCTTTGTTCATCCCAGTAGCCATTGCAGAGATTGTTTTTTAAATGTGACCTCTGAAGAGCTGCTGAAAACTACATTTATGTTTAACAATCCAGTGTGCACTTCCACAAACGCTTGTGCTGCTGCAAAGGGGTATAATGGAACTTAAAGACAGGGTTGGTGCTAATCTGTGATTAATTTCATCTAGAAACAGATAGCAGCTTGTTTTAATTGACTCATTACAGTGACCAGAGCAGGGAGTGCTGCAATATCCAGAAATAGTGTCTATGTCTGCCAGTGAGGGGCCTGGTTTCATATGCACAGTCCACAGTGCAACCAAGTGCTCTGTCATCCCCTGGGGGTTTTGCTACATTTGTTGGAGCCAAGATCCTTAATTCATGCACCTGAGTTGGGTGCATAAAAGTAGACAACATATAAAACCCCATCCTCATAATGTCCAGTTCGAAGTCACCCTTTCCCTATTTTTGCATGTGTTCAGATATACTGAAAAATAATTCCTAAACTTTCAATTTATTTTTTTTGCTCAGTAAATTGTATGAGTACATACTGTATCGTGAAATAGGCTATGCATGTCCAGACTTGCAACTTCCCTGCAGCAATTTATCAGCAATGATAGTTTAATTGATCCCTACAGTATAAGCCAATTTAAGAAAATATCAGCTAGGCAAGAGCATTTGGAAATCCTTTGAAGTAAAGAAATCTGTGTTTATATTCTCCCATTCTGCATGTATTTGTTTATAAATGAAAAGAGATACTGTCTCTCCCACTCCCTCCCCACATGGCAATGTATTCCCTCGACTTTTTCCACTGCTTTAAAATTATAAATTATAATGCTAACCAATTATAGTTATTTTGTAAATAGGAAGAAAAATCAATCTCTGAGCTGAGGCCTTGAGCCCTTCAGAACAACTACATAGCTATTGGCCTGAGAACAGTTCCATGCTCTTGAATCAGAAGAAAAGTGAATAAAAATATCAAGATACTAAGAACAAAACAATTTAAATTCATCCACTATTCTTTGAAGCCGATATAGTGGTGGCCATTGATTTCTATGTCTTTGGGTCCAACGCCATAGACATATTTTAAAATCTTTTATTATTTCTTTTTCTTAAAGGGAAAAGGGGAAAAAAAAAAAAAAAAAAAAAAAAAAAGAAACCCAGCCAACCCGCCCAATATTTCTTAGAACTTTCTTTTTTGTTTAAATCAGTTTTCCGGACTAAGGTATAAAACCATACAACCTCCTCCTTTGTATGTATTATTACTTTTGACCTGAATGGCTTGATAAAACATTTGAGGGGAAATGGAAAATGGAGTCAGGTTGTTTCTTTGATGCAACTCTGTTTAATGATATCTAAAAAATTTCCATGAAAAACATGAAAAATATTTTGTTTGTTCAGAATTTCAACTGTCTTTGCTGCCAACACGTTTCCCAAAAGCTGTCTCTTCAGTGAATTCATTCTCCATTGCTCTGTCCCTCGGCTGTGCCTTTCTGCATGCATATTCCTGTTGCCTTTTACTTGCTCACAGGCCAGGTCCACCCTTTCACCAGATGATAACACATTTCATCTTTGTGTGTACATTTCTGTTGTAGTGCTGAGTTAGAAATGGGAGGCAAAGGCTGACTTAGATCTCTGCAGGTCTCAATGCTGATGTTTTTTTGCTTTGGACTTTTGTCCAAAATGGTGCAATTTCACATGAAAGTATAATGGGCATTGTGTCCAATTAATAGTTGTTCTGTCTCAGGTTCACAATAGGAAAACATGGCCTCCCTTTCATCCTCACATTTCAATTTCTTTACTCTTGCATGTCCCATTTTGCCATTCTTAGACCTTCCCATCAGGCCTGTTTCCTTCCTTCCAGGAGCTCCTCTGCTCAGACTCCCACTTCCATTTCCTTAACTTATTTCACATTGGATGTCTGAAGAGTTATTTTCAAGAAACAGTCTTTAAAGGATTTTTATTGGAAGAACAGGAATGTATAATATTAAAAAAAATTGCTTTGCTTGCAAGGTTTTAGAGATTCAGAAATAGAGCTTAGGTCTTGATCCCATGTGACTTCAAGAAATAATCACTGACAATAATTCAGAGTTTATTACCAATATTATTACTGCTTATGCTTTTTGCTTACCAAATGCAAATATTTGAGTTGCTGCAAGCGAAAATATTTGTCTCAGCAATTAGACTGCAAGTATTATAAAATCAACATTTCCTACTAAGGGTTTTTTTTGTGCATTTTAAAGTTTAAAAATAAAATTTTTGAGCACAAAATATAGAAAAACTGAGACTTGGTTTCCTAAAGCTTTTCTGTTGCTCATCACTGACCTTTAAGAATTTCTCTTAGAGTCACTGTACATTTCATCCATATAAA
This sequence comes from Gorsachius magnificus, assembly GCA_034008185.1. Lineage (NCBI taxonomy): Eukaryota > Metazoa > Chordata > Aves > Pelecaniformes > Ardeidae > Gorsachius > Gorsachius magnificus. Next base: position 25,339,378 of record CM067109.1, on the reverse strand, counting down.
TGAATGAAGATACTTGCTCTGCTTCAGCCAGCAAGTGCTTTAGCTCTGAAGGCCTCCCAGCTCGTGGCTGGTCGCACCTTCTTTTCAACATATGAATACAAATGCTGGCTTATTGTTGAAAGATGCTCAGTCTCTGAAGGGTAACCAACTGAACATACACAGTTACAAATTACCGAGCATACAGATTCAAGGAAGGTTTCCTACTCTACGCGAAAGCGTTTTGGCAGTTTTAGTATTAGAGCTGTGACAAGCAGATGGCTTCACCCAGCAAACAGTGAAAATGCTGTAAACACAAAAAAATCCAATCTTTTCTTGCAGTAAGTCTTGTGCAGGAAAGTGAGGGATCTACTAAGGAGTCAGTGAGGATATGTAAGCAGAAATCAGAGGAGCCTGCTGTCTATTTCTGATGAGGATTACAAAAATGCATTGCACTGCAACTCATGTACTAGGGTCTTTCTGCCACTGTTCATCCTGTATGCTGCTCGGAGCCTTCTCATGACAGGGTCATCCCTCAGATGTCTTCCAGGCTTTTTATATCATTGGAGCATAAACAAAAGGAGTGGCTTGGTGATTTTTCATTACTGATACCATTTGGAAAGTCCCCAAAGTTACTTGAGGTCTTTGTATGTCTAAGGAGGAGCAAGGGAAATGGGAAAGCTGTAACTCCTGAGCTGTGTGTAGGCCCCAAGTATGTCCAGTGTCAGTTCCCACACTGGGGGTTGTCATGGTTTAATCCCAGCTGGCAACTAAGCACCACGCAGACGCTCACTCTCTCTACTCCCTGCCCCCCTGGGGGCATGGGGGAGAGAATCAGGAAAAAAAAAGTAAAACCCGTGGGTTGAGACAAAGACAGTTTAATAAAACAGCAGAGGAAGAGAAGATTATAATAATAGTAACGATAAAAGAATATTCAAAACAAGAGATGCACAATGCAATTGCTCACCACCCACTGACCAATGCCCAGTACATCTCTAAGCAGCTATCACTGCCCCCCAGCCAACTTCCCCCAGTTTCTATACTGGGCATGATGTTATGTGGTATGGAATGCCCCTGTGGCCAGTTGGGGTCAGCTGCCCTGGCTGTGCCCCCTCCCAGCTTCTTTTCCTCCTGGCAGAGCAGTGGAAGCTGAAAAGTCCTTGACTGGTATAAGCACTGCTGAGCAAAAACTAAAATATCCACCTGTTATCAATATTATTTTCATCCTAAATCCAAAACACAGCACTATGCCAGCTACTAGGAAGGAAATTAACTCTATCCCAGCTGAAACCAGGATGAGGAACAGCAGCTGATCACACCAAGACGAGAGTTGCCAGCATTGAGCAGGAGAACTGGTATGACTGAGGGGCAGCTGGGCCCAACCTTGGCACTTCAGCTTCAGCCGCAATCCCTGCCACCCCCACTTCCTCCCCTGCACAATGACAGGGGTTACAAAAAGCTGTTGTCGTCTCCCTTCTTGGGTCCACCTCTGGATTTGGCAATTCCTTGGCTCTCCCAGATGCTGAAATGTGTAATCTGAGGTTAGTGGAGTGTGTGGGGATGTGGATGGGCAATCTGCTTTGTTGAGGGTGTTGGCCATGACCTGCAGTGATGCTGGTGTCATGGGCAGAGGACCTCTATCATGTGAGCTGACCTGACCTAACTGGAGAAGTTTTTATAAATCTCATGCCCAGGCCAGTGATAAAAAATGTTATTTACTGCATTTTTTTTAATCATTGAGATACTTTTTTAGTTGTGGGTTTGTTTCTTTTTTCCTGATAATTTGTATTTGTGTCAAAGCACTTGTTTACACAGCACTATCAGTACCCTTGGTGTCAGATGAAATGGAAATGAAAAGAAAAAATCTTTGCCTTCCATTGGAAACCTAGTAAGGCATCATTAATTCATTCTAATGACTAGGACATCAATTGCAGAATACTGACTTCTACCAGTCACCAAGGAAGGGGACAAATACAATAAAAAACCGAAGGATAATGTATCATTAAAGGTTCTCTCTTGGTTTAGTTGACAAATGTAATTTGATTTAAATTATTTATTGTAGTACTGCATTTAGTAGTAGACTCATAAATGCTCTGTAGTACAATTTGTAAAAATAAAGCAATACACTACATTTCAAATAAAACCAATTGTACTAAATGTGATATTTCATGTTTGTATAGTGATATATGTGTACTCCTAAGGCATATAAAATTACCTGTAGAACAGTAAGGTATGCTATGTAGACTTCAAATTTTCTTTTTTTAATCTTTTGTGATTTTCACACAGCATTTCTGCTGTACTCTAGCATTAGTTTGACTTTCCTTTGTTTTGCCTACCTCAAAACCTGCAGTGAAACAGTAAAAGCCTCCTAAGGGCTCTTTGTGGGTGGGGTTAAGTCACTTTGGAGCACATTTTCCATCTGCTTTTGCTGTTCCTAAGTCACTTAAGAGCCTTCAGCGTCTTGCCTTTTTCCACTAGGTGCAACTAATAAATCTGAATTAAAATTCTGCCAAGTACAATGAATAACATACAGATCTATGTATGCACAAACACCAAATTTGCATGTATATCAGATAATTGAACTGTAAGGTGCCAGGGACTTGGAAAAAAAGAAGGTATTTAGGTGTAAGTAAGTTAATATAACTTTGAAAAGCAAGACTCCAATGGCCAGTGAGAAACCATGTACCAGTGCTAATAGACTGGGAAATAGTTTCATTCTAGGAAGCATATTTTTTATGGAGGTTAATGCTCATTAGAGCACTGCTACACACCATGAAAACTGATAGCTGTTATTTATTTTTAATCTTCTTATTCCACCTACCCTGAGCCACAGCTGTTTCTGTTTTCTTGGGTATAATTTAGCAAGTCCTACATTTTGTTCAGAATTGTTGTTTTAAAAGCATAGGAAACATATTAATAACAGCATTTATTTTCTTCCTTTTTTATATTGGAAACTTAAACTCTGTAGCATTTTTTGGACATGAGAACTAGACATATCAAACTAATTCTAAGGGTTCTAGTTCCACTTCTTTTTGAAACAGGGAGTAGGGCCTGGAGCAGTGTAGATTTAAGTAACCAGCCATTAAAACACAGTCATGAGTCATTGCAGCTGGGTGCTGGAGAGGCCTACTTGTTTGCCTACAGGACCCTAAAATGTAATCATTACCAAAAGGACACTGTTTACATTTTTCTGCAGGATTTGATGTAGGCAGGTAAATAACAGGGAAGTTCTTATCAATTAGTTAAATGCAAATTTACTAATCTAGGTGAGACTGACCAATAAGCAATTATGTTTTACATAAATGATGCTGTAGTTGCTGCCTTTCAATAAGCTGTCTTATCTTGGCAGATATGTTCACATCTAAAAGTGCAGCTGACTGAGATCTGTAGGACAAAATCTGTTTGAGTTGGAAATCAACAGGAAATACAGGGAATACAGTGTTTCCAAAGACTGACTAGATAAAAATAAATTTTTGTTCAGCTACTCTTCAGACATCTAGGGAAATTAAGTATATTTTCAAAATAATGAAAAACAATAGTGCTAGACCTTATGTTTAGCACTTAAAAATCCATGTTTTTTATTTCCCCTGAAGAAACAAAAAGATGCTCAAGAATGTTTTGATAAAAAGCCTTTACTGTAGAAAAAGCAAAGCACAAGAACCTGGGGACAAAGAAGACTGTATGGTGTGATGGACTTAATAAAGAGGAGATCCAGATTAATCTGACTAATTTGTCCGCTAGATCTATATTATCAAAATTTCACAGGTATTCTCTGCACCATACAGAACACTGAAATAACTCCCAATGTGCTTTTGTAGTTGCCTCAGAAAAGAGGCACAGCCACCTTCATTGCTACTCAACACATGTAAGACTTGGAAAGAGTAAAGAAAGCAGCTAAATCAAACACTTAGCTGGAGAAGAGGCAAAGAAAGCAAAGGAAAAGAATGAAATTATTTTAAATGCTTTTCCTGTCAAGGATTGTGGAGAAGAAAGCTTCCTCCCTCCCCCTGCCTTTTTAACTTGTCTCTATTCTGTAAGGCTGGGAGCAGACAGTACCATATGACTAGCTACACGTTGCTGCTGAGACTTCTGCCCACACTAATTAACCTCTTCCTACAAATATCAACAAAGTACAGACTAGGCTTTGTCTGCATATGATTTTAAACAACAACAATAAAAAAAAACAAAAAACCCAAACCTTTTCCAATCATCTTGCAGTCAGTAATTGTTCAGTTTCTTTCCCTTGAAAATGATCCTCCAGCTAAGGAAAATGTCCCCTCCCTCTGCATCCACAAATGCTTCAGCATTTCTTGTAAACTCGGAATCCCAGCTGCAGAGGTAGTTCAGAGAGCAGCAGTGCTACAGCCCTCAGGCTTACTACAGCTGATGAACTTTGTCAAAATCTTTTGGATCCTGCAAGGTGCTGAGAGCTTAAAATACCCCACCAAAACCCCGAAGGGCATGCAGGATGCTCAATACCTCTCCGTTAGGACTCTGATTACTTCAGTACCTCCTCTTTGGACCATCAGTTTACATTAGGGCAGGGAAATCAGGGCGAGATGCCACGACTGAGAGGCAAAACCCTTTACATGCAAAGGTTTAAGTCTTCAGGTTTGTTGCAGTGTGAAATTTAGGAGTTAACATGTGGAAGAAGTAGTCATGCAGGAATATGGCTGGGATCAAGATTTGGACAATCTGGTTCAGATCACCTTAGCCAAAGGGAGCTAGGGAGCTGCAGAGAGTTTTGGGCAAGGCACATGAGCAACCCAGGGCGGGCAGCACCCAGGGTCTGGAGGCAGGACTGGCATCACCGTCGGTGCCGCTGGAAACCAAGGTCTGCCTACACCAGCTGTATCACCAGCACTGCTGGGAGCCTCATGGGAAAGAGCTCCTGGCTAAATCTGTCCAACACAGAGCTTTTCTTCTGTGCTGAGCTCCTCTTTTATTAACCCACTGTTCAGCCTCTGAAAGGCTTGACTTATTTTTTTGGGTGTCACTGAAAGTGACTGAATGTGGGAGATGGGGTCTTGTGAAAGCGGTTCAGTGTTAAACAGTAAGGCACTCCTTTCCTTAAAATATTATTATTTTATGCTCATTAATATGCAGCTATCTTAAGGCATATCTTATCTCAATTATCTCTGAGAAAAATAAAATACAGTTTTAGCTAAATGATCTAAATATTTTCAGAATTTCAGATGCTGTTAGAGATATGTGCATAAGAAAAAAATATATCACACGTACCTCTCTATTCTTAGATCAGTACATTTGTTGTGGCTTTTTTTCTTCTCTCTGTCTGTATTTGTCAGCCTCTAAGATATGCAGATGTTTCTCGAGCACAATGGTAAGGAACATAATTGGTGCAAACTATCTCTGCAAGGCAGTCTTTCCCAAAAGATTGTTTTAGTTATATACTCCATACTCGCATTTAACTTTCTCTTTATGTATATTCCTCCCAAAATGTTTCTTTTAGTTACACCACACTCTCACCAAAATTTCTTCATCCAGTAACTATGACATTACTGGTAGTCATTAAGATGAATCCAAGTCATGCTTTCTTCTGCCTCCCCCTAATTAGGAGTTTCTGATGTCCTTTAAACGTGGCTAGATGGGGTCATCTCACAGAGTATAAACAAAAGCTATTTATGGCTGTCACAGTGCCTACTAAAATCTGTGTGTCTATTTTCAGTGTCCTTTTTTCCTGCACTAATCACACATTTCTCAGAAATCTATAGCTTGACAACTGTGTCTTATGCCTCACTATGGTTCATTGTGAGCTTGCACTTGACATTGGAGGCAACAGAGGCTGATTAAAGTGCAAGATCAGGCCTTATATTAGCTGCAGCTTGAATGTAGCCTTTCTCCGTACAGCTAAATACAGGTAAATATAGTAGGGTGTCCTGGTTTCGGCTGGGATAGAGTTAATTTTCTTCACAGAAGCTAGCATAGTGCTGTGCTTTGGATTCAGTGCTAGAAGAATGTTGATAACACGCTGATGTTTTTAGTTGTTGCCAAGTAGTGCTCAGACTGCTCAAGGACTTTTTGAGCTTCTCCTGCTCGGCCAGGGGCATAACAAGCTGGGAGTACAGCACAGCTAGGACCCAAACTGTCCAAAGAGCTATTCCATACCATAGAACGTCATGCTCGGGGGGGGGTTAGTCGGGTTGGTCGAGTGGATCGGTCGGTCGCGGGCAGAGTGGTCGCAGCTCGGGCTGTGTGATCGCGGCCCGGGGGGAGTGATCGCTGCTCGGGACGGGCTGGGCATCGGTCAGCGGGTGGTGAGCAATTGCATTGTGCATCACTTGTTTTATATATTCTGTATATTTTCTTACCATTATTATTATTGTTATTCTTCTCTCTTATTAAACTGTCTCTATCTCAACCCACGGGTCTTACTTTTTTTTTCTTTTCTCTGATTCTCTCCCCCATCTCACTGAGGGGGGTGGGGGAGTGAGTGAGCGGCTGCGTGGTGCTTAGTTGCCAGCCGGGTTAAACCACGACATAGGGCTTATACAAACACCATTGAAAAGAAATAACATTGGCGTACATAACTTACTTAGCATTATACAACTTCTCCCACCTGAGAGCCACAGTCAGACTTTAGCGACATAGAACATGTTTTATAGGTTTTACATAGCTCTATTTCAGTGAAACACGAACTTTATTTCTGGCTATAACTATGTGAGGGTGTCATCAAAAAGACTGGCCACATGCCCCATATTAGATGTTTGCTTAAATACTTCGCTGAATTATGAAATAAATGTCCCTGAGACATTCTATGTAGCTTCTGAATGCCTCAATAGACCTAAATAAATCCACTCAGTTATAGAGACATTTTTTTAATACTGTACAGTATATAGCATTAGACTTGACATTTTTATATATGCATTATTGCTGAGATACAGTTGCTGTGGGAGGTGTAATTTAGAATTTTCCGACCCTTGCACATTTAAAAATCTCTGTCACAGCATTACACTAGCATGTTTATATTCATATTTCTTTTTTTTTGAGTGTTATACTGTGTATCACTTTTATAGAGCTCCATAAAATGTATCTAATTAACCCTATCCATGTTACCCAATTATTTGGGTTTGTGTGAATTTCCCCCTTAAGGATCAGATGCCTAATTAAATTGTTTAAGTTTTATTAATATTCTTAATTCATTTTCTTCTGAATAAAAATAAGAAACCAACAATATTTGCCCATAGCAATACTTGTCAGCAAAAAATTAAAGTAGTTAATTTCTTATTAGGATTTCTTTGAATGATTAACCAGGTACTCTTTGTCCTTTTACTCTGCATACTGAGGCAATGGAGCTGTTCAGATTTTAAAAAGTCTGCATCTATCACGTCTTAGAATAACCTTCAGACATATGGCATACTGCTTAAATAATTGATGCCATCAAGGCTTATGTCAAGGTACAACACAAATAGTTAAGGTACATTTGACTTGAACTAACAGGTGAACATGGAGACAAATGGTATTAAATAAAGGTGCATTTTTTCGTGTCTGCTGTTGACATAGCCATTGACGTTCTTATGAAAGAAATTGGATCAATACAATCAGGGCATTAAAAGTTTAATAACAACTTAAAAGATTTAAATTTTGCAGCAGACAGACCTCTCTCAAGCAGTAGCTTAATCAGTAGATGAGAACAGAAGACTGACTGCCCTGCAGAAATGATGTGCTGACTGGTAGTCCTTGCAGTGCTATATCTTCTGTGAGCTGTCAGCAGGGTTGGTCAGGTGGGCTTATGGCTCACCATCCTGCTTTGCTTGGTGCCTGCCTTGGCACATGCTTGAGAGACATCCCAAGCATCCAAGTAGGTCTGAGGCTTCGCAGTCTGTCCTTGAGTGCATGTCCCTTCACGAGGGCTAAGCTGGAAAGAGTCTGGACGGATGGAGAAACAAAATTGGAGAAGTTGGCATAGAGAGGAGAAAACAGAGCAATAACTGCTGCAGAAATGCCCTCTCTGCTGCTTTGACCTGTGGTCTGATGCAGTGAAGCCACCTTTCTCTTCTCACTGTTTCCTCCTATGATTTGTTTTCTCGAAGGCAAGGTGCCTGTGAGTAGGGAGACCCTGGCCCCTTGTTACCTTTTTCACCTGCGGTATGTATTGATGAGTTTCATGCATATCGATGCTTCTCCTTGCCTGTTGTCCCTTAATCCCTGCAGCTGAAAGTTGTGACACATCATTCAAGACGTGTCCTGTGAGCAGGCACCAGCTGCGACTACCCACGTGGTGAAAGGCAAGATACTGCCCTTTGTAATAGCAATACAAGGCACTAGGCTGGTAAGCTGGGAAGGAAAATCCTGTCTTGTTCTCACCAAAGGCATCGGTGTAAGCCTTACAGTCTCGGTGTCTCACAGAGTGTTGAAAATTAAAAGTCACAAAAAATCAGACATGTTACTGATTAGGCAAGTTGTGGTAGAGGCCAAATTATACTCACATGTAGCATAACAAATTAAAATTTTTCAATTTATTTCTGTGTCATTTTTTTCTCCTTTTTCACAAAAAGAACATTCCAGAACATTCCTAAAATATGTACTGTTAAAGGAGAAGCTTATTATTTTGAGGCACAACAACCTGGTGGATAAATTAGTGACAGACAGAATTTTAGCTAGAAATTTCAAATTCCATGAGCAATGTATTGCGGTTTATTTTAAGTATGATAAATAGGTTGCATGTAAGATGAAGTTTCTTCCATACAGCTGTTTCTATCACTTACCCCCAACAATATGTCAATAATATATGTCGAAGAAAACAGCATAAATAAATCTCCAAGTTCAACCTTTCTGTATGGAACTGAAATTTTCAAAGTCTACATTCTCAGAAAGGACTGTAGTTTATAAGAGTAGAAGACTGGCTAGGACTTGAATGACTGTGAATGTTTTTCTTCCCAAAACACTGCATCCAGAAACTACTTAATTTTACTTTGAAGTATATATTTGTGTCAGGCTTTTTGGCCTTCTAACATCACCAGAGAATGGATTTTCTGTAAGGCAGAGGGTCAAATCACCAGAAATCACATTGCTGTGGAGCCTTTTGCAGAGTCATGTGTCCTGGTTTCGGCTGGGATAGAGTTAATTTTCTTCACAGAAGCTAGCATAGTGCTGTGCTTTGGATTCAGTGCTAGAAGAATGTTGATAACACGCTGATGTTTTTAGTTGTTGCCAAGAAGTGCTCAGACTGCTCAAGGACTTTTTGAGCTTCTCCTGCTCGGCCAGGTGCATAACAAGCTGGGAGTACAGCACAGCTAGGACCCAAACTGTCCAAAGAGCTATTCCATACCATATAACATCATGCTCGGGGGGGGTTAGTCGGTCGGGTTGGTCGGGTTGATCGGTCGGTCGCGGGCAGAGTGGTCGCAGCTCGGGCGGTGTGATTGCGGCTCGGGGGGAGTGATGGCAGCTCGGGACGGGCTGGGCATCGGTCAGCGGGTGGTGAGCAATTGCATTGTGCATCACTTGTTTTATATATTCTGTATATTTTCTTACCATTATTATTATTGTTATTCTTCTCTCTTATTAAACTGTCTCTATCTCAACCCACGGGTCTTACTTTTTTTTCCTTTTCTCTGATTCTCTCCCCCATCCCACTGAGGGAGGGGGGGAGTGAGTGAGCGGCTGCGTGGTGCTTAGTTGCCAGCCAGGTTAAACCACGACAGTCTTATTTTGGCACCCAACGTGGGGCCCGAAGGGTTGAGATAACGACAGATCTGAACATTTTTAAAACGCATTTGTGATAAGCATTCGTTATATTAGTCTAATAGTCGCTGGTCGCAATTTTGTTTTATTTGCTCTCAGAGTTGCTGTCCTTGTTCACAGCGTTCTTTTATGTAGCACCTTACCTTCTGTGTGCACTCCCTGTGCTGCTGGCTATCACTTTTCGCAAGTGGATTAAAATTGCTGTCCTGCTGTATTGTATAATACTGGCTTATGCTATGATAAAAATATTGGTCATCACATTAAGCTCATATTTGTACTCAGTATTGCTGTCACCTCTGTATTTTGGGAACCATCTATTGGGAATTATGAATAATTATACATTTTACTTTTTATCCTTGGAGAGCCAGCCTGTGGGGGAGTCACCTTACTCCATCTTCCTCTTCTTCTCTGAGCTAATTACAACAGTTCTTGAGAATGTTGAATATCCTTGGGATGTTCCAACTAGCATGGCCCTATTGCTAGGTCTCCTGAATATAGTTCAGCTTTTACTCAGGGTTAGACTCCTACGTAAATTATATACTATCCAAAGATCGACTCCTGCAACAGGCCCTGCTGCTACTCCAGCCTCAGTGACACCCACTGTAACTACTCCAGCTGTGAACGTAGGCCCTGCAGCTACTCCAACCTCAGTGACACGGTGCAGCACTTCAACCCCTGTGACACCCACTGTAGCTACTCCAGCTGTGGGCACAGGCACTGCTGGTACTCCAACCCCTGTGACACCCGCTGTACCCACTCCAACTGTGGACACAGGCACTGCGGCTACTCCAACCCCAGCGACACCCACTGTAGCTACCCAAACTGTGGACACAGGCACTGTTGCTACTCCAGCACCTGCAACATGCACTGTAGCTACTCAAACCCCAGCAACAGGCATTGCAGCTAAGACAGGGAGAGAACCTGTGCCAGTATCAGTTGCCCCTATACACAAGAAGAAATCTTGGAAGCGAAAGTCAACTCGTTTAGAAAGGGAGGATGAATCAGGGCCATCACAAAAGGAGGAGGAAGAGGAAGAGCTCATAAATGAGACAGAAACAACATGGTCTCTATCCTTGGGTGAGCTGCGAGATATGCGAAAAGATTTCAGCCGTCATGCAGGAGAACATCTTGTCACCTGGTTGCTCCGATGCTGGGATAATGGGGCCAGTAGCCTGGAACTGGAGGGTAAAGAAGCCAAACAGCTGGGATCCCTTTCTAGGGAAGGGGGCATTGACAAAGCGATTGGAAAAGGGACACAAGTCCTCAGCCTCTGGAGACGACTACTGTCAGCCATGAAGGAAAGATATCCCTGCAAGGAAGATGTCATACATCGCCCAGGCAAATGGACTACCATGGAGAAAGGCATCCAGTACCTGAGGGAATTGGCTGTCCTGGAAGTGATTTATAGTGACCTGGACAATGACCAGTTGCCTAAAGATCCAGATAGTGTCCGGTGCACACGACCCATGTGGCAGAAGTTGTTACAGAGTGCACCAACATCATTTGCCAACACATGGGCAATGATGAGCTGGGAAACTGGACGGGGACCAACAGTGGATGAAATGGCTAGCCAGCTCCGGGAATACGAAGAAAGTATCTCTTCTTCCCTTGTCTCTGCTGTGGATAAACTGTCCCAAAAGGTTGAACGACTCGAAAAGCGTATGCCCTACTCCCTCCTGTACAGACCAGTATCTCAGCCATTAGAAGTAAGCGCCCTTCTGCTCAAGAAAAAGAATATCGAGAGTACACACCACGGGGCACTCTATGGCTTTACCTGCGTGACCATGGAGAGGACATGAGGAAATGGGATGGAAAACCTACCTCGACGCTAGAGGCACGAGTACGCGAGTTGCAAAGGAAAACAAGCACAAAAGGGGGCTCTTCCAAGAAACTTGTTGCTCCAATTTCCAAAGACGGGGTAGATCGTCATTTTTTCAGACAGAATAGAAGAGCTGATCTTAATTCTGATTGTGATGAAGGAATTTCTGACTCATATACACAAACCATGAGCAACAGTGATCAGAATTAGAGGGGCCCTGCCTCCAGCCAGGTGAAGGAAAGGGACAACCGGGTCTACTGGACTGTGTGGATTTGATGGCCTGGCACGTCAGACCCACAGAAGTATAGAGCTCTAGTAGACACCAGTGCACAGTGTACTCTAATGCCATCAAGCCATATAGGGGCAGAATCCATTTGTATTTCTGGAGTGACAGGGGGATCTCAAGAGCTGACTGTATTGGAGGCCGAAGTGAGCCTAACCGGGAATGAGTGGCAAAAGCAACACATTGTAACTGGCCCAGATGCTCCATGCATCCTGGGCATAGACTACCTCAGGAGAGGGTATTTCAAGGACCCAAAAGGGTACCGGTGGGCTTTTGGTATAGCTGCCTTGGAGGCAGAAGAAATTAAGCAGCTATCTACCTTGCCTGGTCTCTCAAAGGACCCTTTGGTTGTGGGGTTGCTGAGGGTTGAAGAACAACAAGTGCCGATTGCCACCACAACAGTGCACAGGCGGCAATATCGCACTAACCGAGACTCCCTGATTCCCATCCATAAGCTGATTCGTCGACTGGAGAGCCAAGGAGTGATCAGCAAGACTCGCTCACCCTTTAACAGCCCCATATGGCCAGTGAGAAAGTCTGATGGAGAGTGGAGACTGACAGTAGACTGTCATGGCCTGAATGAAGTTACGCCACCACTGAGTGCTGCCGTACCAGACATGTTAGAACTTCAATACGAACTGGAGTCAAAGGCAGCCAAGTGGTATGCCACAATTGATATTGCAAATGCTTTCTTTTCAATCCCTTTGGCAGCAGAGTGCAGGCCACAGTTTGCTTTCACTTGGACGGGCATCCAGTATACCTGGACCCCGGGGGGAAACCCCCTTTCTAGAACAGGGTAAGGCTCCAGAGCACCTGCAATACATTGATGACATCATTGTGTGGGGCAATACAGCAGAAGAAGTTGTTGAGAAAGGGAAGAAAATAGTCCAAATCCTTCTGAAGGCCGGTTTTGCCATAAAACAAAGTAAGGTCAAGGGACCTGCACAGGAGATCCAGTTTTTAGGAATCAAATGGCAAGATAGACGTCGTCAGATTCCAATGGATGTGATCAACAAAATACCAGCTATGTCTCCACCAACTAGCAAAAAGGAAACACAAGCTTTCTTGGGCATTGTGGGTTTTTGGAGAATGCATATTCCAAATTACAGCCAGATTGTAAGCCCTCTCTACCAAGTGACCCGGAAGAAGAACGATTTCAAATGGGGCCCTGAACAACGACAAGCCTTTGACCAAATTAAACAGGAGATAGTGCATACAGTAGCCCTTGGGCCAGTCCGGGCAGGGCAAGATGTAAAGAATGTGCTCTACACCGCAGCCGGAGAGAATGGCCCTACCTGGAGCCTCTGGCAGAAAGCACCAGGGGAGACTCGAGGCCGACCCCTAGGGTTTTGGAGTTGGGGATACAGAGGATCTGAAGCCAACTATACTCCAACTGAGAAAGAGATATTAGCAGCATATGAAGGGGTTCGAGCTGCTTCAGAAGTGATTGGTACTGAAGCACAGCTCCTCCTGGCACCCCGACTGCCGGTGCTGGGCTGGATGTTCAAAGGGAAGGTCCCCTCTACACATCATGCAACTGATGCTACGTGGAGTAAGTGGGTCGTTACACAACGGGCTCGAATAGGAAACCTCAGTTGCCCAGGAATCTTGGAAGTGATCACGGACTGGCCAGAAGGCAAAGATTTTGGAGTATCATCAGAGGAGGAGGTGGTGCATGCTGAAGAGGCCCCGCTGTACAATAAATTGCCAGAAAATGAGAAGCAATATGCTCTGTTCACTGATGGATCCTGTCATCTTGTGGGAAAGCATCGAAGGTGGAAGGCTGCTGTATGGAATCCTACAAGACAAGTTGCAGAGACTGCTGAAGGAGAAGGTGAATCAAGTCAGTTTGCTGAGGTGAAAGCCATCCAGCTGGCTCTAGATACTGCTGAAAGAGAAAAATGGCCAGTGCTCTATCTCTATACTGAATCATGGATGGTGGCAAATGCCCTGTGGGGGTGGTTACAGCAATGGAAGCAGAACAACTGGCAGCGCAGAGGCAAACCCATCTGGGCTGCCTCACTGTGGCAAAATATTGCTGCCCGGGTAGAGAACCTGGTTGTAAAGGTACGTCATGTAGATGCTGATGTACCCAAGAGTTGGGCCTCTGAAGAACATCAAAGCAACCAGCAGGTAGATCAGGCTGCTAAGATTGAAGTGGCTCAGGTAGATCTGGACTGGCAACATAAGGGTGAATTGTTTCTAGCTCGGTGGGCCCATGACACCTCAGGCCATCAAGGAAGAGATGCAACATACAGTTGGGCTCGTGATCGAGGGGTGGACTTAACTATGGACGCTATTGCACAGGTTATCCATGAATGTGAAACATGTGCTGCGATCAAACAAGCCAAGCGGTTAAAGCCTCTCTGGTATGGAGAACGGTGGCTGAAATACAAATATGGAGAGGCTTGGCAGATCGATTATATCACACTCCCACAAACCCGCCATGGCAAGCGCTATGTGCTCACCATGGTGGAAGCGACCACCAGATGGCTGGAAACATATCCCATGCCCCATGCCACTGCCCGGAACATTATCCTAGGCCTTGAAAAACAACTCCTGCGGCAACATGGCACCCCAGAAAGAACTGAGTCAGACAACGGAACTCATTTCCGAAACCACCTCATAGACAAATGGGCCAAAGAGCATGGCACTGAGTGGGTCTATCACATCCCCTATCATGCACCAGCCTCTGGGAAAATTGAACGATACAATGGACTGTTAAAAACTACACTCAAAGCAATGGGTGGTGGAACATTCAAACATTGTGATATACATTTAGCAAAGGCTACCTGGTTAGTCAACACTAGAGGATCTGCCAACCGAGCTGGCCCTGCCCAATCAAACCTCTTACGTACTGTAGAAGGGGATAAAGTCCCTGTAGTGCATGTAAAAAATATGCTGGGGAAGACAGTCTGGGTTTCTCCTGCCTCAGGTAAAGGCAAACCCATCCGTGGGATTGCTTTTGCTCAAGGACCTGGCTCTACTTGGTGGGTGATACGGAAGGACAGGGAAGTCCGATGTGTACCTCAAAGGGATTTGATTTTGGGTGAAAATAGCCAATGAACTGAATTGTATAATGTTAATTGCTGTATAATACAGTATGTCATCATTTTTACTATTGCTGTATATTCTATCAATGGTATAGCAGTAGGAATCGCCCAGATTAAGAAGAATGAATTTTGAAGAAACTGAGGAAGTGCAGCGAATGGAACCAGAACTGACTTCAGCAAGCAACAACCCAACACCAGAACCCATCTCTCCTGCCCTGAAAGACTGTTATGACAGATGGAGCCCAAAACTGTGGACTAGATGAACCCAATGGACATTTCAGAGGGATGGTCCATAAACTAAGGGAATGATATCTGTATGTATATACCAAAAAATCAGAAAATGGTGGTGATTAATTGGAATGTATTGTAAGGGTAGGACCTAAGCATGACGTAAATGGTATAGAATAAGGGGTGGAATGTCCTGGTTTCGGCTGGGATAGAGTTAATTTCCTTCACAGAAGCTAGCATAGTGCTGTGCTTTGGATTTAGTACTAGAAGAATGTTGATAACACGCTGATGTTTTTAGTTGTTGCCAAGCAGTGCTCAGACTGCCCAAGGACTTTTTGAGCTTCTCCTGCTCGGCCAGGTGCATAACAAGCTGGGAGTACAGCACAGCTAGGACCCAGACTGTCCAAAGAGCTATTCCATACCATATAACATCATGCTCGGGGGGGGTTAGTCGGTCGGGTTGGTCGGGTTGATCGGTCGGTCGCGGGCAGAGTGGTCGCAGCTCGGGCGGTGTGATTGCGGCTCGGGGGGAGTGATCGCTGCTCGGGACGGGCTGGGCATCGGTCAGCGGGTGGTGAGCAATTGCATTGGGCATCACTTGTTTTATATATTCTGTATATTTTCTTACCATTATTATTATTATTATTATTATTATTATTATTATTATCATTATTGTTATTCTTCTCTCTTATTAAACTGTCTCTATCTCAACCCACGGGTCTTACTTTTTTTTCCTTTTCTCTGATTCTCTCCCCCATCCCACTGAGGGAGGGGGGGAGTGAGTGAGCGGCTGCGTGGTGCTTAGTTGCCAGCCGGGTTAAACCACGACACATGGCATCACAGAACCATGTAGGTGGGCAGGGACCTTGGACCTCATCCCACTGAGGTTTGAACATCTCAGAGGATGAAGACCCTACAGCCTCTCTGGGGCCTGTCCCAATTCTCTGTCCCATTACAGCCCCTCATGAGATTGTTACAGCGGTAACATTCCCTATCTCCACCTTTTTCCTCATCCCCATCCCCTCTTCATCCCCAGGCTAAATGACCACAGAACTCTCCATTTCCTCTTGTACACCCTTTGCTCCAGCTCCAACCATTGTGGGGACCTTCCAGTGGACTATGTCCTGTATATCAGCCCACCATTGGCATCCTTTGCTGCAAAGGATCTCTGCAAACTCTTTCTGACCACCAGGACTCCCAGGTCTCTTATGCAAAGATCCTTTGGCAACTTGGTCACAGCAACCCATAGGATTATTCTGTATTGTTGTATAAATTGCAGGACTTTGCATTTGCCTTCACTGAACTTAAGGTGGTTGATTGCCATCAGCGAATCTCTTCCTGAGGTCCCCCTGAAAGGCAGCCCTGCCCTCCAGAGTACTGACTGTTCCCAAAGCCTGGCCTCCCCACTCCCAGTTTGATAGCAGCTACAAACTTGCTAAGAGTGCACACTGTCCTACAATGTAGGTTGTTTATAAAGAAAATTTACAGTTTTGCCTCTAGTCCCTTGTTGGATGCCACTAGCTACTGTTCACCAACAGCACTGTTCACAGCTCTTTGAACCCAAAAGTCCAGTCTATTTTCCACCCAATTTATCATTCACTTATCAGGCCATATCCTGCCAATTCCTGCCATATCCAGAAACCACGTGGCCTGGCTAAATCCAAGGTATGTAACATCCCTTGCCTACAGCACCAGTCATCTCATCACAGACAACAATCAGCTTGGTCAGACAGAATTTGTCCCTGATAGATCTATGCTGGATGTTCCCAGCCAACTTCTGGTTTTTCATGTGCCTGAAGGAAGCTCATTTCATTATTTCATTGCTGAATTAATATCCGGCTGATAAGGTCCTCTTGGAAGACACAGTCAGATGTTTGACAGACAGACGGTTATTCCCCAACTCAATTCCCTGTATTTCAGCAGCTGGGTCCCACTGTGCTTAAGTGGACAAAATTCTGAATTGGCCTAACTAATAATTATCCTTCAAAAAAATCTGTGATATACTAAAATTTAGTTCAGTATTTACAGTACATAACTTTTATGTGAGGCTTTACAGCAGTGGCAGACCAAGGAAGTTAGGAAAGATGGCCTAGTAGTCCATTCTGACTTTAATTTCTATGAAAACAAGAGCTATAAGTTAACCAAATAACTCAGTAAAGGAAGTTAGCCAAATAACTCAGTAAGGGATACACAGCCAAATGAGGAGATAAATTTATTCATCCTGAGGCTATAAATCTGATCTAGTCCTGGGGTGAGAAACATCTTACATGTAAAGCTAGATATAGTTGGTGGAGTAGTTAGAAGACCCTCTAAGTAATGTAGCAAGAAGCACAGAGCAAAAAAAGTGAGAATAAAAGACGTTGTACTGTATATTAAGACAAAAACCCAACCCCCGGCTCCAGTCCTATAGGATTTCTGAATAGCCTGGGCACACAAAAGTTACTAGTCTTATGGCACTGAATGAACCAGGCTGCTTGTAGGTGGTTGACTTGCATCAAGGCTCTAACATCATCCCTGAGCACTGCATTAGTTTTATTGGCCTAAAGCGTAAATGTGAAATGTAGATTCATAACCTGATCTAAAATAAGACATGATAAGACATGAAGATTTGATTCTTCTGTTAGCATTGATGCAGTTGATAAGAGTTTCCATATACTCCTCTGTGCCTCCTTGCCCTGACATACATACATATATATATATATATATATATATATATATATATATATATAATGTTATGAGTTGCTAAATGACCAGTGGAGCTGGGCTGCCTGTGTGCGCTGGTCATCCATAGACAATATGCTTTATTGTGGTAGTCTTAAAACTAAACTTGTTGCAGGCCATAATATAGTCTACTGTTGGGGGTTTTTTTCACTCTTGGTGGGGGGGGTGCATCAAATGAATTCATGTGTGGAACTTGGAATCCTGCTTACTGTTTTTTATATATGCGGCTTTTTAGAAAGCCTCTTCTCAAGAGCAAGTAGGCAAAATATTTGAATGTCTTGACTTTACTTAAACGATATGCGGGGACAGCACTACACTACTGATTTCATGAACAGGGCAGGCTCAGAAGAAGGGAAAGGTTGTAATAAAACCACAATGCATGCCAAGAATCATAGAATCACAATAAGCTTTTTATGATATAAAAAGACCTGGAGGATTATCTAGTCTAATGCCCTGCTCAAAGCAGGACAGATGAGAAAACATTACTCAGGACCATGTCCAGTCAAGGCTGGAAGACCTCTGTGAATGGAGACCCCACAATCTCTCTTAGCCACATCCCATTGTTTATCTACTGTCATTGTGAAAAAATGTTCTTAATGTCAAACCAGGGATTTCCTGCATTCGGAATTGTACTTGTTGCCTCCTGTCCCACCAATTTCAACAAGGGTCAGACAGCAGTGACTCTCTTATTTCCCTTCTCTTCCCCAGGCTAAACCTTCCCAGCAGCCTCTACCTCCCTTGTACAACCCATGCCCTAGCTCTGACCATCCTGGGAATGCTCTGCTGGACTCATTACTGTACATCAGGGACTGTCCTCCACTGGGAGCCCAAACCTGGACCCTTCACTCTCCATGCAGTTTCACTGCTGCTAAGAATTGGAGCTGCATGTTGAAATGCCATGAAACGCATCAAGCCACCATGAAACACTCCTCTTGCATGCTATTTCCAGTGTTGCAGCCCTTAATCAGACAAATAAGGACTTGGGGAAAAGTTTGTCTGTCTGATAAATGACTCTGTGGCCCCTCTTTTTGGCAAAGCAGCTATGAATGCCTGTTGACAGACTTCCTTTTGTTAAAACCTTATTTTGTTATCTTTGCACTACAGACTTGGAACCAGAAGTTTTGTCCATCCAGGTATGATAGCAAGGACATACCTTTCAACAAATAGCATTGTGTCATATCTCTATGAAGTAAGGTTTATTGGTGGTTTTATACCTGTGTTCTATGTTAGAGCTCCTCCTCTTAACCTGCCTCTGAGCTGAATTACTCTAAATCACAGAGATGCAATATGACCTTGAGATCTGTCAGATCATGAATAGGCTTTTGTGGGCTGACTTTTAGTGTTCTTGAATCATAAATTCAGACTGAGAACTGATGCTTTCAGCCCAAAATTCACAGCTGTAAAAAGTTGTTTCCTTATATGTAGATGAAAAGTATATATTTTAGTAAGCTTGCTGGCACTCAGGTGTCACTTTTCACTTTTTCCCCCTGCTGAACACAAAACTGGCTGATATAGATATTTTAGACTTACGTGCTGCAAGAAAAATAATCTGGCCCTACAAGAGCAGGATTCTCAGTTATGACATTTCCACTACAAAGTATGCCAAAATGAGTGGGCAATATCTATTTTCTGCAAGAGCCTTGAAATTAATTTAATAGAACATTGCATTTATGGCAGACCATGTGTATTTGTATTACCTGTAATCTGTCAACTAATACACTTTAGTAGAACTATATTATATATTTTGTTTCCCAGGCTCCTCACTCAATGCGCGCATTCATTGAACCAATCCCTCTGTTGTTCACATTGAATCTGTTCCGCTCATCTCAACAGCTAGTAGAGGTCGTGGTAGGAGGAAACCTAAACTTGTTTATGTCTCTTTCTGCAAAAAGTAATGACAGAATAATTGAATCTAAGAAATGTCTACTTTGCAGATAAAAAAAAAGAAAATTATGAAAACTTAAGTCCCTAAGGACTACTAAAACTAAAAAAAATATCAATGATTTCACCTGAGTGTTGGCTCAGACCAAGTCCACTCTTTAACACTGAGGACATGAACACATTAGACAAAATGTTTTCTCATTCCAGTCAACCGTCAAGCTCCTCTAATACTAATAATCTAAAATGATGCCAAAGTTTTTATTGTCCACTCATATGTTCTGCATGCACATGGACAGTCTATTACCAGTATATGAATGAATAAACAAACTTATTTTGCTGTTTGCTCTTCTGTGTGCTTTGGTTAAATCACATAAGATCAGGACAGGTCCAGAATACTTCTCCCACTGATTTCAGTGGGCTTAATTTCTTTAGCTGCTTGTAAACTGTTCCCACACTCACAGTAAAGAAGCAATAAATCAGGATAAATGGGAACTTGGAGGGACCATCCTGCCTTTTCTGGTCTGCAAACAAGAAAAGTAGAAGCTGTGGAGCTATTCCACACTTTAGCTGTCTGTGCAATTTGATGTTTATAGGTAAAGTTTGCCTGTTTTTTCACCAGTCACTTTTAGACTCACTTCATGCCCTCTGCATTCCCAGGAGTATGGCAATTCTGATCACACATTAGATATTTTCATGGAAAGCTTCCTACTCTTTCAGTCTTACAATTTGTAATTTGAATGGAAGTTTGTTTGCACTTGGAGAAGTAAGTACACTGAAGATAGATGCTTGTGGAGTGATGTTATCTGTCAATATGTTAGCAAGAAAATACTTGACTGTTGCCTATTTAATTAATTCTTAATCCTGGCTACTGTTCAGTGTCCCTGCTGCTTAAAATGTCACAAAGAATGACACATCCCTTAACGGGTAGCTCCAACGGAGCATCTCAGAAATGTGTGACAAGATAAGACACAACTATGCTGGCATGGGGACTCTAACCACGGAGGTGTAGTGTTGTCCAGCCCTACAGTGAACTCAGGGTAGTGGGGTCAGGGTGAAGCAGGCTCTGGACACTTCAGACCAATGTGCAAACTTTCTTATGTTGTTCCAATCACCGTCCCCAAAACACAATGGTCAAAAAGCACCGGAGACATTTGGATGCTTAGTGCTGTTTCTGGCTGTGCCTTTTCATCTGTGAATGGTACAGGTTTATATCTCTTTTTTAATATCCATGTCTTTCAAGAGTTAACTTTCTTGTTATATCACTTATTTTTCATATATGACTTTAAATATAGCCTTTCTTATTTACTGTGTCATTTTCTTTGTCTATTTACCTGTCTATCTCTGGAGTGTAGATACACTATAATGACTGTAGTGTTTTATATCTGCATGATGTAAGAGTAGTCATGTTTTATAACTTAATGGATTTTTTAAAGCTAAAATGTAATCCTGTTAACTAGATCATATTTTTTCCCCTATAACTTAAACAAGTAGATACAGAATGTGTATAATATATAGTATAATTTGCCATCAGAAACTTCTGACTTCATCAGAACTTGGTATATATCCTTCACATACAAAATGAAGGAAGATTTGAAAGATATTTTGTCGTCTATTATTTTCCTCATCTGCCCTTTTGATTTAAAGTGAAAAAAATACTCTAATTGATGAAGTGTAAGTCTTACCAAAGGTAAAGAACTGAGTCAGAATAAGGAATTCCTGCTGCTTGATTATACAAAATGAAATACAATTAGATTTGGTTTCTTACTGGTTTAATTTAGTTTATCCCCTTAGGAGAGATCCATTCACCATATTTAATTTAGCTGTAATACACTGTAGTAAATATTTTCCAAAAAGAAAATCTTCATGAGTTGAAGACATGCATCAAAAGCTTCCTATTTTCCACCTTACCTTTTCAAAGGCTTTTTTGTTTTGGTTCTGTTAAAACTTTTTAAGGGGAAAATCAGACCTCCAGAAGCATTCTTGGGTTTGCATCCATAGCGAAGAGTTTGCTTA
This sequence comes from Gorsachius magnificus, assembly GCA_034008185.1. NCBI lineage: Eukaryota > Metazoa > Chordata > Aves > Pelecaniformes > Ardeidae > Gorsachius > Gorsachius magnificus. Next base: position 25,317,699 of record CM067109.1, on the reverse strand, counting down.
GTAGTTGAGGGACAATCCTAATCCTACTGAAATCACAGGACCTTCTCCCCAGAGCTGCCCCTGGCCCCACTGTCATCACTGTGGGGGCTGAGCTCTGCCTGCCCGGGGCAGGGCTGCACGCTGCTTCTGCCCCAAGTGCATGTGGCCCTGTCATCTCCCTGCTCCCCCTACCCTGGTCCCTCTTGGTGGCAGCCCTGCCCTTGTGCATGTTGGCTGCAACTCTCAGAGCAACCTCCAGCTGATATTACTCCAAGCCTGAGGGAGCACAATTAGGCCTAGGCTGTGGAGAGATGTTCCTGCTTCTCCACATGCCCAGAATGGGCAAGGAATAGAGGAAAAGTGACCACTGCCTTCACTACATACGTGCAAGAGGCCCACTCCTGACTTCTTCATCTGTGACACAATGCTTGTGTGTCATCACGAGCATTCATAGACTTCAAAAGCAAGACTTGAAAACTATGAGATTTTAAGAAAGTATTTGTTTTTTCATCTGCCTATTAGAATTTGATAAGGATGGCTTGTATTTTCAGTTCTTTTCTATATTAACAAAGAATTAGATCACATACTTTCTTTAGAAAGGTTCTTATGAAATCATTAAATATTCCAGGATTTCAAGGGGAATAAATGACCTGGAATCACTGCCTGAGACTTCAGTCCCAGTGACATTAACAACAAATTTACAACTAGTTTATATGCAGCCAATATTTTTCTCCACTTTGATTCCAGTCTCCATTCTGGCAAAACTGCTTCAGGAGAAACTGATGGGAATTTTGCTGGGAATGGATCATCGACATGACACTTCAATCATGTGCTGAGAGATGTAATTTACCTCAACAAGCATGGATTAGGTAGAAATACAGACCTCATATTTATATTCCTTGTCAGGTGGTACTCTTCACACTCTGAAAATGAAGGTGCAAGAAAGGAATGAAATATCAAAACTGACTTTTATGCATCTCTAAGGTTGCATTGCTTAATAGCGTAAATCAGAGTGCAAAAGGTTAGGAAAGAAATGAAGTGAAAATCTTCAGAGGTATTTGAATTTTCTCCCCAGAAGCTGAAGAAAATCTGTTTATACCTGCCTAAAAATCTGACCCTCGTTTATTGCTGCAGTATTAAATGAACAGCTCTGCATACAAACAGGACTTTTTAATCCTGATTTGCTTTATAAATCTGTAGATTGATAATAGCTTGATGAATTACAGCAATGTACTGGTGTGCTCTGCTAGGTACTGTTTTCTCTAAGCTCAAAGCTCTGACGTTTCTTAACATCTTTCTTTTTAAACTGCAGAAGCTTTAAGTCACAAGGCTGTAGTTATTTTTACATTTTATAACCTTGTATGAGGCTAATGACCCAAATGCCTTTGTCAAGGGTAGACACCAGCATTAGTGTATTGGGACCAATGACTCAGCTGGTGCCTTGTTTGAGATGAAGTGTAGCACCCTGCATTTTCATCACAGATCAGCAGGAGAGGCAGCACATTGTACAAACATTAGCACTTAAGAAAAGCTTTCGGGGAGGCCAATATGAGCAAAAAAGCAGGGGAGAAGAGCTGGTGCAAGCCAGGGGCTGCGTTCACTGCAAAGGCATGTGAAGCCTCCGTGACACAGTTCACACACCTCTCAAATGTGCAGCAGCTGCACTGGTGGTGAAGACATGCAGGGACGGAATCACTTTGACAAACTACTGACCAGGGCAGTTTATCCATCATCGCTAATGAAGCGTGCTGCAGAGCTGCTTCTGAGAGACTGAATAACACAGGTGAGCCCTGCAGGGGACACGGGTGTGCAGGGGCCACCAGAGCCAGCTCAGATCTATTGATTTGAGACATCTAGGGTTAGGCTTTTGGGGAAATAAAATCAGCGTGAGCCTGAGGATTACTAGGGACTGTGCTGATTCCCTCAGCTTCTTTAGGCCTTTGTGTAACCTTGGTGTAGCTGGCAAAGTAAGTTTCACCATGTGTTAACCAGGTTGCATTGAACCCCAGCCTTTTTGCAGTGCACCTTAGTCATGAGAGTCCTGAAGGGCGTGCAGCAGTGCAGAAGCTGGGTGGGTTGCTGGAGAAGGTCTACACTACAGTAGTAAGTAGGATCAGGGTTGGTATGCCTGCTTGCTTGTCAAATCCACCTGCTGGATTTAATCTGACCTAACTGGGATTTACTCAAATGCCTATGTGTGTGAACTTGAAATGTACTTTCCCGGACATTAAGGCCAAGGAATGAAAACCACCAAGTACTTGGTGTTTGGGATTATATGTTCCTGAACTTAAGCATTTTTACTTGAATTTACTCAAAACTAAGCCCACCTATTAGCTCAAAATACTGGGAGAACAAACAAACTTGCATACAATAGTCTCTATTGTAATGTTTTTCAGGGAAGTATTTAGGGAGAGTGAGAGACTTATACTGTCCTATTTTTCATCTTATTAGCTGGGAATAGTAGTAACTAATAGGGTAAAAGAGGAATGGAGTTCTTAGCCCAGGAGGTAAACCTTAGTATATGGGAGAAATTTTACAGCGGTTTCTCTTTAATTTTGTAAAAAAAATACATTGAATAAAAGTAATGCAAATCGTTACTGTGATTCTTCCTTTAAAATGTTGGGAAAATGTTGCAAGGTTTTTTTGGTTTTTGGTTTTTGGTTTCATTTTTTTTTTATTATTATTTAGGTAAAATCAGTAATCTGGTCTTTTTACTACATATTTAAGCAAATATGAAATTATTTTTTTAAAACAGTAAAGTTGCCACAGCTCAGATCCTGAGAATAAGGGAAAATATAGCCATTTAAAACTGACTTATATCTGTATAGTTTATTACCCTTCCTGTACAGGAGTAGCTATGACAGGTAAAGCACCTCTGTAGTGGTATGAAGTGCCCACACTAAGACTAATCCCTTTCTAAAAACACAAAGTAGGTCAGTTTTCTTTAACAAGGTCTGCATAATTTATTCTATTTGCAAAAAGTTGTATTTAAAGCAGATGTGAAAGATCCAATGGAAACATTAAAGTGTGACAAAAAGGTTTATCTAGTACTGCAGGTGCAGCTGAACTGGCCAAACTACAGGTCCATGCAAGCTAACTTATCTTCCACTTGGTGTTGTTGCCTCAGCTGCTGTAGGTAGAAAGGTATCACTACTCAGGATAGGTGTTGTGGGTCTACACTACACCATAGCTCCTCTTTTTTGAAGTTATAGTGCAATTTTCTCAGAGGGATTTTCCCAATTACGTTGCTATTTTGAACGTCAAAAGTAAAATACTATTTACCTGCAGGGTGAAAAGGCAAGTTTTTATTCTTGGCTTGGAGCATTTATCTTTTTTTTAAAAAGTCAAATTTCCATTAATGAACATATTTTATAAGTAAATTGCCTGAGGAAGGATGTTCTAGAACATTTTTCCAGTGTAAGCAATGAGTAGGAAAATCCCATACCCAAACTAAAACAATGAACTTGAAAAAATATCTGCAACAGCAAAGGTTAGTCTTATTTCCCTAGGTTTTGGGATCTCTTTTTTGGTCCTGGGATGAAGGAGAGTTATATGTGACCTGCTGTGGGGAATCACAGTTGGAATAGTAAACCAGATGGCTTCAAACGAAAGAACTGCTTTGCATGGAATACAAAAATAAAGCATATTTTCCTTGCACTCCTGACTGCATTCAGAAATACTTAACATTGTTGGAATAAACAAGAAATGCTACACATGTTTGTGGTAAAAAGGAAATATTTATCTTAATGCTTCTTGTTTACTGCAGCATCGGTAGAGTTTATGCAATCTGAATTTAGATGTTGCACTTCAGGTCATATTTCTTTGTGCTAATGGTACAAGGGAAAAAGTTTTTGTCATAGGAGATATGTATTCTACACAACTACAACACAAAACAAGAAGGAATGAGAAGTTTGTGAGGATGAGGGGATTGTCCAAGAATCCCACAGTAAATCATGGCGAAGCTAGGATAAAACCCAGATTTCTTGGTTCTGACTTGGTAATGCCACTTATGGAGTACGCTGTTTCTCAGTGCATAACATGAACATGCAGTACATTGTAAGGAAACATGCACTAGAGTTTTTGGTGTTATCCAAGGAGCACTTAAAACTGTACAAACAGGATTTTTGAAAGGAAACCCTAGTATGAATCCTGACAGCGTAGTTGTGGTTTTCAGGTCTGTGAGCACAGAAAACCCACAGAAAATATCCCTGTCACTAAAGCAGGTTGTGATCTCTGAAACAAATTTCACAATAAATACTCTCCATGCAGTACGTGCAGATGCAGAAGCTGCAACACAGGAATTTGGAAACACCTTTCCTGTCCTATGCAGTTTTAAACACCAATAAATGATCAAAAGCAATAATATGCTTTTCATAACTACTGGTGAACATTCTGATGCCTAGTGTCAGGGGCTGCAGTGATGACACATTTAGAGATTAGAAAATGAAGCACACAGAGTATTTTATGCAGAGCAAGGGACTGCCTTTGCCCAGCAGGGAAAAGGCAAAGTTTCTCAGTATCAAACAAGAGTTGTCTATATTTACATTTGCCTACTCAGGCACTGCAGGAAGCTCAGCATGCCCATGACACCAGGAAATTTGTGGTCACGTTGTCTTTAAGGACCTCAGCCTAAGGGCAGCCTGCCTTCATTACCTTCCCACCCCTGTGGCACATGGTGTTCCTCTTTCCAGGGAAACCTTAATACTTGCATGTCTGCCTCGCACTGGCCACAGGACAGCTCCTGGATGGATGTGCAGGAGACCACCAGCCAGCTGTCTTGTGTGAGAATGAGCTGCTCCGTGCACGCTTCCAGGTGGATCCTAGTAAGTGGGGTGTGCCCAAGAATTCCTTTACGGGGTAACCAGCAGGCTTGCCCTGGGTCTGCTTCCCAGTTGTTCCTGCTGTTACATAGCAGATACCAAATTCAGCTCCAGCATCACGGCTGTTCCAGCACAGTGGTGCCTGTGGATCCATGGAGAAGAAAAATGATTGAATGCTTTTGAAAGTCTGGCCTCTTTATTTAAGAGCCTGTGTGGAAGATAAGCCCCTCTGAAAATAAGTTCCCTGAATGAACGGAAACTTATGTCAACACAATTTCCCAATCTTTTGAGGTTCATCCGTTAAATGTAAGAATACAGTTAAGTACGTGGGACAATACACCCTGCTGCGGTCTGTTGCAGTCTTTTTGTAAAGGCAACATACTCGTATCTCAGCTCCACAGAAGAGTCAGGGATAAAGGCAACCACAGCAAACAATATTAAAAATATTTCTTTCCCTGATCAAGATTTCCGGGGTGGTTAGTGATTTTGAGTATCTCTGCAGCTTATGAGGTACCTGATTTGAAACCCATAAAAGTGGCTCGGCTTTCAGAAAGAAAGAAAAATTGCTCAGGATTTTCTGTTGTCCACTCACAGTTTTTTCTGAACATCTTTACTGGAAGAGACTTATACAGAACACCTCTTCTGAGAAAGAGGTTTTGGTGCTAGTGGCTCTCATCTTGGTTGAAAAAAATACAAGATGAGCCTTTCAGTATATCTTGGCCAAATTACAGCTGTCTAGTCATTTAAATTAATATACTAACTTCATTTGCACACATATCCCTAATTTGCCTTTTAATTTTAATGACTAAATAAAAAGTTTGTACCATCTGGAAACTCTTGCTTTATTTTTCCCCATGTTTTCTGAGGTAGCGTACGTATATACTTGGCAAACCGTCTGCCTAATGCCACTACATCTTGTCAGTAATTTGTATGCAAAAGATGAACCCTTGTGTGAGTGATAGTTCCTCTGAGGCAGGAGAGAGAGCAGAGGAAACAGTTTTAGTTGAACAAAATGTAAACATCTTGTAAATATGTTGCCGAAGCACTTGTTCTAAACAGTGTGTCCACAGAGACTTGTATTAATGATCCAAAACACCAGAGCAGTGTGAAAAATGACTGAAGTGCTGCCACTGTTGTGTAGCTTGCATTACAGCTGGTGATGGCTGTCAAACAGAAAGGCAGGGTGGTGAGCAGGACCAGAAGGCCACCGGAGGAGGACAGGGTAAGACAGGTGTCTCAGAGCTGGGGGAGCACTGGGCTTCACAGTCTGGAGCGGAGGGCAGGCTGGTAGGGTAGACGAGGCTTGCAGATCTTCAAATTCATGTGAGCTCGTACGTAACTGCGTTCTCCATTTCCCAATTTTTCCTGTAACCTTTTTGGGGAAAGGTTTTGTCTATATGCAGCTTGTTGTCCTCACACTCTTAGCTGGAGTGTGAGGAAAAATACGCTGTTTTCTCCCCTTAGCATTATTTCCACTTATTACATATGCTACTCAAATCAAAAGAAGGAAATTAATTTCCCCTTGCTATTGCTACATCGCAGATTTTTTTAAACAAGTTTTCTAGGAATGGGGAATAAGGCAGGCTTTTAAAAATGTTTTCACAGTACCTGTTACCCTGGCTTTTTCAACTCAGTCTTTATTAGTTTTCATTTACAAATCTATTACAAAAATAGGTCATCTTGGCTTGACATCCTTTTTTCCCTCCTTGCAACACTTGCCACTGCCGATCACTTGCAAGTAGTTTCAGCCATGTAAAGATAGTTTGCTTTTGATGGGAATGTTACACGTATCAGAAGAAGGGACCACCAAATATTTAGGATGATATACGAATTTTGCAGAATACTTACAGGGTATTCTTTCACTGTTTTGCAATAAAGTTTCAGTTCAGCTCTTCCTTGGCAGGAAACTTGACTTAAACCACAACAGGGTACTTACGCTACCCATGAGCGGTGATTCAGTGACTTTCAGTGCTCATTTCTGAAGAGGGACTTTCAATCTCAGTTTATCACAGCAGCAGTAACTTTCCACAGAACAGGTGAAATGAAAAGAAAAGGCACTAGTAAAACTACAGATGCAGATGTCGGTGTTGGCAAGGAGACTAAAGGGTATATTAGCCCAAGGAAGTAAATTATGCTTTTATCCTTAGCATTTGCACCTTAGCACTCACACCAAATCAGACCTGAAGAATCAATGTCTGAGACCAGAAAAAAGCCTTTACAGCCACAACACAGGCCATAAATAAGTTTCCATGAGTGTTAACTTTAGAATTAAATTCCCTTCCAACAGACTAGAACTTGGACTATTTTTAATAGTTCATAAATATTAGTTATATTCCTTAAATTTTTCTAATAGTTTTCCAGTAATTTTGGTCAAGGTTTTGAAAAAGAATTTTGAAAGTTGACTGTAAAAAATATGATGGAATTTTGTAGATTTCTGTTTACACACAGTAGTTCAATAAAATAACAATAATACCTCAGACTTTTGGATTATCCACCAACATAAATTTCTAAACTCTATACACTTTTCCTACACAGCAACTGTGCAATCTTGATATGGTTTTTATTCTTTTTTTCTATCCTTATTAACATACACAAAATTTTTCATTCAGGTGTCTATGTTTACTACCTTACAATAAGATCTGTTTGTGTTCTTTCCATCTCTTGGCATTATGAGTTAAACTACCATGTGTAATCTAAAATATTTATTATGTACATGTCATCAAGCTGTGTTTGTAAGACAGACTTTACTGTTTGTAAGTCTCCCCCTTTACAAAATTCTTTGGATTAAAATAACTTTATTTAATTTTTAAATGTATTGTGCTTACCACTATACATATTAAATTATAATTTCACATTTTCTAACAGGAATTCTCAATTGCTTAATACAAATCCCATATTCAGCAGGTCCAAATTCTGCAGAATTGTATTGGCTAGTCACCATGCGTTTTATAATAACTGTTTCTTCCATCAGAAAATGTTAATTAACTGTCCTGGCTTTGTTTTATATCTGAGTCTGCTGACCTACTGTAAAGAGAAAACCAAGAAAATAAGTTGAAAATAACCTTTGCTAATGTAAAGAGAGGAGGCAAAAATGATGCTATGGCTTTTTTTGTCATACTGTCAAAAGGCAATCTAATTTAATTATTACTCTGTCACTGTGCTAATGACTATTTAGCCTTTACAAATGACAGCCTACACTAAAACAGGGAGCTGACCCATGCTTTTAACACTAAAACAATTTTTCTTTTTTGTGCTAATTTCAATCAGAATGGAAAATTGTGTGTAATGTTATTACTTAGAGTGATTACAGTCATACATAAAAACCTTTGAAGCTTTATGCATTATATCATTGAAACGGGACATTTTTGAGAGAAGGGCGGGGTTTCTGTTAATAGTTTCCAAAGTAAGGTTTTAAAAAGGTTTTTAAAAATAGAAAGTTGAACAAAAAATCTACTTGCATGGTGTTCCATCACACCAAATACATTTCTGCTAAAGCACCGAATCCTTGCAGCAGAACTCCAACCTGTATCAGGTAACACAGTCACACTACAAGTATTTCCATTTACGTATGTGGAAAAATCACACATGGAAATGCCAGATCCTCTTGGTTCTCATTTGTGTTGGGGCTGTGAAAAAACAAACATGTTGCTTCAGTATGAACTCATTACAGCCTGGCCCCTGCTCTGTAGGAACTGCTGCTGTGCACCCTTTCAGCCCAAGCTAGGCACAGGGGCAATTACTGCCTTTCTGCTGTTATTTAGCCCTGGCTTAGCATAACTTGGGCACCACATCCCTGATGGTGCAGTTTGGGCTGCTTGAGGACTGTGATGGGACCTCTTGCCCTGCTGGCACTGGATGAGTGGGGACAGTGACAGGAGTGCCCTGCATTGCTTCTGTAAGTTGTTGCCACTTATAGCAGAGGTGACGTAACAACAGTTGAAGCATAGCATGAATGTTTACATGGTGTTGGGCTTTTTTTTTGCAGAGTGAGCTAAAATCAAGGCTGGATATAATTTAAAGCTCCAGTGGTTGAGGATTTGATTCATAAGATGTCCAGTTGCCTCTCCAATAGAAGCAACAATCTTCAACAGGGATGGTGTATGTTCTTTCCAAAACTCTATATATGTGTCTGCTGAAGATGAATCTGCTTTGTTAAAATATTTTTTTCTCATTTCAATAGTAATTATCCTCCCAAAGCGCATTATCTATTGTAATAGAGAAACCAAACAGAGGTGTGTATAAGAAAGGTACCGGTATAACTGGAAAACACCTACAATTTCCTGCAAGATGGATGAAAAGGAGAGGAAGGAAAGCCAACGCTAATCCAGAGTGACTCTGTAGTCTACCGGTACTCCTTAAACATTCTAGTGCCTTATTAATTTGCTGGCCTTGTGCTGTCTTTGAATTTGCAATTGGAATGGAGATAGGGTAACGGGATAGATGTCCTGCAGGATATGCACTTCTTGTATTTCTGTTCACTATAAAAACCCCGTTTTAATTAAGCTGCTTTCAACTAAATCAGGTTCCCGTTAAAAATGTAATTAAGATGTGTTATAGGTGACTTCAGACTATTAATTTGAAAATACTGAAATGGAAGTAAAAGATTTTTCCTCTTCTTTTTCCATGTGGCCAAATATCTGCTGTGGGAAGAACATATTGGAATATAATAGAGTTGAGATAGAAGTAGTTTCTAGGTTTTGGGTTTGGGTTTGTTTGTTCGTTTGTTTTTTAATTTCTTAAAGGCACCAAGAGAATGTTTCTTCTTTATTTTATTATTTTTTTTATATCTGTTACCTGATGTGCTGAAAAAAAAGAGCCTCTGTTTTGGGATATTGAGAAGTGTTGAAGAAACCCCCTATGTGTACAGATGGCTAAATGCTGTTACTTGAGGGGCAAGTGATACAGGGTTACTTATGAAAAGTTCCTCTCAGCAATTGAATTATTTTTGTATACTTAATAATATACCTAAAGCTCTACCCAAAGTCATAATTCTGCTAACTGAGGTCAGGTTAAAGCTGAGGTTTGATGAGGTCTGATAGCAACAGAAGGATTTCCAAGTTGGAACCCAAGGTGATAGACAGCTGTGTGAAAGACGTTCCTTGAGATGCAGAGCTTGACCAGGAAATAGCAATGTTACTTTGCTCCTAGGAGCTTCAGCACTATTTCTGTGCACAATCTTTTTTTTTTTTTTTTTTTTTTTTTTTTGTGGAGCAAGAAGTGAAGGATACATATTATTTGCTGTTGTCTTCACCTTTCCAAGCAACATGACATTGAAGGCACATTACAGGCAGTGTTTTACAACTAGAATAAATAATAATAAAAAAAGAAAAATGTTTAGTGTTCTGTGGCCTCACAAATATGTTTTCTTTATGCAGGTAACCTACAACAGTATAAACTTGTTTAGGTGGACTAAGGACCTCATCTCAAATGACTAAGGTTCTGAGTCATTATGATAAATAATACCATTTCTCCTTTCTCAAGTGGTCCTTGGGTATTTTGTTTCTAACAGAATATTTCACAGCTGGCCTTAGGAATCTCTGGTATGTTACAGCAAGCTTTGCTGAGCAATTCCTATCAAATGAAGAGCTTTTGTTGCACAGTGTTTGGTGCCATGCAGGAAGATGCGGTCTCATGGCACAACAATATGAACTGGGGAGTAAGAGAAACTTCAGTTGTTCATGATACAGGTGGCAGCATCTTTCAATTGATTTCAAAATTCTGAATGCCTACTAAGAAAATCTACCACCCTTGATAAGTTATTAAATATGATGTTAAGAAAATGATGAATTTCTCGGATCCAAAGACTGATGGAGAAATACAGAGAGGTAGTAGGTTAGGAGGGCATGAAACTTGAGACAACACTAGAAACTAAACGTTTTGTTTGGAAAATCATTACTGAAAGATAGATAATATATGCAGAGTGATCCACAAGATCTTGACAGAAGTGTTGATCAAATACAGAGGTAACAATTTAGATGAGAATACAGAATTTCATGTGCTTAGTTGAGATTAAACAAACCCTTACATTGGCCAGATTTTTTTTCACTGATACTGGAAGTTATTTGCCCATTTCATTAAAATACCATAGACAAAAGGCAATCTATGGGCCAGAATTACAGCATGGGAGGTGCTCTATGATACCAAATAATTTTAAGGTCAAAATATGTCAGGATGAAAAGGAGAAGAACTTTTTTCCTCCTTTTGTTGGTTGATCTTATGGTTGGGATTGCAGAAATGCTTTTTGAGTAGTGGAATTAATTATTAAGCACTGCTGGGCTGACAAAAGATGGGCTGTTCTTAGTGGATTATTTCATAACATTGACAGGATTTGATGTTTCTTGTTCTTGGGTTTTTCATTGTTTTTGTGTATGCAGTACTTTCATTAAGAGAAGAACACAGCACCACCATTAAACACAACGGGGTCTTCAGACTTCTCTTTGTGTCGGTATTGAATTGGCAGAATAAACTGAGTCTCTGGAAATTCATAATGTTTCCAGTTGATTAACTTGGTTTTGCTTCTGCTTTCTTGTAAAGATGCTTTGTACAAGTTCAAACATCACAAAGAAAAAGTGGAACAAAGGAACAGCACTATATAATTTAAGGTAGATATTGAAAGTTTCCATTGTAGATATCATTCATTTTGGTGAAATAATTGCTATAAGCTCACCATGTCTTTCAAGAACGAGGTCTGACCAGCGGTACTTTGTAGGACAATTGAGCAGTTGAAGGAATTACCCATAATTTTTAATATTGCAAGACTCCTAATAGTTACGCAGAAAAAGCAAAGAATTTTAAAAGTGTATCAAAGATGTTGGAACCAATTTTAGCTACTGATTCTAATTTTGATCCTGCAGTTTCAGTGACTTGAATTGATGGCATTTAGGTATTTAATCATTGAATGAGAGTTATTTATGAAATGTCTAGACTTCTAAACAATTGCACCTGGGTTCTCTGGGACATCCAGTTGATTGTAGGCACATAATTGCAAACAATTAGAGATTGAGATAAAGTTGCTGATAAACATGGGAACTATGAAAACATGTAGTAATTTAAAACATTAATATTGTAAAAAAATGGCTAAAAAGTTGATGGTTCTGCCTAATATTATAGGTGAAAAAGAAATTAACCTAGTGGCTAAATACCATTATAAAAATCAGCAAAAACTACAAGTGCTCACATTTTAAAGATAAAGCTTTAAAAGTCACAATAACTGCCCTCCGAAGTTCTTGACCTCCCCCTTGGCAATGATACTATTTTCATTTTGTCAGCAGCACCGATGAATACAGCTACTATACTGTATAAAATAATTGTATTATATGGCAGATAAAACAAGGGGTATGCATCAGATTATAAATAATTTAATTTTGCAAAGGAATTTTACATCTTAATCTGTTCGACCATCACTTTCACTTAGACTCCGAAATAAAATTATGTTATTGTATTCCTTGCTATAATCTAATATTTTACCCATAAAGAAATGTCAGGTCACATTTACAGCTATCTAGGGGCCTCTAAGCCACATTGGAAGGTCATTCTGTTTGAACATTGTAAATGAACCTGTCCAACAAAGTTTTGGTTAAGGACAACCAAGGACTCATTATACAGTCAATTTACCCAAATGCCATCAAAAGCAATGCCAAGGCTCTTACTGTGTGTCCTTTGAAATTTGAAATGGTATCAAGCATACAGGAATTTATCCTTTATTACCAAGCCTGGGAAGAAATTGTATTAAAAAAAGATATTTTTGTAGATCGTTATGTTACAGTGGAAATAGCACTAAGCAAAATGATATTTTGCTAAAATAAGACTAACTGTATTTCAGTATTATGAAAAATATAGATGTATGTTTGTTTTCATATACTATACTAAGAGGCTTGACAGTCTTTTGTAGCCTTCCTAAGCTGCTACCTAGGCACAATTAAATTCTAACAAGAGACTTTTTTGCAGGAAACTGTGACTCCCTTTCTTATGTATGATTGTGTATGTGTGCATTCATTATACACACCATCAGGGAACATGACTACAATCTTGAAAGTGGTTTCCACTTCACTTAGCTAGCATTGACATTAGAAATTGGGAGAAATAGAGGTGCAGCTGTGAGCGGTGCCTAAGTCACTAATCAATCTGTGTTCCTCCATAGGCTGAAAGAAAATGAGAATGATATTTCTTTGCAAATTTGCAAAGGCCCAAGGATTAGTCAACATATTGTGGTTATGTACAATACCTTTTGTGTTATAACTATTATTTTGCAGTGGTATTTTTCTATTTTGTGACATTGCAATGTCATCTCAAAATCTTAAAGTCAGCTCATCTTTTAGCTGAGATTTCCCAAGATGGTACAACAATAGCAAGTTGCTAACACCTCCAGTGGTAAGCCACATATTTTGAGCTATACACTGGTAAGCTGAGTTAAAGCATTTCAGTGCTTTCCTAATATTAATTAATTTTACCCATACTCACCACTATCTGCTTTCCTGATTGATATGAAACCTCTACCTGTACATATTAGGTGCAGAAATGATTCTGCTTGACAAGAGAGTTAGTATAAGTTACAGCATTGGAATTATGTACTCTGATATGGGCACTGGAAAGAAGATCTCTAAGAAAGAAGGAGTTTTTCCTGTTCTGGCTCATCACAGTCTATTTTGACCCATGAATAAAACTAACATGATTGAACTGAGTTAAATTGAGCAATTGGAGTTGTCAGCAAAAAATAATCTTTGTCTTCCTTTTCTTCTTCCAGTCAAAGTGCTACATGACTAGTTTTGTCATGATATCACAGAAATTCACATGATAACACAAAAAAAAGTCATATTTAGAGCTAAAAAGTTGTTTTGGCTTTTGTATCATTCAGAAAGGTAACAAGCCTTATTCTGATAAACTGAGGCTCCTGATGTCAGGAATGTAGAGAATACACAGGGGACAATGTATTTTCTGTATCAAAGACAATATCTCTCCATTTACCACCCTACAGAAATTTCTGCATTCTGCACTGCAAATCCATAAAGTCTCAGTGCAGTAAAATGCAATGTACTTGGTTCCCTCCACACAGCAGTCCTGTGAAACTTCTGGAAGAAATTGTATGCTCTGTCATGGCTGGTCATGGTTTAGTGAACTTTTACCACACCAGTCTGATTTCTTGATTCTCTTAAAGGCTGCTTTCCTCTACCATTTCTCTGGAGACTTGTAACGAAAGACCTGTCAGAATGTTGAAGACACCATAGGTTGCAAAAGTAATCAATTTGCCAGGAACAAAACTTTGGCAAGGCAGTTTTCCTTTGTGCTATTTTTAATGTTAGGCATGCTGGTCACAGGTCTGTCATCAATGCTCTCATCCTTACTTCATGGACAACAATAGCTCTATCAGGGCTATTATTATTGCTGAAGTGACTTAATGTGGGAAGCAAGTAGCTATAGTATTCCAAGGGCCAAAGACTCACATTTGGGATCACACATGGGTATGAGTTTCACTAGAACAGGGAGGTTTTCTTTGCTAATGAAATCTCCAATGTAGCAAAGACGGTCAATTTCTGTAAAGAAATTTTGTAAGAAAGACCTACAGTAGAGCCTGGGAACTTGAGCAAGGTGAGGTACAGGCAGATTAGATTCTCCAGGCTTCACTCCTTTCCATCAGAGATGGGTTTGGCCAAAGGAGAGAGCTCTCAGGGCGGTCACCGCTAACTCGCCTATCAAATTCTCCTGCATTATGAATTATGCTTTCAATTATGTTAGACAATCTTTATGAAGTCCAAGAGTGGAAAAATACACATCCGCACTGAAGACTTGCATTATTTTCCCTCTGCTAAAGTAGGGTATGATCCTGAACTCATGGAGGATTTGATGGTATTGGGTGGTATAAATCTACAAGTGAAATAATAACCAATTCTCCAGGTATGTGTTGTGTTTCTTGCAGGTCTAATTGACATTTCTGGAAACAATGTTGGAGCTGTTGTTTACCAGCAGCTGTGGTGTCATATCTGGAAGTGCCGTTTTTTAAGAGAAGCCTACCAGAAAGAAAAAGTGTGCAGTAATTAATTGGTACTTTACCTGCACACCTCTGGGTGAAAAGGGAGCTGCTGCAAAGTGAGGGCATCCTCCCTCTAGTGGCCTCTAAGGGCACTGTAGACTCCATCATGGCCAAATAGTCAAGAATTCTTCGTACTTCAAGCAACCCAGAGAAGCCAAAGGGCTTGGCTGAGGCAGGGGTATCACAGGGGCAGGGAAATGGCTCTGTTAGTGTAAATGCTTCCAAATGTGAAATTAGTTTCTTTTTTCCTTATGAAATACTATGTTTAAGAACAAAATGGAGGGAACTGTTAATTGTGTATTTAGTGATTATAAGAAGTATGAATAAAGTATGACCGATGGCTAATGAGCTCCCTGCTTTCTACACTGCTTATGTAACCATGCTACAATTAAAACAGAAGTCCTAGTGTATTTAATACATTTTATGCTCAACAGTTTGTTATGAGGCACTAGTCCAAAGAGCAGTCAAAGAACTCTGCAGGTGTACAGAATCTTTCCATAACAAGCTGTAAAAGTGGTTAATTTGTGGCACTTTCAAGAAGGTAGCAGATAACATGTGTGTCCCATTATTTAGCAGAACGAATTGTCTCTTGGACCCACTCCCTTTGCTGTTTGTCAGCCAGCCGCACTGCAAACCGTCTGTTCCTTCAAGCTTTTTTCCCTTTAAATGGTGCAATCACATTATGCATTCCTTGCCCATAGCTTTTCCCCTTTAAATCAGTCCCTGGCATTTGACACTTACAAACTAAAAATAAAATGAGCTGAGTCCCTAGTTAACGCCTATTTATTAAAAGATGATCTTTCACGTATAGAATTACCAGGATATTTGGCCTGATTTACTATACTAACATTTCCAATTTGGCCCTGGGTGGGGAGCTGTGCTAGTAACGCTGCACCCTATGGTGAAATAGTGCCTAATCAGTATTTATGAATAGGGTTTTGGAAGTCACTGAAGAGCAGATCTTTCACAGTGGACTGGGGAAGAGATTTTACCTTCTTAAAACATAAATATTGCTAAGCTTTGGGAATATATATACTGCACATTAGGATTGAAGAGCTTTCATTTTTAAATTGGAGTTAAAAATGTGTAATGTAATACTGTCAGTAATTTAAATGGAGTGTACCCTTTTTGTCATTAATGCTATTTGCTAAACTTTGTAATTACTATGCAAATAAACTGCTGCACTTAAAAAATGGCAATACAGTGAAAACAACAGAGAGGAACAGCTTGAAATTCTAACAAATGTGAAAATATTCCCCCCTTCTTTTTCCTCTTTTTTTTATTTCTGAACTTGTTTGGGGCAGATAGCACTTTGGGAAGAAAAAATAACTTTGGTGTTGAAAGGAGACCTGTGGGGATAAATCCATACAATAACGGGGTGCTGATTGTGTAATGTGTATGATTTTCCTAAATCTGGGGTCAGTTCTTTAGAATGCTGAGGTTCTAATATTAGCTTTTTTCAGAAATCTGGCCTTGGGAGATAAGTTCAGGCTATGCAAGGGAGCTTGATGCATAGATTCTTGTGTTAATGGTGACCCATCTATCTAGCCTTATAATTTGGAGTCATCTAGATATGACTAGGATCGTGTTGGATCCCATTACTTTCTGTCCTCTCGGTGTGGAGAGTGGATTAGTGCTCCCTTTTTTTATGCAGCTACCTTATAGATACTTAAAAGTTATAATCCTCTTTTCCCTTCATCTGCTTATCTAAGCAAGTCCATTTTTAAATCTTCCCTGAGTTCCTATCTTCTAGACTTATATACTTTCCTTCCTCAGGAATTTCTCCAGTTACTCTGTGCCCAAAATTCTATATACCAGTTGAAGTCTTCCAAGCATATTTCCCAGTAGCTGAGGAAACTGCATGGGTATGCTATTTCTATTACAAGCTATATTCCAGTTTATGTGGTCCGCATTGATTATTGCTTTTTTTCACAATATCAAAGAATGTTTAGTTGTTATTACATCTGTCATGCAGGATAATTTCTAGATTCTTTTCTTCAAACTTGTTACCTAGAGGCTTGTTCTCCCATCTCTAGTTGTGTAGCAGGCTATTCTTGTTTAGGTATGGAAACCTGTGTTTGTCCTATTGTAAAATACATCCTGTGTTGGGTTTTTGGTTTTTTTTTTAGTTGGTATTTTAAACTTTATTTTCTTGAGCATACTTTAGAAAATCTTTGGAAATTTTAGAGAGGAATACTTGCATTTAAGCACAAAATCAGAAGGTAGGCAGTTGATCTGCAAAGATCTGCATCAAATCTTTGCCTACTACACATGTTGCCAAAGACTTCCAAGTCTCCCTGCTGAAGTTCTTCTTGAATTTCCTTCAAGATCTGATCATGCCAAGCAGTAGACTTGCACAGCTGGGCATAGGCCATTGTCAAAGCCATGTGGGAAATGCAAACATTCTGGTTGTTCTAAAAGCATAAACCTGGAGAATGTGTACCATAATGAAAACTTGAGAAATGCATATGCTAATCCATATTCTGATAGATAAACAGGAAGCATTTCAGTAGAAGAATATAAAATTCAGCATTGGTGAGCTAGGGAAATAGCCCCACACAGTTGTCACAAGTAATTCTCAAGGGAACTATAAAACTTCATATGACTAAGTAGTTTTTACAGTAAACTTGACTTTTAAATGTATGGCTTAACATTTGGAGTGTACTTTTTAATTATGGAGAAATATTCTTTTCCTACTACTGGAAATAATTGAAAAGATCAGTGGGATATATTTTAGTAATCGGTCTCCCTAAGGGAACCAGCAACATTGAACACTCTGTTCAGATCCATGTCAAATGTTGACCTGAAATAAAATCTGCTGGGACATTTGACTGTGTTTGACTTCAAATCATTTACTCCTTACTCTGAAGTTTTAGTGTATCTTGGGGAATTTTAAGAAAAAAAATCTTATCCTTGGTAACATATACCTCTACTAACAGCAAATGTGAATTAGTAGAGACTGCAATTTTCAGCATTAAAAAGAAATTTACTAGGAATTTAGGAATGAGTCAATGAAGTCTGAATTATGAATAATTAGTTTCAAGTTACCTAATTCTGTTAGACATTTTTGCAAATCAGAGTAGCACTGTCTGCTCCAAATAAACAGGTAAGCCAGTGTATTTTTTTGGTGTAATGCATAGCCAAAAGGGCATTTCTTGCCCTGAATCTGTCAGCACAAGTTTCTGTTAGTAATGGAAATAGTATGAATGGGTCAAGGTACAATATGGTACATGTGCTTACAAAATGTCTGTGCAACTGAGCATAGAAGTTAATATCCTTGAGTTATTCCTTCTCCTGCATATATGAATATGTATGAATCCATTTTGAACTGTATCTTTTTTAAATTCCAAAAAAAGGCAAATACTCTGCTAATTCCTCTGCAAGATAATGAAGTTCAATAAGAGTAAAAAGCAATGATTTCTAGATATTCCCAAAACATCATAAATAAATGAGACTAGAAGGAGTTTTCAAATATGACCGTTAAATGCAATTCCCCTAAAAGGATTCTTCTTCCTTTCCTGTTCAGGAAATAAGAAGATACTGAAAATTAGGCAGAGTGAGCAGAGGAAAAGGCCAAAATGTCAGGGGAAAAGCCACTGAAGATTTTGTTATTATATCAAGGAGCTGTTAAGAAGGATGAAGGATGGTCTTAAACCCCTTTTTTCCTGTTTCGGTTTGAATGATGATCTAGCCAGTTTCAGTTCTCCAAGGCAAAGCTGTCAGCTGAGGCCTGGGAACTATAAAATCAGAAGTGCTCACACAATTACAATATGTTAATATTGTTCACCTGCATAACATGGCCTGTGTCGGCAACTAATAGAACAAATTAGTAAAGACCAGCTACACTGCATGTAAAGAACATTTTTTCTTCTTTTTCTTTCCTTTTCCTTGATGTAAGAAGGTGATCTGAGTATTTTATTCTAACACTGTAGTACAGAGACTTACTTCCAGGATTATTTATCATCTTAATATATGTACTAGACTGGGGAAATTAATAGCAAGACAACACGATGATTGAATTAAAAAAAAAACCAGACTAATCCAGTATTCTCTGCCAACACATCAGTGATCTATTTATGGAACAGCTAGTACAACAGTTTGTCTTCTGTAATTGTTTTCAGAGTGACTTGGTACACCTCTTACAAAAAAAGACTGGAGAATCATCTTTTACAAAATGCCATGCACATGTTGTTTAGCAGTCTAGTGTGGACCGATTCAGCCATCAGAAGCTGGAATGAGACCACATGGACTCATTTCTCTATGGTTTTATGCTGCTGGTTCATGAAATTTATGACTCCTATATGAGCTTAATTCAGCTCATGGTGAGAAATTGTTATCAGGCAAACAAGGAACACATCCATTATACCGCACAGTCCATTATACTGTTTAATCCCCTCAGCTCATTACTGCGTTAAGCAATCATACAAATCATGTATTTTATTCAAATGTTTTTCCTGTGGAAGCAAGTAGCACAGTAAAGGTCACAGTTAGAGGAGATTCAATTCATACAGGGGTTTGCCATAGTTTATATGATACAGTGATTGCTGTTTGTAGCATTTTGACTTTTTTTTTTGTCAGGTGATTTCCGATCAATAATAATTTGCATGTGCTTAAGAAAAACAACTCTATAATAAATAAAATTATTGTCAAACTCCTTCATAAAAAGCTGTGTGATAACAATAGCAAGAATAATAATTTTTAAAAAATCTTCATTTTCTTGTCTTAATGAATTAAAAAGAATATTAACATAAACTAGAAAAATCATGTAAAGGTCATAAGAAAGATGTTCTCTTCTAGAGAAGGCCACAGGCTGCAAAAGAATAACATAAAATGGGGATGCATTTCCTCACTTCTTCTGCTGTGATGGTTTTGAAGATGTCCTCATTTGCTTAAAGATTTCTTTTTCACTTGTATCTAGAACGGATATGGAGAAATATGTTCTTTCTCCTTCAGCCTCTCTCTCTCTCATACACACAAATACATACACATAGAATCCTAGAATCATTAAGGTTGGAAAAGACTTCTGAGACCATCAAGTCCAACCGTCAACCCAACACCACCATGCCTTCTAAACCATGTCCTGAAATGCCTCATTTACACATTTTTTTAACACCCCCAGGGAACAACCTCTCTGAGCAGCCTGTTTCAATGTTTGACCACTCTTTCAGTAAAGAAATTTTTCCTAATATCCAGCTGAAACCTCCCCTGGTGCATCTTGAGGCCAGTTCCTCTTGTCCTGTCACTTGTTGCTTGGGAGAAGAGACCAACACCCACCTCACTACAACATCCTTTCAGGTAGTTGTAGAGGGCGATAAGGTCTCCCCTCAGCCTCCTCCTCTCCAAAATGAACAACTCCAGTTCCCTCAGACGCTCCTCATAAAACTTGTTTTCCAGACTTTTCACCAGCTTCATTGCACTTCTCTGGACACACTCCAGAAACTCAATGTCTTTTTTGTAGTGAGGGGCACAAAACTGAACATAGTACTTGAGGTGCAGCCTCACCAGTGCCCAGTACAGGGGGATGATCGCTTCCCTGGTCCTGCTGGCCACACTATTCCTCATACAAGCCAGGATGCCATTGGCCTGCTTGGCCATCTGGGCACACTGCTGGCTCACGTTTAGCTGTCTGTCAACCAGCACCTCAAGTTCCTTTTCCACCACGCAACTCTCCAGCCACTTTTGCCCAAGCCTGTAGTGTTAAACAGGTTTGTTGTGAACAAAGTGAAGGAGCCGGCACTTGGCCTTGTTGAACCTCATACAATTGACTTCAGCCCATTGATCCAGCCTGTCCAGGTCCCTCTGTAGAGATATGAGCATAGAAAATGCTCATACAATGCTCATACATATGAGCAGAGCAAATCTTCATCTTCTTATTCCTTCGCTTTATTTAAAAACATTACCAGTGGTTTGCAACACAGTCTTATGAACGTGGTGTTATTCAAGCTCTGGTACTTGGAGTACTTCTGCAAGCTTCTTTAGAAATGACAGGGAGCAGTTTATTCCTGGGGAACAGTTTGGCCAATAAGAAAGGTAATCTTTATTATTACAAAGCTGTTGCCAGAATTGTGTAGAGCAGGTGTGAATGCATGTGCACACACTAACGTCTATTTCTGTATTCCTCATTGCCATAGGATCTGTGAGCCTTGTAGCATTCAACAGATTTGTCTTCACAACACCTTTTTGAAGAGACTGCTTTTATTTCCATTTCACAGGTAGAGGCTAAAGTGAAGCTTTGTAGCTTACCCCATCCAACAAAGCAGCCTGGGGCAAAACTGGGAACTGGATCTGACTTCCTAGGGCTGTGCTTGTTGCTCTAACCTTCAGAGTCACATTGCTGCTTTAGCAGAGCGGGACTCTCACCTGATGAATTTGTCAGCTGAGCAAGTTTTTGCAGCAGGATACATCCTACTGTTGCAAGAGGAAAGACATTTTGAATCTAGGCTCCTAATTTTAATTTGCAGAGTAGTGCTTGATTGAGGTGATTGACACAGTTGGCCAGGAAATTCTGCCATATTGAAAAAAGTAGCAGGAGGACGAGTTCTTGTTCTTTAACACAGCAGCAGTCTGAAACTCAAAAATCTTTTATTTCTGCCACTGGCTAATTAGAAGGGGCTGAGCAAGTCTTTTCACTTTCCACTGTATCAGTTTCAATACCTGTAACTTCTCATGCATTTTCACCTCTTTTGTGAAGATGTTTGTGATCTACCTGTGGTAGAGCTAGATTCTACTCTCCACAGCAGAGGTATATTTATATAAATGTGGATAGTGTACAAAGTATTTGGATTCCTTCATTGTTATTTTTACAGTCATCTTCATTAGTGCTTAAATTCAATTCAGTGTCTGTTTTGTCATGTTACAAACACTGGTCCTTGTGTCAGCTGACAAGTACATAGCAAGTGATGGCTTTTAACTTACCTTCTTAGGATGGGATTGATCTAATCTGTTTTGCACAGGAAAGTCATCATCACCACCACTCTTGGTAAAAAGCATCAGTTTGCAGGGCAAGAAGGAGTATGTAAAGAAATTTCATTCTGTAGAATAAACTGAAGTGCTTGAGTGTACTCTGTGATAATCAAAATTGTCATTTATACTCTGCCAATTTGTGAAGGGCATGTTGGTGAGAGATGATGTTGATGCCACTAGCAAGGTCTGTCACAGATGGTAAACCAGTTTCAACATTCTGTAACAGTGATTCAACACTAAAAAGAAAAATGTCATCTTTAAAATTTAAACAATTGTTTATTATTTAAACACTGCTGTTCTTTTTAGTTGCCCAAACAGGAAAAAAAATAGAGGGAGACTTCTTTGTCTCCACTAGCCTCTGACATGGAGTGTTAAACTGCTTAGACCATCTGTAAGGTGCCTAAGCAGAAATGATGTGCATCTCTCATCATGATGTCATGAGGGATGATGCCAGAAAAAATATTTTTTATTAAAAATAAGACACTTGCTTTGTCTTGCTGTGGAAGGGAAAAATTAAAGAGTGAAAGCTTATCTTTTATGGACCCTTGTTTAAAGTGGCAAAAACCTTCTCTCCAAAAGTACCTACAAATATGTGGTTTCATTTTTTGAAGGTCCCTCTAAGTGATTTTCTATATCTTAAGGGTTTATATATAGCTTTTATATCCACTGAAATAAATAAAAGGGCTCGCATTGACTTTTCATATGCCAGAAGAGGCCCTAAAGTACTGTAGGGAGAAAATTGTGAACGCCGAGGTCCTTTAACCAAAATTGACTTCTTCTAAAGCACCCCTCCAGAACATACCCTTTACTCACCTTTTTACTGCACAGAGGTAGTCAGCTTGGGTTCTTTCTCCTTCCCTTTGAACTCAGGGAACTCGCTTGCCTTCTAGCTTGTAAGCAGATAGCTTGTCACAGATGGTATAGTTATGTCTGAGCTCACCACAGGTTTTATTTTCACCAAGTGTTTTTTTTTTTTCTGTGTGTTGCAGTGTTTAGAGAGAGAGAAAGCGGAGGCTATAGCAGAAGAGCCGCCATACAGCACAGGGACCTTAGCATTGCTCCAGGAGACTGGCAATACACAATGTCTGCAAAACAGACTATGTGAAGCTCAAAGAGAAAGTGTGCACAGAGAAAATAGGGGAATCAAAAGACTGAACAAAGCATGGAGGAAAATGTGCAAATTAAAGCTTCCAAAGCCCTTTAATGTATGTACATAGCAATTTACATTAGCCAAGTAAAATCTGAAGCTGGAAACAAAGAAAACGGTTCTGAGAAAAAGCGCAAAATAGTAGAAGTGTGTGATTAGACATAGCAGATTAACACAGCTGGTACCCGTCAGATCCAGCCTAAATCCCAGGAGTATACTCAGAGGATCCTCAGTGACTGACATATAGAAAAACAAAGTAAAGCCAGGAACTCTTTTATTCAGACTTTTAAAATTGTTATGTCCAGAATAGCACAGCTTAGCTGGTATCTTGAATAACAGCAAAAAAAGGGTGTGCTTCTGGATATTGAAGTAAAACTGGGCACCAAATACTATGTTCACCTTTTTCTGGAGTGGTATTTGAAAGAATGACCCACAATTCCTTTCTCTTCTCTGCCCTTCCCAGTATTTCAGCTTTCAGTGGGAATCTTAGTGATTTTTGCTGCTATTTTACCTTATTTTTAAGCTAGAACTAGGAGGATACTTAGAACCTTATTTTTCTGTGCCCTTGTGTACCCAGTGTAATTTGTAATGCTTGGTTCTTGTTCATATCTTCTGTGTTTGATTTTGTTTGTGTGGTTGTCTTTTCTATATGTGATCTAAATGACTGGAAATACAAGCTCATGTGGTTATGTAGTTTCTGCCCTCCAAATGAATTTGCAGAAACCTTTCTGGTGGTTGTGAAAAAATGTGCCAGCACTGATCTTTGCAGAGGTTGCATTCTGCTATAGGAAATTGCAGAGATGCAAAAAGGAACTTACATCTGTTTTATATATGTACGTAGAAATGTCTGCATACTGTATTCTGCTATAACTGCATTTTCACTCAGGCTTGTGATATATTTGTGATTTAGGACACCTGAAAGTAGGGGTAAAATTGCTTTGCAGAATCTGTGCTTTGAAATTTGATTCTTCCCACCACCACCCCCCCACCCCTTCTCAAAACTACACAAAGAACACAAACAACAAAGAAAAGACTACACCTCCCTGTTTTTGAGGTATTGCTTCCGTAAAATATTTGGCCCTCAGGGAACACTGAATTTATTGAAGATAAAGAATTTGCTGCTTCTCAAATTAAAACCAGTGCCAAATTTCTCCTGGCTTTCATGAAAACCCATACTTTACTTTTATTTGAGTGGATGTTCTTCAGAACATCTACTTTTCTCAGCTGTCACTTCAAAATATACAAATCTCATTTGTACAAACAATTGACCATTAGCTCAATTGCAAAATAACAAACTTCTTACCTTAGCATTTAGTTAACATTCCTTTTAGGATTTTTAATTGGAAAGACTGCATCTTTGCTGAAGTTGACTTCTTTCACATGGTAACTTGAAAAGGTCACCCAAGCTAGTGCCAAAACAAGTGTAAATTATATGGCTCAGTGACAGCAGAACACCAAACTCTAAAAGACTATGAAATATGTAAAAAAAAAAATTAGTAATATGAACACAGAAAAGTCAGCAAAGGAATAAAAAGGTAGACAGAACTTTGTTTTCACCTGTCCACGCACTAAATTTCATTATGTTCTTCCTGGTGACCTTGTTAGAGTCCAACTTTCACTGTGAAAGTAAGTGAGAACACTCTCAGAAAAATCAGAGCTGGGATGGCTGAGGCTTTGTTCCTTGGTCTCTGATATATAGCTGAAAACAGGAATTATAGTTGTTTTGTGGAAGCTATTTGCAGGAGGTGGCTTGAAACATCCCAAGGGAGTACATCAAACACCCCTCGTTTGTATTTTAGTCTCTTGGCTCCTAGCATGAAAGAAAGGGTGAAGATCACATGAAAAGAGGTCGTTTGTCACGTTTCTTCTGTACTGAAAGTAGGAATGGCAGAATTGAGTCTCTGGAGAGCTAAGACCCAGACTTCCAAACTAAGTTTAGGTGCTTGATCTGTACTGAAAAATATTGAAGCTTTCTAAAGTTTTCCTACTTGTATCCTAAAACAAGCACCTATAGTCTAGTCTTACTGACACTACTAGCTGGGTTGTACTGATAATTTTTCTTCCACATATTTATGATTCTCATCTTCTCACTCCGCAGACTTCTCTGTCACTTCTGTGCATGCTTATAATTCTTTTGCTCCCCAGTGAAAATGGTACCATCCTCACAGCTTCTTCACAGAAGGCACTCTCCTGTACCATGCGCATACAGCTTGTGAACCTTTCAAACAACATCCCAGTAACTTGTCCTAATTCTTACTAGATGTCTTGCAAAACATTAGCCTTTTTTCCCCTTTAATAATGGCCAACAGTTCATGTTCCAAAACTGCTTATTTCCTAAATTATCTATGGACAAGTTTATTAGAAACTTGAGAAGAATACAGAAATAAACAGGATAAAATCCAGTGGAATTTAAGCTAAAGCTTGTTAATTTCATGAACTATATGAGCTGATACAGGAACTTGTAAAATTTTGGAGCTGGGGGCATTGATGCTGGGTATTCCTTCTATTTGTACATCTCCCTGGAAGTCTCAACACAAAGACTAAATCTTGTCATGAGTCTGCATTCCTGTGAGAGTACAGTGTAACATTTTTAGATTGTGTTGGTGTGGTGTTTTTACCCAGAGGTTGCCAGCCTCCCTCTGCTAGTATTTTAAATGCATTTTCCTCTGCTGTTCTGAGAGTTCCGAGAGTAGTAGCTCAGTGTAGCTCATACCTCTGTTGCTAAGACTGTTTTGTCACCCTTTCCATTTTATACTGCCCTTTTCTTTAAGCAATTCTGGTCACTTAAATGACAAACTTACCTCTTATGATTTCAAATATGAAATTATCTGTTAAAGAAGTGTTTGGGCAATTATATTTCCTCAGTTATACATGCTGATTTAAGTTTCCTGCTATCTCTTTTCTGACACTAGGTTAAATGTAACCAACGTTTAAACAAACTACAGACTTCTGCTTAGTCTTCTTTTTCTTCCCATAGTTTATACATAGTATTTCAAGGGTATCCTTTGAGTGAGGTTAGATGCTACTGTAAAGAGCTTTCTACATACAGTGAAATCCCTACCTCCTCGAATTTGCTTAGGTTACTGTCTACTACCATGTTCACAGTTTTTTCACCCCAGAATATATTTTGCTGTCTTCTTCTGAAAAATCAAGCGTTGTGCAAAAATAAGAATCGCATTTCTTAGTAATAGTTACTATACAACCCTAATAATTCCAGTTTTTACCTTAGAGGGTTTTTTCCAACAATCTTGGTGACAATCATGTATTTACTCCTTTGCAAAGTTAATCTTTGTTCATGCTTTTACAAATTCCATGAAGGCAGAATTTTCACTTTAGAAGAGATTGCTAGTGTAAAGATTTAAAATTGGAGTAATATACTCAGGATCTGGATTTCAGTAAATGCATCAGACACTCATTATCAATTTGTTTAGAAGTGCTTTTAACATGAATCATAAACACATCATTTATAGTTGATTCTGTCCTGGTTCATTGCATCAGTGAATGAGGTGG
The DNA here is from genome assembly GCA_034008185.1 of Gorsachius magnificus. Taxonomy (NCBI): domain Eukaryota; kingdom Metazoa; phylum Chordata; class Aves; order Pelecaniformes; family Ardeidae; genus Gorsachius; species Gorsachius magnificus. The sequence continues at coordinate 25,291,253 of CM067109.1, read as the reverse complement.
CATGAGTGGGGAGCAAGATACTAGTTCCAATTCAGTAATGAAGTTTTATTCTCTTTTTCTTTGTAAGTTACTAACATAAAAAAATATTAAAACTTACACTCTTTGTCTGTCTCTGGCAACCCAAAGATATTGTCTGAAGAGGTTTATATTGCACATTTTTGGTGTGCAAGTACTGGAAGATTGCCCTTCTCAATGACAAAAAAATGTTATTTTCCACAAAATCTCAACACTTGAAAGTATAATAAAATAATTTTCATCTACAGAAAAATATCAGAGAGGAAAATTTTCATCAGCTCTAGTGCATGTGTAAGGCTCAACAGTGTTTGACTCTTGAAATTGATAACTTGTCTACTAAATGATTTCAAGACCTTGAACAAATTCCATAAAACAAGGTGTTAGTAGCTATTACCAACTATGTATGGTATTTTGTAATTGTGTTTTAATAATGCTATTAATATTCACCAAGGTGAGCTGTGTTGGGTGTGCTTGATAATATATGTATTAGGTATTAGAATACCCAGCATGAACAGACCGAAATGAAGTAATTATCACAAACCTTGCTAATTTAGCACCTGTACTCAAGCCTTCATTTGCATTGCCTTTGAGTTATAACACTGAAGACAGATTTCTTCTTACCAAATTCAAAGGGCTGTAATACTATCTGAAAAAATGTCAGGGAGAGAGTAAGAAGCAGGCAGGAATTAATTCACAGACTTCATAGCTGGTTCTGTATCTGCATTTTTTAATGCATATGAGTACTCATGGGAAATTTCAGTATCTTCTATTTCAGTAATTTATTTGCTGTTATAGAGAAATTGGTCCTCCAGTGTGAAGATGCAGCTAGCACTTTAGTATTGAAGTTTCTTGATAATTCCCATTATAAGTCTGTGTATTCCACTGTGTAAGTGTTCAGGCTGAAATTATATTTATTGATTTTTTTTTTTGCTTTCCCCTTGAAAGCCCACCCAAATGTCATTTTTAAAGATAGGAGACATTGTCATTGCATCCAGGATTCCCACCAGAGGTCTGCAAGTGGAGACACTGCTGCTGGCTCTCTGGAGCCACCAGCTCTGCAAGCAGTAAAATCTCTACCCTTGGTCAGGTTAAGATCTTCCTGGTTAATGTGCACCACAAATACATATTTTCAGATTTCTGATGTCCACATCTTGACTCTGTAATAGTGAAGGAGACTTCTGCACTTATTGCAGAGCAGGAAGCTGAATGAGGAAAGAGGCAGTAGGGAGATAAGCAATAGTCAAGGCAACTGAAACCTTCACTGAGAATTTAATTCCATCCCTATCACAAAATTAAACCAAACTGATTTGGTGTGCCTCATTTTTTTGAATGCCTGACTGGAGTCCTGAAATCTGATTTGCAGAAGTGCTGAGTGTTTGCAGCTAAAATGGAAACAAACACAAGCTATCTTTTAAATACGTTAAATGCTATTGTTATTGAATTCTCTAAAAGCCCCAAGTTATACATGTTTTGACTTGGACATTCAGAATTTACGGGTACTTTGACTCTTATCTTGCTAGACTTCAACACTAAATTTTAGAGATTCTCCTTCTTCTCTCACAAGAATAAAACTTAAATAGGGGATGCTTACATGCAGTAAGAGAAATCTCATTATTGTATGTATGTAATCTTAGGTAATAGGATAGTGTTTTAGTACTGGACCCTAAGTAAAGCATGAACAAAAAAATCAAGGAGAAAATAAATACTGAACCGATTTTACATGAATGAGCACCAACTTCTCAGTGCAGTAAGAGGCTTCAAAAAAGCAAAAAAAAGGTGTAATCTTCAAACTGGAAACTGTGTGTGTTCAGCTGAAATTGAAAGGTGTATATCTATTGGTGTGAATCAATCAAGGTTGCACCGTCAATTTTAGTTCTAAAATGTTAATGTTCAGGGGTGTTTGTCATTGTAAACTTATTATTATTCCATTGATGTTGAACATAGAGTTTGCTATGTTATGTTGTAGGATGATTGGCTTGGAAATCACAGAATCACAGAATGGGAAGGGTTGGAAGGGACCTCGGGAGATCATCTAGTCCAACACCACTGCTAAAGCAGGGTCACCCAGAGCAGGTTGCACAGGACATTGTCCAGGCGGGCTTTGAATATCTCCAGAGAAGGAGACTGCACAACCCCCCTGGGCAGCCTGTTCCAGTGCTCTGTCACCCCCAAAGTAAAGAAGTTTTTCTTCATATTCAACTGAAACCTCTTATGCTTCAGTTTATGCCCATTGCCCCTTGTCCTGTCGCTGGGCACCACTGAGAAGAGTCTGGCTCCGTCCTTCTGACATCCACCCTTAAGATATTTGTATTTATGAGATCCCCTCTCAGCCTTTTCTTCAGGCTAAGCAAGCCCAGCTCCCTCAGCCATTTCTTGCAGGAGAGATGCTCCAGTCCCCTCATCATCATTGTAGCCCTATATAGAATCGTTCTCTCTGCAAAGGTAATAAAGTATCCTGCTAAAGAGTTGTCCATAGCAACACCTGCTGTTTGTTCACTTTTCTTCCATTAAATATCTTCATGAGAAGTAATGGAGACTTTCTTATATATTGACAACACTGTTAATAAGCAGCTGATTGACTCCAGTTGGCCAAATTAATCTGATATCAAAAGAGTTTCTACCCCACGTAAATCAGAAGTGTCATGTTCAGAGAAGTATTCAGCCCTTGACTGAGAAAGCTTTTGTTTCTCTATGGCTTCTTTTCTTTCCTAGGGAAGAACAACTAATGTTTCCATTAAGTTTCTGTAGGAGTTCCACAGCAGTCTGCATGAGGGTGTGCTGAAGCAGACCATGCCACACAACAGCTTTCTCTGGCAGCAAAGGAACAAATAGGGATTGTAGGACTGAACCCAAGGCTGATATGACACATACTGTTTCCTAAGGTTTGTAATTTGCAAGCAGTGCTCAAAATATGTGAATTCCAAATTCCTTTTGATATTGCTAATGTCTGTCTTAGTGTTTAGCATAATGTGATTTACTTCAATAATACTGAAGATGTACTTGGGGCAACCGTAATCGTGGCTCTGTGTGTTTGCATTGGATATAGTCTATAGTTACAGAATTATTTATTAAAATTTTCCTTCTATGTATGGTAGAATGGAGACTGCATAGCTGCATGAATTACATAAGATACTGCTGGGGAATATTTCTTGACATTTTTGACTTCTGATTTTTTTTTAAACACAATACACATCAGAGAAACAATGCTGTAAAAATTGCTGTAAAATAAAATTGAAGATTATATTTAACTTGTCATGCAAGACCCTTCAGCAGAGATGCTCTTCTTTAATTTAGTCCTTAACTCACCCAGTTGTGCATGAATATTCCAAGACTTTATACATTAGTAATATGTAAGATAACACTATCATCTAAAAGCTTTGCAGTATCATGGGTATAGCAGAACGAGATGAGCTATTCTTATCCTCACCTTTGTCTTTCAGGTAGCCTGCTGAGCAGTTCAGCATAGATTTTCTTTTTTTCTGTTATTTGAAAGCAATTGGCAATAGCAGCATATGTCCAATGAACCAAATTGTTTTCACCCCTTTTGTATCCATGGACCTACATGAGACATGATCTTTGTCCCCCTGTATTCAAGGACATCATGTGGTGTATGTGCAGATAAACAGAGGCAAATGTGTATAACATGCCTTTGCAGAAAAGGTAGCACATCAGAGGTTTAGTTTCCTTTTGACGCACATATACATCATAAAACATTAAAGGAAATCCTGCTGGGTGATATTGCTGCCAATACAGTTAATGGTGTGGGAAAGCTGATTATGGCAGATAATCTGCCGATCGAAGACAAATAGTGTCTCATTTCCAAACCAACTGTTAGTAGTTGCAATTGGAAATCCTGAACTAATTCTTATTACTCTAATTATTATATTTTTTTATTGTGATAGTGCCAAGAGAACCTGGTCATGATTCCACTTGTTCTTGACATGTGCACATCAGAAGTATAGTTAGTGTCTGCCCCAGGGAGCCTATAATCAGAGAAGCAACCAAAGGAAGCAAGAAATGGGCAGCTAGGAAACTCACTGTATTAACAAATCCACTATGATTAGGGAAATAAGCAGCTGCCATGCTACAGGAAGCAATCTATTACCTTTCTGAGCCGTCTACTGAGTATATGGATATATTTTTAATGATAAAGGTGTTTTTATGCAATTATAATTTAAAAACATTAAGCTCTGGAGTGCCTGGAAATATGCTTGCATGGTGTAAGGAAAGCAAGGGGAAGCAAGGCAAGAAAATAGTTTGCTCTGTGAAAAGTTTCATGCTTACATCCTATTCCCTCATTAAGAATAAGCCTTAAGTGGCTACTGAAGGACTAACTGAGAGAGAACACATGTAGACTGTGTGGTTAGCACACTGTGTTTAAATTAGTTTTTTACAGGCAATACAACTGCTTTTACTGTGGATCTGAATGACAATGCATAAACAGCCCAGAAAAAGGTTTGGGGAGTAGGAGAGGTGGGTGTTGAAGTGGCCCAGGAACAGCAGGAACATGGACCAACACAGAGCAGACAGTCATTGGGGGTCGGGGGGGAATTTCTTTCATGGTGCCTCCTGCTGTTTAAGCCTTATTCCTAACTGAGGTGAAATTCAGTTTTTTACCTCTCAGGTGGTGCTTATGGGAAGTGGTATCTATATGAAAATTGTTGCGTATTTAGTACAATTTCGCCGATGCTAGCAAAACCAAAAAATCTTATGGGAAACATCAGATTTCTTTCCCTAAATGCTATACAGCAGCCACTGTCTTAGAGAACACAGCTGTGTCCAAAGTAGAACATTTATATCTGGGAAAAAAATATACAAACTAACACATTCAGCTTTTGTCTGACATGACTTGAGGCATTTCTGGGAAAACAGCTGGAAAGAGCTGGGTTTCAGGAAGCAGAAATATGAGGTGTGTCACTGTCCCGAAAAGGTGTCCCTCTTTTAGCTCATTCTGAAGGTCTTGAGTAAAGGCAAAAGGACAGCTTAATACTTATCCTAACATTTATTTAAAGCTTCTTCTGTCCAGGTAAGGAAGCCTCCTTTGCACAGGGTTACCAGCTGTAGTGGATGTAAGGGACATTCCTTTGTCAGTGTGTTTTTTGGGCATCTGACAGTCTTAAAGCTGCAGTGTATCACTGTGAGGCAGGAAACTTACTGCAAATGGCTAAACAGGGGGACAGAGAAAATAATGAAGTTCCCAGAACTCTTCGGCTTGTGCTTGGATTTTTTTCTCCTTTTTTTCCCTGTGTCTAAAAGATGTAGTCCTTGGGAGAAAGAGAGGTTAAAAGAAATGTCTCTGAAGGTCACTGCTGCTTGGAGTAGGAGCAAGAATATCTCTCAATTTGGAGATGAGGAAAACCCCTAATGTTAATTCTGGACCGAAGAATGGTTTGAGGGCAGAATCCTATTTGCATGCTCCTCTGCAGCATTTCTGTGTGGAAAAAATTGCTAGATGCAATTTGTGTCTTCTGGAGTTGGGTCACAGTGAGGTGGGCGTATGGCAGCTTGCACAATCCTGAGAACAAGACACATGCATCCTGGATGAATAGGAATTGGCTTCAGGAGGGAGACGACAAATTTACAACCAGCAGATACTATTTTCCCCTGGAAAGACTAAAATTTTGAAGAATATGTGAATGCTTGTGTATTGGAAAAATATCTGTGGTACAAATATCTATAAATTGTAATGAATATAAAGTAGCAACATTAGTACTTTTTTAGCGGCATAAAGTACATTTGTTACTTTGCTAATGAAAGGATCTGAGTCCTGACCCAAAGAGTTTACTATATAATAGGAACAAAGACCTAAATGGAAGAATATTCATATGTCTGGATAGGGAAGGTAGCAGTTCCTTTACTGCATTACACTGGTAGTACGCCTGGTGCCAGATCTTTTCTCTGGCTAGGCAAGTCATACATGCTTCTAAAAAAAAGAGGAAGTGAAAAGGGTGTAATGCAAAAAATATAAAGGGACTCCCTAGATAACAATGGTGAATATCTAGCACTGAAGTAGTGTTCTGGTTGTTGGGGTTTTTTTGGGTTTTGGGTTTTTTTTTATTTTTAGGAAAAGTAAGAATATGCAGCATGCTAGAATGACATAATAAAATTCATATAATAACTCATTGTTCATTGATCTTAAGGAAGTTTGAAAGCATTGGATATAATCACAGGGTGAAGAGATGTAAAAGGCTGGTATATGGGGAGAAGGCTGGAATCACTGTTTGGATTTTTTAAATGATATTTCAGTCAGGTAAATGGAATTACTAGATTTGTAAGACGTTATTTTGTAAAGGGCAGAGGCAATACTGAAGAAAGACGTTTTAAAAAGCGATGCAGCTCAACTATAATTTATGTCTGTGAGTGCAATGAAGCCGTACACCCCAGCTTTTTATGTAATTATTTGGTTTACGTTATTCTCACCTCTTTGCCATAGCCTCCTTTTCCATCCCAGTGCAGCTACTCCTTCCTGAGTGGGAAACCATAATGGATCTCTATATCATACAGAGATTGGAGGACTTATTCATTTTTCCTGCAAAAGTTAAATAAAGTGCAAAACTTTCAGCCCATCAATCCTTTAGCAAGCTGTCCGAGGTGACATTTCATTAGCACATTTTGTCAGTGGATAAATTGTACAGCATGCTCTGAAGAGAAGGTGGAAAACATTCAGTCCTTTTTCATTAGATTCATCCAAAGTTGAACCACTGGAGATTACATACAAAAAGCACATGAGACAGAGAAAGTGCTATTCTGTCTATAAACTCCATTAATCATTCATTCCCTTCTGAGTGCTTTGAGTCACTGCCCTGTCTCTGGTTAGGCCCAAAACTGGCGATTTAATTTTGAGCTGCATGACAGATACATTTCAAGGAAAATCACAGACATAACGACTCCTGCCAGGCTTGATAAAGTCCTCATTCGTCAATTAAGGAGCTTCCAATAAGGCAAGATGGATAGAGAGAAATGAGGCAGATCACATGATAATACATGCAGGGTTGGGGTTGCCAGGTTTCTTCCCCTCTCTCTCATGCACACACAAGCACATATTCCCCAATACACGCGCAGACACACACACACACACACACACTCTCCCCCTCACACATCCTTCTTTTGTAGATTCTGGGAGTAGAAATATGTAGCTTTGATTCACTAGTATGAACTAATTACCCAAGACACGGTGACTGCTTTGCTGCTTCACTGGCAGTGGGTGTCAAAGGGCTGACCAAAGATTATAAATACCTGAGGAGTCACCCATTTGCTGCAATGTTAGAATGATTTTCTCTTAGTGAAATTTTTTCTGGCTGTGCTGAAAACGAGTGTTCAAATAAAAATAATTTATGTAAAGAAATAGCAGCATGGCAAAATCAAATGAATTGCTGGAAAATGTGCTACATAAACAATGCGATAGATTAATGACCGATTTAAATTAGTGATAAGCCAATTAAAGGGGCACTGTCAGGTTAAAATCATGGGTCTGATACAGTGTTAAGTCAGTGAATGTATTAGGTATTGAAGGGTCATTCTGCAGTTCAAGACCTGGCTAAATACAAAGGTATCCCTGCTGAGGGGTTCCTAATCAGACCTCTCTGACAAGCTTTATTTGTAGGTGTTCTAGCCTAGGATAAGAAGGCCATAGCCTTGTGCACCTTTGTATATAAATGAGTCATTAAAGATATACTTGGAATAACTTTCATCCAAAATTCCTCTATTGGAATAGAACAACAAACAAATCTTGCTGGAAGCTCTACAACTTTTAAAAAGCATCACAAAATTACCCATTTTACTCAGCTTCTTTGATGATTCCAGGAGGGACTTATTCATAAACCTTGTTTTCATGGTTCCACACACCTGATCCTGTCCCCCTCCCCACCCTTTTTGACTTTGCTCGCTTTATGCCTTTCTAGAAACTATTATAACCTCTCCACCTCTGTCACTTCCTACTACTAACAGTGTGGCTTCTTTTATTCCCTGAGAGGAAGGATAGGATATTCACAGAAGTCAGACATATTTTGCTTTCCAGTGGTTCATTTCTAGTAAAACATTCTTGTTTAGGCTATTTGAAAGGGAAGTGGTTGGGTCCTCACTGTCCCACAATGAAAAAACATGAAATACTGCAATCTCTGATAGATTCAGAACAGATTTCTTCTTGGGAACCTAGTGTCATGAATTTTTGTTGTACCTCATTCAACCTCCAGTGAAGGCTTTTTTCTGGAAAAAACAAAGACATAACTCCTCATATTCTTGCCTTCTGCCTGCATTTAGCGTGCCACTGGAGAAGACACAGATCCTAAATTGGAGTTGTCTTATAATTTGAAGGTTCAAGTGAAGAGTGGGAGTGCTCAGAAATGGTAGAAAGTCATCTTTACCCTGTCGTCTTCCATCTTTTAGCTCAAGAAACACAGTAATAGATAATTTCCTCATACCCTAAATACATGGTTTGCACTCTTTAATCTTTTACTTTGGTGATGAATATTATGAAGTAATTTACTTTTCATTTATAATTAGTTTAACCTTTTCTTCCTGATGTACGTATATTACAGTGTTGCTGTTCACAAGAATTGCTGGCAGCAAAGAATTGTTTGAATCTCACATGCTGTTTTAAATTAAACTTTGAAAGAAGGTTTCCAAAGCCCTCCTTTCTTTCCTCTCACTTCCTCTCAAATGTTTTAAAGCTTCTTCTTCTTACACAATGCAGTGCTTAAAAGCTGGGGGTTTTCATGGGGTTTTCTTCGTCTAGGTATTTCCTACCTGTGTGACTGAACAAAAGTAAATCTGGCGGTTAAAATTTCTTTGTTGAGTTCTCAGAAGTAACAAAATAGGATTGACATTGTTCGAGTCAGCAGAAGTTAGCAGACTTTGCTCAGCTGCTCAGAAATAATTGACTGTTCTGATATTAATGTCTGTACTCTGGGTGGCAAGACCTTTTCATTTTCTACAGCTACATTAGGCAACATCCTCCTTCTCATTAAATTTTGGCAGTTAGAAGCACTCAAGTCTTTCTTTGCAGAGAAATTTTCACTTTGGACCAAACTTGATCTTTATTTTATGTACTATTTTCCATAATATCTGAAATACCCAATATTAACAAGTATTTTCTACTAGCCTGACTTTAGTCTCTTAATTTCATTTGATGATAACACACTCACATTTTTGACAACACCGTCGGTTACTTTATAACTTGTGCTTTCATAAATATACAAGAAAAATAATTTCACAAAATTGGCTGCGAAAACATGAATGCATCTTTTATGTACACATTAATTAGCCAACTTGTTTTGAAAGTTTCACCTGAAAGAGAAAATAGTGATTGGGCTGCAAAGGGCTTCCACTGTCAGACACATTTTCATTCATTTTTTTCCAAAACACTTCATAGACCTTTTGCAAGTAGAGTCAATAGACACCTGACACTTTTGAGAAAAGTGTTAAATAGATTACATTGAAAAATTCCATCTTTTCCCACAATTTTTAACTTTTTTTTATGGTTATACATGTGCTGAATTTGTACTAAAAATTGCAGATTTTTTTTCTACTTACAGGTGATATTTTAAGCCTCTTGTTGGAACACTCAGGAGACCTTGGCTTTTATGCTGCAGTCAGTGGGAAGCCTTCCTCTCTTTTTATAGACATCCAGCTGTGCTCTTATGTAATGCATTATATCTGAAAGACTCTTCCACTGAAGAAAAGGGGAAAAAGGTAGCTGGTACAAATATGTCTTTTGCTGGTACAAGGAAAGCAGATTATGTTTAAGGAATGAAAGATTACTGTGTAGCAGAAGTCCTATAGGTGATTCTCAAGATATTAATTTTAAAGGCTTAAGGTGGAATTTTGGGTGGCTTTTATAAAGTTGGGCTGAAAAACGTAATGATCTCAAGTTCAAATTTTAGCCCAGGGAATCTTTTGCTCTGACTCACTGCACAAGCAGGTGAAGGTAAGTTATGGAACCCTCACCCTGCGGAATGAAAAATCTTGGGGTACTTCACCTCTGTAGGAGAAAAATTTTCACTGCAGGTTTTTTTAGAAGGTTGAAAGTCTAAACCAGACAAAAGGTGATGCTTAGGAAGAAACAAGAGGGTGTTGAAAACTCAAGGTAGCTCTTGTCCACAGGCCTAATTTAGGAGCATTTGAGAGTACAGTGGCATCTACCAAGACAATAAACCTTTTATCTCCTTAGGAATTTATCCTGCAAATGTGAAATAGCTGCTAGGTACCTGCGTAAAATCCAAAGACAAATACAGCACTGACAAGTGCCTAGAATATGTCAGTTTAGTTAACAGTCTACTTAGTATATTTTAATTAAAAGAAATTGTGCTAGATAAGGGTGTTGAGGAATTTCTTTGCTTTGGTAAAACACCAATAGTTTTAATGAAATTGTTGCATTTAATTGCAATTTCAAGGAAGGTAAAAATAAATGTTCTTAAATAGAATCTTCAAAATAATTTTAACAGCATTTATCATTCAATAGTTGGAGCCACTAAATGCCACTACTGCTCTTTCAACAGTAAAACTAACGTTCCTGTTTTCAGATATTGTTCATAATACCCTTATTTTTTTCCCTTCATAAAATTATATTTGAATTATACAAATTGTAGTAAAACAATGGTAACTATAGAAATGTTAATATAAAATCATGGCCTGAGATGTTTTATTTCAAGATGATCTTTGTTACTGTGGTTACGACAAGTTTATTCTAGTTATAAATACAAATAAACTATACTGTAGTTTTATCTCAGTATCTCTACTATAACCCAAATTTGCTTCGTGGAACAGTAGCTCTTATAGTTTCTTTGTAATGAATGCTATAGTTTTATTTTCTAACTACTCGACTTTTATGCCATTCATCCTGAGGCTGGAAGCTTTTAAAGGCAGATGAGGAATGTGATGAAAAAAGCAAGGTGGTTTTTCCTTTAAAGACATCTGAGGATTTTTCATAGAATCATAGAATAATTTAGATTGGAAAACACCCTTAATATCATAAAGTCCAACCATAAACCTAACACTGCCATCCCACATCTAAATCATGTCCCTAAACACCACCTCTACACATCTTTTAAATACCTCCAGGGATGGGGACTCAACCACTTCCCTGGGAAGCCCATTCCAATGTTTGACAACCCTTTCAGTGAAGAAATCTTTCCTAATCTTCAGTCTAAAACTCCCCTGGCACAACTTGAGGCCATTTCCTCTCGTCCTATTGCTTGTTACTTGGGAGAAGAGACCGACCCCCACCTCGCTACAACCTCCTTTCAGGCAGCTGTAGAGCGATATAAGGTCTCCTCTGAGACCTTATCATCTTGTATCTTGGTTCCCAGTAATTTGATGAAGTCTGTAAGGTGCTTCTGAGATCCTCTAAGAGGAAACTCTATGCAAACACTAAAATACATACATATATAAAAGTATTTATATCTTGGGTTACATACACACAAATCTCTATACATGCAAACTTCTAATTTGTTTTATACACGTATATACATACATCCATGAAGAATTATATATGGCACCAGCTATATGATATACTTGTATTGTGTTGGCATTTGTTTATAACTGCAAATTAGCATTCATGCCATCAGCCATTTTTCTTTTTTTATTTTAAAAAATGATACTCTTCCTTTAAAAGAAAAAAAAAAGAAATCTCTTATATGAGGTCTTCATATGTTCCTCTGTTTCTACACTGTAGAAAAAAAAATGTATGTAGAGCAAAAAGGAGCACTGACAAACCAGGAGAGTCTTTTTGTACTATGTTGTGGTTTGGTAAGAAACCAATAACTAACAGGGTGTCCCTAGAGTGATATATTACAGTGTATATATTCTAGAGAGAATATCATGTGAACAGAGGGAGTTAAGAGTCTAGGAGAGAAAGCATAAACAGCATGGGTCCTATACATGGTGACACAGTGACAGTTCACCATTTTCTTTTCTTGCTTCTGTAGAGTTAAATGTTGATGTTTTGGCTGCCCATAGACAGTTTTCATACCAGATTTGAGAAGACATTCAAGCTATGTCACCTCTTTTTGCACTTTGATTTTTTTCAGTAGTAATAAGGCACCTTCACTGGTACTTCATTAAAGACTTTCTATTCTCGACAAATTTGGGTATTTATTTGACCATTTGGAGTCCTGAAGATTAGGAACAGGAGATCAGAATATGCTCACATAAGTGAATAATAATTTCAAAAAACCACTTACCAGGACCTTGACTTTTCAAGCATCTCAAAAGAGCGAACACAGAGAATTCTGATTTCCTTCTCCTACTGAGACTAGGGATGACATGGGTGAACATTTCTTTCAGTACTTCTAATTTTCATCCTTGCTGAAGCACACAGCTTCTGAACAGTGGAACAGAATAGAAGAAGTAAACGTTGTTGAATTTATTTGGTTCCTAACTGGTCTGATGTCCTGTAGTTGATATGTATGAATTAGATGTGGATGAAATATCATAAAAGCCTAAACAGCAGGTCTCAAGGAACATACAGAAAAGGTTAAATTAATTACTTTCCCAATAGTAGCTCTAATAGTCTTCCATGTAAGCTATATAAGGTGAAACATTTGATTTTGAAATGTTAAATATGGAACACGCCTCAGGTAGCTTCATGGCTGGAAATAGAGTAGATTTCTCGCAACTATAAACCTATCTGTTTCTCTTTGTCTTGGCAACATTTTACACTACAGTCCAATGAGCTGTGTCACATGCTACCAGTTGGTAAGTGAAAACTTTACCTTCATTACATTTTCATTACATTTCCAATAGTCTGTTATGGAACAGAGATGTGGTTTATAGTATGATCAAAGGCATTAATGTGCCACCTGTTCTGTACCATAATACTTACTCTGTTTAATGGAATAAAGGTTGTAGTGAAAATATTTTAAACATCCAAAGGAAAGAATTCAAAAAGATCATATTGCATACTGCAGATTATATAGGACACCCACACCATATTCTCTGGTTTCTCCTTTTGTGCTTTTAACTTCTATTTAGACCTCTCATTTATCTATGAGGTAATGGCAGTGGTGTATTTAAAGTTAGGTTTGGAGCACAAAGGCCTACTACCTCAGTGGTTTTACTTTGTTAAAGGCTATTATATAGTGCTGCTTAGAAACAGAAAACAACCTTGAAAAGTTTTTACATTCCTGTCTGGTTTTAACTTCTCACATATTTCTGCTTTTAGACCCTAGTAAGGTTAGGACACCTAAGCCAGTGGTCTTGACTGATAATTTGGTGGCTAACATTTGTGCTTAAAGACAAAAGACCAAACCCAAAAAGCACAGGGTAACTGATAAAATCTGTCCTACATTAAAAGAAATAACAGGTCTTTCTTTTCTCTCTAGGACAGTCAGGTTTGGCATCTGTAATAATGCAAGAGTTACAGACAGATGAGTTATTAAAAATTAATCTCCACATTAAAATGCCCACGTGACTAACAGGAAGAAACCCTTGCATACAGTGCTATAAATCTTACTGCTAGCACTAAACCTTTCTAATGATGGGTTAGACTAAGGAAACATGTTTAAATTTATGTGCAACAAAGACTAAAGTGTTTTTTTTTTTTTTTTAATTCCACCTTTAGCATGGAACTAAATAAAGGATCTCTTAGGTAATTCAAATAAACAAGTAGGTGCAGATCATCTACTACTCTTCTGTGTATCCTGATAGTAAATAGTTTGGTAAATAGTTGAAATTAATAGTAAGAAATTAAAACAAAACCTAGCTGTCTACAGCTATTACTATCAAGATACTACTTGCTATCAAGATACTACTTACTATCAAGATACTTAGGAGTGAAGTAAGTGAAGTAGTTGATTGGCACCTTCATTTAGAGTCCCTAGGAGATCTCTGATCTCTTTTTTTTTTTTTTTGTTATTCTTTTCTGTGATTAAAGCAGGAGGTGATTCAGCCTTGTTGCTTTAAATACACCAGTGTATGACAATAATTCAGACAGCTTTAAGTAAACTTTGAACACCTAGTCTTTATTTTATGCTATAATGAGCAGGAATGTTTCTACTAGCTTTTGAATGACAACAGTATTTTAGTAATTAAAATGTTTGTATCTTTAAGGAATTGAGAATTTAGAAGATGCCACCTTTTTGCAGATTTAAGTGAGAGTCAGATGTCTACACACCTTCACAATGTGGTTCTGTGAGTTGAAGTCTGTTTCTGAGATTTGTAAAACAGATTATTGATTACTTTGATTTTTTCAGTCTTCAACAGCCCTTCCACTTGAAATTTTGTTGTTTAACATTCTGTTTTTATAAGCGGAAGGTAATGAAAGTTAGGTAAATCACTGCTTCATAAAATCCTTGAAAACATTTATATCATGCATTTTCTCTGGTCTAACAGTGTTATGAGCATTTGTTAAGAATTATCTCTTTAACTCCCAGACTCTGGAGAACACATTTAAATATATAGCTCAAAGCTCAGTCATGTACTTTTTCTGGTAAAAAAAAAGTTTCTTTGTTAACTGTACTTTTCAAACTAACGTTCTATTACAATTGTAAGGAACAAGAATATGTTTCTGTATAAACCCACAACCTTTAAGAAAGTTTTCAGTGTTTGAGGAATGATTCAGAAAGAAATAACTACCATATTGCCAGCATTCTGTGAAAAGTGGCCTGACAATAACACAAAATGCATATGCGCAAAGGAGTTTATGGGAATTAGCTGTCTGTCCCACTGAAAACCAGTGAAATGAGTTGCTAACTATAATAACACTTTGAAAATGCTAGTACTGCATGCAGAATACTAAAACTCTGTATTCGTTTATTTCATCCATCTCAAAAGAAAAAAAAAAATTTTAAAATACATGCCTTAGAGAGAGGGGAGTTTGTATAAAAAGTCAGTAATGATACATTGTAATAATATGGGGAAAAGATGTAATACAATTGGGAGCTAAATGAGAAGATAAGCATCACTGAATCCATCAATGACAGGTCTAGGGCCGGTTCACCCAAACCCCTAAAGTAATTGGAAATTCACCCTAAAGTAATTGGTTACTGACATGTCTAGAATCAATCAAAAGTCAGTAATGAGCCAGAAATACTAGTCTTCTTTATCTGTTTGGGTGAAATAGAGTTGTCAGTTTTAGAGCATATATGAGAAACAAGCTTTAGTGTGTGAAGGGGCTCCAAAAGAGGGTGAATGTTCTTTCGTCAGATGGGAATGAACCTTCTGTTTCCTTCTGAATCACTGAGTCAGACAGTAGACACTGGGCTGTTTTCAGTACCCGGTACTGACAGTGAGCACTGGATTATATCCATCTGAGGTTTTAATGTGCTACATAAACCCACTGTCAATCTCTAGGTCCTCTGAGATCCACACAGTTACCTGTCTTCTGCATTCCTGGACTCAGCAGGACCTGGTGTAAGGGCAAGGATTCAGTGGGAGAGTAAGCATTTAGTGACCCAATGGCACTGGAGCAGTTTCTACCCTTCTACTCATTATGGGTATGATAATGAATGAGAGAGCTTGGGGCAAATCTGAGAGATCAGGGACCAGAACATACATCACCTCACCAACCCTGCCAGGGGTTTTACGCTTTGTGCTCATGTCACCTCACAGATAAGGATGCTCATAGCTGTCCTCCAAGCTTTCCAAGAAAAAGCTGTAAGAAGCTTTGGTGAGGCTCAGCGAGGGGGTCCCAACCATCTACTAGCTGATGTTCTTGTGCTTGATCCCCTCCTGCACTGTGCTGCAGCCCTGGTACAGCCATGCACCTTGTTGATGCAGATTTGGTCTCCCATCTTGCCGATGAACCTGCCTCATGTGCAAACTCACTTAAAGGTCACTGGACTCCTGGTAGAACATCAGCAGGCCTGTGCCACACTCCACGCTTGGGGGTAGTGGGACTTTGCTGTTCCCTTTCAAAACCCTCAGAGAAGCATATAATATTGCTTCTTGTATTTGGAAGCTTGATAGTTTTACAGAGCAGTATGTAGATGAGAGCATGCCTGGAGATGAAAATGCATGAGCTGCAGGCTCCTGGTAGCTCTCTCATCTCCTCCAGAGGTTCACCCCATTCAGGACCCCACCCTGTGCACCGCACTGGCATGCTCAGCTGCTGATCATGCCTTCCCAGATCTGTTTATTTAAAAATAGAAAGGAAGAGCTTTTAGAAGACTGTAATCTGCAGTGGGATTTAACCTCAAGAAAACATGAGTCATACAACATCAGAATTGCAGACTCAGGCCAGCAAGGACCTCAGGGGACGTGTCCAGTCCAACCCCAGGCCCAGAACAGGCTCAACCATGGGATCAGACCAGGTTTACCCTGTGGGAGCTGGAAAGAGCTGCAGCCTTGCCTTCTTTCAGGCTTCTTCTCCATGATGCCTGACTCCTCCCTTAACAGGCTACTCCTCCTGTAACGTCTGACACCATTATGGCAGGTTGAGAAAAGTCAAGAGGGTCAACTTGCTTTCAGAGAACCAGACTATCCTCTGAAACAGCAGAAACATATCAGCTAGGTGTACATGAGGTGAAAAGTGGCATTATTTACCTCTTGGGCATCTTAATGACAGATTAACCTATTAGATTCTAACGTATTAATTTATCTGTTATCTTCAAAGAAGTCAGTGGTGTTTATTAGTTAGGTTAAAGTTTGTTTAACTCTTATTTCTGTCTGTCACCCACTGTCCAAAATTGCACTTTTTTCAGGCTATGTTATTCTCTGGTTTCTAGAAAAAAAATATAATATGGTAAGAAACCCCTCTCTTCTTGGGAAAGACCTTACCTTCCCTTTTGATTCCATCATTTGAACACATCTCATAAGGTTCCTTATGCCACTCGTCAATTAAACTTCTATTGTTACTCAAAAACTCAGGACTGATACTTCATACTTTCTTCTTCATGCAGAAAAATGTGGTTTTCTCTGAACTTTGCAATACAATGGTTTAATTGAAGGGAGTTTTACATAAAACTGTTTTTTTTTTTACTTTTACCTAAAACACTGTATGCTAATGAGCCCTGATTTGACTCCATAATTACAAATATCCTTTATCTGGACCTAAAATTCCATGAAAAAAAGTAGTATTTTAATGCTTGAGGCTCTGTGGTTTTTTTGGAGCCTGATCCAATGGTCAGCTTGTTTCAAATTGAAGATTATCCACAAGGATTACAGTTCTTATTAGAAGGTCAACAAATTTCCTCATCCTTCTTATATTAAGCTTGTTTCTATCAGAGCTTAAATACCTTTGGTGTGAATAATGTAAAACTCTATAAGGTGAAACTACAAGCTTTGTGTGGCTTGAGACTTTTGTTTATAGCATCTCTGGTCACTGCTTTTCATTACCTTCTGTAGCTAAATTTAGCTGAACTATTTGAAGATATTGTTTCAAATATCTTTTTCTTTTTTTTTTTTTTTGTTTTATGTTCAGTAGTCAAATCATTGTTCTTAACTGATTCAAATCTTATTAAAATACAGCCTTTAGGAACCACAGTGCTCTAATGTAGCAAAGCAGATCCTGTAGGTGAAAGACAATGCAGTTCATCTGGTAATGTGTTTGGTATCTCAGCTTCCCCAAAAGGCACACAGTTGTGTAGCTGTCTTGAGTTTAGGTGGGTGCAAAGATCAGGGGGAACTCATAGCTGCGAAGGTTGAAGAACTCCTTGGAAACATGGTGTTTTCTGGAACACCATAGAAAGGGAAGAGTAGCGCTGCTCAGCAACAAGAAGGCCCTCCTGTAGAAGTCCACAGTGAAAGTCACTGGAAAATGAAGCTGTGTATACAATTTTTATCTTCCAAAAGAGGCAGCCTCATATGGATATCAGTTTTCTTCTCATTGCAAAGCATGTGCTGGAGTGACAATGCTATTTTATTCAGGCCTCCTTGGTCTGCATTAACTGCCTGCCCCCTTTCTTTACTGTGCCACACTAAGCAGTTTTTTCATTTTAAATAAAGAATTGATAAATTTCAGTAGTAGATGATGTGATCTTGTCCTGGTTTCACCTGGGATAGAGTTAATTTTCTTCACAGAAGCTAGCATAGTGCTGTGCTTTGGATTTAGTTCCACAAGAATGTTGATAACACGCTGATGTTTTTAGTTGTTGCCAAGTAGTGCTCAGACTGTTCAAGGACTTTTTGAGCTTCTCCTGCTCGGCCAGGTGCATAACAAGCTGGGAGTACAGCACAGCTAGGACAGCTGACCCAAACTGACCAAAGAGCTATTTCATACCATATAATGTCATGCTCAGGGGGGGTTAGTCGGTCGGTCAGTCGCGGGGAGAGTGATCGCTGCTCGGGGACTGATCACGGCTCGGGGAGTGATCGCAGCTCGGGATGGGATGGGCATTGGTCGGCGGGTGGTGAGCAATTGCATTGGGCATCACTTGTTTTATATATTCTGTATATTTTCTTACCATTATTATTATTATTATTATTATTATTATTATTGTTATTCTTCTCTTATTAAACTGTCTCTATCTCAACCCACCGGTCTTACTTTTTTTTCTTTTCTCCAATTCCCTCCCCCATCCCACTGAGGGAGGGGGGGAGTCAGCGAGCGGCTGCGTGGTGCTTAGTTGCCAGCCAGGTTAAACCACGGCAGATCTCTGTTTAGAAGCTTTGGTACTGAAATCATCCAGCATAAAATATGGTGCTGGCTCTATGAACAGCTCCTAGGGAATGCAAGAAGATCAACCTACGCTCTCATCTTGCAAAAACTTCAACTCCTTGTTTAGAAGCCAGATGATGATTAGGTACCCTTCCTCCACATCACCAAATTTCAGATGCATGTGTGAGAAGCTGCTGGGAGATGCCACAAGCCATTTCAGTGAAATAAGTATGAAAAGCATAACAAAATATAACACATAAACAGCATTTCATTTAAGTGAAACACACAGAGACAGTTTAACCCTTCAAGTGCATTTTGCACAATTTTTTTTTCATTCACAAGGTCCTTTGCTCCTGATTTAGACAATTTAAAAAGAGATGGAGTCAGGAAAATAGGAAAGCAGTGAGGCAGCAACACCTCCTGCCCTGACTTGGAGCCAGTAACAGAAATTAGCAAAGCCATCTGCAGCACTGAATATGCATTTAAAGGACTCCACGTGCTTTATAGCAAGCATTACGGTATACAACAGCAATTTTTGCTAAGCTAGCCATACTTGTAGTCATCTTTTAGGAAGTTAAAATTCCCAAGCAGATAAAGAATTTAAAGACTGGAGAATGGCCATATCCTCTAGGCTGGACAAGCCTGGACCATCATCTGGTTTATCAGAAATTGTCCACTTCATGTCAGTGCCTTTCTCACCATATCTTAAATTATTTTCTTTTTTTCCAAATGTAAATCCAAGAGCACCAAAATGTGGTTTTGTTACATGTTTTAGCAGCATTACTTGGCAATTTACATGCTATGTTTTAAGCAGTTTTTTATGTGAAGTGAGCCCACCCGCACTGCCTTGGCTGACTGACCCTGAGCTAGCATTGTCTCTCAACTTTTTAAGCTATTGTCTAGAAATTTGGTCCTTTAGAAAGTCCATGACAATTATTGCACCACCTTAAAGGAGAAATTTTGCTATGAGACTTTGTCATATTTGTTTCAGTGGCATATAGACATCATGCAGTGCTACAGGCTTGGGGCAGAGTGGCTGGAAAGCTGCCTGGGGGAAAAAGACCTGGGGGTACTGATTGACAGCCGGCTGAATATGAGCCAGCAGTGTGCCCAGGTGGCCAAGAAAGCCAATGGCATCCTGGCCTGTATCAGGAATAGTGTGACCACCAGGAGCAGGGAAGTGATTGTGCCCCTGTACTCGGTGCTGGTGAGGCCGCACCTTGAATCCTGTGTTCAGTTTTGGGCCCCTCACTACAAGAAAGATGTTGCATTGCTGGAACATGTCCAGAGGAGAGCAACCAAGCTGGTGAGGGGTCTGGAACACAAGTCTTAGGAGGAGCAGCTGAGGGAACTGGGGTTCTTTAGTCTGGAGAAGAGGAGGCTGAGGGGAGACCTGATCGCCCTCTACAACTACCTGAAAGGAGGCTGTAGTGAGGTGGGGGTCGGCCTCTTCTCCCTGGTAACAGATGATAGGACGAGGGGGAATGGCTTGAAGCTGCGCCAGGGCAGGTTTAGGCTAGAC
The DNA here is from genome assembly GCA_034008185.1 of Gorsachius magnificus. Taxonomy (NCBI): domain Eukaryota; kingdom Metazoa; phylum Chordata; class Aves; order Pelecaniformes; family Ardeidae; genus Gorsachius; species Gorsachius magnificus. The sequence continues at coordinate 25,271,184 of CM067109.1, read as the reverse complement.
ATTAGGAAAAACTTCTTCACCGAAAGGGCTGCCCAGGGTGGCGGTGGCGTCCTCATCCCTGGAGGTCTTTAAAAGAAGGATAGATGAGGTGCTTAGGGACATGGTTTAGTGTTGGGATGGCAGTGCTAGGTTAAGGGTTGGACTCGATGATCTTAAAGGTCTTTTCCAACCGAGGTGATTCTATGATTCTATTCTATGATTCTATGATCAAGCCACCATTTCACACAGCATCATACATCTGGATAAATGAAATATAAGGAGAAATATTTCAAGTTTTAATTGGATAATTATTGGTGTATCTCTTCCCTTCATCAAAAATCAGGGTTGCAGTTTTCAAGATGATATCTGACTGTACAGTCATGTGTCACAGTTTGCTCTTTGATTTTAACTTCTGAGAATTATTTTGATGTGTTCCTTTTTTAGACATAAGGCACATGTTGGGGTGGGTTATTGTTTTTATTTAACATAATGTGTTGATGATCGTCTGCCTTTTTCTCTTTGGCATCTTTGGTCTTAGAAGAAATTTCATCATTGGTGAGCTTAATGACATAGAAGTTGAGAGAACACTGTGAGGAAGGAAATGTTTTTTTGCCTAAACTGCTTCAGTCATGTTATGTTATGTTTCTGTTGTTGACTCAAACGTAACAGCTGATGGAGAAGTGCCATTGATAAAAGATTTTCTGGTTGCAGCCTGTTTACGCCAGACTGAGAAAATTCAGTCCTCACCTCTGAACACTATGAAGTTCTCAACAAAAATTCACAAAATCAAAATTTCATGTTGCTCAGTTAAATTTTATAGTGAACTTCAGAAAAAAGTCCAAAATAAACCATTTTAAAGCAACTTCCTTTTTTTTTAAAGTGTGAAACTTGAAGGATAACTTCATATATATGAATAAAGTAGAAACGGCAATATATTACTTCCTTTCTTTTTGTATTTTGCAGGTTACTTTTATCAATGGTGTCACACCAGACTTACAGGATTTTAGGTAAGGATTCTGAACTTCTATGAAATACCTGATTTAAAATGAAATTCTAGCTGACTAATGAGTTTATAGATAACAGGTATTTTTTTCTTTCATTATTTCTTTGTGCTTGACAATTTTGATTTCCTAGAAATCATTTTAATGAGCCCAGAGTTGATAAATATTTTAAGCAAAATGTTAAAATATGCTAAGCTGTTGCTTGTATTGAGAAGTTTCTGATCATCACCTTTATTCTTTATTTCACTTTCATTTTTTAATTTTGAGAATTTTTATCAGATCATTGTAAATTTGTTTGCAGAAAGGAAAACGATTCAACAAACTCCTTATTTACTGCTTATTTTTATAGTTTTCTTAATGCTTTTTCCTAATTCTTCCCCTGGAAAGAAAAAAAAAAAAGACTATTTAATATGGTATTTCTGAATGAAACCCACAGGGCACTTTTATCCCATTTTTCAGTTTAGTTTCAATACTTGCAGAAATTTTCTAAAGCCATACGTACTACAAAATCAGATCACTATAGTTGCCCAAGGAACTTGTTTTCTTTTGTTTGCTATTCCACTCACCATTTTACTGAAGAACAGAGAAACATCCCATCCAAAGTCCTGAAACTCTCACAAGTATACTTTTATAATAACTGTTGGTATTATATCCTGTGACCTGATAACTCATACAAAGCTTCCCATATTCTGTGTCTGAAAATCTGGATTATCAACAGGCCTCCTACTCTTTTCACAGAGACTCTGAGAATGTGGAGTAAAAAAGCTAAACCCAGGACTTTTCAGAAACACTACAAAAAAACATATGTCAGAAGACATCATAGAAACATGTGGTTAGCTGTAATGATGAAAGATTTCACATGTGAACAAACGTTGTAACCTACAGTTACCTTCCATCTTCTTATGTCACTAAAGAAAATGGCCCTTGCAGTGTCACTGGCCCTTGTTTGTGGGCTCAGCTTCCGTATACTGCTTACAATATTGCACACTGTTGTGTGAGAACCACCTTAAGGAGAACTGTCTTCCTATAGAAAGGACATATAAGGGCCAGGGATGCAATAATTTCTCAATGAATTAAGCAGATAAACAGCCAAGCTGTGGGACACTGTCCATGAAACAAGATCAACTGTAGGAGCTGGGTTATACATGAGGTGAAAGACACTGTTGGTGTAACATGGAAGGTAGCATGCAAAAGCAATTCCAAATAGCATAAAGCTCAAGAAAAAAAGGTGTGTGCTTGCAACTGACAGATTAGATTCAGAGATCCTATGAGCCTGGTTCTCTGTTGTCATTAAATAGCTATTCATACTTTCAACCCATGTAGCTTCTGCCTTTCGCTTTTTTCCCTGCCTGTCTGTCAGAAGGACCCACAGTTAAAGAAAAGAGATTTTATCTTTGAAGCAGAACACATGAACACATTCTGTCTCAGTGAGGCTGAAACTATTTTGTAAAACACATAAAAAAATCAAGAATATTGTTTTCTTTATATTTTAATGTTTAGTGAACACCTAATAATAAATCACTTGGCTTTTTATATTTCATTGCTTGGAAGAATCTTGAATTAAAGATCTGATTCTGCTACCCTGACAGATTTAAAATTGCATCATATTTCTTGACTGCAGAAAATAAATTCAGTGGGGTAACTGAGCACAGTAACTGAGGTGTCATTTAAATACTGAAGGCTGACCCCCAGCAACTGAAGAAGTAAAATAGGCTGCAAAATATCCTGCCTTGAACTGAATTAGTTACACGAAAATGTAAAAAATCCTATGATGAATATCCTCCTTGAAGGTTCTTGGGATGGGGGGTTGGGGCCAAATCTAAGTGAAGAGTAAGTGTCAGGTCTGCTTGATTCAAATTTGTGAACTGTAGGAATGAGAAGAGTTGGCTGGATGCACTAGCTAGAATTTGGGAGGAAATTAGGAAGAAAGTCATGAAATGTTGGTGATGGAGGCTGTCAGAAATTGCTATTTGTGCCCTTCTGCTTTACATAGGTCACAGTTTATGAGGATCCCTCTGTGTCCACATCTCAGAAGCATACCAAAGATTCTCCAAAAAACAACAGCTTTCTGCCCAGTTCACTGCTATTTTGGCACTGCTTGCTAAAGCTCACTTTCTCTGCAAAAATCCCAGTAAAGTGACATGGTTCAACCCCAGCCAGCAACCAAGCACCACACACCCGCTTGCTCACTGTCCCCCGTCCCTGGGGGGGATAAACTAAAGCCCATTTGATAGGTTGAGGTAAAGACAGTTAAATAGGACAACAAAGGAAGAGGAAAAAAAAAAAAAAAAAAGATAAAAGAATATACAAAACATGATGCACAATGCATGATGCTCACCGCCCACCAACTGATGCCCAGCCCATCCTCTAGCAGCAATTGCTGTCCCCTGGCCAATTTCCCTCCAGTTTATATACTGAGCATGACATCATATGGTATGGAATACCTATGGTGTGTGCTACCCCCTGACCTCTTCCCATAACCCTGCTCAAGTGATAACCACCTGTGGTGGTCATGATAGATGTGTCTGGTCATGGTGGATGCATCCAGCTCAAAGTGGATTCATGGAAGACAGATAATAATATAATAAGGGCTATTTGTACAATGTGTCCACCTAAGCACAGTAAAGAAATTTCTATCTGTGCTTGGTATGCAAATATGACTATGAGCCAATCGTCTTACCCCTGTAATTAGTGAGCAGCCCAAGAACCCTCTGAGCTCTCCTGCACAGCAGCAGGCTGCACGCCAGGATCTCCCCTTGAGCAGGGATGCCTCTCAAGGTTTCTCCTTGAGGTTGAGAGACTCCTTACCGCAACAGAAAAGTAAGTGGCTAACAGCATGCTAACTTTAAAATCTTAGCTAAGTGGCATAACGGATTGATTGCGCATATATAATCCTTTGGACAGAAACCGTTGACCAAGTCTGGGACTAGGATTGGATCCAGCTGTACCTCGACTCTTCTCTGAGGAAGGAGAAAGCAAGGGGAACTTTTCTGAACCTCATGACTCAATGGGAGGGTCTCCCTGACAGCTTTGTCTGACCCTGTTCTCTGTGCAGTAAATAATCAAGTGTACCTTGCCATCGAATCTTATAAAACACTGTCACATTTACATTTGAACTTTGTTAACTCATTGTTTTATATCAATAAACTATATTTTTGCCCCTCTTTCATTCCATCTGTGACAATACCCCTTTGGCCAGTTGGGGTCAGCTGTCCTGGCTGTGCCCCCTCCCAGATTCTTGTGCGCCTGGCAGAGTATGGAAAGCTGAAAAGCCCTTGACGGGTGTAAGCACTGCTTGGTAACAACTAAAACATCTGTGTGTTAGCAACATTCTTCTCATCCTAAATCCAAACCACAGCACTATGCCAGCTACTAGGAAGAAAATTAACTCTGTCCCAGCCAAAACCAGGACAGAAAGGAAAGGGAAAGAAAAGCTGAAAGAAAAAGCGAGGGGAAATTACTTCTGATAGCAATAAACAGTGGTAACTTGACCTCCTACCAGTGATGCCAGTTTTCAGGTATTTGACACAAGATTATAACTTTTCTAGGTGGGTGAGGAGCGTTTTTCCTCCCACAGGTGAAAAATGGACTATTGTACAGCAGCTGCCAACACTGGCTGCACTAAACACTTTTCTGTGTTTTTTTGGATCATATTGGTAATGTGCTTGAACAGGACAAATTTTCATGCTGCTTTAAAACCAAAAGTGTATACGCTAGCTGTCAGGCTTTGGTGTGAGTTACAGCATATCTGTGCAGAAAAATACTGTCTTTGCAGTATAGTCATAAGAAATGTCAAGGGAAAGGTGGTGACATAATCATTTACCCTGCAACATGCATGACTAGATAGCTGTTTACCATTCCAGTTAATGTTCCTGGTTCTTGTTACTTCTGTTGCTGCTACTATTGTCTTGTTGCACCAGCCAGCAAAAAGGACAGAGATATCATCTCCCAGATTTGTCATAGTCTTGGCTGTCACAGAAAAGTTCAGTTTAAAAAGTTTGAGGCTATGTGTGTAATTAAACTGTGGATTGGATTAAATTAGTATCTTGTTGACTGTGAGAGACAATGGAAAGTTATCTAAACTAGGTTTATTATATATGTCTCTGTATTCATTTGGAGGAAAGAGTTCATATTTTTAAATGAAGTCTATGACTACAGAATGCCACATAATAATAGTAGATAATAATGAAGTTTTTGTTTCCTCTGCCTGCTACTTCTTGTGCCTGCTTCTGCTGTGTTGTACTGTATCTTGACAGACATTTAATTTTAAACTAACATTTCCATTTTAAGTTAATATTTATCAACATTGGATTTTAATACAAAGATAGAGTTTTATTTAAAGAAAATAGAAAATACAGAAATTTTGTCATGAAAGGGAAAGAGAGAAAAAGCACAGAAAAAATGCTGGTTATCCCCTCAGAAAGTGATTTTTTTTTTCTTTCTGAAAGCATACTTATGTATTTTTTTCTGTGTAGATAGCCTTTTTCAATGAAGAAGAAAATTTCATTACTATCTCCCTACTTTAATAAGCTGTAACTTCATAGTAATCAGATTTCTTCTGATAATCAATACAGGGGCTTATTGATTATTTAGACCTAGTTTTAAGGGCTCCTCATGTAATTACAGATGTAAATAGTTTTAGAAATGTAAATAAAACATGCATTTTTTTATGGAAATCCTCTGCTTATCACACATGCAAATGTCCATTTATGTACACATTTCATAGGGCTGTTTAAATATGTTTTCTGAATACATACTTGTCAGATAACATGTACTGTCTGAATTCATAAGCCTTGTTTTTTAAAGTTTTTATAATGTGAGCTAGTCTTGAAATATACCTTACTAGCCTCTGTGGAACATCTATTATTTATGTCCAAGCCCCAAATGCAGCAAACTTACCAAAGTGAATAAAAGCTAATGAGAACAGTTGGTGGCTTGCTTTTTTTTTTTTTTTTTAGTAGGGTAGCTACCTTTCAAACAGCCATAGGATAGTATTGTGTTGTTCCTTAGCCTATTCTTCACCAGTCAACACCCACCAATTGCTGTAGGAATTATACAAATACTAAGGTAATAACAGCACCAACAAGGAGAGAAACTGTTAGGCAAATATAAATACAACCATTTACACAAAACTCAAACTAATGAACAAACTAAACTTTGCTGGATACATAGGTCTAAAATAAGGCATTTTGTATTACAGGTTTCTACATGCTAAAGCACGGACACATTAACTGTACATGTTATCATATACCTTTAAACTTCTATTCAGAATTACATCTTGAAAATTCTTCCCTAAGAAAGAGCTACACTGAGACACCAACCTGTCATGTAGTTGACCTAATACTGGGGAGCGGAGAAAATTTTACCCTGTGTGTGACTCACGAGATGCATCATGGTACTCTCCACTGCCATCAAGATACTGGGCCCAGTGATGCAAATCAGTCTGATCTGGATAAAGAAAGAAAATCCCATAAATGAATTCTACATGTCAAACTGCTATGTTGTGAAAATTTGATCCCTAGGTCTAAACAATGGCACTGAGCAAAAACCAGATCACTGCAGGAGCAGATGGCAGTGTTTGCAGCTTTGGGATAGACTTCAGGCACATATTCACCATCTGCCTGCACAGCATTTTCTCAAATTTTGCTAAATACTCAGTTTATTGCCACTAAAGTTTATGAGTATTATGAGACAAGTTACTGAGTCTCACATTCAATCAAACATTTTTTTAGCAGTGTATTGCTAGTCAGATAAATAGCTTGGGAGGGCTGTGATGAGCATTTCCTTCCCACCCTCCACCCCCATACCTACTCCCTTAAACAGATCCTCTCTCTTTGTTTAACTCATCTATTCACTTTTTCTATATAATCTTATTATGATCTTATTATTATATCCTTTATAGCCCTAGAGGTTTCTTAATTTTTTTTATTTTATTTTATTTTATTTTTTTTTGCAAAATGCGTGCAAGTTTATGGTGGTTTAAGCGCTGTCTGATATTTTGACACCTGTTGTTTCACTTTCTCTCTCATTCTAATAGATTTTTTTTCTCAGAAATGTAGCAACTGTTTCTGTTGTAGATGAGTCTGTTGCCACAAAGTGTCTTTTCGAAGCTTCTTCCACTGAGAATCACTTTGTTTGTAATCAGGAGAATGGGCTGGCAGCTACATTTTTGATAAAGTATCTGCGGTTTTTTGGTTAATATAAATTTCTAAGAATATCTCAGGAAGGATTAGTCTAGAGAAGGTTAGCACTGAAAAATAATGTCATCACATTATATATCCATAATCTATTTGATATGATTTTGTGTACCTCTCATTCCTATGCAAGACTCTGTTTTGGTTTTGATGCCTGTGCCTATTATTATTACAAACATTTGGTCTTTACTCATCACCTGACCTATGATTGCTTTTTAAGGATTTTGCATTTTCAATTAAAAATGGTTTGATTTAGCCTTGTTTTCAAGAAGCCAAGCATTTTCAGTGCCTGCTTAAATAAATGCATTAATTAACCTGTGTCCAACTGTAGTTTTGTATCAGAGTAACAGGTGAACTCTGTATTTCCCCAACAGTGATTTGTGAATAGTTTAATTTCAGAAGTTCATTATAATTGTTATTTCTTTCTGTCCCCTTTTTTTTTTTTTTTTTTTAATAATACATTTTATTATCTAATCAAGAAGAGGAAGTGATGCCATGTAGATAATGACCAAAGAAGAGAGAGATCAGGCTTTCACTTGTACTAGACTAGTCTGGTCACTTGGAGCTGGGCTTCGGTAGACAAGTCTCATTCGTATGCATGGTGTTTCTGGTTAGGTTACACTCAGTAAGAGGGCAGTTTTATGGTAACAGAAATTATCCCTGTAACTGGTTTGAGCCATTTGTCCTTCTAGACTTGAGTCTGGATTCATTTACTAAAGGTGATGTGATCAGATTTTTGCACAAACTTGATGCTTCCTTCTGTACAAGTGTCATTAACCAGCCCACATTTATTGAAGTGGAAGGATGTCATCACAGTGTATAGACACAACAATTTCTTTAGTTGTTTTGCTATCACTTCTTGAGATCATACAATCCATAAATGATACCCTTGCAAGCCATTTTCTTCTCCATCAAGCCACTTACAATGTGGTATCAGAAATGTTGTCTTCTTCTCAGCTGGTCCTTTGCTGGGCTTTCACTCCCTAACTACAGCCTAGATGTAAAAAAATTAAGCTGAACAAAAAGGCGGAGCTAAACAAGCTCCTTGGTGCTTCAAGGGTCCCTGTCGCTGAGACCAAGACTGCAAGATGATCTGTTTATGGGAATGAATACAAAAGTTTCTTATGGCCTGTAGGACCTAAGCTGAACCTAGTGGTAGGTGATGATGAGAGAATACAAACTCAGTATCACAATCTAAAACACGGAGTGAATGAGCCTTGTGGTCACAAAAAGAAGACAGGCAAGAGTCGCTTTTTAACAATGGACGTCTCATTTTTGCAGGTTGTGTGAAAAAAAGCTGACAGTTTTTGAAATATGGAATGATATCTGAGCTTGAGTCTTTCAGGAGTATCAGACAGTTATGCTTATGTACATACAAAGAAGTTGCTAAAATTAATAAAATTTAAGATAAAGAATATTTCCTTGATAACTCTACCTTAATCCTAATAGGTGGGTAGATTATTCTAATTTAAGGTATTAGGATGTAAATGCTAAACATCATGTAGTTATCTGGATATGTTTAATAAGTGCTATTAGTAGGATAGTAAATTCTTATTAATCTGTGGAAAAGATGAAGTGACATGTCAGGAATGTTTTTCAAGTTAAAATGTAGCCATGCAAGTAAGTGCACACAGCAATATACATGAACAAGGAAGTTATATTACAAAGCATAATTCATTATTTTTAAAAATTGCTGGTATTCAGATTTCATGGAGTGACACCTCCAAAATACAGTGCATTATATCTGTAAATATATGACAGGAGTAAATATAAACAATGAAATCTTGCTACCAAGAGGCTAATCACATAATATACACAGTATATCTATATTGACAAATATTGTGAGCTGTTATTTCAAGTTCTAATTACTGCATATTGTACTCAAACTAGCTGCATGTTGTTTGATTAGTTAATTGCTACCACATTTCTTGATCAGGCTGTGAGATTTTTTTTTTTCTTGCAATATTAATGCCAGTAAACAAACATAATGAGAAAAACACCTCAGTGTTACATATTCTGTCCTCAGTTAACATAGTTGATATTGATTTATCATTTTTATTAGCATATAATATAAAAATTTATTATTTCTTTCTTCTAAATTATGTCTGTATCCAGTTGGTTTTCCATTTTCCTTAGCAATATACCACTGCAGAATGTAGCACAGTAACTATGCCAAAAAATTGAGAGCATATAAAAGAGAAAGACACTATATAAGGAATGGTCATAGTATGTAGCCTGAATAGTTTAGCATCCAGAAGGAAAAAAGTGTTTTCCATAGGAATCTGGAATTCCTGCTTCATATCTCAAATCTAAATGTCTTGGAACAATGAAAAATGGAAAGAGAAAACCAGCTTTGGTTTAGAGAACCATCTGGAATTCTGACACCAACCCCACCACCACCTCCCCCCATCCCCCAAAGCTTTCCACTGACGTGGATCTTCAGTAAGCAAGGCAATGCAGAATTTGCGTGGCAACACACTGAATACACAAAGGAGGCAGGTGTAGGCATAAGAGGAAGACTGTCCATGAGCCAAAAAGTCCATGACTTTCTTATGAATGCAGAGGGCCTCCATTTTCCCTTATACGTGTTGTTTTCTATCATATGCTACCATAAGAAAGATGAACATGAAATAAAGGCTGAAGCTTTTGGAAAAGGATACCCCAGCCATTAACATGAAGGCTTTAGAGAAGATAATCTGGAACATCAATGGCTGGTGATGTATCCCAGGCTTTCAGGCTTTAGTGGCTTTTCTTCCCTGAGGCAATGATGATTTATACAGCCATTATATATGTGGTATTCATATGTCTTTTCACACAGGAATCACTGATTTATTGTAAGCTTTTGTAGAGAGAGAGAGAGAGAATTTAATCTTTTCTGTGTCTGGTTTAACTACAGGGGGCTGATTTAGTTGTGTACATCTTTCAAAAGCAGCAGAGCTCTGGAATTTTGGAGTAAACATTATTATGGCTTTTATATTGTAAAATTGCCATGGATGAGAATTGCAAAGGAAATCAGTGTAAAATACTCCCCATCACAATGCTCTCTGTGCTAGTTATCTGTTGAAAAGAGTTCATTTCAGACTTGCTGCTGTGATTTGCACAACAAGCAGAATAACTTCTGACTTCCTAAGTAACTATTTTTTCCCCCTGTGAGCACAATCCTGTATGAAGTTATGATGGACAATGACAGTGCAAGCCAGCAGGGCCAATGAATTGGCTACCAATGCCTGGAGAAGGTAAAAAAATGGAATTTGATGCTCATTAAAATCACTACTTACCTGTATAACATCCAGGATAAAATTAGGTCTTAAATTTTCACTAGTCACTCCAAATTTCCCTTTCAAGCAAATACATTTACTGGTCTGCTAAACCTGCATCTTGGTATTAATGAAGGAAGAAAGTGAGGTTTTCTTCCTCTGGAAGACCTGCATAATTGATTGAAAAGAGTAATTCTGTAACCTGGAAAGGCATGTACTCCATGAATCCTGCTCTGTGAAGACCTAAACCTGTCATGCTGCCATTATTTCTCCATTCATGTAAGTAAGTAAGTGTTATTCTTGTGACCTAATTCTACATAAAAAATGACTATAAATTATAACCTAAGTATTCCTAAAATATCCATATTTAGACCATCAGTTTCTGTAAGTGAACAACAGTCAGAAAATATCTTCCCTGAGCTTTATTCAAATCAATGAACTAAAATTAAAAGGCTCATTTACCAATTGTTAATCCCCAAATCTATAGAGGTGCCACAAAAGAGGGATCATCTCATGCATAGTTTGCTTTTCTGTGGTATATCAATAGGAAAATGTTTCATTTTTTCTCAGGATACTATCTATACAGTAAGAAAAGACTGAGTGTATTAAGCACTTCAGATATGATTGGATTTTATTATTACAGGTAAATTGTGGTAAACTTCCATACATCTACAGATTCAATTTCTTGTCATAAATTTATCTACTGCCTATGCTACAAAAAATGTTCTCTTTCTTCAAATGTTTAAACCAGCATCTGTGAAGATGAACTTTCCTTCTGCAGACAGATGCACACAAGCGCACATAACCATTGCAAAAGCTTCTGTTCCTTGCAAACAAGAGCTTTGTACAAGACAGGGAAATAACCAAGTGTTTTGGACTTCAGTGATTTTGCATTCTGCATTTCTCTTTGCCCAGCTCTGAAGTGGAAAAGACCTCCTATCTTTGCATAACATTTTGAAAGATAACTGAAGCTTTCAGTGGCCATAAGTAAGGCAGTAAATAAATAACTTATAAATGCAAGGTTTGTAATAAAGTCACTATGATAAGCATTGGAATGGGCTGCTCAGGGAAGTGGTCAAGTCCCCATCCCTGGAGGTATTTAAAAGCTGGGCAGATAAGGTGCTTAGGGACAGGGTTCAGTGGTGGGATGGCAGGGTTAGGTTAACAGTTGGACTTGATGATCTTAAAGGTCTTTTCCAACCTAAACGATTCTATAATCTGAATGGCTCTGTATTGTTCTAATGTAATCTCTAACAGCTGTATAAAGTAGTAGCTGAGAAAGACATTGCTAATGTAACTTTAATACTTCTAGGAACATTTTTTTGAAGGCATTGAGTACCTTGGCCTTCTCTGACGCATTCTGAGTCTTCTCTGAGACACCAGTTCCCCTGACCTATTCAGCAGTGCACTTTTTCTAGTTTTCCTTTTGTCATTTACATACTTGTAGAAACCTTTGTTGTTGTCCTTCACAGCCTGTACCAGATTCAACTCCAGGTTCGCCTTGGCCTTTGTAACCTCATCTCTGCAAGATCAGACAGCAGCTCTACACTTCTCTTAGGTCACCTGCTTTTTAATTGGGTAGCTCTTCCTTGTCTATGCAGGCCACCTGCTGCATTTGCTTGATTTCCTACTTGTCAGGATGGGCCCTTCTTGAGATCAGAGGATGTGATCCTTGATTACCAGCTGACACTGCTGTACTTCCTTTCTCTCCAGGGTACCCCACAGGATTTGTCAAAGCGGATCTCTGAAGAAGTTGAAATCTGCTTCCCTGAAATCTAGGGCTATGTTCCTGGTTTTGGCCCTACTATCTCCCCTTCAGATCCTGACCTCCACTGTCTCATGGTCACTGCAGCCAAGGCTGCCTCTGACTTTCACCTCCCCCACTAGTTCTTCCTTCTTTGAGAATCAGGTCGAGTAGAGCACCCTTCCTTTGTTGGCTTCTCAGTTACCTGTGCCAGGAAGCTGCCATCGATGCACTAAAGAAATCTCTCAGATTGCTTGGTCCTGCTCTATTTTTCCTACCAGCAGATATCAGGATGGTTAAAGTCCCCTGAGGACCACAGCCTGTGAATGTGAGGTTTCTTCCAGATGTCTGAAGAAAATCTCATCTACTTCTTCCTGATCAGGTGTTCTAAGGAGGTATCCACTACAATGATACCCATGTCGGTCTGCTTGCTAATCTTGATCCATAAGTCATGACTGACTCCTGACCTATCCCAAGGCAGACCTCCGTGCATTCCTGATGGTCTGTTACTGATAGGGTCACTCCCCTTCCTCACTTTGCCAGCCTCTCCTACCTAAAAAACCTGTGTCCCTCCATCACAACACTCCAGGTGCTACCTACTAAGTAGTGGTTTTATGTACTAGTGCCAAGAAAGTTTGCACTGAACTTTGCTTGAAAATGCCACGAATACCTTACAGGTTGGTATATTCGGATAGTTCTATTATGTATGGATTGTGACCTTAAACTAAGATTCAGAACTTGATTTGAGAAAAATATCTTTTTAAGGCTAAAGTCCAGGTTGGTGTTCATGGTATTGAAATCTCTGAAAGACTTTGATGTGAAATATGGAATATAATTTCATGCATTCTTTTATTTTAACTCAAATCTAGTGAATATAAAATTTTGAGAGAGTTTTTTATATATAATGAAAACTGTGGGAAAAAAAGTTTTCTTTAGAGCTTTGGACCAGATCTGTGGTATTCTTAGACTGTTCATCGTATATGAAAATTTCAATAAGCAAAGGCACAAAATTTACTCTCTCCTAATATGTGTGTATATATGAACAATTGTTTAGATTTTGTATGAATCATTACACAGAAGCTGTGGGTAAATATGTTTACTGCCTGCAACTTTCTGAAAGCTGTTCTGTGAGTAAATTTGATAGGCTCAGCCAGCAAATATGTAAGTTAGAATGATTTTGAAAAGTTGCATATCCAGAAAATAGGCAATTTCACTACCTCATTCAGAGAATAGTCAGCAGCTTCTGTCCATTATGTAAACCAGAAACTTGGCTTCTATATGAAATAGGTTATAAAATATCTTATTTAGCAAATGAAATTAGAAGATTTCATTTGTTCACTTTGTAAAATAAGCCACCATTTGTTCTTTAATGATGTGTTTAAAATATTCTGGTAGAGATAATATAAATCTCAGAAAATTTCCTAAAGGAAACATGGGGCCATATCTGCTAAATCACTATGAAATATTCATTTTTTATAAGGTAATGTTTATGATTTATTTCTTTCTTCTCTTCCATATAATAACCTTTGGGATGCACTGACTATCAATTTCCCCAGTGATTTTAATTTCTATGGTCTATCTGTGCACATTATTTCAGGCATTATATAGGTATTTGCATATCAGTATTACCATTTTTTTTGCTACTGAATGCAGAGATGTAGAAATGTGGCATACATTTCCCTTTTTGCATCCTTTAATCAAATTCTTATCTCTGTATGTATTGTTACTCAGCAACAAGGCAGGGTGACATCTTACACAGTCCTAACTGATGACAAGGGCAAGGCTTTATCAGTAGCTATATCAGTGACAAAGGAGAGGCTGGGGGACAGGGTAGGCCCATAAACACAGACATCTGTAGGTGAAAATTAAAGGATGTTCCCATTTGCTTTCACAGGCAACATCAATACATGCTGGCAGGGATGGTCTTATGACTACAAATGCCCAACAACAGTCATGTTCCCATGCCAGTGCCAAAATGATGACTGGGAACTTTCATTGGCAAAGACCTGTCATTTGTTGAAATGGGTAGCAGCAATCTGGGGCTTCTTGGAGCAGTTCTGCACATAGGATACACAAAGTCTTTTGTCAGAAGCGCTTTCTACCGTGTGGCCCTCTTCACTAGGAATTCAACTGACTGAGACTACCTTCTTATCTCCAAAAGGTTTCCAATGGATCTTTACCTTTTTACAGCCAAGCTGTATGCCTGCTGCAGCCCAACAGAAAGTTAACTCTAGCCTTGCTTCCAAAGAAAATAAGAATTTTGCAGTTGTATCAAGCAAATAAACATCAGGAATAGCAAGTTTCACCAAGTTTTGGACTATGTGAAGCTGGTTGAAGGTTAGAGACACAAAGCTTGGTCTGGTGAAGCAAAAGTATAAGGGGACCCAGTGACCCACAGACTGAGCAGAGACAGCCCCAGACATGGGGACCATGGATGGAAAGTGATTGCTCAAAAGAATATGTGATGGAGGGATATAAATAGGTAAGTAGGTCTATATGCTGCAGGAGAGAGGTGGTCTATGGAGATGTGGAGCAGAATGAGCGAGAGGTTTTTCTGCAGCAGACCATGAAGAAGTACACTCAAATCCTCTGAAGTACAGGCTCTGTTAGCAATCCTGTTCCTGGAACAAACTTTGTTTTCAGTATTAGTTTTAAAGCTTTCCCGCCCAGGGTTTTATTTGGAAGATGTTTTACATGGATAACTTGATTCTTGTTTCTTGAAAGAGGCTAAAATTTTCTCATAGTAACAAATGGTTCAATTATTGCAAAAGGAGAAAAAGTCTTTTTGCTTAACATGACAGATATACCAAAAATATATTTTTATCACATATTATCTTCTCTAGATTCTGATTTACCAAGTGTTTTGTGAGATTTTAAACAAAGTTCTTTGTAAAAATCCAGGTAAAATAACACAATTTGGAGCTTAAAGGTCAGTTTTAAGAGTCTGTTTTGTTTGTGCTTAGAGTCTTCTGGTTTTAAAATTAATTGTTATTATTGTATTGCAGTTATGCAAGAGGGCTATGCCTTGGATGTTAAAATTTCCATTCTCAAATAGGATAATTTCAGACCGGCCATCCATGGACAACCCTAAACTAAACTAAAATCTTGTACACACTTCTTTCATGCCTGAATTTCCAGTCACTGCAGGGGAGCTATGTTTGATTTATGCTAATTATGGCCACATTTGTAATTTTGCCATGTGTCCAATAAGGGGGGAAATCCTCTACTGAAGTGCTTTAGGCAATGTCTAACTTAGAGATGGTGATTTGTGATTTTGCTGCCAGCTTTCTTTGCCAATAAACAGCATTTCCTTTCTCAGCTACAGAAGCAGCATTGTCCAGGCACCTCACTGACTTCTCACTGTGCAGCTCTGCAGAATGAAGTTTAAAAGTATCATGAAAAGTGTTTTCTGGAATAAGATTACCTGGAGCTTTCTGTACATGCAATCGGTGATGATTTGTCCCCACATGAAAGCAGAGTCTGTATGCAGCTGCCTTTATTTCAGTTATTACACATACTTAATTTCTGTTCCCTCGGTCTCTGGTGGGAGTTCTTATGACAGTATTTCTGGTAGCAAGAACAATTTTCCTCATCAACATCTAATATTTCTCTCTGAATCCCTCTGGGACATTTTCCCCCTTACCTGTAGGAACTTTCAGCAGCCTTCCATTTAGCCTGTCTCACACCAGCTGCAAAGCTCTTATTAGCTTTCATCATTTCAGATTTATTTTCAAGTTTCTCAGCTTGACTTTCTGTATCTTTTATATGATTATCTAGCCTTGTGCTTTTATTAAGGGGAATGGTGTCTTGTGGCTCAAATACTGAGTGAGGTTATCTGGACTCTGTTTCCACTTGTGTCAGAAAGTTTCTCTGCAATCTTTTGAGTCCCAGTGCCCTAGCATTAAGGTGAGGAAACAGTGTTCTCATTTCCAGGCATTAAGTGAAGTATACTTCAGTAATGGCTGCGATGAGTTTATTGGATGACAATGAAGTGCAATTATCGGTCTTAGGACTTGACTTTCAAAACACATTAGACTTTTCATGACCATTTAATGAAAAAGAGGTCAGCATTAAGATTGCTTGACCCATTACAAGATGTTCTTTTTGCTGTTTTCATTTTGCAATACTTCAGCCAATTTGATTGAAATATGCAGTTTGCTCCCCTAGGCTAGGTGGTCAAAACTGTCCCCCAAATACCAAAAAACACAGAAAAAACAGTGCAACAGTTCTTGGCACAGAGCTAGGAAGACTACCTATTTTGTACTACTACTACTACTACTGCTACTATTACTACTACTACTACTACAAGAAGATACAAGAGCTTCTTCTGTGGGGACACAACTTTCTATTTTTTATTTCCCAGGCTTCAAGCACTTGATTTTACAGGCTTAATGTGTTCTTTTAACATATTTCTTTTTATGTGCAAATAAAAATCAAGGCCTAAAATTAGCAAAATGCTGTCTCTGCTCTACTAAATGCATTAGGATGAAAAAATCAGTAATTCCTTGTTAGTAAATTGCTTCCAAGCTGTGGAATGGAGAACAATATAGAACAAATAAGACAGGGCACATGGTGTGCAATAACACTGTGCATGCACATTATTTTAACAGATGTTTCCTATTAATAAGGCTACATAGCAGTTCATTTAATGTATTCTTTCTTTCTTCCAACAAGCAGAAAGACTTTTTGATTCAGTGCTCCCTTAATATTTGATAACCACATTAGTTATGGGAAAATTTTATTAGAAAGAAATTCTTGTATGTGACCAGAAGGATTCAAAAGTAGTATCCGTCAGCACTTAATAGTAGTCAAGCAGAACAATTTCTTTACAAGACATACTACTACTCCACCTAGGTATGAAAGTGTTTATAAGAAAGAATTATTATTTAGGGACATGAGTTACAAAGAGGTAAAGTGCTGGGG
Source organism: Gorsachius magnificus (assembly GCA_034008185.1). Lineage (NCBI taxonomy): Eukaryota > Metazoa > Chordata > Aves > Pelecaniformes > Ardeidae > Gorsachius > Gorsachius magnificus. The sequence goes on along the minus strand of CM067109.1, from coordinate 25,254,086 downwards.
GTTTTCTGTCCTCCAGGCTAGTATGAGAGACAGGTTTCTTAAACGTTTATCCACTGTGCTGTTTTCCAGATCCTGGTAGTGGATCCATTTAGTTTTGTGTTTTTGTTAACAGCTGAGGAAGATGAAAGTAATGTAAGCAATGAAGAACATTTGTTAGTTTTACTCAAATGTGGCAAAAATAAAAGAGAATTGTGTTACGGTTTGTTTTCTAAAGAAGCTAGTGACAGCATTTACTGATAGTATTTATATGTTCGGCTTCAGCTCTTCTGACCTCCAAATTAAAAAGAATGAAATTCAGCCAGTTGTTGAAAAAGAAGATGATAACAAATGATAAGGGATGCTCTGCAGAAAATGGTTTAAAATAACCACTTGATAGCAGTGATGATTAATGGTGATTAAGCATCCAAAATTAAATGAGAGTCTACAGAAAGTGAAAAGCTAAAACTAACAACAGCACCCAGAGGGACCAGCATGAGGGTAAGAGAATGAAGCCACATTGTCCCTAGCCTTGCTGAAGCTCGCCACTGAGGCTTATGTGCAGTCATAGTTTTGCACCATGTTTGATGCAATGGCTTGCACCATGTTTGACCGCATGAGCTTCTGGTTCAGATTCTAAATGCTATTGCAGCGAACAATAATAGTACAGTCTCAACCATGGGTGTGAGTGTTGTTTGGAAAAACCTGTTAGGATCAGGAGGAGAGACTGTAACTGAAGCCAGTAAAAGGAGTCTTCTATGTCAGAAATAGACATATAGTATAAAACTCACCTTAACTTCCATGTAGTGTATAACTCATTTTTGTAGAATAATGTATAAATAATATATATGAATAATAACGAAGAACTTCAGTGATAGAAAAGGAATGTGATAGCTTTTTAAATCCACAAAAAGCAATTCTTGTCTCCATATATGTCGAGCTCTTAGTGTAGAGGAACACTTCTCATTCCTCAGACTGACAAGGCTTCTTTTCTTTCTTCATTTTACTTTAAGAACATTGTTATTTTAAAGGTATGTCCAAGATCTCAGGTACTGATTAAGAAAGAAAGGACTGAAACACCAGTTGGTAGTTCAGCCACCCAGTCATGAAACCATAAATAGGAATTTGGTTCTTTGGACTAATAAAGAGGTTCCTCGACCTAACATAAATGGGGCCCACAGCTGTAAGGTATCATAGAAAAACCAATCTAAATTTGTCTCTATAGAGGGGGGTCTTTTCAATTACAGAAAAACCTATCATATGCTGATACCAGTTCCCATGAGCTAGTAACCATTTCTTCCAGAGATTCAACGAGTCTTGCTCTAATCAATTGCACTGCTGCTTTTCCTTCTAGTCTTCTGCAGTTAATACAAGGTAGTACAAGTCACAGTGATTGTCCACGCTATCTTATTTCCTGACTGTCTGAACCTAGAAAAAATTGAGAAACTCATGAGAAAACTCTTTTCAGGAAAACTTAAGATTAATTATCTGCAGTGCTTATGTGGTTGCTTAAAGTCTTTCCAGGCAAAAAGGAGATTTTGAATAGTATTTTTCACTGTAGCAGTAAGATTATTTACAGATGGGAACTTGAAATGATAGGAAGCAAAAGAAAAAAGCATTAAAATAAAGCATTAAAATAAATGACAGCCACAGTTAAGCAACAAAAGCAAATTATGTCTATGAATGACTAAAAAAGCTATACAGAATTTTTAATTCAGCCTGAAGTAAGGAATAGATTATCATTGTGTGGCTTGTGTCAGATTGGCTTGTAACTCACTGTGCACTGAATCAGGTTTCATAAGAGTCACCACAGATCTATAATTTGTGTTTTATATCCTTCATCCCCCCCTTTTATTCCTCATTAAACTTTTTTTACAATCTGTCTTCATTTTGTTTCTTTCTTTTTGATCCTTAAGTCATAGGTGAAACAATTCACAAAATATGGTTATGTCCTTTTATTTATATGTCAGTGGGAAGCAAAGTCCAGAGTTTGGTATAAAAACATGGAAAGGGTATTTGGATGAAGTGGAGAGCACCTTCAATGCCTCTGTACAACTCTTACTTTGAAAAAATGTCTTGAACTGTACTTGAATTTACTTAAAAAAAATCATTGGATGTGTTTAGCTAAAAAGTAAAAAAAGTTCTTTAAACAGTTTTTACACCCTAGTTACATCATTTATGACAGACAAAAAGATTTTATAGTGGCTGGAAAGACGTTCACCAAGTCAGAGAAAAAGGAATATGTCAGAATTTCCCTTCTTTGCATGGCAGGATATGATAAGGAACTTCCTACAGTGGCTAGAAGTCTTTGCTAGCCAGCCATGGACTGCTAGTGGTTTTCCTCTGTTTGATTACCCTTTTCAAATGTTTGGTCCATGTCTTCTTGAACTGGTAGTTAACTGAAGACCTGTTTTGACTTCTGTTAAGGTAAATCCAGTCCAGCCTTGGCTTAAATAATAATAATGATTGCATAGTAAGAATCCTAGTTGGCACCCTAAAAAATGAGGCACCCTGTATTCCAGGTTATATCTAGGGATCCGTGCAAGTTTTCAGTTCTGATCTTTGAAAATTACTGAATTCATATGGTGTTATATCAAGCATTTCCAACTTCAGCAGCAACAAGCTCATTATGAATAGAACTGCTGTGAAATACCTCCTTTGTGCTTATTATTAGGCACAGATGCTCCAGGTCTTGGTTGTTGTAAGCTCAATCCTGTTTGAATATTATCTTAGTACCTATACACATGTGTGATCACAGAATTTATACTTTAATTTGGAAACAGAACTGTGACTTGATTTCTTTGTATTTACATTGTAATGCTTTAAAATAGGTGCAACTCTGACAGAGCTTTTAAAAACAGAGTAAGTGAAAACTGAAGTTACACACTTAGCTGCATCCTGAAGCAAAAATGATTAAAATGCTTGTAAACAATGAATTGGAATAGCCTGATCTCAAGTAAACAAAAACTGTTCAAAAGCCCTCTTGCTGAGCACATAAATGAGGCTGTTTATGTTTTGTAAATAATAAGAATTTGATGAAACAAGATCGATACTTGTTCATGAAACACAACCAGAAATTGTGGGCATAATGTGGAAATTGTTGGCTGAAACTCAACAGCCTGTGTGAAGCAGCAGGTTAGACAAGATTAACTCTATGAACTTTGTTATTTTAAGGTGGGTAAATATACTGGCAATTTTTGTAGAGGCCCACATGTGTAGCAGAGCGTCAGTAAACTTAATGTGAGTATAGATACTATTACTACGACTGTGGCTTTTATTAGCCATTTCTATTTCCGCTACAATCTGATGCAGGTATTTGGGCTTACATCTACTAGGCAGCATAGTAAATATGTATTAATCAATGGATTAATACATGAAAAGCATACAGTCACTAGAAAAAAGACAAAGAGGACAGAGAGACTGAGAAGTGGAGCTATGAAGTTACATGCTTAAGCACATGCAGAAAATTATCGCCCAAAGAGACATTAGTATTTATTTCATGTATTCAGTATGACTTCTCATTTCTTTTGAAATAATCTTAGAACTCACCATACTTCTCTATCAAACAGGTGGTAGATTGAATGATAGATGTAATTTATTGTCTTACATTTAAAAGTAGAAAAGGTTGTCCTGAGATGCTAATGAGCTTACGAATTTGTCAGGATTTTTGAAAAAAGCATAGCCTTTTATACGGGAAACAAGACTACTTGGAGCTGATAAAGTAAATACCTAAGAGAAATAAATGACTTTGGAAGGGATGCAAACACTCTGACTTCGGGGCTGTAAACTTGGGGGTTAGAAGTGCTCATAAGAATTGGTTGAAGGAGTCTCAGACTTCTGCTGGACCACTGCTCTGATATTGTGGCTCTTGTGGTTTCTCTTCCTGCAAGCCCAAGAGGAAAAGCTAACTAATCTAAAAGCACCTAAAGTGGTCATGGTTCCCCTGCTTCACAATGAAAACTGGAACCTCAGCAGGCAGCTTTCAGTCATGACCATCAGTGTTAGGTTGACCTCCTCTCCTGCTTGGCTCCTAAGCACGGAGTAAAGGCAGATGCAAGTGCTAGGAGAGCTGCTGCTCCATTTGGAAGGCAATTATGACACACCTTGGTAATTACGTTACTTACTGGTTGTAAAACTTGCACATCAAGGTTTGATTTTTGCATCTGTGTGACTAAGACAGGGTGGGGAGAAAGAGCTAACTCTTTCATGTCAACCTTTATTTTAGACCATTGGTGTGGAGTATCCTTTCAGTAATCTTCCTGTGATGCTTATGCACAGATAAAAAGTCACAAAGGCAGATCAAATCTGTTTTATTCTTATCATTGCTCAGTTCTTGCTCAGAAGTGTGTGTTAGAGTAGGTTTCAGCTTTTTCTTAAAAATGTCAGAAGTTTGTTTTTGTTTATGCTCCCCCTTCATTCTGAGTTGATGAGAATTTCAGGACTAGTGACTACCTGTCCTCTAGTTTTCTGGGAAGGATACAATACCATCAATCTTTGCATGTGAAGTCCTATTTTAAGGTTTTTGTGTCCTCTAATGTATTAAGACTAGCTTAAAATATTAGGTTTTAATATTTTGTCACAATTTACAGTTTTAATTTTTTCTAATTTGGATACAATATTCATTTATAAAATGATAAAAAAATTCTACAAAATTATCTCAGACATAACTTGGTTTTTTGAACATCAGAGATGGTAATTTTAATTTCATTTTCTGCCTACATTTGGGACACCATATTATTTTACTTCACAGCACTCTAAATATATATCTTAAGCGAACTCATTTTTTCTGATTCTTTCCTGATGAATTCCCAGCTTTAAAATTTGCCCTGAAACTAGTGGAGAGTTGTGAAATTTAGTTATATTCTTCTTAGACCAAATGAAGATTTGTAGGGCTTTTTAACTCCTACAATGTGTGATACTAAATACCCTGGTATGCATTCTTCTGATATCAACTGTGTCTTTTTCCCAATCTCATTTTTCACAAAGTCACTTTCCAGAAGTTTTTCTTCTTTATAGTGATCCCTTTAAATAATTAATAGTATCGAAGCTTATTGTTCTACCGCTTAATGAAGCTTTAGGTTCTTTAAGCCACCAGAAATAGCTGAAGATGCAGTATAAAACTAGGCTCAACTTCCTTGCTTAAATTGATTTACTTGTTCTAGCTATTATGTATTCAGGTAATCTGAATGGTGTCTGTATTTTATTATTGTTGTAAATGTAAAATTCAAAACCCTGAGACTTGGTGTGTGTCCAAAATACTATTTATAATTTAAAAAAAACAGAAGAGAACAGGACTGATATACAAAACTGATAGACTGATATACAAAAAGAAATTTGATATACAAATAAAAAAAATTAATGGTTTTCAAAACTGGACTAACATGACATAGAAAACAGACTTTTTATTAAATTCAGCCACATATGGAAGTCCTATTGTGTTTCTTATCAAGTCCTAATTCAAGTAAAGTTGTTACTGGTCTGAATGTTGACAACTGAAGACAAAAAAAAAAAAAAAGGAACTTTCAGTCTATCTACAGCTTATGATGTACTTTGCTTTTTGATACACATTTTTATATCATGGAAGACAATATCTCCAGAGTCAATGTGATTTTCTCCTGTCCCTCCCTACTGTCGCTCAGATTTCATGTAATTTTTTACCATGATGTATTGCATATTCTGGGGCCATGCAAGACCTGTTTGTTACATACTCTTTGTAAGCATTTAGAGCACTCTCATCCCAGTATTATTTCTTGGCTGTTCAGATTGCGATTTTATTTCTGAGTAAATCCTGATGATTTACATAAGTAAATCTGGCAATAATAGTGGCACACCAAAGTGACTGATGTGGTCTACCTTTGCACAGTGACTTCAAAACCATACGACGAAGGTACTTTCTGCCTGAACAAGGAACAGTTCTTGCAACATGAGAGGTAAATGTTGAGAGAAAAAAGACTGATACCATCAGTTGCATTTAATGAGTTCAGACTACCAGCACACTGTCAAATGCCATCACCAGCTATGGTCTTTAGTACATAGGTCTTAAACTTTTTAATTTTCAAATAGGTCTCTCTGATATATTCAGTCATCTGGTGTTTCTTGGGTGCTCCTAATAATACTGTGGGTGGTAGACCAGTTGGGCAAAGGTGTAATCTATGCAATGGATTTCTATGCTTTTGATTTCTAACAATGAAGAGGAGATATATTTCATTTAAATTTTGTTTATACTGTACTATACATATATGAAGAGAGGCAAAGAAGTCATGGACAAAGTTGTAAACAAATGTTAAAAAAGAAAATAAGCTTTGGAACACATGCATTGTTGCATATGAATCTGTTTCTACCATTTCATCTTGTCTTTCTTCATAGGAAAGTTGCATAAACAACATGGCAGAACCAAATTTCCTACAGTGGGTCTGTTCTTAAATAATTCTTGCACGTTGAACTGATGATCTCAGAGGAAGGACGGCTGTCTTAGTGAAAAAAAGAAAACTAATGGCCATGTACCGCAATCAGATTTGAATGTTGGCAACCTGAGTTGGACCTTGTGATGTATCTCTTAGTGTGTGATGCTCAGCTCCTGCATGGAAGCAATTTAAGTGCAAATATCATTTCATTAATCAAACAGCAAACAAAAAAAGAAATCACCCTAGAATAACTATGACATTTGCGGGGTTAAAGGAAAGCCTCAAATTCATTAAAAAAAATATTTTTAGATCTTATCAAATATTAATAAGAAATTAAAAGCATATTTTCCTTCTTTTTAAGCTGCAGAATCATTAGACCATTTAATTTTAATCATTAAGCTGCAGAATATATAAGCTGGTCCCATGAAATGGGGAATATGAACACAGACACTTGAGAGGAAAATGGACCAAGAAGAGCTGCCAGACATAGCTATAATAATTCAAGTGACAAATCCAAGACAATGGAATATTTCTTCTTATAAGACTGTAAATTCTGGAGAATAACAAGGTGGTGAGAAATCAGCAACATGGATTTGTCAAGACAAATCCCGCCTAACCAGTCTGGTTTTCTTCTGTTACAGAATAGCTAATTTAGCTAATAAGACACAATTATTTGATAAGATGTATATGTACTGAAGTAAGAATCTTGCATAACAGGGGAATTTATGATGCAAATGAAACTGCTGTAAAATTGATGGTCAACTGGGTGAAAAGCTATAGTCAGAGAAAATTATCAGTGAGTTGCTGTCAACCTGAAATGAAGAAATGGTGATCTTTAATGTGTTAAGTTTGCACGTTTTCATTATTTTCTTAAAAAATGTACACTTCTACATCAGAAGTGGAGAAAATTGCAAAGACTTAGAATGTCATTAACAAGAAAATACAAACCTGATATTAAGTGAAGAAGTACTCCAAAAATACATGGAGGACATTTGCTAAAGAAAGTACAAAGTATTTTTGTATGATAGTAAGAGTCATCTCCATTAGGAGGTGGAGGAAAATAGGCAGGCACCAACAGTTAGTCTTAGAGTGCTCCATAAGTTTAATATGGGTCAAAAGGGTAATGAAAAAAGTAGTCTGTAGGTAAAAAAGAAAAAGAAAAAAAAGGTCTTTGATTGCACATGTTGTCTGGAAGAAAAAAAACTCCATAAACATACAAAAACTATCTAACAGACTGTAATTTTGCAAGAGCAAACAGTATTTCTAGGAATGGAAAGGAGTCCCCCCTCAGCATACTGCTGTATAATTATAAAACAAATTACAGAAACACCAGCTTTTGGCAGATGGTGTTTTATTTTTTGTTGAAGTGTCTTTTGAAATAATAGCATAATTCAAAAGATCGCTGAAGCAATATGAACAGAAATATATATATATATTATATATATCTCTACACCAAAGAAAGAGAAAACAAGATAACCAAGGGAAAAAGCAAATTTTGAAAACTATTGAGTTTTACGTAGCAATAGCCTGCAAAAGACAGTGGGTGGTAAGTCATTGTCTTGTGATATTTTCCTCCTTTAAACCCAATAGGTTTCAAATGTGTCTGTGGGTACCTCCTTCAAAGACACACACGAACCCTTAGAAACCTGAGCCCTCCCTCATGTACATGCACACACGACACTTCACATGGTGAAATACCATGTGTGCTGATATCCACATATTTTCACAGGGGCAGTTTTAGCATTGCTAGGTCAGAAGTTTCCCCTGGGTGCTCCTCAGTCTCAGAGATATTAATTCAAAAGCTGTTCACTTATTAGCAACAACTGTGGAATCCACTGTGGCAGAGAAGCTCAAATCAGCTGGTAAGGGTATAACCCTTCACTGGGCAAATTAGTGATATGGGTGCTGTTTATTTGTAAACTCTGCTTACACGCAAGCAGCTAGCACTCAGTTAGCTGTTCTTTAACTGGCAGTATTTCTAAGGCTAGATGTTTTCTGATTTTTTTTTGAGAAGTTATCTGAAGGTTATTTGCTCAGTGTGGTTTGGTTTATTTTTTTCCATCTTTGATCTATTCCCTATTTAAAGCCTGAAGTATAAAGAACCTTGGAGAATTCCATTGTTTGTTCATTTTAATTCTTGTAAGACTTTAAGACAGGGCACTGCCTGCAGCTTCCTCTGCTCAGAGGACACTGAAGCAGATAACAGGTTCAGTGGTAATGAAGGAAGCTGTAATACAGTATGGGAGCTCGGTTCAATCAAATCTTTGGACTTGTAACTGAAAAAAAACCCCATATGTTTTTGTCTGAAACCCAAGAGATGACCTGAAATCCACTGGAAATAAGTATCAAACTTTATTCAGTAAAATATCTCTATACATGAAAAAAGTTTTAGGAGGGAAATGTCTGCACGAAAGAAATAAAGTGATATGTAACTGTACTCACCTATTCAATACCTTGAAAAAGAAAAAAAAGATTTTTCTAAACTGTGACTTCTGTGCATTAACTCTTTTTTAACTCTCTTATAGGAGCTTTATAATTACATCTTTCCTAAGTTTGCTTTTCTGAGAAGATAACTAGGTGACCCACTGACAAATCTGCAAATAAATAAAAGCCCCGAACTGTTGCTTATGACTAAAAATTGCAGCAATCTAATGGGGTTTTAATAAAATTCTGGTCTGAAATTCCTACCACAGAGATTGCAAAGTTTGGCACAGATTTTCTTGTGAGTCTGCATACCACTGATAGATACATCCACTGTTAGTTTTTGGGGAATAAAGGCCTGATTATAAAGTAGCGCTTAAATGAATTTTGGCATTCAGTTTCACTTAAATGTTAACAAGCCCTTTTTCTTATGTCCCACTCAGATTTTTCATTCCAGTGCTGTAGATTTAAAGCCATACTTTAAAAAAAAAAAACAAAAACAGCTTGCTTTGTCATCTTGTGCAATAACAGAGTAAATACATTGCAGCCAAAAGTCTTAATCTGAAGAAAACTCTTCTCTGGTTGTTTGTCTTCTGAGACTGCAAATGTGTTGATAGTATAACAGCATCACTAATAAAGATGTATTGTTTTGTAACAACTTTTTCATGGTATTGTGACTTTTAAAAGTGGAGATTAATAGAGCTGAATTCTGAATTGCATTATTTAAGGTATGGATAAGATGATTTGGGGTGATTTCTTTTTCTTTTTTCACTTTAACAGATTTAATTTCCTTTCCTGTATTTAAAATTGGCTACAGAGGAATAATGATCCTCATACTTGATTTAATGTACTAGATAAACATAAATAATAAAAAAAAAGTAAGGTATGTGTTTATTTCATCTTAATACCCTGACTAAAAAGTTAAAAAAAACAATGCTAAAAACATTATGTCTTCTCTGACCATTCTGTTAATTTATTTCACAGAGAAGTATAGGGTTCAGAGAAGAAGGCTAAAATCTGCAGAGACTTACTGTTAGCTATATGCTGCCTTAGTTATTTCTGTGCCCTTCAATCAGACTTTACAAACACCATGGACAAAATTCTACAGGATCCAATTTCTTCTGTTCTCTGGCTCCTTTGCAGGTTTGCTGGCTCCTCTTTGTAGATTGATGCTCAATCCATGCTTACGTAGCACAAAGGAAGGGCTGGTGAATGTTGTACAGAGGGGAAAAATTCAGTTTCTTACAGAAATACTGTCTGTATTTCAGAGGAGTGTGATCTGTATCAGCAGATGTAGGGTTGCTATTCTGCAGGAAAGTATTTCTTGTTGCTGGGAAACAGATCTTGGTGAAATAATAGGGGACAGGTATTAGCGTATGGTTTGGAAAGAGCATCATGAGGAAGAGTCTTGATGTGCTAGTGGAGGAGGCTTGTGTTTTTGTCTGTGCCTGTGCCTGACATCAAAAGATAAGCCACAGTTTGGTTTCTTTGGGGATGATACTTATTTCCTATAAAGCCATCTGACTCAAACACTTTTTCTGAAGTACCTTCCTTGCCTTTTGGACTGAACTGGCTGTAAGTGATGAATTCCTGTGTTAGGTGGGAGATTTAATTCCTAGGTCGTTTAGTCTGTACATACTAAACCAAACATAAAACGCTGATATAATATATTGGTTCATCCAGATTAATTTCACAAAGAAGATCTAAGCCGTGGGTGTTTAACCTTGCTGCTTCCTCCCTTCCTTTTCTCCATGCTCCAAGCTTGAATCAGCAGATCTCAGAAGACCTCACGTCATTGGAAATCATGTCTCTCAAACTCCAGAGTATGTTTGCTTTAAATGTTTTTAATTTCTCCAAAGCTTAGGAAATCACATTCAAGTTTCACAGACTTTTTTTTTTCTGTCTGTGAACTGCTTCTGACTAGAAGTAGTAGGAAACTGCAGTGTACATTTTCAGCTTGATATTTTTCCAGTGCAAAATGATGAAACCCCCATTAAGATTTCAAAATATAAACAAAAAATGGAGAAGGAAAATCATAATAAAACCTCTTTTTCCCTGAAAGTAACACCTAGACTATTGGTTTCTTTTTTTTTTCTTTGTCTTTTTTATTTTTAATCTAAACCATATGAAAACATGCTTTAAGCATAAGACTCTCTGATGCTATGAATTTTCATACCAAAACACATCTATGGCACAGTATTAACAGTATTAATTGTCAGTATCACTAAATTACAAGATGGAAAGCTCTGTAACACCAGTAAAACTTCTATACTTCTACAGAAAGTGTTTGTCTTTCTACATGAGAACTTTTCCATAGGGCAACCCATGCAGTTTGGTTTGACATCATGGAAGATGTGAAAATTAGTAAATTCGATAAGACCTAATATGAAAACCTACTCTGAGAGGCCCATACCTTTCAAATGTAATATTTAAGAATTTTAAAAATAAAGTTTTTATTTTTACCCATCTCAATTCAGTAGGAAAGGAGAAAAGAGAGAGAGTCTGAGAAAGGAGGACCTAAATTTAACTCTTAAATTTGTCTCATAAAACCAAGTCAATGACAAATTACATCTGATGCCTTTTCTGTCAAACAGCTCCACATCACAGGGTAGAGAACTAATATGCAAATTAAGCAAATGGCCCTAGTCTGGGGCCTGGTTCATTGGTATTTCTCATTACCAATGTCTAAAAGTGGTTGGAATAGAAGAACTTGAGTAAACAAGTGGTAAGTACAGTAAGAAATTGCTTAAAACTAAAAATAATACTAATACAAAAGAAACCCGTCGCACTCTACAATGACAACATAAAATCTAATTGCATCTTCCACTGTAGGATTCCCTTTTGATTTTAGATACAAAACCTGTTGTACAGATAACCTAAGTGGTAGTCTAACTATGTCATTTTTAAGTGCAATACTTGCCTCGCAATTGATGCAATTGGATATAGCAGCAAGGAATGAGAATAGTGTTTCTTAAACACAAGAGCTGGAGAATGACCATGAAAGAATAAGGAAGAGAGAGTTCCAGAAACTGGTGCTACATTTGATCCATATTTTTGTCAGATACTTAAGTGGGCAAGATAGGCCCTAAAACTAGTCAGATCAATAACCTACAGCTAGTTTAAAACCATGGATAATTCATTACCCACATCTCTCTAGTAGTTAAGCATAGCATAAAGATTACAGGTGAATTTTAATTGCTTACTGTCACTTTCACTATATGACTTTTAACTTTGGCCCTACTTTTAAACCTTCCCAATTGGCATGCATGGTGTCTATGGATAAAGCAATTTAACTCACTCTTGTCTTTCTGCTGAAGGTTTTTCTGTTGATATGGGGCTGACAATTCCAGTCTCTTGCCTCAGTACCTCCTGTGTTGTGCAAGTAATCTCTTCTGACATACCATCTATTTTAAAGTAATGTCTCCTCATCTTTCATCCTTCTGTTTTGACTCCTGACAAAAGCAAATATTCCTCTGAGACATGAGAAGATAGAAGAAAAGGGAGCATCTCAGAAACAGTGAAAACTTTGTTTAAACAGCATGAATTAATCCCATATCACACAATGTAAGTGACATGCAATTGCTTGTTGTTATCAGCCATTAAACCTTGCAAGCTATTGTATGCGAAAAGAGGAAAGCACATAAATAATAGAGATATGCTCTTCAAAGCCTGGGGTGCTTGCAAATCTTTTGTGAACTGTATTTTCACTTCCCTAGATGATGTGCATCACAGCCGTTGTACTTCAACTGAGGCAGTGGATGGAAACCCAGATCATGTGCTTTATGTACCAGCAAATTCATGACTGCGGTATTCAATGGTCTCACAAATACTGATGAGTTTATCTTTGCAATGCCTTTGTGAGTTATGCAACCATGACCTCCAATGTGTGGATAGGAAACTGGTCCACAGAGAGAGTAGAGGACCGCCTGCTGTTGCACAGTGAATCTGTAGCAGATTTAGGAAGAGAGGAAGAGCTTCCAAGTCCCTGGCCTGGCATCTTTAGCCAGTGTCGGGGATAAAAGCATGTCTTGAAGTAGGTATGACCAACACAACAACCCTCATCAGGTAATTGCCTGGGTTTTCCCCCAGTCCCACCCCACTGCAGCTCTAAAAGACTATCTCCACTCTTGTACTGTTTTCCTGCCTTGTTCCTGTGTTTCATTCTGTAAATGTTTTATACCACCACAGCTATTAGAGTAGTGGTGTCCTTTACCATGATGGAGCTCAGGAATAATGACATACCCCTGGTGAATTTTATAAACGCCAAGCAGACGAGTCAGAAATACTGCAATCCAAGCTTTTTGATGAATGTATGCTGATATGCATTCCTGTGCTCTGTGGAAGGCCCCTAGGTAAACACCACAGTGACACATCCATCTTACATTCATATGATGTATTCAAACACTTACCCATTTTGCTCATCCTGGGATTCCTGGAATTTATGGGCTTTGCTCTAACATTTAATCCCATATTCCCTTACAACATACAGCACTCCCAAAATCAAGCAGCAAGTACCTTTCCTGAGTTATCTTAAGAGCAAAGGAAATTGCAAAAACCTGCTATGACACCTTGCTTATGGAGAGGGAAAATACATGATTTTTGGCAAGTCCAGCTCAAGCTTCTGATTGTAGGGCAGCCATTCAGACAGGCCCTTGAGAACTGCTGGAGCTCTTAACCATCCCTGCTAAGACAGAGGATGCAAGTAATAGCAAAGCAATCAGATTAAATAGGCTCTGAAACTCATAAAGCAGATGTGGGCAATATGATTCATATTACTATTGTAAATGCTATGATAGAATTGCAATGCTTTGCAGATGTGAGACATCTAGGTTTTATCATTTACAATTTCTCATCTCTGCTTGTAATGAGTACAGGTCAATACCTTTGCAAGTCAGTAGACAAGAAATTTTCATTGTAATCTTAGCATCTACCTTTAAATGTAAGGAAACATAGCTTGATTTTCAACAGATTTCAGCAATCATGTCACAGGATGTGATGATAGTGCTTTACAGACTGATGTGTATTTGTTCCCACATTTCCCCCTACAGCCGTATTTCTATATGCCGCTCTCCTATTTTAAAAGATGATAAGAACACATTTTTGGCTGTGCATTCTTTTTTGGCTGAATTATGCCCTGGGATGAGGGAGTGATACTTTTACTGAAGTCAGAGGATCTTGCTGATGCATGACCAAATGTGGTGTCTTCCCATCCAGATTTAATCACACATACTGACTCCCTAGGTCAGCAGTAAGTAAACATTTTTCTTTTGTGGTTGGACCCACAAATCCATTTGATGAAGAGTTTTTTTTAAAGTGATTCTATTCTAAATATTAACCTGATTCAATGTTGTGCACAGTCTTTCCTAGTCTTTCCAGTAGGATGTACTAAAAAATGTCCTTTTTATAAATCCTGGTTCTGTTCAGCCTAGTGCAATGCATGTCATGTGTTAAGTTAGTTACTTTTAGAAATTTCTGGTTTGATCTCCACCATTGCATTTTTTCATTTTAGGTTACTTGCATGTTTTGAAATGGTTTCCTTTTTCAATAACTTTCTACTACGTTTTATCTTCATCTTGAACCATATGGCTATAAAGACAAAAAAGCCTACACAGCACCTTTTTAGCTAGTAATTAATAAAATCAGTTCTTCTTTTGCTGCTGCAGCTATACATCAAAAGGAAAACAATTATAGCTTCTTCTTCTTAGAATATCATCAGACCAGCATTTGAACCACAGCCTTTTTCTCCAACTGAGAAGAAATGCAAAACTGAGATTTACATTACAGGTAATCTTCCACATTTCAGGTAATGCACATCTGTGACACGTTTGACTTTTAAGATCTTCCTATTAACATAAAGAATAGTTTGTTTGTTGTATCTCTATCTGAACTTTGTTCCTCTGTGAGGTGTAAAAACAAATGCTGCTGCATTCTTAGCTATCAGTATTACCTATGAGAGATATTATGATCCTTCCACAGGCCCTTCTTCATCTAATGTAACCCCCTTGAGGCACTTCAGCAATTAAAATGAGTGACTAGATGCTTTCATGGTTTAATTTATACACTATTCAAACATTACTTAGGCAATGCTTTCATTTGGATAAATTTGCTTGAGCATAATGGAAATTCCCCAGTTTTCCCTTCCATGTACTTTCTACCTAGTGATTTGCACGGAGTGGGAGATCATACACCCCTCCATGTTCATAGTTACACCAGTGTTGGGTGACACCCTAAAGGTCCAATGTAAAGGGCAACTTTAAAAAAAGAAAATCCAGATAGCATGGCTTCACTTAAATTATTCAGGTCTTGCAGGTGTACAAAGATGAGGTTAAATCTCAGGACAATAACCTTCCCTGTACTACTAGCTTTGATCTCGGCTGTTAATATTTTTTTATGCTGTAATTCAGCTCCTGCTGTTTACCACAGCCTTCCAAAATTTCTTAGTGAGAATGACAACAGGACTTAGTAGGAAGGATAATCTCTATTAGCAGCACAGCTACTGTAAAACACTATTGATTCAGTCTGTCTCTGCAATATGAAGAGCACTGTACATATGCTTAGAAGACAACTTAACACACATTATTTATGTATTAAGTATTCACACTGAGCACATGCTATGAGAATGTATTTCTCTTTGTGTAAGGCATTTGGTCATTCCATCAGTTTACAGAGAAATTGCTAGAATTTTTTTTAAAAAAATTGCAAATTATATTCATATACCTGTTCCCATACTTTTATACACATTTCCTCTTCTTTTGTCCTTTTAAAAAGGGACTTAAAAGACAAAATATATAGGTAATAATATCTTTTTTGCTTCTCCAAAAAAGACCATTCTTTGATTCAAGCACATGTGTATTTTGAATGAAAAATCACTATATCAGAGACAATACCTTGAACGGAATGTAGTTCCTTGGTGTTGTGCTGCTGCAAAGGTAACTCAGATTTTGCAAATGGTTGCTAGACCATTCAT
Organism: Gorsachius magnificus; assembly: GCA_034008185.1. Lineage (NCBI taxonomy): Eukaryota > Metazoa > Chordata > Aves > Pelecaniformes > Ardeidae > Gorsachius > Gorsachius magnificus. The sequence goes on along the minus strand of CM067109.1, from coordinate 25,238,318 downwards.
TGCTGACCATCTGTCAGATCCCATTTCAAAATAGAGATTAGAAATTAAGTGAACTTATTCCTGTTTGTCTGAAGAGAGAATGAAAACTAAAACAACTGTGTATTTTGTATATGAACTGTTTATTCTACATATATTTTGAAGATACCTATGAAAAAAAAATCCTTAGATTGTCTGAGGCTAAACATAATACATTTCCCAGTACACCTGCAGGGGGAATCTGGATTGGCCACAGCAGTAAGGATGAAGAAACGCATCTGCTACATACGTGAGAGTCAGAGTGTGTATGAGATAGAAAGGTGCTGCTGGTTTCTTCTGTGTACCTGACTGTGCTTCTGGAACTTAATGATCACAACCTGCTAGGCACATCTGCTGCACTCCTAGCCACAGGCTGGCTGTTGCTTAAAGACAGCAGATTGCTGTTATGTGTTTTTACCTTGAGATCTGGTCTTTGTTCTCTCTGGGGGATTTTCTTGTCTTAGCAAGAGTAGCTACACAGAGACAGGGGCTCATGCACGCCCATATAAGCATGTACACATATGCTGACATGCACAGATTTGGACAGGATAATTACTTTGTAGAGAAAGCCCAAATAATTACAAAGTTAAAATGTAGAAAGAGGAATTTCAGTAGCTAGGCAAAAATAAAGGCAAGAAATCGTCATGAAAGGTAAATGTCCTTTTGCAGAGAATTGAATTCAAATTACATAACACTCTGTGGGTTTTGTCTTGGGAATAATCACTACCCAAAAAGCACCACAGAATGACACCTGTTAAAATTAGCCTTAGCCAGGAAAATATTTTAAACCAGCTTAAGCAGCTTGAACAGGTGACAATCTGTGTGTTTCATGCTGAGACAATGAAACTTAGGTATAAGCATTTTCCTTGTTTGTGAGCCCCATTAGGCATAAAAAAATCTAGTATCATGATAGAAAACTGGTATTTTAATACATATTTAAATCCCTTACACATTTCAATCACTTTTACAAGTGATAGTTTTTCCCTGAAGCCTTGGATTCTGGGCTGCATGGTTGGACCTCCCACTAAACACTGCAGGTGAGGTCCTCAGCTGGTGTAAATCACTGTAACTTCCTTCATTTCAGTGAGGGAAAGCATCCAAATTATTGACCTACAGGGATAAGTATCCCAGCTGTCATCTGCTCAAGCTATTTTTGTCAACTAAAGTGGTTTTCAAACGAAGTTTATTTTTAATTAGTGCATTTATGTGGCTATATTCATCACTGGTGATTGGCTGATTTACACTAGTGTAAGACCTGGCTTGCTGAGAATGTACTTTGCTGCACTGAACACATGGCGGTAACTGCCTGTAACTATCCCTTTGTGGCCCTGATCACGTTTTATTTGTGCTGAATGTCCCATAGTGGCTGCTGTTACAAAAGACCTAAAAGGATTATAGAACATATACTTTATTTTTAAATTGCACTTTTTTTCTTTTTTCAAATAATTTTTTTTATTTTCTTTTGCCTGAAGTTGCCTACCTGCACTGAAGAACAGTGGGTTTATCTTCACTTTGTGAATATTTTGTTGATTTAGTAGATTTAAAATTTCTTCACATAGATTAGTTTCTCCACTATTATTGAATTTGTTGTTAAAAATGGATTTTGCCTACAGCTATATGGGAATCTTCCAAGACTGCATTAAACATGCACAAGGTGTGTGGAGGACAAAGAGAGGCAACAAACATGAATTCATAGGCATTAATGTTAAATAGAGATCACATTTAAGTGAATATTTTTTCCGTTGTTGACCTTTTTCTCACTTCCAACTCTGTTAATGTTTCATTCGCAATATATTTCACCCAGAATCATTGAATTTTGGGAAACAAATTAAAGTTAGATTTAATTTTGGATTCATTATAAAAGTGAGACCATTCCTGTTAAATACAACAGTGATGGACAGTGAATGTAAAAATATCCATGATACCAGCTCAATACATCAAAACACTACCTCCTCTGTGTAAAAAATTGAATCCTCATAAAACCAGTGACAAATAGGGGTAGGTGGAAAATACTCGTGAAAACATTTTAATATGTTAGTAAAAGTTGTTTTTTCAGTTTTTTTATGATGAAGGATAAAAAGCCTTTAGCAAGTTATTGTCAAGTTATCAGGAGAGGGATGTTAAAATTTGTTCATTCTTACTGAAAGCCATTTTTAATCCAAACCTTGTCTTTCAAAGACTGAAAAATATGAAAATGTATTAAAACTTATGCTCTGTTGTTCACAAACTTTCATATAAAAATGCTTGGCAATATTCCTATAATTCTAGTGAAAGAATGCAGAGAATAGAGGAAAGGTATAAAACAGCAACAATGCAGATCCCAATGACTAGATTAATTACTTTTACTTTCTGTGAATTAAGGCTTTTCTTGCCAGAATCTGCCAGTCATGATGACAAGGAATTTTATTTGGGTAATTTTTCCAGCTGTAGTAATCCATGATTCAGCAAAACATCTAAACTCATGCTGAACTGGACCAAAATTTTGTTGCAAAGGCATTTAAAAAGAGGCCTTTGGACTAAATTTGAGCCATAAAGAATACAACAAAACCCAAACTCTTGTTTTATGTGATGTAATTTGGGCTTGAATTTTGTGGGAAGTTTCTGGTTTCAAACATACTGGAAATTTTCTGATAGCCTTTTAATGAAAGAAAATTTCCAAAATAATCCTAAAAATTTTATTTATAGAAAATGGAACAATAAGTTGCCTGCATGTTTAGTTTGCCTTATTTTCAGGTTAAAATTATTCAGTTTCATCCTGACATTTGTGCTGGTTTTGACTGGGATGGAGTTAATTTTCTACATAGCTAGTATAGCTCTGTGTTTTGAATTTGTGCTGAAAACAGTGTTGGTAACACAGGGATGGTTTTGTTACTGCTGAGCAATGCTTGCACAGAGCCAAGGCCTTTTCTGCTCCTCACCCACCCCACCAGTGAGGAGGCTGGGGGTACAAAAGAAGTTGGGAGGGGGCACAGCCAGGACAGCTGACCCCAACTGACCCAAGGGCTGTTCCACACCGTATGACATCATGCTCAGCATGTAAAGCTGGGGGAAGAAGGAGGAAGGGGGGGACATTCAGAGTGATGGCGTTTGTCTTCCCAAGTCACTGTTACGTGTAATGCAGCCCTGCTTTCCTGGAGATGGCTGAACACCTGCCTGCCTGTGGGAAGCAGGGAATTAATTCCTTGCTTTGCTTTGCTTGTGTGCACAGCTTTTGCCTTACCCATTGAACTGTCTTTATCTCAACCCGTGAGTTTTCTCACTTTTACCCTCCCAATTCTGACCCCCATTCCACCAGGGGAAAGTTGGTGAGTGGCTACATGGGGCTGAGTTGCCAGCTGGGGTTAAACCACGATACCTTGTAAACTTTCAGTATACCATATCTTTTGTGTGAATAATTTCTAATTACAGTATAAAAGTTTGCCAGCTTGAGGTTAGTGTTTTAGAGTCTGGAACAAACATTGGGATCATTCAATATTTGTATTTTTGTTTGCTTCAGGACTTGCAAATAGTTGTATTTTTTTTCTTTTCTTTTCTTCCTTAAAGCTATTATGATAAAATGGAAGAATTTAAACAATCTTTTGTCACATTCATAGCTAGGAGATGCGTCATTATAGCCCATGGGAAAGTTGCATCTTTCACAGCTGCAGAAGCTTTTAGTCTGTCTGCTTTTTACTCAGTCATGCTAGAAATGGACACAACACTTCTTATTTATCCATACCATATTACTGTTTAGATTTTTTTTTTTCAAAGCAAAATGCTCAAATGCAAATTTTGCACAACATACTATCTGTGGAGGATTCTACAACCATGGAATCACAATATACACAGGCAAGGCTTAGCTGGCCTTTGACTTGTAAAAAATACAAGTGAATATGGCCTTCACAATGCTGTTCTGGTCTCTGCCTTCATACCTAATACACTTAAAAAAGAAGCAATATAATCAGATTTCTTATACAAGATTTAACTTCTTAAATCTCATATAGAATAGAAATACACTGCGATTACTAGACAAAAATAAAAGGTGTCAGGGAAAACAAAACAAAAAAGAAGTTGTTCAACTAGCGATTACATTTTAACAACTGTAATTAGACTTGAACCAAAATTACTCTAAGTACTTATGCCTAGCATTGGAAATGTGGTGCGTATGCAGTGCTGGGGCCATTGCAAGTCTCTCCAATTTATGCTGGGGCTGGCACGGTCAGGGGTCATGGACTGCTGATATTACTAGGTTGCTAAACTTAGAGCATTTTCTTTCTTTAGCCTGTTAAGAATCATAGAATCATAGAATGCTTTGGGTTTGAAGGGATGTTAAAGATCATTTAGTTCCACCCCACCTGCTATGGGTAGGGATACCTTCCACTAGATCAGGTTGATCAAAGCGCCATCTATTCTGGCCTTGAACACTTCCAGGGAGGGGGCATCCACAGCTTCTCTGGGCAACTGTTCCAGTTCCTCACCATCCTCTCAGTAAAGCATTTCTTCCTAATATCTTATCTAAATCTACCCTCTTTCAGTTTAAAACTGTTACACCTTGTCCTATCACTACACTCCCTGATAAAGAATCACTCTCCTCCTGTAGAATCATAGAATCATTAAGGTTGGAAAAGACCTCTAAGATCATCAACTCCAGCTGTCAACCCAACACCACCATGCCTACTAAACCATGTCCCAAAATGTCACATCTACACATTTTTTGAACACCTACAGGAATGGTTATTCCATCACCTCTCTGGGCAGCCTGTTCCAAAGTTTGACCACTCTTTCAGTAAAGAAATTTTTCCTAATGTCCAACAGAAACCTCCCTTGACACAACTTGATGCCATTTCCTTTCACCCTATTGTTAGTTACTTGGGAGAAGAGACCAACACCCACCTTGCTACAGCCTCCTGTCAGGTAGTTGTAGAGGGCAATAAGGTCTCCCTCTCAGCCTCCTCTTCTCCAGGGTAAAGGACCCCAGTTCCCTCATACTCTCCTCATAAAAGCTCTTCTGGAGTGCTTAGAACTCCATCCCTTTCCTGCACTAAATCTAGTTTAAAGCTCTGTCTACAAGTCTAGACAGCTTATTGCTCTGGACTGTCTAGCCCCACCTGGTCAGCTGAGACCATTAGCTGTCAATAGGTGTGGTTTCTCAAAGGTATACCCAAGATCATAGAAGCTGAGACCTTGACCATGGCACCAGCTACGAAGCCAGTCATTCACCTATTCAATTTGCCTCCTTTTTCTCGAACACCCTTCTCAGACTGGGACAATAGAGGAGAACACCACCTGTGCTCCTGACGCCTTTAACACCATTCTGATGTTAAAATCTCTTTTGATATTCCTGAGTCACCTCATTGCAGCATCATTTGACCCTACTTGGGATAGTAGGAACAGGTGATAGTCCATAGGCTTCATCAGGCTTGGCAGCCTCTCCATGACATCATGTAGTTTTGCTGATTGTTGCCTTGACATTGGGCTAAGAATTCTATATAAGTCAAAAGTTGTAAACCTAAATCTTGTTTCCAGTAAAAAAGAAGGAACCTGAAGGAAAGATCCCAGCTGCATTTCCAAATGGCTGATAGTGTTAACTGAGGCCAGGAAAGACTGACTGGATCCTTTACTAACTAGCACACCACTGTAAAAAAAAAAAAAAAAAAAAAAAAAAAGGTAGGGGGGAAGACATGGCTACATTCATAGGGTCAGAGATGATTTGAAGATCACTAAGCATAGGGAGAGGGGGATTAAAGTCTCATAGAAAACAATGACACTGACTCACCAGATGTGAAATATATCTTTAGGTTTTATTAAATTACATAATCCCTGTTACGAGTATACCGTAATCTCTTACAACGCTGATGTAGTTATACTGGAAATATCACCCTGACATAACAGAATCTGTCATTCTGTTGGAAGATAACACGACCCATGGAAAACACGATATTAAATCTGTTTCCTGAGGGAACTAAACACCAATGCCAGTAATTTATCTCCATTGGAGATTAATCATTTTTTAACTCTGAAGTTATGAAATGACCAAAAGTTTATGAATTCATAGTCTTTTTTCCATACATTATATTGTTAATTTCTGAGTTTTTAAAATCTTAATGAAGGTTGCAAAGTGTGAATAATCCTATTGTGCTCACGAGTAACAGTGCTTGTTATGTGACAAACTAGTAAAGATTTTATTTTAAAAATGAATAGTCAAAACATCTAATGTCTTATTTTCACAGCTTTAAGCCACTGCAACTCCTCTAGCTTCATCTCACTATTAATACTCAAATATTTTTCAAAATGCAGTAATATTATTTATCTGCTGTTTAGTATTCTTATCTCTGCTGTTTTCTCTCTGCCTTGGGAATATAGCTCCAGAAAGTGAGGAACTGCACCCTTGTGAATTTTTTTGAATGTAATATCACTAGGAAGAAGAGTTTCTCGCTGTGTACAACCCAGACTGATAAGGTAATTTCAGTGGTCTGCCAATATATTTTCTATGCACAACTGCATGCAAATCAAAGAACATGATCTCCCCACACCTCTTGCATATGAATGTTTCCTTATGTGTTGTAGCACTTAATTTAGGGTTTTTCATACCCCTTAAATATGTTGCAAAGGCCACAGCTGCTTTTTTTTTTCCCTCAGGAAGATTAAAAATAAATATGAGCACAGCAGTTATCACTGCCCACATGAGGGTGTATTTTCATAAAAAGAATCACACAGTTGCTTGAAAGAACTCACTCTGACAACTGTAAAACCACTTTCCACTAAATTGTAGATATTTAAAACTTAATTAAATTGTAATAGGTAGATCTATTCAGAACAGCCTGAAAGAAATATGGAGTACCTTAAAGGTCATTTGTGGTTCTGAAATGCCAAAAAGTGTACAGCCACAGGCAGCAGTGCAAAATCACTGCCTGCGGCAGAAACATTAATTTCTAATGTCTGTTTTATCACTAAAAAACTACATCAGCTCCCTTTACCATATGTGCTTTATGTTATGGTGGAAACTCGATGATGCAGTAATATGAAATAGGACTCCAGAATGGGAGAAGGATGCTTCCCTCTCCCTTTTTGTCTTTTCTGAAGTCCATGGTGTTGTTAAAGCATCTAGAATAATTACCTACTTTGGGACTTTTATGTAGTAACTACTGTACTTTCTATTTCATTTATTATATGTACTTGCATTTTTTTATATTAAATCCCAATGATATAGCATAAATGTACAATATTTTTCATGTCATATACTGATACGACTCTACCGTACAGCTGCAGCAAGCTACAACCGGAATCAAACAAAAGACCTGCCTAATGGAACAGGGCGTTAGATACCATCCTTGGGCTCTATTGCTTAGCACTTAAAATTTTCATCTTGTGTTCTTCCTCCTTACAATGGTATCAGTAAAGTTATCAAGTCCTGAATGTACTAAACTCTTTATGAACTGAAATACTTATGAACGGAACTAAGGACTGACTTAGCAAACTACTCTTACTTAAGGTCTGAGCCCCACTGGAATTTGCAGGCATACTGAAATGATGTAGTTTATGTTCATATATGATTATAAGGTTTCAAAAGATTTTTTTCTGAGAAGAGAATAATATTTTTCCACTTAATTTTACTTTTTTTGAAGTTAAGTTATTAAGGGAATGGAGCTTACTTTAGCAGTTATAGTTAATTAGAAAAAGATAAAATTTTCAGAAAAAAGTCTTTAAAGAAATTTTAAATAAGTTTCCATCTTCCAAAAGGCATGTTCTATTTCTTGATGGAAAATTGAAAATGCTAATTAAAAGTTGTTTCAAGAAATATGACATCTTTGCTCAGATTGGTTCCTAATGTATTTCTCTTGGTACTAGGCATTTAACAAATTCCCTTCTCTGCCTGGCACTTTCAATGCCAGAAAATCAGATATTCAGCAGTGTGATTGCATTGCTGAATATATGTTTTGACTCCTCCCAAGAACATAAAAATGTAGGATTATAAGTCATTAAATTGAAAATTTCACTTCAGACCGCTGGTTCTGACTTGCTGATAGTATATAGACTGAACTGTCAATTAATACTTCAAGATATTTCAAACTTTAGCTGTTTTAAACTACTTGAAAATTAACAGAAGAAATAATAAATAAGAAAGAGAGAGAAAGAGGGAAGGAAATTGGGGAGAGAGGGAAAGATAAGCATATGACTCTTGATCCTTTCTAAGGAAAGAAATAGACAAATGTTTTAGTTAAAGGACCGTAACTAGGAGTGCACTAAGATAAGCTCTTTTTTAACAAAGATTTTTGTCAATTGAAGTGAATAGTTCTGATTTAACATGTAAACCCCAGTCATGTTAAGTTTCAGAATCCACTCTAGATTGCCTTAATTATTGCAAAATATGGTCACATAATGGTAACTTAATAATTCAGAATAATTTTTATTTTATTTTCACCCTCTCTCAAGCATACCATGCACTGCTAGAAGGTGTCATTCAATGTCCTTTTTGTGTTACTGCCTTTGTGTTTGCAGGAGTGATCAGTAATACCAACAGAGCTTAATTAGAAAAATATACATATATACACACATCTTATCATACTAATATATACACATTGTGGCCTGGAAATCCTTGGAACCTTGGGGCAAATTCACAAAGCCAATAAGGTCCCTAAGTCTTCTTTGATTCAACAGATAATGGACTGTTATGCCAAAACCCTCAGAGAGATCTCTTCCCTTGCACACATAAACTCATTGTATTGCCACTTAATTTAAACCAAAGTACCAAAAATAGGGGTAACAAGCAACAGAAGGGAAGGAGGTGATGAAGTAGGAACACATAGTTAGATCACATCATAAATGTACTTACATAAATGAGAAAATAAGGAAAAATCCTCTGCCTCAGCTCCCCAGCTTAGCTGTCTAACAGTCTGTGATTACCTTCAGACCTAGCAGAGGACATAATCTTAAGAAAAAGTTTGGAAGAAGAGAAACTGGTAGTGAAAATGATATTCAGAGCAATTAAAGGACATATTGAACCCATCCTAAATTACTCTTCCAAAGCCTCTTACTGAGTTACGTCTCGCATAGAGCAGAAACTTGACTTTTACTCTATTGCCCTCAATAAAGAACCCCCCGACACTGCTTCATTTGAGGTGTAGTTACAACCCATTCAATCACACTTGAATAGGAAATGCACATAAATCAACTGCTTTCTAGTTTCATACCTTCTGTGCAGAAGTGAATGATCTTTAATAGTTTGAAAGAATGGAGTCTTAACTGTATAGGTTTCCTACATGGCTTCATAAAAATGTGAATGAATTAAGTATGAAAAACAATTCCTTTACACTGTATTATAGCCAGAAATACATAGCATAGAAACATGACACCCTAAGGAAGTACTCAGTGACTTCCCATTCTTACAGTCTTATATGTGTGCATTTTTGTCTATCAAGGTTGTGGAAGAGAGGGACAATGCTGAGGACTAGATTTGGTGAATCAGTCCCCAGCTAAGTGGCCTCTCTTGCAGACAGACTGCTTAACTGCAAGTGTCAACATGTGTACTGTTCTACCCCTTTAATTTACAAAGCCCAAGCCGAACCCAACAGTACATAGATGTTGGTTGTACCTCTCCTCCACATTTCTAAACCATTAAATCCTAGGAAGCCAATGCTACATTCCCTGTTACCTGAAGACAGTTACCAAACATTTCCCATTTGGGCTTGTAAGAGCAGAAGAAAATTCCTTGCAGCTGCACCACCTACACTCACCTCTACAAGGCAAGGGACAACTTTGCAATTGTTGGAGTATCCAAAATTCTTATTATATGGATTTAGGCCTGCATGGCCAGATTCTGTAGTGCACCAGGGCACACTCAGTCCTTCCTTAACTTCTACAAGCTTACAAGCTTCAGAAGACTTTAGGCCACTGAATGCTATCAAAGCACTCATTTTCCTCCCCTGCAAGGGGCAGGGTAGCGGGGATGGAGGGGAAGGGGCAGAAACAGAAAAGTGCAAAAACACCTCTAGCCAGTTAAGAAATATGCCCCAGTATTAGAATTCCTCTGTGGGAATTTAGCTATACTGTCATCTGTGTATTTATGGTCTAAATTATCCCACATTTTAGATAATGTCTTTCAAGCTACATTCCAAAATAGCAGCTATAAGCATTTGCATGTTATACACAGTCAAAGCTTGCATTTGTACTTACCAGTACTGATAGGTGTGTGTGTCTGCATCCACAAGTACCAGAAAATCAGTTAATGAATATTAAATTTGTTGAGTAAGAGAGAGGATTGAATCTGGAGAAAAGCTCGAAGCTGTTTCTTTAAATTTTGGGGTTCTGTTGCCGTCAAAAGGGAGCAGTTCAGTTTCAGGAATATGGAAAAAAACCTAGCCTCTATTTTGCTCAGCACAGCACTCTGAAATTTCACATGGCAAGGAGCACTTCTTGCCCCGTATAAGCTGCCTTGGTGTTTCAGAACATATGGTATGTAAGATCACACACTGTTCTACATCTCCTACCATGGGTAAGAGCAGCAGGGTGAGCGGAGGAGCGGAAGGTAGGATTAATTCCAGATTTGCAAGCACTTCTAGTTGGATAATATTCCCTTACTTTAGTGAAAACAGTACTAACAGAGAAATTAACCCAGCGTGGTAAATAGTGTAAGAACACTAGGCTTTAGAAGGGAAGCTAATCTTAGGCAGGATGTTTATCCTGCCTGCTAGCTTTAGGAAGCCAGTGATCTACCGTGGTCTTCATGTGCTGATGCATGGCGCCATCATTAAAAGATGGGGGGAGGAGATACAGACAGAGGCTAAAACCTTGTGTTACATTTCCATCCACAGGTGGGACATTTGCAAGTCCACCTCCCTCTCCCAAGACAATCAAGCTGCTAATTTTCCCAAAGTGCAAATACATTTATAAGCATTGTTCTTTATGTCTTCAAAACAGTGTGACAATGTGTATTTACTCATACCTTCACTGTAGACATTCTTCCATCCAGTGTACAACAGGGTATTGCTCAGGCAGGCAGCGTAGTTTATCAGCAGATGCTTCTGCCTCTATTTTTCATGTCAGTGTGTTTATTGTAGGAAAATGGAAGGAGAGTGAGGAATACCTCACTTTTAAAAATCCAGTTCCAAACACTACACTATTTTGGACTGCCTAAACAATGTATTTTATGCAATGTTTGTGATCTAAAACAATACCCCTTTTGCACTCTCTTTTTTACATTGTAAGTCATGTTGTGTGTTTACATACAACACCACAGAGAAGTTATATCTGAGGAAGCAGTGTATTTATGATCTACAATCTATTTAAGATGTTTTTTAGAAAATTGAGTAAGTGATACTGTACAATGTACCTTTATTTCACACAGACATTTTTACACAAACTTGCCAAATCTGTTGACTATGTGAAATGTGAAAAAATCATGGTGGTAGGAGTAAGAAATAAATTATCATATTGGAAAGTGGGAAAATACAGGTATTCTGAAGAAATAAAAGGAGGGTTAATAAAACAGGCAAGCCCACTAAAAACCTTTTCTAGAATGCTGGTACTATAAAAAAGACTTTTAAAAATATGCTGGTGATCAAGTTTGAAGGACAGAGATAAGTATGTGTTAAATGGTGTAGGAGGATAGATGAAAAGAGGCAGAAAGACAGAAAAAGAAAGAAAAGGTTTATGAGAACGTTGTTTTGGTGGGATTTTAAACACAGATATGAGGGGTTAATTGATACAGAAATATTGTATAACAGATGCTCCTGCATCCTTTTTACACCAAGAGATTGATGTTTCAGATTAGTAAAGATTGAATGCATGTATTTAAATTCCTTTAACTTCATGATCCGACCATCTGCTCTTATGGACTTGTATGGGTCAAATCCATGTGAGTTATCCCTGACTCAACCCACATCCATTGCTAGTTGTTCTCATCCTTGAACCAAGTTCCTAAGTGCAGAGCTATAGGAGACCTTACGTGGTGAAGTCTGAGGCACAGAAGGTATGGAGCACCTCAGTGTGATCTGTCTGCTGTCACTGATTCAACTGTCGTATTGAGCATCAGTCATGCATTTTGTTTTGCCTTTTACTACCAACGTAGAGGTAGAAGCCCTTCCTGTTGCTATTGACCTGTCCTATCCATCTCAGCTCCATTTGAGTTTTAGCTTTCCTCATACTCTCTCTGCATGCCTGGGCAATGTTTCTAAATTTTTCCCTTTTTCGACCTCCATATACTGCCTTTTTGTGTTGGAGCTCTGCCATGAGTTTTCTACTACCCAAGCTGGTGTCCTGAGATGTCTGCTTTTCTGCCTAAGCATGCATTCTTGTGCATAGACGTCTCCATCTTTGAAGCCTGTTTCTTAGTATTAAGCTGCTTTGCAGATGGAACTTCCTCATTCTCATTTATGATGTTGTGCTGTATTGCTTTTCAGTTTATCCTGTCAGTGTAGGAGCTCAACACACCGGGTGTCAGGATTTTCTGTTTATCTGTTTTTGTTCTACTTTGGAGATGGCATGATTAGATTTAGTGGTTCCAAAGAGTTAATTGTTTAGACACTAGCTAGGCTGTGAGCATTGTTATTGCAGAGTGGCAGGGTTTGTTAATTGTTATTAGGGTTGTAAAAACCCCTTCTGAGGTAGAAATCATTTCTGTACAGATCGAACATACACACACGATCAACTTACCTAGGGTAGGGCAGATTCAAAAATTCTAGAAGATTTAATTTTTTTGTTTGTTTTTCATTATTAAACTGCATTTTATGGTAACTACTCTGTGAATGAGAGGTACAAGCTACGTGAAAAAAGAAAGTGAGCAACCATGTAAAGACAATTTTTCCCTTTCTTCCCTCTTTGCTCATTCATTTTGTTGAGGATACCCTTGCTCTTGCTAAGAGACAAGCACACCAACTAAAAGGATGTGACCTAGGATATAGTAGGGATTAGATTGGAGCAGCATCCTTAGATGAGCACTGTTAAGAGGGACTCCACAAATAATAGGCTGTTCCAGATGGATAAGTGGCAGCTCCAAGTTGTTCTTATTTTACTGGAACTAAAGGGTTAAGATTAACAAGAAATACGGAGTTTTGGATGTCATCAGTTTTGTTTAGGGAATAAACAATTTTTGTCTGTATATCCTTTCTTTTTTGAGACTCTTTTACTGCTGCTCATTCCTAGGATAAAAAATAAAAAATATATTAATTCAAATCACTTTACACTTACAGAGAATTTAATCTAACCACTTTGTCTTTTTCCCCTGTCTCCTGTTTTGTCTTTCTGATCTCTTTACCTGCCTAATATATCACACTAAAAGACACTATCGATGTGTCAAGGCCACACTTTAAAAGGAAATATTCATTTGCAGAGGTTGCGGTCTCCATTCCTTTTTTGGATCACTGCTGTCTAACAGTGTACATCTCACTTCCATGTCTTGCTATATCCCACAGGATGCCATGTCAGCCCTCACACTGAACAAAAATTACTGTGTTACATTTTGTTTCCATAGCTGATAGCTGGAACTGCTTTAAATACTCAAAGTGATTATGAAATAATTGGAGGTTAATACATGATAAGGGTGCCTTTCAGAGGAGGGTGTTTTCTCTCCTGTTTTTCCACACAAAAACCTGTGAATCATAATAGAATTTATAATCTAACAGTTTCAGTCCATACTTTTAGATTTGTTTCTGAAGTACTATGACACCAACCTGTGCAGCATACTGGGAATAGTGGTCAAGGAGGATACGTTCCAGGTTCTCAGTTACATGTCCCTCTCTTACCTCTTGTAGCCATCCTGAAATGATAACAAGGCATGTTGTTAGTGGGCTGGTTTAATTGTTTCTTATTTTTTCTTCTAAATATTAAGAGCGAGTGAAACTATGAGCCGAACTCATCAAATAATTCAGGTGTTTTAACTCAAGTTACCAGCACAAAACTGATGCAATTGTGTTAAACTGTCAGTTCACAAATACATTACACTGGTTGGAGTTTGATGGAGGAACTGGAATGTGATGCTGCTTCTGATTCCGTACAGCTTGCTGCACCACCATTATCCTCTTTTCTAACAAAGGCAAAATATTTGTATTGACTTTTCACTGGAAATTTTTAGATGTCTAATAAAATATAATTAATAAAGGTTTTTCTCTTTAATATATGTTTTTTACTGCCCTCACTGTCAGTTATGGTAGGCAGTCACCTACTTCATCTGCTCTACACCTGTCTGACCTCTAACTTGTAACAGCCTGCAGTGAGAATATTTTTAACAGAGTATTTATAGCTGATTATTTGTGCATAATATCCACAGTTAAAAAGTAAAAAGAAGTTTGAGTAATTAAATATATTTCCCAGGCTGAAATCTTCACCAACCAATATCAACTTCAAAAAAAGATGCTTAATGCATAGACCCAGGTTTTCCTGCTGTGCTTTGTTTTTTAAATAAGACATCAGAAAACAACACCCACAAGCAGTCCTGTTTACTCTAAGGAAAATATACTTTTGGTTACTTCAGAGCTTTTAACATTTAGACTAAAATACAAGGTTGGTAAATTTTTAGATCTGCTTTTCATAGTTCCTGATACCCACCCATATAAAATTTGGTGATATATTAATAAAAGAAAAAAATATAACCTACTGTGGACCTCAGTGAATTCTAAGCACATTGAGTTTAGTCTTTTCTCCTTCTATTCCTTGAATATTTTTAGGTGACAACTGTTTCCTGAGAATTGATCACCATGTTCAGCACTTAACACGACAGGGCCATTTGGGGATTATGTAAATTTTTGTGTATGTATATATAAGCACCATAGGAATAATCTATCTAAGCTGTTAAATCTATACAAAATTCTCCAGATTCCCTTAAGAATATCAACTCCTGCTTTTTAAATAGTGTGAGTTTCACTATAACATTGCATGTCCACATCACTTGGTAGTAATGTCGAGGAGAGATGGCGGCTGTCTTCCCGGCCACCCTGACAGTTCTGTGCTGGTTATTCCAAGTAGCTGTGCCTTTCATCAGGTTGTGTTTAGGAGTCAGGATCAGGCCTGGTGAGGGGAACCAGGTCAGACACAGATCCTAATGAAATTTTGCTGAAAGGAAAAACCAGATTCTAATTACACTTGCCCTTGACTTTCTCCACCCTCTTGGCCTTAGGATCTAACTGCAATATCCTCCTCATCTTTTCCTGAAATGAAGTATAACATCAGACCATATAGAATTGCTTACTGCATAGTATATTTTTTAGTCATTTTTTTTTCTTAAATATAATTCAAGTCAGCTATCCAGAAAACACTTGCCATGCCTGGAGACCAGCTTCTGTCTTGGTGTTCTTTGTTTACTCTGTGATGCAGGATCTCAGTTTTCAGTGTATTGCCCCCTTTTTTTTTTTCTACATCTTTGGCTCTGTAACTGAAGTCTTGCCTAGTAAATGGTGATGAAGCTTGAGTACATCATATCTATCCATCTAGCGATGTATCACTTTTCACCACTGTTGCACTTCGTACTAGCTGATCGCTTGAGACTTCAAAGCATTTGCTCCCTTTTTGCGAGTGAGATACTATGTAGTGTCATTTGTATTCACCTCAGGCAGACGCTGAGCCTCTGTTCATTTCATCAAAGAACTATTTATGAGGCTGTAAAAAAGATGAGTTTCTCCGAATAGTCTCCAAATTAAACTTTTAAAAGTTTAATGTTGGCACACAAGAATAATTACAGTTATAAACCATTAAACATTTAGAAGAAATTTATAGTATTGGAGGAGAAAATTTACAGCTGTGGTCAAATGTAATAAATTTCCTCTGAGAAGCATTTCCACAGAAACTTTTCTTTCTGAGAATTAAAAAATGTAGTGCTTTATTAACACCACCAAAATGCACAGGTGATGTCTTTAAACATTAGTTAGATAGGAAGATTCATATCTTTATAAGATACTGTTAATTAACCCTGCAGAAGTGTGTAAACATATACCCATACATATATAGCCACACAGATATATGTTATTTTTGATTTGTTTGGTGTTTTTTACATCAGTAAGTATGGGGCTCTCAGTTCACTCGTTATATCAGGCTGCATATGCTATGTGACCCTAGAAGGCAGTCCAATGGCTTGCAATTTTTTTCCAAGAATTATGATGTTTCCATACCTGCAGGGCAGTTAACATCTATGAAGCTTAGTCAGTCCTTTAGCTAGTCCTTAGACAGTCCCTATTTTTCTCTGCTACCATGTCTTTGATTTAACATTATACAAAATAATCTCACCTCGATCCTCCAAATCTTTCCACTCATAGGGCAAAAGGTACGGAATCTGTCTCTGCTCAGCCCTCATGCTACCCAATAAAACTCTGCTTTCTAGAAATATCCTCAAATGAAATTAATTTATTTGAGGCAAAATTCAAAGTCTATGGAAGGAACTAAAAAGATACCCATTAATTTCTCTGGGCTTTGATTCATGCTATTTTTCACTTTAATTATTTCATGTGACATCTAGTTCTCTTGGAAACATTTGGATTTTGTCTTCTCAAACAAAACAGGGATGAAACATTTCTTTTCAATATTTTCTGCCTAAGGAGAAGCAGAAGCATTTCAGATTCCTTAGCTAACCTTTGATTTCACTGAGTTATTATAATTCATTATGCATAGCTAACAATCACGTATTCCTATTTACAATTGTTTAGTGTAAAGGAGAGAGTAACGGATACCACTGAAAAATCAGAAAATACCACATAAATCAGAAATATTTAACTGAACATGTAAATTAGACTGTAAACATTTTGGAGCAGAGCCTGTATAGTTTATGCTTATAGCTTTGCACAGCACAATAGGACATGGCCATGACCTTCAGAAGATATTGCAGTATAAACAATGAAATGATGGTATTTCATAAAAATAATCACATAAATAAAAATAATTATTTAATTTCTGTGCAGACTTTGTGTCAAACTCTGTTGCGTGTTTACATTGTGTCATCACAAAAATCTCAAATTTGCTTTAACAGTGCAGTGCTGTCCTTTGCACTCCTCTCTCACCGAAGGCCCTGGGATTATTAATATCTTATTGATAAAAACTACTGGTTTGGACAGTAGTTGGTAGTCTTTGAATGTATGAATGAAAAATAAAAAAATAAATTTGAATGGAGAATCAGACTCTTAGCTGTTTTCCCTAGATTTAGATGCATTTTTTTCAGGAGAACTAGAGTCTCTTTTCCACAGCATTTCTGCTAAGACACTTCAGATGCCATGGTTTCAGTCCAAGAGCTCAAAAGAACTTAAATGCAGATAACAGAATGGTTTCCTGTAAACTGTGGGACACTGTGTCAGCTGGCAGCCACGTGGAATGAAAGCAATGCCCCAAAGAACTACCAGGGTATACACATACGAGATCATAACTCACAGAGTGAGTGCAGGATCCAACAAACCTTCATACCTTCTCTTTTTTCCTTCTGTCCTGCTTGGCTTTATCACGTTCATGCATTTCCTTTCTTTGCAAATTTTATGATTGTTTCTTAATTAAAATTAATCCTTTAATTAAAAAATAAAACAGTGAAAAATATTTTGAAATTACTTTTCTGTTCAAATGTGGTGATTCTGTCTGAGCAAGGATATAGGAGAAGGTGATGTCTCACACAATTTATTCATCTACCCCAGATGATGGAGCAAATGAATCAGAAGTTGCTGCCTAGCAACATTTATAAGTGTTCAGATTGATCAAAAGGTCTGGGAAGGTGAAATCAAGGCATTCTAGCAATGTACTGATAGTTATTGACTCTAGTCAGGATTGCAGGCTTCCTTTGTACTAGTTGTATATTTCTGGCTGTACTTTAAACACACACAATCCAGACCAGATAGACCAGATATTGTTAGAACATGGATATTTTATATGATATCATTGCTTTCCCCACCCAGATAAGCAAGAATGCAAAAACAGTGATAGTTTCTACCAAGCATCAGTAAGAAGGCTCAGTTGTACACCTTCAGTTCTAAAGGCATATGCATTAAGCACACTGCTGATGTACCCTTTGCAGAGGATGGAGAGGAGAAATGGAAAAAAAAAAAAAAAACAAACAAACAAAAAACAGAGAAAAAAGCCCAGAGAAAACAATAAGGGAAAGACCTTCAAATAACTTCAGCAGTTAGGCTTAAGTTCTAAAAAAAAAAGGGGAGGAGATGACTGGAAAAGATAATCTAACTGGTTCTAAGACTTTTAATGATTACTTTTATAAGGTCTGTACGCACAGGATTTGTTTGGTAATAGTCAGCTAGAGGAAATACTGTGATGGATGACAGTTTCTCATAATTTCTGTGCTGCAAAGCCACTGTATGGCTGAAATGCTTTCAGAGGTGCTGCAACTGCAACTGGCACCATGATCTCTAAGCAATGATCACAATTTACAAAACCATATTGATTAGTATATTGCTAATATGCAGCTTTGAAATCAAGAAGTAGGGCAGCTGCTTCTTTGTA
This sequence comes from Gorsachius magnificus, assembly GCA_034008185.1. Taxonomy (NCBI): domain Eukaryota; kingdom Metazoa; phylum Chordata; class Aves; order Pelecaniformes; family Ardeidae; genus Gorsachius; species Gorsachius magnificus. The sequence continues at coordinate 25,219,910 of CM067109.1, read as the reverse complement.
GCTTGTGAATGTCCAGTCTGCTAAGAACTGTGCCTACTACTATCCCTGAGGGCAGCTGCCAGAGGCCCATTCAGGCCAATAAAATTATAAAGAATAAAATGAGTATCTATTTAAAAAGCACTCCTCTATCTCCTCCTCCTCCTCCTCCCTACAATGAAAACCAAACTGTTTGAGTAAAAACTGAGGTTTCAGTTTCTGTGTGCAGCAGATATGTGAAACTGCTGACTGACTGATTGATCTAAACTAAAAGTAATAATTATGGCTTTTATCTCTATGTGACAGAAAAGCTCCCAGGAAATCTATGTCTCATAAAGGTGAGTTCTTTACTTTCATTGGTTTGATACATAGTCAACTACAAAGTGTAATAAACCTAATTTCTTTCTTCTTGCTTATTTATCCTAGTGATGGTTATAGATTTTATCACATGAGAAGAAATTGGTTCTTTGTTTCCTTATTTATGCATGACATTAATGCCTCCTTCTCTTGAAAAAAAATCATGTATGGGAAAACCCCATGAAATATATCAGCTTCTCTAATAATTGGGGTGGGGGTGTGTGTGAGGGAGATATAGGTCTAATCTAAGTACTTTTTTATTGCTTTCTTGTTCAGCTTCTAAATTATTTTTCTAATTAAAAACCAGGGATATTACCCCTGGAATTATCTGAAGGGCTTTGGTTGGCATATTCTTATGTCTTTTTCCCTTAGATGAGTTTGTAGGGGTTTTTCCCTCTTCCCAGGTTAGGGAAACCTGCCAAAGGAAAACAAGCCTTTAAAGCTTTCTAGCTTTTTACTGTCTTACTTTTTCAATAATGACTGTTACTGCATGTTACATGATTCATCACAGTCTTCAAAAATGACTGATGCCTGAAGTTCTTTCAACTTTAGGAAGACAATTTATGGGCTGCAGCACTGTAACACAGGATGGTGCTAGGGCAGTGGCAGTATGGCTCTACTGTCTGAGCTTCTAAGCAAGAAGATGCGGAGTATTTATTGCTGGGCCTCATGCTACGGTTAGGTTGATTCTTACCAGAATCTTATTACAAAAGAAATATTGAGCTACTAATGTAATATAGCCAGCTATCGGAAGTTTGGGAATTTGTCATGCTTTAACTACAGTTTAATTTATAATGACATAGATGTCAAGCATTTGTAAATTTAAGGAGTTAATATTCTTAACAGATATAGGAACACAGGAATGAGAGTACATTAAGATCGGAGATAAGGACATATCAGCTAAAGTAAAGAACTGTTCCTTGTGACTAGGTCAGGAAATATCTTGGACCTGACTTAGGCTGAAGCACTGCAATATCTTAGAATTACTTGCTTCATCATTTTTATTTATGCATATGTTAATGCTGGCTCAATATGAACCAGCAGTGTGCCCAGGTGGCCAAGGCAGGCAACAGCATCCTGGCGTGATATCAGGAATAGCATGGACAGCAGGACCAGGGCAGTGATTGTCCACCTGTACTCAGCACTGGTGAGGCCACCCCTCAGATAGTTCAGTTTTGGGCCCTTCACTAAAAGGAGGACATTGAGGTTCTGGAGCATTCCAGAGAAGGTCAACGAAGCTGAAGGGTCTGGAGCACAAGGCTGATGAGGAGCAGCTGAGGGAACTGCGGGTGTTCAGCCTGGAGAAAAGCAGATTGAGTGGAGACCTTATCACTCCCTACAACCGCCTGAATGAGGTTGTAGTGAGGTGGGTGCAGATGTGTGGATGTGACACTTAGGGACATGGTTGAGCAGTGGACTTGGTAGGGTTAGGTTTCTGGTTGGACTACATGATCTTAAAGGTCTTTTCCAACATAAATGTTTCTATGATTCTATGATAGCAGCTACTCCTGTGGTCAAATATAAGCAACAGTGGCAAACCGTGTCAGGATAATGCCTTTCATCTCAAGAGATCTCCATACTTCAAAAATGCAGGTATTGTGTTCTTCCTTTCCCATCTCATTAGAAGTGAATTGTAGAAGAAAGTGTCTCACATAAAGTAGTACCTGTAAGAAATCCTTAAGCATGCTATAAAGTACAGTCATTCCTGCAATAAAACTCTATAGCTGCATCAGTGGTCATGCACCATGGCACAGAAGGACAGAAATAGAAGAGGAATACATTACCTTTTCTCCTCGATTGTCTCCACTAGATGAAAAGCCTGACTAAATTTCAAGAGGAAAGAAAAAAGCTACTTGAAAATCATGAGCTTTTCCACTTCTTACCCTGTGTTTGAATATAGCACATCCTGGAAGGCAAGTAAAAGCAAACGTCACCATATCATCAACTTTCTTGCCTCAGATTAAATAGCTTTCACAATTCCTTCATAGTGATCCTGTAGCCAGGAACTGATGGAGTATAGTAGCTTCCTGGCCATATCTCTTTCTGAGGTGGCTGTGTTAAAGGACCATATTGCTTCACAGTAGCAGTAGAGAGCCAGCTTATCCGTTTTTTGTATCTGCACATTGTGGAAGGGAGACAGACATAGGTAAAACCTATCAAGGCCATGACTATGACCAACTCACATCACTGCCATTAAATACAGGAACTTAACAGGAACTTAACAGGAACTTGTTCTAAAGATATGGTCCCTGCATGTTGGGAATGGAAGGGAAAAACTGACTGGTTTTTTTGTCTGTACAATTAGGGGACTAATGAGACAAAAAAGCTAGTTACTTTTGCCAGCTCTGTGCTGGTCTTTTACCTATCTACCTATACTATGTCTTCAAAGAGACCTGGGGAAGCCAGAGAGCTTTAATGTCTCTGAGTAAAGTCAACTTCTTCCAGAGGAACTTCTGAACTTGGTCAGCTGAAGCTAGTGGCAAAAAAAGGAATTTGGGCAGCAGTAACCCCAGGGCAAGGGGAGAGAAAATGGGAGATAATGGCAAATGGGAAAAGAAGGTGCAGGGGCAACAGGGTGGATGAATAGTCAGAGAGGTGATTAGCAAATTTTGCATAATTTTGTAAGAGGATCCTGTTTTAATCCCCTGTGAAAAGAAATTCTGGTCCAGACCTTCCACAGAAATTTATGAAACGCAGCAGTGCCTCTCCAGTTTAAAAAGACTGCACCAGTTCTAGTTCACAGTTGTTCTTCAGGACATTGGTCTTCACCTGCACTCAGCTGGGTCTGAAAGGCTGACTTTGTCCCTCAGACCATTTAGGAATTAGGTCCACAAGCTGATGCTAGCAAAGAGGAGGCCTCAATAGAGCATGGTCAGCAAGCTCTGATGTTCATATACAGTAAATGGAGAAACCAATACATCCAATGGTTCACCTATTCATGAAGGGAAAGAAATATCTGCGGTTTTATGACAGTGATGTCAACTAAGCATCGATTGACAGTTAAAAGAGCATTTATTGAGACTTAATAGGAATGATGATGAGTAATCTTTAATAGAAAAGATGATGTGTAATCTAGTTAAAATTATAGGACACAAATATAATTAGATTTTTCACACATAAAAATTATAACGAATATTTAGGCTCTTAATTGGATTTTAAAAAGCCAGTAATATTGAGTTAATAATTGTGACAACTAATAGAGTATCTAACTAAATGTCAGTATTTTTATTAATTGATATTTAATTTTCTGTAGACTGTCTTGGCAAATGTTAATTAAATGCCAGAAAATTCCTTACAAATTTTAGCATATTAATAACCTTAAATTATGCCTTTATTGCTTACATAATTGTAAGTTAATTACACAGCTACAGACTTACTTTCTACCTTTCACACAGAGTGCAGGAGGATGAAGTTTCTTATGGGTCAATAAACTCACCTGCTTATTAGCTACACAAATGGAAATTGAAAGCTGATCCTCTGTAATCACATTTTTTCTATGATGTGGCACATATTAATTTCTGGCAACCCCTAGTTCCAGCCAAAGCAATTTGAAACAGGTGCAGTGTATATTTTTCCTTATTTCCAGTATATATATGGTAAAAGCTCATTAATTAAGTCTGTAATGGTCTGGGATTCAGAAAAACAGTGAGAATTTAGAATACTTAGATTCTTGATAATCAAAAACTTGCAGCTGCTTTTGATGACTAAACATTGCCATTAACTAGTTTTACCATTTGTAACTTAAGTCATTCAGAACAAAAGAATGGAACCCCAAATTTGTCTTTTATCAAAATACTGCACATATTTATCATTCAGAAAATTGTGAGTATTAACCTCAGCCAGCAACCAAGCACCACACAACCACTTGCTCACGCCCCCCTGGTGGGATGGGAGAGAGAATTGGAGAGTAAAAGTGAGAAAACTTGTGGGTTGAGATAAAGACAGTTAAATAGGGAAAACAAAAGCCGTGCACGCAAGCAAAGCAAAGCAAGGAATTCAGTCACCACTTCCCATAGGCAGGCAGGTGCTCAGCGATCCCCAGGAAAGCAGGGCTCCATGACACGTAACGGTGACTTGGGAAGACAAATGCCATCATTCCGAATGTCCCCCCCTTCTGTCTTCTTACCCAAGCTTATATACTGAGCATGACGTCATATGGTATGGAATAGCCCTTTGGTCAGTTGGGGTCAGCTGTCCTGGCTGTGCCCCCTCCCAGCTTCTTGTGCACCTGGCAGAGCTGAGAAGTCCTTGGCCAGTCTAAGCACTGCCCAGCAACAACCAAAACATCAGTGTCTTACCAACATTCTCCTAGTACTAAATCCAAAACACAGCACTATGCCAGCCACTAGGAAGAAAATTAACTCTGTCCCAGCCAAAATCAGGACAGATACTTATTTGAATACCTAGTGTCCCACATCTAAGAACATGAACCCTTGATTCTGTTGTATTGTTTAGATGTTTTGGGACTGCTCAGGTTACAGCTTCTTATCATTCTATGTTGTCTTACTTGCAAAGGAGCAAGCTTCACAAATAATGAATTATATTTGTGGTTTTTATCTCCTTACATACTTTTTTCTTTAATTAGAAGATAGAATGCAGAATAAGAAGCCATCAAAGACATAGATCTAACTTTTTGGAATCACTGGTTTTTGTACTTTCACTGTGTGAATTAGGAGTGGTCAGTCATACCTCAGTGCTGTACATGAACAATTTCAGCACCAGTGGCTTGATTTCTGTTTTATACAGCTTCCATCCAAAAGTAATCTATGGCTATTTGCAGGAGCATCAGGTGGGGAGTTTGAGGAAAATTCAGGTCAGAGAGGAGGCTGGCAACTCAGATCTGTAACTGTAAACCTGCTACTTTTCAAAGTAATAATTCCCTGTACCACTGAAAGAGTGACTGTGCTTGCATTAGTTTTCTATTTTTCTTTTTGAGGGGGATGCGAGTTCCTCTAAACTATGTCAAGATTCGGTAATCAAAGCCAGTTTGTTAATATTTTGGTCAATGGCCAAATTTTCCATGTATGCACATTGGACAGTCTACAGAAAAAGTAGGTGATGTTTTAGCTACTCTGGATGTTTATGGAGGTCAGTGTGTGGAGCACATATACTATTCTCTCTTAAATACCTGAAAATATTGAAAGTTTGTCAGCTGAGTGAAAGCTTTTCCATCTTGATTGGGAAGCAGTTTCTTAATAATTTAGCACAAGGAGCAGTGTTTGTTTTGAAAAAAGTAGGTTTCCAGAAAAAATCACTTGGGTGCAGTCATTTTAATCCATGCCCTGTCCCTTGTCAGTATGGCTGTATTTTTCTCCCCCAACAGATCACTTCTTTGATTTCTGGCTACAATAATTTTCTTCCACTGAGTGAGAATTAATAATAATTTCATCCTTATATGATTTTTTCTGGCATCTGTGCCATAGTAATTACATTGCTGTTGATTTGGTGTGGAAGATTTTAGTGGACCAAGCTTCTGCTTCCTCCTTTTTTTTCAAGGTGGCACTTTGGAATTCAAGTCTGAGTTATGGTAGGTAAGGCATACAGTCAAAAGTTGGACAGAAGTTCTCTCTAAGGATATGGATGCAGCTAAGAATCTTTGCAAAAAACAAATTCAATAAAGCACATTAAGTGAAAGGCATCGCTTTCCCTGTGTCTTACAAGGGAAATTTCTCTGGGGACAGCAATCACAGATGGATTGTGTGATCAACTGCAAGGTATTGAAGGGGCTCTGGGTATCAGAGAAGTTGACAGTGTCGTGGTTTAACCCGGCTGGCAACTAAGCACCACGCAGCCGCTCGCTCACTCCCCCCTCTCCCTCAGTGGGATGGGGGAGAGAATCAGAGAAAAAGAAAAAAAAAAAAAAGTAAGACCCGTGGGTTGAGATAGAGACAGTTTAATAAGAGAGAAGAATAACAATAATAATAATAATAATAATAATAATAATGGTAAGAAAATATACAGAATATATAAAACAAGTGATGCACAATGCAATTGCTCACCACCCGCTGACCGATGCCCAGCCCGTCCCGAGCTGCCATCACTCCCCCCGAGCCGCGATCACACAGCCCGAGCTGCAACCACTCTCCCCGCGACCGACCGACCGAAACTAACCCCCCCAAGCATGACGTTATATGGTATGGAATAGCTCTTTGGACAGTTTGGGTCCTAGCTGTGCTGTACTCCCAGCTTGTTATGCACCTGGCCGAGCAGGAGAAGCTCAAAAAGTCCTTGAGCAGTCTGAGCACTACTTGGCAACAACTCAGAACATCAGCGTGTTATCAACATTCTTCTAGTACTAAATCCAAAGCACAGCACTATGCTAGCTTCTGTGAAGAAAATTAACTCTATCCCAGCCGAAACCAGGACAACAGGAATGCATGAGGTCTCATGCTGTGAGCTGAGAGTGGATTTTGATTAGTCAGTAAACTGGTTCTTTGTTGAGTAAACGTGTTGCAGCTGCAGAGGGTGATGCACATACAAGCAAGCTCCCACTGCAATTTCTAAATCATTCCCTACTGCAACCTTAGAAAACCCTTTTTCCTTCCCCAGTCCCGAACAACGCAGCCTTTAGCACCAGCTCCCTGCTGCAGGTAAGATTGTCCTCTGAACAATCGATCTCCCTTTCTTGTCTTCTACTGCTGTTAGTGAGGTACTTGCTTCTAAGCAAGATCTCTGATGGTTTTTGTCTGTGTATCCAGGTGACCTTCTGAACTTGGCTCTTTGCATGGGTTTCTGGTCTTGTCACTGAGCATCTCTTCACTTCATCTATGCTATAGTTCAGAACAAGATAGTTCATCAGACTCTAAGATTTCTGGTGGTTTATGTCAAATTGCAGATGCACTGTTGTATTTTGAAATGATTATTATTACTCTGAACTACTCCTTGGACTTTTGGGAAGAGGTCTGTTAGATAGATCTGAATTTTCATTCACCCTGTCTCTTTTTCTTTTTTCACCATCTGGCTGGTTTTACTTATGCTCCTGTTTCTTGCACCTACAGAAGGAAAGGCATCTTTGTCAAGGGATTCTGGGCATAGACACACTGCCTTGCTGCATATTGCAGGGGTACAGAGGGAGTAACACATACTGCAGTGCACCTCAGCTTCTTGCTTGCTTTCCACCCCATAGAAACTGAAGCTGTACCATCCTGTGGGGATAAAACCTTTCATTAAAAATGAAGGAGAGACTGCTAAACAATTGTACCCATGTATTAATACAATAGCTGAATACATAAAATTGGGGACAGAGGTACTAATGACCTCTTTCTCCTGCCTGTCTGTTGATACTAGCTATAGCAGGTAGCACAGCTGCTAAAGATCATCACTGCTTCTAGGCCACCTCCACCATTTGTTTCAGTAGAAAGACCATCTTTTGCATCAGTGATATTTGATACTACAAAAAGAAAGCAGGATGAGAAGGGTGTGGGTATGTTGTTTATAGAGAACTCAGTGAATCAGAATGATTTTTGTGCATTGATTGATTTCAGTGGCAGCAAATAACACTGTCCTCTGTCATGTGAATTACCACTTTTATTTTGACTTTATGCTCCTCCTCAGTGACACAGTGGCAGAAGAAGAGTTTGATCCATTTCATTTATTTGTGATTATGGTAATTCATTACCATGTTTGAGCTTCTTGTTTATATCTTACTGACTGAAAGAGAGGTGTCACCACAAATGGAGATGGTGAAAATTAGCTATATAATAATCTTATATATAATTTTCAATTAACTTGTCCTTAGTCCATAAATGTATCCTGTGGTGAAGTGCTCAGCTGGATATGTTTCAGAGGAATGTACTTTTGCAGAGCTATTATTGCTGGCAAATGGCATACATATTACCTTTGGTGAAGATCCTGTATCTACTGGTGTATCAGTAAGAGCAAGATTATTGACAATATAGCTCAATAAAGAAATACACCATCAAAATGCACAACGCATTGATGGGGAGACATTTTCAGCAGGTATAAATTGTCACAATATTGCTAATTTCAACACAGTAGCAGTGATTTCAACCAGTGTCAGGATCTTCAACATTCAGACATTGTGCTCTTCCTTATTAATGCATGAATGTGTTTCAGAGAGAGGCACAGAGAAATATTCTTATATACTTGATTTCAATGGGAATGAGAGATGCTTGTCCCTTTTCTGGATCAGGCAGAAGTCAGGCAGATGTGTGGGGTACTAAGCTGATAGAAATTAGGGTAGCTCATCAAAACTAATAATTAATTTCTTTGTTTAGAGGGGGAAAACCAAAAAAAGCAAGCTCAAAATTAGATTTTGTCTTACATTTTCTTTTTGTCTTTAGACAGTGAATTAAAAAGAAGGAATAATGGTAAAAGTTTTCCATGCCTTTTCTTTCACCTTTATCAAAACTTTAACTTCTTGAAAGTTCAAGTCATGAAAGAAACAGCGAGGCTCTGGCTTTGGCATTCAGGTATTTACAGGGCTTGGGTTTAAAATCTCTAAGGAAGGTAAGTTCAAATCGAACTAAATCAACAATTTTTGCTTGGCAGTAAAATTCCACAAAACTTGTAATAAAAAAGATTATTGGGGGTCTCTTGTTACCAAAAAACCTCACCCTAACATACTTTTTCCTTTAACCAGCTCTGTTTTCTGTAACAGCTATATGTTCAGGTAGCCCTTCTGAAGGTGTATTCAAGGCAAAATATTTGAACAGTTTGTAGGGGATATTAACATAAATCAACGCCACAAGCAGCAGAATTTTTCATAGTGTCTCTAAGTGGAGCTTTTGTAAATTACAGTTGGTGAAATCTATTCTGCTCTCTTCCTGTTGTATCCTGATCTTACATTTATTTAATTAATGAAGGTGATTTAAAATTTCTGATACGATATGATTTCATGTGAGTTTTTTTTTAATGATTAATGATAATTGACACTGTTTCTTGGCTTGTGTAGTTTATTCTACTGTTTAATGGACTGTATTTTTCTAAATGTCAACTTCTAGAAATAATACACCCAAACCTCATTTTACATAAAAACTAAAGAATAGGGTTCTAAATGGGTTTGCGTATGATTTTTCTCATTTTAGTATTGAGATGAAAATATGCAACTGAGGTGTTTCCTGATTTCACACTATGCATTGAATATGCTGATGTCAATCAGATGTTTTCATATCTTGTATTTTTAATCAAGAATGAGTGAGAAAATCAGAGAGTTTTAGTCATGATATATGGTATTGGAATTAAAGCATGCTCAAGTGCTGACTTTTTGATCTTAAAAAATGTTTTGCAGTCCCTGTTAGAAATACTTTGAAGCACTTTCACAGCCATTAAGATCTTTAAATTAATACAATTACACTGATGGACAGTGAAAAGAAATTTGGACAAACATATGCCCAGAGACACACACTCTGTGTGAACAATCACATTTTTACTTGCTATAAATCTTATAGGTGAATTATGACTATTGCAGGTATTGCAACTTTAAACAGGCTAAGATTAAAGTACTTTAAGTTTCTATACTCTGTTATATGAAGACACATGTAATAGCCCTTTATTTAACTATGTAGTGCTAAGATACTGACTTATATCTCTATATTTACAATAATTGTATTGTGTAATAAATACAAAAAAAAACTGAAGTGAAACTTGCTTGCTATAGCAATACATTCTTAGGGACATATTTTGAATAATATTGAAGTTGTGGGATAATCACTGCAATGCTTCAGGATAAAATTTCAAATTAAATATTTCTTTAAAAAATAGGGTATTGAAATTTTCATGTTTTATTCAAATTGATATCTCCTCCAAGAAAACTGCTTATAGTAGTGTTATTTTCAGGTCAATGAGTTCCAGAAGTGCAAAATCCCATATTTAGAGTTTCTTTATCTCTGACTTCCAGATGATTTCTAACAGGAAATTATAATGTGTTCACTGTAAACCACAGGCAAAATGCATAGAATAATAAACTTCTATTTCTCTTTACACTATGATATGACTTTAAATATAACTGCAGGGTTAAGCCAGTTGAGTATAAATTAGTCCTGAGTAGTAAAACTATGCTTAGCTTTCCTGAAGTGCATAAACCTACGTCTTGTTTTCACTCTCCCTGACTTTGTTCATGGGTTCTTAAGGACACAGCTCCTTGTGTTTGGGTATTTTTGATTTTTTTTTCTAGTCATAGAGGAAATTTTAATGAAAGAACTGGTATGTATTTTGTAAGAAGTTTTTTAAACACTGTCACCATTGGGCTGACATCTTCCTCAATCCTCCATGCCATGTATGAAGAGACTGAAATCCATGTACATAACGTACAACAGAGACTACCCTGTGGTACTCATCTTGCAAAGCTGGGAATAGGGAAGAATTTCAAGGTAATTTAATTGTCTTCCATGCCAATTTGCACTGCCAGTGACTTGGCCCTGCTTTCAAATACTTTTTTTTTTAATTACAATGAAAAAAAACCCCTTTGTGTATATAAATTTAGATTTTATCAGTTAAAGTATTATGACAGGCATATTGCTTTTTCCTTGAAAGAACTAGCTAGCCTCATTCATGATACTGTATATGTTCTGACATTTGAAGGAAACATTTTTTTTCATAAGGTGGCAGCATCAGGGAGTTTGTTATAAGAACTCTGTTTCCCTCCCAGCTGCTTTCCAGCAAGTTAGGTGTTGATTTTATGAGTATGTAGTATGGTCTTGATTTTTAAGGAAACAAGTAACTCCAATGAATCCAGTGGTATGTTACGGGTAAGTAAAAATCACTATGCTCAGTAGCAGAGGTGAAGGTTGTCTCTGCTGTGGCACAACAAAAGTATCTTGTTAACATTACAGACATTAAAGACTATCTGCTGCGCTGCTGAAGTAGCAAAGATTTTCTTGGGATCAACACTATGTGCAAGAGTTCTCAGAGAGTGAAGTGGTTAGTCCTCCACTAATCTTAAGTGACTGAGATAACAGGAACATCGCTGCCATCAGATGGCTTTGTTTTTGTAAGGAATCTTATTTACAGTTGTATATCAGATTTGCAATTTAAACTGAGATAAGAGTTCTGCAGTTTAGTTATAACTCCATGGAAAAGGGAAAACTCCTGGAGATGAGAGTAAAAGAGTAGTTCAGTAACAATTCACAGTTGTCAAGGATATAATGTGAGAAGACAAAGGAAGAAATTGAGATAGCAGTTACAATCAGAGATGAAAACAAAAGCATTTTAAAAGTTGTGCTGAATAGGACTATGTAATATGGAAAATGGAAAAAAATATATAAAGCAGATGGTTAACAGGCAAAAGCAGCTCTAGGCAAAAGGAGGTCTAGACAAAGATTTTACAAAATTATTAATTAAAATAACCAAAAAAATCTTTCATTTTTATCAGAGCAATAGGGAGCAGAGGCCAAAAAATAGAAACAGGAAAAGAGAAGTTGTTGCTGAGAAGATGGTAATAAAGTGATATGTATTCTGTAAGCCTTTTGGAACTCATTTCTACATAATGGACCAACTAGTGCAAAATTTGAGCATAAATATGTCTAATGAGAAAGTCTAAACATTTTAAGAAGAGTGGAAGAAGTGAATGCATTTTTTCTCCTTGCAGACTTATCCAAGCTCATCAGCTACCCACTGAGGTCAACAGAGAAATATCACTTTATATTTGTGGACTCTGGATCATAACCTGGGTGAAATAAAATATTAAACTCAGTAAAACAGTGCTCTGCTGCTTATATAACAGTCCAGAGTTGTTTTGTAATGACTCATTTAGACTGCAGGAAGAAGTGGGTTACTAAATATGAAATGCGTGTTGATCTTGCAGAATATATGCAAGTAAATTACCTTACTCACCCTGCCTCTTTCTCAGCCTGCATGAGGATAAGCCAAAGATTATCCCATTTTAGCAAATAAGATCCTCACAGCTGTTTATGTAAACAGAGATTTACTGAAGCATTGGCAATATCTGCATCTGCTCCTACCCTTGCAATGGAAATCTTTTCACACTTATTGCCCTCTTTGATAGGGGTGAGCTGGACTTGTTCTGTAAACTATCATGATACCACCTGAATTATCACGACCCACTGGTCAGGCTTTATTGTATGTCTGCATGCTTTAAAAAACAGTCCACAGGGTATTATTCTCCTCTCATTTTTCTCTCTGTCTTGACTGTGCCCTAATTTTCTTCCCCTCCCCCTTTTTGTTTTTTTTTGGGGGGGGGGGAGGGGGAAGGGACACTTTTTACTGTTAATTTAATCTTCCTTAATGCATAGTTAAACTAGTGTTTACCTCCTGATATGCACTGGATGTTATAGACATTAGCTGTCAGAAAGTGGGATGTGCAGTTGCCTGTAGTGTTTGCTAGGACTGTAAAGAGCTTAAATAGATTTGGGTGTTGTAGACCTAACCTAGACACAAAAGAGGTAAGAGCTAGGTACAGGACCAACGTTAATCTGCAGAACTGACTGAAAGTCATTGTTGCCATAAACTGCATGGAAAGGAAAGCAGCTACAACAAATGCAAAAGCCACAGTTCCCCGATCCTCTCAAGAACCTTCACAAGGTACCCAGTACATCCTGGATTTATGGTAGTTTTAATAAAATGCTGATTCACAAGCATTGAGAACCTACCAGCCCAGTAATGATGACAAAGTTGGATAGCTGTCTAAGTATCTGAATTTCTAGTGTTAGGGAACGTTTTCAAGCCTTGCTTAGATCCAGAAGTTCAGAAAAACAAGGAAAAAAGTAACAAAAATTCAATACTTAAGAATTTCTGATCCTTCTGAAACCAGACCAAACAAATAAACAACAAACCCTACCACCACCATGTCCTGGTTTAACCCTAGCCAGCAACTAAGCACCACACAGGCACTTGTCCTGTACCCCCTGGTGGGAAGGAGGAGAGAATCAGAAGAGTAAAAGTGAGAAAATTCATGGGTTGAGATAAGACCAGTTTAATAAGCGAGCTAAAATAAACTAAAATACTACTACTACTAGTGATAAAAATAATAACATACAAAGCAAAGAATCCATGATGCAATTACTTACCACTCGCTGACCAATGTCCAGCCAGTCCCTGAACTGTCCCAGCCAGGACAGCTGACCCCAACTCCCCCCAGTTTATATACTGAGCAGGACGTCATATGTTCTGGAATACCCCTGTGGCCAGTTGGGGTCAGCTGTTCTGGCTGTGCCCCCTCCCAGCTTCTTGTGCACTGGGCAGAGCTGGGAACTCAGAAGCCCTTCACTAGTCTAAGCACTACTTAGCAACACCTAAAACGTCCATGTGTTATCAACATTATTTTCATACTAAATCCAAAACACAGCACTATGCCAGCTACTAGGAAGAAAATTAACTCCATCCCACTTCAAACCAAGACACACCACCACCACCCCAAAACTGAATCAGACCTTAGTAGCAATATTAATACATTTCTTGTTTTTCCTGGAGCAGATTTATTTATTCTTTATCTGGTTAGAGTTATATGACTTTTCTCTTTAAGGATGGAAAAACGGAGAAGAGGAAGTTAGTAGCACATAATGCAAGGGTGCTGTGAAAATGCCAGACAGATGCCATCATTGCTTGCCATCATCTATGAATGTATTCACATCCCATTGAACCTGCAACAAAGACAAGTACAACTCTCCTTATACTGGGGCAGCAAAACTCACAAGGTCACAGAGACTCCTGAGGGTTCATGAAACCAAAGAGGAAGCCATCAGCAGCCTTGATATAAAGCAAAGAGTTTATATTCTTTTTAAGAAAAATGCATGGGATATGAAAGGAAGTATGTGTATTTAAACATGAACAACTCAGCATCGGTACTTCAAACATTCATGCAGTGTTGACTTACATCATTTACACATGGAAAGTGACTCTACAAGAGTTTTTTAAAAACCTGGGCTTGTCATAATTCAAAGAAAGAAAAATTCTTATAAAAACTGTTTTCATTGCTACAGCCTACATTTATTTATTTTAAAACAATGTAACAAATTCTTACTTGGCTTTAGGCAAAGTCCTTTCTCTTGTACAAGAATATAAATGCCCTTTAAGCCAACAAATATCTTTGATTTGCATAATTCATATACACAAAACCCTATATATTTTACTGTAATCATAAATGCATCTTGCAAGCATACCATCTATTTTAATTATTGCAAATACAATTCAGATACTCCTCATAACTTGCATATATATATATATGTATATATATTATGGAACAGATAACATTGGGAGATAGCAGACATCTATGAGTATTTATTATGGGCAATTTTTGTTCCAACAAGCATTTATGAGAAGTCTTCCAAATGTGTTTAATCCAGTTAAGTGAAGATTCACCAGTGTGGTAAATTCCTTTATTCAGATATACATGTTTTTAAGGTGTCTGTGTAGTCTTTTTTTACGCCTCTCTTTTAGTCACTCTTTTATAAAGAAATGCAGTACATGCGTTCTAAATCTGTAATCTTAAAGCTTGTTGATGTACTTTCTGCTACATAAGGAGTTAAACTGACGTAAATTACGTCCAATATTGCAGTCTTACATGGAACTGGTCAAAATTAGTGTGAGTTGTTTTTTCTTCAATTAAACATCCCTCCAACTGCAGGGATCTTACAGAGAGTGACAGCATTACACTAGCACAGAAATAAAATAATTATGTTTGACAAGCCAGTGGTGTTCTGCAAAGCACCACACTGTAGTCTGCAGGGAGCTCCTGGCTCGCTTCAATATTCCTAGGCTTTATATAGGAAGAAGAGACAGCTATTCCTGTACTTTTGCACCTTCCTAATATTTTGTTTTATTAGAAAGCAATTGTAGATGCAGCTCAGATGTGTCCTTCATGCTTTTTTCCTGCCTGGCTGGGAAACTGACTGTATTCCTTTTTACTGCCACTGACAATGCTTCTTTGTGTGCTTTCTGGGGGTCACTAGTATCCAACAGTACACTTTGCGACCTGGATAATTCCTCTGTTACATCAGAGGTAGCTTAAAATATTGTTTGAATTGTTAACGTGAGTTGTTAACTAGTTCACTCTTTGTCCATCCGGAGAGTTATTCCTTTAATTCTTCTTGTTGCTGCTGGATGTACTGACATACAGCTGGTCTTGCAAAGGACTGTTGACCTGAGGAACTATCTGACATGGTGTTTTGCATTTTTTTGTCCTCCCACCATTGGCATTGACCCTTGACTGGCATATGGTCAGACATCTCACTTCAGCAAAGCAAGATTACTTGACACCAATTCAGAACTGCACTTGTCTTCCCTCTCTCCTTTTAAGAAAATGGTACAATCAGGCACTATATTAAAGTTCTTTGGGATAGTGAAAAAGGGTGGGAGTTTTTAGGGAGGAGAGACAAATGATTAGTAGCTGAAAGGCAATCTTGAATGGTAACATTATCTGTTTGTCCAAACCCAAACTTTATTACAGCAGTTGCACAATATCACTGAAGTAAAGAAGTCTCTTTTCCTCCCTCACCTTAAAGATAGAAGAAATCTAGAAAGGTTTATATTATTGGTTCTGCTTCACAAAGAGATATCACAAAAACCAACAGGGCTCAAAACAAAATTCTTTATTGAATAGTAGAAGAAAGATTATATCAATATGTTTTTATCTGTTCAAGAAATTTCTCCGTAAGGGCTCCTTTGTGCCCAGTGCTCTAATACTCCATATGGCTGCTAATGGCTTTCTAATCTCATCATCTGCAATGCTAGAGTTTTAAATCTATTTGCTTCAATTTCTTGACATGTATCAGGGACAAAAAGATGTATTTACTGACTTTGTGTTACATGTTTTTATTAGATTAGGAGGTGCCCAGACATCTTCATCAGGAACTTGTATTGCAAGTTCTCAAGGAGGGAAGTTAAGAAAAGGTCACTTTATTAATAATTTCAATAGTCAAATAAAAAAAACCAGATTCTTGATGTAGTTTTGAATCACAACATATCTGTATCTAGTTTCAGTCTGAATTTCTAGTTTCAATAAGCTGCAGCTTGCCTCTGAGGTATTGCATTTTACCACCTGAATCTCTTTTTCTTTTCTTTTCTGGGTTAAAACCAAAATATTTTTTTTTTCTCTTCTCAGGAGGTACGGCTCTAACTAAAAAATTTGAGCATGTATGGGTATTTGGGGAGGGTAGAAAACCTGTCAATACATTTCTTTTAATCCTCCTGAAATTTTTCCTTGAAAGAAAGCTTAGCCTAGAGCACCTGGGATATGTGTAGGGAATATCAATAATATTTTCATCCCTTGATAGCTGACTTTCTTTGCTATAGACTGCTACCATCTCAGTGAAGAGTAAATGACTTCTGTTTCTGATGGGAGGAATTTTGAACAGGAATGGGGAGGAAATAATGAGAAATGCACTGTACCTGACCTGTCCCAAGAGTAGACAACTCTATTACAATCTTTGGAGGTAAAGAAATGATCTTTAACTCAAAAGTAGCTGTGTTTTTTAAGTCCCGGTATTTTCAAGTTAGTCTGTCAAGCTGGCTGACATAGGAGCTGTTACAAAAACACAGCCCACAAATGGGGGAAAAAATGGGATTAGCAATTAGTGTAAGGTTGTATATAAAACTGGATTATTCTTCAGTGCACAGAGACTTGCAGGCTTGAAAGTGACCCTTGCTTATTCTTCATTGGAAAAATGCAACAGAACATCTTACCCTGTGGAGCTGTCAGAACAGGAGGGGCCACATCGTGATGTATTATTCTAAGAGAACACTCGAGCTTTCCAGTCAAGATTTGTCTCTGTAATCCATGCTGACTCTCTCTGCCTGGCTTTCTTATGCTGAATGCTCTACCTGAATGCAAAAAGGCGCCTTTCTTATGTGTTTCTGACAGAGAAAGAGCAGAATTGAGTATTCCTTACTCCCCCTTCAGACCTGTTAAGGTCGGTACAGGTATTTAATAGGCACAATAATATGAATGTAAAACTTGTCAGGTCTGCTGAAGTTCTCTTGGGAAATGCTATCAGAAGAGACAAAACCAAAAATTGTACAAAGAGCCACAGAGCCACCTCTGAATGTAGGAAATATATGACATACACCTTGAAAAGTACTGATACTGAATCTTCATGTGTCTTGACCTGCTGCCATGAGTTATTTTAGATTGTATTCATAAACTTTTCAACTAATCTGGGTGTTCTAGCAGAATATCCAAAGGCTGTTATTGCAATCTCCAGGAGAAAGAAACCTGAAATAAAATATTTCTGTAGGAGCCAGTTCAGGTTCTAGCATTCTAGTAAATCAGTTTCTCCCTATGCAAGAGGACAAAATCTGTCAGATCCAAACCTTGGCTGGGCCTCTGCATTTTTTTGACCTCTGTTGGAATTGGATTGATGCTATTCTGATGCACTCCATGAACATCTGGAGGTTAAGAAGTTCAAAGGCTTCTTTGAACCTATTTATGTTTCAGTTGAATGTTTCATATGCCATTTGTTTGTTACAACTTTATAACCTGATAATAAGCACCAGGTAATACATCATGTTTGTGCACTGCAGTAGTATTTCACTTAGTGAATTGTTAAAATTGTTAAAATACCTGATAGTTTTTCTCAAACACCTCCTGTCTTGAAATCATTTAGGAGAATGAACCTCATATGCAAATTATAAAGTATGGTTTTAGTCCTTGTGATTTTAAAAAAATAATAATAATAATTGTACTTGCATCCCAAGCACATTATAAGGTAACAGCAGTATCCATAATCTTCTCTAGTTTTACAGGATTCCCTGTGTATCTTAAACTGTTGTCTTTGCAGAAATAGGGTTTAATGAAAAGTTAGAAATTAGTACATACTATAATTACAGCAAAGAAAAAAAGGGATTAGCCTAAAAATAGCTTCAGTTTATTTAGAATCATAGAATCATAGAATGTTTTGGGTTGGAAGGGACCCCTAGAGGTCATCTAGTCCAACCCCCCTGCAGTCAGCAGGGACACCACTAACTAGATCAGGTTGCTCAGAGCCCCGTCCAACCTGGCCTTGAATGTTCCCAGGGATGGGGCCTCCACCACCTCTCTGGGCAACCCGCTCCAGTGTTTCACCACCCTCGTTGTAAAGAATTTCCTGCTTATATCCAGTCTAAACCTACCCTGTTTTAGTTTAAAACCATTACCCCTTGTCCTGTCACAGCTGGCCCTACTAAAAAGATTTTCCCCATCTTTCCTATAGGCCCCCTTTAGATACTGAAAGGCCGTAATCAGGTCTCCCAGCAGCCTTCTCTTCTCCACGCTGAACAAGCCCAACTCCCTCAGCCTGTCCTCATAAGAGAGGTGCTCCAGCCCTCAGATCATTTTTGTAGCCCTCCTCTGGACCTGCTCCAACAGTTCCATGTCCTTCTTGTGCTGAGGGCTCCAGAGCCGGACGCAGGACTCTAGGTGAGGTCTCACCAGAGCAGAGTAGAGGGGCAGAATCACCTCCCTCGACCTGCTGGCCACGCTTCTCCTGATGCAGCCCAGGGTATGGTTGGTCTTCTGGGCCGCCAGCGCAGATTGCCAGCTCATGTCCAGCTTTTCATCCACCAGCACCCCCAAGTCCCTCTCGGCAGGGCTGCTCTCGATCCTTTCTTCCCCCAGCCTGTATTGATACTGGGGGTTACCCCAACCCAGGTGCAGGACCTTGCACTTGGCCTTGTTGAACCTCATGAGGTTTGCACAGGCCCACCTCTCCAGCCTGTCCAGGTCTCTCTGGATGACATCCCGTCCTTCTGGTGTGTCAACCGCACCACTCAGTTTGGTGTCATCCGCAAACTTGCTGAGGGTGCACTCAATCTTGCTGTCTAAGTCATTGATGAAAACGTTAAACAGCACCGGTCCCAGTACAGACCCCTGAGGGACACCACTCGTCACCAGTCTCCATCCGGACATCGAGCCATTGACCACTACCCTCTGGATGCGACCATCCAGCCAGTTCCTTATCCACCGAACAGTCCACCCATCAAATCCATAGCTCTCCAATTTAGAGAGAAGGATGTTGTGGGGGACTGTGTCAAAAGCTTTGCAGAAGTCCAGATAGATGACATCCATTGGTTTTCCCTTGTCCACTGATGCTGTCACACCATTTATACTTTGAATACACTGAACAATTGCTACCGAAAGCTAGAAGAAATGTTGCAGCAAATTTTGATAGTACTATTTGTTGGGTCTTCATTAAAAAAATGCATTAAACTTTCCTAGGTTTATCATTTCCTATTCCTATGATGTTGACTCATTGGGTTTAGTTTGTTTATTTGTAAGGGGAAAAAAAATCCCATGTTTAGCTGTAAAGGCATAAAAGGGGAAATAACACCATCAGATATCCTAAGCTGTATTTACCAATGCTTGTGTTCTAATTCAGGGTTTTGGCATTTATGTAACACCAGATTTTAGGTAGTACAAATCGGTACAATTATATAGAAAATAATAGACCTACACTGCATAAAATAGCTCAGAATATAACCTAGTTGGTTTGAGGGTTTTTGTTTTACTACTGGGGAGTGTAGCCCAGGACAATGACTTCTGGATCCTTCCTCATCTCTCTTAGAGGAGGATTTTGCTTGTAAGGACTTTCTACCAGAATGTTTTTTTTGGGCTGTTGTCTTGGATTTGGCAGTCAGGTACCTAAAGTCTCTGTCAGAGGCCTTTTGGGAATATCTGGTTTTAACTGTATCACCCTCTCTTTTAGCAGTTAGGAAAACATCTTTTACCCTTAGTGAGCTTGCCTCCTGTTTCTTCTTAGTGTTTTTCGTAAATAATTTTCCCCCCTATGTTGTGTTTTATAGATAATTGTAAAGGTTACTTGTAGATCTTAGATCCCTTTTCTAATTGTAAATTACGAAAGGAGTAAGAGGCTTTGTGATTTTGAACAGAATTTTAAAAAACACTACCCTGAAGTGAACTGAAAAATGTGGCTCATGCAAAACAATAGGCTTGAGATGTAGCCTGCACAATTTATAATTTGCCAGGGCCTATATATGTGAACATGGCCTGTACGATATGTGATGAATAGCCTTTAAGGGGAGCATTAGTAAAATAAATTAAAGCAATGCTTCTCCCGTGCTTTGGCACAAATCAGGACTAATCTGCTGGCGTAAGTGGAAAGCTGGCAGATCACAGGCACTGATATTAGCAAGTTGTTTTTTTCTTTAATGTCAAAGTGACTGTAACCCTGTTCCTGTTTAAAGACATTACTATAGAAAGAGAGAGCTTTCTGGACTGTTAGTTTTAAAAGCCACTCAGAATTCAGATGTTTACCCAATTTCAATGTAATTATCTGTAACATCTGATTCTGTTTTCCTTCCAGTCTAACCTTTGCCTGGAAAGAAAACACTCAACCCATTTCCAGTATGTTTTTATGGTTTATGCAGATGAGACCTGAAATTAAAAGCTGACCTGTATATTGCATTTTCTTGGAGCTTTGATTTTATTTGAGTTGTGGTATTTTTGTCGTTAAAACCTCTGCCACATAGTCACTAATGGCAGAAAAACTTTCCAACACCCTTGCAACTTCAAATCCTAGGCACAGCAAGAATAACCAGGTAAGGAAAGCATAGACACATTGCTTTAACTTTTGCTCCAAAGGTCACTGGCTGTTGTGAGGGACTTTTTTTGTTATGCATAGAAACACATAAATCAGTGTGACAAGGAACACTTGTGCATGGTTTATTTCTTATTCTCTCCTCCTGCTCTGCCTGCTTTAAACAGATACGTTCAAAACCTTCAAGCTTAGACTGGCAGACTTCTTCCTGAAGGCAGGGTAGATTCTTCTTGATGAAAGGTAAAGCGCCTTTGCTTTATTCACCTTTTGCATTACTGTATGAGAACGGATCTGTGCAACTTGCACTAGGGAGAATTACTGCACAAGATAACTAAAAGGGGACTACCAGAGAGAAATCTGATGTTTGCTTTTGCTTGTCATAGTTGCCTTTTTCTGTTTCCCTCTCACTCGTGTAAACAGTATTACATTTTTTTTATATTTGTTGTTGTTCTGAGGTATCTCCCCAAAGCATACTTTGACTGCAGAAGTCTGATAACTTTTAAATCATCTAGCTCCTTTTTTTAAGATAGCTTGTTTTAGATCCATTTGGTACATCTCTAGATATAAGGGCTGCTGCTCATCTGATGTTGCTTTCCAGCTCCCTGCCTCGATTACAAGGTAACTCTTAGATATTCTTGTGAGTTGTTCAATAAATTCTCCATTGAAAGCTAAGGGCAAGTGGGTTAAATCACTCTTAAAATGATTTACTGTTCTTCAATGCCCTTTCCATATATTGAAGAATATGGAGCAAATATATTTTCTGCCTCCAAATGAAACAATGATTAATACATGAAGACAAATAGTCAAGAGAAATGGATGCAGGTTTAGCAACAATGGAGGCAAAAATAGTAATTTATGAGTGATGATGATTCCACTTTTTTCCCCAAAGAAATAGATACAGTTTTAAATGGTTCAACAGGCTGCTCAGTAGGAGGAACATATTAAAAATAAACAGCTTGGCCATCAAATCATGAATATTTCATTTCTTTGCATTACCTGTGAGATTGACTATCACTCTAAAAGGGGCCAAAGTATGAGTGGAAAGACAGCTTATTCTAGCAATAAATAAACAATAAGCAGGCAATGGTGTGATGAATTCAGAGACTTTATTTTGGAGGTTAAACTCACCTCTTGTAGGAGAGGATTACCCCTTTACTACACCATAGTGAGTGACGGAGCAGCTTTGCCCTGATCAGTCCTTTCATTTGTTCAAGATCCTCTGAGCGCTTTGTTCTGTATTTAGAGTAAAGGTTGCAAAACAATGTTATCAATTAACCACTTCTTTGCAAATACTCACACTTCTGTAGAAAACTCCCATTTGGTCTTCTTTTAAAATTATTTTATTTTCTGAATAGCTTTTTTTTTTGAGGTTCCTATAAGCTCATATGGCATTTTCGTTCTATCACCATAAAAGTAATGTGTTTTTTAATTGAAGCATCTTTAAAAATTATTTTAAATACAAATGAAGTTTACCTTCAGGCTCATATAAAAATGTGTATTAGAGTGATTTCATGCCATTAAGCCTTTGTTTTGCTTATGATAAAGAGAACTGGTCATAACTTAATTATTATTCTGTTATTAAGTTCCAAGAATATGTTATGAACTTCTTCAGTGAGTTCATTCTCAATGTGTGGGATTTTCCAGAAAATATTTTTTAGTCTGTAGAATAGAGACTGAAAATGAAAATAACAGTTCACTGTTCATGATGGGGCATCGTTGCTAATATCTAAAATAATGTGACTATCAGATTCTATTGCATATTTCAATTTTAGTATATTTTGCTGAAATATTTTGTTATAGTAATCATATTAAAAAAAGAAGAAAATTTTTAATATTTGCCATAAACAAGTGTAAGCATTCACTAGAGAGCTGATTGCCCTGATCTGCATTTTAAAGTAAATTATTTTAATAAGTTTTTACAAGTCAAGCAGAGAACATTGTTATAGCAATGATGTACCATTACATGGCATAGATTTAAGTCTGAGTGCTTGATATTACATGGCCATTTACACAGCATTTTTAACCTTTTTTCGTTTAACCATTTTTCATCTAACTCATTCTGTGACATTTCCTGTACCATACTTTTATGGCCAGCTGACAGCGATAGGCCATGCTATGAGCATTTGGGGTGTGTCGAGGAGAGAAAAACCATGGCTGATTTAACTTTAATCAGGTTAAACATGAATCACTGACCAGTTCAAACCTGATGTGCCCTATAGATAACCAGAGTCAGTTTTATCAATATCAGTTTTCCAGTTCATTAACTGTATTTAACCAAGGCTGGGCAGGGGGACCAGAGAGCTTTTTCATGTATCATTTCACCCAGACTGTTCTGTTGTCAGGCTTTGCGGAAAATGACAAGGAACTGTCATAAAATGGAAAGAAATTTCAGTCATGGTGGATGCTGTGCTTGCCTTTTACTTGCAGGTCCATCTGATGTTCAACATCACTGCAGAAAGAGCAAATGTTTCAAAGCAGACAAAATCTATTTCACATTATTTTATACACATATACACATTATATACTGAGGAGCTGGACAAATTCCTTTATTTTGTCTCATGTGAATTACAGCAAAAGAAGGATACCACCCATTTTGAATGAGCGAAGCATCCTTGTGCAAAACCTACTTTTCATTAAAAGTTTTAACCAATTTCAGGTTGCCTGTGCTCTCATTCTGCCTGGAATTTCTACCATTTGTGACAATTCACTGGTCCTCAGTAACTACTATTATTTAGAGCTTAATTATCCTAGGTAAGTCAGTGTCTTCAAATCTATCTGTTTCAGTAAGAGAAAACTAGTGGTATCATCCATCAGTTCTGATAAAACCTGGGTACCCAAGTTTGCATGAGAAACACTGCTGAAATTTTCCTCAGAAAAATAAGTGCTAGAGAATGTATTCTGGCCAAGGGTTTAGCACAGATATCCACTCAGAATTCATGAAGTCATCACCAGTTTTTAAAGAAGGCCCATAAACTGCTACATTAACTGCAATCAACTGTTATCAAATTTCCTGTGTATCTGTTTTGTGCACTAGTTCCTAAACTGGTAGAAGGCAAGGTGGCCATCTCTCTAATCCTGAGTCTTACATGATCCATTCACTGAAATATTTAATAGTGAGTTGCTTATTAGGTCTTAATTTCTGTTGAGAGAACAATCTGATATATGTTTTTCTTTCCTGTTTTAAAAAAATTGAAAAAAGGAATGCAGTCAAAAAGAAACCTAGGCAAATAAAACACTCAGGAAAAATCACTGAAAAATCTGGGCAGCTGTCAAGCTAGATTTGCTTTCAAATTGATATATTGGAAGTGATGAGTACAGATACTTTAGACTGATAAATACAAAAAATTTGAAAGTAACATTCACATCCCTGAAATGCAGCTACGTGCCCGGGACAGGCTAAAGTGGGGTTGTAGAGAAGGGATAAATGCAATGTTCTTCTTTGAAGTTTGGCCATTCAAGATCAACATTGTTGTGAATGCTTATAAAGCTCAAAAGAAAAGCCTGTATTTTTTCTCCAGCCTGATGCTCTGTTTCAGCAACAGCAGGGCCCTTTCAGGTTTTATTTTTCATCTGTAGGTCTAATAAAATGCTACTTAAATATATTATGTTTCAGTTTCTAAACTGAAAGGAAACTATAATGCAACGCAAACACTGCCTGAATAAAACTGGGAGTTTAAATTTGGAAACAAAAAGTTTAGCCTGAAGAAGAGAAGACTGAGAGGGGATCTCATCAACACGTACAAATATCTCAAGGGTGGATGTCACGAGGACAGAGCCAGACTCTTGTCAGTGGTGCCCAGCGACAGGACAAGGGGCAGTGGGTACAAACTGAAACATAAGAGGTTTCAGTTGAATATGTGGAAGAACTTCTTTGAGGGTGACGGAGCACTGGAACAGGCTGCCCAGGGGGGTTATGGAGTTTCCTTCTCTGGAGATATTCAAAGCTCCCCTGGATGATATCCTGTGCAACCTGCTTTGGGTGAACCTGCTTGAGCAGTGGTGTTGGACTAGATGATCTCCCGAGGTCCCTTCCAACCCTTGCCATTCTGTGAAAAGTGGAGACGGCACATCTGCGCTGAAAATGAAGCAGCAGTGCACAAACACATGCCCAAAGGATCTTTATGTGTAGACTTAGGTCTCATCCAAAACTAATTTGGCTGAGTTTCTTTGAGACCCCCATGTTGCTTCACAGAAGAGATAAGTTATCTTCTAGGTACAAGAATACTTCTAATTTTTACATAGAGTGCTGGAAAAGTTGCCAGTGTAATGAGTGCATTGAACTGGAACAATGAGAATAGTTGGCAGAGGTCTAACACAAAAGCTTGTGTGCTAGAAAAAGGAAACGTATTTAATGAGTGACTAGTGATCGCAAAGGCACGGAATCATAGAGAGATGCTATTAGTATTGGAATAAAGACAAGTTGATAACACCTTGAAACAGAAAACATAGGCATAATTTGTGGCTTCAGTGTCTCATTTCCTTAAAACTTTACTTTTTTTTTTCACATCCTTGGACAGTTTTTACTTGTTCCCATTCTTGTAGCTGTGTATTAACTTTAAATGCTACATAAGTGGAAACTGTAATGTGATGAGTCATTGGGGAGAGGGTAGGAAAGGAAAGAAAAAAAAAGTGAAAGAGAGTTATCAAGTTAACAGTATAAACACAGCATTTTCCTACTGCCATTTTACACCAGGGTTTAATGATGACAATTCTGTTAACTAGTTAAAACCCCCCAAAATATAATGACATAGAAAATGAAAAGGAGAAAGCCAAAAGGTTCTGGGTTTTGGAAGCTGTTCTATATTTCCTGTCATTTTAACTGGATTTTATACCTTCCTTGATCCTTAAGTCACCAAAAAAATCCAGCCTTTTCAAGAGTATTACAGTTACATTTTCAAAGATCCTATTAAGTTGGTTCATTGAAATAATTTGTTGATGGAAGTAGAATAATATTATTAGAAGAGGGACAGAAGGGAATACTCTGGACTTAATTGTGGACAGCAAACAAAATAATCCCCATCAAGATGATCATGACAGCATATATTTGTTATAATAAACTGGTGAAGTGTTCCAAAATGGTCAGCATCTATTATGGGACTTTGGATTTGTACCTGACTAGTGAATGACACTGAATCTGTCACATGTTAATCTCTAGGAAGAGGAGGATGAACAGCAACTCCACTCATCCTAGGCAGTCATCTGTAGAGAACAGCATTTCTTTCACATGGGGTGAAAGAGGGGTATAACACAACATACATAGCACAGGAGCTCAAGCAGAGCACAGCAACAGTTTGAAAAGGGAGAGTTTTTAATTTGGCATTCATTATATGTGCCTGACAGATAATCTGTCACAAAAAAAGAGAAAATACCTTTTCAAACTCTAACTGTGCTTTCTATTAAAACCAGAAGAAACTTTAGGGAACACTTTCCTGTGGAGTTGTGTGACAAGTTTCCTGTGGTATGATCTGTGATTCTCTCTACCCATAACTTTTAAAATAATTGAATAAATTTTAAAAATAATATTTAAAACAGTTTGATCATTCATTCTGTGCCTCATTACTCCCAGTTTTGACTTGTCCCTGTCACTCTGCCATTTAATTACTCACCCAGTTTTCCTAAAACCAGATTATAAAGGGCCAGAAAGAAGTCTAAGAAGTAGGGGCTGTCACACTGATATCAGAATAACAAGGAGGTTAAAAGATAGAAAAGTGCTTTAAGGGACTGAGTATACCACAGGGATCAAGGATTAAAGGATATCCTGCTGGTCCATATTGAGGGCATTGCACAACACTGACCAGTCATTAAGAAGAGCATAAAAATATTTGCAGCTCCAAGCTCTACAACTGTTCTACTCTTAGCTGTATGCCTCACCACAGAGTCAAGTCCCAGGGTACAATAAGATGCAGTTTTAAGTATTCTATTCTGCAAGGCTTGTACACAAGTATCTCCACACTGCATACAAAGTACGCTTAGTCGGATAGGTACTAAGTGTCTAACACCATTGCCTATGATAGTTGGATTAAAACTAGCTTTGTGGTGACTCCTCACATCCTGACTGTGGGTAGATGTACACAGCACTTCCCCACTCCCACCCTCAGTATACTGGAGTCTTAAGTGAAATCTCCAAGGCTGCAGAGTGAAGTGTTGGTATGACTAAGCATGGACCTTTTCCCAGTATTGTGCATTCAATTAAACTCTGCAAGAATAACAAAAACCAGGCAGTTCCCTTTGTCAGGTTTAATGTAAGGCAGCATTTGGCTAGCGCTTAGATTGGAGGAAGGACTTTAACCTGCATGTTGACACCAGCCACCGAGTCCCACTTGCTTTTGTTTACTTGATGGTTGCTGAGTGCATAGCCATTCAGACAGGGAATTCACATACCTTTTACCTTTGCTTTGAACAATACTCGATCACCAAACCTAGGCCATCCTCAGTCTTTTTCTCTAAATGTAACAGTGATTTACATGTTCTTGCTTCCACCCAGTATTGACCACTGCTGAATGAAATAACTCCAGCCCCCCAAAAGTATGACCTCGACTTTCTAAACATTTCCTACACAGGTACAATTACTAGTTAACTACATCTGAACTGATCTAAAAAAAAATCAGCAGCGTCTTCTCAGATTTTCACCCCTCCCATGTTAATTCTGCCGGACCAGAATAAAAGAAAGCACTAACAGGAAAAAGTAACTGTGGTAAAGTCCACTCTGAGGTCTGCTGCCACACTATGGATTTAAAAAAAATAAATATGATGGGACTTACTGTATGACTGGAGTACAACTGGAGGATGAACCCTTTTAGTACTGGATTTAGAGATCTGGGCTTGCCTAACAATCGAACAACAAAACCACATACAGTAGCGTCTTATTATTGACTGCATGAAGGCAGGATGACAACTTCTTGCCAAAATATGTTTCTTTTAAGCTGCACTATCATCACTAAATACTCTTTTGAAGTGTGAGGAAGAGACAGAGCCATCATGCTTCAGGATGTTTCCTTCCCTTGAAGGCTCTCTCATTTGTACACAGAGTAGCCCCCCATCCCTCCCTTCAGCTGTCATTCAAAATTGTCCTTACCATTGGCTTTTCTTGAATGGTGACTAATTTGGAAAAGAAATATGCAAATAATCTTGAACTCAGCTAGGGAGAAATATGTTAACTACACTTCTAGAAACTCTGGGTAACCACTAGTTTACTCCCCAAATCCAAAGACTTTTCCAAAGTAAGTATTCTATCACGGTAATTTCAGCTACAAAACATATCCAATTAATTCATGAATGAAGAATATATAACTTTAAATAATTCAATTAAACCCTCAGAGGAAAAAGCAAGAAGGATAAAAGAGTAAAGAAAAACCTCTTTTAATGAAACTTTGATCCTGAGCTGAAAAATGGACTGTTGCTCAATTAAAAGGAGATGATTTTACTTCTGCTTAATTGCAGAAAAAAGGAAGGAGGGGGGGGAAGCTCACTTTACATACCCAGAAGAAACCTTGTTACTTCAGTACAGCACATGCAGCAGTTATCTTCAGTACATGTAGATTTATGACATAAATTTGCCATGGCTGAGTAAAGTGGATTTTTGCACAGCTGTGCGCAGTACATCTCTGTCATGTTTGGTGTATTGTTCTCAGCTCCCGGTATTATCTTTTACGTATGGCACCTATCCATTAAAATGTTACTTTTGGCACATTGTCACCAGCAGAAAAAACAGTTACAAGCAGGATTCACATTGTTGGTTTTCATTCACAAGCATATTTCTATCAGAATTAGAAGGATGCAGGTTTTGCTGTTTGATACTCAGTGTCATATTTACCCTAGTCTTCCCAGGCTTTACATAAGCTACTATCACATCCCTAAATTATGTAAACCAATGTCTGATGAAAGGAAAAAAAAAATTGCATTTTCTTCATGTTATTGTTGTGAGTGTAAGTGTGTTTGTGTTTCCTGGGCTTAGTACTTCATTGATAGTTCACTATCTGAATCAGAGTGTGGGAAATCTACTGGGGCAATTTAACTGGTGTTTTCACATTACATATCTTTTAGTTATAGCTGGCCAAGTCACACAGAAAGGAGTGAGCAAGGGGCAGACAACTGCATGGTTTGAAGATTTACTTGTCAGATTAAAGTGCCATTGGAAATTTGGTTATGGAAAGGGTGCATTTGTACAGTATTAACCTCTTCACCTTTCATGCATGTACTGTGTAATATACATTTATGTCTCAGACTCCAGGACACAGTTATTAAAAAGGGGAGATGGAACAAGGCCCATGTGTAGATACTGACTTGTGACCATGGAAAGCACGTGATGTTTGCTGTCAAGGCTAAAGACAGAATAGTTGGGAAAGAAGTTTTTCATACAAGGCCATCCTATAAACCTTTAGTCTGGTGCTTCGTATACGGCATGGAATACTTCGTGATTAAACACTATGTATATATCTTACATAGCTGAGTCCAAATTAGCTGGCAACAGCTACTTTCTAGCTGACATACAGGGCACTGAACAGCAACACATTGTTTTTACTGCCATAGGTATTGGTTCTTGTCCACTCTGTGCTAGGATTCTTTATAAAAAGTTAAAGCAGTGATCCAATAGCCATTTCTTATTGTAGTGTTTGTGTCTCTGACATTTTCTAAGTTTCTAAGCTGTTCAAGTTTTTAAAGATATTCACCTCCTTTCCTCTCCTTTGGCATTTTCTTAATATGGACAAAATTTTCACAGGCGTTTTACTAAAAATTCGTTGCTGCTTAGTCTATTCCACAATTTCAATGAAAAACCCATTTGAAATGTTAAGTTAAGAAAAAAAATTCCCACATCTACAGACTGTAGGAGGCTTGTTGTGTCTGGCTGACAATCAAGGAAACATCACAAACTACAGAAGGGTCAGATTCTGAATACTGGGTTCTCCAGTGCAGGGCCTAAGAGATTCAGTATTGAAACATGTTAGTTCAGAGTCAGATGCATATGTAAAGGTTAACATTTTTGTTCCTGTGGCTGAAATATTTTCTAGAATCATAGAATCATTTGGTTGGAAAAGACCTTTAAGATCATTGAGTCCAACCATACCTGTTCACCACTAAACCATGTCTCTAAGCACCACGCCTACCCATCTTTAAAACACCTCCAGGGATGGTGAATTAACCGTTTCCCTGGGTAGCCTGTTTCACTGCCTGATATTCCTTTCAGTGAAGAAATTTTTCCTAATATCCAATCTAAACCTCTCCTGGCTCAATTTGAGGCCATTTCTTCTCATCCTATTGCTTGTTATCTTCAAGGACATCTAACTTCAGGGAATATTCCAGTGTTCCAGATGGTAGAAATATCATGAGACCAGAGGGAATTTGAAGGTTTCAAATGGAAGTTGAAGTGGTGTTATATACCTGACTCATTGCTTTGTTGAAGCAAAATATTATTTAAAAAGAGGTAGTAAAAAGTTGGGGGTTGGTTCTGTTTTGTTTATTAAAAGGCCATTTGCCATCAGAAAATGAATGGAGGAGAAACCTTCAGCTGGCCCAGCCAGAGATATGCATATGTTTGATCCCTAGTGGCAGATATTCAGTGCAATCCAATTTAGCATGGGAAGAGGAACTGAACAGCACAGCAGCTTTTACACAGTAACAGTAATTGCTGTTAGGCTTCTATCTAATATTTAGACCTAGGAAATAAACACTGACAATTGTGCATACTATCTGGAAGTAGTGAAGGATTATTTGATAAAGTCTGGGTATTGTAGAATTATTAACATGCAGGCAGCTAAACTGCACAAGCACAAAGGTAGCCTGCCAATAAGAAACACTTGTTTTGCTCAGTGTAGTTTGGAAATCCCTCAAACCAAAATTATATGGACGGGTAACATCAGAGTAAGCAAATAAGGTAACATATGTGGAAATATAACTTTTTAGCTCTTTTCATAAAGCATCCCTAACTTCAATCAGTGAAGAAGAAAAGAAGAAAGCACACTTCAGCTGTTTTATGAGTGATTAAAATTCTCTACCATGTAGTGCTTTGATGCAGTCATGTCAGACACAGAACAAACTCTGTCAAGATTCTGTTCAGTTATTTTTTCAAAGCTTTAAAATTGAATTTCTGACTAGATCTGAAAACCTTTAATCATGTATATCTAATCGACAACAGTTTTGTACAGAAGTAAAAGAAAAAGGGAACTACAGCACTGAAGTAACCAAGAGAGCTCCTGCTGTAGCTTTTGCAATCTACCATCTATGTGTCATCTTCTAGGCACCTTATAATGCTACACCAGTCTCAGTTGCATGCTCCAGATCGTCACCGAGATCTGAGCTTCAGTGGAAAGATGGCAGACAGAGCCTGAGGCACAGTATCATGGCTCTCCAGCACAGACTTTTAGCACTGTAAGCTTTTGCGTCAGTTCCCACTGGGTCAGCCAAGGTGGCAATGGTCACAATATCTCCCAAGCCTTTTCTACAATCCATTCCCCACTGGCAGCCTTGGGCTAGTTTCATTGTAGGTTTCTATGACACTCTCAGTGATGGAGCAAAGCCCAAGTTTGCTGAGTTATTAGCATGTCCTCCACCATCCCCTTTCCAAAATCATCAAAGGAATCAGTGGAGAGGAAGTAAAATGATGTCTTGTGCCAATTTATAAAGGTAATTTTGGCATGAATTCCATTATGTTATTTGGTAAAGCCAAATGCCAATGAAACCAATTCATTTTACTATCATGTGTCCATCCATCCTATTTGCATCAGGTTACTGCTGTGTCTGTTCACTTAGCAACAGCTGTCCTTATTTTTGGCTGCCAGCAAAGATAATATTATCTTGAGACTTCAGTAAGTAAAACTGTATCCTATAGGACTATTAAGTCTAGTTGCTAATCACAAAGGTAAAACCAGAAATACAGAAAGACTTCCATCCCAGTTTGACCTCTTACAGAAGCTGCTGTATGTATTTATGCGACCAGGTGGAGAACAATCATTGTAACCCTGGCCCTAAAACCATATGGCCATAGCAATATCATGTTGTAGTTGCTACTTCACCTGAAAAATACACACTACTATTATGCACCACCAAGCTCAGGACAGAGTCAGAAAAGACACACTATCCAGTGATCTGACTTTGTAATTGTACCTGCAGTGTGGAAAATAGCTGAGTGTGCATGGCTGTTTAATTATTGTCTTCATCCCTGTACTCCCTCTGCATGACAGTGTTGCCAAGTTCATTACTACAGTGCTTCTAGGTTAAGCAGCACTGGAATGAAAAAAAGTGTCACTCAAAACTTGACACATAACTGGAATGTGCGGGTGCCTTGAAGCTCACAAGGGTCTGGCTGGGATGGACATAATTTTTTTAATGGTAAGTAGCTCATATGGTGCTGTGCTTTAAATTTGTGATCAAAACAATCTTGGTAACACCACCATGTTTTACCTATTGCCGAGCAGTGCTTGTGCAACATCAAGGGACTCACTCTGACCCTCCAGCAAGCAGCCTGGAGTTGGGCAAGGGGTTGGGAGGGGACAAAGCCGGGACAGCTGACCAAAACTAACCAAAGGGATATTCCATGCTATGAGACTTCATGTTCAGCAAGGAGGCGAAGGTGGTTTTAGGGTAGGTAGGTATTGCTTGAAGACTGCTTGTGCATCAGTCTACCTGTGGGAGATGGTGAGTGATTACCTTTTTAGCACTTGTTTTTTGGTTTGGTTTTTTTTTTCTCTTTCTTTTCCTCCTCTTTGTTTTGCACATTAAAATGTTTTACTCTTGACCCATGGGTTTTCTTTCTTTTGCTCTTCCTAGTCTCTCCCCTGTCCTCGCTAAGTGCTAGAAGGGACCTATGGGCTTGTGTGGTGCTTGGCTGTTGAATGAGGTCAAACCACCACACAGGATGCATACAAATTACTTGGTCTGGAATAGGAAGGTTAAAACAAATGTTTGCACAAAATGTTTCAACTTTTTGTTTTAGCCTTAGAGGAGAATGTGAAAGGGAGAATGAACACCATACATCCCAAAAGCCAACAATAGGAATTTACAAATGATAGAGAATTACTTTTTTCTGGAAAGTTGCTCTTTCCTCCCTCTATGATCACTAGTCATAGGCAGTAGTAGTTGTAAGCAAAATTGTATTAAATTTCAAGTGTTTTACTAATGCAGTATCTCTGAGAGGAATAGTTACAGTTTATATGTTATATTAGGCTGTCCAGAAAGTTTTAAAAAATCTTTAGCACTCACTATAAACTGAGCAGCTCATTCAGACCTTCATTTTCTACAGTGTCCATAAATATGGTAATTTTAACATTTGCCACCTCTTTTTCTCCTAGAAACGATCCTCTCAGTGGGCCCACCACTTCTGACATTTTCCTTCATTTTATAGAGATAAGTAGCAACCTGGAAGTGCTTTCCCCAGGCCCCTTGTGACAAGAATTCATAATATTAATTGCCAAAATTTACCATCTGCAAGGAGTTTTATCTAACAAAGCTGTTCTGTGGCTTCCTCAAGACAATATAGTACCATTATGTCCCAAGCAAGCACTTAAGTATGTAAATAGGAAGAAACCCGAAGTATAATTAATATTTAAGAAGTAAAATGTCAGGCTCAGCTAAACAGTTTTTCAACATCCATCTTTTTCTTTTTTTCTTAAATCACATTTTCCTCAGAGAAATGTGTTTTGGGACCTAACTGAGCAACTTTCAATTGATCAGAATTAAGTGTTTTGCTCCAAGGTGCCAAGAACTACACAGCTATGTAAGAATCAGATTTAGAGTGGGGGAAAAATACCACTTAACTCTTGAACATCTGATCATGTAGAATCATGTGTGGTTTCTGCTTTTTTTTTTTAAAGAACATTGAAACAGGAAAAAAACCCCAAACAAATAAAGAAGGAAAACATCATAGGAGGAAACTGTTACTAGCTTGAGAAAATAAAGCCAGTTGCACTAACTTGAATAATTTTCTATTTTGTCCTAGCAACACTATACTGAAATTATTATATAAGTGAAGTAAAAATCTGTAGATGAATGCTTCAGAGATTTATTTCTCCCCCTCCAAAAACCTACCAAAACCAGGGAAGCTCTCTGGAAGGTAATGAAGTTTTCTGTCTTTTTGTATGCCCATGGTTAAATGATCAGTCTCATTATAAAAATACGTGTGAAGAAAATCCTTCTGAAATAAAATAAAGTAGAAGTAGGTGAAAAAAGAATACAGTCAAATGACCAACAAATACAAATGATGAATGAATATGGTCAAATACCCAGCAACTGCCAAACTGAATAATAAGTGAAGGAATAATCTGCTCTCTGGTAATCAGAAATTACTGAAGTTTGAACCACCTGAATTCTTTTCCCAAGACAAACTGTGTGATTTGCAGCTACTCTTTAGCTCTAACCATCTCCATTTATCAATGCTGAATTTAGATACAACATATTATTTTTTCACACTTATATCTTGGGAGCACCTAAAATCAAGTGTCAGATAAGTCCAATAGGGCCATGTGCTGTACACACATAATAACAGTCTCCTCTCAGTGTTTACATAGTGCTTTGACAGCCTAGGAAACATTAAGAGAAGTCAAAGCCAAAGGTGTTTGCTTGCAGATAAAAGCACTAAAACGCAGGTGAACAGAGGAAGAGGACTTTTATTGCCAGTGAGTTTTTTTATTGCAGAGCAAGAGGGACAGGCAGTTTCCTGAGGAATCTGGTCTACCATAAAGGTAGACATCAAATTGCTAGTGTAGGAGTAAGTGTGTCTGCACAGTGGCTGCTGGAGGAGCAAGATATTGCTAGAGCTGAACATAAGTTGCTCCAAGTGAAGCCAGTAAGCTCACTCTTCAAACTACGGCCTGCGACATACTAACAACCCTGTGGGCTAATAAGAGGGGAAAAGAAGACATGCTGATCATCAGATAACAGTGGCAGCTGAGAATTTGCATCAGTGTCTTGTAAATAACAAGGTTAAGTCCCTTGTCTGATGTGCAACATGGACTTGGGATGATGATTGGGGATACCCAAATTTTTCTCCATTCTTTTATATCTAAGAAAACAACAGGTCATTAGATGACACCATGATCTGTTTGTAGGCTGACCTATACCTGCTCTATAAGTTATTTTGCCATGTCTTCTCTCTTTGTAATGCTTAGCAGTACAAAAATAATGTACTATAAATTGGTCCTCAAACTTTCAAACTCTGTTCTGCTAATTTGATTCTCTGAGAAATGTGTGCATTTTGCTGCTTTAACGTTATATACTTTTGCATAAGACGATTAGGATTGTTCCTATACATGCCAGCTAATTACAAAGTACAAAGCTAGAAAAATCTCATCCATATGAGAAAACATAATATCATAGAACCATTTAGATTGGAAAAGGCCTTTAACATCATTGAGTCCAACCGTTAAGCTAACACTACCAAGTCCACAACTAAACCACATCCCTAAGCACCACATCCACATGTCTTTTAAATACCTCCAGGGATGGGGACTCAATCACTTCCCTGGGCAGCCTGTTCCAGTGCTTGACAACTCTTTTGGTGAAGAAATTTTTCCTAATGTCCAGCCTAAACCTCCCTTGGCATAATTTGGCCTCACCAGTACCCAGTACAGGGGGACGATCACTTCTCTACTCCTGCTGGCCATACTATTCCTGATACAAGCCAGGATGCCATTGGCCTTCTTGGCCACCTGGGCACACTGCTGGCTAATATTCACCGGCTGTCAACCAGCACCCCCAGGTCCTTTTCCCCCAGGCAGCTTTCCAGCCACTCTTCCCCAAGCCTGTAGCGTTGCATGGGATTGTTGTGACCCAAGTGCAAGACCCGGCATTTGGCCTTATTAAACCTCATACAATTGGTCATGGGCCATTGATCCAGCCCAACAGTCCAGATGCCTCTTGTCCTGATTTCG
This sequence comes from Gorsachius magnificus, assembly GCA_034008185.1. Classification (NCBI taxonomy): domain Eukaryota; kingdom Metazoa; phylum Chordata; class Aves; order Pelecaniformes; family Ardeidae; genus Gorsachius; species Gorsachius magnificus. Next base: position 25,184,269 of record CM067109.1, on the reverse strand, counting down.
GCTGGGATAGAGTTAATTTTCTTCACAGAAGCTAGCATAGTGCTGTGCTTTGGATTTAGTTCCACAAGAATGTTGATAACACGCTGATGTTTTTAGTTGTTGCCAAGTAGTGCTCAGACTGCTCAAGGACTTTTTGAGCTTCTCCTGCTCGGCCAGGTGCATAACAAGCTGGGAGTACAGCACAGCTAGGACTCAAACTGTCCAAAGAGCTATACCATACCATAGAACGTCATGCTCGGGGCGGGGTTGGTCAGTCGGTTGTGGGCAGAGTGGTCGCATCTCGGGCTGTGTGATCATGCCTCAGGGGGAGTGATCGCTGCTCAGGACGGGCTGGGCATCGGTCAGCGGGTGGTGAGCAATTGCATTGTGCATCACTTGTTTTATATATTCTGTATATTTTCTTACCATTATTATTATTATTATTATTGTTATTCTCCTCTCTTATTAAACTGTCTCTATCTCAACCCACGGGTCTTACTTTTTTTTTCTTTGATTCTCTCCCCATCCCACTGAGGGAGGGGGGGGAGTGAGCGAGCAGCTGCGTGGTGCTTAGTTTCCAGCTGGGTTAAACCACGACACCTCTGTAGAGCCTTTTTACCCTCAAGCAGATCAAAACTGCTGCCCAGCCTGGTGTCATCTGCAAACTTATGGAGGGTGCACTCGATCCCCTCATCCAGATCATTGATAAAAATATTAAATAGAATTGGCCCAAATACTGAGCGCTGGAGAACACCGCTTGTGATAGGCCACTGACTGGATTTAACTCCATTCACCACAACTCTTTGGGCTTGTCCATCCAGACAGTTTTTTACCCAGTGAAGTGTGTCCAAGCCATGGCCAACCAGTTTCTCTAGAAGAATGCTGTGAGAAAGTGTCAAAGGCTTTACTAAAGTCTAGGTAGACAACATCCACAGCCTTTCCCTCATCTACTAAGTAGGTCACCTGGTCATAGAAGGAGGTCAGGCTGGTTAAGCAGGACCTGCCTTTCATAAACCCGTGTTGACTGATCCTGATCTTACAGTTGTCCTGGACATGCTGTGTGATGGCACTCAATACGACCTGATCCATAACCTTCCCCAGCACTGAGGTCAGGCTGACAGGTCTGTTGTTCCCCAGATCCTCCTTCCAGCCCTTCTTGCAGATAGGCATCACATTTGCTAACCTCCAGTCAAGTGGCACCTACCCAATCAGCCAAGACTGCTGATAAAGGATGGAAACTGGCTTGGTGAGCACTTCTGCCAGCTCCCTCAGTACCCTTGGGTGGACTCCACCTGGCCCCATAGACTTGTGTGTGTCCAAGTGGTGTAGTAGGTTGCTAACCATTTCCCCTTGGATTATGGGTGTTTCATTCTGCTGCCTGTGCCTGTCTTCCAGCTCAGAGGTCTGGGTACTCTGAGAACTGGTTGTACCATTAAAAACTGAGGCAAAGAAGGCATTAAGTACTTCACCCTTTTCCTCATCCTTGGTGGTAATGTTTCCCCCCACATCCAAATAAGGATGAAGATTCTCCTTAGCCCTGCTTTGTTGCTAATATAGTTAGAGAAACGTTTTTTTATTGTCTTTTATGACAGTAGCCAGATTAAGTTCTAGCTGGGCTTTGGCCCTTGCAATTTTCTCCTTGCATAAGCTCATGACATCCTTGTAGTCCTCCTGAGTTGCCTGCCCCTTTTTCCAAAGGTCATAAACTCTCCTTTTTTTCCTGAATTCCAGTCAAAGCTCTCTGTTCAGCCAGGCCAGTCTTTTCCCCTGCCAGCTTGTCTTTCAGCACATAGGGACGGCCTGCTCTTGTGCCTTTAACATTTCCTTCTTGAAGAATATCCAGCCTTCCTGGACTCCTTTGCCCTTCAGGACTGCCTCCCAAGGGACTCTGTCAAACAGGTTCCTAAACAGGACAAAGTCTGCTCTCTGGAAGTCCAAGGCAGCAGTTCTATTAACCACCCTCCTTATTTCTACAAGAATTGAAAACTCTTATCACTTCCCAGTTGCTATGTCCAAGACAGTCTTCAACCATCACATCACCCACAAGGCCTTGTCTGTTGACAAACAACAGGTCCAGCAGGGTGCCTTCTCTGGTAGGCTCACTCAGCTGTGTCAGGAAGTTATCTTCAACACACTCCAGGAACCTCCTCTTTTCTGCTTTATTTTATTTCCAGCAGACATCTGGTAAGTTGAAGTCTACCATGAGAACAAGGGCTAGCAATAGTAAAATTTCTCCCAGCTGCTTATAGAATATTTCATCTGCCTCTTCATCCTGGCTGGGTTGTCTATTAACAGATTCCCACAATGGTATTTACATCATTGGCCTTTCCCCTGATCCTTACCCATAAATACTCAACACTTTCATCACCATTTTCAGGCTATAGACTGTCAAAACACTCCCTAACATGCAGGGCTACCCCACCACCTCTCCTTCCTTGCCTATCCCTTCTGAAGAGCTTATAGCCATCCATTGCAGCACTCCAGCTGTGTGTCATTCCACCATGTTTCCGTGGTTGCAATTACATCATAGATTTTCAGATGCACAATGGCTTACAAGTCCTCCTGTTTGTTGTCCTAACTGCATGCATTTTCCTGGATAGATTTCAGCTGGGCCCTTCATCCTGCCACCTTTTTGGGAAAGAAGCCCTAATCCCCATGTGACCGTTTTCAGGCACTTCCATGCTTTCTAACACATCAACAACCCTTATGTCTTTGCTGCCACATGGATGTCCATCCCCTTCTTCCAATGAGATGGCTAGGGTGCTGCATACATTAATACAGGGACATTTCAAATGTGCTTCAGTGTACTCAGCACAACGTGGAGCAGACTGAAGGACCTCGCTACCACACCATCCCTCAAAGATTGGCATGTCACCCCATATCTCTAGCAAGCCTGGTTTTATCCCTTTCCCCCTTCAAATCTAGTTTAAAACTCTTTCAATGAGCTCTGCTAACTCCTGCACAAAAGTCCTTTTCCCCCTTTGAGAAAGTTGCACCTCATCTGTTGCCAGAAGGCCTGGTGTCATGTAGACCAACCTATGACAAAAAACCCAAAATTCTGCCAGTGATACCAGTCTCAGAGACAGGTATGCATCAGCCGGGTCTTCTTGTTTCTTCCAACATCATTCCCTGCAACTGGCAGGATAGAGAAAAAAACCACTTGTGCTCCTGATCCCTTAATCAGTCAACATGCAGCAAAGAAAAACTTTGTAAAGTTGCAGACCAAGTTTGAAATGAACATGAAAAACCCCTCTCTCTTTTGAAAAGAAATATTATTATGAGTGATAGATTATTATTAAGACTAATTATGAATTTCCTCCAGATAGAATTGCATTAATGTCTTCATTTTTATTTTTGAAAACAAAAGCATACAGCTACTCATTTTGTGGTATTCTTGGAAAGGAGGCATTGTATAATGTGATAGAATAATGCAGATAGTCCAGGAGGTAGGAATAAAGAATCCAAAACAAAAACAAAGACCAGATGTTATCTCTCAGAAAGTGGACTAGTTTTTATTCAATTGTTTTTAAAGTGTTCACCTTTAGGCACAGATGGAATATGGAAAATGTCATTAAAAAGGTGAATGTTATGAGTGACTTGGAAATAACAACATACTATGGAAATTGTTTTGCATAGCAGTCACTTTCTGCATCATTTTTAATCTGAAAAATATTTGCGTGCTTAGAGGTAAAAAGACCTAAAATGACTTTGAGGCTTTCAAACTGTGCATGTTTCAGATAAGAGATACACCATATAGTTCCTACCACATGTTTTAATATCACACCCATAGAAGAAGGTCATTCTATTAAGAGACACTGATTTAATTCGCAAAATACAATTTATAGCAGTAGGAATGCAATAGAATTACAAAATGTCATAATAAAAATGTCAATGATTTATCACTACAGAGTTACCACTTTATCCATCTCATGCATCTGGGTAAGTGGTATAGTATTCTTGCAGTTAAGTATTGGACCAGAAAATGAGAAACACAGGGTGAGTCATGTATGATCTTGGACAAGGCCTAACCATTTCTCACTTAATTGCTCTTCCTTACATCACAGGGATTGACTGTACATATATCTCTGCAGATGTTGGAGACAGATGTTATAGTGACAGAGTTAGTTAACACAGTGATTTCTACCTGAGATTCTATGTATAAATTGTCGGACATCCGCTGCAATATGAGGCTTTTGGGAAACAGAAATTGGGCAGACCTCTTGGCTGATTCCTTGCATAAATGTCCTCAAAAGTTCCAATAGCTATTTTTCCCTTTAGAGTGTTTATTATTACAATGGCACAGCAACTATAATATATGTCCAGTTTTTATTTGCAGTATTCTCCTAAAGTATTAAAATAATATTAAATACAGCAGGTTTAGTCCTGTTTGTCATAATCTGAGTGACTGTTGGGTAACTTGGGAATATTTCTGTGATGTGATGGAGGCAGTTAGTGCTGATAAATGTTTCTTCAGAAGGTTTCATTGCCTTATTTTATCAGATAAGACTATTTTTCCCTGGATATTTACAAACAGTAGACCATTAGCAGAATACAGGACACAACATCCATATGATACTCTGAGTCAAGTCTTTAGCTCATGTTCATGGGCTGATTTATCCTTCTGGAGGGTCTCTCCTAACTCTTAAGTGATGAAGTTACTTTTTTATAGATTAAGTGAATGTATGCAACAGACCTTTTACATCAATCACTGTTGCAGAATAGGAGGTGTAGATGGTAAGGTAGTATAAGACACATGCAGAGTTCTATCAGAAATATTTAGACTTTTCTTGACATCTAACAAGTTACTACATGAAGCCTTTGCAATACAAAGAAATATCTCAACCACAGTACGAAACACTCTTCTTCGAGTATCTATATGACATTTTCATATTCAAGCCATAAGTAATGTTTGAAGTAGGGTTCCATATATTAAGAAACAAGTATAAGCAGAGCAACCATATCTTAACCAGGTTCCAATGACTGTGCTTATTCCTTCCTCAATGAATTGTGAAAAAAATAACCCTTTCATTCAAGGAACATGGATTTTTGTAAATTGTGGGAGCTACTGAACTACTGTTCAGATTTAACAGGGTAAGTGCCTTGAAATTTCAGTTCCACTCATACATATGTTGAGATGTACATGTACGTATACACTGATGCAAATTCCTGTACTCTGGTATTTGAAAAAAAATTTTTGTCACCTCCTTTGTTTTTTGAACCAAGCTGGTGCATATAAAAGTGCAATTTAAGCCTAAAGACCTCTCTGTCCTCAGCAATATTAGCCAAGCCATACTGGAGTATAGGAGCTGGGTGTGACTTTGCTTTATACACTGATTCAAACTTGCTGGATCAGACAGAAAGAAAAAGAAGCACGAAGCAACTGCCCTGAAACTGCATAGGAGCCCTGGCATGCAGCACAGCGTGTTCCCCCCAGTGCATCCAGAGAGTGATAACAGACTGGGATGTTCCTCTGAGAGAGTGACCGGGTGTGCCTGATTCATGAGGTTTGGGGTAGCCCTCACAATTTCTGCTGGCAATGATGGAGGGAATCCAAGGGAGAAATGGTGCTGCTGGCATTGGAAGTGATGCGGGCAAGAGCAGCCTTCTGACGGGTCCAGTAGTAGCTTGGTCAAGTAGCAGAGATGCCCAGGCATGAGGAGATGCCTGCAGGGATGGAGGGAACAGCAGAGGTGCTGCCTGCTGCATAGCTGTTTCTAACAAGCCCTTCTTAGACATGTCCTTCTAGGCTGCTGTTATAAAATGTATATTTATTCCCTTAAGCAGCCTTTAGGGGGTGGCTGCAGGAGGTGCAGGCACATATACCTCCGGGCTCTGCTTGCAAGCGGTCCCTCCAAGGGGAGGGGACTATGCTTACTCCACGGAGGCTGCTCATGGTTCCTGATTCACCAGGCATCTGGGATGTCAGTGAGAAAATGCTGTAGGAGATTGGCATTTTCTGATGGTGGGGTAGTGAAAATAGTCTGTATCTTTTGTTCAGTCTAATATTGCATGAGTCTTTCCCATCCTACTCACTGCAGAGAAGTGTTTTTCCTCCTTCCCTGAATAGCAGAAATCACTGCAGGTTTTTAGTTGCAGGTAGCACCTCTGATATCATCCCAGAGGCAGCTTTGCTTCTGCCTCAGGGCCCCATAAGGCAACTCCTGTCAGAAACCCCAAAGAGGCTAGGAGGTTTCTTGTGTGGTGGCGTATGCCAGCTGAAACCAGTCAGCACTACTTTCTGAATTTGTCAGCCTCAAAGGAGATGCAACTGCATGGGTTGTCAGTTATTTTAACTGTAAATCAGCATTTTTTTTTTCCACTCAGTAGTCTGATATAGCCTCAGTTTACTATATGTTTTAGTTTTGCTAATGCTGTTTCTGGGCTGTCTGCTTTACCTAGTTTGCTTTCTTCCCTCTTTTTAAATAACTTCTACTGAACTTTTAAATAACTCCTACCATCTGTAATAACATTGACATTGTTTGCTATTTCCAAAGCCAAACCTGGTTTTAAAGTTTCACTGTGTCTCTATACAACACTGATACTATTAAAAGCCTACATTTGCTGTCCTGAAATTTGTGTTTGTTACTTTACCAGACCAAGGAATAATACTTTAAAGTTATTTTTGCTGCCTCTATATAATATAGTGGGTGTCAGTCTTATCTGCCAAGTAACAAGCGATACGACAAAAGGAAATGGCCTCCAGTTGCACCAGGGGAGGTTTAGATTGCACATTAGGAAAAATTTCTTCACCAAAAGAGTTGTCAAGCACTGGAACGGCCTGCCCAGGGAAGTGATTGAGTCCCCATCCCTGGAGGCATTTAAAAGACATGTAGATGCAGTGCTTAAGGACATGGTTTAGTAGTGGACTTAGTAGTGGTAGTTTAATGGTTGGACTTGATGATCTTAAGGATCTTTTCCAACCTATGTGATTCTATGATTCTATGAAGTGGCTGTATTTGGTGTTTTATAGACAAAGATGAAGACAAAATATTTTATTGGTTTGGTGATCTTGCTAAGTAAATAGACATGATAAATATACACTAATATATACAACACACCTTGTAAAAGAAAAGGAGAAGATACAGACAGGACATTGAAAATGCTAAATAACGATTGTCTCTTCCACAGTTATTTCCTTCTGTAGAATACTGCATCAGATGAGAATGTTTCACTGCTGCACCTAGATTTATTTTTTTTAAATTACATAATTATTCACCAATAAATATTAGTAGTACATTATAGCTGATCTGGCTCACTAATAGAAATGTTGGTTATAGATGTAAGATTAAAGTTTATTAATATAGTTTTGGACACTCCTTTCTGGAATTCAAACCACAAAAGTTTAGCTAAGTTTTGTATCATCCACTTTTGGAGCAATGTATATAGCACACCAGACAAGGTTATCCCAAGAACAGAGTTTTCCAACTCACCCATGAGCATTTATTTCTAACAATTTCAGTTATTATAATATTCTTAAATGTTTCTAAATACTGTTATGGTCAGCAGGGGACTGAGATACTGTAGCACAAGACAGATATGTGAGACAATATCAAAGCAAGTAAACATATTTTCTGGAGTGATTCATTTGTATTCCTTCGTTCTAGTCAATTTTCCCAATTTTTTAAAGAATATTTTGGTTTTGAAGGAAAAAACTCACTGCATACTATAAAATGGAAGTGGGAAGAAATTATTTATTTGAGAAGGAGTCTACAGAGCCCAACATTTTAGACTTTTTAAAAATTAATTATTAGAGTCAGATGCTCAGAGAAGTGGTTGGCTCCGAAGACCGGAATTTCTGGCTTTGTAATGTTTTGTCTATTGGAAATTTTATCTTTAAGTAGTCACAGTTGTTTTCTTTCCTTTCTGATGTGTAGAATCAACTGATTTCAGGATGTTTTGTCTGGCAATATAAAGCATAGAGTTACATTGCCAATAGCTTTTTGTCCTTTGCGCTTTACAGTGTTCCTCAGTTAAAGAGTCACGAGATTGTGATTTATCTACTATTCCTTTCCATCTCATGTTGCAAGTGGAGGTGACTGAACTTGCAAAATTTCTATCTGGATATTGTTAGGCCCTTTAATAGGTAACTTCTCATCATAAGTTTTGATTCTGAGTTTGGTTTTGGTCACCATCTAAGAATAGAACTGAAAAAATATTTCAGGTTAGGCTCTGGCACATTCCTTTCTTGCAGTGTATCCAGGCATTCTGAGGCAGAATTTGCTTTCAGCAAATATCTATATAGCACAAGTCTTCAATAACTGCACAGAATATAACTGTCATTATATATCCTATGTAGTCTTCCATCAGCTAATTCAAATTAACTCATGTTGCTACAGTAAACTATCTTAATAAATAATAGGTGTCTTTGGTACATAAGTAATGAAACATTTGTCTTTTCTACAACCAACACATTTTGGTTTTTAGTGCTTCACAAGATAGCTTGTTTATGACTCTGCTGAAGTCAACAGCTTCAACAAGGTAACAGTCTAGATATTTTGAGTCTGTGTTTATGTGCCAAACCCACTTTGTTCAGTCATCATTCTACAGGGGACTCAATACTCTAAACAAGAGATGAGAGCATAACTGCCTTGTCAAATCTGTCCAGCAGCGCACTCAGTGGTGCTGTTTGTCTCCAACACATGTTGCGGTCTGACCCCAGCCGGCAGCTGAGCCCCACACTGCAGTTCACTCTTCCCTGGTGGGGTGGGGAGAGAATCCTAAGGGTAAAAGTGCAAAAATTCATGAGTTGTGATAATGGCAGTCAGCTGGCAGGTATTTAGCTATTTCCAGGAAAGCAGGGCTTCATCACACATAATGCTTGCTTGGGAACACAAACACCTTAACTTTCAATGTCCCCTCTTCTTCCTCCTTTCTCCAGGTTTCATTGCTAAGCATGACTTCTGTCCCAGCTGTGTCCCCTCCAAATACCTCATGCACCCCCAGCCTGGTCACTGGAGGGGCAGTCTGAGAAGCAGAGAGGGCCTTAATCTTGTGTAGACACTGTTCAGCAACAGCTAGAACACAGGTATGTTATCAACACTGTTTTGGTCAGAAACCCAAAACATAGCATGCTGTGAGCTGCTACGGAGAAACTTAACTCTATCCCAGCAAGTTTTCGAACAATTCTCAGTTTTTTAATTAATTTTATTTTCTTGTAATCACTCTGTATTCACTTGTTCCTACCAGCCTTGCTGCATTGTGTGAGGCAAGGAGAGGATCCAGCACCTAAGCTTAGTCTGAGCTCTCCCTTCTGCTTAGTCCAAAGGATACACCCATGAGCTGTGGGGTGAAGTTCCTGTCCTTGATGGCTCAAGGACACTGGCCTTCTCATGATTACCCTGATCCTTTAGGTTTGGTGCTGAGGCAGGTATCCAATTGCAACACTGCCTCGTGGGCTGCGGTTGCAAGACATGTTCAATGTCTTTTAATTGCTCCAGCCACAACTCCATCCAGACTTGCTCCTGTCCCCATGGTTTGTTCAGAAGGTTGTGTTGCTCTTCCCTATAGGTCTCACATAGTGAGTGGTTTTGGTAGCAAGTAGGTCACATCCAGGATGCAATTAATAGCATGTCTAACTTTAAAACTCAAAAGTAGAGCATAGTTTCCAACTGTAACATAATTCTCAAAACTATATGAAAAATAACCTTCTCATTAAAAAAGAATATCTGTAGATTACAACTCATTTAAAGATGGGACTCTATTACTTGGACATTTTGTGCAATGACTGAGATTTCCTGGTTCGCAGCTGCCAATGTGGAAAATTAAATGTGGGTTCTGAAGTGTAATCATGAATGTCTGGCCATATTTGTTGGTCTCATGATAAAGGTCCTCCTTACAAATATTGTGGTATGACAGATAATAACTCTATATGTACTAAAAAGACTTTCATGCATGTTAAATACTTGCTTTTAATTAACAATATTGTTTGTGAAGGATGTTCTAACACATAAATAATTTGTCTTTACAGTAGCAATTGGAAACATGTATTTACATGGAGTGTATCTGGCACGCTTTTCTGTCATGATCTATAGAAACATCAGCCAGTCGTTTAAAAAAGATGGTACAGAAAATACAAGGCTTCAACATCTAGGAATATTCCGCCTGCTAATAACAGGTTTGGGATGATGTGTCTGTTGATGATTAAAATACAGCAGTAACATGATCTTTAAAAGTGTTGTTCCAGGAGCCAGCAATGTCTTGAGTTTTATGACCTCAAGCTTTTCCCCAGACACTGATGACTTTAATTTGAACTTTTTAGACTGTAAAATTTGTTAGGCTTTTGTTTGCCAAACCTCTTCAGGAGATGTCCTAAATGAATTTTTTGTAGAAGTTGCATTCTCTTGATTTTAACTTTTTATGGTATAGTTATTAACCCAAAGTAAAAGCTAATGCAGCCAAATTATTAATATTTATGAAAATAACAGCAGCTATCAGAAGCAGATTAACTCTTGCATTTGGGGCAGTTGTCTATTAAGAAAGGTTATCTAACTGGTATTTCATACAGCCCATTTTTGTACGCTTTCTATCACAGACTGTCTTCATTCATGCAGCAGATCTCTGTTCTACCTAAGTTATTAACTAATGTTTTGTTAATTACTATATTCACTAAATTTGAGCTGCTGCTTACAATTCTTATGACAGCTAGAGCTAAGTGATATTGCCCCAGATGTTGTTCTGAATGTTTGTGACTGTTACAGTCAGTTTCAGAGGGATTGGAGTGATGAACTATTGCATATTCTTTAAACTAATGTGAATAAACAAATGTACAAGATGAACATGCCTTACTTTTTAAATTAAAAAAAACCCCAAAAAACAAACCAACAAACAATTGAAACTGCTGACACGTTTTCCATATTTTACCTTTCATTTTGATCTTGAAGAAAAGTCCATCATCTGATATAATTAGACAGGAACAACCACACATATGAATAAATATGAGGCTTCAGCCTACGTTATTATTTCCCTACACCCACACCTTACAGTTCCCTGATGGTTAAGGAGGCAGAGGGCAGTGGAGTAACAGAGGAAGGTGAAGATTATAAAAGCCATTAGAGTGTCACAGAAGACTGGTGTGGATGTATTGAAAATGTCTGACCCACATTAACCTAGGAAATCTGTAGCACATCAGAGAAAAATCCCATTCACTTGATTGCAGTTTTAGGCTTTATCCAGAAAGTTACTTGAAACACAGATATCTGGCCATGCAGAAGTAGAAACAAGAAAAACAGAGGGAAAAAGAAGCATCTCATCTAGATTTTTTCTAATGCCAAGCCAATTTCTTAGAGTTATTAAATTATCTGAACTTAAAAAAATATAACAGTACTAGAACTTAAAATCTGATGAATCAGAAGCATAGGAGACTTTATAACCCCAGTGATACAATTTTACAAAAACCTTACCTTTCAGAGAAGGCTGCTGTGCATGCGTATGCATACTTTTATGACCCTTTATTTATTTTCTCTTTTAAGCTTCCAGAATCTTGATTATTCAAAATGCCTAGCAAACCCTCATACTGAGTGTGAAAACAGCTGACACAATATATTGCTTATTTGTCACAATGCCCCTACATTCCCGATGCTCATTTTGTAACCTGTGATAGTACAAAGCAGTGTAATTTCATATATGACATTTCAAAGCTGTAATACAGTTAAATAAATTGATTCTATTCACTAACTTGTGGAAAGTGTGGTTTATAATTAGTGGTTAAGTATCATTTAGGAAGTATTTGAATGGGTTTTGGGTGTTCATAATCATCTGCACAATCTACAAGGTGTCACTATTACCACAAGTCTGGAAAAAATGCTCAGAAGTGCTCTGTTTAGTATTTATTATGTATCATCATTAACTATTTAGCTTAAAAAGTTTTTCCAGTTAGGAAGAAAAAAACCATACTAGCTAAGATGACAACACACACAATCCAAATATTAAATAGCAACGAATAAGAGACAGATTTTTCAAACAAGCTGTAAGAGTAGACTCAGCAATGCCAAACCATAGGTAATATTCAGAAAGATAGGGACAACTTTGTGAACTATTCAGCAATTATTAAATTCAGTGACATTCCTGGTGATGGAAAATCATTACAAGTCTTATATTTTCTGGCAATTTAAAAACTATACTAAGTTTTGGAGAATTTTCATTACCCAAGACTATTTGTCCCTTGAAAAACATTTTATTTTTACACTTCAACACTACACACACACAAAAAAAAGTAATCTTACAGTGAAAATAGAAAGCAAATAAAAATCAGTTTATTCTACATCATCCCATCATCACCAGCAGCTAACAATTATTTAATAGTAGATGTTGATAATGTTGTCTATTTGTATAAAAAAATTAAAACAACCAGTTTTATTTTAGTTCTGCTTCACTATTGCACTCTGCCATTCCCAGCTGTCTACATTTCAAGCCTCCAGACCCAAATCTCAGCTGTGGTAAATTGGAGTAGCTGAATTGTCTTCCTAGAGTTTTGCAACTTCTGGAAAAATCCCAGCAGTGGAATCCTGCAGGAGACTTCTACAGCAGAGGTCAGTTCCTTTTCCTCTGATTTTTGAAATTATGTGCCTTAGTATATTGATGACACATGTATGTACACTTACGATCTGGTGAAGAGTGCAGACATACTTATGTAATTCCGTAGCTAATATGGCAAAAGCAAATATGTTTAAGGACATAGAGTAAAAAAAATTGACAAGATACACTAAAAAAGGCAATGGACTGTACTTGAAAAAGCAGTAAAACCAGAAAAAAAATCTCAATAGAATTAAAACATTGGTTCTTTACAAATATTTGAGATTTCCTCTGCTGAATTATCTAAATGGTTTTAATGGATCCACTCAGGCCCATTACACATTCAGAGACAGTCGGCATGTAGCCTAATAGGCTGACAGCAAGGATCTCACCCAGGGCTGTGGGATGCCAAAGTTTGTGTCTTTATCAACATCCTACTGAAAGCAAGCTTAGAAATTTTTCTGGGAAGCATCCACATTGACTGGCTGTGACACATTTCTGTGATGTTGTTGTTGACACAACAGCCCTATTTCTTATTGGCTGTTTTGTTAGGCAGTGTTACAAAGCCCAATTTACAAAAACATGGCCTTTCATAAAGTTGTCACTTCCTGTTATAAAAGAGACCATGCTCCTAGTATAAGTGCATTGGTTTCAGATAAACTGTCCACAGCAAAGATTTTTCAGAAGTGTTCTCTTAAATTAATTTTATTTGCAAGACTTTTCCCCTTCTCTGACCCAGTTCTTATTTGTACATTAAATTGGGCATTATGTATAAATTATGTTACTTTCTTTTCCACATATTTTTATTATATTTGTGATCCTGCTACTATAGATTATGGGTGGGACCAATAAACAGCTATATTCAAGCATATCTACCCATTCATCTAAAACAGTAGAAAAGTTTGAATTCATATGAAATTACATCCCTAAATTATACCTGTGCAATTGTAATGAAAGTAATTTTTGAATGAGGCACAACATAGGGTAAAAATAAATTAATTTCAAGAGTGCCCTCTGTGTCTTCAGTGTTAATAAGACAGCCTGACTTTCGCCAAAATTTTCTCTCTTAGCTGATAAAAAGACAGCAATTAGTAATCTATGTCTTTTGTTGTTGTCTGTTATTGCTGCACTGTGCTGGGAAACAGTCGCACAGCATTGCACCTCAGAAGTGTCTGTTTCTTATTAACCAATTCCTAAAAAAGGGCAAATTCTGTCTGCTATTCCAGCCATTTAATGCCTTTATATTCAGTGGGTATGTACAGCTCTATAAGTGGTCAGAATACAGATCAAGCTGTGAAGTTTTTCATGGCCAGTTCTTTGTAATCTTCAAAAGAGCAGTGCATTTTTATTTGTGTGCATACTAAAGGACCTAAAATTAGGTCTTTTCAGACTAGGAAAATCTTTTTTCCCTTATAAGTGAGAGAGCTCCATCACTTGATCTGCTCCAGTTTGACTTGATTTGGAGGACTATTGAAACCTTCCCACTGAAATAACAGGAAAGGTAAAACAGGAAACATCTTATTCTGGCTGTACTCTCAGTTTTGCTTCCCTGCTGATGTAAACACAGATAAGAAGAACCTGTATCAGACGTACAGTCACAATGAGGATGTTGGTGGAGTGAAGGTTGATTTGGCTCTAGGAATTGGTACAGGATCGTAGCCAAACTGATGAATCATAGATGATGGCAGGAGCAGACCCCACCAGACTGCTGGCAGCACTAGCCCAGGCAGCAGGTGATGACTCAGTGCTTTGGACAAGTTCTTTTAGTGCATGTGCTTAGATGAAGTCTGATTTTTTTAAAAAAAATCTTGTTAGGTCTTCCTGCTGTACAAGAAGAGATGTCACAATCACATATAGCAGACATGTGGAAGGGAACTCACCTCAAGTAATGCTATCACAGCTTTTATCAACAGATGTTTCACATCATGCCGAGATTTAGAGCAGCAGGAATCTCTAGTTTAAGGAGAGTCCATTGACACACAGAAATGAAGACATGAATTGTTACTTCATTTATATCTAGCATAAACAGCTCCAGAGCACAGACACAGTTTAACTACTCAAGAGAGGACGGAGGAAAAGGAAAGGTTGCAGAAAGGGAGTGACCACATTTTTATATAGGAGCTATTTTTTTTTTCACTGATTGGAAAAAAAGCAATTACCATCCACTCTACGAGAAATTATGTGTAATTGAGAAGGCAATTCCAACTCTAAAACTGAAGGAAACCAAGGTCACAAGAGAAAAAAAAAGGATATATGTTTCTTTTCTCACATAACTAAAGGATGATTATTTTGGGGAAATCACAAATTAGCAAACACAAAAATAAAATGAAGGATCAGACACAGAATATTAAATTGCAGGAAAGAATACAGGAAATAAAATAGAAAATACAAATAGAATACATGCCAGATTAAATCTATAGGGAGCGTATCAAAGAGGAACCATGCAAAGCAGGCAAAATTATTACTTGTTGAGAACCTGCCCTGATTATAGCTGAGGTTTACTAGATCATTTCCAGCTCCTAAAGACAATATTACTAGGGTATGGATGTTTGGAACAGTTAGGTATTGCCTTGTTTTGACATGGTTTGTGGCTGGCATATACATTGGAGAACACAGTGCTAGAATGCCTCAGGAAAATTATAATCCAGTCTACTGGCTATCAACTCAGTAAGAAAACATAAAAGGGCAAAGCTGAAAGAAAGACATCAGAGAGAAGGAGAAAGCCAGCTGAAGACAAAAGTCCTGCCTGAGAAATGGAAAAGCAGTCACCAAAAAAAGTTCCCAAAGGCAAGGAAAACCAAATCTTTAATTTTCTTTTCACATTCTTTCACTGGTTGAAGATACTCTATAGAGATTTTAAAAACCTATCATATTTATTGTTGGTTTGTGCCCAGATTCTCCAAGACATTGAACAGCCGAATGTTCTGTTTAACATTTCAAGGGAAATTGGACTCGTACACAGGGACCAAAACACCAAAACATATAAGATTTGGGAGGCAGGCAGGGGAGGGGGAGGACTTTATGCTGTTCCTTTTTTCAGTGGCATTATAATTTTGATGATAAAGGCTTGATCTTGTAACGTATGTATTTTTTATTTAATGCAGTTTGCAGCTTGTATGATGGATATCGGGTTTCCTGAAGAGCAGAGATTCCTCTGGTTCCAAACATCTACGAATTTCATGTGTATGCAGGTTGAAGTGGAGGTTTTTTTCACTTGAAATAATGTTTCTCTCAAAGATAAACTTATTCTTTTTGTAGTACAGAATATATTTACCTTTCAGGAATTCTAAGATTCCAGCTGAAAATACGACCATCTAAGTTGGCCTTCACTGAGTGAAACTGGAAAAGCAGTACACAAATGGTCGTCACCTTAAACAGTTACATTTTCTGATTTCCACACCATTATTTAGTTTAGGTGAATCAATGTACAACTGAGTACAGAAGGTCATCTGTGTATTGCAAGTTCAGTTTTAATTCATGTTGCCATTTGCAATGAGGGGTGCATTTGATTTAGATTCAGATTTAGATGATTCACTCCCTTGACTTAGAGGTAATCAAAAAATGTACAACACCTGAACAAAGACCACTTAACCTATTCAGGATAAAACCCTATAGTCAGGAATATGTAAGTAATGCCACTTTAGATGGGGATGTAGCTTTTCTGACCTTTTGTTATGTCCAGTACAGAATCTCCTAGCTGTCATACTATGTGTGTGACTCTTAATGGGAAGAAACAGCTCAAATGTAACCTTAAAAGTAGAGTCACAAAATCCTGGTTGTCTTTTTCCTCTGTCAGACTGGAAGTAGTGCTTGATGGTTTTAGTTACCCCATAAATGGTCACAGAGCTCTCAATGGCATGCTTGACAAACTGTTTATAATGTGCAAAAATCTGTAGACCCCTTCTACAAATCAGTCCTCAGCTCAACTGATTATCAGGTAACTGAGCCACCCAAGTGGCTGAGTTTTGTTTGGCTCTTCTAACTCCTTGAAATGTGCATAAGGTCCTTCTCTCTCACCTCAGACCACCTTATTCTTTCACTTGGGTGCTCTCTCTCCTCAGCATGGGTGTCAATGGTTTTGACTGCCTCACACTGATGCCAAAGTGGATTTAGACAGTGAAGCTGTCAGGTATTACTAGGTTGAAAGTCATTCAGAGCAAATGTATTATTTTCAAGTGATGTGGAAACAGTAAGAAAGAAATAATTCATAAGCATACAAAAGTGGAGGTGATTTCCATGAATGTTTCAGCATGCACAGCACTGTGATCTTGTCAAGTGACTGAAGACTACACATGCTTCATCTTTACCTGCATTCTTTCTGAAACAAACAACATTAATAGAAAAGTGACTTCTATCAGCTTTTGCACAGTGTTCATAACAGTCTATGCCAGTAAAACCTACCCAAGTCCTAAGAATAAAGAAATTAATTTTAAATGCAATGGCTCAAATGACCTTAAAACACTAATATGCATAAGTTTCTCTCGGTATTTGCCTACCAAGGACATCCTTAATAAGTGCATTCATCTCTTGAAAAATAAATATTTGCCATCATATCTCTGCAAACGAGCTAATAAAATATGAAACAAACAAACAAACTAGAGAAACAAAATAATAAAAATGTGGGAAAAAATATGGGTAGATAATTTCTTCACTTTAAATATATTTGAAGCTATTTTTCTCTGTATTCAGAGTTCATTACAAATCAGTGGGATTTTAGTGTGAGATTATGTAGACGACTGCAATTGTCTGTCCTGTTGTATGGCAATGACTTTATTCTCAAATTAGTCCAACGTGATACATGTTACCTGTTCCCATTTTCCTTGGAGGATCTGAGGATAAGTAAGGAGAAGAATAAGATGTTTATGAAGTGCATGAGTTGTCAAAAAAAGTGGTATAAAATAGCTACTGAGATTTCAAAAAATGTCTACAGTAGAGCAGTATCATGAATCTAATTCATTAAGTTAACATTACCTACATCTTACACTACCCTTCTTCTTTACATGGAACCATTACCAAATACTGAGAGCTGTGTAAGCTGAGACATGCTGAAAATTCATTCCTTCTATCTGGAGTGTATTGTGGCAGTGTCACCTCCACAATGAGTATGCACATCAGTGTAAATGCCTGCCTAGATCCTGTTCCAACCTCTGCCATAACAGTACTGCAAGAGAGAATGAGAGAAGGAAGAAAAGGCTATCAACTGAGGTAAAACTATTACCATAATAAAGATTGCAAAAGCAACTAAAAGTAGTTAACAAGGCTTTAATTAATTTGTTTGATACCTACTTACAGGGTTTTAGCATTGTTTTAATTATGAGTCTAGGGCTTAAATAAACTCACAATTCAAAGATAAATCCTTCTCTCTCATCTGAATTTTTTAACCATATAAGCCAGAAATTCAACACATTTCAGATTCAGGTACAGGGCTTGTTTTTCCTTAAGAACTTTTTGGCAATAAAACTTTGGTAAAGTTTTGCCTCATTCAGTTTTTGTTTGAATACTTTCTGAAGCTGCCACAACTGCAACACTTCATTACAAAGGCAAAAATTCTGGGGAGAGCACTCAGATTAAGACTGAAGTGTATGTGGGTTAAAATAAGCAATATAGAAAGAGTGAAGGTGAGTACATGATAGCAAAGTGAGTCAATAAACTCATTACTGCTTTGCTGTTCCACTTCTGAACAGAAGCTATACTAAATTACATTTAACTTCAGGTCTTGTGAATAAATGCAATCATTTTAGTTTCTGAGGTAATCAAAGTAAAACTAATGTATTTGAATTCTCATTTGAAGATGGAAGCAACTTGTCTAATATTCTAGAGCTTGTCTAATATTCTGGTTGAATGACTGGTATTTCATATTGGTATATAAAAAATGAAAACCATTAAAATAAATCAGAAAAAAGATCTGAGAAAAACAGAATCACTGAATACTTGGCCCAGGCATAAGATTTTACATATATTCTGTGAGAAGTTACCATATTTAGATTAACTCTTTTAAATGGTAACAGCAGTGGGTACATTCAAACCAAAGCCTCAAAAATTATCTTAAAGGACTTTGCAGAAAGTAATGCAACAACAATGAAGAAACAGCTGCTGGATTTCTTCAGAAAAGCTTTGGCCTATTCAAAGAGAAACAATATAACTTGACCATTGTCATTAACTTCAGAGAGGTTCTTTGATGACATCTGAGAGGAACTAGAAGCTTTGAAGCTGAATGGTAGAAAAGATGTGTATGAATTTTGTTCTGAGTATGCTGTCATTGCACCATTATTGCCAGCATTTATTATAAGAGGTGACCTTAGAAGGAAAGTAGCCTGCATTGCTGCCAGAAGCAATCTTTGTAGCAACAGACGGAAATGAAATAGATTCTACAAATCCGCAAAAGCTGATTAGTTAGAATCTTGAAAGATTTTATCTTGAACCTAGCACTCCACCTGATCATGTGGGTCTGTTAATAGGACATGGTTTAGTGGTGGGATGGCAGGGTTAGGTTAAAGGTTGGACTCAATGATCTTAAATGTCTTTTCCAATCAAAGCGATTCTGTTCTATGGTAATAGCAAAAACCTGGGTGCACAGTAATTGGTTAAAAAACCACAAAATCAAAGACATTATGGATCCAGACACTGAGCTAAAAATAACTTTCCTTCCCTGAATATCAAAAGTAAAAAACTAGTACTTTTTATTAAGATGAATAGTATTAAGTACGATGTTTGAAACCAGAAAGTTAATGAAAATTCTGAAAACAGGTAAAGGAATCCACTAAACTTCTCCAAACAAAATTAAAAGTCTTCAGGCAAAACATTGTAAAAAATAGTTGGTCAAACTAAAAAGAAAAAAAAAAAAAAAGAAGTAAATTCAATCCCTCAAATGTAATTTTAAAGGACTCTGAGAAGAAAGAGACACTTCCCATATGACAAGCAGAGGCTCTGTTTATGTTTTTATTACTTTCTTTATTATTTAGGGCAAATATGTGCTGCAGTTTCTCCAGTAACAGGACTGAGATAATGACAGTTGCTTATTGTGTACAGTGCTTTAGTCCTTGTGGGCTATTTCATGCACTAAAATACACAAGGAAATACAGCCTAATAGGTGACACTTCTATAAAATTTTTG
Organism: Gorsachius magnificus; assembly: GCA_034008185.1. NCBI lineage: Eukaryota > Metazoa > Chordata > Aves > Pelecaniformes > Ardeidae > Gorsachius > Gorsachius magnificus. Next base: position 25,164,667 of record CM067109.1, on the reverse strand, counting down.
GAAGCATATTCAAACTAAGCAATTGTTTTACAAACACATGGGATTAAAAATATATAGGTATACATTTCGGTTGTATTGGCATTGAATGGTCTACAAGTAGAAATTCTCATTAAGTTGTCTCTTCAAGGCAATATTAGACAAGAAGAAGGATTGAACAAAAAGCAATGGTAGAAATGGACATTGACCTGAGCTTCACTCAGAAATAGAAGAAAATACGTTACGATGTCTCATCACAAATATTTCTTTCCCCACCCACAAGGAAAGATACTAACGGCTTAAATCAGACAAAACTATTACAGAGATAAAAGGGGGAATGAGGGAAGCTTGGGAAAAAAATTATTTATATTTAGATGATTTTACCAACCTACTAGGGTGCCTTGGCAACAGTGCTGATGACTCATGAGCTGCTGCTCATTCTTTGTAATATTTTGCTCTTGGGATGAGCTGCTTGGAGTGAAAAAGTAGATCTGGGACATGATTAGGTCTTGACTAGGGGAAGGACATGATCAGTCACAGTCACATATCCCAATGAAAAAAATTGAATCATAGGCAGTTTCACTGACATGTTTTGCACATTTAACTGCCCTTCTCCTCATCTCAGCTCCACTCACTGCTTTACATTTCATCTCTGTTCGTTGCTTCTTAGCAGCTTGTAAGTGACTGTGGTCTTCCTTGAGGGGTCAATGGCAAATGTGGTCTCAAAAGAGTTGTCCAGCAGAGATAGTAGCTAAGTTTCAAAGCTAAAGGAAAACATATCCCAACTACCGCCCTTTTGAAAAACCCAAAAAGCCTCTCCAGTTCAGAAACGTTTCACTGTTCTCTCCATGCAGGTTTCAGTGTTGAGGATTTACTCTTTTTAAGGAGCCAGGTTAATCTAGGAGTCCTTTTCATTGTGTTTTCACTTATTTCTTGTGCTGAATCATTGCAGCTTAAGTATTCCTGTAAATCATCTTAATGTTATACAAAACTGTGGTTAATTTTCTTTAGACAGTTGATACAGTAGATGAAACCTGAACATACTATTCATTAGTCACCGATAAGGTGTCTTTCCAAATTGCTGAAGGTTAGGTAAGCCTGAACAGATATCTCATCAATAGGATTTGTGTTTCTCTCAGTTTTGCAAATCTCCCCTAGGAAAAAACCTACCCTTCTCACAGGGAGCAGAGGTATTTCAGACACCTTGTTTCTCAGACATTGAATTAGTGGGAATTAGTTTTAATGGCAAAGTTCTTTGTGGAAAACTTAACTTAATAGTTCATATATGTAAATTAAAACTGCTCTGTCAGACTCCATAAGTGTTGTTCCTCTCAGAATCTGGGCTGGGTTTGGCTCTTAAAATACCTGAATTTACTTACAGAAGGAAATAACAGAATTTACTTACTGGAGGACATGAAAATGTGTTTGTTTAGAGGAGGTCACTGTCCTGACATTTTTTTAAGTAGAATTCTTATATATCGGCTCAAGTTGGTCCACTAGGAACTTACATGTCCAAAAACTGAAATAATACTTATACATCTTTATTACAAGTTGTTATTGACAACACAACCTTCATCTTAGAATGGATGTTTCTGGTGTCTGAGTGTCTATATCTATCTAATATATTATGCCACAAAAGTTTTTTTTGTATTCAGTGAGAATGACAGCTTATTTAAACTGCTTCCAGATTCCTTGTTGACTCAAACTTTGAAGTTTTAGTGGATTTAAGTAATTTTCTCCTTGGCAGACTGTAAATTTAATTTCTACTTTTCATCCCAGTGTTTTACTTCTTGTCTGAGGTTGAATGGAATGAGCACTGGTGACAATTCAGTTCTCCCTATGGATGTGCTGCCTCCCCAACAGCTGTAATATCAGGAGGTTTGATATCTGCAGCAGAAAGCATATAATTTTACCCAAAAGTAGGAGAAGGTGTATCAGTAGATAAGGAATGGATTAATGTACCATACTGCTTCAGGACTGGTAGTAACAGTATATAGGCTTATTTAGAGCTCCAAGTCTATTTTTCCTGTGGCCCCTCCCTCTTCCTTTTTTTGAGGTGCATTCGCATAGGGAAGACTCTTTGCAGGTTCCCTGTATGATTAAAGGACAGCAGAGGTCACTGGACACTGCACCTTCACTTGCCATCCAGCAGCAACTTAAGGAGCTCAGGGTTAGGAGTAGGCTACCAGCCCTCTGTGTGTCCTTTTACACCCACACTGGGCTGATCTCTGCAGAAGAAAAGCAATTTTTTAGTTGGTATTTCCCTAAATGGAAGGAGAGGAACATGGGCATCTATCCCTGTTCCAGGAATGGTAGCAGTGGGAGAAATGTCCCCTGGGACAGAGTACCTCATAAGCATTAAGACTCAACTTAAATGTACATTTTCATTTCATGATTAAATACTTCATTTCATTAAATATTCATTTAACTTTGAGACTTAGAACTCTGTTGGAGCATAGAAAGTACACAGTTCTGCAGAAAAGGGATTGGTTGAAAAAGATATTGACTTCAGAGCCAACAGCATGTTTCCTGTAGTATGACAAATTCAAGGTAGTGCAGGTTGAAAATTAAAATAAAATAAACCCCACTTTCTTCAGAATTTTAACAATATCACTTTTTGATTTGTCCGTCCTAGTAAGAGTAAAAATCAGTTCTAGTTTTTAGTTCTGGTGTTTTTTCCCACCTTTCTACTGCTTTACTTTCCAGACACCTGGAGAAAAAAAAGGTTTTATTAAGCGCATTTCTCATTTATTTTTACTATTTAGAAAAAAGTTGATGAAATATCTTACTGACAACTGGCTTCTCAGTTAAGCGGGACAAATAGCATTTAAAATCATTGAACTGCACAAGTTTACACTAATAGAAACTCTTGCCATGTATGATTAAGTTCCTGCCAGGTAGTTAAGAAGCTGAGAAATGTAATGTGAGAAAAAGAACAATGACAATAGCAGAGGGCTTGCAAGCTTCTTTCTTCATCATACAAGCACTGATGTCACAAGAAAAAACCAAGATAATACCTGTTTTGCTAATAAAACTGTATCCTATGTCACAATAATTTCCTTATGTAGTAAATGTGGGTAAGCATCAGGTTGCGACTTACGAAAAAAACAGGTGTGAGATAGGAAAAATACAAGAATTCTTGTACAAAGTCTCTTCTCAAGCAGGAATACAAAACCACAGCTGCCTTTCTAAAGTCATGTTAGGATTATGACAACATTTGTAATACTTAAATTTTACAGATTTCTGAAACTTATGTAAATTAGTAATTTATTTTTTTTTATCCAGCCCCAACCAGAATAGTTTCCAGAAAACTAGAAGAACAGCGTTACAATGTTCTTCCCTTCAGAAACAATGACTGAATGACAAAACAGGAGAAGATTTAGATTTATTTTTTTCCCATTTTGAACAAGCCATGTGCAGCTGAATTGTACACTTCCTTTCCATATCTTTCTATAATTCATTCTGAAATTTAACATGAAAATTTGGTTTAGGAGAGCTTAAGAAGGGAGTTTTGAGGATACATGTGGATGCGGAACAACACAGAACAGATGCAAAGGTCAGTGTTCCTTCTTTCATCCTGGCCTTGGTGATACTGTTTATTGGGTATTGCCTGCTTTGCTGAGCTAAACCTAACTCTTCTCTGATATTAGAATCACCGAAAGAGAAAATAAAATGCTTAACCTGCATTGCCATAGCCCTCCACAGCTAGGCTGAGAAACAGTAAGGGCATAGTGGTTTTCCATTCGTATTTATTTCTTCATGTGTTCAGACACATAACATATAAAATGAATTATTGTTGTTGTGTATTAGATATATTCAGAAAATATTACTCTTCTTCAGATCCTTTTTTAACACCTAAGCAGGCCCCCTAAGAATTCGTCCTGTGGCAGATTCAAGATACCTTATCTGGTGTCTTAAGGGGTCATTGGTAAAGTTGCACAACCTAAAAATGATGTCAGGTGTATTTTCTTTGCATATTACTTCTTATGTGCTAAAATGTATATATTCAGACAGCTTTTAAGTAGTAAACTGTTACAAGCTATTGTAGGCATCAAGTATAACAAGCTTTGCTTGTCTGATGAGCAAACCACACTCAGTCAACAAGCTCCTAAGCCCTGCGACAGAATAACAAAGCTGCCTAAAATTATTTTGGAATGTAATAAACTATGATAAATTATTCATTGCTGGACATCTCAGCCTATTATTCAGTCCAGCGTAAGTGCAATTGTCTTCTTGTAATGATATGTGTAGCAGTTCACAGAGATAAGCAGATTAATGTATCTCTCAAAGACAATTACGTTCCATTGCACATTAGCAAAAATGAAGTAAGCTCAGTTTTCATTAAAGACAGCCTCAGACTCTGGCATGAGAGGGCAACAGGGGAAGGAGATGATGCTCTGATGCCCAAGTACCCTCTGGCTGGCTTTCATCACTTAACAGACTCACAACTTTAGCCTTGCAAAGGACCCCTTTTCTCTTCCTATCCAAAAATCAATTATGTGTTACTGATAATAAGCATGATTGCTTGTTTTTTCCTGGTTACTTTCTAAATACATTTTCTTCACCATCTTCAGTCATCAGTGTTGGGAATCTAATTTACATTTTGCATGACAGTAAAGTGATCTAATATAACCGGTTAAAAATACCCTTTTATGTCTTGCAGAAAGCTGCCTTCCCAAAGCAGCCTTACCTAAGAAGAAAATTTATTACATATTTGGAGTCATTGCTGGGGGTTTGAGAGTCTGACTGTTGTTGAATATTTTACTATCTCATCTCTTACTCTTGCTATATATAGTAACATTGTGAGAACAGATGTATACATAAACCCATGAACCTCAGAAAAATCCATAAACCCTGCGTGATAACAAGGTAAGCCCAATCCTATTAGTGCATTGGTAACACATCTTTAGGACAGGGAGATGCAGTTATTTATTCAAAACAAATACTTGTGTCTAAAATAACCCTATCATGAGATTTTTCTCCAGTGAATTGTACCTATTCTCTTGAGCTGAAAAAATATGCAGCTAACTCAATAAAATCTTCTGCAGAACTCAGCTGAACATAACCCCCTCTAATGCAATTATCCATGTTTCATTTAGAAGAGTTATCCTCCTGATAGCTAAAAGTATTTATCCTTTAATAAGTGAGAGCATTTACATTTCATTAACATGCAAAGAGTTCCCTCAGAGTATTTTGTGAGAATGAAAAAAAAACCCCACCAACTTAAAGAATCCAAGCCCAATCCATTCTTTGTGCTATCTCAGCAACAGTAATAATACAGAAAGTTGAAATGTTACACAGAAGCATTTTTTTTTTCCAAAATTTAGATATATTCAATCTGTTCTTTGCTTATGTATATACAAAACGGGAAAGGTGGTGTTAATTTAGGTTAAGAATTCTAAGAGTTTTTTCTGACAAGCCAGTAGGGACTTTTATTAGGTAACAGAAAAATAATATACATGATGCTACCACACTTACAGAATTCAATTATGTGTTCAGTGCTACAGTATGAAAAAGAGTCACTGTTGGCAATGACACCCTTTGTGGGAATCCCTAAGTGCTTGTGTAAGCAATCTCCTTTCCTGATTTCTGTGCGCAGTGTTGACAGCATCAATGTGCAGTAAATATCTTCAACTTCTTGCCCAGCAAAAATGCAAACACTTTCAATCTCTGGAAATTTAAAAGGAATGCAAGTTTAAAGAGACATGTTAAAAATGTTCTGAAAAGTACTTACTTTAAAGCTGTGCAGGTAGCCAGAGTTGCAGCTGGGATCTAGAAATAACAATATTCAGGCTCCATCTTCTCTGAGGCCATGTGTAGTGTGGGTGCTCAGGTATATGTAAGTTTTCTAATAACAACTCCTGGGTTCCCAGCACCAAATAAGCTGAAAGGTGTTTTTACAAGGGTCAATGTAATGCAGGATGAGGTGCTGGTGGTAGTATGAGCATCTGAGCAAGAATTCTCACTGTTGCTGCCACATAGATGCATGGTACCCAGGACCTGCATAGCACCATGGTGGAACTAATTTCAAGGGTGTTGGGGATGGTGTAAATACAATCTGCTTCATTATTATCACACTGAAGTGAAATATGGATTACAGGTCTTATTCTGTAGTGGGTGCATCAGTTAGAAAGAACAGTGAAGTGCAAAACTGCATTCATGGAAAAGTAGTGTAGAGATTTTTCTCCAAAGAAATATCAGAAATAGATCTTTCTCATGTGCCTTGCTGTGTTTTGAGGGATGGGAAACACTTGCTGTGGGATTTATGAAAAATTAAGGATGGGAAGTGAGACATAACAGACACCTTTCTGGTTTCTTTTGGACTATTTATTGAGTGACTATACACTCTGCAATCACAGCTTCTCTTGTTCTTTCTGGCACAGCTTGTTTGCATATGACTGGTAACACTTGTGATTTTTACACTGCACAAGATCCTTGCCTCTGGGAGGAAAAGGGTTTTTTTTACATTAACATATGAATGCTTTGATTCAAAGGGGTTCTGCCTTCTAACACTGACAGAGCAATGAGGAAAACAAGATGGGGTTCATTGAGATAAACAGTGACATTTACCTTCATGATTATCTGACATGTAATGTCCTTCATGCTGCTTCTGCTCTTACTATCCTTCAGCTCTCGCTATTGAAAGCGGCATTTGGACTTGGATTTGGAGATAATGTGTCAGCAGGGCATAATAAAAAAAAATGGTTACTGAGCAACAACACTTCCTAACCACTTTTCCTTGATCATGATGAGACTTGAAAGGAGCCCACTGTGAAACAGAGCAAACTAATTTTACTCCTAAGCTCCTCTCTGATGAAGCATTATGCTTATAGCATTCTTAAGACTTTTTGCAGCCACTCCAGTATTCTAAGGAAATGGTATCTCTGTTGTCAAACTTCCTCAGGAGAAGAAGTTTTCTGTCAAACTTTTCTCTGGTTCACTCCTGGTTTTGGAGATTTTCGTGGGTGGGAGGAGTGGTGGTGTTCAGCTAATTTCGTTTACATGCACATGTCTTAATAATGTAGCCAATGCTAATCTAAAGCAAAAAAAAGTTATTTATGTTTGCCTAATATGATTGTTTTGTGACCATTACCAGCTAGGGCAAAATAGGCTACCTGTAGAAGTTGTTATGGCTTTCCGAATTGAACAATTCAGATTTCTGAGAAGAACTGAAGAGAATGAAAGACCATGTATTCTTAACAACTGAATCCTTTTTCTGCAACAATATAGGACCATAATTTAAGGTCTGATTTGCAAGAATTCAAACTTAAAAGATATATTTACATAAACTATATAAACTGGCAGAAGTTGCATATTAGAGAAGAAGGAAAGACAGAAAAGGAAGACAAATCTAAACCTCTGCAAGTCCTGGTTGCTGCAGAAAACTTTGATATGAAGTCTTGTTTATCCATCAGCAAAAGGGTGAAACAACATAGAAAGCAGAAAGCACCTGATAGCTGATGGAAAATTTGTATTTACACTTTTCTTTGCAAGAATCTACATATGAAAAACAATAAAAATTCTATGCCAGCTCAAAGAGCTGCTGTCTGTAACTCCAGCTCAGTGGAACACCAAACCTTGTGGCTATGTCATTCATGAATTATTAGGCCTGACAGAGTGACTCTGCTACCATGCCAATGAGAACAAATCCTGAATGATTAGGCAGAGTTAAATGTGGAGCATGCACGGCTTACCATGCAATCAGATAGCTCTCTGAACTTCACTGTTTGCAGATACTGTACATTTTTATGTATGGCTTTCAAGAAAAAAGTTCATGTACAAATGCATTGTAGACCTTACTCTTATTAATGTAGTCCTTGAGAGCAACAGGCATGTAACACTTAACCTGTTTACTAAATATATCCCAACAGCTACCCTTAAGTAACAGTAGAGATGGAATGGAAATCAAAAAAAATTGTGCTACTACAACAAACTCTGAGCCAGGTTGACAATTTGTTCTCCCTTTGTGTTAAGAAATCAATACAGGCTACTTGCTTTTAAGGACATCCTGACAATTTTAACTTTGGAGTATGAGGTTTTATTATATTCCTGCCTACACCTTTATTGTTATTCAAGCATTATCTTCTATATTGCTCTTGAAAAATAAAATGCTACTATGTAGATTTAATAGTTGCACTTATCTGGTAATTCTCTCTTCTAAAAGTGTCAATGTTGGCTTCTTGCAGTCAAAATTTTAAGCTGCAAAATAAACTCACCCCAAATTGTAATTTAACAACCTAATATATTGTTACTGACTTGTAGTCTTGAAAATCATGCTGAGCTCATAAATCTTTCTTGTTTAAACTCTCCTGTTTTCAGGAGGTGAAAGCCATCTTACAGGTCTGTAGTTGTCACATAAAGTAAAAGAAAACCTAAACCATGATGGTTTAATGCAGGTGCAGACACGAAGAGAAACTCTAGTTTGCAAATAGGTAATTATTCCTTTGAAAATGTGGCTATGGTGGTGGTAGTTTTGCAAAAGTAGTCACTACAATATTCATGATCCCTGCTCACTTTGGCATTCAGCCTGTAGTCATGCAGTCATGCAGTCTGAGTTATGTTGCAGGGCTGTTCAATATATTCTGCAAATAAAGGGTGTTGCATATTGTTACACTTCACCACAGTCTAGTCCAAATTCAACTACATTTGCTATCCTGTAATAATTTGAAGATAATCCAAGTGCTACACTATTCTGACTTCTCTTCTTGTATTTTCCCTAATGGGAGAAAAGAAAATATACTAGTTATGTTTCTGCTGCATCCTGCCCAAAATCAGGGGTAACACTCAGTCATTTGTGATAGATTTTTCATGTTGTTCTAACTTTAGAAAAAAAATGTGTATACTTGTGTGACTTTTATTTTATGAAGAATTCAGAGACATTTCACTGGAAATAATCACTGAAGTATGGCATTAAGATAATGACATTCACATGATTTGGAAAGGTTCAGGACATAGTTTGAAGTTAAAACTTTGATCTGCACATTTTTTGATGTAAGTACTGATACATGTATGAGCAAACCATTTCTGTAAAATCTCCCCTATTACCAGGCTTGTCACTGTTTAACTGATCACCTTTCCAGTTCCATACAAGCATAACTAAGTTATGTTCACTTCTCAGGACATTTCCAAGCCGCTACTTTTTCTCTTGTCTTATGATGGGTTAATGGTGTATGAACCAGCTCATTAAAAAACTGTCTCTAATGCTGCTGCTAAGTCCAATATCAGTTTTCTTCTTCAGCCTCAGGGCTTTTTTAGTTTCTTTTTCTTTTTTTTTTCCTTCTTTTCCACATGAAGATACATCTTTGGAGTCTAGCACTGTATAATGAATAACATAAGTGACAGGATTATCATACATTCATTGGTATAATAATAATGTTTTCTGAAGGTTTCAGGAGTTTATTTTAGCCTCAGACTAGTCAAAGTACCTCTGTCAATATTTAATCTGTATTGTCTCATGGCTTGATTACAATGCATAATGCTGACCACATCAATCTTCCCATAAAGCCTGGCTTCTGCTTCTGACAAAACTCTATTGATACATTTGATTCATCCTGACACTGCAAAGCTGAAAAACTGCTGAGATTTTCACTCTATAAATTTGTGTATATTATTACCCTGAAAGGACACACAGCAACATCTTGCTAGGTTAACTTCTGCTTCTGTTTGTCCTTTTTTGTTTCAAATGCGAAAATGAATCAAAGCAATAACAAACATACAAAACAATGTAAGGGTCTAGAAATAGGCTTTAGATTGTATGTTCTCTGGTGAACAGCTTCTCCTTCCTCACAGAAACCTGAAGTAAACCAATAAAACTTCAAGGCCTTTTATTACTTGTTCTGGCATTAAACAATTCTTCCCAGAAAAATATCTTGGCATATGCTTAACTTTGTAATATTACAAAGTCCTTTGCTGAAAAGATATATGTTTAGGTGCCAAAAGCTTTTGTTGAGTTGTGCCCAAGATTGCTTGCTGTTTTATAATCTACAGTATTATAAATTGATATATTAGCTTGCTGTCTTGTTTTTAAGAGGAAAAACCAAATTCTGGGTAGCAGAAATGCACTTGTGAATTTTATCCATATATTATTTTCCCTTCAGGGGATGACCTCTAAATCCAGCTAATTTGTATGAAAACTAACACATTCATATGAGTACCGAATCATGCAGTTCGTCAGAATATCTGTTCTAGGGTTTGGATCAAATAGCTAGTAGATGAGGGAGTAGACAGAGATAGTCTAAAAAATGCTAAAATTTATTGCATGCAAGTATTAATAAATGTTAAATTAATAAATAATAAATTTTAATAAATTAAAATTAATAAATCCAACTGATTTGTTGGAAGATAAATAAATTCAAAAAGCAAAAGATTAAAAAAGAGATGATTAACTTACTGCCAAAAGATATATTTGAAACAAATGTCTCAGACTTAAAACAGAGGATTTAGATGTGTCTTATATATTTACCCTTATGGAAACAATATTCAAATATATGGCAACTTCTGGTTAAGAGACGAGTAGATTAAACAAAATGCATCCCCATAAGCGTCCACATGCAAGCTCTTGCTATAGCAGATGCATGCAAAAATTCTGGCAGAACAAAGAAGAGCTGGTGTATCTATCATTGTTGAGCAGTCATAAATAGATAAACACCTGCTCTGTTGTTTTCTATACATCTTTGCTCAGAAAATATAAGAGCAGATTAGAGTCACAAATATGTTTCCTATTCATTACAATGTACTTTTGTTCTAGGTTCTAGAAACTTACTGCAATATACAAAATCAAAAGAATTAGTTAGAAGTAACTCTTAAGAACCAAATATTAGGGGTTTGAAAATTAATCTGGAGTACAACTGTTGTTACTTACTAAAAGTGTACTGCTTGATATTAATTTTTAGGTAGTCTTTTTCTAGGAGTCAATTCTCCTTTGGCTGGCATCCCATAAAACTTCATCAATTCAGATGTGATTGTGTATACGTCTGTTCAAAATTGAAGACTGTATTTGGCCAAAGATGCCTATGGGACAGATCACCAACTAGTGTACATCAACTTAGACTGACCAGCTTTAACTTATATCAGCTCAGAGACTGTAGTTTATTTTTGCATTTCATTTAATTTTTGACTCACTTGAGAGTAGTGATTACACCTGCCTCATCAGATTTCTGGTCAGCATGGCATATTTGATTGAGGGTCTGAAATTAGTAATATATATAACAATGACTCTTCATTGTTGCATTGCCTGCAATATTTCTTTTTCTCCAGTAAACAGACAGAACATTAAAAAATCATGCTTGTATGGTCAATCTTATGATTATAATGATGACTTCTTGTATACTGGCTTGATTTCTAGTTTAGGCATCGATAGATAACAGTTTGTAATGTCACAGAAAACAGTGACTCTAAGGGTGCTCCGACACATCAAGATTTTTTATTGTCACAGTTTGCTATAGGAATGCTCAGAGACTCCGTTAATATAAAAGGTGCTGCCTGTTCATACCTACCTGATTAATTTCCTGAATTGTTAAGAAATTTATTTCTTTACATTGTCCCTACTTTGCTGGTTTTAGACTTGTGACTAATTGTGCCTAAGTCTACACATCCTTGAAGATACAGGGATCCTTAGAGCAAGCACAGTAATACAAAGAGAAACAAAGAACAGTATATAAAATCTATGGCTATAACAGCAAAAGATTCAGTTGTAAAGATGACAGCAAACCACTGCCTGCTATTAATCCAACTAAATAAATAATGGCATATTCTTCTGTCTTTCAGAATACTGGGTAACTGTTTATTGCCAAGGAGTCCCAACAATTTTCAGGTCTCCCCTGAGCAGTTCAGTAGATCTGATTCATGGCTGTGAGGAAATGTTGTAGACTAGCCCTCAGGAGTAGGCTGCTTGGTCCTTTTCACATGTGGATTTTTGCAGCTGTACTTTGTTAGCTGGTCCCTTTTTAACATTGTGAAGAAAGTCCTACACAGAAAGAAAAATAACCCTGCAGAAGTTGGGTCAAAAGTGATTTATAGTTTGTCATAGAAGTTGCCCTGGAAGCACATTTGGGGATATCAAGTGCAAAACAAAGTTCTTCTCCATGAGCAGCATGAAGTATGAGTCCACTTTTGTGTTGGAGTGTAAATCTCTACTTCTTTTCTCATGAAGATGACTAATGATACCAGGCTGTGTCTGAAGCTGGTAGCAGACCACACAGCATCAAAAGGCCATGCTGAAATACACAAGCAGCAGAATATGATGCAGTCCTCACTTACCTTCCTTGGCATTTTAGAAAGAGTGGCACCCCAACATTTCAGATTACAAAATATTTTGCTCTGCAAAGAGGGATCCTCTGATTCATGGTGAAGCTACCTTAACAAATACACAGTAGTAATGGAGAAATGTCATGCTCAGGACAAAGACTCAGGCCTAAATGCTACTCTTGCAGGTCAGGTTATCCTCATACCACAAGCAAAAAATTTAATTGCAGACCTAGCCTATTTTGAAAATAATCTAGCGTAAACCCCTGAAGAAATAACTGTGGTTATCAGTGAGAGACTTCATAAGCAACAGCTATTACAGTAAGCAGCTATTTATGTCCACAGAATGACATGAAACATGTAGGTGAATGTGAATAGTTTATGCAGTGAATGGGCTATCACTAGAGCTGGGTAAAGAATCAAACAGTGTAAAAAGCATGTCCTCCTAGTGGGAGACTTCCAAAAAGACTAGCACAGGGGCAAGCCTATGGCTGCTCATTATGAAAACTTTTATTAGGACTTATATCTGTGAGAATACCTTTTTTTTTTGTCACTAGAGTATATTAATCCTGGTCTAGAGTAGCTGAAGTCTCCATGGGAAACAAGAAAAGTGGTTTAAAAACTGGTGAAGGGAGGCAGGAATTTTTAATAGTATCTCCATATCCTTTGAACTTGAAAAATGTGACTTTACTGTAATCAAAGGTTAATATGACATGTAAAATAGAGTGAAATCCTATTCCTGTTCCAGTTAACGGCAAAGTTACTTTTTGTCTACAGAGTTACATTTTCTCTCAAAATTTATCGTCTCATGTTCCCTGAATTGTGGATACATTCCTAGCAGAACAAGGACATCAGGTCCTGATAAGGTTGGAATGTTATTAAAGGGGAAATGGGAAATGCTTAGCCAGTATGCAGAATGCTATTAAAGGAGAAATGCTTAGCTAGTATACAGAACTTCATTGCTAGAGTAGAGAAGCAGTAACCACAAGTAGGATAAGATGATGACAATGAAATAACCAATGAGTGACCTGGAGGCTTATATGCCAGTAGTACGTATGAATTAAAAAAGTATACGTGATCATGTGTACAGGGCTTGGAAGAGTATAAAAGCTGTACGCAAAGTTATAATAAACAGCTTCTGGAGATCATATTGGTCAGCATCAGGAGTCCAGTCTTCCTCACTGAATGTGCTGTGAACTATTTCTCCTGGTAAAAATAATTCCTTATGACTACAGTGTGCAAATCCCACCTAGGAAGCCAACTAATTAATTGGTTTAAAGTGTCTTTATGGGGTTAATGTTGAAAATTCACTTCAGCTCTCACACAGGAATTCATGGCATTTACAGATTTTCCTGGAGCTTGATATTATACTTCAGGAGCACAGTGACAAGCATAATGAAAATGGAAGAGGGTCTTTATGGAGCTTTTTCTTACCTTCTATGTATAATGTTACTGTTCTCTGAACCTCAGGAACAAAGCCATTTGGCACTGTTCATTGTTGAGGTAACAAAACACTGCATATTCCAGACAGGGGAGTTAAATTTTGAAGTGCTAACTACTTGGGAGTATACAGAAAGATTGGGAAGAATGTAATTTAGCTTAACTCAGTTCTTTGTCTTACAAATAAATAAGTGTAATAGAATTATATTTAACAGTATAATATTTTAATTTATACAATTATAATTGTAATTGTGAAAAAGTATTTTTAAAATAAAATATGATCTCTAAATTAAGGATTTCTACTTATCAGTACACTGCAGTGTCCAATTTGCATATAAGGACATATTTATGCCAATGTCATCTTGATTGCTATCAATTTACCTTTTTTTCTTGCCAATTATCAATTTAAACAATTTGAATATACATTGGTTCACTGTAATGTTCTTAACTTGTGTTTCAGTGTCATAAATGTAGTTGGAAAACTGTTCTCTGGGGAATGCATATTCATTTTCAGCCAGAAAGAACAGAGACATATACATAATGGTCTCATGCAACATTATAGGTATCTGGGAAAGTCCAGGTTTTGGGGACAGATGATCTGGTGAGAATAAAACGTGGACCCAACGACATATGAGAAGTTGTTGAGAGGACATCCTTTTTACTGATATCTGCTGAGGTAGTGGAGGGAAAGCCCAGGACATCCAGTTTCAATATAGACGGGGCTGTCTAGACTACTCAACACATGGTTCAGGCTGAGAAGCCATGTGTGTGAATGCACAAACACTGGCAGCACAACACACACTTGAACTTACTGATATTTTCATGGGTTTAGGAGGTTCTGACACTTCTAAAAATTAGGGAATTATCCAGTATGTACTGAAAAGAAAAGGGATTTTTTCCAAGGAAAAGGGAATGGGAATTCATCATATATTCTTTCTACTCAGAAGGGTCTGATGTTACCCCAGTGAATCAGAACAGAATAGAACAGAATAGAATATTTCAGTTGTAAGGAACCTACAACAATCATCCAGTCCAACTGCCTGACCCTTTCAGGGCTGACCATAAGTTAAAGCAAGTTTGCAGATGACACCAACCTGAGTCACCAAGATGATGTCATCCAAAGAGGCCTGGACAATCTGGAGAGGTGGGCCTGTGTGAACCTCATGAGGTTCAACAAGGCCAAGTGCAAGGTCCTGCACCTGGGTCAGGGTAAGCCCCAGTATCAATACAGGCTGGGGGAAGAAAGGATTGAGAGCAGTCCTGCCGAGAGGGACCTGGGCGTGCTGGTGGACGAAAAGCTGGACATGAGCCAGCAATGTGCGCTGGCAGCCCAGAAGACCAACTGTATTCTGGGCTGCATCAGGAGAAGCATGGCCAGCAGGTCGAGGGAGGTGATTCTGCCCCTCTACTCTGCTCTGATGAGACCTCACCTAGAGTCCTGCGTCCAGCTCTGGAGCCCTCAGCACAAGAAGGACATGGAACTGTTGGAGAGAGTCCAGAGGAGGGCTACAAAAATGATCTGAGGGCTGGAGCACCTCTCTTATGAGGACAGGCTGAGAGAGTTGGGTTTGTTCAGCCTGGAGAAGAGAAGGCTGCTAGGAGACCTGATTGCGGCCTTTCAGTGCTTAAAGGGGGCCTATAGGAAAGATGGGGAAAATCTTTTTAGTAGGGCCAGCTGTGACAGGACAAGGGGTAATGGTTTTAAACTGAAGCAGGGTAGATTTAGACTAGCTATAAGGAAGAAATTCTTTACAATGAGGGTAGTGAAACACTGGAATTGGTTGCCCAGAGAGGTGGTGGAGGCCCCATCCCTGGAAACATT
Organism: Gorsachius magnificus; assembly: GCA_034008185.1. Classification (NCBI taxonomy): domain Eukaryota; kingdom Metazoa; phylum Chordata; class Aves; order Pelecaniformes; family Ardeidae; genus Gorsachius; species Gorsachius magnificus. Next base: position 25,149,186 of record CM067109.1, on the reverse strand, counting down.
CAAGGCCAGGTTGAATGGGGCTCTGAGCAACCTGATCTAGTTAGCAGTGTCCCTGCTTACTGCAGGGCGGTTGGACTAGGTGACCTCTAAAGGTCCCTTCCAACCCACAGCATTCAATGATTCTGTGATTCTATTATTAAGGGCATTGTCCAAGTGCCTCTTAAACACTGACAGGCATTGGGCATTGACCAGCTCTCTAGGAAGCCTTTTCCAGTGTTTGACCACCCTCTGTAAAGAAATGCTGCCTAATGTCAAGTCTGAACCTCCCCTGATTATGCTTTGAACCATTCACATCACAGGATCCCAGGGAGAAGAGCTCAGCACCTCCCTTTCCACTTCCCCTCCTTGGGAAGCTGTAGAGAGCAATGAGGTCACCTCTCAGCCTCCTTTTCTCTAAACTTGACAAAACCAGAGTCCTTGCAAGTGAACCCACCAAAGCAGCTGAGCCAAGCCTGAAAGGTACGTGCAAGTGGGAAAGCAGTTGAAATGATACATTTCATTCAGTGACACAAAAAGAGGGGAACAAAGAAAAAAGATTAAGATAGGAAGCTGATAGAATATACAATATACCAGGATGCAGAATTAGACTTCCTGATTTTCTTCTGAAAAAGTCAGTTCCTGGAGAGGAAATGGAAGACTGTAAAGTTAAAACATCAGACAAGTGGGACAATTTTTTTTAAAGTATGCAGGAATCGTGTTTAAACTGGTAATAAGTATGTGAAATACAATAATGATTTCCACGCTGTAACCCAAAGATGCCTTTATTTCCAGGACAATGTACATTGTAGATTCTGAGAAAATGTGTGGTCTGTTTAAATAGATCAAGCATAACAGATTGCCTATGTTCTGTTATGTTCCTACTTACATGTTTCTTACTTATTTTGAAGTCAAAGAGAAAAATAAGGTAAATAGAAGCTTTTGTATATGTACAAAAACAAAGGAGTAACAAAACCACTAGGGTAATACATAAAGACTTTTTTGGCAATTAAAATATTTCAGGGAATTATTCTCAAAAGTGTTTGTATGCTTATGAAAATTGTATACTGAGCTTTAGAAACACTAATATTAGTTTTGTGAAACCCTTGAATCTGAAGTATGAGTTTTAAAAAATACAAATGTATACTCATCACAGAAATACACTGCCTACTTAAGACTTTAACTGCAATTCTTAGATCATAAAAAAATATTGACCTCTGCAAGCAACTACTGTTGTTTTGATAAAGTTTGCATAAGTTTCTTACCTAAACTTGCCAAGGAGTCTGGAATAAAAACTGAAATGAACTCTCACTACTTGTGAGAGATTTACTTGTTGGCTTTTTTTCTGGAATAGGTTTTATACCTAAACTTTTTATTTTCCGTGTTCAATTCTCACATATGTTTGTACAATCTTTAACAGCTATACTTGTCTGCAACTTCTGTTGTTTGAAAATCTCAGTTCAGGAGTAGCTTATTCTTATTTGCCAAATGGTTATAACATTTTACTTTATTTATCCAGGTCATTGCAAATAGTTATTTGAAGGATGACAATACTTTGGTGTCCCAGGAAGACAAAGAAGGCTTAATCTGGAGAAGTTTTCACTCTTCAGAATAATGTGTGAAACTCTAAAGCACTTTTCACTAATCATTCTGTAGTTCTTCTTCAAGGCATACCAAGACTGGTGGCTCTCAAACCTCATCTTAGAATCTTTGTTAAGATATGGAGGGTGGGTTTCAGCCCATTTAGTCCCAATGCATGTAACTTGTATAAGAAGATATTGTACCTCAAGCTAAAGCCTACTAAGCCTGTTGCTTGAATTTCTTTTTTTTTTTTTTTTTTCCCCATACCCCCAGAAAAATCCCATGTTTGTGGAGATCCCTGGTCAGTATACATCACAGCTGGAATTTTGTGACCTTGTACCAGACTTGATATGCTAATTATTCACACCCTGGAGCATTCCTAGGTCAGAGACACACAAAATGAATACTTACAACTTATTTGCTTACAGCACTGGCCAAGACTCAGAAGAGAGTGTCAGAACCACTGGTAGCTGAGCATGACGCTGGGGTACCTTTCCAACAGTATAGCTACCAGGAGTCAAAGGAGAGCAAGATTTAATCATAGAAGCACAAGGGATATGTGTAAAGAGAACAACGATGACAGCCAGCCAAGGTGGTAATACGGAGCAGAGGATAATAGCCCTGAGACTTCAGGACAGCAGCCAACCTTCAGGAGTTAAAGATCAGGGTGAAATAGGTGCCTCACCTCTGACACCTCATCATGCCAGGCTTCCCACATCTTTAGCTGACATGAGGAATAGTGATCGTTATCAGAGGATGAACATTTAACTAAATGCACCCAATCTACCTTGACAACTCCTATCTTAATACTGTCAGGATCTCTGACTGCAGGGATTTCCTCTGTTGAGTTCAGAGATGCAGTACTGATATTTTAATTTAGTGATTTTTTTTTAATTACTCACAGCACTTATTTTCTCCCCAACATCACTGTGTCATAAAATTACTCATGGTTATAGTTAAATATAGATAAATATATAGATAGATAGATAGATAAATCATACTGATCCTTTTTTCAACCAGCTGAAAATAAAGTATATTTGTGTCTATACCTGCAATTCACTCCTGTTTATAGTCTCTTCTCAATTCAAAATCATATGTGAAACCAGTTATTACAGTCCTTACAGTGCCTGCTTGCTGATCTCCAGTTATTTTCTACAACACTGTTGTTTAGTTCCAGACTTAGAACCTCATCACTTTTGAAACTTCCCGATTGTCACGTTCTTCAGGAAAGTATAAGCATAAAGAAAACTGCTCAAATGTTTGAACCAGATGTGCTCCAATCAGTAGAAATCCACCCACAAGCTGCAACCTGGCCTTCTTGAACTAAGTGGCATGATGAGGAAAGGATACTTGAGGTTCTTGGGTAGCTTGGATGACAGCATGATTTTTTAAATGAATTTTTTAAAAAGGAAGGCAAAAAAGAAAATGTAACATCAGATTCGGTCACCCATCCTCATGCTCTATTCCAGAGCATGTTGGTCACGTAACATCCCTGAGGTGGGTATGATAGTAAAAGAAAATTAACTCTTGTAATTTAGTATCCTTGCTTTACCTTATATTTGAGGCTAGATTGAACAACTAGAGCAGCAGATGCTGTTTCTGCTGCTATTGAAAATAAAAGCACTGTGTTGAAATTAAAGTGAGAGGAACACGACAAAGTAGTGAGATTATGCCTCCAATTTCCCATGTGCATAAAAAATACATGGAATTAGCCTAGTTCTGGGTATTTATATCTTCTTGTTAAAAACTAATATATAGTATTAATGCAGAAGAGTCAGGTCAATTCAGGCTTCACAATGTTAGCAGGGAAAGGCATCCTAGGCCATGAAGAAAATATTTCCAGGGGATTCATATCCTCATGTTCCATACATCTGATGGAAAAAAAAAGGACATGCATAGACACTCAGAAATTCTACCTTTGCCACTAATTACAGGGAAGGCAATAAATGAATAGGAACAAGGAAGAAGGAGAAATATGGTGGTAATTCCTCTAGTCAAAAAATATGCATAGTTTAAAAAAAAAAACCAACAAAAAAACCGCAAACCAATGTCCCCAGAATTCTATACACTGAAATCTGCTCCTACAGACAATCCACTGCACATATAAAAAAATCTATCAAATTTGTATACTGTCTCATGAACAGAACATGAATTGCTTATCTACTGAGAAGTTTGATTAGTTACTGGTGGTGTGGAATTATCTCTCAAGAGGCAGCATGGAAGCAAAATTAATTTAATGACAAGATCATTCAATGCTGTGAACTTCAGTCAGCTGTAATTTCTATGAATTGTATAAAGGAAACAGACTGAGATTACAATATTATTATTTTTAAAGTGGGGAAACAAATTTTAGAAATATTTAGTTGTATTTTCTATCTGAGTTAATTAAACCTGTCTTAGGTTCTGATAGTTTTTTCAGTTTATGTTTTTCACTGTCTGTCAGTGTCCTCCATCAGATCTACAAGCATGCATCAGAAGTCAAATAAGGGCACCCTAGACTATCTAAAAAGGGTTGTAAAAAGTACCAGGGAAGTTAAAATATACATACAGTCCCTGTCTTGCACAAATTTTACATCCTTATTGATGCAAAAGTCTGAAAAGTAGGAAAATATGGTCATTCAGAAGACAATCAGCAGAGGGTTCATGGTTCCATCAAGACTGCTTTTTTGGTCCTCTTTCAGAGAATGTGTGGAAAAAAAGATCACAGCAGACCTAAGGAAGTAAAAGTCACTTCCGAAATTAGTAACATATCACTGGTTTTTAATAGTTTAGCAGTCTGTTGACAGTGGATCTGTTGACAACATCACAATCATGTTGAAGCAGATTTCACTGTGGATGTTACAGACTGGGGTGGAACTCACTGCAGACACAATTTACACCACCCGAGAGCAAATCCAGCTGCAGGATGGCTGATGGGCTCTAGTGCAAAAGTCTGCTTGTTGGGCTAATAACATATTAGCATACTTAGAAGAATGGATATTAGCTATCATAAATCAGAATATAGTTACAAGTGTAAAGATATCTTGACCCATAGATTGCAATTTGTTAAAATCTTTCCATTTTCTGCCCTTAGTAAGAACAGTATTTACTCAAGGACAATTACACCTCCTTAGAATAAATTAAAAATACCCTAACTTTGAGAATGGCCTCATCTTTCTCTCCAGAAAGAGAATGATATCAACAAGCTGATACTATGTAATTTTATTCCCCCAGTGGAACTGAAGGGTCTACATTTCCTTGAAACTAATAAAATTATTTCACTATTAGATAACTGTAATTCCAGTCCAGAGACATTATTAAACCTCCTAATCTATGGTTGGTACAGGGTTGTTGAGTCAGTAGAAAGACTTCCAGGATCCAGGGTAATGGAATACTTCAAAAAATATCTATGAGTAAAAAGAATATATACATAAAGAAGTACATCAAAATATATTTCCCAATGATTGCAAAATAAGGATTCAATTTCTAACAGACTTACCTGCATTGTTTCTGCATTTTGCAGGCATTGAGAGATCAGATTTCCTTTGCACAACTGGTCATTAAAGGTCTATTAAAGAACACTCACTTAAAAACTGGTTTAGTTCAGCATGTCTGATGTCCTCTATATATTTGCTGATAGCTTGGGGTTCTGTGTTTGTCAGGAAAAATATTACCTAGAATATGACTGCATATCTTTGTAGCCTAACAAGGTTGTGTTTGTGTGCAATTATTGTAAAAGTGAAGAGAGGAATTAATTATCTACGTAACCTACTAGTTATAATAAACCAGCCTAAGTAAAGGTCTATGCAGGTTTGAAAGACAAATATTGAAAATTCTCTAATGGTCTCTAACTCTGCTTATCTCTTTCCTATATGGATTCTCCCACTTTTACCTCTGGTTTATTTTTTTTCCCAAAGATTCAGATTACATTTCATGAATTTTTTTTCTAACTTTTCATATGACAAAAAAACCCCAAACCTAGATGTCAAATCACATCAGGAAAGTACCACATATGTGAACAAAACTTGTATTAACTAATCAACATTGTTGAAACATAGCAAGCACAGAATTGCTATTAAAAAGTTATACCTAATTCATAGAGTGAAAATTTATTTGAGAAATCTCAGTCTCAACAGATATTATGAAAAGAGAAAAAGAAGCTAATTTCAAGGATTATATTACTGGGAATTTTCTGTTCTGAAGGTTTCCAACATTATCACCTTTCATTGTGATTTAATTATGTTTCTGATAATTGTTCAGCAGAATTGTGGAAAAGTTTGTCAGAAGAGATGACAGCTAGTCCAGCCTCTTGCTCAAGGTAGAAAGTCTGCTTACACTAACATTTTGAGTCTCACCAAGCAAATTCTTCTTCAAGACAAATTGTAAGCTGCCATTTTAAGTCTGCATTAAATCCCTATTTGATCCTCAAATGAAAGTGTGACTTAATGAAGACACATTGACAAAGCAACCACTAAATCTGTACTGTGCATTATTATTTACCACAGGTTTTTCTGTAGATATGATGCACTGGGAAACTTCAGTCCAAGTGACCCTTGGAGTAGTGCTTCAACGCATGTATAGAAATAGTAAAATATCAATATTTTACACTGACCTGTCACATAAAACACTTATAACTACTTTTTCAAAGTCAAACTTGCTCTTGCAGCCATTGGAATATTGTGTGAGGAAAGATTGGGAATTTGAGAAAGCAACATTTTTCTCTTTGTACAATGTTTTTCTTTGTTAATTGACATGTTGTTTTCCTTCAGCAGGTGTAACAATGAAGTTGGAGAATGTAATTTTTTTCACATGGGGACACTAGTTTATAGATTCAGTAACTTTGTTATATTCATGGAGATCCATGCCGCAAACACAAATATTCACATTCAGTCTGTGTTGCATCTCTCCCCTTAACTGTCCATTCATGAATAGTTCATGGTTATTTGATATTTTCACCTCAATTAGCACACATTGGAAAAGCTTAGATACTGACTAGACATATCAGAAACAGAGAATTCAGTGGTGGATTTTTTGGGAATTTTTTTTCACTTCATCAGAACTGCATCTATAGTCATGCAACTCTTCATTAAATTGCATTGTATTTGCAAAATTTTACCTAAGACATGATTCCAAGTTTTTCCAGACAAAATCCAGATATCTAGGCAAGTTTCCAAGCTATTTTTTTGTGATAAAAGATTGAATTGATTCAACTAGGCAATGCCATATGGCTGGAACCAGGTCATATTTTCTCTATCTCCTGATTATCACTTCCTTAAAGGAAAAGGAAAGGCAGGAAATGCTATGTTTTTATCTTTCAGAACTGTAACTTTTAAAAAATAGTATTAAATTAGGCAAAATAGCTTACCTAGCCTCTTATACTCTGCATGTCCATAGGCTCTGTATCTTGTCAGTGCTTCATAAACCACTTTCATCTGTTGCCAGTGAATCCGTATGAAACTAGCATATGGCTTATTATTGGTTTTAGAGATCATCACCTTGTACATTGATAACTGACAACTGCAAAAATGTCCACTATGATTCCTCTTCTAAAGACAGAAATACAAATGAAAAATTGTACTTGGAAATAATGACGGGTTCTGTAGCAGTATTTCTCAGTTCATGTCAGCTAATAGGAGAGAATAATGCCCATAACATTTCAGCAAAAAGCTTGAGGTTTATTTTTAAGTCATGTCAGGATGATTTTTCAAAACTCTTTCTGACATCTAAATTAATTTATATAAATAGTTAATCTCCCAGCAGTTTATGAAAAAGGGGTTTGCTGGGAGGAAGTGTTATGAATCTTGCTTTATTATAGACTAAGAGAGTTTTTATATTGCAACATATTTAACCCTTGCATAAGTGGGATGCACTCTGGCTACACTTAGGAGAAGTTGACTGTATGAAATACTGTTTAAACTTAGCTCAAAAGTGTGGCATAGAGGCACTGTTTCACTTTCACGAGATAACTTTTCACTTGGTCCATTTAACCTAAAGGATTGTTTTGCTTTCTTTGCCTAAAATAATTACAACAATTTTTTGCTTGGTTTTTCAATCAACACATGCTTTATTTGCTTTAGAGTGGTGGCTAGGAACAAATAATTATGTTGTACTTCTATTTTTGTTGCTATTTTTAAAAAAAGGTTTTCAGTTGCTTGACAGTTTATACCACAATAAGCTTTGCATCTTATTTATTGATCTTTTCTTGGTTTGTCATGGTTTTTATTTAAGTTTTGTTTTCTCATTCTGTGATGAGAAAATAATTTGAACAGTAGTACCAATTCTTTAATAAGGTTATATTTATGCCAATATGTTGATATCTAAAGGTACTTTGACTGAGTAAGTTAATTTTTGTTCTCCATCCTCCTTTCATCTATCTCACGTGTCTCAGACTGCAGATACCACAGGATCTCATTGCACATCTGAAAACTTCTTTTTTCCATGAACTTACTCTGTGCCTCATAGAGTCATAAAATCATAGAATCATTTAGGTTGGAAAAAACCTTTAAGATCATCAAGTCCAACAGCCATGTACCAGTGTGTGTCCACATGCTGATGTAAGTATGTCACATAGAGGAATTTTTGCTCTACTGTGATTCACTGGCAAGGTTGCTTTAAAAAAAGTCTTATTGGCAAGAGGCTGGAGACAGAAGCAGTCTTCTGGTGGGAAAGATTTAGTCTAGAGAAGTCAGGTTTGGTTTATGGCCTAGACACTGCTGTTTGGCTTAGTATGTTTTGCCATGTGACATCCTAAAGAAATAGTTTACATAAGCAATATTACCTCCCCAGCCAAGGGACTACCTGTAGATTGAAGTGTAGAAGGGTGTCACATGTTGATCCATAAGAAATTTATTTTTTTTATATATATATATACACACACACACATATATATATACACACTTCAGTGGTTATGTCAAACATTTGCAGTTCAGAGAGGTGAATGCTATAATTCTGAAAAATTTTCAGGTACTACTAAGCAACTCTAATTTAAAAAAAAATCATTATAGAAAAAGATTTTCCTGAAGAATCCCTGTTCATGGACTTTAGGATCATATTTAACTGTTACTGGGCTCTCTATCAGCTTCCTTTTGGTTTTGAGAGACTATTGATTTTTTCTTCTTTTTATATACAGAAAGAAAAGGGTAAGCTTTTCTTTCCATAAAACAGAACCAGAGGATTTAATATTTCATTCTGGGAGTTTTAACTGATTTAGAGATTATTAGGAAGAAAAACCATTTTAAAATGCCTTATTTTACTTTTATTCAATCAAAATATCAGCTATACAAAAAAGGCTGAACTGGTTTCATAGAATCATAGAATCATAGAATCATAGAATCATAGAATGTTTTGGGTTGGACTAGAGGTCATCTAGTCCAACCCCCCTGCAGTGAGCAGGGACACCACTAACTAGATCAGGTTGCTCAGAGCCCCATCCAACCTGGCCTTGGTTTACTGGTTTCAAGGAGTTATAAATATTGATAAAGATAGCATTATAATTATTAGTTTGCACACTACTTCCTCATGGAAACAGTACAATTTTGATTAAGGGATTTTCAGTGTTTCTCTTCTTTCTGCATGCAGTTGCACTTGTGAAACTCTATCCTTACCTCTCCCCACCCACATAATTTTTCCTTTACCTTGACTATTGGAGATTATACCTCCAAAATACTACTCCCTTTTGTGGTTGAGTTTAAATGGGATATTTTTTTCCATCGCAGACTCTTTAAGCATTTCTCCTAGGTCAGCCACAGACATGGTGATCACTCAATCTAGTGTGAGCAACGCAGAAGGGATACCAGCTTTGTGGAGGTCATGTTCATGTGCTCAGAGAAGTGGCCTCAGAGAAGTGGCAACAGTGGTAACTGCATCTGGTTACTGTGGACTACACCCCAGATATTTAGCTCTGCTGAAATAGCACTGCTCTGTTTTGTTAAACAAGTGGAAACAAGAAAGTTTTATATCCCCTCTTCTATCTACATTGTGTAAGGTGGTTCAAAGAATCTGCTGAGAAAAACATTTTCTATAGTCTTCCTAGGGTTTTGTAAGACAATTTAGAATCACAGAATCATAGAATATCTCAAGTTGGAAGGGACCCATCAGGATCATTGAGTCCCACTCCCTATTCCTTGCAGGACTACCTAAAACTAAACCATATGACTAAGAGCATCGTCCAGATGCTCCTTGAACTCTGACAGGCGTGATGCTGTGACCAGTTCCCTGGGGAACCTGTTCCAGTGACCCACTGCCCTCCCAGTGAAGAACCTTTCCCTAATGTCCAATCTGAACTTCCCCCAATGCAGCTTCCTTCCATTCCCTTGTGTCCTGCCGCTGGTTACTGGAGAGAGGAGATCAGCAGCTCCCCCTCCACTGCCTCTCATGAGGAAGGTGTAGACTGTGATGGGGTCATCCCTCAGCCTTCTCTTCTCCAGGTAAACCACGTGACCTCAGCTGCTCCTTGTAAGTCTTCCCCTCAAGGCCTTTCACCATCTTGGTTGCCCTCCTCTGGACACACTCAAATAGTTTGTTGTCCTTCTGATACTAAACAGCCCTAAACAGCACACAGGACTCGAGGAGGGGCCACAGCAGTGCAATGGACAATCATGTCCCTTCACAGGATAGCTGTGCTGTGCTTGATGTACCCAAGGACATGATTGGCCCTTTTGGCTGCCAAGAGCACACTGTTGATGCATATTCAATTTGCCATCAACACAAAACCCTAGATCTCTTTCTGCGTGGCTACTCTTCAGCCATATGCAATTTGCGTATAGCTTTCCCCCTTCCCCCTCCTCACCCCCAGACTCTCCAACATCCAGTTTTCTGGATAACGACATAATTAACAGGAGTTATAACATCACTGACAGTTAACAAAGGTCACCAGAGTACTCATTAATTATTTCAAGTGGAAAAACTAAAATCTTCCTTGCTGTGTACCAGAGGAAGACACAGTGCCAATTTTCAAATATCTCTCCAGCTCAGCCTTTTTGCTCTAGGAAAGACATTGGGGTAAACTGTGTGGTTACCACAGCTGTATATCACCTGAAGCTGTAGCTCAAGGAACTTCAACATTTATTTACACCCCAGTATAACAAATAATACCGTGCATACCCACTGGACTTACAGATGAGGAAACAGTGTAACGGTGAGTAAGAGCTCAGACACAGCCCTTTTCACTCCTCTCACAGTAGATTACTGCTCTACAAAACCAGGATGGTATTTAAAAACGACTATTCTTTTCTTCTTAAAGACAATCCATTTAACCTATTACTGGCAAATGTACAAGTATTTTCTTCACGGACCTCGTGCTCGTTAACTTCCTTCTTTTTCCTCCCCTCTGACCTGACTGATGGGAATGAAAGTGGTTATTATGCATCCCAAAGCTATTATTAAAGCAAACACGGGAAGTGTAAGAGATGTTTAATAGCTTTCTAAAGAGTTTCATACTACCCTCTATGGAAGGAATGCTTGGTCAATCAATCAAAAAACTTTGTAGTCTCAAATCACCTGTCAGCTATCACAAAATGCTCTGACAGTATTTTAACAATGTTTCTTTGCCTTTATCTAGAAATGCTTTTGATAAGATTTTAATTGACATATTTGTGGAAGCAGGTTGAGTAAATAATAATGGCTTCTGATGACTATATTTGCAAATAAATTATCACAGATTGGAGTGTCCTATTTTCCATGACACCTCATTCTACAAAAACTCCATTTCTTTCCGTCTGCTAAACTATGTAACAGCTCACAGACTCTCATCATGTAGTTATCATTATGACAGAGAATTTGCTGTGGCAGATATCTAAAATGAACTGCCAGCCAACAAAGCTTTAAAAGTCAAATTTTCCTCTGGAGAAATTCACTGAATCATCATAATATGACAAGTGTGTGATTTCTTCTTAAAACTTAGTAGCTATTGTGAAACACTGAAATTATAGACTTCATTTCAATGAGGTTGAGTAAGATTGGGGTCTTAAAGGGGGGAAAAATGGAAAAAAAAAATAAACCAAGCACACAAAGCCAAAAAAAAAAAAATAAAATTCCCAACTTGAAAGCAAAATCTGAAGTGAGAATGAATTGATGTATTTTCAATACTCTGGAGTGGAAGGAAGAAGCATTTTAGTATGATTTAGAAATAATTCTGTGTCACTCCTGAAAATTTAAAAATTGTAACAACTTCAAAATAGCAAGCACTATCTTAGGAGGAAAAGACCTAGAGGTCAGCAAGTTAAATCTTTATCTTAGTTAAATATGATGCATAAATTATGGTATTTCTATCTTCTTCCCAACATAACTACCAAAAATTTTTAAGAACTTACAAACTACCACACATCTTAAAATAAATGTGTTTCTTTTAATTGGATATTTTAATTTCTATTCCAGTTATTTTTAATGGAGAAATCAAATAGTATTACATACATGTAGCAAATGAGAGCATTTTTCTGTTGTCTTAAACCTTTTCTTCTGATCAACATTTCTTAACTAGGAAACTATTGGCCTGTAAAATCCAGACCTCTGTTTCATGCCTATTCAGGATTTAATTTCTCCCATTTATTCAAGTGGCTAAGAAGGAAAAGTTGCTTTAACAAGAAGGTCACACAAAACTTACTTCAAGGACTGGAGCTTTCCTTGTGAATATGGAACAAGAAGTGGTACTTTCCCCATTTTATTTAGCTATGCAAAGGCTATCTCTCCCAGGTGACCTGACACAGACCTAGTCAACACCATCCATAATGAAAATCAATGGCACCAAGTCACTAAACAATTACTCCATCTTCTTTAAAAATGCACAAGTCTTCAAAAAAACAAGGATTCAGAGACTGATTAATTTGTCATTTGCCTGTGAGATTGCACAAGTTGCATTATTTAAGAAGTTGCCTTGTCTTCGTGTCCTCAAAGGCTGGACCAAGATCAAAGTCTCAAACATTGTCGTGTTCCATGATGAAAAATTGGTGACTATATGATGAGAAATACAGATCTGAGCCATGGTTGTGGAAGTTTTGCAAATACCTGTTTGTGTAGGTTCCTAATAAACATTGTTCTTCCGCACAAAAAACCCCTAGATTTCAGTTGATATTGAAAAAGCTATGTTATATACTGCAATTTAAGTGCTAACCCAGAAAAATACCAATTAAAAGTATTTAGAAATTACAACAATCTGAACCAGGACTAAACGTTAAAGGACCATGCTAAAGATGAGTTTTTCAAAACTGTTTATAAACACTGAGCATCCAGGGGGTTTATGCTTTTCATAGGCTCATAAAAAAACCCCAAATCCAAACCAATTCATGACTTCACACTTCCATCACAATCTTCCAATCTGGGATATTGCATACTTTTTCATTTCACAAAAGATCACCTGAAGCCTCTGTTATGGTGTGCAATAGGTATTTGGAGGAAACTGTATACCTAAGGTAATCAGAGTACTGAATGCAACGCAAAAAACTTTGTGGCAGTTTCTTCTGCCTAGGTACAAAACTAATACTTAAATCTATCCTTCAGAATTAATGTACTGTATTCATAGAATCATAGAATGTTTTGGGTTGGAAGGGGCCCCTAGAGGTCATCTAGTCCAACCCCCCTGCAGTAAGCAGGGACACTGCTAACTAGATCAGGTTGCTCAGAGCCCCGTCCAACCTGGCCTTGAATGTTTCCAGGGATGGGGCGTCCACTACCTTTCTGGGCAACCTGTTCCAGTGTTTTACCACCCTTGTTGTAAAGAATTTCTTCCCTATATCCAGTCTAAATCTACCCTGCTTCTGTTTAAAACTATTACCCCTTGTCATGTCACAGCTGGCCCTACTAAAAAGATTTTCCCCATCTTTCCTATAGGCCCCCTTTAAGCACTGAAAGGCCGCAATCAGGTCTCCCAGCAGCCTTCTCTTCTCCACGCTGAACAAGCCCAACTCTCTCAGCCTGTCCTCATAAGAGAGGTGCTCCAGCCCTCAGATCATTTTTGTAGCCCTCCTCTGGACTCTCTCCAACAGTTCCATGTCCTTCTTGTGCTGAGGGCTCCAGAGCTGGACGCAGGACTCTAGGTGAGGTCTCACCAGAGCAGAGTAGAGGGGCAGAATCACCTCCCTCGCCATGCTGGCCATGCTTCTCCTGATGCAGCCCAGAGTACGGTTGGTCTTCTGGGCTGCCAGCGCACATTGCTGGCTCATGTCCAGCTTTTCGTCCACCAGCACGCCCAGGTCCCTCTCGGCAGGACTGCTCTCGATCCTTTCTTCCCCCAGCCTGTATTGATACTGGGGGTTACCCCGACCCAGGTGCAGGACCTTGCACTTGGCCTTGTTGAACCTCATGAGGTTCGCACAGGCCCACCTCTCCAGCTTGTCCAGGTCTCTCTGGATGACATCCCGTCCTTCTGGTGTGTCAACCACACCACTCAGTTTGGTGTCACCCGCAAACTTGCTGAGGGTATTCAGAGGAGCCCTACCTTGCTTTCAGCAAAAGTGCATCACAAGATGAAGAAGTTTTGTGACAAAGAGTCTCAATATGGAGGGAGATTTTTTAGCAGGGCCTGTAGTGACAAGACAAGATGGGGGACAATGGTTTTAAACAGAAATAAAATATATTTAGATTGGATATAAGGAAGACATTTTTTATGGTGAGGGTAGTGAGACACTGGAACAGGTTGCCCAGAGTTGTGGATGCCCCATCACTGTGGTGTTTAAAGTCATGTTGGACAGGGCTTTGATCTAGTGAAAGATGTCCCTGCCCATGGCAGCGGGGTTGGACAAGTGACCTTTAAAAGTCCCTTCCAACCATTTATTTATTCCCTGACTCTGTGTTGTCATGACTTTTCAAGTTATTTTGACTTATCCTTGACACTTGAATAAATAGGTCTATTAACACCTTCTAATGGCAGTCGTATAAGCAGTTCAAGTACAAAGACGTTTTCAATATCAAAATAATCAGTAAAAGATGTTGAGTATGGCTCTTAAATAGAAAGCGCTCAACACAGAGCAGAAAAAGTTGCTCCGATTTTGCCATGTTGCTGAGACCGTACAACGATGACAGTTATAGATTCCTATATTTTTTTCAGAATTATACGAAGAATATTGTGAGCCTAAGTAGACAGGAAGAAGGATATTTTAAAAGCGTAATAAATAGAAGGATGCACTGCTCCCTTCTGCAAGCAGTGATATATAGAACATCTGTGAGTGTGTTAATGGTCAAGCTTCGCCCTAGCTGCAAGGGGTGATCCCAGCAGGGAAAGGGGAAGGCTCTCTGTCTCATACAAAGTCTTGTCTGCTTGCCTTCTCTACTCCTAACTTCTCTGTTCCTTTAATGCATCATTTAAACCACTTTGGATCTAATCTTCAGACAGAGCTTGTTTTTTGTTTCAACATAGGACTGAGTGCTTTAAACAGGAGCTTTCTTTCCAGTGTGCTTGACTTCTGTATCTACACTCTACATGAATTTGTATCTTAAAAGATGGGTACTTGCATAAATAGTATATATTTACATATATGCATTTATGTATATGTGTATATTTTTATATAACTATGTATTGTATATATGTGTATATATATAAACTTCAGTGTGTTCCTCTATATAGTTATTTCATGCTCTTTTATTCAATTCTTCCCAAACTCTTACTATGTCTTAAAACAGCTCATGTAATTTATAAAAGATTAGAAAAATCTCTTCTACTGTTCCCTCTATCATACCAAACCTCATTCCTGTGTTGTTTTTTCATTTATAACCTGGATACTAACCCCTGTCAACACAGAAATGTGTATTCAGATGAACTTCTGATTTTGTTTCTAAGATGATTATTTCTTCCTTTCAACAGGTGTGAGGTTCAGTTGTCAGTGACCTTTTCTGCTGGAGAGCTTTTATAACCATTACAAAAGCATCACCTGTGTGATCTGATTTCTGTAATGTCTAATTCATTTCAGATTCATTGGGAAATAGGGATTAATCCTGCAATGTTGTTGACTGTAGATGAAATCACAGGATTAGGCCACACACTGATGTACAATAACAATGAAATCTCACATACACTGTGGAGTGACAAATCAAAATAACTGGCCACCATGATACAGCATTACCAGAGCCCTGATGCTGGAAGGTATTTAGGCACCTGAGAGTATTGATCTTGCACCATTGAACTCCATTATGAAATCAATGGGAACTGCTTGATGCTCAAGGCTTTTGTAAAATCAAGCTGTCAGTTCAGGGACATAAATACAGATTTAGAAATCAAAATTTAACCACCTGCTTTTTTAAAAACTTGACCCTAGGAGACCAGCACAGCAATATTAAAGGTCATACGCAAATCAAAGAACATCGACAAGAATGCTGTTTCAGGAACAGATTTTAAAGATGGACTCCAAAGTTGTAGGAAATCACAAGTCGTACTATAGTTTTTTTCCTACATCAATTTGGTTGTGGTTTGTATTATTAGTACAACCACTTGATATGACACTGAGCGTAACTTTGAAAATAATGCCATTTCTTCTTTGCTTTCAGGAAGTAATAGTAGCTGATTTCTTTCTTTTTTTTTCTGATGTCAGTTTGAGTGAGTGCTCTTGATGTTTTCTTCACTTAAAATTAACACTGCCAAAAAGCAAGGACCTTTGTTTCTTTGAAACTGTATTAAATAATTCATACAGCAAAAGAAACTGTAAGTCTTTGCTCAGAATAATAAAAAAATACCTTTAGATAGTTAAATTTTGTCTAGTTGATGCTTCCAGACTGCTGTCTAAACCAAGCAAGAGCTATGCAGGAAATGTGGTGATATACCACTCTGCAGTTATAGCATAAAAACCTTAAGTACAATGATACTGCAGGACTAATCCTGTAAAACTGATGGTTCCCGGAACTAAAGACACGTATCTTATGAGGAGTGGCTGCGGGACCTGGGGTTGTTCAGCCTGGAGAAGAGGAAGCTGAGACAAGACCTTATCACTCTCTACAACTGCCTGACGGGAGGTTGTAGTGAGGTGGGTGTTGGTCTCTTCTGCCTGGTAATGGGGAATAGGGCAAGAGGAACTGGCCTCAAGTTACACCAGAGGACACTTAGATTGGATATTAGGAAAAAAATTATTCACCAAAAGGGTTGTTAAGCATTGGAACAGGCTTCCCAGGGAAGTGGTTGAGTCCTCATCCCTGGAGGCATTTAAAAGATGGGTAGATGTGGCGCTTAGGGACATGGTTTAGTAGTGGACTCGGCAGTGTTAGCTTAATGGTTCGACTCAATGATCTTAAGAGTCTTTTCCAACATAAATCATTCTATGATTCCATGATTTATTTATTGCATAGATAGATGAGTGGAATTTTTTCCTTTGTCGCTAGTTACATACATATTTATTCCAGGAAAGTGCCTGTGACTGTAAGATTTTTCACAACACATATGGTTATTAGTTAGTTTTGCTGATGGAGAAAATAATCTTTGAGTCAGTGAGAAAGAAATCAGGATTGATCCTAATGTTGGTTAAGGCTCGGCAAATATAATAACAAATTTGTGTATAGATCTTTCCGGAATTCAGAACTTCCTCTCATCTGAGGAAGATAAATACTGTATTTTGCTCCCTCAGCACGGATTTCTCTACTATGCCTGATCCCTCACTTGCACTGTCCCTTTCCAGTAGTTTATTTTATCTATACAGGGCCTAAGGTTGAAAGAAAAAAAAAAAAGTTCATATTCAACTTTAAAAGCTGAGCTGTCCCATGCGATTACTCTCAGACTTTGACACAGAAATGAATTAAAATTTTGTGTAGCTCTCTGAAAAATCACAGTGTACTTCCAGGCAGGTAGGCACGGCAGTCTGAGTGCTGGGCAACAGGTAAATGCATCCCGCATGCATTCCGTAAGCCCTGCCACCAGCCCTTTCTGCCCACGCACCCCAGAATCCTCCCGGGGTGTAAGGAGGGACGGGACATGCTCTGTCTCCTGCTGATGTTTGGGGAGCCGGCAAGGTGCATATGTCACGAAACACACATTGCACACTGCAGGCTTTCTACTGTCATGTGTTCATCCAGTGCCCAACACAATCTTAATTGAATTATTTACAGAATATCCTCCACTGTTCATATTTTGCTTTGTATTTGTCGGTTTGTAGCATTTTAGCATTTTTTTTCATTCTGAAGTACTAACACAAATAAATACTACGGAGGTTATTTGCAGAAATTACAATGTGTATTCATATTGTGGCTTTTTAATGTAACTGAGCCAAATCATTTACATTAAGTTTAAAGTATTACTATGAAGTAAAACCCAACTTGTTTTAGCCCTGTGCTGCATAGCAATATCACTGTAAGATTATACAGTCGCACCAGGGGAGGTTTAGATTGGATATTAAGAAAAATTTCTTCACAAAAAGGGTTATCAGGCACCAGAATGGGCTAACCAGGGAGGTGATCCAGTCACCATCCCTTAGAGGCATTTAAAAGATGGGTAGACAAGGTGCTTAGAGACATGGTTTAGTAGTGGACAGGTAAGGTTGGACTCGATGATCTTAAAGGTCTTTCACAACCAAATAATTCTATGATTCTATGAAATTTCTTTATTACCCTGGGACAGAGGAACTAATTAAAAAAAAATTAAAATTTCCAAACCTGTCAATAAAAATACAGCATCAATGAAGTTCAAAACATTAGCATAACAGTATAAGTGTCATAGATCCTATAGAAGTTCTGCTTTAATTGCAGATTGATTAAGAATTAGAAAGCATTAAAATTCATTGCCATCTCTAAGGGGTCTATACATTTCAATGTAGATACAATTGTATATCAAGAATTTCCCAGCTTTTCTTTCTATTTACATAATTCCGGTATAGACCAATAATTTTCATAGTAATGTAAAGGAACTCTCATGAAAGTTAGCTTTCATAACTTCACAGTCTTGTGTTTCAGCTATTCAGGTTATTGTATTTATTTTCCTTTGGCAAGTGGTGATTTTGAAATTACTTCAGTGAAAACATCTAATATAATTCAATTTTTCATCTGCCTCTCTGTATTTGCTTTTTAAAATTTTGGGGGGCATTACATTTTGATAAGGAAAAGCAAAAAGTCTGAGCTTCATGTGGGCATAAACATGTTTTGGAGTGGTGATCTGAAACCTGTTGAGAGCACTAAAAATGTGGATAGTCATTCTGAAACAACAGTGCTGTAAAACTGCTATATAATTCTTAACATTTTTTCTCATAGTGCATAAAACACACATAGAAAGAGATCTTTTTGTGTAATTGACATGATGGGGAAGGATAACTGATATTACTCAATGAAGGCATATAAAGGCAACTCAGAAAAAATTGCCATGATCTTTCTGGGTGCTATGTAAATTTGCTCGGCTGTAACAAAGGAGGATCCTGCTGTGTAGCTAGGTTGAACTGAACCAAAATGATTACAGACTCCAAGCTGTAGGTCTTTGCCCTACTTCTTTATGAATCCTGTACTGATATTATTTCTCAGAATTACAGTCTATTGCTCGGTATCCCAAGACAGCAGTGTCTGTACTTGTCCATTTCACATATCTCATGGCCCTAATATTGACCACAACCTCTTTGCTTAAGAAAGGGTTTCCTTGCAGCCGTAAATTTTATAACCACAAATGTATTGTCAGTTTGCAAAGAGTTACTAGCAATAGAAACAGCAGTCCATAATACTGTGAACTAGCCACTTTTCAATAACTAACCCTTTACAAATATGAATATAGACAAGAAGGTATCCTTTCAAGAAATCCTTATATTGCACTGTCATTTTGTAAAATATGTCAACATGCTTCTTAACGCCAAGCCCCCATGGCTTCCTAAAACAAAAGTAATAAAGTAATATCCAATTAACATGGATTTTTTAAACTCCTGTAGGAAGTCATTACATTGCGCATTTCTTTCTGCTATTTAAGATAGAAGGGTTGACAAGGGCTAACAGTTGTTACGGCACATGCCTGAAGGAGACTACAGCCCAGACTGCATCTAGTAGGTGGATCTTATTAACACAGGACTGTAAATATGTCATTTATTTCATAGTATTTCCTGGTAATGCCATCAATCCTAGATGTGATACAGTAATCTAGGATTAGCAAAAGCATTGGTACTATTCTGTGGATCTTCCTTTCTTTCTTCCCTTGAAACTTCTCCCCATGAGCCACAGTGTACATCCCTCTGAGGGTGGAAAGGAGATCAGCGCCCTGCTGACCCCTTTGCTCATGCTACCTGAATGGTCCAGAAATGTAGGAACAAGGCTGGCTCCACTGAAGCCCTTTTATCTTTCCCTAGAGTGCTGCAAGGAAACAAGCAAAACCATCCCTCTGCTGACCCCTAACTGTGGAGCGGGACAGAGGCAGCAGCAGCGTGTGCTGTGTATACGAGCTGTATCTCACAAACCCACTGAGAAAGGAAGTTGCAGACGGAGAATTGTTATTTATCTCGAGGAAACAATGCTTCCCTGGGCTACTCAAGGGTTCATTCAGCTTTTCCTCAGCCCTTTGTCCTAGGCTGTGCCTGAAGTCTCAAGCTGGCCGACAAGGAATTCCCTAACAGCTCTTACAGTATGTCATCGCGGTTACATCTCAGGATAATTCTGCCAATAAATGAGATGTTTCAAAGGTGTGACTTTATCAAAGAGACTGATTCTAGTACAGTAGTGGTAGATTTCTGATTCTGTGTGTGCAAGGTTTCCAGGAGTGGTTTTATTTTATGGTCCAGATTTTCATCTCCATCATATCAATCTCTAAGCGTGAAAAAAGCAAATCCAAAATGTCTCCTAAAATGACAGCCTGCCTGCCCCTGACCATGGAGCTTCTGAAATCATGCTGAGCATCTCATTAAAGGACTCTCAATTATGGTTGGCTTTCTGCCTGAGATTTGCATGTCAAGGGTGATTGCTAGCCTCAAGGAACTACTTTTTTTCTTTTACCCTGAAAAATGACAGCTTCTGAAGAGAGAACTTTGCAAACTGTCCATGCTGATAGTAAGCCAAAGTCTTCTTTTTAGTATTCAAGTCTAATATCTAGAGGAGTACTTATAGCAAGAAGATGGAGAGAGGGAAATGTAGGAGAAAGTAATTCCAATGCCCATGGGGCTGAAAATAGATCATTGCAATCATTGTTACTAACTTTGCCCCAGGCTTCTCGTCCAGCAAAGGAAAGAGCAAAATTCACCAGATCCCTTCCAAAATGCAAAAAAATAAATGAGCCACCTCACAGCAAAATCTTATAATTTCTTTGGCTGAGCAGTCCGAAAATATACTCACCATTCTCATAGAAAGCAGCAGGCTTCAGCTGAGCACAGAACAGGATTTGCTGACTTCTGTTGGTGAACACGAATCGGGTTCAGGGTGTCTGCAGTACTTGTGTCAGCGTGCCTGTTGATTTCACTGGTCTCTCTTACAGGAGGAAGGTAAACACTGACTGAGATTGCAGTTTCCCCTGTATTTTTCACATTGATCTTTTGCGGAAGGACAAAATATCTTCATTTCAAAATTTTCTTCATCTTTTTATATCATTATATTACAGAAACATATCTTGATATGAGCACGATCTCATGTGAAGGGACAAATCATAACAGACTACAGTAACTATTCCTCTTAGGAGAAAGAAAATGCTATAGTGTCAGATGGCTTTCTAGTAAAGTACTTGCACTAGTGTATCTGGCAGGAGAATATGCAGAGAATATTAACATGTGCAGTTTTTTCCTCTGCTCATGCACAGGAACAATATTAATTCATTGTAAAAGGGATAAAAGATACAGTCTTGAAAATTAACAGTGATTTAATGAAAAAGAGAACGGACTGATCATTATTTAATATTAGTACTACATTAATGTTACATCGATGTTGAACAGTGTAAATGTTATACCACATCAAAGAAGAATTAAGGAATTGCCTTTTTTTATTTGTTTTTACCAGCACCCTTTCCACTGTAAATACTAAAATTTCAATCACACCTATGAATTGCAATGAGAATGTAAAACTAGATTTGCAGATATTACAGCTGCATTAAGCATTAAAATAAAAATAAAGCTGGTTTACTGTAAGTAAAAATACTTTTAACATTGAAAATAATTTAAATTTTGTATTTAAATTAATTAAAGCTGAGACATCTACATGAAAACTGAATTCTGTTTCATGTTTTTGAATTAAAATACACTGTATTTGTTGCAAAAATATGTACAACAAGACATTGGAACACTCTGAATATTTATTAAATATGTTATGATTTTGTCCAATATAAACTCTGCCCATCTTGCCTTTGGCAATGTAAATTTTTTTTTTGTTCTTTTCCTCCAATAAATAAAGATATCCTTTTTCAAGATAATTAAACTGAACTGTTTTGATTGCAACTGAGCATTTAAAAAGATATATTTAACAGTTTTCACACACTACAAACCACAAACTGGATTAAGGACAAAACACTTCATTTAGTGCATTTGCTATGTATCCATCTTTCCAGTAATTTCAAAATAAATTTATGAGGGGGATTTCACATTGTAGTTTTTATTCTTTTTTTTTTCTTTTTTAGTTTTGTTTTGGTTTTACTCTGAAGTAGTTTAAAACACAGTATATTTGAATGTTAAAATGGTTTCAAGGAAGATTAATAATGTGGACATGTTTCTTACTTTGATTTGGAGGAAAATCTATTCCATAAAAACTGATTGCTTTTCTTTTGGAATGCCCTTGATTTTTTGTTTTTTTTAATGGCTTCTGATAATAATCTGTAAGACATTGTTAAGGAAAAAAATTCACTTAATCAGATATTCTGTGCAGAATGCAAAACCCTCCTTCTGATAAATCAGCTCTATTCTCAAAGTGACAATTCTTACTTTGAGTTCCAGGCTGTACTGCAGCTCAATAAATTTGGGGAAAAGAAGAAAAAGCATAAAAACACTCCAGAATGCAAACTCTAGGAAAAAAAAAAAAAAGTTATATATATTCTTTAAGTTGCTTAAGGATGAAGAGTTTTGCTCTAATATTTAGTTTCTTCTACTTAATTTTGTGCCTGTGTTCTTGCTTCTTCAAGTCACTAGTAGCTATTGGCATTGACTTTAATGAAACTGGTAAGAATGAAATAAAAACCACAGAAACATCTCCTTCTGCTGAGCTCAGCCCAGCCAGTAAGTAGCCTGCACCTTTAGCAGATGTTTCTGCTTTAAACTTAAGACAGCTAAAATGTTAGGTACTTGTTTTAACTACTGATCTGGATTCAAATTCCACCACAGAATAGCATAGAAATGTGCCACCGGATGCCCACAACAAACTACTGACCTTCATGGCAGTATCACAACAGGAATTTAGGACTGTGAATGGCCAAACAGGTTTAAAAAGGCATGATGTTAATGTCTCACCATTGCACAAAGAGGGGTCTCCCTCAGGCCAGCCCTGAGAGCTGACACATGCCTTTGGTCCAAGCAGACCATTGAGAGCATTCCCCCTGCACATTGCTTGAACTACTCGAATATTTACAGGAACCTAGCACAGCGTCATGGTCTGGGATGGTTTGCACTTCTCTCCCTGCCTCTACTGCTGACCAGCCAAGGGATCTTCAGCAGTTAATTTTTTTTCACATGTTGAGCATTGTTAAGTGCTTGAGATCAGCAGTTATCCAATGGTGTTGGGTAGCTAAATGCCACTGAGGATCTGGGTTTGTGTCATTCCACCTGTTAAAATGGGGAAAATTCTTTTTGAGGAAAACCAGCTGCTATTAATTAAGAGAGACAAGATAAGAACAGTGAACTACCATTGCACCATCAAGTTCAAACAGGTTTAACCCCCCCTCTTATCAATAACAGAAGCTCTACCCTCTTCTTTCTCATAAAGATCACAATGCCAGAAGTCCCCTGTGCTTTATTTAAGATACATGTCTTTTGGTTTCACCATTAAGACAAATACATTTGTAACCTTTGCCCTATTCAGCTCAGTAACATGGCAACACAACCCTTGGACATTTTTTATTAGAAATAGATCATTGATCTATTTGATTCTATGATTTCTGAGGGCACAGAGGAATTTTAATTTGTTATTTCATGTAAGCAGCCGAGATTTGTCTCTGATGATTTCATTGAGAAACAAGAGGAAAGAAGCAAGGTTTCTGTTTGACTAAGAGCTTGCTTACAGAATTGTTTAATTTAAGTGGGATGTCTTCAAAAATCAAAAATATTTATGATAACATTTCTGGATTGGGTCCATATTTTAGTTTTTAGGAAGTGAAAGCAAACAGGATCCAATGGGCAGAACACCCAGTATAAAAGATATTGGGTTAAAAGCCTAGATTAATTTTTGATCACCTAGTTTTAAAATTCTCAGTCTTGAGTTAGCACCAACAGTCATGTTTTAGGAAAGGTCCCTCTTTTTTTCCCTCTTCTCATTTGGTCTTCAGTAGATAGCAAATCCTTTTGGATAACAGCAAGTTCTTGGGCATGATTTAAAACAGTTAAAAACAAGAGGATTCTTCTTATGAAACCTACCAGTACCTGAATGGTGTCCAAAATGCAGAAACCGTGTAGTAAAAAAAATTTGGGTATACCTTAGCAAAAAGAAAGGACAGCAAAGCTTCCAATACATGATAAAAGCCAATCATATAATTATCACAAGAGGTAAATATTTGCATAGTGAAGCATCCATGATTCGGCTTTAGATTTTGTGCCATGCTTTCATGTCCTGTTTTTAACCAGTTATGATTCTTTCCTCCATTCTTCTCCCACCACCTTACAATTCAGTGAAAACTTTCATTAAATTATACTACAAATACAGAAATACCTTAAAAAGTCTTGAAAGAGCAGGGTTTTTTAACAGCAGTAATATTCCCTCAACAGAAAATGATGGATAGGTTAGAGAAAGGGGCCAACCTGAAAGAATAACCTATGGTCTATTTTCATTCTGCATCACAGCATGATTGTACAACAACAACATAGTCATTTTATCTTTCATAAAAAAGCACCATATGTTAATTCAGGGTTAATTATTTCTCATTAACACTTTTTTTTTTAAAAAAAAGAAGTTATAAAAAAAGGAAGAGGATTTTCCTGACATGTGCTTCTCAGAGACTGGTTTAGTAGACAGGACCTGGCACTAATTAAGTGATAATAATAGGCACAACCATAAGTCATTTCCTATTGAGCCAAGGAACTGGTATACATTTAAATACAACTGAAAATGAATGTGATTTTATGTGAGTTTAGGATACAATTATTCTTATCCTTAGATACATACTCAGTGCTTTCCTGAGTTAAGACATACAGGTTACAAAAATTTGTGATTAGCATTTTTCAATGTACTTTTTAGTGTTTTATTCTGTTGTTAGAGCTCGCTTGCTGTTTCCTTCACAGCTGTGAATAATCCAAGCAGCAGCAGCAGCACACAAACAAAGCAATATCTTAGTAATGCTCTCTGTTCTTAATTGCTGATGGGGAAATGCAGCAAGAAGAAGTAGCTACAGATTTTTCTATCTGACTCACACAGGGCAAATATTTCTTGCCAGAGTAGTCGCCCAAGGGTTGAATGGGTAATG
The DNA here is from genome assembly GCA_034008185.1 of Gorsachius magnificus. NCBI lineage: Eukaryota > Metazoa > Chordata > Aves > Pelecaniformes > Ardeidae > Gorsachius > Gorsachius magnificus. The sequence continues at coordinate 25,124,201 of CM067109.1, read as the reverse complement.
AAATACTTAGAGCACTATCTTTTACTGATTATTTTAAGACAGTGTTAGTTTGAAGGTTTATGCATAGCAACGTGTAAAAACGAACAATATTCTCTTACTTAGAGCTTTGACAGCACAATGTAATCACATCACTTGCATACCAAATTCCAAGAAGCTAAAAGGATCTGTGGCTTTGTTAGGGACAGGACAGAATATGCCAAATAAGGCGTTATTTTTATGTAAGCGATTGAAAGGGATGTTGAATTTACTAAACTATCCACCAATTCAGTTGCATGAAAGACCAAGTCTTGGATTCAGATCTCAAATTCATCAAGGTACCGTGGGCATAAGTCATATTTAAAATTTCTTACTAGCATACCTATGGTAAGTTACAGACAAGAAAAAACATTTTTCCTTTCAGCAGTACTGAGATTACGGAGTATGTGTGTGGATGTTTGCAACAGTTTTAAGAGAATTTTCAGATCCCGTCTATATATTATCTTAGTACGTTTGTTGGGTCTTTCTGTTCCTTCTTCCCCTCTCACTCTACTCCCTACATGACAAACTGGAAAGAAAATTTCAGTTATTTGAATACTAAGTGTTTCCCTAGACAATTAGAATTTATGCAGAAATAGAAACAAAGCAAAAAGTGTGTGGGAGGTGGAGCACAAGAAGAAGGTATTACTGTAAAAAGACATAGCAGCTTTCACACAAAGTTTGAATCTAACTTTTTTCAGTTGTTCTAGGATATGATCACTACAAACATTTTTGTCATATGAACTTTGTTGTACTTCAAATGTTGAAAACAATTCTTTTGTATTAAACTCATTTTAAGGTACTGCCAAAGGCCTCATACTAGATTTAAACGGTATTGTCAAGCACAGATCTCTGTCTTTCCCATGATTTTCTAATAGTTCTAATAGTTTTAACATTAATAGTGAAATTAAAAAATAATCTAAAAATTTGTGGAAGCATTCAATGGATGGATATATGATGGAATGATAGTTCACAGTATTGGAATGATAATACAGTACAGGAAGTATGGAATGATAGTTCATAGTATTAAAAAAAACCCAAACCCCACATTTCAAGTAAAAATTATGAGTCTGTTAATAGTTCACTTTAATACAGAATTAAAAAATTTAAGAAAAAAAAATCCTCTTTTATCCATGTCCATTAATTGCAATAGTAGTATCACAATATTTTGTTTGCTTTCACTATGATTACCTCTGCAACCTTCCCATGAACTGGAAGCAAATTTAATTATACAGTAGAAGGAGTTATGGTTACAATTTAAAAGTGTGGCTCTGAATGTTGGATAGCCCCACCTGCAAGGCTGGTCTAAGTCTTCTTTCCCCAAAACGAGCCAGACATTGCTTATGTCTTCTTTTCATAAAGTTAAACTCTGGATTATATTCACCCAGAGCAACACATTTTTTCTTCTACTACACCAAAATCAGTGGGAATAGAAAAAAACCCAGAACCTAGGGGAAAAAAATTTAACATTTTTTTCATAACTAATAAACATTAGTGACCATTCCTCTTCACAAACCATCACCTCCATCTGGCTGATCGGGCAGGCACTGTGTTTGAAACCCACCAGTGCACCTCAGGACCAGCAGCTTTTCTCCTCTGAAATCTTTAAAGGGCTTGTTGGTTCTTAGAAGGTGGTACTGAATTTTGTCTTATTTTTCTCTTGGTAGTTGCCTCACTACTGGAACCTTTACAGCTATGTAGACAGAATCTTAAAGGGGTGCAGAAGAGCTTAATATTAAGTAAGAACTATGTTTATCCCTGCTTCTAAATTCATACAATTTTTTCTTTTGTTCTCTTTTTACCTTGTTAGGCAACCCCTTCCTAAGTTAAATAACTGCAACCTTTGACTTTTTGTCTTGCTTTGATGCCATGGCATGTTTATGCAGCTAACCCCTTGAAGAAATCCCCCAAATGAGTATCACAATAAATTTTTTACTCCTTACCAATAATACAGCTGTGAAGACAGGGGTTGAAAGGCTTTAGTAGACATCTTAGATCTGCCAAAAAGTAAATATTGCAGGTACTGCAAAATAGGTCCTTTGATCAACAGGGGAAATTTCAGTTCAAAGAATAAGGGCTTCATACCTAGTTTAAGTGTGTGTGAACAGCTAGCTGGCACTTTTAGAATCAATGGATCTCCTTTTCTTTTTCTTTTTTTCCTGTAAAGAGCAACCAGTTTTCTTTGATGGCTCCACCTTCCAGATGAGGGAAAAAAAAATTATTTCTTTCTGTAAAACTTTTATTTTTTTAGAACAAGTAACAGACTTCCACTCTGTTCTCTGTTCTTAGTGGCCAGGGTAAAGAGTTTTATTCTAAACACAGCCTGGGTTACCCCTCAGACCTATCATGAGAGCAGAAGTTCCTAAAGAAATATTTCTACAACATTAAATCCACTTCTTTGACACTTTATCACAGTAGGACTCAGAAATTCAGCTGTGTTTGTTCTTGGTTTTTTTCTAATGACAACAAAAAAATGTACCTAGTCACATTTTAACAGGTTGGTAATATCAGTGGAAAGATGTTGCTTTTCCTGTCTACTGCATGAAGTTACTGATTTATAACTGTATTTATTTTAGTTATTTATTTTTTAATTTTAATTTTTATGTGACACATGTAACTTGCCTAAACTGCTGTTCTGTGCTCATAATGCCTATAATGAAGTATGAGTGTTAGGTTTATAATGTCAGCTTTATACCTGACAAACGGTATCAACAGGGAAGAAAACAAAGAAATTTTACAAACCTATTACTTCTGAAACTATTCTATTGTATCAGAAATAAAAATAGTAAGAATCTCCTCAAAGCACTTCCTGTGTTACTTTTAGTCACAGGAATAGGAATGCCTTTTTACCCTATCGTTTAGCCCTTATGTCCTCTTTATTTAATGCACGCAGACATTTTTTGTTGGATGTCTGTATCTAAGTGCACTTATGAAAGAAGACATTCTGGGTCTTCAATCTTGTTCTGTAATTTGAGCTTGTACATTTTAATCATCAGCTTTGTACCCTAATGCAAAAGTTAAACTCCCAATTATACTCAGCTATAAATGTAAAATCTTTCTGCTTCCTGTCTGAAGTTTGAATGCCTTCTGCAGGTCAGAAGGGTTGGGTTATGAGTTCAAAGAAAGTGGGGATTGAAAGCTCCAGACAGGTTTTCTGGAGGGCTTGGGAAGGTGGGACTCTTGGAAACCTGCAGTACCTTTCCTAAGGTTTGCCCCATAAAAGCCTAGTCAATTATAGAACTTTTATCTGCTTTCCAGGACCCTTCTGGGGAGGACTGGAGAATCTCAGTAAGATTCTAGAAATTAAGTGAAGACTGTAGAATAGTCAGCAGTCATTGATGGCATAATCTGTTACCCTCTGTAGGTTATTTTTTCCCCTCAGATTTAATGTCTGAGACTGTCTGTTTAATATTCTAACACATTTTTAGGCCTTCTGTATTTCCAGATTTCCTTCCCAAAGTGCATGCATGCTGGTGTAGGCTCACCTGCTTTCAGAAATATCTGAAGAGGCCAAACCTTTTCACTGTTCCCAATCATCAGTTCTAGCCTGCCTTCAAAAGCTAATCTTTCTCCCTCTCCTTTTATCAGATTACTCTCTTCTTTTTCTCATTTTCCAAATACCCAAGAAGTGTTCATTTAGAGGAACCTCCATCTGAAATTCATTTTTTTAACTGTCAATCTCATCAGCTGTCATTTGTTATCTCAACCCAAGGCACATCTCTCCTGCACTCATGCAGCCGAGTATTTCTTTTGTTTAGTTACTGGGTTTGATCTCAGATTTAACATGTGCTAGCATTGTCACTCTACTGTTTGAATGGTGACATTGATTTAATTTTACAGAAAAAAAATGTATTGTATGTACAGTGGAAAAGCATTTGTTTTGTGAAGACTGGAATCATGAATGAAACTCTCTCTAAAACCCAGGAAGTTTATTTTGCAATATACTAATTTGCGTAACATAGTGTTAAAATATTTTATTGACATACTGAAAAAGAATTGTTTTATCTTCCAGTTTTGCTGTAGCTTTCTTATACTTGAAGATTTACTATATCTGTGAAACAGAGACAGTAACTAGAAATATTTAAAATCACTAAATGGGGATTAGAGAAATGGACTGGGGTAGCACAGAAGTATGCTGCACTGCCAGTGGTGCTCCTAGTCAGGAGGAGATAGATCATTAGCTGGTGTAAATCAGCATAGTTCCAGAAGCCACTGGGGCTGCACCAATTTATGCAAGCTGAAGTTGCAGCCCTGGAAAACAATAAGCTAGTAAAGATGGAAATAACGGCAAGCAAAATTAGCATCTTTAAAAAGAAAAGATTTCTTTTTGCTATTTATTATTCTTGTTTCACTGAAGTGAAACAGCAGTAACAGCCAGCCAGTCTGAAAAGACAAAAGGCTGTTCTGACCAGCAGGAAAAAGGGTCCTGGATCACAGACCCAGAGTCAAAACATAGCCTGACTGTGCTGTTGAAAGAGGGGGGGTTTTTGCATTCATGAGAATGTACATAGTATATAGTCATAATAACCAGGACATGTCAAAGTTAATCCATCTTCTATAATAGAAACAGGTATACTGGATCAAGCTATAGCTCTAGTAGCTGTAATTCAGTGTGTTTTGAATCTGACTGCTACTGTATATTAAGAAATAGAATATAAGAAGATCAGGTAATCTTTCCTCTGATTTTTGGGACTTCTTGGGACAAAAGTTGCATTTACAACAGCAAAAGCCCTGCTAGACATTTCTTCCACTCATTCTTCTGATTTATTGTTGGCATCATACTAGATATAATAGCAATAACTTCTGTAGCTGTATTGGTCATTCAGTTTTAAAACTCATTCTTTAAAAAATTAAACTAAGCAAACCCCTGTATCTGATCATATAATTTGATAATTTTGACTGAATTCTATACCATAAAAAATGTTTTTAAAGTATGCACAATCAGTATTTTAAAGAAAATAACAGTTATCTCACAAATATGGAAATTTATCCAATATCCATCTGCTTCAGTCTGGGAAATCAGTCTTGGGAAATTAGCAACATTGAAGAATAGCTACCTTGATATGTGCCTGTTTACGAACTCTGGTTTCTGTGCTGTGGCTATTTGTCAGCTTCTGAACATTCATGCAGATGTAGTAATGTAAACTCAGTGGTAATAGACTTGTTGAAGAACAAATGTTGTTAATGCAGCTCTATACAAACATGTTCTAATTTGTCATCTTTGCTTCTTATTCCTTCCCCACCAAAACAACAACAACAACAAAAAACCCCAAAACCCAACCAACCAACCAAAAAAAAGTAAAACATTTTCAAGGTAAAACATGGCTTTGGATGATGCTTAAAATCAGATTTTTGTCACAAATCCTGCAAGAACATTTCAAGTTGCCACAAAATGCAACAGGCTGGGGTAATCTCCTAAACAAGTCATTTAACAACAGTTACTGCTGCTGTTAGCAATAGCTGTCACCTTCTTTTTCTTCCTGATTCTAACTACAGTAGTTATCCCTTCACATCGCACAAATCTTTTGCTAAAACTCTGGCTCAATACTGGCACAGCAACTGGAAATCGGTACTTTCTACATCTCAAGGTCATCTTCACGTTATTTAAAACAATATACTTCATTGCACTGTCAATCCCTTCCCTTACTAATTTCATACATTTTCATACTATTTAAAAGTGAATGTATCGGTTAATTACATTCTGGATAGACCTGAGTTATACAGAGCCTTATTTTTCACCACTGTTTCTAAGGGAAGTGCACTCAGACATCTCATGCTCTAGCATCAGAATTACTGGTGTAATTCTGTAACACTCAAAAGTCACTTTCACAGAAGGTGAAAACTATTTAGGATAAAAAGTTAAGTTATTTAAAACATATATGAACACAGTTTCTTACTTTATTTATCACAAACAGGCAAATCAATGGGTGCTACTTCAACAAACATACTTATTTAAGCTGATGAATATCACGCAAGCTAGAAGATACAGTTGGTCTTAGTTCACCAAATTCAGTTACTAATCATGTGCAACATTCATTTCTGTAAATTTGTCTATCGTGACACTTTAAATCAGAATTATTCAAATATAGACCAAGAGATACATATAGTGCACAAATTTGACTCCCCATCTGTCTCCTAAAATCTGCTCTGTCCAGCATATTTTCATCTAGCATTCTGGCTTCATCTTTTGTCGGTATTGAGCTTGTTCTCAAGCAATGATGTCCTTAAGGTTAAGCAATTTTCAAATCTAGGCTTTAATTAGAGGGTAGTCTTTGCTTATACTGTGAAACTATGGTGAATCCTGTTATTCATAAGACCTGTATTCTGTGTCAACTCTGAAATACACCAGGCCAAAAGTATTAAAAACCTAAAATACTTGTTATCCCCAAGACATGTGGGAGTGGGTAAAGAACATCACTTTCTCTTTCACTGTGCTTCTGGTTCCAGGATATTAGCTCAGGTTTGCAGAAGGATTCTGCATTACTAACTGCAACAGCTCTGTTATGTATCACTGTATAGTGGAAAAATACCTGAAATTTCTGGTGGAAAATACCACATCAGTCATCTTTCTAGTGCTTAGAAGTTGAATTATCCACTGGAAAATAACCACACTATCATATCTTTTGAAACACATAGTTTTCTGTTCTTCCTTATTCTTTTACAGTCATTCTGCAAAGTGTCTTTTGTACACATTTGATGAAAAGCTGAAAATCATGCTGTTAAATAGTGTTTCATCCCAATGAGTCTTGTGTTGCTCAGTAAAGCTTTTTATTTTAAGATTCAGGATTTGTTCCTATAGGTAATATGCTACCTTTATTATAGTCAAGCCATGACCAAGCTTCCATCCTCTGTTCTTCTTTAGAAGGTTTTTCTTTATGGTCCTTTTCAGCTCTTACACCCCATACTTTGGACTGTGGTTCACAAATAAATGTAAAATTTATTACCATCAAGCCCTCTTTTAGTCAGATTTCCAAAATCAAACTGGTATTAGAATAGGGGATATTCACCTATTCTAATTTCAAACCCCCACTTGGTGTTATGCACAGATTTTTGAATCCTGCTCCTCAGAGAGGAACCTCCCTCAAACACTGGCTGTCAGCACTGGTAATGAAGAAGATCCTGGTGATCTGCATTGATGGTATATAAATATATATATATTTTTTTTAACAGATTATATATATATATTACAAATTATAAATATGAAGTAACATATATAGAAAATATTATATATATTATATATAGTATATCCTTCCCTTCACTTCTCTTCCCTTCCTTTACCTTTTCCCTTTAGTTTTTTTCCCTTTAGTTTTTTTCCCTTCTTTTTCCCTCTCCTTTTCCCTTTCCTTTTCTTTTCCTTTTCTTTCTCCCTGCCTCCTCCATATTGCAAATTCTCCTCTGTGGTATGCACTCCCAAGGCTTTCTTTTTTGTGTGCCTTCTGCCTATGCATTAAGACCTGCTCAGTCAAACTATGTGAGAACTATGTGAAATTGGAGTCTGAAAGCGTAACGGTTAGGTACGACCCATGCTGCACTATAGATGGCTTGCTAGATCGCTGTGAAGGGTATTTTCTGGTGGCATTAATGCATTCAGAGGTACCAGATCCCAGATTTCAAAAATTGGAATGTCAGATCAGATCTAATGTGAGATCAGTTACTTCCATAGAATTATAACAGGAATGGCATTGTTTCATTGTAACTTTACAGGATTAGAGAATAACCACATTTTTGTAGAGTAGGTAGAAGGTTTGTCGTCATCTGGTTTGTCATGTGTGATTTATGCACAGCACTAGCTGGTCTAACACTGTAATGCTCTATGAGAACACATACAGTACAAGAGCAGGTGAACACTCTCCCTCAGCCTGACACAATATTTGAAGTATGTTTTGAAAAAGCATAAAATTAGACCAATCTGGGTTTACATTTTAATAAAATTAGCATATCAAATTTCATTTTTTTCAGATTAGTAAGAACATAAATGTGCTTGCATTTACATACACAGAGAATGTGTCATGCCACTGATTCAACACATCAATTCCAAATGCACAAGGTAAAAGAGATGGGAAGCAGTCCTGATATCGCAAAAGCCTACACCCTGGTAAGTATTTACTGATTTTCACTGAGCTGTATACCTGAGCTTTAGTGGAAGTTGCCACTAACTTTTCTGATGTGATAGTCTGTATTTACCTGTGTGAATACACATTCCAAATAAGAATCTACGTGGCAAAAGGTTTTACAAGAGTATAACCTGGTTGAAACAAGTTTCCCCATTCAGCTAGCTTCAGAACTGGCTTCTTATATTACAGGCTGTTAGTTAAACAGTAAGCAACTATTTTTGTAGCAAACATGCCTTTAAAGTAACTGGAGAGAGTCTGTTGCCAAATGCTGACTCCAAGACTGCAACTTAGCATGTCTGAGCAAGGGACAAAATGTTTGTCTTCTTAACACTGCAATGGTATGCTATAGGGACATTAGGGTGCCTGATTTTGTTTGCTAACCAGTGAAATTATAGAATACAACAGAAGAGCTTGGCACAACTCCAAATACAATCTCATGGCATTATTCCTTTTAATATGTACTTTCAACTAACTTTCTGTGTCTGATGACCCTTTCATTCACTTTTATCTACATCCTTGTTCTCTCTTTTTGTTAAAAGGTGAAATGTCCTTTTGAAAATCAGCCTTCTGTAGTGAGAATGAAGTAATTGGTTTCTTTTATATCAACCTTTCAACCAAAAAAAAAAAAAAGGTATAGGGCACTGTGAAATTATCAAGGCAATTGAACCTGTGTGTTTCACACAGAGAATTAACATTGTTAGGTGAAGCTGTGAAGATAAAATCTGTAGCCCTGAGAAATTTTTATTGTGAAATGGTTTTCTTATCAGTGAGGTTAATGAAGATGTCAGCAAATGGGATGAGGTGTTGCCAAATGGAATTGCTTTCACCTCCAATCCAACTTGGAAAAGGTGTTAATCAGAACATTAATCTTATCAGCAGCTGAGAAGACAGCTTTGAAACTGGCCATTTCTGTTTTTCATTAGGAAAAACTGAAAAGATAATTATTCTCAAAATCCATATTACCAATATTATTCTTCCATCTCACTCTACTTCGGGTGAATACTTTTGCAAAGATATGACAAAGATGGATGTGTGGGCGGTGGAAGGTTAAGTAAAAGGTTTACTTGCAAAAGGACCTGAAGTTCCTCTGGAGTTTTCAAGACATGCTTGAAGAGCTTTTTTTCATGAACAGTTATGAAAGTACTTGGGAAATCTTTGCATGTATAGCTATCTCTATAAGAGCAGTATATCTTTTACAATAAAATATTACATAGTATGACTTTTTAAAATTATAATGACAGCATGACATGAAAAAAGATTTATAGGATCACACATGCCAACCAGTATTTTAGTTGATTAGCAGGGAAAGCAGGACTATTTTAATTAATCCTGTGATTGTGTGATTCTGTTATCTTTGTGAAAGACCTTCATCATGCAAAGTGCTTATTTCCAAGTATTTAGGAAAAACTTTTCAGGGAACATTGGAACATATTTTGCTTGGAATATGTGACACTTTCAGACGACCTTGCTACAGAAGATATTGCCATTTACATCTGTGCATCTCTTGCATCTCTTACTCTGTGCTATGAATGTTCTTTGAAGGAGAGATTGTATGAATTCACCAGTGCTAATCAAATCCTGCTCCAGCTGAAGGAGGCATTAAAATAGTTTAAGATATAGAGCACAAGAAGTATGATGTTATATTTATTTTGTTTATGTAAACACAGGTTCTTTGTTTTAAAATTAACATATATGAATAAAATATCACACTAAAAATGTTTGTTTGGTTTATTTTAAATAAAATACAAGGAGAAAAAAGAAAGTTTGAAGGTCTTACTGTAAGGGCCAATAAGTCACGGTCAAACATCTAAGCGTGTCACTAGTTTTCTGGCCCTGAACAAAAGATAAAATGTTTTTAAAGTCTCTGAAATGTCTGGGAGCAGAGTGGTAAAATGTTGTTCTAAGGCTTCTGCTCGAAAGACACTTTGGCATGTAAAGGAAGACTCAGTAGGAAACAAAACCACAAATAGTGCAGCTTGGAACTCTGACCATAATCTCCACCTCAGTTCCTTACCTGAATAATAAAGATAACAAGAGATCTCATCCAGACAGGGATCCTTCATAGTCAAATTCATTCATGAATGTAAGGTTCATAGACATGTTGATCTAAGTGAAAAGCATAAGGATTTCAGAGCTCTGAGGCTTCAATCACAGTCTACAGTATCAGTGTGGTGGGTTGTACCCTGGATGAACCCCAGCTGCCCACCAAAGCCACTTTATCACTCCCCTCCTCAACCGGACAAGCAAGAGAAAATATAACAAAAGCCTCGTGGGTCCACATAAGGGCAGGGAAATCACTCAGTAATTATGGTCACAGGCAAAACAGACTTGACTTGGGGAAATTAGTTTAATTTATTACTAATCAAATCAGAGTAAGGTAAAGAGAAAATAAACTAAATCTTAAAACACCTTCCCCCCACCCTTCCCTTCTTCCTGGGCTCAACTTCACTCCCAATTTCTCTCTCTCCTCCTGCTCCCCCCATCAGCAGCACAGGGGGAAGGGGAATGGGATTGGGGTCAGTTCATCCCACGCTGTCTCTGCCGCTCCTTCCTCCTCAGGGCAGGGCTCCTCACACTCCTCCCCTGCTCCAGCCTGGGTCCCTCCCATGGCAGACAGTCCTCCATGAACTGCTCCGGGCCCCCCGGGCCCTCAGGAGCAGACAGCTCCAGCGTGGGTCCCCCCGGGCCCCCCCAGCAAACCCCCCCCGGGTCCTCCCCACGGTTCCCGGGGCCCCTTGGCCCCCCTTACAGCATGGGGTCCTCCCCAGCCTGCAGGTGGGGATCAGCTCCCCCGTGGGCCTCCCTGGGCTGCAGGGGCACAGCCTGCCCCACCATGGGCTGCCCCAGGGGCTGCAGGGGAATCTCTGCTCTGGTGCCTGGAGCTCCTCCTGCCCTCCAGCTGCACCGGCCTGGGGGGCTCGGGCTGCTCCTCTCCATCCTTGCAATTGCTGTTGCACAGCAACTTTTTCCCCTTCTTAAACTGTTGTCCCAGAGGTACTACCACTGTTGCTGATGGGCTCAGTCTTGGCCAGTGGCAGTTCATCTTGAAGCTGGCCAGCATTGTCTCTATTGGGCATAGGGGAAGGTTCTGGCAGCTTCTCACAGAAGCCACCCCTGTAGCCCACCCAGTACCAAAACCTTGTCACACAAATCCCATATAAGCAGTTCCTACTATGGTCTTTTTCACTTTGTGGAAGGCTGAAGTCAACTCCCAAACAAAATTAATCATTAAATCTTGGTCATAGCATGTCAATGTACCCACTAGCCTCAAGTGATTCTTAAGTATAAGTTCATGTTTATGGCTTTTAAATGTAGAGGGTCCATTCAATTGCTAAATGGTTTTGCTAGGGAAATATACTTGAAGTTCTGTGGACCATTATGCTTCTGAGATCATGCATATTCCTCTCATACTGTTCCTATTATGCTTAGAAACTCTATGCTCATTGTGAATGGTACTCAGAAGTTTGGATCTGTTTCAAGAAAATTTTTAGATACAAAACCGATTTATATCAAAATTGCCAAATTATCAGTTGTTCCTGTTACTTCTCTTTCTCACCTATCTCCTTATATGAGCTCATTAAAAATGCAGCATCGTTATTTTTCCACTGTCCCCAAAGTAAAAGGCAACTGGTGGCTTCTTTGATTGGTCATACTGAAAAGCAGCAAACCTGCTTATCTTCTGAGACAGGTGTTTTAGTGCCTAGAATTATGTGAGACATCTTTTAATAAAACTGTAGGACATGCTAAGTTCTGTCACTAGTCACAGGGAAGCAATACAAGTCTTTACATGACAAGGCCCTTAGTGCAACAGGACATAGTACGAGAAAAGCAATCAAGATAGAATTTAGGCATAGGAGAGAAAGAATAAGATTAGTAGCCACATCATGAATCTACATATTGATACTCTGCTGCTGACTCAGGTATGCAGTCCCTTGTGTGTACCTTAATGTGCTTCAGAGTCATTGGCAGGACCAAGGAGTGATGACTTTTGCCTTTTAAGTCTTATATTGGTTTCAGATTTTGTCCTTCTTGCCTCTCTTGTCTCCAGAGTATTACAGGATATGTGAGAATGTGGAGGTGGTGGAATAGAAGAAATGTGTAGGTACAGAAGTTTACCAAAACCTTTCTGAAATCTTTCAGTGACTATCACAGCTTAGTTACAACTGGAAAGGCTGAAAATGCTGCATACATATTCTCCAAGGTGTTTCAAGTCAAGTTGACAGGCCAGCAGGCAGTTTTCTCCATGACTTCTACCAACAAAGTCTGCTTTATGTACTACAGCTTCTATTTCCTTATTTTATGAAGTTCAGTTATTATTTCAGTGTCAGCTCATTGTATTTCTCTTCAATATAATGAAATAGCACCCTAATAAGAATGAATAGTTTAACATAATGCTGTAGGCCTGGTCTTGGCCAGTCTTGTGACAGCTACTAATTCATGCTGAAAATTGTGTGTGTCTAAGCTTATCCCTTAACTCCAAAGTTATTATGTTTGCTGATCACTTTAAATCTACGTTCTTATTTCTGTATTTTGAGCTTTGTGAAATAAAGTAAGGTTATTCCCCATTTTCTGTGTGTCTTTTTCTGACCTTCAACTTCTGTCACTCCCTCTTCTCTTTGGAAATTAGGGTAGACTGAAAATTCAGTTAGTGCCTACTGTCCTCTATGGCCTTTGAATCAAATCTATGTTCTCACTTTTATATAGTTGAAAGGATCCAGAGACAAAAGAACAAAAAATATACATACAATGAAATAAATATTGTCCTCCTACCTGAAAATAAAAATGCCAATACTGAGTTACAGTAAGTCTAGTATTCTCTCTCTGCTCATAGCCATGTACTAGCTATCTAAATATAAACATAGGATGAAAAAACCCCTAACATTTTATATGTTTAGCCTCTGTGATTAGGATCCTAAGTCAGAGGTGTATGTTTGTATTTAATAACACCTGATTATTTTTCTTCCTTGAGTTTGTTTAATTGCTTTTGGACCTGTAAACTTTTAGCAACCATCAAATCTCCCAGTGAAGCTTTTAATAGCTTACCTACCCAGAATGTGAAGAGATATCATCTTTTGTGGATTAAACTTTCTGTCTGATTGTTACATTTTATATCCAGTATTTCTTGTATTAAAGGAAGATGTAGATAATATACCTCTGTTTATTCTTCATGGTATTCATGATTTTAAAGACCTCTACATATACTTCTTCCTGCACACATAGGCACAACTGAAATCACAAGGTTTCGTCATTCCACTCCTGGAATCTGCTCCATGCAATTAGCCTTCCTTTATCTTTTCACTTTCTCTATATGCTTTTGAAATAGATACCAGGACTGACCTGATCTTAGAGATGCAGGTATTGTATATGGTGATATGGTTGGATTTTTTTTTGCTAAAAATACTTAGCATTCTATTTTCTTTAACTGCTTCTAAATAGTTTCATAAAACTATATGTAATCCCTGAAAGATTTCAACCCTACATATAATAGTTAGTTCTGAATGCACCACCAACCAAGAAAGGCAGGGCTGTGTTTTGCTTAGGTGTGAGTGACATCACTCTTCTCTGCATTGAATGTCGCTTGGTAACAACATTCTTCTGCAACTCTTCACAGTTAGCTCATATCCTTATCTCCCTAAATAGCTCAGCAAACTTTGCTGCTTAATGTTTATTCTTCTTCTTAAACATATTTTAATTCTGAAAAATATCTTTATAATTAATTCTTTTCAGTTTCCAGCATCCACATCTTGCTACTTGTAACAAACCACATTAAATTAGAACAACTAAACAGAAGTGAACTACCTAAGAACCTAGGCAATACTCTGTCTTTGCCAATGATTTGTTTTGCCAGCTGAGTTAATTCACCTTAATCTTGGAAGTGATGGATTCTTGATCTCTTTGAAAATCAGACCCTAACTAATTTCAATTTCAACACTGAAAACTGAAAACTAAAGCATGCAGAATTAAATTAATTTAGAATAGTTTGCATAATTATGTGCCTGAGATATCAAAGCAAATCAGTAACAAAGTCAAAGAAAAAAGCATGGGCCTCCTGAAATCAGGAGCATTGGCATCATGTGGTAGTTGCCATCACTCCTGACTAGAGCTTCCACTCAGCAGGACAAAACTTGTGTATTGAAGCAAGTCCTTCCACTATGCAGTGAAATTCCTCTTACTTCAAAGAATGTATTCATGACAACCCTCACCTCATGGTTATCATCCACATATGCAAGCCCATAGCATGGAAAGGAATGGAAAAGCAGCATTTATCTGCCTGCTGACACAAGACTGGTAGAGGACATATGTGATCTTTGGGTCCAGATGCTGTTCCAGCACTGAAGAACAGAAAAAAAGGCATTATGATCCCATGGGCTGTGAGTGCCTGTAAGTCCTGCTTAAAATCTTAATGACTTTTAGAGAAAAGTGAACTTTTGCTGGCTTCTCTGGACCATGAGGTGGATTGCAAGAGTACAGAGAGATACAATCAAAATTCTGGTCCTGTAAATGCATTATGAAAAAATACTGAAAACTAGTATTAAATTTATTGAAAAATAATACAATTAAAACATTTTCACAGAAATTAAGGCAGCTTTTCTTTCATTGGTAAGATTTTAAATTTAGCAGAGTGGAACAATGAAAATGGAACACTGTAGGAGCCATCAGTTACACAAGGATATAATAGGCACTTTGCAGAAAAATTAGAGAGTTGAGACTGTTCTAGCAGTGCAATGATTTGATTCCTTAACATCATTAGGGTGCTCTATAATCAGATTTTAAATACACTCATCTAAATTCTACTCTAATTTTTTATACCACCAGTGTCAAACAAGTCATCCTGGTCTAATCTGGGGGAGAATCAGGCTCTGTGCCTTACTATTCCATTTTAATTAGAGCAATGCTTTGACCTTCCATATTATTCTGTTGAGCAATAATGGCTAACAGCGTAACATCGTTTTTCTTAAATGAAAGCCTCTTTTATGATATGTACAACTCAGGCAGACAAATGTTTGTGGAGATATTCTTTCTCAGTATCAATAAGGACTGCAAAATTTGTGAACATAAGACACTTATTCACAGAAATGTAGGGTTTTGCTGTAATGGCTTGTAAATACAAGTGACATGAGATAGTGAAACTATCACTTTTTTTTTATTTTGTTTTTTGTTTTGGTGGACCATTCAGAATAATGAGATGAAGGGAAATGGGAGCTTTCACAATGTCTGATTCCTATGGTCAACTCAGGAACTGTGTTGTCAATTTCAAAGGAGTTCTGTCAGGTTCCCTGCACCAAGATAAATAGTTGTGGGAAGTCTCCTAGGAGATGTCTCTGCAGTGTGGTAAAGTAGAAGCTTTCTGAGGTCTTTGATAGCAGACTAGAAGAGGCCAGAAAAAAACACTTAAAACAAAAATTTGATTTTCATTGTCTGAAGCATGGGGAGAAATTTTAATTCAAGTATGCAGTAATAATAATAATAATTATTTCTAATGAAAACATCAAGTGCTTAAGACTTTTTTCTTCAATAATTAAAAAATATCATGCTAAAAAAACAATTTAGCAAAAGATTAATCTGTAATGTTCATATTACAGACTAATGACCTTGGTCATTATGTTGTTTTCTGAACAATTGAGTTATTTCTTTTAATAATAATCTTTCAAGAGTGTTCAATAAATTTTATTTTGTTGCATTGGAGAACTTGTGATCTATTGAGGCAATGATCTGCCAACTGAAAAACTCGATAGCTCAGCCTTGGTATGATAGGCCATAACATTCATTAGAAGGACCATTATAGTTCATTATGTCAATGGTACTGGCATGGATTTGACAGTTTAAGACACTTCAGAATAAGCTGGCAAAGTTGAGTAATATATGTACTTTTTAAAAAATGGGAAAAAAGCAACATGTTAAATATTCATATCACGGTCAAAAGAGCTGTCTAATCACCAATATATCTCAGTTCTACAGATGGCAATAATTAAAAAAACCAAAGAAACTCAAGGAGTTTTTTAAGGTAGTTACTGTACTTATAAAGCAGGTTTTATATTTTGTTAAGGAAAATTTCTTCCACTTTGAATGGAAGAAGAGTCCACTAAAGCTTGGTATTCATCCACAGGAAGTCATCATCATTACTGTTTTCAAGCGAAAGCATAACTCCAAATCATAGTCCCAGAGACACAGAACCACCCAGGCTGGAAGGGACCTCTGTAGAGCTCCTGTGCAGCCTCCTGCTCAATAAAGGGTGACCATTGCATTTGGACTAGGGTGCTCAGGCCTTCTTCCGGCCAGGTCTTGAAGACTCTCAAAGATGGAGACTCTACAAGCTCTCTAGGCAACCTGCTCCAGTGCTTAATTATCCTAAATTTCCCCTCCCCCACCTTCCATGCTGTAGGAATCTCTCACTTCAGACTCTGATCAATGCCTATTGTAGTCACACAGTGCATCTCAGTAAAGAACCTGCCATCGTTCTCTTGACAACATCCTCTCGGGTTGCTAATAAGTTCTTCCCTCTGTACCCCCACACACCAAAGCCCTCTCTGGTCCAAAATGATGCATCTCCAGCCCCTCATTTTTTCCTCATAGGGCCTGTGCTCCAACTCCCTGCCATTTTGGTGACTGCCACTGGGTTTGATCTGCTTTATTAACAATTTTCTTAGACAGATTGTAGTATTCTAGATGCCAGTTTCTTGAGCAATAGAAAATAGTCCCTTCCAAAGGCTCCTGGGCTGTGCTCTGTTCACTCAAGCTTGGGTGTTGCTGGTCTTCACTACTGCCTGGGTGTAAAGTTGGTGCTTGTTCATCTCACTGCCTGCCTGAGCCCAAGATCTTCCCAGAGCTGTTCCTATCCCCTCCAGCATCTGCACTAGAGTCTGCCTGCCATGGGCAGGGCTGCCTTTTGTTCCTGCCCCAATTGCATGGGGCTCATGTCAGTCCCTTCCTCTCTACAGACCCTGTTGCTCTCGATGGTTCACCTACACTTGGTATCATCTGTTAACTTGGTGAATGTGTACTCCACAAGAAAATCAGATTGGTCAGATTGCCATTCACAAACATGTTCTTCTTCATGTGCCCATAAATTTCTTCAAAGAGGACTTGTACTATGGTTTTCCCAGGAACTGAAGTAATGGCAACTGCTGCAGAGTCCCTCAATTTTTCATCACAACATTCTTGAAGATTATGCAATATTTGTCTTTCTCTGGTAATTGGAGACCTCTTCCAGCTTCTATGACCTCTCAAGATTACAAGCTCTTTCAGCACCTTGGATGCATCTCATCTGATCTCATGGACTTGTAAGTGTTAAGATTTCTCAAGATATCCATCATTCAAATCTTCCTAGTCTCAGTAATTTCTTTGTTCCTTAAAATCCCTCTAGGCACAAAGATCTGTGAGACTCTCATAAAAACTCAGAGAAGCAAAACTTTGGTTATCTCACCCATACTGCATTCACTGTCACTGCATCATGTACCCGTTTAGCAATGCACACACGCTTACCTTGTTTATTCTTTTACTGTTAAGTTACTGTAGGAAGCCCTTCTTGTTGCTCTTGATGCCTGTTGCCTGTTCTGGCTCTAGTTGAGCTTTAGCTCCCTTAAGACCATCCTTGCATGCCCAAACAATATTTCTGAATTCCTTCTTTGTAGCCTGTCCCTGCTTCAGCCTCCTGCTTGTCGTTTTTGCACTGCAGCTCTGTCATAAGTTCTGTGCTTAGCCAAAATGGTCTCCTGATATGTCACTCATTTTCATGAGGACCAGCATAGGCTGTTCTTGTGCTTGCAGGAAGTTGTCCTTCAAGATCTGACAGCTCCCTTGAGCTCTTCTGCACCAAACAAGGTCTGCTCTCTTCAAGTCCAGGGTCTGTACTCTGCTGCTCCCTTTCCCCACTCCCTTCAGGATTTTAAATTCCTCTCTTTCCTCATCACTCCACTGTATCTCAGGGTGCCATTGGTTATCCCATCTTTCACCAGTTTTTTTTTCATTCCTAAGCAGCAGATCCAAGACCACGTCAGCCCAGTTGGCCCATCTCACATCACTGTTAAGAAGCTGTCCCCTAACACCCTCCTCAAATTCCTGGACTGCTTGTGACAGACCCTTCCAGGAGATATCAGGATCATTAAATTTTCCCATGAGAACCAGTCGTCATCAAAGACCATAAATCACATCTAGTCCACTTCCTCACAGTGATCACTCTGTCACCCTTACCAGCCTCATCTTGACTCATCCAGGCAGTTGTCCATTCACTGGCAGAGCTTCACACATCTGAGCTGCTCCTACAGGTGAAGGACAGACTCCTTCCCTATCCTTCTAAGAGGGTATCCCTCCATCACAAGACAGCAGCCTCATGAAGAGTCCCACTAGTTCTCAGTTACTCCAGAAGTGCTACAGCTCTGCACCAACACAAAGACCTCTGTCAACCACTGCTTGTCACCTGGGCTACACACACTTGTGTATGGGCATTGAGGTGGTCTCTCTTTTGCCCAGTTTTATCACTCCCAAGGGCTGTGTCACTTCCATCACCTTGCCCATGTACTTAACACCCTGACCTCCATTTCTTCACCACCCCTTTGTTTAAAGCCCAATTCACCGGGCTGGTAAAGCCACTGGAAAAGATAAAAAATCAAAAAACAAACTCCCACAATACTGCAACGGATGTACACTGCTATATATTGCTCAAAAAATTCCTTCCTAATTCCATTCATTGCAGGTTATAATGTTACACTTGGAAAGAAAGTGATCTAATAGGTTCTGTGGTACTTTTCTAGTAGGAGTCAGCAGCACATCTGGTTTTGTTCATAAACGTAAGGGGTATCAAAGGAAGAACATGGAAGAAACCTGTAATATATTTTGGAAGACCTCTAACTGAACATACAAACACATCTGTGGAATTATAAACCAGACTTCAGATAGCTCTTTAGAAAGGCCTTGATCCGAATACATGGACTGATATGAAGTAGCAATATTTTTAAGGTTTATCAGCGAATAATATATTACTCCATTTCTTAGAATGTTGAACAGTTGTGTAATACATAAACACACATAAGCATACATGCACACTGTTTTGTATAAAAGAGAATTAGTGCATAGTGTGTCAGCAAATAAATTGAATCACCACCTCTAGGACATTCCATGACTATTTCTTTGCAAGTTGTATAATGATGTGGCTCAATTAATCTTCATTTCTCTATAAATTCTTCAGGTTTCTTACCCTTTTTCTCACAGTTTTTATTTTGTTTTCTGAACAACCTATTAATTATTCAGCAAAAACAAACAGGACGTGATTAAGTGGATGTGTCTTGCAAGAGGACTTCGGGAGTGTTAAATAGTAGGTTGTACCTCAGCTGTATTTACAGCTGGCATCGCACCACTGTAATCAGCCCAACAAGATGCGCTTGCAACTCTATCACAGATTTTTCTTCTGTGTTAATTTAAGGCCTGATAATTGCATTGAACATGGATTTGTGATTTATTTTGCTGGCTTTAACAGTCAGTGCCATAAATTGCATGTTTTGGTGTACAACTTGAAACACATTATGCCCACATCAAATATGTGGAAAGTATTATGCAGTGTTTAAATGCAAAAGGCAGTAATATCAGAATTTAATCAAATTTAATTATATAACTCTTAAATTCAATAAATCATGCATTAAGCATGTAAGTAGGGTATAACATATGACACGTATTATAGAAAGGCAAGCAGCCTTTTTAAAATACATTAGTTAACAGAGAACCCATCTTAACTGTGAAGTCAAATTAATTCAGAACTGGATACTTGAGAGAAGTTAAAAAACTGCAGCAGGAACTTGACAATACATGTGTGTGCTTTGGGCTGCACAGGGCAGGACTGATGGCAAATCCAGTACAGATTGAAATAGTACAACAGGTTTACTGTGATTACAGAAAATAAATATGCACAAACTCATCAAGAATAACTTTTACTGTAGATATCCTAGCAAAGGATGTCTTAAAGTTACTTAGTCATCATCTCAAAATAGTTAAATTTATCCTGGAGTAATCTAGGGTTCAGAGGGGAACAGGCCATCCCCTAAAACACAGGCTAAAAGCATATTTGCAAATAAGGCAGTAGTCTCAGACTGATTCCTTCAAAACAGATGCAGCTTGTTGGTTAGGGTTAGTGCAGTTAATTCCAGTTTGGAAAAGAAAGTAGAAAAAAAGAAACATGAGAAAGAATTTACCAACTTGAACAATTTTTCTTTTGTCAGATAATGCTGTAACATCCTGAAAACTGCACAGGCAGCCTCTTACTCTGCTTGTGGCTGCACAGGCAGTGAAGGGTGAGGCAAGTGCAGATCGGTTCTTTCATGCTCCCAGATGCAGACCTTTCAGAGCAAGTTAGTTCAGTGCTTACATGGGTGACTGACAGTACTTCAGATATCCAGGCTACTTTTCTGCCTTGCTGCTGTGCTTGTCATCTCCAGTAGCATGAGTTTCGCAAAGCTCTTCAGTCTCCCTCTTCAGTGATATTATGCATATTCTTCTCTATAAAACTGGATGCTCCTCTGTAGAGGGTCTGGAGTTTTCTTTAATTCTGTAATAAAACAGAGAGCTATACAGCTTGGCTATGCTATGCAATTGTCATAGGTGGTACAAAAAGCTCTTCCCATATACTAATTCCCATTTCTGTGGTTTTTTTGCATGTATCCCTCAGTTCTATTTTGTGTAACTACATAGAAGTATTGATGTAGAGATTCTGCATAAATTTGAATTTCCACATAGTTCACAGAATTTTATCGTAAAAACCAGCAAGTTCAAGGCTAGTCTTTCCTCAGAATTTAGACTAGCAAGTGAAATTCATTTTTCATAGGAATGTATGTGTACCATGATACCCTTTCTGATACATTCATGAAGCAACTGAGGTATATACTTGCCACAAATATATGAAATGAGCAACAGTATATGTTTGAATAGTGGCCCAACACCTATCGTAGAGAGATATGATAGCACCATAGATACAGCTACAGAATTCAGCATGACAAAGTCTCATAAATATGTCAAGTAGTACTACTGGCTGCAAAACACTGGCCATGTGTTTTCAGGAATCCTTCGGCCACACTGAGGAATACTGGGAAGAACAGTCACTGGTCTTGCTAGTTTCTGTAGGGGTTTTTAGGACAGTTGTTAAGGTACTGTGCTGCACTTGTTGCAAAAATTGCCTCTCTCTCACACTCCTCCTTTGTTCATTTCAGTATAATGAACTCTTGTATTGTTCTAATGAAATGCCTTAATGTATTACTTCTCAAAATATGCTGCTACCAAGATCTTAACACAATCAACTCCTATTCTGTGTTTTCCAGAACAGAAAGAGCCATTTTTACATTGCTATAGTAAGCAAGAAATTTTCAGAGTAATTCAAAAATAACATAGTGTTGGACTGAAACCCCTTGAAACCATTGGATCTAGCTGCCACCCATCATCTGAAATGGTTGTGAAAAATCATTAGAGAAGTAGGCAGCTAAAATAATCACAATGTCTAATTTCATCATAAATGTCTAAGCAGACATGTGTGTTTGTTTTCAAAGCAAAGCCTGTGTAAGCCCCCTTGGGATTTCAATGATTCTGGAAGAAGGATTTTGCATTGCTATTATTTTAGAACATGAATATTTGCCTGTGCAGCAGAAAAAAATAGGTGCTAGAGATTTTTATTAATGGCTAAGGTCTGTGTCAAGCCATTAGTTACCTGCCAACTAAGCGGCTATGGGAGTCTATCTAAACCCACCCCATAAATTGGTCGTAACTGTCCTAAGCCCTGTGGTCTATTCCCTGATTCTTAAACCTCTTTTTCCTCCAATCTTGAATGCCTGATGTGGGACTTGGCACGGGAAGTTGCAGGCTGCTACTGAGGAAACAGTATTTGCCTGTGAATAAAATCTGTTAGCTCCTAGACAATTCTGCTGAATGTTTGAGGCACGAAATTATATAGAGGAAATGGTGTGGATATCTCCCTGGTAACTTAGAGTCATTTTATGGCACAAACTTTTGATACCTCCACTGGTTTATATCTAAATGGGTATGGCTCTGTGAGGATATAAACTGAGGTACATTTGCTTGACCAAGTACCAAATATATACATTTTACCACCCCTGTACCTTTGGAAATCAGCTGCAATACCAAACAGCATTAAATCCAGCCATTGCTAATGCAAGTCCCTAACTCAGTGGATGAAGCTTTTGCAAATTTAGTCTTTAATCTGTAAGTGTGTGTTAGTTCTTCACTTTCTGAACTACATACATTTATACCAGGACACATTAGCCAATGCAAGGCTCTTGTACTGCCAGAGCTAACGTAATTTTAGCACTTACTCTAACAGGCTCAGGACTCCAGTATCACTGAATCATATCATGGTCTGCCACCAGCAAACCCACATATTCTCTGCTGGAAATTGTAATGGACAGCCCTGTAACACAGCATTGCCACTGCTAGTAACAGGCCATTTTCTACCTTGATAGCAAATTTGGAAGACTTCAGGAGGGAGGCTTTTTGGTCTTGCTCTGTCTCAACTTTTCTTGACTTGCCTTCAGCTTTGTTTTCATTTGATTTAGCTGTGACAACAATTTCTCTAGTGGACCAGGTGTCTGTGGCTGATGTGTTTTTACTTTGTGTATCATTGTGTGGTACAACAGTATTTTTACGCAGCAGCAACAAACAGTGAATTTGTGAAGAATGAGGTATTTGTGACCCTAACTTTGACCACAAAGTGTAGAGAAAGGCCTGGTGCGACAGCAGAAGCAGAGACACAGGATGGGGCAGAGAGGAGAACAAGCATGCAGGGACAAGAGAGGGGGTACAGGCTTGGCACAGCTATAAACAACTCACCCACAGCCAGTTAAAGAAATACAGACCTAGAGCTGGGCAAAACTGGTTTTAAGGGCAACAAAGAGAAAAAAGAAATTGGTCTATGTCTATGTCTAATATAGGTGAAACACACCTTATCCAGTATATTCACATGTAACCTGGAGCTGCAATAGCAGAAAGAGGCATGTGTAAAACTATGTTAGTAAACCTATGAAAATAACTTACTGTGGATCCTAGAGTGAGGAAGAAGAAACCATCAACATGGCTATCATATTCTTCCTAGCAAAGGACTTCAGATGCTGAAACCCACTCCCACCACCAATCTCAGCATGAAACCATTAAACTTAGGACCCAGAGGAGCAGCAGGAGGGCTAGCATAACATGAAGAAAAAGGGTAGAAACAGAGTGTGTATAATAATTTTAACCACATTATTATTTTTTTTTTGTAACTATTAGGTATAGACTAACAATGATTCTTGAATTAGACTGTTAAGATTTCAATTATACTATGAGTAAATTCTTGGCTACATACACAAATATATACAGATATATATGGTGTGCTTCCACTGTCCTTGAACATAACAAAACACAATAATTGAAGCAAACATGAAAAGTGGACAAGGCATATTACTTTTCCGTTCATGGGGTTACATTATTTTTGAAACTATTTCTGTCATTATTTAGCAAAAGGGATCCTAATTCAGATAATAAAAACATTTTCACTTAAGGCAGTTGGAAAAAAGTGATAGAAAAAATTATCTAGAATAGATCATTCTAAAAGGCGTAATATTTTATTCTGGAGCAGTTCTAAGATCAACTGCTATGCAATGGCACTACATTACATCTTTGGCTAAATCTTTATGACAATTACTCAAAATAAATAGCTTCATCTCAAAACCTGAGCCGCAGCTGGAAGCCAAATTAGGCTGAAGGACAGCTTGCCAGTGTCTCAAGTTATATATTACTCCCAGCTTATTAGCGAAATTGCTTTTATCATTTTAATCCACACAATATTTTCTGCTATTTATCAAGCAAATTATTATTCATTGGTGTGACATGCATAATTTCAAGTAATTTACTGAGAGCTTGTTTTGCCGCTTCTCTTCATGTGCAGCCCACAGTTTTGAACAAAACAGGAAAGAAAAAAAAAGTCCCTAGATAACTACACTGAAGTCTTTCTCAGGTTGCCCAAGCAAGACCTGATCCAGTCAGCACAGAGTAAATATTTAGCTCCCTAACCTTACACCAGTCCGAAATTTCCTAATGCTGCCACAGATCATGTAAAGAATTCTCATTATTTTTAGAAAGCTGGAAACAAAGTCACACTTTAGTTGTTTGAAGAATCCTCCTGCCTCATAAGCAGAAGAAAGACTCAGTCAACTATTAAAGGTCCACAGATTTCTCACTTCATTATCAAAAAATTTAATCTGACAATGTTTGTAACAAGGTTTCCCTTTCACTAAGATGTAGTGGTGAGAACCCAAACATCTTCTAAACAACCAATTTTCTACCCTCCCCGCTTCTCTCTGAAAAGTTAACTTTGAAACCAGTAATTATGAAAGGAGCCCTATATCCTGAAGAAAACAGCAGGGAGACTCTTTGATTATTTATTGAAGATACTTTTAAAGAGGGTGGTACTTTGATCGTGAATGCCCATTTTCAAAGACTCTCCAACCCTGCACAAGAAGAACTGAGGAGTGTATTGTGATATTAAGCAACATTCTTTTTCCTAACAGTAATGGGATCTTCAGTATCTGTATATGAACTGGAGAAGAGTAGGTATTGTTGTAGCTCCAGGAATTCCCAGGTGTCACTTTTAACAGACATTTGCCTGACAACTTTGATATGAAACTGTTTACATTTAAATATCTGTAGAGAAAACACTTGTTTTATTTATGCATATCATGCATTAGGATTTTCAGGAAAGTCCCACAGAACTGCACACGTTCTTTAAGGTTTATGCAGTATCACAACATTTACATCTATGTTTATGAGCTTTCTTTTTCTTTACCAGAATGAATTTGGTGCTATGCAAAGTGACTGGAAAACTGCTTAATTACAGAGCTATGGAGAAAAGTGGTAAGAACAAATCTCAGTATAAGATCGATCTCCCTTCGTCAGCAACATAGGAAGGGCAATGAGGGTAAACAACTATAATTTAGATCTTTTCCAATCTTTTATGGAATTTCATGTTCCCTAAATCATCTGACCATTTCTTGTTTGTTATTAGCTCTGAGAAATATGTCTTCTGAGGTGCAGCAGCTGCTTTTGCACCTTATACAGTATCTGATAATTGAACTGCAACCTCAAATATGTTGCAGCTAACTTGAACAGCAGCTTCCAGCTGAGACCTTCATAACTTCTCTGAAGCAGGGTTTATGTGTGCATGGGGGGGGCGGGGAGGTGGCAGGGACAACTTCTTTAATTCTGTGAGTTTTAAGATTTTGCTGATGCTAAGAGAAGGAGGGCCAGTGGACATACAAAAAATAAATTTGTCTGGGGACTCCAGAACTGGTGTAAGGAGCTTCAATAATCTCTAATCTGTTTAAAAATTGACACAAATTGTGCCAAAGGAAATCAAGGAGGCACAGTGGAAAACTTAGATGATATTCAAACAGACTTCTAGAAGTGCAAAATGATATTGGGTTTTAAAAGTATTCCTTAGGCAAGTTTGTTCAAAAATCACAGCACCTTGTTAGTCAGACATCCTGCTTCAGAGTCTGTCCTGCAATGAGCCTGTTTTTCAATGTTTTATTAAAATGAAACTTCTTACATACATATTTGAAATGTTTATGGGTCTACCATGGTAAGGTATAATCTCTACTGACAACTTTATGTCAGCAAATAAATATTTTTAATAAAAACAATAATTGTGCCCATCAGATACTCAAGTGTATAGAAAGAAAATTTGTTTTGAAATCACAGTGAAGAATAAGCCATCTGGCACAAAATATTCACCACATATCTCCTCTACCATTTCAAAATTTCCTTGAGATTTCTCTTTTTAGCTATCTTCAGCCTGTATTTCTGGTTCTTCTAAAATATTTATAAACTTAAGTGAGCCATGAAATTTTATTTACAACAAATGCAGTTTAAAACCTGGTCTCTGCTTGTGTATGATGTCTCACTGTACCAAACTAAGTTATTGTTTACAAGCTTCAGAAAGCAGAGTGAGTGCAAAGCATGCCAGTAAGGACAGAGTTTTTCTCAAAAAATGAAGTGTTACTATAATGGATAAAAACAGAAAAGGATTAAAAATTAAGAAGTTTTGTTAAAATTGTTGAAAATCAGAGGGTTTTATTATATGCAATAGCTGAATTTTTCTTTTCTGTCCTCTCAAACAGCTGTACAATGAAGCTGAAAAGCTAAAAAGAATAGGTCTAAGACACAGATGAAGAAAACTGAATTAAGAGGAACATCTGATAACCACTTCAATTAATACCAGTCTAGTCCTGCAGTTACTAAGCGAGGTTTTATAAGGTACTCAAATACCTCTCCTGACACTGTATTCCAGAAAAAAAGTCTTTTTATTTGTATACTTAAGTATGTTTAATAAAATAGGAAAAGTGTTGACATTATATAACTAAATGTAACCTCTTTCACATGCCTGTGACTACATAAAACATATGTAATTTTTGTTCATCCCGCTTAAAGAAGTATAATTTTTACTTTACTTTAGAGAATGAACAGTACAAGGTTAGAAATAAATTTAACAAAATGTAATATACTCAAAATATACTGTATATTGCCATATTGAAACACAGCTAGTTCTGTTAGACCTGAAGTATTGTGATATAGAAGGCTTAAGTATGGTATTACAGGACTCCAAGTTCTAAATTGGACTTCTATGCACCCTCCCACTCTACTCTGCCCTGGTGAGACCCCACCTGGAGTATTGTATCCTTTCTGGGCTCCCCGGTTCAAGAAAGATGAGGAACTCCTAGAAAGAGTCCAGAGGAGGGCTACAAAGATGATGAGGGGTCTGAATCATCTCCCCTATGAGGAAAGGCTGAGAGAGTTGGGCTTGCTCAGCCTGAAGAAGAGAAGACTGAGAGGGGACTTCATCAACACATACTAATATCTTAAGGGTGGATGTCACAAGGACAGAGCCAGACTCTTCTTGGTGGTGCCCAGCAACAGGACAACGGGCAATGGGCACAAACTGAAACATAAGAGGTTTCAGTTGAATATGAGGAAAAACTTCTTTACTTTGAGGGTGACAGAGCCCTGGAACAGGCTGCCTAGGGGGGTTGTGGAATCTCCTTCTCTGGAGATATTCAAAGCCTGCCTGGAAGATATCCTGTGCAACCTGCTCTAGGTGAACCTGCTTTAGCAGGAGGGTTGCACTAGATGATCTCACAAGGTCCCTTCCAACCCTTGCCATGCTGTGATTCTGTGTGATTCTGTGATTCTGTGATTCTGTGATGTGATACAGTAACTAACACTCTCACTGCAGGACAGCTTCTATAAAGTTCGTATGTTTGTAATTGGTGAAGCCAAAGTTGCTAACTCTGAACTATTTGTGCCTCAGTGACTTGGCTGTTTGCTTGTATATCAAAATAAATCTCAGCTATATTTTAATAGTTGATGCAGAGGAGGAAAAGTATCTCAATATTGTGACATATTAAATGTGTCCAAATAAGTTTAATGAATACATAGTAAAAAGACCAGCTTTATGGGCAAGGTTTTGTCTGTCGTGTAACGTTCTTGAAAACCCATTTGCTGTACTGAGATGTTATAGTTTGATGAAAAAAAATCATTTTGGTAGAGTAGAATAAAGAATATGTGCTATTAAGGTAGTGCAAGCTTTTGGCATCAGCTTGTAAGAAGAAATATGATTGTCTCACTGGAAAGTCCCATGAGTCCTTAACAGACCTACAGGTGGACAATTCTGAATAAACTAACCTTCTTACTAAAGACCTGGAAAAAAAACCCAAACAAAAACACCCAAATCAACAAAACAACAAAACCCCTGCAATATTCTATTTGGAGCAAAGACAAGTCATAAAGCAGATCAGACTCTTTCTCCAGTGAAAAAAGGTCACTTAGGAAACATCATTCCACATTATAAAACTTCCACAAATTGTTTTTCAGTCCTGCCTAAATTACCAGTCTGATCCATTGATACAAATGAGAGCAGGTCTGAGGAAAGTTCAGCAGAAAAAGTTGATGAAAAACAAAGTTGCAGAATAAGTCATTAAAAATTCCTGATAACATCATTCATGGCAGATAATAGGAATCCTGAATGTTTATTTGCCTGAAGAGTAGTAACAGTTTATCAGTGAAACCAAAAAGGCAAAGCCGATAGTGAGGCACAGTGTTGGTCTTATAGTTATCCAATTTGGCTTTAAATTAACTTAAACTAAATGGAATAGTGTGGACTTTTAAGAGCAACGGTTATCTGAAAGGTTTATTCTTTCTCCTGTTAGACTACTTTTTATCCTACAAAAATTCTTTCCCTCTGAAATGGTACCAAAACCATCGATGAATCAAGGGACCCCAGCTTTAAGAGTAAAATTAAATAAATTCAGTGAAACAGATCCTTGTGTTAGTAAGTGAATTTAAATTGAAATTTAAATAAAAGTTTCCTAGAAACTGAGATATTGTACTATAAATACATCTAGCATATCAACTTGTTATCTAAAAGTATTAAAGGACTTCCAGTAAATTTCTAGATTACTGAGACCCTCTTTTACTACATGCCACTTCTGGTTTTACTTTTTAATTTTCTTTAAATTTCTCCCTGCAAGAACCTTTGTGACTCTGTTGATTTCACTGTTGTGCAAACATTTAATTTCACTCTTAAAAAAGGAAGAATATGTTCTCAAGTCTTTAAATGATCCTTAGTCTGTCATTGTATATTCTCGCCCTTCCTTCATAACCCATGTATTTTTTGTTTCCAAGAAAATGATTCTTCCAGCCGATGCCCTTGGCACAGCTTCTGTCTATCTAGAAATAGCTAGCTATTGCTTACATTTGCATATAAACTTTTTTTTTAAGATTAGATAGAAAAATCTCCACTACAAAAATAGGTCTGTAATTTTTGTCTGCTAGGCATTTTTGAGGTTATGATATTGCAACAACAACAAAGATCTAATTTTTTTTCCACTTTTATATACTAAGATTCTATAAAAAATCCCATCTTTTCCCATAGAAATTTCAAGTCAGAGAGGAATTATATTCTTTTGAATAATAGAATAAAGAAATATTCTTTCATGCCAGCTGTTGTTTTAGTCTTGTCAGAACCAAGGTAAGCTGGACATGGTTAAATGAAGTTGCATGCCAAGTGATTACTCTTGAACATGTTTCCATGTTCTTCCAGAAACAATGTGTTCAAAGTGACAAAGACTGGTGTACACTTCCCTATCCTATCTAAACAGAGTGCCACCGTGAGAGGTGCATCACCACTTTTTTACATTGCTGCTCGTAGAAGTAAGAATGTTTATTAGGAGAAAGTTGGCTGGTGTGAACCGATATGTGGTAGGTATTCTGTGCACTTACTTAAGATAAATCATATGCAGCCAAAATAATTCAAATTGCTATTTCATGGCTATTCTTTGATGAAGCTGAGTCTTGGGCTAATACTGCAACCATACTGCTCATCTCGTATTCCAAGAGCAGCTCTAAAAGGCAGCGGGTGGATGCCTGAAGGGAGGAGGCTGTGATCCCGTGGGAAGCCTGCACCAGATCAGGTTCCTGGCAAGCCATTGCGGACCCGTGGGGGGAGGAGCCCATGCCGAAGCAGGTTTGCTGGTAGAACTTGTGATCCCGCAGGGGACCCAATGCTGGAGCAGTCTGCTCCTGAGGGACTGCACCCCATGGAAATTATGGACCCACGCTGGAGCAGTTCATGGAGAACTGTAGCCTGTGGGAAGGACTCACGTTGGAGAAGTTCATGGAGGACTGTCTCCCGTGAGAGGGACCCCACACTGGAGCAGGGGAAAAGTCCTCTCCCTAGGAAGAAGCAGCGGCAGAGACAACGTGTGATGAACTGACCCAACCCCCATTCTCATCCCCCTGTGCCGCTTGGGGGGAGTAGGTAGAGAAGCTGGGAGTGAAGTTGAGCCCAGAAAGAAGGGAGGGGTGGGGGGAAAGGTTTTTAAGATCTAGCAGTTTTTCTACTCTCCTTCTCTGATTTTGATTGATTGATAATAAATTAATTATTTTTTTCAAGTGGAGTCTGTTTTGCCCATGATGGTAACTGATAAAATGATCTCTCCCTGTCCTTATCTCGACCCACGAGCCCTTTTGATTTACTTTTTCTCTCCTCTGTCTGGTTAGAGGGGAGTGATAGAGCGGCTTCGGTGGGCCCCTGGTGTCCAGCCAGGGTTAAACCATGAAAGCAGCTCTTCTGGACGTCCTTTTTCTTGATGGAGTCATAATGGAAGCATTTAGGAAATTTAGAAAAACAAAATTTAAACTGAAAACATGTGAAGTGCTTAAAAAGCAGGAATGGAATGGGAAACATGGAATAGAAGAAAAGATTAAGAAAGAATTGTGTTCTATAGACTTTGCTGTGTATACCTGTGCCAGATTTAATAACAACTACCACTCCTTTACATTATGACCATATATATTTTTTTTCCCAACAAGTCCTTTGCCTCAATTCAAACGCAGGGCTTGTCCATGCAACCATTTCCTTGATGCTGTACATATCATGAATTTGTCAGTAGAGATGTTTTATATAATTTAATTTTTTAAATGGAGACAGACAGCTGTCTAGTATTTTACTGATATATGTAATTTTCTGAGAATTGTTCCTCTGTGAAAAGATGTACACATATGCTCCATCCACTTTACCGGTTCAGCGTCCCAGTATCAGCAGTTCAGCCACTTAGGGATCAGTAACAGAATGTCCAAATATATGTTTGCATCTCAATCCACATCTACATTTTACCAGAATTATTACCATATATTTTTTTTTACTCCTATCTGCAAGGTGGCTTCTATCCAAATAAAGTAGGATATGTATTGTGTGCAGACAGAAGTCTGGGTCTAAATTAGTAAAGCAATACAGTATTCTGTTGTTACTGTTTACTTCATATTTCTTCCACTTCATATTTCTTCCATTTTTCATTCTAAATGCAGTAAGAATTTGAGGTGAACTTTGCATGTGATTTCAAAAGTGCATGTGTCATATGTCCAGAAGCATTATAATCCAAAAAAAAGAGTACATGGAACACTAAGACATACACAAGCAAAGTGACATAGTCAGTTACTAATTGCTCAGTCAGGAGGTGTAATGAATGGCCATTATGGTTGTTAGTTTCTGATTGCCTTCTGAGCCCCAATTCAATGCCATGTTAAGCAAAATTATTGTAGCAATGTAGCAAAACTGATTAGACAGGGATAACCACATTGGTGGACAGATACAGTTAAAGTTGGCTAGCTTGAACATGCTTGAGTTTTTCAAAAAATGTAACAAAGTTCAAATTTACTTACACTTGCAAAAATTTTAAGGCAATTATATTTTATTTAAGAGTATGTGTGCATAATTAATATATTTATCAAACAGTCAGTTTCTGGCAAGGAAATACAGGAATGCAGTTTTGTCACATAATGACTTTTTCAAATGAAATAAATGTGCTCATCTGTAAATTCAGTTTTGACATTTATCTGCTTCTAATTTTCATAAGAATGTAGACCTATTGTCATTTATGCAGTCATTCCTGTTTTGCATAAACGAAGGCTAGTGAAGAGCCAAACCCACTCCATAAATCAAGTGTTCTGAATGATGGTGACCTTTTTATATTTGCAGTTTACATAGCAAATTTTTGTATTTGTACAGTTTACATCTGTATTATGTGCCACCCTCAAAATCCATTGCAAATTAAAATCAAATAGTTTGGGATGACAGATTTTAAATAAGCATACAATTAATTATAGAATAAAATTTGTTCCAAATCTACTAGAAAACTGAATTTATTACTCAACGTATCCACCCACTTCCTGTGTAATACCAGAGTTCTGCCCATGACTTAAATTTCTGTCTATCTGTTTCATTATAAAACCTCCAAAGGATCCTGAGACACCTTCCTTTGGGAAGCTGAGAAAAACGGTCCTTTTTATAGGCAAGTAGAAGCAAAAGAGCTGGAATCCTCATTTTTCAGACCGCTCTGTTCTCTCCTACAAGTTCCTACTAGAAAGGTATTGATTGGAAGGTGCCACGTTGCAGCCCAGCAGATGGGCAACAATCAGGGGAATGGTATGTTGACTTTGCTAACCATAGACCACACAGGAAAGAGAAAAGTTGCAGCCACAGGATGAAGGGGCTGGGCATAAGTCTAGCCATGGGAAGTGGAAAGTTATTGGTTTTGCATCACTTGTTTTGTTTTGTTTTCTTTCTCTCTTATTCCACTTCTTCACTTCTTAAAAAATTTTTATCTTGACCCTCAAATTTTCTTGCTTTTACTTTTCCTTTGCTCTTCCCCCTGCACTTGAGGGGAAAAGAGGAATGAGTGGAGAAGCTATGTGATTCTTACCTGCTTACTGGGGCTAACCCACAACAGCGTAAGAGAAGTCTGCAAGTTTGAAAACTTCTGATCACAGACTTAGCCAAAGAAAAAAGATATGTTAAAATCCAATGCTCACGTATCATTTCCAGTATTGTTGTATATCCATGCAGCATTCAGAGATATCAGAGGTTCAGAGATAGCTGCGAAAGCCTCTGAAAACCTCTAAGACCTGCAGATTTACGGCTTTCCATCTGCTGTGGAGCTGAAAACTCAAGTTTTAAACCTCTCAGACCTCTCTTGTCTGCTTTGCCAAGCACATTTAGATGATAGAATGAAAGAATAATGTGAAAGCTCACCTTCATGGAGTGTAATGAATAGAGCTATTCTGCAATATTTTATTCTGTACTATGTCCTTTGTTTTCAGCCATTGTCCCTCACTCCAGAGGGTCAATATTCTAGTCTTGCTCTTTAGCAGAAGAATCATAACAAGTGAAGAAACCACATTAAAATTAAAGTTATCATAGGGACTTGTAATAAAGTTATTAACACTTTTTCTTTAGTAATAATAATAAAAACTGTAATTAAAGTTCTTTAATTTTCAGCAGAAGTTTTAAAGTTCTAGTTTGTAAGATCTAATGTTTCAGGTAGAAACTGAATAAGCTCTGTTGCTAAATGAAAGTCATGTTCTTATGCATGAAAACTATTTCCACACTATAAATTATTGTGGAAGACCTGATGGCTCCATGAAAAAAAGATAGATTTTGAATTACAAAACATTACTTGAGTCAGTTTGGAACACAGCAGATTTGATTGTCATCTCGGTACTACCTGGATGTAATAAAAAAAGCAGCTGAATCACCTGTCTTTAAAAAGACATAACTTAATGGAAATCCATGATAAAAAATTCTGTTGGAAACAATTCCCTTCATCTCAACTGTTTTTCCTGCTCCTCATCAATAAAAAGCATCTGTGAGAATATGAACTTTGTTCTTGGAGTAGGTTGCCTGGACACACTGTAGGCAATGCAAGATAAAGCTGAGGAAAAAATTCAGAAGCTGGCACAGATGAGCTGGAGAGCAAAAGGGCTCTTTTTTACCAAGCAAAAGGGAGGAGAAGGTAGAGGGCAGTGAGAAATCTGGTCAGTGGTGAAACCAGAAAAGAGAAGTTATGGAATGCAATTGGGAATTATTATTTTTTTATTTTAATATTACTTTCAATTTTTATTTAAGGATTATTTTATAGTCAACCCACCCCCCCCCCCCCCCATTTTTCTTTCCTCACTTGAAAAAATCCAGCTGATGTGTGAAAACAAAAACAAAATAAAAAAATTAGGGAAAACCCACTCAAATTAGACATAAATAAAATGCATACAAAGACTAAAATAGGAATTTACCTCTGCAGTTAGAAAAAAACTGTTTAAGTAATTTAGTTAACTTCAGATAAGCATAGATAAATTCAAATACATGCTTTTTTTTTTCACAAACAGGAAATCACTTTCAATATTCTGTGAAAATGCTAAAAGACTTTCAGTACTTTTTGTTCTGCTGTTGCTGTAATACCATACTCTCTGTTTGTGAAACTGGTAAGACTTTTGGACAAGAATATAATTCTAAATTAAACTTTTTTACTTAAATCTAAGTATTTTGAGTTTTTGGCAAGAAATCTTAATATTTTTTATCTCCATTTAGCTCTCTTTAATACTAACAGTTTATACCATAATACAAGATAAATAGCCTATAAAACCGTTATCTTTTTGCTCAGAGTTTGAATTAGTAGTTATACCAAAAGAAAACCCTTTAGCTGAATTTGAGCAGGGTAGTGAAAAGGTGAAATCAATGGAACATTAAAAGTTGCAACCTCTTTATGTCACATTTTATGACCTTATCACACAGATCCCCTGGCTCATCATTCTCTCCATTTCTTTGTTAATTGAATGGGCTTGATCAACCTCTTTTCTGCATTATCATTTGAACTGGTGTATTTTACAGTATGGGTTTGTAATGATCTCCCATTGTTGTTATGGTTATAGTAGAAATAAATTCCATGATATGATGCCATTAGCAATCTATATAAAACCTATGCATTCAAGGTCAGTTTGGAGTCCTCAAACCAATGATAATTCAATCAGTTAATTTGTAGCAACTTTGATCTTGATTTTTTGTAGCCAAAAGTCACAGAATAATGTTGTTCATTGCTGACAACCCATAGAGGAACAGGTTCATTATTTTATAGGTTCATTTAACAGGCAAATGGCTAGAAGACCTTCTGACAGGCCTGGATCCTGAAGAGGAGAATGGCAAGCTGATTTTGAGCACAGCTGAACATTCTTGGCAGAAAAAGACATCCAGTTTTCCTTGCTTTTGTTTGAAATTATGCTTGCTATGGCTTTTCTTTTTTTGACTGCCACAACACTGCAGATTATATTTAGACTTTTTCATCAAGTAAAGATATTCTGCTGATGGCTTGGTAACTCAATTTAGAAGTACTACAGTCTTTCACATAGAAAAAAATATATTTGACATAAGCTTGACTGTTTCTTTTTCCTCATGAAATAAGCTCATGTTGGTAGTATTAGGATATCCCAGAATTGATAGCAATTTCTTTAATGGCTGCAGTGGAGCAATGGAGCTGTAGTTAAAATCTCTGAGAATTTGAAGTCTAACTATTATGGAAGCATATCATTGTCTGATGGATTGGCGACCAAACTGGACTTTTCACTTTCCTCTCCTTTACGTTGTTTTGCATGATGTAGGTGGAGTGATAACTTGCCTGAATACGTTTTAAACATACCTTTAAAACTGCTGAGGTGTCTGAATTATAGTTGGATGACTTCCATTGTCTTCACAGGAAATACCTTAGTAGTCTCTGTTCAGCAGTAACATATATGGGCAAAGGATTTCAGTTTTAATATATTGGAAAAGAAATACATAAGGGCAGAGGGGTTCTCATTTCAGACCTTTTTCCTTCACTGAATTTAATGTAAGTTTTCCCATTAGTTTCAATATCTGGAAAAGCAGATCTTCATGAATCTGTGGCAGTCCTAAACAAAGAGTCTGAGGAATACATATCAACTACTCCCACAAAAACTAGGGCATATTAGTAGGATACAGAAGCTGTTTGTGCCCGCATTGCAATTTTTTGTTTGTTTGTTTTGGGGGCGGAGGGCAAGTAAATTTTCTTAGGTGATGAGCTGACAAAAAGTTCAATTGTCTAGCTAAATCCTACTTTAAGTTTGTGTAATGAATCAATTTTTTTCTGTGGAAGTATTAAATTCATTAAAAATTATGACATTCCTTTTCTATCACCACAGAAGCCTATATATATCACTACTATATGTGTGGTGGTCTGATGTTTTCAGGATGTTAGTACCTGGCAGGAAGAATTGTCAACAGCAGTGCATCCTTTCAAAGAAAAGGAATCTCTTAGAATAAAATGTCAGCATTGTCTCAATGACACATTGCAGTCTTCCCATTTGGATTTCTCTAAACCAGCCTCAGACTATGCCATAAGTTAGAGAAACCTGAGCATCATCACTGGAGAAAAACCGTAAAGCATAAATGGCATACCTACACTTTGATAGTATCTTCTGGTGTAATTGAAAGCTTGTTATCTTGCAACCTCCCTGATCATAATTAAGCAGTTCAACAAACTGATCTTTCTGGGTCCAGATATTATCATTCTTCACAACAGGTCTGGAAAAAAAAAAAGGAGTAATGCACAATTGTCACCTCATGTCTCAGGCATCCAGGTTTTCTGTAGCCTCCAGCAGCTTCCTAGTAACATAGTGGGCCATAAGAAGTTTGGCTGCTCTCCTGTTTCAGCAAATTATATTAATTAAATTCAGGACATTTACTTGATTGTCTGAAACTACCATATCAAATGATTATGAAGAAATCTTCTAAAGGCTCCAGATCATGCTGTGAGGCTTGGGATTTGCTAATTTGCTTTTAAGTGAATATCAGAATAGAACATATGAGCATTGGAGGGGCAATCTGAAGAAAGGAAGCTAAATACAAGAAGACACGAAGAAATACAGGGAATTAAGAAATTAAATAAGTAGATTAAAACATTCATCTGGTGTCCCAGGACAAACAGTTCCTTGTCAATAACCTTCACCTTCAGAAGCCTGTTAGCTATTAATCACTGATGTTCATTTTCCAGAAGGGAGTTCTGCAGGAAATTATGTTGATAATACAGAAATCCACTGGAATTAAAAAACTTCATAAACTCATTTCACAAGTGTACATGGAGCAAGGATACAAGGATCATATTAACTCTGTGCTCTGTCTATAATAAGCACCGACCTTATTTCTCGAAGAAACTTATTAAGATCACCTATAGTTTTATTAATAACATACAGCTGTCAAACAACGATATTGAGTTGCTCTTAACATGAGCTTTGTTCAAATCCAAAATTTCTCAGTGACCAGAACATCCCTGGATTCATTCAGTCCCATAACTAAAAGCACTGAAAGAACAGTTAGATGAAAATTTGTGTTTGTTGGTGGTTATATGAAGAGTTAACAATTGCATTTTTTAGTGCTGCACAGAAATTATTTGTCAAATGTCACTGCATGAAAGACACCTCAGATAAGCAACAACGACAATAAGAAAACAGTGATATAATGTGGTGTTCCTATGCATTTTGTTCTCTGGCAGTACTGTTATTTTCAATTAAACATCCCAAGTATGAATACTACTGCAGTTGCCTCAAACTTAACATCAGTATCTCCTGCCAGTAAATGTGACAAAGCAAATCAAACAGTGCCCTCTTAAGTGGGGAAGCTTATTCATTGTAATCCAACCTAACTTATTTTTTGTATTGGTGGTAATTCTGTCCTTCAACATCAGAACAATGACAGAATAACCTGAAATATCAGTGGAAATTTTATACTAAAATTAGCCTCCTCATAAGACTTTTTAAGGAAAGGAAAATGTAACAAAATTACTTATAAAACCAGAAAATTATGTTTGTGATACTTTTACAGAAATGTATTGTTCCAATAAATTTGGCTACTGAAACCAAGCCATGAATAAATCTTAAGTGAGGTAATGTTATAAGATATCCTAAATTAACATAAAGCATAGAAAAAAACCACTTGGGATTGCTGACTGTTTCAGAGACTTTTGAAACAACTTCAGAAATCCAAAGAGATTCAGTGACCGCTTACATGGTGTTGTCCTATGTCTTTGTCGTGGTTTAACCCGGCTGGCAACTCAGCACCACGCAGCCGCTCGCTCACTCCCCCCCTCCCTCAGTGGGATGGGGGAGAGAATCGGGAAGGAGAAAAAGGTTAGAGCCGAGGGCTGAGATAAAGACAGTTTAATAAGAGAAAATAATAATAATAGTAATAATGAGAATGGTAACAAAATATACAGAATATACAAAACGAATGATGCACAATGCAATTGCTCACCACCCGCCGACCGATGCCCAGCCCGTCCCGAGCAGCGATCAGTACCCGAGCAGTGATCACTCTCCCCACGACCGACCGACCGACTAAACCCCCCCAAGCATGACATTCTATGGTATGGAATAGCTCTTTGGACAGTCTGGGTCCTAGCTGTGCTGTACTCCCAGCTTGTTATGCACCTGGCCGAGCAGGAGAAGCTCAAAAAGTCCTTGAGCAGTCTGAGCACTACTTTGCAACAACTAAAAACATCAGCGTGTTATCAACATTCTTGTGGAACTAAATCCAAAGCACAGCACTATGCTAGCTTCTGTGAAGAAAATTAACTCTATCCCAGCAGAAACCAGGACAGTCTTTCTTGCTTTTGTTCACATAACATTGTTTTTTCCCCAAGAAATATTTCTTGGGCACTGCTTTGGATGTGGCACTCTTTAAAGTCTGTCAGCTTCTGTAGTTACACTAGACTAGAATTACTATGATTACAGGAAAACATTAATTATGTTTTTACAAAGTCTGGGCACTTATATGCATGTTAATCAACAGACTTTTCACCTGAGAGTGGCCATGTTTCAAGAACTGAAGAAAGTCTTGAGGCTGATCAGGACTTCCAATGCCAGATGAGATAAAAAGCTATGTCTGGAAGACCTTTCATTCCACTGTGGCCAGGAAAAAGAGAAAATTTCATCAGAGAAGTTCAGGAGATGGCACCCAGGAACAAGGAAGGATTGTGATGGACACTCAGAGCAAGCTCACACATGGAAAGACTGCTGAATGGAGAAAACCAACACGCATGTGTTTAGTGTGCAACAGCTGTCAGCCATGCAACTCTGACCTCTTTGTGAATTTATGTGTAAATCCATTTTCAAAGTCTGTTTTTTTCTAAGTGCTACATTTTAAAACAAAGTATGCAGCAGACTGAAACCAAGCAGGCTGTGCAAGGCACTGGGAATTTATGTAGGTTATTGAGAATGCCATAGTGTAAGAGGGTGACCAGCAGGTCTTACAAGAGAGGCACTCAAAGAAAAGGAGGCAAAGGGATCTTATGCAGCCTCAAAGAAAAGTAAAGTACATGGATCTGATTATAAGGTCTGAATAAGGCCGTCTTGGGAGAGTTTTAAGGCCAATGCAGAACTTCACCAAAGCTGTGACAAGACCAACAAAATGTACTTTCAATATTTGTAGCAGACCTAGCATCACTTAGCTGACATTTAATGACAACAGATGTATCCCCTGTCATTGATTTTTACATCCAGCTTCTTTAACCAGAACATAGGGAAGAAAACCTTACAGGTAGAAACCAGTGTGAGGCATTAGAGTTCAGCTAGGCTCCTTTGTCTGGCACCATCTTCGGTAAATGCTGTGACCAAATCAGAGTCAATAATGTCGCTGTTGATCCTTGGTGCATAGCAGCAACACGAGGCTGGAATTACTTGACAACCACCTTGTGAGGCAATAAGGACAATAAAAATTAATTAAGCCTTATAACTTTCAGTTTTTGGAGTCAGTGATAGTTACTGTTATGAAAAACATTTACAATTATGAAAGAAGGAGTTATACCCTTTCAGCAAAGTCACCCATGGCCACATATATATTGATGATCTGTAGATCTCATCTCTCTTACTCCTTTTGGACTTCCAGTTCTACTGCCAGTTTGATTGTCTCTTTGGTTGTCTACTCTCAGGTGATACTGAAGAATTTTATTGATGGTTTATGGTCAGTCTTTATACATATTTCTTATCTTACCTTTATTTCTCACTAGATTGTATCACTGCACTTCTGGTCTTCCTGCCTCACAATTTGCTCATCATGTTGTTGTGCCAGGTAAGTATTAGACAAGAATATCAGATACTTTGAAATGAAGAGACACCAGTGAAATTATGACTACTGACACTGGTTGAGGATCTGACTTGCTTTAACTCAGTTCAGACTGAATATGATTTCCCTTCACCTGCATATCTATCTGCGAATCTGAGAGTGTTTAACTCTCATAATGGACCTGCAAGGTAAGGCATTTGCATCCCAACCACAGTAAACCATACAAGTAACCCACAACAAACCATATGAGTATCTTAGATGCACCAGAATTAAAACTGTAGCTGTAAAGGGAACATAAGCATTCCATGCTTCTTGATTTCTCTGAACTTTTGAGAGTCTTAACCTTAGTTCTTTAAAATATGAACACTGAATTTTTTCTTCTTGTTTCTTTTATTTATTCTACCCTTTTTTTCTATTTCAGTCTGAACATATGTGTATATGTATATTTCGGAAGCTTAGTAGTTTTAGTGGACTTTCTGCTATAGGCAAAGGTGGTACTTAATGCTGGTCAAGATATCACATTTGTTTCATCTTCTGAAATCTTATTTTTGATCAGCTAAGTCGATATGGCTAAAATTCTGTCATTGATAATGATTCAAGAAGAGAATGAAGAATTTGAAATGCAAACTGAAAAAAAATGCTTTTAGTATTTGCTCATCCTTCTGACTTCTATCTTACAAAATACTGTTATACTCCAAATACAAGCAAACATCTCTCTTTTGTTACTCTTAAATTTCTACTGCTAAGACAGAAAACCTTCAACTGTGGATTTATTCAATGATGGACAACAGTTACTTAATGAGATACATCCCAGAAACTATATAAAAGAAAAAACCCTCTTCTTTTTCCGCCCCCGCCCCGACTTTTTCTCCTGTAGATGCACCCATACTCTAGAAGAGCACATCTCTGGCCAAGCACCTTGCATGGATAGGGAAGGAAAGGACGCTCCACCTGGGGCACTGTTCATCAGGGACATCAGTCCCTGTGGACATTACTTAGTTCTGCCAGGTGATGAAAATTTGTATCTTCCAGGAGAAAAGTCTGGAGTAATTTCAACTGTTTGCTATTTACCAAAATGCAAATGGCTTAAAGACGGGTTAAAGGAAACTTTTTTCTCTGCTTGTCTTTTCTCTGCTTCTTTAAATAAACCATTTAACTATGGGTCTCCCCCTGTGGGCACTAAGTATTTTTTACTCATGTGTATAAAATAAAAGAAAAACATCTTGGAAGACAGTACAACAGATGCAAGACACTCTAGGTTTTACATCTTTAAGATGGAGTTTGATCATTTTACTCACTCTAAATCAATGTCAGTGGCAGTAAAGAAAACTTGAAATAGAAGGTATTCAGCCTCAAGTAATGAGAGCTGATCAACCAATGTGTATTAATCTAGACCAAGAGGTTTTATAACTCTGCGGGAATTTTTCAAGACTTAATATTCTGTTATATATATATTAAAAAAATGAAACAAGGAAAAGATAATTGGGAATGACTAAATATGTAATTGGGGAAAATATTCATTTCAGCCATAAATGAAAACTGGAAATGAAAGAGCAACGAATTTCTACAGTGCTCAATAGTGTAATCTAAGAGACAACTATAGTTCACTTAAAATGTGCTGAAATAGATTCAGGAAAAAAAAAGACATGAGGGTATTTTAATTTCTAATAAGGTATTTTATAATGTATAATCAAGTGAGCTATTTCACTGAAGCTAAATTGTCCTTCCTTCTTCAACCTTTGTAGCTATTTCAGATAGTTGAAAATTCTAATAATTTTGCAGTGAAATCCATAGAATAGAATGAAATTCCTGTTGTTTATATGAAAGGAATTAATGAGAAGACACAAAAATAACTTCTTGAAAACACATAGGATCTTTCAGAACAGTGTTTCAATTCAGGACAGCCGATGTTAGAAATAGACCTGATAATAACTATTTGTTAACTATTTGAACAACTCATCCTGGGTGTCCTCTCCGAGCAAGTAGAGGAGAAGAAGATCATCAGGAGTACCCAGCACAGATTCACCAAGGGGAAATCATGCCTGACCAATCTGATAGCCTTCTATGACGGCATGACCAGCTGGGTAGATGAGGGGAGAGCGGTGGATGTTGTCTACCTTGACTTCAACAAGGCTTCTGATACTCTCTCCCATAACATCCTCATAGGGAAGCTCAAGAAGTGTGGGTTGGATGAGTGGACAGTGAGGTGGATTGGGAAGTGACTGAACAACAGGGCTCAGAGGGTTCTGATCGGCAGGGCAGAGTCTAGTTGGAGGCCGGTAACTAATGGGGTACCCAGGGCTCAGTACTTGGCCCAGTCTTGTTCAATTTATTCATCAATGACCTGGACAAGGGGACAGAGTGTACCCTCAGCAAGTTCACCGATGACACAAAACTGGGAGGAGTGGCTGATATGCCGGAAGGCTGCGCTGCCATTCAGCGGGACCTGGACAGGCTGGAGAGTTGGGTGGAGAGCAACATGATGAAGTTCAACAAGGGCAAATGTCGAGTGCTGCACCTGGGGAGGCCAAAACCCATGCACCAGTACAGACTGGGGGCTAACCTGCAGCTCTGCCGAGAGGGACCTGGGAATCCTGGTGGAGGACAAGCTGACCATGAGCCAGCAGTGTGCCCTTGTTGCCAAGAAGGCCAATGGTATCCTGGGGTGCATTAAGAGGAGTGTGGCCAGCAGGTCGAGGGAGGTTATCCTCATCCTCTACTCTGCCCTGGTGAGACCCCACCTGGAAGACTGTGTCCAGTTCTGGGCTCCCCAGTTCAAGAAAGATGAGGAACTACTAGAAAGAGTTCAGAGGAGAGCAACTAGGATGATAAAGGGACTGGAGCATCTCCCCTATGAGGAAAGTCTGAGAGAGTTGGGCTTGTTCAGCCCGAAGAAGAGAAGACTGAGAGGGGATCTCATCAACACGTACAAATACCTTAAGAGTGGATGTCACGAGGATGGAGCCAGACTCTTCGCAGTGGTGCCCAGCACCAGGACAAGGGGCAGTGGGTACAAACTGAAACATAAGAGGTTTCCGTTGAATATGAGGAAGAACTTCCTTGCTTTGAGGGTGACAGAGCCCTGGAACAGGTTGTCCAGGGGGGTTGTGGAATCTCCTTCTCTGGAGATATTCAAAGCCCACCTGGACGAAGTCCTGTGTAACATGCTCTAGGTGAACCTGCTTTAGCAGGAGGGTTGGACTAGATGATCTCCCGAGGTCCCTTCCAACTCTTGCCATTCTGTGATTCTGTGTGATTCTGTGTTTACCTCTCACTGACGCGAAAAGCAGGAAAGCAGGGCTCCATCACACGTAATGGTGACTTGGGAAGACAAATGCCATCACTCCGAACTTCCCCACCTTCCTTCTTCTTCGCCCAGTTTACATACTGAGCATGACGTCATATGGTGTGGAATAGCCCTTTGGCCAGTTGGGGTCAGCTGTCCTAGCCGTGCCCCCTTCCAGCTTCTTGTGCACCTGGCAGAACTGAGAGCTGAGAAGTCCCTGACCAGTCCCAGCACTACTCAGCAACAACTAAACCATCCATGTGTTATCAACATTGCTCTAGCACTAAATCCAAAACACAGCACTATGAAAGCCACTATGAAGAAAATCAACTCTATCCCAGCCAAAACCAGGACAATTATGAACCATGTTACTGAGTGATCATATATACGCATATATTATTGAGTGATCCATACTATGAATGATAATCACTATTAGAAAAGTCCTCCAAGTCTTTCTTCTTCTTTCAGTAAAGAAATTTTTCCTAATATCCAATCTAAACCTCCCCTGGAGCAACTTGAAGCCATTTCCTCTCATCCTATCGCTTGTTACTTGGGAGAAGAGACCAACACCTACCTAGCTACAGCCTCCTCCTGTCAGGCAGTTGAAGAGGGCGATAAGGTCTTCCCTCAGCCTCCTCTTCTCCAGACTGAACAACCACAGTGCCCTCAGCTGCTCCTCATAAGACTTGTGCTCCAAAACTTTCACCAGCTTCGTTGCTCTTCTCTGGACAGGCTCCAGCGCTTCAATGTCCTTCTTGTAGTGAGGGTCCCAAAACTGAACACAGTGTGGAGTACAGGGGGACAATAACTTCCTTGGTCCTGCTGAACATGCTATTTCTGACACAAGCCAGGATGCTGTTGACCTTCTTGGCCACCTGAGATCTGTCTTGTCCCTAGGATCATCTGGTAAGATGCATGGGAATGGTTCAAAGCTGCATCAGGGGAGGTTTAGACTTGATGTTAAGAAGCTTTTCTTTACCAAGGGGGTGGTAAAACACTGGAACAGTCTTCCTAGAGAAGTGGTTGATGCCCCATGCCTGTCAGTATTCAAGAGGCACTTGGTCAATACCCATAATAACCTGCTTTAACTTTTGATCAGCCCTGAAGGGGTCAGGCAGTTGGACTGGATGATCATTGTAGGTTCCTTCCAGCTGAAATATTCTATTCTATTCTATTCTATTCTATTCTATTCTATTCTATTCTATCCTTCTATGACCAGGTGACCTGCCTGGTAGATGAGGGAAAGGCTGTGGATGTTGTCTACCTGGACTTCAGCAAAGCCTTCGACACAGTCTCCCACAGCATTCTCCTAGAGAAGCTCACGGTTCATGGCCTAGATGGGTGTACTCTTCACTGGGTTAAAAACTGGCTGGATGGCTGAGTCCAGAGAGTCGTGGTGAATGGAGTTAAATCCAGTTGGCGGCCAGTCACAAGCGGTGTCCCCCAGGGCTCAGTTTTAGGGCCAGTCTTGTTTAATATCTTTATCAATTATCTGGACGAGGGGATTGAGTGTGCCCTCAGTAAATTTGCAGATGACACCAAACTGGGTGGGAGTGTTGATCTGCTGGAGGGGAGGAGGGCTCTGCAGAGGGACCTGGACAGGCTGGATCGATGGGCTGAGGCCAACTGTATGAGGTTCAACAAGGCCAAATGCCGGGTTCTGCACTTGGTTCACAACAATGCCATACAACGCTACAGGCTTGGGGAAGAGTGGCTGGAAAGCTGCCTGGTGGAAAAAGACCTTGGGGTACTGGTT
This sequence comes from Gorsachius magnificus, assembly GCA_034008185.1. Classification (NCBI taxonomy): domain Eukaryota; kingdom Metazoa; phylum Chordata; class Aves; order Pelecaniformes; family Ardeidae; genus Gorsachius; species Gorsachius magnificus. The sequence continues at coordinate 25,079,550 of CM067109.1, read as the reverse complement.
GACAGCCGGCTGAATGTGAACCAGCAGTGTGCCCAGGTGGCCAAGAAGGCCAACAGCATCCTGGCTTGTATCAGGAGTAGTATGGCCAGCAGGAGTAGGGGAGTGATCGTGCCCCTGTAGTCGGTGCTGGTGAGGCAGCATCCTGTGTTCAGTTTTGGGCCCTTCACTACAAGAAAGATGTTGCCTTGCTGGAACATGTCCAGAGGAGAGCCACAAAGCTGTTGAGGGGTCTGGAGCACAAGTCTTAGGAGGAGCGGCTGATGGAGCTGGGGGTGTTCAGCCTGGAGAAGAGGCGGCTGAGGGGAGACCTGATCGCCCTCTACAACTACCTGACAGGAGGCTGTAGCGAGGTGGGGGTCAGCCTCTTCTCCCTGGTAACGGACGATAGGATGAGGGGAAATGGTCTGAAGTTGTGCCAGGGCAGGTTAGACACTAGGAAAAATTTCTTCACAGAAAGGGTTGTCAGTCCCCGGAATGGGCTGCCCAGGGAGGTGGTTGAGTTCCCATCCCTGGAAGTATTTAAAAGAAGGATGGACGAGGTGCTTAGGGACATGGTGGGATGGCAGTGTTAGGTCAATGGTTGGACTTGATGATCTTAAAGGTCTTTTCCAATCTAGATGATTCTATGATTCTGTTCTATGATTCTATGATTCTATTCTATTCTATTCTACACTATTCTCTCATCCTAAAAGACACAAACAAAATTCTGGCTTCCTTAGGCACTATTTGCAAGGACATTTTCCTTATGCTCTTTACCTCTTAATAAGCAGGGATCAGCTTTGAATCTCTCAGTTTTACTGCCTACCTAGACAACATAAGATTTATGTCCCTTTTCCAGGATCCATATTTTTCCATATATTTTCCATATTTTCCATATATTTTCAATCACTGTTACTGCACCCACACCATGTGCTCTAATTTATTCTGATACCTGCATTTCTCTGCAGTTTCTCAATTTTTTTTTCTATTCCTCACAGTCCTTTTCACTGCAAGCATCACAAGAACATAAGCCAAGCTGAACAGCTAACGCTACTATATATATACAAGTTTTTGTATGAAGACCCTCTGTATATACTTATAGTTCAACCTAACAAGATCAGTCAGCCATTTAAGATTGACAATCAGCATCATACTTTGAAAGCACTTAGACAAAAATAATTTAGAAGCTTGAAGACTATCATCTTGAATGTCCCTCAAAATTATCAGACTAACATAAATTAACTGTACTATTCAAGGTTGTGAGACTAGAGACCTGTGCAAATGAACATTTCATCCTATATATCTGTTATTCTCTATGGAATTTCTTTTTGTATTTTCATAGCTGAATATTTTTAAGAAAAGCTTTTTTTAGGATCTTGAACTATATAGCAATTACAGTAAAACATAATACTATAATATCCAGTACAAAGACATCAAGTCTTTGGCATGATGGGAAATAAGATGCAGCTTGCCTCCTTCCACTAGACATGGAATAATATCTTCCTTCTCTCATGGTGTACAGATACAAACAAATAGACAAACAAAAGTGTCTTAGAACAATAATAAAAATACCCCAAGTATCTCTGAATTGATTTCCAGACTTTCTCTATTTCTTTGTGTTTATTTTCATCCATAGAGTTGGTTTCTTATCTTCATCTACATTTCAGGGTTTTCTAGTATCCCATAAAAGACAATCAGCTAAGACTCTATGGAAGCCTACTTGAAAAGAAAAATGTATAATTCTCTTCAGCTTAAAGCTGTAGCAATTTTTCTGTCTAGAGACTTTTCTCTTGGGCTGTGGTAGGTGGAGGTCCAGAAGGGACAGAGAGCTCCTCTCCAAAGCCTGCACTGCTCTTACACATTAGTACCCATTCTTGTTACCTTTTAGTTCATATGACAAACCCAAACTTACCCAAAAGTCACTTCTGAATTTCTATACAGCACAGAAAGTTCGTGGGGTAATATCTCCACATATAAGCCTGCCACATGGTGTTAAGGCAATATCCCAAGCAATTTTCAAAATGTTTCTGCTTCCTGTTTCTCATCACAAATTCTCTGGACTGAATTGATGTAAGTAATGCCTACCAGCACCTCACTGTCCATTATCTCTTCTCTACAAATAAAAAAGCCCTTTTTCTCCTTTTGTTCCGCCTCTCTGCCTTGACTCACAATAGAAAAAGAACCTTGAACCCAAATCATCAAAACGTACTTTTCCCGATTTAAATTTTACACAGTATTTTTCTAGGGTTCTTTAATATAAAGACAACTTGGAAATAAGTGAAGTTAACACAAATGATGTTGTACTCAAATAAAATCCTGGAAAATCATAAAACATAATACTTCATACAGTTATGGGAATGGAAAGGAAATCTGGGAAAGGTTTTACAGGAGAAAATGAGAAAAAAGTCCAACCTCCAATACATACTTCGAAAGGATAAACCTCATCAAGAGAATTTAACATGGAGATGCATAGTTTAATTTTAGGACAATCAAAGGTGCCTGTATATATGTTGAATACATTATTTTGAGCCTCAATGAGATTTTTATTTGAAGTAGACATAAGAAAAAAATCAGTTTAATATTATGAATATTACGAGGAAAGGCTGAGAGAGTTAGGCTTGTTCAGCCCGAAGAAGACTGAGAGGGAATCTCATCAATACATACAAATATCTTAAGGATGGAAGTCACGAGGATGGAGCCAGACTCTTTGCAGTGGTGTCCAGCAACAGGACAAGGGGCAATGGGTACAAACTGAAACATAAGAGGTTTCACTTGAAGATGAGGACAAACTTCTTTACTCTGAGGGTGACGGAGCACTGGAACAGGCTGCCCAGGGGGGTTGTGGAGTCTCCTTCTCTGGAGATATTCAAAGCCTGCCTGGTTGAAGTCCTGTGTAACATGCTCTAGGAGAACCTGCTTTAGCAGGGGGGTTGGACTAGATGATCTCCTGAGGTCCCTTCAAACCCTTGTGATTCTGTGATTCTGTGATCCTGTGAATTACTCACCCATGATGTTGTTCTTAGAGTACAAAAATCTAATTTTTCAATGCAGTATGTGCATCACATGTTGGCCAATTGCTGTCTACGTATTGAGAAAAACTGAACAGGAACAACATCCTGATGTGAAAAAAAATTAGGACAAAAAATGTAATAGGGAATGCTACTAAAGTCTCAGTAGAATTGTATTAGGTTGCATGGTAAGGTTTTGGTAGTGGGGGGCTGCAGGGGTGCCTTCTGTGAGAAGCTGCCAGAACCTTCCCCTGTGCCCAATATAGCCAATGCCAGACAGCTCCAAGATGGACCTGCCGCTGGCCAAGGCCAAGCACATGAGCAGCAGTGGTAATGTCTCTGTGATAACATATTTAAGAAAAGTTAAAAAAAAAAAAAAGAGGGAATTTTCAGTAGAGGTGAGGAGTGAGAGGATGTGAGAGGAGCAGCCCTGCAGCCCCCCAGGCCGGTGCAGCTGGAGGGCAGGAGGAGCTCCAGGCACCAGAGCAGAGATTCCCCTCAGCCCCTGGGGCAGCCCATGGTGGGGCAGGCTGTGCCCCTGCAGCCCAGGGAGGCCCACGGGGGAGCTGATCCCCACCTGCAGGCCGGGGAGGACCCCATGCTGTAGCAGGGGGGTGCCTGAAGGAGGCTGTGACCCCATGGCCCGGGGCCGGGGGGCCGGCCCCGGGGGGCCCAGGCTGGGGGGAGCACGCTCTGCCATGGGAGGGACCCCAGGCTGGAGCAGGGGAGGAGTGTGAGGAGTCCTGCCCTGAGGAGGAAGGAGCGGCAGAGACAGCATGGGATGAACTGACCCCAACCCCCATTCCCCTTCCCCCTGTGCTGCTGATGGGGGGAGCAGGAGGAGAGAGAGAAATTGGGAGTGAAGTTGAGCCCAGGAAGAAGGAAGGGTGGGGGGAAGGTGTTTTAAGATTTAGTTTTATTTTCTCTTTACCTTACTCTGATTTGATTAGCAATAAATCACATTTTGAGGTACAATGGGGTACTAATTGACAGCCACCTGAATATGAGCCAGCAGCGTACACAGGTGGCCAAGAAGGCCAATGGCATCCTGACTTGTATCAGGAATAGTGTGGCCAGCAGGAGTAGGGGAGTGATTGTCCCCTGTACTGGGCACTGGTGAGGCTGCACCTTGAATCCTGTGTTCAGTTTTGGGGTCCTCACTACAAGGACACTGAGGTGCTGGAGCATGGCCAGAGAAGGGCAACGAAGCTGGTGAGGGGTCTGGAGCCCAAGGCTGATGGGGAGCAGCTGAGGGAACTGAGATTGTTCAGCCCGGAGGAAAGGAGGCTGAGGGGAGACCTTATTGCTCCCTACAACTACCTGAAAGGAGATTGTAGTCAGGTGGGTATTGGTCTCTTCTCCCAGGTAATGGGTGATAGGACGTTGTCCAACTGAGGTGGGGAGTGATAGAGCAGCTTTGGTGGGCACCTCGCATCCAGCCTGGGTCAACCCACTACAAGAATTTAAGAGAAAAAAATAATGCTATGGGAACAAGTATCACCATCCAAATATCAGCAATACATACAGTTAGAGAAGCCTACAAATATACAGCTTTTGGTAGTAATAATATTATAAGTTCTCTATGGGGGTCTAAAGTTCAGTCATTATTCTATTTCAAAGTCTTAAAAATCAAGTACCAAAGACTCCAGTACTTCAAGGAAACAAAACTGTTTAAGGATAGAACCTGAGAAGTTTATGAAATACTACCTGAGAGAGAGGAATACTTTTATAGGTATAAAACTGAGCTAGGGCTTTATGTTCCTAAGTATGCATAAGCTGGTGTCTCTTAAGAGGTTTTAAATGGCATGATTGCCTCCCTGCTTGTACTGTACTTATAATACGTTAGTCCTATGTTTGAGATGGCTAGAAAGGAACTTCCATTCCTAGGTACACAACTTAGCTTCTGGAAATCTCCTGCTTTTGAATTGTTGCAGATTGGTTAGAAGTAGACCCTGGAATAGGGTGTGATAGAACAGTGTTCCTACTACTTCTGAAATCTCTCAGTCATCTGGCAAATATTTTGTAATTGCACAAAATGTAATTGCTTGACAAGTCTGATGTCAGGAAGGAGCTTTAGACTTGTGTTTTACCTCTTAAGGCTGTGTACAGACATTACCAAATGATTTCTCTCTTGTTCTGATATCTTCAATACTGGCAAACTTTTTGATTTCTCCTCAGTTTTTCATTGGTATTTCATAATTGTAGTCTTTTACCATATGTTTTGGAAGGTTCGGATGTGATACTTAGAGTTGATGGGATGGGTTCTCTGTGCATCTGCAGGTCTATTATTTCATCACATTGAATTGCAGAGGACTGGACTTAATAACCCATGTAGCCGCTGTCCTAAGCTACTCTGCCAGTGTGGGTGATTCTGTTTTCCTGAGCCAACCTGCAGGACGAGGGCAAAAAGCAGATGGCCTGCAAACTTTTCTAAAGACAGGGATACCAACATTTTAAAATATTCTCTAAAGTGAAGTACACTTCAGTAGACACACTTAAAGATGCTCTGTTGCCAGCCTATGGCAGTGTCACGATCCACTATTGGGTTGAACAATTTGGCAGAGGTTAAACCCCCTTGCTTTCCAACCGACCTCAGATAATTCTGGGAGGTTGGGGGCGGCTGGGCTTAACTTCTGATTAACTCCAATGTTTTATCGTGACTAGGTTCCTTTTACATTCTTGGGAACAGAATTAAGACTCAAAACGGAGTCAAGTGCCAAGTCACTTTATTTGGCCAACAACAAATGCACGAGAGAAAAGCAGAGAAAGAGAGGAAAAGTGAGAAAGGGAAAGAGAGGGGGAGAAACAAACGGCACGGGAGCATTGCTATAGCTACCGCCACGGGTCTATGTGCTGTCCGTGCGGCCTGAGCGATCCACGCGGTCCATGCGGCTGGTGCGGCCCGGGTGGTCCGATGCGCCTGATGTATCTTCAAATTTGGTGGAGGGTAGATGTTCCTGGACGCTCCCCTTGGTTTCCGCTGGTTCCCCCTTTCATAGGGTTGTTTTTTTGCATAGTCGATGACTGTTTTACATACCCACGCCTCCCACTCGGCAGTGGGGCGCATGCCCAGTACCGTCACTAGAGTATGCTCGAAGGTTCTAGGGGGTCCGAGCCCCCTCCCCATTGTCAGTCAACTCTGGGCCCGGGCACATGCGCAGAGGACATGTACTCCAAGATAACAGGACACACGTTCCTGTGGGGTGGATCTCAGTGGGCTGAAACTGGTGATTAAACTGCCCCGCTCAGTTGCCATTCAGTTGCCGTGGTGATTAGGCTTCGGTAGATAAGCTTGCCTGCCACCAATGTTGAGACAAGTTTCTAGTCCCTTACAGGCAGCCAACAAAAATACATCCCAAATGGAATAAATGAGAAAGATTATGTTTCTAAGAGCATATACAGATATATATATGTACGTGGCCAGGTGAACCTAGAGACCTGTTAAGACATCGTATGCTCTCAGCCTGAATAGCGTCCTTCCTCTAATGACCCCTGAAATACTCAGCACAGTGCAGGTGGAAAGAGGAGTCTCTGAGCTTGCTTCCTGAGGAGGGCTGCCTTCTCTGTAAATGACTTGCACGGTCTCAGCAATGTGTGCTCTAAAATGTCTGGGAAAACTCACAACCCTTCTTTGATAGTAAATAAATATAATCTGTTTCTTATTTGGGGGAAAAACCCAATATATATGAGGGTACAACACATAATATTAAGTATAAAATTTTATTACATAACAATAAAATTATATAAGTATATACAATATTCTGTTTATGCACATAACTCCGCATCTCTCTCTTTTTATATATATTATCTATATAGATAATATATCTATATATCTATAGATATATATATCTCTATATATCTATAGAATATAGATATATAGAGATACATATACTGTAGGTATGATAAATTACTAGTAAAGACCAAAGGATAGATCTTTCTGTAAGATTCTTTTTGTTAGTGCTTCTTTCACACTAAGGAAAATAAAAGAAATTGTACAAAACAAGTATAATTATTATTTCCCATGCCTGGTACTAGAGTTTCTCCAGTATTACTCATCATTTTCTCTTCTCCATCTGTCTTCTGTTGAAGAGATGCATACTTTGGGGAAAAACAATCTAATTTTACTGTGTAGGTTGCATCCTTTTTTTTGTGTTCTTTCACAAAAGGAACAACACTAATCCTAGTTATAACAACATATTTTAAGCAAATATCCACAAAAAACTCACCCCAAAATTTCAAATTTGCAAACATATACAGTTGTACCTATAGTATTATAGAAAGAGTTGTGTTATGCAACCAAAGTGTCCTTAACAGACCAGTATATATACCAAATCAAACAAGATCAAAGGTTCATATGTGTTAAATATGCATAAATAAGAAATTCTGAAGAACTTCTCAGACTACAGATTATGTTGGTCTTTTGTTTCCATCAGAAAAGTAAGCCAGAAATACATTGGGAACCATCTGTTTGACACTAGGAAAGAAAAATACAGATGGAAAAAGGAAAAAACCACTTTGCAATAGATAGTTTCCTTCTTCAGTTTCTTGCTTCAGTTAAACAAAAACGAAGTTTGGCCTGGAGAAACAGACTGCAGAAATCTAATATTTTTGTGGGATTTTTGAAAAAGAAAAAAATTATTCAAAACTTTAAAATTGGTAAGTGTCACTGAAGGAGTGTTTTGTTTTATTGAAGGAGTGTTGTTTTACCTGAACAGACATTGTAGCAAGGTGGATGTTGGTCTCTTCTCCCAGGGAATGGGCAATAAGAGAAGGGGAAATGGTCTGAAGTTGTGCCAGGGCAGGTTTGGTTAGACATTAGGGAAAATTTTTTCACCAAAAGCATTGTCAAGCACTGTAACGGGCTGCCCAGGGAAGTGGTCGAGTCCCCATCCCTGGAGGTATTTAAAAGACAGGTAGATGTAGTGCTTAGGGACACAGTTTAGTGGTGGGATGGCAATGTTAAGTTAATGGTTGGACTTGATGATCTTAAAGGTCTTTTCCAACCTAAATGACTATATGATTCTATTAATATTTCTCAAAGTATCTATTCAGGCTTAAAAATATGCTTGTGAAATTGCATTTGGCCAACTCTGTTTCTCTAATTTCTGTGAATGAAGAGGTGATCCTTGGATGAAACAGGGACATTTCCCAGTTTGAGTGAACTCTGTGACTTAGTGAATGCACCTTTCTTGTAATCCTCTTTGGAGCAGAGCATTCCATTCCTACCATTTTGTCATGTGCTGTGGGTGCCTCAGAGGGAAATCCCATTTTCCACAGCACGGTTTCTCTACAAGAAAAAGGTTAAGACTAAGAGGATTTAAAATTAATTAGGGAACCTGAAAGGGAGTTGTTGTGGTTTAACCCAGCTGGCAACTAAGCACCACGCAGCTGCTCGCTCACTCCCCCTGCTCCCTCAGTGGGTTGGGGGAGAGAATCGGGAAGAAAAAAAAAAGGTTAGAGCTGAGGGCTGAGATAAAGACAGTTTAATAAGAGAAAATAATAATAATAGTAATAATGAGAATGGTAACAAAATATACAGAATATACAAAACGAATGATGCACAATGCAATTGCTCACCACCCGCCAACTGATGCCCAGCCCATCCCAGCAGCAATCAGTCCCCGAGCCGCGATCAGTCCCCGAGCAGCGATCACTCTCCCCGCGACCGACCGACCGACTGACTGACACCCCCCCCCGAGCATGACGTTATATGGTATGGAGTAGCTCTTTGGTCAGTTTCATAGAATCATAGAATCATAGAACATTTTGGGTTGGAAGGGACCCCTAGAGGTCATCTAGTCCAACCCCAACTTCCACTGTTTCTACTCTTTTTCTTGAGTGAGTAGGACAAGAGTCTTGCAGAAAACTGATGCAACTGCTTCTGGGACCTGGTCTGAAACAGAGCACTATCATTAATCTTACATGCATTCCTCTGTCGACAGTCAAATGCCACTCTGCAGGCAGACCCCCAGGCAAATGAGGCTTTGTGTAAGTTCGGGAGAAATGGGAAGCAAAACTTGGTTTCTGTAAAGCCTGAGATTTTTTTGCTGTGGGGTATCACCTCCCAACATGAACTCTACAGGCAAAGAGAAGAAACAAACATGTGCCTGTTGGTGATGTTTGCCATTGAGTAGCTTTCTCTTCTCTCTTCATTTTCCAGCTGCTGGCTGTCATTAGAGGGTGGTCTTCTCTATGCCTTCGTGGGATTGGCAGCTGCTGTCATTTTGGTATTTAAGCTTGGCTGAAAGCTTTTTTCTCCCTCTCTTTATCTTGTAGCACTTTCCTTGTTCTTTCAACCCCAAAATGCCCCTCTTTATTTCCACTCATGTTTTGAATAGCTTTCTCCTTCAGGAATAAAGAGCAAAGTGTTAGAAGCCAGCAATCTGGGATGGGTTTGATTCTGAAATATAATATGACTCAGCTCTCAGCCTTCCACCCCTGTCCTCTCTGGAGTCCCCTAGACATCTGACTAATGCTTTATCTCGGTTTTGCCCTGTCTGGATGGTAGTGCATGATGATGGTGGAAAACTCTGACATTAACTCCTTCAGAAACTGCTGTTGCTCGTTGATTTCAGAACAGGCTACACCCCCACAGCCAGCTTTTATTCCTGGTCTGTCCCAGATGGCCAGTGCATGTGAGCAGCTTCCTTGTTTGCAGGTGAAATTGAGGTCTTCAGATCAGTCCCAAGGGGTCCTTTGTGACCCTAAAAGTGGCATGTTTGCTTCTAGCTCAAAGAGATGGCTTAGTTAAAGTGAACATTCCTAAACTCTGGCCCACCAGCTCATGCATGGTGGGAGCCTGTTCTACTGTTTCCTCACCCTTGGCTCCAACACAGCACCAAAGCCAGTCTTGGCCAGTTACTACTTGAGTTGAAGATGTCACTCAAGAGATGAGATACCTTTCATCAAACTTGTTTGGGTTAGCTGTCCTAGCTGTGCTGTACTCCCAGCTTGTTATGCACCTGGCCGAGCAGGAGAAGTTCAGAAAGTCCTTGAGCAGTCTGAGCACTACTTGGCAACAACTAAAAACATCAGTGTGTTATCAACATTCTTGTGGAACTAAATCCAAAGCACAGCACTATGCTAGCTTCTGTGAAGAAAATTAACTCTATCCCAGCCGAAACCAGGACAGGAGTGCATGCAAGTGTATGACATAGTTTAGCTTTCCAGGAGGCATAACATATGAATGAACCTGAAATTTCCTCAATGAAGTACAGTATTAAAAATGTATTACAAATGGATGTATACAATATTTGCTATCTGAAAAAAGAAGTGAGACACAACTTTACTACTTTATACACAAATACTTGGTTTACACATGTAATCTTTCAAACTGTAACAAGAAATATGGATGTGTAATCTCAAGAAAGGAAATAAAAGACTACCAGAGAGAATTAAGACCTAATCATACACCTCACACAATGACTAAATTTTTAAATCTTATTTTCCAAGCCCTGTTCTGCGGTTAACTACACATAACCTAACTTTGTTTCTGCCTCTTTAAGTTCAATCAGCAAAACAGTGAAAAGATTTTAGGAATACATCATCAGGAAAGTTTTCTGTGAAAGGCACATGTTCAAGAAAAATCAAGAAATATGAGTCTTTTCACATAAGAACGATCAGGAACTTAGAACTCATAAAAATCTTAAAATGAGAGGAAAGTTTATTATCCTAACTACCCTCAGGCAAATACCTCTACCACACAAAGACTTTGACCACTTGCTATGTGGTCCCGAAAAAGCTTCAGTGATATCAGAAAGCTGTGGTAACCATCTGTGGTTGGTTGAAAGCTGACTCAAGACCAGCAATTATTATTCTTGTCATGATTAACTAATTACAGAGTTTTCACACTGGGTGGAGGTAAATTTGTCTTGAAGTAGGCAAGTCAAGAGCTACCACCTTTTCTTCTGTTGTTTTACTAGAGAAATTTAAAATAAAAAATAGATTTGATTTCAGTTTTCAATATTTTCTCCATTTATAAATTTCAAAGACATTAGTACAGTGTACTCTCATCACAAGGATAGACAAAAATAATAGCATTTTATATGGTTCATTTGTCATAGATCTAACACAATTATTCTACAAACATAAATAAGATTTTTTATATCACTCATCCTGTGTTGTAGGAACAGGACCATCAACTACAGCATGGTCAGGAGCAAGGACAAGGTTTTCAAAAGGTAAGTTCCAATGTCAGTTGAATGACATTTGAATTTTTCTGAGGAATTTGGGATTCTTAGTTGATTTCCAAAGTGACTAAGGTACAAAGGCCAACTTTTGAGAACTATTTGATCAAAGCTCTCCTCAACCTGTAGGCTTTACTAGCTCCTTAGTCTTTTAAGAGTCAGCAGAACTTAAACTTCATTTACTTGGGCACTTTTGAAAATTGTGCTATAAATATTACGAAATTGAAACATGAATATCGCACTAAAGGTAAGCATTTGTCTACAGTAAAATAGAGATTTTCTTATTTAACTTTCCTCCCTGTCATATTCACATAAGTCTGGGAAGCATCCAACCCACTATGGCTGCATGTGAATCATCTACTCTTTGCTAGACTGAAAGATTTTGACAGAAAAAGTCACATCTTTAAAGCCAGTTAGCAATTAGACCTGAGCAAATGTCAAGAAAATTATGTGAAACCCATGTGAATTTGCAGAGAAAATCTATCATATTCTGGAATCTTTTTATGTCAGTTTACTTCAGCTTTTAACTTAATATGAAACCATGAGAAATCATGGAAATTCAGGGAAATAACTATTTCTTAATATATATTTTTTTTTCTTTCAGAATGTGATAATTAGTGTTCTTTAGATATGAAATTAATGTGTGCAATACTACTGCTTTTTCCTCTTGATTAAACAATATATCAATGTAGCTAGCAGCTTTGGTACCTTATATTACAGATAAATATGCAACTGTAAATTTGTTGTCAGTCAGTAACATAAGGAATTTGCAAGCATTGCTAATTAAACTGGTTAGCTGTATAAGCCAAAATTCTAATTGTAGAATGTATACTTACAGCTTGAATGATCTGAAGAACTGTTGAAAATCAGGAATAATTTAGAATAATTAACATGCTTGAGAATTTTGAGAGATATTTACAGCCAATTTGCTCAGTAAAAAAGGGACAATCAATTATTTGTTGTGTATTCTTACTTGAACTCTGTAATTTGCTGAACTTCATTATATCTGTGAGGTAAACAGTAAGCAATTAATAGGACATCCCACAATGAAATTACAGGAAATGAGAACACGAAGATACAAAACCATCTTCTACCAACCTATGCAAAGACTATGCTTCAGTATAAAAGTAGTACTCCACATCCATAACCATGGATACAGGTAATGCCTGAGATTATTATATGGCACAAGTGCTCTTGAGTCACAATGAGAGAAAAAGTATTTATTTCCAAACACTGCTAGATAAAAACTTCAGAATGCTTTCAGTTCTGTAATTCTGTAAGAGCGGTTTTACTCAATTAGGTTTTTAAAAGTGAATAATAGTCTCTAATATTTCATTTTTTGTATGCTGTAGATTTCAGAGTGAATTTAAGTGATGAAATTTTGAAACTAGATCAGTGTGAGTTTGATGGCCAGCATTAGGCACCTACAGAGACAAACTTGCTCATTCAGAAAAATGAGCAGATAAAGAGATTCAAATAAGTGCTGGTCAGGCCAACCATTTTGTTTCCTTAGTAAATAATCTGGAACTCAGCTTTTGGTAGTTGGGCAATACGTAACCATGAAGAGCTGTGAACGAGCCTGAAACTGTAAATGGTTGTGTGCTTTATAAAACAAATAGAAGCATAAAAGGTTCTATAGAAATTAATGAAAAATTAAAATCTATGTATAATTATATATTCTTGTAGAAAATGTACAGTCTAGCTAATAGTCATGTTTGTTGTTCAGTTTGAATTAGCTAAATATTTGCATATGATCAGATGGCTTTCATTTTTTTTTCCACTTTTTTCTTAAGTCTTTCTGTATTTATGTTTTATTGAAAATTATAGAATGAATATCACTAGTTTGGAATTTTATTTCTTCTGTAGAAACTTTTTATTTGTATTAATATAATTTTTATGTCTTATTTGTGTTTCATTTTGTATCTGGTAAAAGGTATTTATTGCAATTAACTTCATCGTATTATTTTGTCTAAATTTTGTGAAATCTGTTGTGCAGAGGTAATGCCCTGGAGTTTTGTCCCTCTAGTGATTTGAAAGCATAAATTTTCTGCTCTCTTTTTTCCTTAATTCTGAATTCTTGTGCTTTTAAAAAAAAAATTATTTCTGATTAAGAAACTTGTTATGAATAGAGAAACTATTAATTATTCATGAAATTCATATCTTTTTGGGAAATCATATATGAACTGTGTGCAAAGATGACTTTGTATGCCAACTTTTAAAATTCATTAAAACATTAAATTCATAACATATGTTAATCACAGGCTTCATTTTCTCTCTTCTGTTTGTGCCACATCCGGTCAGTTTATTTCCATTCCAAGGCAATCTAAAATTAAAAAATGAAACAGCAAACACTGGCATAATGAAAACTAGTTTTAGGAGGACCATCTCATGAACAGGTGTTCTGGTAAATAATCTAGTTGTTTATATTTTCTTTAAGACTGATGAAAGCAATGTATGTAGTACATAACTAGCCAGTCCTCATGAATGTTACAAAGGTTATCTGATGAAGCAGACAGAGCCAAGATTCTGCTGTCTTATTGATCCTTCCAGGAGTATAGAACATACAACATATCCACATGTAGTTTTTGTAATGACTGTTACTGGGAGTTTCATGCACAGAAATAACTAAAATATTTAGCATCAATTTTGTATTGCATGAGAAATCTCACCTGCTGAAATAAGCACGCCTTTCATGACTTTGTGCAAATTATGACAATGTGCATAAAAATTTTTAATTTGAATTCCAGCACTTTAAAAACAATTTTAAAAGAATGTTTATGTCAAAGAAACAGCATGAAAAAATGGCCCTTATTTTGTACTGTGGCAAACTAGCCCAATGCAAGTTTCAATTAGTTCTCAATGAAAATTTCAATTAGCTCTAAACATGTAAAAGGGCTTACATTGTCACTATAGGTGACACTCTTGAATATATAAACAGAGTTGGGAGAATTCTGTGTTCTTTAGATAAATGATTAACAAGATAATTATTTGTGTACAAAGTGATCTTCAGGGATCTACATATAAAAAATATACTGAAACTTACGAACGACTCAGAATTGTAAGAATGTTTCAAAGACAGAAAAGTGTCCATCCATGAGAAATGCTAGACCTATCTTCTTGGTCTACTGGCAGAAGAACCCAAACCAAAATAATCTCCATATAATCAACAGTAATAGCCTATCAATTTATCTGTAATATTGATTAAAATTGTTGCTTGATTAATTGTTCAAAGTTTTTATCATTAGAATGCTTGCCTTCAGAAACAATTTACTGAGGTGCATTAAGAATTATATAAAATCTGATATATCTGAAATTTTTTAAATATTTTTCAGAAAGATAAGCTCCATGTCATGAAAATATATGGTTCTGATGGTGGAATACATGTCAAAATTTTATGTCCCATGTTAAGCAGATTAAATTTCCTAATAACAGCAATTACTTCTGCCATTAAAATCTGTGAATCCATTAATATAACCCACAAACTACAAATCTCAGCCGGACATGTTACATAGTAACATAATAATTGCTGCGTTCCACAAAAATATGCCAAATATTTTTAACTTTTAAGCAGGAATATTTTATTAACTTAAATCTTATGAGAGCTGTCAGAACAACTCTGTTGTTGGAAGAGCATTGAAATGTTTCCTTTGTCATAACATCAACTTTTTCAGCTTGCTCAGATTAATTCCATTGAACATCATCAGATGATGTTATTAGAATTAAGGTCTTCTAGCCAAAATACTGGAAACTAGGCACAGGCTTAAGAATTTCTCTGAATTGAGACATGTATATGACTTGGCTCTGCAAAGGTTCAGTATTCACAAATATCTGTAATGAAAAAATACATGCCAGGCAAAACAAATGAAACTTTATTCTTTCAAAATGAGGTGAATAAAACATTCTATTTCATTTATTAAAGAAGAAATGTATCCTTCATAGATGTACATGATATGAAAACTTTTTCTGTGAAGACTGTCAAAATCTTTCTGAGGACTATCTACCTGTACACCCAAATCTTTCACTTATAAAAGTGAAAATCTTTCACTTATAAAACTACACTTGTTTCCCTTAGAGTTACTATATATGTTTAACAAAGTAACAGTGAAAGCAATTTTAGTCAATTGCTGGCCATAAAAACCTATGAAGTTCTTGTTGATAACACTACAAATTACATTCAGTAAATTATATTCATACCAGCAAAGGTATTTACCGTATTTGCTCAGTGTCTTCAGTGTCATCTTCTACTTAAACATTTTAAAGTTCAAATCAAGAATGATCCCTCTTCATACTGATATAAACCTTTCAGAATAATAAAGGTTTCATGTAACATAAAGGGTCATTTATGAAACTATTTATGGTGAATGACATTTACAGTTTGCTTCTCAGAAATTAATGGGCATTGTTTCTATGGCTATGTACCATTACACGATAATGTAGAGAAATGTCGCATTACTGAATAATCTTGTTTCCTGGATAATTGGCTTCTCAGATTACTTTTTTTCACCTTAGAGAAAACTGAAAGTGTGTTGACTTGAAATAGGGAAATCAAATGGTTGTTGTTTTCTTGGACACTCAGACACAAGTTTCAAAAAATCACATTCATAGTGAATATTTTCCTTCTTCCTGAGGTATTCATCTGCTGAGTAAATTCATAAAAAGAGGTATATCAAGGTCTGGGCAGTATTTAATCTGGAAATGTCCACTTATTAAAACCAGATGTGTCTTTCCATTTAGCTTTATTTTTTACTACTTGGAATGAGACATTTATTTCCTCCAGAATTTCTTCAATACATGAAAAATACTGCTTCTATTTCAAATACAAATTATACACCTTTACTATTATTGTTATCACAGCTGCTCTTACCATGAAGATCAGGTTCTAATGGACCACTTTCTTCTCCAGCTTACTCCAAGAGCTTCTATTTGGTTCAGTTTCAGAGGCATAGGGGAAAAACTGTCAACAATCTGTGCCTTTATAATTTTTTGGGGTTTTGCAATGACCTGAGGGTATAATAAAGGGAGCATTTATCTTAACCTTTGGGAAAGCACAATGAAATGTACTTGGAGCAGAATTTGTGAAATACCACACCCAGGACCTAGATAGAGAGGAATTTGTCTCCTCAAGTTTTTAAAGTTAATGTTATAACATTGTGTCACAAAATTACTCATATTCACAATATTCAGCACTATAACAAGTTCAGTAAATATTTTCCTGATTTATCAAAGGGTTCTTTCATTGATTCCTTCCCCTCTCTTCTATTTAGGTACAGCAGCATATCTCAGACATCGTACCTTCACTTGCCTCAGAGAAAACTGTATTCTACATAAGAAAAATTTGTTCTGGAAGGTTTCTACTTTGCTGATATGAATCTCCCCTTCAGCCCAATCCAAAGATTCAAAAAAGTTGTGTATAATAAATGATTCTCTATGAACCTACATAATAGACAAATCCAATCAATATGGAGGAAGAGATTCTTGAGGTGATACAAATCGGAAGTCAGCACAAGAAAATACAGAGTATAAGAGAACATCTTTGTGGAAATAAAAAGGGTGACTGAGAAAAGTTAAATATTATCTCAGAAGCAGGGCATAACTGCATTCACAGATTTTCCAAGCATTTTGTATTGGAGTAATCAGGAAACAGAAGAGTGCATTTGGAAAAAGGATGCTTTTCAGAAAGTCCCGTTCACCAAGGGAATCTTGCTGGTGAGTAAGTAGGATGCACTGAAGTCAGGTTTTGTTAAGTCTGTCAATATAGTTACAATTCCAGCAGAATAACTGCCAAATCCCTACTGTATTAGTAATTTATGCTATGGATGTTATATTATTGTGGAGAAGTAAACTAACAGTAGAACTACAAAGGGGCACCCAGTTATTTCAGCTCTTGTCTTAGAAATGTTTGCAGGTATTTCATATCTTGCTGCACAGCAGATAGCTATTAATAGCAGAACCATTAAGATAGGGCTGAGGATGTCTATTTTTTATTTAAGCTCTGCTGTTGAACTTTTATATAAGCTTGGACACGTAATTTCATTGCTTCTCATTTCACATTCACCCAACAATAAAATTCAGACTGTAGAATTAAAAAGGCTATAAAAGGTTGAAATGTTATCTTTTTCATTGATGAGTAGTAATTTTACATGTGCTTAATTAACAAGTAATGCTGTTCTATTGGTATGATGTCATCTTGCTAACAGATTTATAAAGTAAGAGATAGAGCTCTACATATAGGAACTTACCAGCTACTCAAAAGTTCCCTTGATATCTAATACAACGATGAATTTTAACAATCAGTTCTCGGTTTTAATTTTAATCTTTACAATACATAGAAAAGAGTAAAGAGAGTTTGACAGACCATAGACAAAACACAGAGATGCTCGCTTTCTGTGTGTTTTCCATGCAGCACTGTGGAAAAGACATAGAAACCATGGGATGCCTGGTGAACCACCAATTTTTAGTGTTTTTCAGGTCATGCACCCCAGGAGGACTCACAGATCAGAGCATGAACTTGGATGTCCACACTGAACATTGCTTTTTGAAACAGAATCATGGAATCACAGAACCACAGAGTGGTTGAGGTAAGGGGCCTTTGGAGGTCATCTGGTCAACTCCCCTGCTCAAGGAGGATCAATGTAAAGCCAGTTGCCCAGGACTGTGTTCAGAATCCAGCTAGACTTCATGTCACTGATCACCACCCTCTGGGACCAATCATCCAGCCAATTTTCTATCCACCTCATTGCCTGCTCAGTCAGCCTGTTACTGCAACAGCTTCACTATGAGAATCTTACAAGTGACAGTGTCAACATTACTGAACACCAGGCAGACAATATCCACTGTTCTCCCCTCATCTATCAGACCAGTAATTTCATCATTGAAGTGTCCCCTGAGTGCTGACTGCTTCTCATTATTTTATAGCCCTCAGTGTGCCCAAAAATGGCTGTTGCATCAAAATGGAAAGACGATTTCTTTTTCTACTTGGACTGTCTCCACTTCTTATGACAGACTCACACATTACTTATGTGTTAGTAAAATCCTTACAAAGTCAGGTGTAAGTGACTATGACTAGTGCTACTGTGATATAAATACCCATGTCCTTTAGTAAAAATCCCTACTTGTGGTGGTGCATCCCCCTCCTTTTTTTCCTGGACCACTTTACAATCTCACAAATTCCTGCAGACCTTGGCCTTTGTGCAATGAGTTGGACAGTTAAGTGCCTTAACCATACCAGGAACTCCTATGTGGCTGAGGCAGCGAGTGGCACTGTCCAGACGAGAAACACCGGTTGACTGGACAAGGCAGGGAGTGGGAACAGGAACAATTAGTTCTCCTCTGACAGCCTTGGAACATACCTCACCTGGGTTATGATCTGAGTCAAGTGGTATCATTGTTACTGGAATCCCAGTAATTGCTGACTGTACTTGGGTCACAACAACCCCATGCAATGCTACAGGCTTGGGGAAGAGTTGCTGGAAAGCTCCCCAGAAGAAAAGGACCTGGGGGTACTGGTTGACAGCCGGCTGAATATGAGCCAGCAGTGTGCCCAGGTGGCCAAGAAGGCCAATGGCTTCCTGTCTTGTATCAGGAATAGTGTGGCCAGCAGGAGTAGAGAAGTGATTGTGCCCCTGTACTCCACACTGGTGAGGCCACACCTTGAATAGTGAGTTCAGTTTTGGTCCCATCACTACGGGAAAGACATTGCATTGCTGGAGCATGTCCAGAGAAGGGCAACAAAGCTGTTGAGGGGTCTGGAGAGCAAGGCTGATGGGGAGCCACTGAAGGAACTGGGGTTGTTCAGCTTGGAGAAAAGGAGGCTGAGGGGAGACCTTATCACCCTCTATGACTACCTGAAAGGAGGCTGTAACGAGGTGGGTATTGGTCTCTTCTCCCAGGTAACAGGCAATAGGACAAGGGGAAATGGTCCGAAGTTGTGCCAGGGGAGGTTTAGATTGGACATTAGGAAAAATTGCTTTACCCAAAGGGTTATCAAGCATTGGAACGGGCTGCCCAGGGAAGTGGTCGAGTCCCCATCCCTGAAGGTATTCAAAAGACGGGTAGATGTGGTGCTTAGGGACATGGTTTAGTGGTGGGATGGCAGTGTTAGGTTAATGGTTGGACTTGATGATCTTAAAGGTCTTTTCCAACCTAACCAATTCTATGATTGTGGCAGGATGGAAATTTATTAATGACTAAAGCCAATCATCTCACAGCGCTATAAACAACAGTCCTAAGTAAGGCCCTTTGAGCCCCTCTGGACCGCAGTAGGCTGTGACCACCATC
The DNA here is from genome assembly GCA_034008185.1 of Gorsachius magnificus. Taxonomy (NCBI): domain Eukaryota; kingdom Metazoa; phylum Chordata; class Aves; order Pelecaniformes; family Ardeidae; genus Gorsachius; species Gorsachius magnificus. Next base: position 25,060,100 of record CM067109.1, on the reverse strand, counting down.
TCCCTCTGAGTAGGACATCTCTCAGAGCTCGCAGACACTGAAGTTTGTGAAAATCAGACGTCCATTGCCAAAGACTGACTGCAGAGGCTGGGCTGAAACCCTTCAGTCTTTGAGGATCAACCCTCGCCCATTGAGAAATGCCAAGACACTTGACATGAATATTTCACTGAACTTGAGAGGAATTTTTAATAGGTATACCTTCATATATATTTTTATATATATATAATGTATATACATATAAAATTGTGTCTGTGTGTATTCATGTGTGAAGTAACCTGTAAAAGTGATTCAATTACAAAGTGACACATGTTATCCTTAGATATAAACCATTGAAAAAGTCTGAGACTCAGGTTGGACCTAGCTGCACCTAGACTCCTCTCTGAGAAGGAGTTTAGAAGGCAAAGGGGTCTCCTCTGAACCTCATGACTCAATGGGAAAGTCCTCATTCTCCACATCCACGGTCTCTCTATGAATCATTCTAACTTGAGTGTAACTTAATTTTCCTTTGCGTACTTCTTCCATGCAGCAGTAGAGTGAAGCTTGCCAACTTTAAATCTTTAACTAAGTCACTGTTTTAATTAAAACAAATTTTATCAAATCACTTTGTTAATCAACTGATGATTGAGTGCTATTAAAATATCACAATCCAATCCTGTGATTTTCTGTAAAGGCACAAATAAATTCTAAACTGCTACTAAATCAAATTGTGTAAAGACATTAATTTGCCACACTAGCATGGGCTAGCAGAATTCTTAAGGGGCTGAAACATCCCAAGAAGTTCACTGTTGTGCTTTCAGACTTAGGGATGTTGTCGTTTAACCAGTCAGCAACTAGGCGCCACATAGAAGATCACTGATTCCCTGTGGTGGGATGGGGAGAGAATAGGAAAAGCAAAAGTGACAAAACTCATGCTGTAATATAAAGACAGTTCAATAGGGAAAGCAAAAGCTGCACGCACGAGCAAAGCAAAGCAAGGAACTCATTCACCACTTCCCATGGGCAGGCAGGTGCTCAGCCATGTCCAGGAAAGCAGGGCTCCATCACATGTAACGGTGACTTGGGAAGACAAATGCCGTCACTCCGAACATCCCTCCCTGCGTTCTTCTTCCCCAGCTTTATATGCTAAGCATGACATCATATGGTGTGGAATAGCTGTTTGGTCAGCTGACCCCTCCCAGTTTCTTGTGCGCCCCCAGCCTTCTTACTGGTGCATGGTGTGAGAAACAGAAAAGGCCTTGACACATTGTAAGCACTGCTCAGCAGTAATGAAAACATCCCCGTGTTATTGACACTGTTTTCAGCACAAAACCAAAACATAGCTCCATACAAGGTACTATAAAGAAAATTAACTCTATCCCAGTCAAAATCAGAACAGGGAAACCCTGTTTTTTTTGTATTCTTGAGTTAGTGTTTGTCATGGTTTAATCCAGCTGGCAACTAAGCACCACACAGCTGCTCGATCACTTCCCCCTCCCTCAGTGGGATGGGGGAGAGAATCGGAAAAAAAAAAGTAAGACCTGTGCGTTGAGATAGAGACAGTTTCATAAAAGAAAAGAATAACAATAGTAATAATGAGAATGGTAAGAGAATATACAGAATATATAAAACAAGTGATGCACAGTGCAATTGCTCACCACCTGTTGACCGATGCCCAGCCCATCCCGAGCAGAAATCACTCCCCGAGCCATGATTACTCTCCAAGCCACAATCAGCCTCCCCTCTCCGACCAGCTAACCCCCCGAGCATGACGTTATATGGTATGGAATAGCTCTTTGGTCAGTTTGGGTCAGCTGTCCTGGCTGTGTTTCCTCCCAGCTTGTTATGCACCTGGCTGAGCAGAAGCTCAAAAAGTCCTTGAGTAGTCTGAGCACTACTTAGCAACAACTAAAACCAGCAGTGTGTTATCAACATTCTTGTAGTACTAAATCCAAAGGACAGCACTATGCTAGCTAATATGAAGAAAATTAACTCTCTCCCAGCCAAAACCAGGACAGTGTTTTGCACCAAAAATTATTCTTAAATAAATAAATAAAATAAAATAAAATAAAGCAATAAAGTATTGCTGAGCATACTCTCAGTCTAACACTAGATATTACATCTCCTGTCACTTTTTGTTCTTGAGAAAGTCCTGGAGAGGAAGGAAAAATATATTTGCTCTCAATATTACTCCAGCTTTCACCCTGGATATATAATTGTCTCCTACACTGCATCTTCCATACAGTTGAACTCTGGGTGCTATGTATGTCAGATTTTCTGCATAGGGTTTCAGGGCTTTTTCAATATTTCACAGAGCTGATTAAATTTTTTTTTCCTTGCAAACATTTGTTAAAATCATAGGTGCATGAAAAACCTGTATCAAGCATTTTAGAAAAAAATCATTTATTATATTAAATATTCAATAATATATTAGGCAGCAGTGAAAATTAATATAAACTTTCAGATCTGTGTGGCAACAATAGCATCAAAAGATTTTAACAGTAGAAATTATATTGCCTGATTTTCCGTTAGAAGGAAGAGGTAGTATGACTATGCTATGTTAAAAAAAAACACTAGAAAGGGCCTCCCAGCATAAACAGCATTAAATGCAACAGGAAAACATCCTTAAGGCTCTATGAATAAGTGTTACGTGTCCTGATGATCAAGGTGCTGAAAAGAAAACTTCTTTTAAATGCCTTGACCTCAGGAGTACTGAGCAGGGGAGGGTTCAGTGAAGAATAAAGGAGCAAGTGAGGCGTTTAACAGATTAACATCTTATAAGTTTTTACTTTTCATTACGCTGAATTTTGACCCTGGACTAGATTTGAAGGAAACCTGAAATGGATCCAAAAAACTTTATTCTCTCTGGTCTATGCTTCTGGAATAAACATCAGAAAGTGAGAGACAAGACTTTGCTTAAAGATACTAGACAGACGCATTTTAACTTAGGAGAAAGCTAAGAAAAGCTGTCTTGCTGATTATCATGATCCTGGAGAAAGCAGTTTTCTTTCTGTTCCCTAGATAGGCATTGGACAGGCATGGAACTTTCAGAAAGGTTTTATTACCATCATTTGCTCTTCACACAAGAAGCAAGTATTACTGTGTCCTCTTAGATTCCTGTAAAATGAAGCCAACAATGTTTAAGAATTTCTCTTCACTTATTTGACAGCCTAGAATTTTTATATGAGAGGATCAGCAGGAGCAGAAAATCATGTTCCAATGCAGAAAAGGACCAGTTAAAGAAATTTCTTCCAGCACACCTACTGGAGCAGTGAGTTCTTGCCCTTTTTTTTCCAAAAGATTTTCACTTTAGTCACCGTTAATGTATTACTTACTTTTATTTATTTTTATTAAAAAAACCCCACAGTTATAAGAAGGGGAGTCCTTCTTTCCCTTATTTTGGTTCTTCCTTGCTCACCCACCTTTCTTATCTCTATTTTTAAAACTCTCTCTAAATGTCTCTCTTTTCCTTCCACAAGGCAGGGACAGTTTACTGTTTGTTGTAACTGGATCCATTCAGAATAAACAATCATGGAAAGTTATGAGCCTATGAGCTTATCTGTGCTACTGCTTTAGTTCATTTCTGGCATGTGCTTTTAATATGAATCTCCCACTTGTTACCATGTCCTATGCTCTAGTTCTCAGCACAGAGACATTTTTTTCAGAGGCAAAAACTGGATTTCTTTTGGTTAAATGTGAAGTAGAAGATGTGCTCTAACTGGTCAGCTACGTTTGCAGGCTTCCAAAGTATCAGAAATTTCTGTGAAAGTACACCGTATCTCAGAAAAAATTGCTACTTGTTTGGAAATCTTATCAGATATGTTGATATTTTTCTTCTGAAAAGAAACGTAGTCATGCCATTAGGAAGTAACCATCACTGCTTGAGGGATTGTTAATACTCTGTGAATGGGAAAGAGTGTAGAAAGCATGAACAGAAGTTGAACAATGTCTAAAGACTAGCTTAACCTACAAAATTCATCTTTGATGATGCCCTGGTTTTGGCTGGAGTAGAGTTAATTTTCTTCCTAGTAGCTGGCGTAGTACTGTGTTTTGGATTTAGGATGAGAAGAATGTTGATAACACACTGATGTTGTTAACATCCAGTTGTTGCTAAGCAGTGCTTACACCAGTCAAGGACTTTTCAGCTTCCCCTGCTCTGCCAGGGGCACAACAAGCTGGGAGGGGACACAGCCAGGATGGCTCACCCCAACTGGCCACAGGGCTATTCCAGACCATATGACACCATGCTCAGCATAGAAAGCTGGGGGAAGAAGAAGGAAGGGGGGGACATTCGGAATGATGGTGTTTTGTCTTCCCAAGTCACAGTTATATGTGATGGAGCCCTGCGTTCCTGGAGATGGCTGACCACCTGCCTGCCCATGGGGAGTGATAAATGAATTTCTTGTTTTGCTTTTCTTGCATGCACGGCCCTTGCTTTACCTATTGAACTGTCTTAAATCTCAACCCATGAATTTTCTCAGTTTTACTCTTCCAATTCTCTCCCCCATTCCACAAGGTGGGAGTGAGTGAGCAGCCGTGTGGTATTTAGTTGTCAGCAGGGGTTAAACCACCACAGATGAGCATTTTTTGAAAGACTGCATGTATTTTGAACACTCTCCATTTTCCAAAAACAAAATATTGTTTTACCATTTTAGGATAATATGAAGTTTTCATTCATAACTGTAAAACCTGTTTGCCATCTCAAAATACAAATTAACTTAATAGAAAGAGTACAGCTGGATGTTCCCCATAAAAACATTCCACAGAGGGTGGCTTACCATACCTACATACACAGTGAAAGTAAATGGGGTTCTTTGAATTGTTCATTGCTAAGAGAAAGTGTATATCCTCTGAACAGAAAAATATTTTAAATTAATACTGATGTACATTTTGCCAAATCACTATGATACTTACAACATACTGCTACAGCATATTAGACCAAAGCCTAATAGTACTTCAGACTGGATTAGGACCGTTACTGGGAAACCCTACTGCCACATCAGTTAAAGTTGAAAAGAAACAACAAAGAACAGTAGTGGACAGTGTGTGGGAAGAAAATACTTCAATTCTGTTGAAATATTCTGGGTTTAGTTCAACATTTTCATCTTTCTTTCAACAAGTAATCTAATTTTCTGATTCTAGCCTTATCCCTGTGCCATTACTGCAAGCAGTAGTTGCCCTGTGGCAGCAGCTCCTACTATGAAACAGAGCTCACCTGTTTTGGAGCTTGACAAATCTTTCTTAATCAAAAGAAGAATCACCCAAAATTAATCTGTATGCGGGTTTGCTGAGACCTGCAGATCTAACAAACTTAGCATGAGTATGAATTAAACTCAGTTTAGAGAGAAGATGGTAAAATTACTACTATGTTTCTAATTGGTGTCATAACATTCTTTTTCCAAGTGTCTTTCCTGCATCTAATCAAAGGCAATTAACCTTTTATATTACTAATTTTGAAAAGAGGCAAGTAATGATTATTCAATATGATTCTAACATTAGGTGCTACTCAGAGTCATGAAATACTGGTTTTTGGCATGGATTTCTACATTTCTACAAATTTCAAAATGCCTTAAAAGGATTAATGTCATGTAATTAATGTTCTAGCATTCAGTGGGAAAAAATGCATTATTATCACCTTTATGCAGACAGACTACTTATTAGGCTCCCTGTAGGATGAAATAACTGGATGAAAATAGCTGGCCTGAGTTAAGCAGAGGAACAGACTGCATGATTCAGTAGTTCTGTTTGGCTCTGAGATGTATGAATGTATAAACAGGGAAGCTGGAGCATGGATTGGTATAAGTCAAAATCTCCAAAACTATTTATGCATTCAGGCATGCACAGAAAAGAAAAGCTGCCTTCGTGGAGCAGAAGGTTGACTGATTATGTTTTAATGGAAAACCACAAAGTGCTAAGGCAGATTTTTCTTTTAAGATAGTTCCCTGCTGTTGATGGTTTAACATCAGTGGCTTGGATAGATTGAAAAAAACAACTTCTGATTTTCTCCCCTATCAAATGTAAACTAGGCAATACCAAAAATGGGCACACTTCTCCAGAGGACAAAGCTGAAAATGTTAAAAGAATATATACCATTTGACTTAACTCAGTGACTGCATACATCAAGTCCAGGCAGAGTAAGGGTAAAAGATCCCTGAGACAGTTCAGAGCTTTGATCTTATGTTATGGAGACTAATTGATTTAAAATACATGCCATAGCTGCTGAATGAGTCAGATTCTGTTTCATCATGATTTTGAAGGACAAATCAGATGTCTCCTTATAATATTCTCTACCAGTAGAACTAGCATTTTCATCTTGTTACTGTACAAGTTAATTTTAAAGTCAAATGTATTTAGCCAGTACAAAGAGGGAGAGGCATTTGTGACAACTGCAGTGATGGCAAGAATGACATTTTCAAGCTGTTTGGCAAAGCATTCACAGCTTTATAGCCTTAATTCAACTCCCAAAAGACAGCAAATCTTAGATCACCTGATTTATAGTATGTAGAGAAGACAACAAAAACAACAAATGAATTATGGCTAGAGCAAAAGGTGGTTACTATATTATTTATTAGAATGGAGCAAATAATTCACAGCAAATGCTCTCTGCTCAATAGATTTTATGCCTCTGGAATTACTGAACCAAACATTTCCTTGACAACATTTGTTGATTTAAAGTATGTGATTTTTTTTTCGGTGAACTGATCCTGAGCAGCTCGCTGTTTCCATAGCTAGTTTGTTTAAAGATAGTTCATTCACCCAGCGCAATACATGAGAAAAATACAACAAAAAACTTCCCAGGTAAAATTGAAATAATTATTAGAAGTTACAACATAAATCACTCAAATGAATATTTCTAATTTTACCCGAGACAATAAAAAGAGGGGTGTATGTTTCCTTACAGCCTATAGGATGCTTACCTTTTTCTGGATTTTGGTCATAAGGTACATATTACCCCTTTTTTAGCACTTAGACTTGTGATATAATGCCTAAATGCTCCATTTTACTTCTTCTGTATTTAAAAAAAGAATGTTATAAGATATTTTTGCATCTAATTCTAGGCTTGTACTTTAACACTAGGAACCTAAGCTGAAATGTCACCTAATTTCATATGCCTCCTCGAAGTTAGATAAATAACAGTTATCATGTGCAGAGTTAGGAAAATTTCCCATTTTTTCTTCACTATATTTTTTAAAAACAGGAGGAACTTCTTCATTTATAAAAAGTATCAGTGGAGATGTGGATTTGGTGGGGAAATTAAGAAGTGGCAAATTTGTCCTATTTTGAATGTAAAAGTGGTTAAGTTCAAGTATACACTTGCAATCTGCAAATGCATAAAATATTTAAATCTCTTCAATAGCTTTGCAAGTAAAATGTAAAGGGCTCATTAAAATTGCAGTAAATAGCAGACAAGCACAGAGAACTGAGTATTTTGTAAATACCATTGTAATGCTACTTTTTTTTAAAATGTTTGTAACTCTAACGTATGCAAATCCATTACATAAAAATAAAAACATCTTTCCTTAAGTTCTAAACCATATTTATTACTTACCATGAGTGGCTCTCCCCTCCCCCCTCCCCTCCCCTCCCCTCCCCTCCCCTCCCCTCCCCTCCCCTCCCCTCCCCTCCTCCTCCCCTCCCCCCCCTCCCCTCCCTCCCCCTCCCCTCCCTCCCCTCCCCTTCCCCTCCTCTCTTCTCTTCTCCCTCTCCCTTCCCTTCTCCCTCTCCCTTCCCTTCTCCCTCTCCCTCTCCTTCACCTTCTGCCTTTCCATTTTGCCTTTCTATTTCCCTAATTAAGCTAAGCAGAACATTACACTACTTGTGTAGCAATTTTTCATTATTCCAGAAGTGGTAATGATGAATTATGCAACATGTCATAATGTTGTCATCTGCTTTCATCATCTTTTCCCTCTTCTGATCAAATCGACTTAACTTTCAGTAATGAGAAAACCTTATTTCATAGAACTTTTTAAAAGTAAATATCAGAGAAGTATATGTGTGTGCATGAACACCCATGTATTTGCACATTTGCTATCTGAGGAAAGGCAGACTTTATTCTAGCAGCTGGGTGGGGCTAACACTCCTTTCCTTTAATGTAGCCGCTAAAGTCTCAATTCAGAAAGAAGGAAAAGAATACTAGGAAGTTAAAAAAAAAATTATTAAAAAAAAAAGAAAAGAAACGGCCCCCCCCTAATACCCAGGCAGCAGCTGCAGAAGTTAATGGATGGACTTACTTTTTACATTTTTAATCACATGGACTGGATGAATTATTTAGAAACCTTAAATATATAATGCTTTCAAAGCAGGGAAATGGACCAGGTTTCTAAAGATATTGACTTCCAAAGTGCTATATGGAGAGGCAAAGTATTAAATTTTTAAATATTCTGATCTTAATCTTTACATTACAGACTATCAGTGTATTGACTAGAACAGTGTGCTTTCTTTCTTCTAGTGAAGGCCATTTGAAGATATCACTAGCTGCCATTCTAGGAAATGCATTATTGTGTCTTCTTTATCTTCCCACATAATCAGAGACTCACAGAGTTTGTTTTGTCAAGGTTGATATTTTGCCGGTTTATTTTAAAGCATCATGTGTGTTTCTAATTTTCACGAAGAATAGCCCTTTTCTTCAATTGTTAAAGGAATATGGAGATGTCTGTTTAACTGCAGCTTTGGATTTTGCAAAGTCAGAGATGCCATTTCAGCTTTTCTCTGCACAACCTAGAAACTGTATTCGAATCTTCATTAACTAAAGGGAGCAGAGAAACTAAGCTAAATTAGTAAGTTATCCTATAAATAAATGAATTAATATTTTATAAAAGAGGGAGAAGGAATTATCCTATTTAGGCAGATATTAAGAAATTTAGGATTTCATAGATATTGTAAAAACAAGGGTTTACTGATTTATGATAGAAACACTATATCAGCGTAGACCCTAATTTATTAATGTGAACCTACAAATTTCCAACATATGATTAATTTTCAAGTCATCTACAACACCACGATGTCATTTGTCAAAAATAACTGAGAGAATGTCAAGATGTCCACTTACACTCTGCATCCCAAGGTCAAAATGCATAAAAGAAAGAGTTCTGAAAAAGTTTCATTTCCTTCATTTCATAGTGGTATTATTTAAAAAGAAGGTATTTAATAACCTTTACTGCGATATAAAACCAGTTAAATTAATTTAGAACTATATGGTAACTTCTATACTGCACCATATATTTTTTTTTCTTCTGCGCTTTTAATAATTGGTTCAGTCATTGAAAGCTGTAGATGCAGGTTAAAAATGAGAAAGACTTTCCCACAGTGAGTGAAGCACTGGAGTAGGTTTACTGGGGCCTCCAGCACTGGACGTCTTTAAGAACAGCCTAGACCACCCCTGTCAGGAGTAATAAAATCAGTTACTTCTGCTCTGGGGTAGAAGAAGAGAAAATATGATCTCCTGAGTCTTTTCTAGCCCTATCAAGCTATTCTGGGACAGTGCCTCAATACAACATATTCTTCAATATCTTCTTAAATCTTTAATGTACCACAGAATGAATGGTATAGGTTTCAAGTGGAAAGGAAAAAAAATCTGAAGTAACGTATTTTAGAAACATCTCAAGTGTAGTATTTTAACCCTCTTCCTTCCCTAATGTTATAATTCTCCCTGTTTTAGACTAGAAGGAAAAGATAATACAGGATGATGCATGTTGCAGTCTTCCTCAAACAAGTCCGAGACGAAAAATCTCAAACAAGACTGAGCTCTAGAAAACTGTTTCTAGGTAGCTATCTGAGAGGAGAAGAAATGGCATGAGAAGGATTTACCAATCAATCTTAGAACTCTATTACAATATCTATTGCTGTAGCTTAGCTATAATCTGAAAACTATGCAAGACAAATAGAGTAAGAAAATACTTAGAAAAGAGGAAAAACGTAATGGAAAACCTGCCAGTAGCAATATATTAAAAGGTGCAGGAAGTACCGCTATTCTGAACTTCTTGTCTCCATGCCTTGAACTTCTTGAACTCAATTTCAATTACAAAGTATTTGACATCTGATTGGCATTAGTATGCTAGGTAACATTCCTCCCAACAAAGATGATTAAGAAAAGTCTTTGAACAGAAAGAGTAAGTAACATAAGAATTTATTCCAGCTGAAGTTTGATAATACATTGAAAAAGGAATTATAAAGCACCTTCCACTTAATTAAAAACATAAATAAAGTACTCTGATTAACCAGGTACAGATTTGCATATGTTGGTGTAATCTTGATCCTATTGAAATCAATAACAAAATTCTCCCTTTATTAAAGATCTTCTTAATAGATCTGTATTATATAGGGAATTTAAGAAAAGAAGTAGACTTTCTGAGATTTCTGTCTAAAGGAAAACTTACTTTAAAAAGAATAAAGAGAAGAAAGAAGAAAGAAATATTTGAAAATGAGGCAAAATTGAAGAAATTAATACAAACTGTAATTTAGAGTTTGTGAGCTTTTCCATGTAAATGAAACCCTAAATGTTGTAGTACATATGGAAGTGAAACAAAACAGAACAGGGAAAATCCACAAAATACATGAAGTGTATATGTTAAAAATGTCTTCAAAGTGTCAAATATTACATAAAGTAAAACTTTATAGACCTCATGCAGGAACCCCAGTAAGTGTTCATTTTCAACACGTGATTGTAAAAAGGGTGGACGATATCACTGCATGCTATGGACCTTTGAAGAAAAGGTGTACAAGAGCATCCCAATGCCTTGTTTTCTTACATGATATAGTCTGATGCTTGCCTTACCGCAGTTCTGTTCAGCTATGCCAAGCCATTGACTTTGTGTTTGTACACATTCATTCTCTACTAATTACTGTACAAGCAGGAGCGAAATATAGACAATGTCTCCCCTGTTTTCATTCCACTGTCTGTAGCAGTGATGAGTGGAAGCTATACCTAAAAAAAAAGTTTTTCATTCTTGTCTATCTTGGTCACGCAACGCTGGAACATGTCTGCACAAGTCCATAGCACCCAACAAGATGCATCCCAAAGTCCTGAGGCAGCCGGCAGATGTAGTTGCTAAGTTGCTCTCCATATTTGAAAAGTCATGCCAGTCAGGTGAAGTCCACAGTAACTGGAATAAGGGAAATACCACACTAATTTATTTTAAAAAGGTAAAAAGGAGAACTCTGGGAGCTACTGGCCATTCAACCTCACCTCTGTGCCTGGTAAGATCATGGAGCAGATCCTTTTGGAAGTTATGTCAATGCCTATGGTGATTAGAGACAGCCAGCATGGCTTCACAATGGGCAGATCATGCCTGACTAATCTGGTAGTCTTCCACCACTGTGTTAGTGGGTAAAGGAAGAGTAACTGATGTCATCTACCTTGCCTTTTCTAAAGCTTTTGGCATGGTCCCACATAACATCCTCAGTTTTAAATTGGAGACATAGGGGTTGGATGGAAGGATAATTCAATGGGTAAGGAACTGGTTGGCTAGCCACACCCAAAGAGTTGCAGTCAATGGCTCAATGTCCAAGTGGAACCCAGCAACCCCCCCTCAGGCGTCCATATTGGGGCCAATACTATTCAGTTTCTTTACTAGTGAAATAGAGAATGGAATTAAGCGCACCAGGTTAAGTGGTGCTGTCATGGTTTAAACCCCCAGTTAAACTACGTTAAACTAAGCACCACACAGCCAATCACTCCCCCCTGGTGGAGTGGGGGAGAGAACCAGAAGAGTAAAAGTGAGAAAACTGAATTTAAAAGACAATTTGATAAGTAAAGCAAGGGACGTGCAAACAAGCAAAGCAGAACAAGGAATTCATTCACCACTTCCCATGGAAGTATTCGAGGTCAGGCTGGATGGGGCTTTAGCAACCTGATCTAGTGGAATATGTCCCTGCCCATGGTAGAAGGGTTGGGTGATATGATCTTTAAAGTCCCTTTCAACCCAAGCCATTCTACATTTCTATGATTTATCATTTCATCCTAGCGGTGGCCCTTTTCTTTACTTTTCTGAATTATTAAATACAGACATTGTCTTTTCTGTTCAGACAACAGCATAAGCCAAATTAATGAGAGTAAAAAGCAAGGTTTAGGTTTTTCAAAGCTGTATGAGCTACAAGTGGTAGTTTATAGCTACATTATTTTCAAATACTAAACTTCAAAGAGCAGAAAATTTTCAAAATTTTTTACTTTTGACCCTCAAGTAAAAAAAGTAGAAGACATTTTAGTGTTGAAAACAAAAGGATAATTGTTTCAATATTCAATGTGTTGCTTGTTACCAAATATATGAAATTAAAATGGCATGAGAACAATTTGTTTTCTATTTCCAAGGACACATTATTTTTTGTGATCTTGGTTTTATGTCTGTTTCTTGCAGCAACTTTCTTATTTTCAAAGTTATTGTGAAATTAGAACATTATAATGACATAAAAAATCTAAATGTTTAATGTATATAAGATTAAAATGTAAATTAAAATGTAAATTAAAAATGTAAGAAAGGATTTGTCAATATGTGAAAACTAGTATTCATAATACACATGATACAAATATAAAAAACCTCAAAGAATTCTAACAAAAAAGAAAGTAAATGCTGATTATCTTATGTCTTCATTTGTACTGAATCGTGGTTTTACAAAGTAAAATTATTTTTTCTCCAGAAATATTCAGAAAAGAGAAGAAATCAAAGCCTATTAAAAAAAATAAATATCTGAAAATTGATGGAAGCATTCATCTTAAAGGTCATTTGTATTGTTTATATTGTGTCATGTTTGCTATGGTTTACATCTTTTATTAGCTGTAACTCAGGTACAATTATCAATGTAATATATGCACTACACGGTTTATTCTAACCTTGTTCCCTAAATGTAAGAGAAGGAATCAATACGCTTTTTTTATTCCTGGGAAGATTGCATACACAGTCATGAGGGGAAAGAAGAGTAATGAATTGTAACTGACTACTTACAAATCATTGAAAGTTGCCAGTAACAGTTACTTCTAAAGAGGTAAGGGAAATATCAAGGCACAATTTCAAATCTGAAGACTTCTATTAGTCTGGGATTAGGCACACATTTCCTAATCATCTTTCTCCTTAACTAACTTATTCAACCTCAGGTGCTGTTTAGAGACTTATCAAGGCAGACCCCTTTTGCAATAGAAAAAAAGATTTAAACATTAAAAAGACCATTCCAAAGAAGTATTTGAGACAACCATTACATGTAGTTCATCTGAATTCGCAACATCCATATGTTTTAATGAAGGGTCAGAAGCAACAAAAAGTGATCTCTTCTGTTTTCGTCTTAGTCTTCAGCAACATTTGTGTTCAATTTAACACAAGAATGATGAAAATACAAATTGGGCTTTTAAGTCTAAATCAGGGAATGTTTTAGTCTCTCCTAAACCCATTACTTGAGATACCTGTGCCAATTTTTACTGGAACAGGCAGCTCAAAATGCCACCAAAATCATCTGAAGCCTGAACATGTCAGTGTCAGGCAAAAGACATTCTTTACATACATTCTACTTGAGCAGTGAAAGCACTGATCTTTCTGAAACATTGTATTTGAGTATGCCTAAAGTTCTTGAGTGAAAAATACTGTATCCTTTGGAATACCATTTTGCAATCTGATTAAGAGCTAGCAAAGGGTAAAACCCAACAGAAGGATACACGTTTCTGCCCTAAAATGTATAATACTATGTATTATATATATATTATATATTTAAATCACACAACTAAAAAAACCACTGAATAATATTTTTTAAATTAAAAAAAATAACAAATTATTATATTTGTATAAATAAATGTATTATATTATATATTATAAAAATATATTTACAATTCTATTAATGATAGAAAATATTATCATAATTATATGAATAAATATAAAAAATTAAATAGTAAAATGACATAAAATAATAAAAATGCCCAGACATTTTTATTCCAAGAAAAAAAAAATTCAAGGTATCTAAATTATGTCAAACCAAGCAGTTTATGTTTGATAGCAGTAGATTACCACATGGCTATATAACTTTTCATTGGGGAAATACTGTTATCTAGCCTTAAAACATTGTGTGCACTACATGGAAATTTAGGTGCATTTATGGCAGCTTTATCCACTAAGCAGAAGCAAAGTTTGGGCATAGGTGCTGATACTCCTGTATCTGCAGTTTTGCCTTCTGAACTTTACTCTGCAAATCACCCTGCAGCAGTATGGAGGACACCATTTTAAGTCAGGTGCTACTCATGACTAACTGGGCTAGCAGTAAATTAAGCTATCTAAGCAGTGAGAAGTAACAGACCTAGCATTCTTCAAGCACTTATCTTGGAATTCACAATGGTTTATTGTGTAGCTTTCAGTTGTCATTTATACCAATGGAAATCATAGAATCATAGACTGTTTTGGGTTGGAAGGAACCCCTAGAGGTCAACCAGTCCAACCCCCCTGCAGTGAGCAGGGAAACCGCTAACTAGATCAGGTTGCTCAGAGCCCCCTCCAACCTGGTCTTGAATATTTCCAGGGATGGGGCCTCCACTCCCTCTCTGGGCAACCTGTTCCAGTCTTTCACCACCCTCAGTGTAAATAATTTCTTCCTCATATCTAGTCTGAATCTACTCTCTTCTAGTTTAAAGCCATTACCCCTTGTCCTGTCCCAGCTGGCCCTACTAAAAAGATTTTCCCCATCTTTCCTATAGGCCCCCCTTTAAGTACTGAAAGGCCGCAATCAGGTCTCCCCTCAGCCTTCTCTTCTCCAGGCTGAACAATGATGTTTTGTTCTGAAATGGTTCTGGGTATTTTTCTCTGGGTATGAAAAAGATCATTTTGACAGATACTTGTAAATTATTTTGTGATTTTGAAATGTAATCACATGCAACATTTTCAATTTTATATGTATAACAAAGGTATATTTGTATGTTTGACCTGTAGCTTACAGTGCCAAAGTCTACAATCTTTGTTTCTGAATAAGAGACACAAACCAGAAAATACCAATTTTGTGTCTCAAAATATGAAGTAACGAAATATCTACACATACAAAAAAACTTCTTTCCTTCCCCCATTGTGCCAGGAGAATCATACCAAAATATTTCCATTTTTTGTGTGCACAAATTGAATCAAAGTGGTTTAGTTTTCTGTATAATTCTAAATTCTTCAATTATGTATTGTTTTGACCTAAAACTATCTGCTGAACTGCTAATAAGTGTAGTGAGGTTTGTGGTACAACAACTTCAGTCATGCTCTCCTTTGTGATTAGGGCTCCCTAGAAGGACATCACTATGGGGAAAATGAGCCTGGAGCATAGCATGAGATTGTCATGACTACATTGTCTCCTGGCAGATGTATTTCAGATGTAAGTGGAAGTGAATATGACCTAACGGAAATTACATATTCTGTATGCAAACTACAGTTCCAATAATGCACAGGAATGTAACAGAGATAAACAGCTCACTGACCCAAAAATAAAGACATCACCAATTAAAAAAATTCAAAAATTTTTGTCCTGTGAAAAAATAATTATTTCAACTTGCATTGAAAAGGGACAAAAACAAATTTAGAAAAATCTAATTTTTGACCAAAGAGACACTCCAGGTTGCTCCTAGCTATGGGCAGAGCACTGCAATGCTCTTTTTTTACTCTCCATGCAAGATACCACTGAAGCACTATCTGTAAGCTCTGTTGCACCCTTAGCTTGCAGAGTTGACACAGCCAGCAGGCTACACATTCCACTAGACTGAGCTTAAAATCACTGCCTTAAAAAGGCAGCCTGGTAACATGGCTGAAAGCTACATTTTGCAACTGGTTATCATCTTCAGTGAATAGCAGATGAAGTAAGAATAATGAAGTGTATCCATTTCAGTAGTTGCTGTACAAAGAATACATTTTTTCACATTAAGTATCTGGAGACTGTGGCATGAATTACATTCTCTGAGGACTCCATAAATATCAGAAGAAAAGATAAAAAAAGAATTTTTAATAACAGAATCTGTGATAATATAGTACTATAATTTGGAGAATATATTAATAAAATGTGCTAGTAAAATACATTGAAATTTGCACATTTTCAGTCAAAATTTACTTTGAAAGAAAAATAGTAAATATAGAATCATATCATAGAATACTTTAGGTTGGAAAAGACCTTAAACATCATCAAGTCCAACACTTAACCATACCCTTAAGCACCACACCTACCCATCTTTCAAATACCTCCAGGGTCTGGGATTCAAACACTTCCATGGGTAGCCCATTCCAATTCCAGTAAAGGAATTTTTCTTAATATCCAATCTAAACCTCTCCTGGAGCAACTTGAAGCCATATCTTCTCGTCCTATCACTAGTTACTTGGGAGAAGAGACCAACACCCACCTAGCTACAGCCTCCTCCTGTCAGGCAGTTGAAGAGGGCAATAAGGTCTTCCCTCAGCCTCCTCTTCTCCAGACCGAACAACCACAGTGCCCTCAGCCGCTCCTCATAAGACTTGTGCTCCAAAACTTTCACCAGCTTCGTTGCTCTTCTCTGGACAGGCTCCAGCGCTTCAATGTCCTTCTTGTAGTGAGGGTCCCAAAACTGAACACAGGATTCGAGGTGTGGCCTCACCAGTGTGGAGTACAGGGGCACAATCACTTCTCTACTCCTGCTGGCCACACTATTCCTGATACAAGACAGGAAGCCATTGGCCTTCTTGGCCACCTGGGCACACTGCTGGCTCATATTCAGCCGGCTGTCAACCAGTACCCCCAGGTCGTTTTCTTCTGGGGAGCTTTCAGCCACTCTTCCCCCAGTCTGTAGCATTGCATGGGGTTGTTGTGACCCAAGTGCAGGACCCCACGCTTGGCCTTGTTGAACCTCATACAATTGGCCTCGGCCCTGAGATCCAGCCTATCCAGGTCCCTCTGTAGAGCCTTTCTAACCTCAATCAGATCAATGCTCACACCCATTTTGGCGTCATCTGCAAACTTACTGAGGGTGCACTCAATCCCCTCCTCCAGATCATTGATAAAGATATTAAACAGAACTGGCCCAACTACTGAGTCCTGGGGACCACCACTTGTGACCAGCTGCCAACTGGATTTAACTCTCTTCACCACAACTCTTTGGGCCCAGCCATCCAGCCTTTTTTCACCCAGTGAGGCATATGTCCATCCAAGCCATGAGCAGCCAGTTTCTTCAGGAGAATGCTGTGGGAGACAGTGTCAAAGGCTTTACTAAAGTCCAGGTAGACAACATCCACGGCCTTTCCCTCATCCACTAGGTGGGTCACCTTGTCATAGAAGGTGCTCAGGTTGGTCAGTCAGTACCTTCATGAACTCATGCTAACTGGGCCTGATTACCTGGTTATCCTGTACATGCCATGTGATGGTACTCAAGATGATCTGTTCTATAACCTTCCCTGGCACCGCGGTCAGACTGACAGAGTAATTTATATGATGTATGACAGAGTAATTTATGATATTACATTTATCTTCTAATAAATTTTTTAAAAAATAAAACAGGTTTTTTGCCTGAAACTTTCATTTTCTTCTATGATGTATTTAAACTGTCAACATCTACTCACCCTCTTACTTCCTGCCACATTTCTTGTGTTCATGAGACTCAGGAACTGACTAAAAATGAATGGATTGATAAAAAGAGGTATGCTCTGTTTGCAGTGTTTTTACAATGCTTTTTTTCTGTATTTAACAGAATTTATTTATGCCCTTCATTGTTCTGATATCATGTCATAATGGGACAGTTTTGCATTCAAAAGCAAATACAATTCTGCGTGAACCAATTCTTTGAGCAATTGATGGGCAGCTGAAAGAAGAAAGCACTTGACAACTTCTTTGTGAATCACCTGTAAATGGTGCTAGTTCAAGGGTTCTGTTATTCCATGTATCCCTTTGTTCTCTTCCAGACACAAGTTGAGAGCAGATAGCAAGCTGCAACTGTTAGCTCAAATACAATTATAGGCTGCTACTTTGCTTCTATGTATTAAAGACACAAAATAAAAATTGTCTTGGACAAAATGAAGCTCAATAAGAAAAAGGCCAACAAAATGGTGTACATATTTATACCCAGATAACGAGGTGTATAGTATAACGCATTACAGTTTCACAAACAATCAATATGAATTATTGGATATAAAATTACTTTTTGATTACCACTGTGAAAACACAAGCTGCTCAAGTCATTCCTCACACTACTATTGATTTTAATCTACTTTTTCTATTGCATTTTTAAAGCATTTCATGTCAATTCTTAAGTCTCCATTCTACTGCTCAATGCTAAGCAAATGCATGAAGGATAAACCTTTAAGTTTTAAGGGTGGAGATCTCTCAATATTTTTTTTTCATCCTTTAATCTCCATGCTCTTTCTACCACAGCTTGTTGAAGACTGAAACATATTTTCATAGTCAGACTACACACAGGAACTACCAGAATTTTCCTAACCTTTTAACCCCTTCATTTATTCCATGTTATTAGCCCTTACCACTCTAGCAGCTTTCTATCATGTGGCACTTTGTTTCCTGCTGGTTCCCATGGCAATGGTCAGGTCATCTGTCAAATGACAGAGCAATATATTATAGTCATATCTCAAAGCTTGTAAGTGGGTTCTTTTATTTTGCATTTGTCAAGTTGTCAAATACTCAGCAACAAACACAGTACTTCTGCCTCTCTTCCTGAGAGGTGAAATAGGACCAAGACAAAGACAAACCTAGGAATATTCTTTGCTGTTGTAGTCACTTTTTTCCTCAATGAACCAAGATTTGTAAGGTATAGTTACTTTCATATTAGGGTTAGACATGGAATTAGCTGGTTTGAATACAATATAGTACAAATTTCTCCCAGTCCTATGTGGTGAGACCTATGTGGGTGCATCTTGATATTTTCTCCATTATCTTGAATGTGTCAGTATTTCTAGTCAGCTGCAGTTCTGATGTTTTATTTGATGAACATCTGTATTTACAATATATATGTGACTGCATATTGCTGAAAAAAATATGTACGGCTATCTGTACAAAGAAAGTGTCAATTAATGCATTATTGGTAAACCTCTCTTTGAATGAAATAGAATAACTCTTTAGCAAGCATCAGCACAATGCCCAGGCTAACAGTGAGACAAACTACTGCACAGCTAAAAATTCAGGGGAATAATTTTGGTAGGCATGAAGTAGTTATCTATAAAGTACCTAGGCAATGACTCAAAGGTAGGGGTCCTATTATTGCAAGACAATGAATTACATGATGATGACAATGAGAAAAAAATTTAGTTTCAGGAGTAACGAGAAAGAGAAGGATACACAAGAAAGCCATCTGAAACATATAGACTAATCAAGATTTTGATGGCAATCTTTGTCAAAACGAGCATTGTGTGCAGCAACTCTTCTGAGAATGTGAATCACCATCTTTTATCCTACTCAGAGATTAAACACACAAAGAACACTGAACCTCAAGTATTGGACACAAGTGTAAAGACGACATTGCTAAGAAAATGTCGAGTAATATCCAACCATAAAACAAGATGAGAAAAAGCCTTATTGCTTTTTTTGCAAGCTTAGATCTCAACTTGTTGGGTGCTTGAAAAGAGTATAATCATCAAAGTGTTGGTGTTGACATTCAAATAGGAACCTCCAGACCAGAATAGGAAACAAGAATACTGATCTGACCATCGGTTTGCCAGATTCTGACTAACAGAAATTTCACATATACACAATTTTACTTTTTCAGCTTTCTACTAGGTGAAGGAATTTATACAAAACACAGCAGTAAATTAGAAATATGAAAAAATATTTGCAATCTGTTATGAACACTGAAAGTTGATGCAGGTTTACAGTAACTGAACTGTAGACAGATTCATTATGTTTAAAGAATAATTATGAGGAAAATAAGAGTATTTCACTCAAAAGGACAGAGTTTTCTTAGAGGGTAAACGAAGTAATAGCACGATATGGTCATTTTACTTCAGTGTTCACAGCAAAATGACTTTAAAAGAATGCCATGTCAACTTTCTTAACTGTAGCCATACATTTTATTAAAAGTAATCAACTTTTTATTTGAATAACACACTTTGAATAACAGTGGCACAGTCCACCACACTTAGATTACATTAGTGCAGTCTATATCACGTCAACATTCATTAGTAGTCAGTAATTGTTGGCTATTTGGCTCATGTCCAAACCATGTAAAAGACAAAAATAACCAATCCCTTGGCTATATCTTCCCTAGAATTTCTCTGCTGGCTAAGGCTATGACATTGGCAAGTCTCAGTGGTTTTTTTTACAGTTCTAGCTAACATGATCAAGGAAGTAACTATAGGCTTCAGCCTTAGACCTAAATCCTTCTTCATAAAAAGGGTGCATTATGACTCGCAAAGGATTGCCATATTACCTTTGCTCTTTATATCAAATTATGTATTTTTCAAAGGGTTATTCAGGAATTAGCTCATGAAATCTCTACCTTTAACTACACAGTGACTAGATGTTCCAACAGACATGTAAAGTCCCCATCCCCTCACCCCTGACACCATTAAAGAAAAAAATCAACCCTGGGATTCTTTTTCATGTTTACAAAAACATATAAAAGCACCAAATCTACTTATTGTGTTCATTAGGGCTTTCGGTTATTTGTCTGTTTATCTCATGATGATAGGACAAAAGCAACGACTAGTTTTTCTCACCAGAGAATTATCAGAGTGAATTCAGGTCTTTTTAAAACATTTTGTTAATTACAGATTATCCCAAAAAATACAGTGGAAAAACATGAAGGAGGAGGACGGTCACGTAGGAGAGCCCAGAATACAAACACGCAGTCTCCTTAGGAGTATGGTGAATGCTTCCACCTTTATTCTAAAATATGGGTACATATATACTGAGGGATAGGGTCCACGCAACAAAAACAACACTTTCATTGGTTCAATGCTATTGTCCACGCGCTTCTCCTCTGACAGTGACCGCACTTGTAACACCTTTCATTGGTTTAAGCTTTACTGTCCATGCGCTTATTCTCAAATAGTGATTGGATATATAAAACAAAGCACACAGCTATCTTAGTTTCTACTTGCAATCAGCACATTTTTCCTTAGCTCATAGCTTCTTACTTGTTTCAGTGTACCAAGGACACGCTGTTTACAAACCCTGGATTGTCCACACATTCCCATAATACTTTGTGACCCTGTTGTTCAAGAAACCCCTCTACAAAAACATTAATGCATTCAGCTACATCCATGGGAGCTTCTATCATGAGTTTTGGAAAATTCCATTTGTTAGAAAATTCAGAATTTGTTCTATTGTAAAAACTTATACATGACATAATCCTCTTGACCCCTCATAAAAATCTGATGCTCAGTAAGATTTTTGATGTTCATAACACTACATACTTGATTCACTTGTTTGCTTCTCATTTCTGAGTAGTGGATTTACTCAGCAATGTTTTTAAAGAGAAAAAAATTACTTAACTCATGTACTGGTGGGTGTGTTACATGCTGTCATTACATACAGATATTTAACATGCATATGAATTACACCAAATTGAAGTCAGAAAATAAAATTAGAGAGTCATGGAGGTAATAAGAATCACTTAATTTAAACTTTATTTCAGCACTTAGAATACATTGTTTACCTGCAGATCTTAAGTTTCTGATCTGTAAGAATAGACAGTAAGTTTTCAGCTTGTCTGGAAATGCAAAAATACTTCATCTTTTAATCCAAGATTGCATACTTAATGCTCATTATTTTCTTGATCACTTCTGCAAGCTTAGCATTAGGCTTTGGTTAAAGATGCAGTCTTTTTTTGGTGTTCATTTGTGTAGGGCTTTTCAGTCTTTTGACCTCTGTCCTATACTAACAGTCCAATATTCAGGGTAAGATGAAGTGAATGTTTATACAGACTGTGAAAGAAATACACATATTACTAAAAATAAAAGACTCTTCACCATTTTAATTTCAGATTAGTTTTTCTAATGAGTAGCTAATTAATTATGGATTATGCAACAAAATATATTTTTCAGAAGAAAATAATATTTCACACAGATGTTTTTAAAGTGCCTAGCTTTCTTCTGTAGCACTCAACTACACTTCTGCTACAAGTTTCCATCCTGATTGAAAGAATTTAGTGTTCAATTTGACAGGGATGAAAAACATAGTTTCTAAAAAAATTAAAACACTGGCAGGCAGTAGAACTGTATCACCAGAAGAAATGACATAACTAGTTATTTCATTAAAATTAGTAGATGTTTCCACATAAAAGATTTTCTTTCCTAGCCTTGCCATGTCTGATGTTTGAGAGGCATGGACAAATGGAGATATGACAGAAGACAACAAAGATGATGACTGGATACCCTGATAACAAGGCTTATGCAAAAGACTCAAAAAGTCACACTTATCAAATCTCATACCAGAGAAGACTGAAAGAAGGTGTGATTACAGTCCTCAGCTCAGAAGGTGAGCTGCCTCTAAAACAGGTTTAAGTTGCACTGGGTGAGGTTAGAGTAGGTGTACAAATAAAAGTTTATCCTGTTAAGTACAGGAGTTAAGTACAGGAGATTTCACAACCTGCCAGGAAAAGCTGTGCAACTTCATCCCTGGAAATGTTATGTGCAGGCTAGACAGCTCTCTGAAAATTTGTCATTGCTCTTCCCTAGTGGAAGGAGACTGAACTAGATGATACCCTCTGTTTCAGTCAGGAGACCACATGAGAGTTTAGATGTTGTGAAGTTAGGGAGAACAAACCACCATTGCTTTTGGGAGTGTTGTCATTTTTTTTTTTTTATCTTCCCCATATTAAGATGAGAGACTGAATTGTATTAATGTAGTGCTGAACCTAAAGTATTCATTACCACTGCACCTCTAAGAAATGTGCTGGGATTTAACATAAGTCAACCTCTTAGCTTGAATAACTTGTGTATTTTCACCGTTATTAAGGGATACTTTTGTAATTTTTCTCCATATTTAGTGGTGCTCTGTAACATTTTTTTTTTATTATTTCCTTTGGGAAGCTGAAGACAGATGTATTCCTGCTTTAACAGCTGTACTATCTGGCAGTTGTTTGTGGTGGCATTATAGTTCAATATTATCTTCATTCATAGTTTATACATTGTCTGCCATTGTAAATCAGGAGTGGGATCTCATTATCAAAAATCTTGCTCATTTCCTTCACAATCCTTATTTATGCTTAGTTATTTTTTCAAGCAAACGTAATGATGCAAAAAACTTCGGGTGTTTGTAATTATCTGTATCTGTATGTAACAGGTGAAACAATAGCAGTGAATAAAAGAACACTTTCAAGAACATAATTTAAAATATTTGTCAGAGTGAATGTAGCATTGGAAGACCATTTATTAAAATATTCAACAAATACTTAATAAACACCTAATGTGCAGGGAACATTCACAGCCCCCTCTCCCTCCCTCTCTTAATAAAACATGAGTCAGTTAATACTTTTACCTGTTCCAACATTTGATCAAAAGTTGAGACAAGGAAAACTCTATTTTTCTCCAACACTAGATTTAGAGTGACAGATGATGGACAAGAATTGAAAGTGAAGTGTAGTTATTTCTTTCACATTAACAGAGTTACCAGTTATAATCAAAGCAAAGTGCCTGTCACATCCAGTGCAACATAAGCCCTCTGTGTCACTGATCACACCACTGTGCTGCCAGTCAGTGTCAAGCTGAAAGCGCCATTAGGAAACAGCTGACCACATTAAACAAATGGATAAAGTCATGATTCTAGAATAATTGCATCATTAGATATAGCACCTATCTAGTTTTCATATGTATGGGTCTGTGATACTATTATAAGCCCATGATAATGCTTGCTTCTCCTGTTGTGCTTTACACATATTGCTTCTCTCTTGCACCCTTATTTTCCAACCTTGAATGCTGGGGTCCCTCCATATATTTAATGAAATCTGGTAATAAATCACCAAATCTCCTAAAGTAAGTGTTCCTATTGCAGATTCAGCTCTCTCTCCCTTGACATTACTAGAGACAAAATAAGATTTGTGCTCTGACAGAGTAAGATTTTGCTTTATCGGAAAGCATATTAGTGTGGGCATGTCTCAGCATAATGTGCACCAAAATCTGAGATTATAACTAATTTGTTCTGCTATCAAGTGAATGATAAAATGATTTAGGTACATAGATATGGAACGTTGGGCTCTTTAGGAATTATGTGTAGTTGTCTTATCCTAAGTCAGTGAAAGTCTGAGAGCTTTTAGTGTATAAAATTACATTTACGGGAAAGACTAAGCTTTGCATAGAGAAAAGAAGATTGTGAGAAACAAGAATTCTGCAACAGCCTCCCAAGAGTTCAGGACTATAAACTCACACATGTTCTGCAGTCTCTTTACCTTTGACTGATCTCTTCTTAGTGCAGGATACAGGGGTAATGGAAGTGGAAGTGGTTGGACAATGCTTGTTTGGAAAGTTATTATGATTAAAGCATGAAGAAATGTGTTTCATGGTCAAATGTTGGCAATTAATCTTTATAAAGTAAACAATTATATAAAATACAAGAAAATAACATCAGATCTAAGTATGTCATCTTTCAGAGACATTTGGAAAAGTACTTGAGTAGTGGTGAGCATTACTTCTTCCAGTCTACTGTTTAATGGCCAAACCAATGATAGGCCACTAAATTAAAGTCCAAGTACAAAGTCTACGTTATGAATGTCTGGCCTTGAATGAGGCTGTAAAGCCTGCAGAATCGTGTTAATCATATACTGGTTTCAATGTAAATGTTTATTCAGGATGCTGGTGCTGTGTTTCTCTGAAGCTTATGTCCCCAAGACACACACAGTCTACGAACACCTTAGAGGACATTGATCCAAACATCTTGTACAATCTAAATGAGTAAGTGGAGCCGCAGTTGATATGATCCAAGATTATAGATTCCATACAATGTTTTCCACAGGCTGGCTTAATCTGTTAGGAACAGGATAGCAGTGTTTCCACTCAGGAATTACATATAGAGTTAGATCAGGCTTATCCTGAAGCCCATCAGGACATGTACACCATAGCTGCTGGTACTATCACAGGAAAGCTGCTAAACCTCCAGGAATCCCAGACAATATAGACAGTTTATTTTGTTTTGGAAACAGAATTTACAGCCAGAAAAATCATCATAGAATCATAGAATTGTTAAGGTTGGAAAAGACCTCTAAGATCATCAAGTCCAACTGTCAACCCAATACCACCTTGCCTACTAAACCATGTCCCAAAGTCCCACGTCTACATGTTTTCTGAACACCTCCAGGGATGATGACTTGACCACCTCTCTGGGCAACTTGTTCCAATGCTTGACCACTCTTTCAGTAAAGAACTTTTCCTAATATCCAATTGAAATGTATCCTGGAGAAACTTGAAGCCATTTCCTCTTATCCTATCACTAGTTACTTGGGAGAAGAGACCAACACCCACCTTGCTACAATTTCCTGACAGGCATTTGTAGAGACCGGTAAGGTCTCCCCTCAGCCACCTCCTCTCCAGGCTAAGCAAACCGAGTTCCCTCAGCTGCTCCTCATAAAACTTGTTTTCCAGACTCTTCACTAGTTTTGTTGCCCTTCTCTGGACATGCTCCAGAACGCAAATTCTTTCCTGAAGTGAGGGGCCCACAACTGAAAACCACGCAAGGTGCAGCCTCACCAGTGTGGAGTACAGGGGCACAATCACTTCTCTGCTCCTGCTGGCCACACTATTCCTGATACAAGCCAGGATGCCAATGGCCCTCCTGGACACCTGGGCACACAGGTATGCTGGCTCATATTCAGCTGGCTGTCAGCCAGAAGCCCCAGGTCCTTTTCCCCCAGGCAGATTTCCAGCCCCTTTTCCCCCAGTCTGTAGCATTGCATGGGGTTGTTGTCACCCAAGCGCAGGACCCCGCACTTGGCCTTGTTGAACCTTGTTGTACCCAGCCTCCCGAGCTGGAAGATGGGGACAGAGAGTGGAATGAACCCCCCATAATCCAGGAGGAAGCAGTCTTTGACCTGCTATGCCACCTGGACATCCACAAGTCTATGGGGCCAGATGGGATCCACCCAAGAGTGCTGAAGGAGTTGGCAGAGGAGCTTGCCAAGCCACTCTCTATCATTTATCAGCAGTCCTGGAGAACAGGGGAGGTCCCATATGTCTGGAGGTTGGCAAATGTGACGCCTCTCTTCAAGAAGGGCCGGAAGGAGGATCAACCGGTACCGGGGAAGATTATGGAGAGGTTCATCTTGAGTGTGCTCACCAGGCACATGGAGGACAATCAGGGGATCAGGCCCAGTCAGCATGGGTTCACGAAAGGCAAGTCTTGCCTAACCAACCTGATTTCCTTCTATGACCAGGTGACCCGCCTGGTAGATGAGGGAAAGGCTGTGGATGTTGTCTACCTGGACTTCAGCAAAGCCTTCGACACAGTCTCCCATAGCATTCTCCTGGAGAAGCTGGCAGTTCATGGCCTAGATGGATGTACTCTTCGCTGGGTTAAAAACTGGCTGGGTGGCCGAGCCCAGAGAGTCGCGGTGAATGGAGCTAAATCCAGTTGGCAGCCGGTCACAAGCGGTGTCCCCCAGGGCTCAGTTTTAGGGCTGGTCTTGTTTAATATCTTTATCAATTATCTGGATGAGGGGATTGAGTGTGCCCTCAGTAAGTTTGTAGATGACACCAAACTGGGTGGGAGTGTTGATCTGCTGGAGGGGAGGAGGGCTCTGCAGAGGGACCTGGACAGGCTGGATCGATGGGCCGAGGCCAATTGTATGAGGTTCAACAAGGCCAAGTGCCGGGTCCTGCACTTGGGTCACAACAACCCCATGCAACGCTACAGGCTTGGGGAAGAGTGGCTGGAAAGCTGCCTGGTGGAAAAAGACCTAGGGGTACTGATTGACAGCCGGCTGAATATGAGCCAGCAGTGTGCCCAGGTGGCCAAGAAGGCCAATGGCATCCTGGCCTGTATCAGGAATAGTGTGGCCAGCAGGAGTAGGGAAGTGATCATGCCCCTGTACTCGGTGCTGGTGAGGCCGCACCTCGAATACTGTGTTCAGTTTTGGGCCCCTCACTACAAGAAAGATGTTGCCTTGCTGGAAGAGGTCCAGAGGAGAGCAACCAAGCTGGTGAGGGGTCTGGAACACAAGTCATACGAGGAGCGGCTGAGGGAACTGGGGTTGTTTAGCTTGGAGAAGAGGAGGCTGAGGGGAGACCTGATCGCCCTCTACAACTACCTGAAAGGAGGCTGTAATGAGGTGGGGGTCAGCCTCTTCTCCCTGGTAACAGATGATAGGACGAGGGGGAATGGCTTGAAGCTGCGCCAGGGCAGGTTTAGGCTAGACATTAGGAAAAACTTCTTCACTGAGAGGGTTGTCAGGCTCTGGAATGGGCTGCCCAGGGAGGTGGTGGGGTCCTCATCCCTGGAGGTCTTTAAAAGAAGGATAGATGAGGTGCTTAGGGACATGGTTTAGTGGTGGGATGGCAGTGCTAGGTTAACGGTTGGACTCGATGATCTTAAAGGTCTTTTCCAACCGAGGTGATTCTATGATTCTATGATTCATACAATTGGCCTCGGCCCTGAGAGAACTCAGGCCTCAGAACTGAGCCCTGGAGAGCACTGCTTGTGATTGGCCACCAACTGGATTAACTCCATTCACCACAACTCTCTGGGCTCAGCCATCCAGCCAGTTCTTTACCCAGCAAAGAGTACTCCTGCCTAAGCCCTGAGCCACCACCAGCTTCTCTAGGAGAATGCTGTGGGAAACTGTGTCAAATACTTTGCTGAAGTTCAGGTGGTCAACATCCACAGCCTTTCCCTCATCTACTAGGTTGGTCACCTTGTCATAGAAGATCAGGTCAGTCAAGCAGGACCTGCCTTTCATGAACCCATGCTGTCTGGGCCTGATCCCCTGGTTGTCCTGTACATGCCTGGTGAGTACACTCAAGATGATCTGCTCCATAACCTTCCCTGGTATGGAAGTCAGGCTGACAGGTCTGTAGTTCCCTGGATTCTCCTTCCAGCCCTTCTTGTAGAGGGTGGGGGTCATGCTGGCAAGCCTCCAGTCATCTGGGACCTCCCCTGTTAACCAGGACTGCTGATAAATGATGGAGAGTGGCTTAGCAAGCTTCTCCACCGCCTCCCTCAGTACTCTAGGGTGGATCCTATCCATCCCCATAGACTTGTGAGTGTCCAGGTGGCACAGCAGGTTATTAACTTCTTCCTCCTGGACTACAGGGGGTTTATTCTGCTCTCCACCCTGCCATACAGCTCAGGGGGCTGAATACCCTTGGGATAACAGGTCTGCCTATTAAAGACTGAGGCAAAGAAGGCATTAAGTACCTCAGTACCTTAAGAACATGTGATACACCTAGTTAAGGTAAGAGAGATATGAAAAATTAGAGTCCTACTCCTGTGTTCATAATTATGCCTCGGGCGTTCTCACTTCACTCTGCAGCTCTTATTGGAAAGAATAAGATCAGCCAGGACTTGGAAATTTTGCCACAATATACTCCTAAATACTTTGGTGCAGTTTTTCCTCAATTACTGAAAACTAAAACTATTAAAACCAATACTCAATTATGCATTGCACTCAGCAAATACATTCTTTGCAACATAGTGTGTAACACTTACAACAATAAGAGTTCCTCCTTTTTCTGTTTAACCATTACTAAATGTCTATGTTTGGCTGTTTTAAACTGGATTACCCCTCAGTGAGATAGGTGAGCTACCTCAGAATTTGGAGCTTCAGTATTTCTGCCTTGGTGAAACTTTGTAGCCCTTTTAGATGTTCACAAATAAAAAAATCAAGATTTTTTTTTTTTTTTTAAAGAAAAATTGAGACTGGAGAGACCGGTTAGGGAATGAGCCCAGTAACTATCAAAGGAGTAGATCTCAAGATTTTGGAAATATTAAATAATCATTAAGCATCCTTTTACTCCAGGTATGCTAATATCAAGGGACATTATTTTGTCTCAAACTCTATGAGACTTCAAAGTGAGAATTACTGTCCAACAAGTTTAAAGAAGAAAAAGTAGATTGTTTATTAAGTCGACCTTCAGCTGACTTGTCTTTTCTTTAATTTGGAACAGAACACTCTATGTAGATGTGCTATTCTGACCCAAGTGGATCAAAAAGACAAAAAGGCTATGTCAAAATTTTTGAATCACAAGAAGAGGCAACAGGATCCTGATGCAGCCTGGCCAGTGGGAAAAAGAGGCATCAGTGAATCTATTAGTAACCACATAAAAAGTGAGACAAAATAAAAGATGGTATTTTTTTAATTGAGTAGACGTATTTTCAACTTTTAACACAACTCTCAGTAACCCTGACAAATGAACTCTGCACTATTCTTTCAGAGGAAGCTTAAATTCTCTTTTCTCATTATAGGAATCCACATGCTTAAGCTGATTCCATCAAAATATATGTGTGAATATACTATACACAGGCTATCTAACCACAGTTTTCCAAAGTGAAACACTACTGGAATACAAAATGAACAGAACTTATGTTTACTTAGTAAGCTAAGCAAGAAATTATGTCTAGTATATAACAAAGAATTTAATTTATTGTAGATAAAATAAATTTTAAAGACAAAGTTGCTTCAAGATAAATGATAATTTAATCGTTAAGCAATTACTCCATTGCTCATGGTGAGCAAAGTTTGGTGACCAAAAGTATGACAGGTTTGTGAAATAAATGCAGCTTAAGGTAAAAATATTGAACTATACAGATCTGTGGCTTTTTTGAGGTCACCTGTACAAGGACTAGAATTAAGATAATGAATCAAGAGATGAAACAAATATTGGCTTAATATTTTGCAACAGCTAGACCATCACTTTTTAAGTGGATTTTAACTTTTGAGATAAGACTGTATACTTACTGTATGGAATATGATTTTATATATCAGTTATAAGAGAAGCAGTGTGAGTTACTGGATAGCACACTCACTGAGCTATAAAGATCTACCATTAACGTTATGGTGGGACTGCATATCAAATATCAGTCATCATCTCTTTGTGCTACTCTTTCCAGTGAGATTTTGTCTGCCTTACCTCTTCAGATTTGAAGCTGAGATTGCATATATTGGCAGGTACTGGCAGCACACAATAAAACACTGATCCTGGCAGCCATCGATTAGATTATTTAATGTTGATTCTTGTATTCATACACATATATTTATATAATATATAAATAGAAACACACAGAATCACATATCTATTATATTTATTGGATATATGTCCTTTACCTTACATATCTGATATCATATATATAATATATATTTAATACATATCATTGTATGATTTATAAACTTCAACCTGCTGCTCATACAACATGAAAAGAAACACACTTTGCCTCAATCAGTGGAGAACCTGAGTTTTATTTTTAATAATCCATTACAATACTGTGTCCAGGCAAGCTGCTACATAATTCTATCAGTTTAAAAAAATGTTTTCCAGTTAAATACCATAGGCAGGAAAACTTTTTTTTTTTGTCATTGGATTGAATCAAACAGCTAACTAGTGTGAATTTTTCCCATTGTATGTGTTCAAGTTTTACGCCCCATTTTTTCTTTAGTTAAAAAATATTTAATGGACTAAAAAAAGTATGAAGAACTTGCCAGATCAAACTTAAATTTACAAACAATCTGTGATATTTTCCTTGATTGTATTTGCATCCTCTATTTTTCTCATCTTGTCCCTACTGTCTTTTAACAAAAAAACCCTCTTAAAACAGACTATTTTTCAAATTTGTATGCTACTTTAAATCTTATTCTTCACCAAATCTCCCTGAAGTTGTAAATCCAGCTTCAAAATTATCTAGGAATTCCATTATTGCTACAGACCTTATTATTCCCACCATTTCAACAATTTGTTTTCAGTACTAAGTAACCTATAATTCATAATTGGTGTTGTGATTGTTTTGTAATAGGGAATTAACAACTTTCTGGCTTAAAATGTAATTTTACAGAACCCACTATAGTAATTAATTTCTATATATTTTTGGTTAGCTTGTGACCTGAGATTAGCATTTGCATCTTTTTTCCCCCTTCTATTATAATTCTTCATGGCGTTATTCTAGTGCCACAACCTCTTTTTAGAGGTTTTAGCCTCTACTGAAAATCATTATTCAATTTTTCAAATTGTTCTGTAACATTCTTCATTTTCACAATAAATTCCACTGTCTGTATAGCCTCTTCCACTTTTGACTTGTTGATGAATATACTCATTACTTTGGGTCTTTCTTGAAACGAACAGCTAACACTGAGTTCATCTGAAATCTACATGAATACACAATCAACTTTTCAGAGAAACTTCTTTGGATAAGCCTTTTCCAGCGAGCATGATTTCTATGGTATTTTGTAAACTAGACAAAGTTAATACATTTCAGTAACATTTGTTTTCTAGAAGAATTTGGTATGACCTGGTAGAACCATGGGATACCAGAAGACCTGCCCATACTTAAGTCTTCTTTGACCTCTCATATTTGACTGAAATTCATATTTTATCTGCAGGCAAAAATTCTTCCACCTATGCAGAAGGAAGGTGAATTTTTTTAACTCCATTAAAAAGAATGCAAAAATTCTGCTACACTGTGCAGTGTTTCCCCAGGGCACTCTTCTTCCTCTTTGTGCATATGTGGATTTAAAAATCCACTTAGTTGGAGAAAGGTATGATAAACAACAGGTTTATTTTAAACAACCACATAGTGTAAATAAAAACAATCTTAACAGACATCTTTTACAGCATGGAGCTCTGAAGGAGAAAACACAGACTCCCACGTGTAAGAGCTCATCCAACACAACAGCCTGTCCACGTCTGTGAGATTTTTTGAGTCCTCTATGCCATGAGCCTGAAGATCATTAGCTGCTCTCTGCAGCCATTTTTTAACAGCTCTGTAACCTCCTGCTGATTCCCACATTCAAAACCACATGCCCATGGGCCTTTGCACTGCTTTCTACCCTTTTTTCCTGACATATCCTATGAAAGTCCTCCAAATGTTCACTTTCCTTACGATGTTATACCATGCTAGTGCTGCGCTCTACAGCACTTAGGATCACAAGAGTACACTTGTGCACATTCCCCTTTTTCATGATGTTACTTTTCTTGGAAAGATGTTGTAGATCTTTAATTCTTCTTGGGAATGACTTTTTCCACAAAAGAGAAAGAAACTTTAAGATAGCAATGCAGACAATGCTAGCCACCCAGGAGGTGGAGGCCCAGAGTAAAAAATTAAGGTATTACAAAACATTTAAACCAAAAAGTTGAAAGTGCACTACAAATTACTGTCATGATTAAAATGCATTTCTTTAACTGATAAGAAGTAGAAAAAATGTGTGCAAAAGCTTCCTC
The DNA here is from genome assembly GCA_034008185.1 of Gorsachius magnificus. NCBI lineage: Eukaryota > Metazoa > Chordata > Aves > Pelecaniformes > Ardeidae > Gorsachius > Gorsachius magnificus. The sequence continues at coordinate 25,027,866 of CM067109.1, read as the reverse complement.
AGAAAGAGTGTATTCAACTCAGCTGACAGAATGGGACATCTTCTATTATGCATTGCTTTCATACAGGATGAAACTGACTTGCTTCTCACGGACATATAGTAACTTTTATCGAACTATCCTTATGTCCACCAGTCAGTTGTACAATTAACTTTTTCTTCCCCAGTTACTTCTAGTAAAAAATTTTTCATGAAAAAAACCCCTTTTTGGGGGGGGCTTTACCTTTCTATTTGCTGAGCACTACTTGTATCTTTTGGTAAACATGATATCTTATTATTTAATGACTTCTCTTGTGTTTCCATTATTGTATCAATTACATTCTGAGCACACAACCTAACACTGTTATTGATTTTCTAATTATCTAATACTGTTTTTTTTTAGCTAGCAATATGATTCCTGCTATTACTGATTGCAAATAATCTTCAAGCAACTGTTCTACAACATGTATTGAAACACAGACTTCCTCTGAGGCAAAGGCTGGTGTTATGTAGAGCTAATTTTGCATAGAAAGCCATATATTTTATCTAGACCTTTCAAAAGGAAAGAAATTTTTCACCATGTCTGTTTCCTGGGAGGTCCTGAGCAGCTCGAGCTGCTCTTCATACAAGATGACCGATACCATGTAATGGCATTTTATGCTTTGTCCCATAATTTCCCAATTAGTCATTAGAAAACCAAAAGCAAATGGATACTTATTAGAAGTAGTGAGTCTCCTAATGAAATAAAAATTTTAAAAAAACCCAAAAAACAACAGGGCAGGAAATAGACTGTGTTAAGAACAGGGGAAAAAATTTCCTGCAGCACATGAGGGGTGACCTGATTATAAGCTTAAAACCTGGAGTCTCAAGGAGGAAATTTACACTCCAGTACTTATCTCTGCCTTCCTATGCAGAGACACAGAAAAACCTCCACGCTTGAAAGGGCTGGCAAAAGTTGTATGAGGAATTGCAGAGAAGGAGCGTGGGAGGCCCATAGAGTATTAACATACTCTTGTTCATTATGCAGCTCCAAAACTGGCAGCTTGACCAGATCTCCACTCTTCCCTCATCCCCATTACTTTCCAGTTTTTATCTCACCCTGTTTTTTTCAATTGAATGATTTTTCATACCACATCTCCGGCACTTCAGATTTTTGAGCTGATGGAGGATGAGTGAAATTCTGCCCAGGTTTATGATTGATTTTTTGTGGAAGTTCTAACTAAAAGTTTACTTTCTTGCACTGGTGTTAGTTAGACTAAATCCATACCACATTTACAGCTGGAGTTTGAAAGTGACAATATTATGAATTCTGATGATCTGAAATTAAAAATAATTTCTGATGACTGCCTAGTAATTCTCATTCAGAATTGCAATTCCATATTTCTACACTAGCCAAGCAATAAGCACCCTGCTGTTTTCTGCTTTGTTCTCATATCTAACTTATCATTATTCAACAACCACAGACTTACTTGACAGATATAAGCCAGTTGAACATCTGTGTTAACACAAACATAGATTGTGTTACCTACCAGTGGAAAGTCATATATTTTCAAACTGTGTTATAAAACTCCTCAAAACATTTTTTTCCTGGGTGACACAGGTCTTAAAAGAATGATCAGGGGCTTATGCTTTTCCGCTTAATTTTGTTCATGCATTTTTTCTCTCCTTCTCTCCAACCTACATATTAGTTATTCTGACTGTCCTGAAGCTGGGCAGTATCCTTTTTGTCAAAGCTTTCTACAGCAGCCAACACAATGGAGATGAAAACCTTAAAAGTTACTTCACATTAAAAATTCAGTAATATCCTAATTTCTAGATTTTCCATAGAATGATGAGGCCAAGACATAAGTAGTGTCCCTTATCTTGCTACATGTGTGCCAGTCTGAGTATCTACCAGATATTCTTTACCTAGATTTTGATTTTTTTTTTTGTTTGTTTGTTTGTTTTTCATTTAGAGTAGCACAGGTTTATATTTGTACAGGAATATCTCCTTAGTGAATTTGTCTTTCTATATAATAAATGTTTTTGCATTATAATACCCATTCAGTGTGCTCATACCATTTTGTGAAAGGTCAAAGTTGCAGAGCACAGAGGGGTAGAGGGAACTGACCTTATCAGACATCAATCTACAGCTAATGAGAGCTCATGAACACTTTGGGGTGGTGCATAGGTGGCTGGAAACAATTGGGAAAAGGGACAAATTATTGAACTGGCCAGAAACTATCTACATTGCAATAAAAACATCCATCTGTATCTCAGATTCTGTGTCCAGTAGACTGTTTTACAGCAGAAATGAAATTACATCAGTGAAGTTTTCTGAATTCAAAGTTACTACATACATATGCTGGTTACTTCTTTTTTCACAGATATTTTTATTATCTTTCCATTTTAGCTGCTTAATATTAACAATCTAAATAGATGAACTGCCTATCACTTATGTGAATAAGGATATGAACAATCATAAAAAATATATTTCCATTCAATAGTTTTAATATTGTTAACTTTTTGTTACTGGCAATACCAGAATCATGCCTTCCACTGATGCAAAACCCTCCTAAGACTGGAAGAAAAATATGTAAATTAATTCTTAGAATTCAGTTCTGGAAATTGTTTTTTGTAGTTGTTCCTTTTGTCAGTAGCCCTAAATAGAAATCTTCCCTGAACTATGCTGTGGTATTTGTAAAGAGTAAATATATGTCTGGAGGAATATACGAAGAAGGTGCTAATGTGAACAGGAAGATAGAAGTGGGGCATGAAAGACCTGAATAAACTAATCTGTCGATTACATCAGAGAAACCATTCAGGAGGCTCAGAGTCATTGGAATAAGTTGATTTCTGTCCATCCTTGAAAACTTTTTACATCTGTGTAAATGTTTCCTTTCCTAGCATTTATTTTTTTGTATGTAAATGAAATTTTTCCTTTTTTTTTTTTTTTTTTTTTTTCCAGACAGGCAACTTTACCAGGGTTAGTTAAGCATTATTTTTTTTCCTTATGGTGGGCTTAGCAGTGGACACATGCTGTATGTACTGAGATTGTGTGTGTTTGAATTCACTTCTGCAAGGTATTGTGTGCATTATCCTTATTGAATAAAGAACTTCTCCACATTCTTATATGCTTTGTTGATCAATGTATAATGACCTCTCCTGACATCTTCACAGTGAATTTCTCATCCTATCCCAAAGCTACTTACAAGAGTCAGAACTGAAGTACACAAGTAATATTTGATTATTTTTTCTCAAACATCTGTTCTTTCCCAAAGAATAAAGAAAAAAAATTAATTTGAGGAGACTTAAGTAACATAATTTATTTAAGCACATATCTTGTTGATAAACTCCGGTTTTGAAACTTGTTCCATTCTCCTCTCCCATTGGGTTTAATTATATCAGAATTACATATTTCACCATAAAAAATGACAGCCTATGCTGAGGGATGAAATAATCTTCATAATTTGTGATTTTACCAATTGTCTGTCTTTCAAAATGTCTTTTGTGTTGTGCCTAATGATGGCTTTAATATTGTGCCTAATGTCACTGTCTCTATTTTTTCCTCATCAGAAAAAAATACTGAAATAAATAAACCCACATATGCTGAAGCTAAGTACAAGGTAAACTCTCCTTTCTTGTTTGGTTATTGTAATGTAGATAAAGCCTGGTGTTAATCTTCGGAGATCCAGCTCTATAGAACGGAATCCAAGTTAGGACAGTATCACAAATGAAAAGGGATTTGACCATATTAACCTAGTCACAGATGGAAGAACTATCATAGCAATAACTGCCTCTGTTGAGCAAACAACCATGATCAGAATTAAAAGTTATTAAATTCAAAACAGAGGTATACAGGCAGAGGTTCTCAAGAAGGCTTTTAGATTTCCTGTCCTGCACAGTAACTGGTTGTAGCTTCTTCTGTAAATCCTTTTTTTGAATTAATATCAAAACTTGCTGAACACCTCCTCTTAAAATATGCTTTTCTTGACTTAGCATTCATTATAATTTCATTTTAGCACTTAGTGACTGCGTGTGCACTTTTTTTTCACAGCTGTCAACTGAAACATAAGTTGAAATGTAATACTGTTCTTCAGATCTTGGACAATATTGGAGTTATATCATTTTATAAGCTAGTAAAGCATAAAGAGAAGGGGTGTTTGTTGAAATTTAGTTGAATTTGACCTTTAATACTTGCGTCCAGTAAGGTTGATATCATTTCCAGAAAAGACATGCTTTTAATAATGAATTTTTGTGCAGTGCAGATGCATATATTGCTGTTAACAAGTATTGGTTTAGCACAGCACTAATAAATATACTCTTGCTTATCATCATATCTAGAAGTCAGTACTGGACTATACCTACCCCTTTCAGGATGGATAAGAGAGATATCTTGATCTTCCATAATTGATAATATCCTAACAAAAAAAGTGTTCTAGGGGGGCTTAGGGGCAGCATTTGGAAACTAAGCATGGTCAATTGTATGCTTACATAAATGCACCTTCAAGTCCTATAAATATATATATATAAATGGCCCATTTGGGAATCTGCATGCATACAAATTTAGTTAAAGGCCAGTGTAAATTCACATATGTGGAAATACTCAAAAATCTCTTACGGCACAATTAATACTTTCTAAGTCAGGTCATTACCAGAAGGGACATGTTATGAGACTCATTTTATACAGGCATTCATGGAAGAGGGAGCTGTGACAGGAATATTTCTGTGGAGGAAGACAGCCTCTGTAGGACATTAGTTGCTAGACTGTTGTTTTAAACTTCTCTCAGCTACCTTGAACACACAGATAACCAGCATCCTGTTTGGTTTTTGTTTTTTTTTCTAGGACCGCTAAGGTAACAACACTGCTAGAATTAAGGTACAGTATGACATTGTCTTATGTGCAGGTACATAGTTAATTCTGAATATTTCATCTACAGTAGATACTGACAGAGCAGCAGATACAATAAAACCACACCTGAGAATGATAAAAGAAATACTGATTCCCTCTGTGGCAGCAAAACTGCTTCAGACAGAAGTCCCAGGAGCCCAGGATTTATGGGGGTAGACTAGTACTTTCAAGCTAATCTACAGCACTTAACATAGCGTGGGGAATTGTGTTCTGGCCCCTGGCCACTGGTGTCCTTCCCATCAAAACAAAGGTATGAGACTGGTGGGGTGGGAAACAGACCTGGATCCCAGTCCTTACCTCACTCTCAGCACAGAAATTGAGTGTGGTCAAAGCTTGCGCCTGAAGAGTGTGTTGGGAAGTACCCCTGGGCACTGCAGCATACACATAGCATTGGAGATTTTAGCTTCTTCACTAGTTTAAAAAGGAGTATTTGTCAAGATCAAAGAACAAGAGAATAGGTGACACTAGTGATAATAGATGAACTGAAGGGAAAATGTAAAGGAATAGTTAATCTGCAGAGAATAAATCAATTAAAATGCTGAACTATTATTTAAGTTGAGGGGAATAATATACAAATTCTTGCAGCTTACATAAAAAAGAAGATGTTCCAGATTAAACAGCACAGTCATGGAGATTTTGAGAAGGAAATGAACAGAAGCCATGATATTTTATTAGTCTTTTGCTTTCCTGTAACTCTGAAATCCAAATGCTTTGAGTTTTCTAAATTACCAGAAACATTTTCTTCCAGATGTCCTTAGAAAATTACAGATATATACGTATTTTATGAGAATGATGGTTACTGATGTTCTTTAACCTTTTTAACCATGCTTTGAAAACACTGAACAGTGGGTTTTAAATCTACTACCAAAAATGGTAATTTTACAGCTACTTGCATGAAACAAGCCATAAATGCAAGACATTAGTATAATGAACTGACTTTCAAATAGTGACACTATTCACTGCACAAATGCTGGGTGAGTGGGCAACTAGAAGGGAGACATGAATGAAAAGCAGCTATATAAATAATTTAGTCTGTCAAAGCATAGGACACATGGATGAGGGACATTGCATCATCAGCTTTCACCCCCCAAATTACTTTCATTTATGGTAAAACCCTCCTATAGCACTCTGCAAGTATGAAAAGAAGGGTATTTAATTAATTTATTCACACAATAAAAGGCATTTACAGTTGTCAGTACAATACAGAAAAAGAACTTCCTGCAAATATTAAATTTGAAGATGACTTCCATCTGATTTAATAAACATACTTTCTGGAATCACACTTTCTCTCCTGAAAATTCTTCTCCTACACATTTAAATTCAACTCAGAGATATCTAAAGATTAATGGCTTGTCTAACACCCAAAAAGGTAGCACTAGAGGAAAACTCAGGAGGTTTTTTTTCCTATCCTTCTACAGCTATAGTTCATAGTTCATAGCTTGTTCATAGGCCATGAGCTTGAACAGTCCTTTGTTCATATGGTAAACTAACCATAAAACTTCCTTGTTCAGTTCTGAAAGCAAATGATTTCCCATGGAATAAAGTTCATACTGCAGAACACACTAAATTCCAAATGTTTTAACTGGTTTTATTTATTGTATATCTTAATATTAAGAATCTGTTAATAGTTTCTTCACCAGTAGGTATACCATGTTTTACCAGAGCGGAAAAAATTATTTAAATGTGCTGTTCTTCACATCCTAGGTGCCGTCAAAATTAGAAGTTAGCCTAACACAACAGAAGTTCTTTTATACACCTTCACACAACTATCTTTACAGACATTTCACTTCTTACATTTTTACCTTATGGCGGGTTCTAGGAATAAACACACTAAAGATTTTGCCTTGTCCTCATGAACAAAACCCAATAAAATATCAATAAAAAGCAAAAAAAATCTGAGAGCACCAGGTGAAAAGTGTCTAGCAGGAGACATCTTACAAAATTATAAACCTATTACACCTTATCTATTCATCCTGCTGTCAAGTAATGATGGGGAGATGTTACATAGCTAAAAGACAGATTTGCTGAGAAATATGCACTATGTAAAACTGCAGGGTACCTCACACTATTTAGATCCCTTCCTTCTATATTTTCAAAATAAAACACCTGAAAATGTCTCATCACTGATGGGACTGAAGTGATACTAACAAAGAAATAAAATTATCTTAGAAAAGAATCCAGACTGGCTTTTCACAATTTTTTTTTTTTTTTTCTTCCCCCCCCCCCCCCCCCCCCCCCCTTTTTTACAGCAGAATATCTGAACTGTATAAAGTATTTTGGCCTACTGTTGATGCACAAGGTCTGATGTACTTGAAAAATGGCATATTGGCAAGGTTTACAGAGCTTGAAGGATATGCCAAGGCTAGTCTATAAATAATATTAAACAGGAGTTCATTTTTTGCCACCTCTCTTTCTGTGAAATGTTGCTTGAATTCTAATAATAAATGTGGAAAGGGACAGCTCTGTTGGTATTTGAAAACCCTCTGATATACTTTAAAGACTACCAACTGTATATTTTCTGAGCTAGAAAGATATTCTCTCTTTTAAACCAGAAAGCTATATAACATAAAACTATATCATTCAAGTGACATTAAATTAATCTTGTTAGCACAGCCTTCACCATAATTTAACCAAGATGCAAGTCAGTATCTTTTAGCATAGTAATGCTGATTAAATGAAAAATTAGCTGAAATCAAAACAAAGTATGTGCTAGTTTATCTGCAAAGTAAGCACAATTGCAAATAATAAAGTATCTAAAATAAAGATATCTTAAAATCCCAGTTATGGCCTTGTACATCATTCACATGCTATTTTATAGCTAAAATATTTGATTCTGACACTTTCCCACCTATGCCCATTTTTGTCAATAGAAATCAAACTGAATATGGTCAGTCAATTACATATAAACAGTGTAAGCCATAACCTTATATACTGCAGTTTTCATCAAAGCAGGTCTAAATTCTGGCAGCTTGAGCTGTAAATTCTCATTTATACCAGAGACTACATGATGTCTTTATTGTAAAGAAATTTAAGGCAAATTTAAGGCAACTCCAGAATCACATACAAGAGCATAAATATATACAAAAGTAGGCATAAATCTCAGGAACTGTAAGTAAAGCAAAAAAAGGAAAATTACGAGGCATGCGTGGTTTTTCTCATTTCTGTGTCTGTCTTCAACTCAGAATGGTAAGTGTAAATGAAGGAGTGGAAATGGACCAAAATAGGTTATTTGGCTGTACTAGAATACAGATCCAATAAGGACTTTTCGCTCTAACACGTGAGGGGAGAGTCATCTTTTCTAGAGGAGTTGGTGTCTAGGAGAGAGGGGAAAAAGATAGAAAGAATTTGCTACAGTTGAACAGGAAATGAAGGAAACTTCCAACAAAGTCACATTCTTTCAACCAGTCCTGATCCTAAACCTCTCCTTCAGCGAACGAGGTTTTGTAGCAAGCTTGAAAAAATCGGTGTGGAAGTTTGGGTTCATACATTGTATTCAAATGTATTTGGTTAACTGTGCAAAAAGAACATTTGTGGCTGACCCAAAGTACGAATTTGGTTTATTGGGTCTGAATGGGTGTTTTTATGAGTTCCTGGAGGGTTGGATCTACAGAATGGAGTCTTCCAGTTGTCCACAGACCATGTGTAGCTCATTCATTCTCCATTCTGGCATGACAGTATGCTTCAGTCCTCACCAATTCAGAAGTGTGGTTGCCTTTTTCCCTTGGGACTTCGACTCTTTGCTGCATCTGTCAACAAGTTTTGCAGGTAAGAAGCCTTCAGTTGCACATTTGGAGCTGTTGACAAGAACAAGAGCATCAGACAGTAAATATTCTTGATTATTAGAAGCATCAACAATACTAACCCTCACAGTGGAGTTTTCTTCTGACATGAATATATCCTCAGTGAGGCACCTGGCCAAGAAATGTATTACAAGACAGAACACCGTTTAGGCCCCCTTTTTCAATAAGCCTATTCAGACTTTTTATGTGCTTATGTTTTCTGAAAATGGTGAAAGACGTAGACTTTTAATAACCCAAATATCTTCTATTAAACTTGATGAATGTCTTCAACTCAAAACAGAACAATGTGACACTATGAAAGAATAGGAGCCTGAAGTGGCATGAAAGATGAGTGATTTAGCTACTGTCAGAATTAGTAGTGGTCTATTCTGTTAGTTCTGTTAGTTCAGTGTTCTTTGGATCATGGCCCAGAAGAGTATTTCATTATGATACTGGTTGAAGAAAATATGTAAATATGTGATTAGCTTTAAGCCCATTGACTTGAAATTATGTAAGTGGTAAAGTGCATGTCCTGAATAAGGGTTTTGAGTGATCTTTGAGCAGGCTTTACTATGTTTATCTACTCTGATCCAACATCAGCTCCAATCAGGCTGTTCTACTTAAAGTGAAGCATGAGTTTTTTTTCTGTCATGGGGTAACATTGCATTAAAAATAAACACATGAAAGAACAGAAATCATGTTGTTAGCAAAGGTTCATTTGGTCAGCACACCAAAAATTCACTGAAAGTTATCATAATCAAAAGAGAAACCCATAGACTAAAATCAGGTTATGCTATTTCTTTTGTAACAGAAAATCCTTTTTTATGCAATGATACCATAGTGATATCAAAGGTTTGCATGTACTCAAAGCCCATGAAAGTAGCCAAGCCACCCATGTACTGATATAACTGACATTAACATGGAAAGATTTCCTATTTAAAGAGGAGGGAGGAAGAGATGTTGGGTTGTTTGTATGTTTGTTTGTTTGTTTTTTCCTTAAAAAATCTTTAGAAAAGATTTAATTTAATTTGCTGTTTAACTGTCAGTTGCTAAATGACAGGGAAAAGTTGGTGGTCTAGAGCCGGTACAGATTTGAAAAAGACAAGCACAGGAGGACAGAGAAAAAAAAATAAGAAAACTTGCTAGCATTAGTAAAACATTTGGATAAGATTACTTTCTTGAAAGAGTCAAGAGACATGTGAAACAGAACCTGAAGGGGAGGTTCAACAGTGAATTATGTAATAGCTTAAAAAAATTAACAAAAGAAGACAAAGTAAAAGGGTTATGTATTCTGGGATTTGTAGTCAAAACAGGATTTAGTTACCAATAAAAGGAACTAGACCTTCTAAAGCTTTTCACATTATAGATTGCTTTATCATGTATTGTTTTTCTTTTTTCAGTTCTTACACTCTTTATATAAATATAAAACATACTGTTTTCATTTTTATTTCATTTAGATCTTACCAAGTGCCTTAGTTTGAAAAGCTGTCTCTGGGTCTCCTTCTAGGCAGAGTGGGTCTGAAATGTAAAATGTTGCCACTCATCATAAATTCTTCAGCCTCAGCACAAGAATGTGCATGAACAAGGAGACAGATGGCATCACTTAATGGTTTTCTCAGTACCTGCTGCATCTTCCTCAGCTGTCAGCAGAGCCTCTCCACACCTGAAAGCTCACTGCTGCACCCCACGGGGCTCTCACCAGCCAGGCTAGCAGGATCCCAGGGCTCCTCTAGCCCTGCCACAGAGCAGATGACAGTGTTGTGTGAATTCTACATGGAGGGACAGCAAGGGAAACAGAACAGACAGCAAAAGTGTGTTTTAGAGACCTTATGTAAAAAAGAACTTTGGAGTCCTTGGTAATCAACTTTTTACAAGATGTTTGTTTTGAGATTTACAATGAGACATCTTACAATGTCATAGAGCTGCATACTAACATAACATCAAAAAATCAGCAGTAGAAACACATTTAAACAAGGTACAGTGACAGTATTTGGGACAGTAGAAATAGTGCCTAAGTGCGGAGATTATTTTATACTTCTATGATAGTGGGAGATATTCATAGGTAGGTACAGTAAATCATGTCATGCATAAAGGGCTGCATTCAATGAAGACAGAAGAAAAGTCAGAAATATCAAAGAAGTTTCCCATTAAACCTTCAGGAACAAATTCAAATTCAGCAGTATTGGAAAACTCATTTGAGCATTAATAACACATACTCAGACCATGTTTCCAGCCCACATTTTCCTGAGCCTTTGCATCACAAATTTTGAATCTTTCTCTTTGATCTGGGATTCAGATCCAGGATTTTTCTGGGAAGGGAGGGTCCTCTCCCCTTGCCCACTTGGTGTGTCAGACATGGGCAGGGTGAGGGAAGTAAAACAAGTTTTTTAGAGAATTTGCATAAGTTTGGAGCCATGTAAATGTGTGAAGAATTTCCTTTATCTTTCTTTCTGCAGAGTATTTCTGTTACAATTTGACTCCTATAGATACAACTGTAAGCACATGTAAGTGAAGAACTAACGCAAACTACAACATATACGTATATATACAGTGGTCTTGGCAGACCACATGGACAAATACTCCTTTATTTGCACAATATGTGTAGTGACAATAAGTCACATGTAATCTAGTAGTTATGGAACAAGATACTGAAATCTTTTAAATAAAATGGGGATGCTTTTCTTGAGCTTTCATACAGTTCCTTCATGGTAATCCTTATGTTAAACTGTGTTCTCACTAGACTTTTTTTTTAGTTTTTAAAGAACTCCAGTAGTTTGAATTTTCCCACTGGTATGGCATAACTTGGGATTTTTGTTTAGAAATATTGTATTGACAATCTATGTATGGTTCCAGCAGATACCTGCTCGATGCACAGTAAAAAACAGAAAACGGTATCTGAAGAATTGCTTTCCCAGACTTCTATTTTCCAGGTCTAAACACGCTGAGGCTAATAGACATTTATTGAAATCTACTGTATAACATCATATTGCCGTAGCAACAGAGATGAGACCATACTTTGCAAACAAAATTGGCAACTAAATGAAACTCACTGTCAGTGGTTGTGCCACTCCTACAAAAGTGGTTTAAAAGACATCATGAGATAGCAATGTGATAAGCAACAGAGATCAAAGCCACTGGATCAGTGTGTAGCAAATTCACTAGCAGGCACTAAAGAAGAATTCTGTTGAACTTTTTCATCACAGTGATGAAAAAAAACCAAACCATCCCCTTTTCCTTCAATAGGAAGAACACACTTTTATCTCTTTGCTTCTCTTTTGTTCTGAATGCTGCATTTTGTAGGTTTTCTTTTTTTTTAAATAAGCACAACAGAATACACTAGTCATTTAATTTATTTAAAATCTATTAAACCAAAGTAACTGACTATTGATTAGGTCCATACAAAACAAATAAGCTCAAAATTAGGAAGGTGTATATCTGAATCTTTCAGCTTTCTGTTGGAATAGGTTGGAAAATATTCCTACTGCACATAAAAGCACAAGCTATCACACTCATTCTATCATACAATTACTTGCACTATTTATAACTACACAGCTAGGTTTCAACTCTGATACTATTCCCAAAACAGCTGAAGAATGCTGCAGGATAAAATGCATTGATTACTTGTTGTTGCATTGATTAGTATTGAAAATTAACCTCAAATATAACCCTACCTCAAATATATATATATAAAAAACCCTGAGTGGATCCCCATCTTTAATATTATATTAATATTATATTATATTTATTTTATATTATATTATAATTATATTAATAACAACAATAATGACAATAATAACTGTGAGGACTGCCAGTAAAGCAGAGTTATGTGGCTACAATGGGGTGAATCTAGTACAGAGCAATGAACTCAAAGAAAACTCATTGTAGCTATGAATCTGTCTTATCCCTATGCCTCTTTCTTATTTAACTAGGAAACATAGACAGGTCATCAGCACGCTTCTTTCTCCACTTTATCAACAAATGCTTAACAGTACAATTAAGTAAGAATCAGTGCATGGCAGGAAAATATGCAGTGGATATTAAATTAAGAAAAATCCCCAACAACATACACACTGTTCTGTCACAACATATTTAAGATTTGGTATACTGTCTAAGCTCTTCCTCCCATTTCATGCAAAATATCCAAATCTACTACAGCCATAAAGCTTGACTGTACTGTGCCCAGTATACCCATTTCCATCATGATGCTTATGTGACAGTTGCTAAGTGTCATTTGGTTTTGCCAAATACAATAATACACTCGCTGTACATCAACACATGTTGGATTACTTTCCCTGCTCTTTATTTTCACTTTACTTCATGCTGTTAGTGATGTATTACTTAAGCCCATTATATGTTGCTGTTGCAAATTCATTGCTCATGTTTCTTATTTACAGAGCTTTTCAGAATGATCTTTTATTTTTATGGTTAAAACTTTCAGACTTAATACTGATGTTATTTTTTTAAATTGTTTTATACACGTTTTCTAAAAAAGATTGTTAATCCTTGGCATAGGCAGAAATAATGTGTATGATGCAGGGGGTCAGACAAGATGATATCAAAACTGGATTTTGGACAATATATTACTAACAAAGAGGAGAAATGAAGGCAAAGAAAATAATAAGTGGTTCCCTAAATAATTTTGCTCTCTTACAATGATGCATTGTTTTGAGTTGGATATTTGATTATCCTTGCTACTGAAATTTGAGCTCCAAACACATCTTATTTTGTGGATAGGTAGACAAGATCTGCTAAGTTATTAAGACAGGTACAAGGTTAAAAAAGCAATTCAATATGGAACAAGCTGTGTTCTCCTCCTTCTGCAAATCAGACTTCAGTTTAATATAGCTATCCGTTTTTGTTGATGAACTACCCCTAACCTTTAACTACAGTGAATATGCACTTATATACCCACTGACATTAGTAAACTTCAGAAATAGTAAAATGCAAAGAAAGGTACAGGGGGATAAGAAAGAACAAAGAGTTGTTATTCTTCATGTTATTTAGTAGATAACATTTTCCTTCTGTTTATTAATTTTGCATCAGATGGAATTGGGGTGTATGCCAGTTCTTGTTCCTCTCCATCTTTATTTGGTAAACTGCAGACAGATAAATAGTCATCTTTTGTGATGTGTTCTCTATTTTAAATCAATCCATAGTTGTCCTAATGAGAAGTATGGTTGCTAGACACATGACAAATCATGTCGCAAAGATTCATCACTGTTATTGATTCGCTAGATTAACATCTCAGAAGGGAAATAAAGATGAACATAAATTAGTAGGAATCCCAGGAGTAATGGTCAGAAAACCTATCTTACACAAATTTTCAACTACAGCCCTTCTAGATGTTGAGTCTATCCCATGTGCAGATTTCCACTGACATTAATATTGTGTTTGACATTATCAATATTGCATATTGATGCTAATAATGTATTTACAAGTAAAAACTTTGTGCTTACACAGTTGAATTAGTTTTCATAGTCCTTATAAGTTCGCTTGCTGTGTCTGAAAGATGGCTGAACTATGCAGTATGTTTAGCAAGAGGCTGAATTCAGAAAGTGGCAGTGGGTTTTGCCTGGACACCTACCCCTGTGTTTATCCTATACCTTTACTGTTTTGTGCATTCTACTTACTATTCTCATTAGTCTTCCTTGGTGCTTCTGGCTAGTGTCATCACAGCATGGCACAACTCCATGCTTGTGTTTTCAGTTTTTCTGTTCAGAAAGAATATAAATATAAAGGTACAGAGACAGAAGAACAGAGTGATTGGTAATGTGGAAAAGCTTGCATCAGAGGTCTTGGTCTTTATGCTTCTTCCTTGATTTCACCAAAACCAATAGTATCTACGTTCTTATGCCCTGTTATAATTTTTAGTACCAAAGAATGCTAAAGCATTACCTGCTTTATTTTGACTTTAAGTTTGGGGCACTATATTATACAGAAGCTCACATTTATGTTTTGCATTTCCATTCCATTACCTTGTACTTGGAAGGATTTTAAGAACAACAAAATATTGCCCTAAAATGGACCAAAGCAATTAGAGACAGTGAATGTGGTCTAAATGATACTTTTCCTTTGTTCTTTTCAGAAAGTGAAGAGATTTCACCTTGAAAAATGACTAAGTTTAAAGAAGGTCTGAGGAAAGGTTCAGACTACCTGAACAGTAATAGGTGACAAGTCCAGTCTACCAACATAACTCATTACTTTGATGGATATTTACTACAAGGGCTGAGTGCACTTATGAAAATAAAAGTTAAAAATCAAGAGAGAGAGTAGAGCACTGCTGTGTCTTGAGAATGAGTAATGACCAACAACAATTTTCTAGAAAAAAAAAGGATTATTTGTTGAGTGTCTCCTGTAAATCTGTGTTCTTTCTGCTTTGTACCCATCTTTACGTCATGGCAATTGAGAGAAAGAGAAAGAGAAGCCGCTCAAAAAATTCTAAAGAGTTAAAATAAGAAAAATGACAGCTTTCCGCCATCAATGGAACATGTTATTATTTATATCTCAGTCAGATCCACCCACCCAAACTATGCACTTACCAAAGAAAGTGATGTGACCTTTAAGGAAAGCATCTTTCATTTCTAAGTCTAAAGCATAAATGGAAAAAATAAAGGCATGAAGGGCAGGAAATGACAGAATTGTCAAAGATAATGCCATACCTACAGCAATATTAAAGTATCAGTGAATTGCTATCTTTGATATATAAGAAAACCTGTCTTAATACCTAAATATTGGTTTGATCATCCAGCCCTACTGAAAGTATTAATACAACTGCTTCAAAGGATGCTCTTCCACACTTTCTTACACAGGTCAAACTGACTTTCAGCTGTGGAAATGTCATAACATTTGGTGTGTAGGAAGAGGTGGCCTTTCAGTGGTGACAATGAGTATGCACTTCTGTCAAACACATGTGAGAAATTTTGGCATGATAAATATAACTGTCCAACATTCATAGCACACAATCAACATGTTAACACAATTGCGCAGATGCCTACTATTAAGATGACTACATTTTGCAGCTGAGACAATATAGGACCTTGCTGTGACCAAGGAGAGAGGTACAATTCCCTCCTCTCTTCTAACTCATGCCTTCCTCATTACATGCTCCTAATTCCTCATTTTACTTTAGTTTTCTTTCAGTCTTCTCTCAGATTATCAAATTAAACCCCCAACACACACTTTTAAAAAATCCTATTCAGAATTTTTAGTTTGATTTTCTGCAGGTTCAGCAGCTAAACTGTTTAGAAGCAAGATCTATCAGCTGCCAGGGCCAGCCTGAAGAGAGGCTGGAGTACCAGCCTCTTTCCATGAGGCTAGAGCAGGTTCTTCTCATTTCAGCAGTGGTGGAACATTGGACTGAATAAAACCATGGATGTGTAATTTTATGGTCTTCTTATTTGTTAGTCAGAAAAATAAAGCGTGTTAAGATCTGAAGGAAACCAATCTAACAGCACATAAATACTATCATCTTTATAATACAGAGGGAGAAGTCAATTAATGGTAAATAAATCTTTTCAACAGTGACACATAAAGAATCTTTCGCAGTGAGGGAGAGAGCAGAGTTTTCCAGATTTACAGTCTTTTGATTTAATTAGAAAATTATCTTTGACTATGATCAACATTCTGCCAGTTGGGGGATGAATATACTTCTCCATGTAGCTGTTTGAAGCTCTGCATGGAAATTAACACTTCTTGAAAATGGATTCTATGCTACATGTGCAGGTGAACAGCCATTGTTACTAAAGTATACTGACTATCTACCTGTAATTGGAAGGTCTAGCCTGTTTGGACATGCAAGAATTTCCATCAGTTTCTACGAAGTTCATTATGTCACTTTAAATTTTTACTTGTCATATAAAACCAGGATTAGTGTAATTACTGTTAGGAGACTAAATAGCATCCTTGATGTTATACATTGGTACCTGTATTTTTTCCAAGCTCAAGTTCCTCTGAATTTAAGAGCTGATATTCAGATGGGCAAACGATGCCAGGGTTATCACAATTTATTGCATAACTCTAGTTCAGAATGAAGTAATATCATCAAAATTAAATAAAATAGCAGAAGCATAAGGCCAATATGAAAATTCCCAAACACACATCACATTGGAGAAGATGGTGACTTAAGCAGTTATTGTGTCATTAACTAGGCTATTCTAGTTTTTGTCCATTTCTTCAGTAATTTTTTCATACTCTCTATTCTTTCCCTCTTTAACTTCAACTCTTGGCCTTCTTGGCACCAGAATATATTTTATTCACAAAGATTCTTCTTCTGGTTTTTTACATACTTATACTCCAAAATAAATGCATGTACAAGCTTTTTCTATCATCTCAGAAAATCAATAGGAATCTTATTATTTACTTAAGTGGGTGCAGAGTCAAACTACAATGGCTTCACAGGGACACGAGACAACTCAGTTAACCACTCTTCTAAGCTGTGTAACAGGAAAGTGCCTGAAGAGCTTGCCAAAAATTCAAACTCATAGATACTTTAAGGCACACTTTAAAGTGCAGTGCACAAAGAATCAAAATCATAAGGATAACTTTTAGCTCAGATTTCAGCAGTCTCTCAGGAATAGCTTTTTCACTTCTGTTTTTTCTAAAGCAGTCTTGATACTGACACATACTTGCCAAAGTAGTTCATTATGTTACTAGTATTACTGTGTATTCCAATAGCACCAGTGAGTCCTCAGGATAGGCACCATTCAAGAGCTTGTGTTTTAAAACAGACCAGAATATGGAACAGGAACAAAAACACAAAGTGAAGTAAATTGCCTATGATCATTCAGAAAGTCAGTAGCAGGAATGGGACTTAGATTTGAAAGTCCTTATTCCCAAATCAATGCGTATCTTCCTCTAGGGATAGCACTGATGTTCTATGTATTACTCTTGCTCAGGGAAGACCTCCTTTCACCAGATACCTCTGCAGCACATGACATGGAACAGGAAACACCCAAAGGGCATGATAGGTGCTTAGGGAATGGATTATAATGATCTGGCACCTTTCCACCTTGGGTACAAGCTCAAGTGGAGTTTGAATAATCACCTGCAGACTTTGCTCCATCTTACTGAAATATTCCACAAAGACCAATCCTCTGTCAAATTGCCTTCTGCATAGAGGCACTAGTAGAACTAGGGAGATATCTTAGGCCTAAAAGCTGACAGGGCACCTACAACTGTAGATGTTGCTCACTGTGTGCAGCTGTAACATTCTGTGCCTTAAATGGCATCTGCAAGCAGTTCTATATACATGTACCTATCTGTTATTTTCTCCTTGGATAAAAACCAGGATTGAAATTAATAATGCAAGTAGAAATAAAACAAAAAAATCCAGCAGAATTTTTGTGAGAAGCAGTCTCCCCTTCCTGCACTACCAACAGAGGCAAATTCTGCTGAAGCAGCCATTCTTCATCCCCACACGGTGACAAGGCACAAGGAAATTTGAGATTTCAGCAATCTTTTCTTATTATTTCCAGAGAACTTCTTTGCTACTGATTTATTACTGTGAGAAAGAAAAATTCCTTGTGCATCAGGACTTTTTTTTTTAGAATGGCAGTCATATTCAGAAATAGAATATGGTATATCTGTTGATCCATCTGAAGCTCACTCCACCTCACTGTTAATGAGAATGCATTTCTAGATCTCTATTAAACTCCTTCAGCATTTAGTCATGTTCTGAGATCAAGTAAAGTGCTTTAAAGATCTTTAAAAAGGGCAGTTTACCAATAAGTCTGCAGAACAGACCCAATACAATTCTGTCCAAGACAGCAAATATAGATTCTTTCCTTACAGCACTAAAGCATGTAGACTAACAAAACAGAACTGCTCTTACAGACCCAGGGAACAAAAAAAGAGAGGGAGAGCAAAGAAGGGGAGAGAGGGAGGAAGAAAAGAAAAAGGCAATTAAGCTAATGCAAGTTGGGTATCACAAGGTTATAGATATTTCAAGAGCTGAGCAATTTACCGTCTGGAAAGAGAGAAGAGCTCTTGCATAAAATGTCCCCAAGTTCAGATTTATTATGCTTTTACTTGTGTTATATGTGATACAATTAGCAGGAGGTGCCAATAAGGCATTCTTTCAAGGACGTGGTCATTCCATACCATCTGTTATTAATTGCATTGTCCTTTCCACAGATAGCTAGAGGGGAAAAAGTTCTCTGAGAATCACCTGTACATTACGACTGTATGATGACTAGAATTTAAAAATATCTCACCAGAGTATGCAGATGGATGAAGAGTACCAGAGCAAAGCTGCTTCTCAAAAATCCAAGAAAAAATGCATTAATATAAGACTCCAGTATAATGTGGATTCAAGTTGTATTGATTTTTTTTTAAAATTTTCAACTACAGCAATAGCTTCCCTGTAGAAAATATTGCAGAAATGATTTTAAAGGATTTTCATTTACATGTCCACTATGCTGCTCATAAAATAAGGAATAAAGATAATAAAAATCGACTGCTTCTTTCTTAGTTTTTTGGGAGAGGAGGGAAGAAAAGGAAAGAGAAACATAGATGAGACTCTACAGCAGCAACATAATTTTATTAGGCTGTTAGTGAAAATACATTGTGGAATTTTGTCAACAGTATGTATTCTGTACCATTTTGGTTACTTGAGTCTAGCTAGTACAGAGTGCTAAGATATCTTAAAAAGAAATGCAGGCTAAGTTCTCTATTGAAAAAAAAAAAAAAATCCCTTCCCATTTGTTGTGGTTTAACCCTGGCTGGCAACTAAGCACCACACAGCTGCTCACATACTCCCCGCCCTGGTTGCACAGGAGAGAGAATCAGAAGGGTAAAAGTGAGATAAAGGCGGTTTAATAGGTAAAGTGAAAGCTGTGCACACCAGCAAAACAAAACAAGGAATTCATTCACTCTTTCCCATGGACAGGCAGTTGTTCAGCCATCTTCAGGGAAGCCGGGCTCCATCACACATAATGGTGACTTGGGAAGAGAAAAAGCCATAAATCTGAACGTCGCCCCCTTCCTTCTTATTCTCCCAGCTTTATATGCTGAGCATGACATCATATGGTGTGGAATAGCCCTTTGGTCAGTTGGGGTCAGCTGTTCCAGCTGTGTCCCCTCACAACTCCTCATGCACCCCCAAGCCAATCACTGGCAGGGTGTGGAGAGGAGCAGAAAAGGCCTTGACTCTGTGTAAGCACTGCCAGCAATAATGAAAACATCCCTGTGTTATCAACGCTGTTTTCAACACAGATTCAAATCATAGCCCCATACTAACTACTAGGAAGAAAATTAACTCTATCTCAGCCAAAACAAGCACACCATATCACTGTAAATATCTCTTAAACAAACTCACATTGGTAAGTTTTCATTGTTATGTTGGGCTAGGTTACTGGTTATACCCATGTACACCCATGTACTAGAAGAAGGAAAGCAATCTATAACTACCTTTCCTTAGGTATTTGAACCATCTAGAAGAAAACCTGACCATGTCATACTGATGTTACTGAATCAAGGCACAAGAACCTTGACTCTAGTGCACTAAACAGTGATGCCATGCAAAAGTATATTCTAACAAAGAAAGTAGTGAAGTACTGAAGCCAAGTAAAGCAGGGATACCAGGAGGCACGTGGTAAATCTCAGTCACAGAAGGCTGTGTGGTACATTCCCCAGGAAAAAAAAAATACAAGCTCCATTCAAAGCTTGTGGATCCCTCAGTTTCAATACAGTAACTTAATTGTAAAATATATGATACCAAACATGAAAACATTTCAGATAGTATCAGTAAAGTGTGGACTATGCAGTCAAAATTTCCAGGGTTCTGAATATTCTCTTAAAAGTGCTGAATCCTTTTAAAAGCCATGGGTTTCAGTGGAAAATGGGGGGGGGGGGGCTGTCATCAGAAATAGGAGCACAGAGAAGACCATCACAGTAAAGACAAACAAAAGGATTACACATAGGAGAAAAAGAGAGAGGTGAGGCCTTGTTTGATTTTGTGTATTTTTAGTTGCTTTTTGTCATCATGTATCAAACAAGCAGGTCTAAAGGAGGAATTTGAATTTCACTTGCAGATGAAAAGATGTGAGATAGAGGAGGAATTTGAGGGAGCAGGCTGACGTTGCTTGACTGACAGGAAAAAACAATGTTTTGACGTGTAGAAGTCAATATAAAGAATACACAAATATAAAAGATTATCGTTAAAGTGCTTAATTATAAAGTCTATACCATGTAAGCATGAACACACAAAACTGAGAACAAGAAACAAAGAAGTGTGATGCTTTTAGAATACAATACAAAAGTGGGACTTGTCTAGCTTATGATTTTCATGCATATTCCCCAACCAGTATTAGGGTGTCCAGCTTCCCATCAGTGTAGAAGTTTGTATTTCATATTGAATATATAGACTCGAAAATCTTCTCCCCATTATGTTCAAGAAACTAATATACATGCTGCCTGGTGATCCACCTTCTCAACCACTTTGCCTCTTATTTTAGCCCTGAACTTAAGTGCCCTGAACATAGCTAGCTTTTTGCTTCAGAAAATTTTTGTATTCTGTGTTCTTCAAGTAATGTTTAAAAAGACCAATTCAGGACTTTAAATTTAGATGTTGAATACTGCAGTGCTTATATTAACTATATCATATTTCTATACATATATTAAATTAATGGGATTGAGTTTGTATCCAAAACCATAAAAGTCTGTGAGATGCTTTGACCATTTTTTTTTTTTTTGTAAACCGTTTGATCTTCCTCCTTGCAAGGACCTGATAGGCCATAGCAAATCAGGAATGAAATTTCACGTCATCTTTGTATTTTCCATTAAACAAAGGAATATTTCTATACTTTTGTTAAGCTTTTAAAAAAGCAACAAAAGAAAACAACTTTACCCTCCTTCAAGTCAGCCAGAAGTGTCTTTCAGTCCCTCTTAGGGGTACAACTTCTTCCACTTTAGAACTGTTCCCAGTCTGAGTGTCTTTCTCCACATTCAGCAGGGAGCCTTTTATATCTAAGTGGATTCCCATTTTCATTACTTATTTATCCCACCAGGCAGGGCTAGCTGCCCTTTGCATCCTTATAAATGCCATCCTAAATTAGCCTTTTTGAAATTGTTAAAGAAAGCATGCTCTGTACAGGAGGTGTACACCAAGTTCTCTGTAGCTGGCTGAAACTTGGTTACTATTAGGACTGAAATATAAACTTCTGCCACTTAAGTAACTATGTGCAACACTAAAAATCCATAGATACCTGCACTGCTCTTGTTCAAAAATGAACACACACCTGAAGATTGCACAAACCTACCACTGCATACAGAGCTCTGATTACAAAGGCCGTTTGTTAGCTACTTCATGAACCTGGTATTGCTAAGGAGCTTATTTGAAACTGAAGCCATGACCTCAGCATCCTATGTAGAAAAGAAAGAAGAAGCAGAACTTATGCCCCAGGTATTGGCAGGGATTGTTCACCAGAAAATCTATCTGTTTTCCCCCCATGTACGTTGACAGCCATGTCAAAAAGACTAGTGGACTGGTAGAATACAAAGAAAGAGCAAAGCAAGCTGTGCTGAGCAGTTGCAGTGGGCAGTTGCAAACTGAGATATATTTTCTTTCTTTTGAAAACCTTAAACTATGTTTGGTCTTCCAAATCAGAGCATCATAGAATCAATCACAGAATCATAGAATCACAGAATCATAGAAGCAGAGAATGGCTTGTGTTGGAAGGGACCTTCAAAGATCTACAGGACACCAGGCCTGCTAGCAACAGATGGGCTGCACCTTTCTCAAAGGGGAAAAGAATCTTTGCACAAGAGTTAGCATGGCTCATTGAAAGAGCTTTAAACTACTTTTGAAGGGGGCAAGAGATAAAACCAGGCTCATTAGAGATAAAGCTGGGAGTGTCACACCAATGTTTGAGGGATGGTATGCTAGCCAGGTCCTTCAGTCTGCTCCACAATACACTGAGTACAGTAGAGCACACTTGAAATATCTTTATACTAATGCACCTTCTGGCTCTGAGGGTCACTCCATTAGTGGCCATCAGCATCCCAGGAGAGGAGCAAGCAATGGTTGCCACTCACCTGAAAGCCATTGCCAGAAAGAATGTGGCAACCCAGACGGAGTCCCCACACAAACAGAAACATGCAGCGCTCCAGGTCTCCAGCCGCAGGGAGTGCCTGAGCCTGTCGCTCATACTGGAGAGTGGTAAGGACAGTGGCTGTCTCCGGTGTGAGCAGGTGGGTGATCTACTCAGCCTGGTGGCAGAGCTGAAAGAGGAGGTGGAAAGGTTAAGGAGCATCAGGGAGTGTGAGAGGGAGACAGACTGGTGGAGCTGCACCCTACCGTCCCTCAGGCCAAGGCAGCAGATGGAGGCTCCACAAGAAGCAGAGGATCCCCTGCCCTCTTGCCAGCAAGCAGAAGTTAGGGACCCAAGAGATGGTGGGGAATGGAAAAAGGTCTCTGCTTGGGGCAGGAGGTGAATCCCCTCCAGCCTCCCTCACCTTCCCAGCTGCCCTTACGAAACAGATATGGAGCTCTGGAACTCGAGGCCAAGGCAAGTGAGGATGGGGATGAAGGTCCATCCAGGGCGTTGGCTAGGGAGAGTAGGTCACCCCTACCTATCAGGACTGCCTGTGCTAAGAAAAAAAGGAGGGTAATTGTTGTGGGTGATTCCCTTCTGAAGGGAACGGAGAGCCCAATATGCCGACCAGACCCATCCCACAGGGAAGTCTGCTGCCTCCCTGGGGCCCAGGTCAGGGACATTGCGAAGAGACTCCCTGGTCTGGTACGGCCCTCTGATTACTGTCTGCTATGGGTCGTACAGGCTGGCAGTGACGAGGTGCCAGAGAGAAGTTCCAAATCAATCAGAAGGGACTTCAGGGCACTGGGAAAATTGGTTGAAGGATCAGGAGTGCAGGTAGTGTTCTCCTTGATCCCATTAGCGGCAGGGAGGAACACGGAAAGGAACAGGAAAACCAGGCTAATTAATATGTGACTCAAAGGTTGGTGCCATCGGAGGGGCTTGGGGTTCTTTGGTCATGGGGAGGTTTACACGGCACTGGGCCTGTTGACAGCAGATGGTGCCCAGCTCTCTCAGAGGGGGAAAAGGATCCTCATCAAGAACGGTGGGGCTCATTGAGAGGGCTTTAAACTAGGCCTGAAGGGGGGAGGGGATATAACCAGGCTCAATAGAGAGGAGCCTAGGGGTGTCACCCCAATGCTGGGGGTGAAACCGATAGCCCAGCTCAAGTGCATCTACACTAATGCATGCAGCATGGGCAACAAACAGGAGGAGCTAGAAGCCATTGTTCAGCAGGATGGCTACGATGTAGTCACCATCACAGAAATGTGGTGGGATGCCTGCCATGGTTGGAGTGCTGCAATGGATGGATATAACCTCTTCAGGAGGGACAGGCAAGGAACAAGAGGCAGTGGGATGGCTCTGCATCTTAGGGAGTGTTTCGATTTTGTAACAGAGCTCAACAAGTGTGATGATAAGGTCTAGTGCTTATAGGTTAGGGTGAGGGGGAAGGACAACAAGAAAGATATCCTGTTGGGAGTCTGTTATAGACCACCCAAGCGGGATGAGGAGGTGGATGAAATATTCTGCAAGTGGCTGGCAGAAGTTTCACAATCACTAGCCCTTGTTCTCATGCAGGACTTCAAGTTGCCAGATATCTGCTGGACATAGAACACAGCAGAGAAGAAACAGTCTAGGAGGTTCCTGGAGTGTGTGGAAGAGAACTTCCTGACACAGCTGGTAAGTGAACCTACCAGGGGAGGTGCCCTGCTTGACCTGTTATAAGAGATAATAAAAAAAGAGATAATAAGAAAAGTTTTTATAAATATGTTAGCAGCAAAAAGAAAGCCAGAGAGAACCTCCATCCTCTATTGGATGCAAGGGGGAACATTGCCACTAAGGATTAGGAAAAGGCTGAGACACTTAATGCCTTCTTTGCCTTAGTCTTTATTAGCCCAACGAGTTATCTCCAGGGTACTCACTCCCTGAGCTGGAAGACAGGGATGGTGAGTGGAATAAACCCCACATAATCCAGGAGGAAGCAGTTTTTGACCTGCTATGCCATCTGGACACTCACAAGTCTATGGGCCCAGATGGGATCCACCCAAGAGTGCTGAAGGAGCTGGAAGAGGAGCTTGTCAAGCCACTTGCCACCATTTATCAGCAGTCCTGGATAACAAGGGAAGTCCCAGATGACTGGAGGTTGGCAAATGTGACCTCTATCTACAAGAAGGGCTGGAAGGAGGATCCGGGGAACTGCAGACCTGTCATCCTGACCTCAGTACCGGGAAAGATTATGGAGCACCTCATCTACCCCATTTTTTAAATACCTCCAGGGATGATGACTCAACCACTCTCTGGGAAAC